>CM060396.1:100486630-101910533 GCA_030545235.1 Helianthus tuberosus | reverse complement strand
TGTCTATTTTTTCCGGTTTGACAGGCAATCGCAACACGTTTATTTTTCTTTGTTTGACAAGTTCGTCGCAACACGCGGGTCCTGGATCGACTTAGTTATTTTTTATACGTTTTACATTTATGTCTATTTTTTCGTGTTAACACGCTGCAACGGGCGTGCGTGGTTCAACGATTTTACATATGTTTTTCATTCGGTGTTATTTTTACTTTTTATTTATTTTATTTTTACGAGTGATGTGGCATTAGTGCTACTTTGCACGGTTTTACGAACGTATTTAACCTATTAATTTTTTTTTACTAATAATTACCTTACAACTATATCTCCTTTACTTAAGAAAACTAATTTTTATGTACGTGTCGAAATAAATTCGATTTGCTATACGTTTTGACGTAAGCTTTTTTGGAAACGAGGCTGATTAAGTATAATACGTATTCGTTTAAGAAAACAAAATTGTACGTACATATTTTTATGTACGTTTCGGTATAAATTCGAGTTGGTGTATTTGTGACGTAAACTTTTTGGGAAACGAGTCAGGTCAAATATAATATGTTTTTTTGATTTTATGAATGTTTTGTAAATTTTGTTTCGATCCAAGTGGAGTCAAATTTCGGTTTCTTTTTTTTTTTTCTTTTTTTGAAGCTCTAATTAATATCTTTTGATTATATGTGTCAACATTTCCGTTATAAGCGTTACATTTTCTATGTATGACTCGGGCCACATATAATATGTTATAATTGTACGGTATAAATTTGATTTCTTTATGTTTTAATCCAATCACAATGCTTATATATGTTGCATTGAGTTCAATAAGATACGTCGAAACATGTGTTTTCATATAATTAACGCATCACATAACGTTTGGACTAATCCATTCGATGTTTGCGATATATCCGCTCCGCAACGCGTACGACTCTTATTACTAGTTGAATCCAATAATAATAATAATGATTAAGGGGAAAGTTACTGTACAAATAAAGTTAACGTACTAAACGTTCGAATAGCATGAAAAAACAAAAAACACACGGTGACATTTTTGTAATTATCTACTTGTAGGGTAATTATCAAAATTACTCTACAAATGATACTGTAGAGTAATTTTGATCTTGTAGAGTAATTTTGTAAAATGTTCTTGTAGAGTAATTTTGATCTTGTAGGGTAATTATCAAAATTACACTACCCCCCCCTAAAAAAAAAACCCTAACCCCCACCCCCAAAACCTAAAAAAAAAAACATAATCCCCACCCAAATTAAAAACTAAACCATAAAGCTAAACCCCATAACTAAATGCTAACAAAATTACTCTACATGATCAAAATTACTCTACAGGATCATTTTACAAAATTACTCTATAAGATCAAAATTACTCTACATGATTATTTTACAAAATTACTGTACAAGATCAAAATTACTCTACAGGATCATTTGTAGAGTAATTTTAAATTGTATGTTGTTTGATAAATTTGCAGGGTAATTTTGATTCACTTGTAAAGTAATTTTGATGCAGAGTAATAATGATACATTTGTAGAGTAATTTTGATCATTACCATACAAGAACAAAATTACTCTATAAAGACATTTTACAAAATTACTCTACAAAACATCAAAATTACTCTACAGGATCATTTGTAGAGTAATTTTGATAGTTACTGATAATTACAAAAATACCACCGTATTTTTTTTGTCTTTTCCTTTAGTTTGTACGTTACCTTTACTTCTATTTGATATTTTACCTAATGATTAAATGGACTAGATTTGAATCCAATAATAAATAATGATTAATGACTAATGATTAAAATGGAGTAGATTTGAATCCAATAATAATAATGATGATTAAATGGAGTAGATATTTCCGAATATTGGGTCGCCCTCACCATACGGTCTATACACCCCACATCATCCAATCAAAACCCGGAATATTAATATAAGCGTTACCGACTTCATATCATTCGTTTTCGTGCTCCACAAGTTGAATGACAAATCACAAAACAGATTGAAAATTTGAAAGCGGTGGGTGGGGGCTTATCTCTCTCTCTCTCTCTCTCTCTCTCAAGATTTCGGCCTTTATCATCCTGTGGCTACCTAAATTATACGCCGTTTGCCCTACGCAAGGTATTGTGTTCTTCCGATCTGTTGATTCCTTGTGTTTGTTCATCGTTTGCTTAATTTATGAGTGATTTATTGATATTCGATTGGTTGTTAGGTTTAATTGCTTGTTTGTTGCTGATTTTATGAAATTTGATCTCAATTACTTTGATTTTTGTTGTTTTTTAGGTTTAACTAGTTAACGCAACCCGCGCGTTGCGGCGGGATGTTAAACTTCATCTTAGTTATAAGATCATAAATCCTACAAAAAAAATTTAAGGTTATATACAAAGAGGGTTCAAAGCAAAAATAATAGAATTGAAAAAAAAAAACAATTTGCACATTGGACTCTAAATCTCCAATAAATGATATCATAGTTCATGTCCGTCTATGTTATCTTCTAGCAATTACAGTCATAAAAGCATCTACGGGAATTATGCTCATGGTATTAAACTTTAATCTAAAACCAAATAAATAGAGCCCGATTAATATTAAGCCCAAATTTACCAGCCCATAACTCCATAAGCCCACATCCAAAAAATCTACAACTCCTCTCCCATCCAAATTAAATAACTGGTGTTTGTTTCCCAATCCTCCGAATCCAAATTAAATAACTGGTGTTTGTTCCCCAACCCTCCGAACAACCTACAAACTTTCATTCTTGAAGGAGTCTAAACATGGTATCTAAAAGTCAAGTAAGAATCGATTATTCCTAATTAATGAAATAGATTATTTAAATCCATCAATGTTGATCATCAATTAAGTCTACAATAATTTAAATCCACCAAGGTTGATCGTTAAATAAGTCTAATATATCGGATTATTCATATACTATTGGAACAGATTATTCACCAATGTTGAGCATCAACTAAGTCAAAAATATTGGACTCTAAATCTCCGATAAAGATGAATGAAGAACAGGCATCAGATAGTTCCCCTAAAAGAAAAAAAAAATCATAACTCAAACCATATTCATATCAACTTGGCTTTTTTTCAAAGTCTATGTTCTTTCAAAGTCACTTTTTTTTTTTTACTTGAACATATCCTGTTGTATGCAAATCTTCTTTTTAATCAAAAGAATTACACTTATCAAGATAAACAGAGAACCGAACAACCAGAGTGATCCGCTACGTAAAAGCCAACTGAGATAAAAATCGATTGCCAATATGTTTGGAGTACAATAACGAAGGCATATAATGATGGGAGTGAGAACATACCCGAATAAAACAAAATATTGAAGATTATAATGTAAAACATATGTCACTTGCACCATGTTTTAATTCTGTTAACAAACAAAAACCAACATATGTCACTTACACCATATTTTAATTCTGTTATTTTGATTCAATCATACGTTTTTGCCATGATTTTTTGTTTTTTTTTCATTCTTGGGTTGATTTAATTAAATCCGAACATGATAAATACGAAAATCATAGAAATAAAAAAACGGATTGAATCGATTGAAAACAACTTGGAATATTACCTTGGTGGGAGATCGTAACACTTGTTCTTGATTTACCATGGGTGATTGGGGGGGAGTAGAAAACGGTTTGGAGGAAAAGGGCGATTGGAGGGTCTTAGAGAGGGTTAACATTTAGAAACACACATGAATTATAAACTGAATCTAAATAACACTGAATACAGTTTTTTAATTATAAAGATGAGACGAAAAGCACATGCATTAATCTGAATTTAGATGCACTGAATAATTTTTTTTTTTTCTAATTATAGGATAAGGCGTGAGTTAAATCACAAACAACACATGTGAACGGTGCGTCTTTTTGTTATTTGACAACCAGGACCTTTATTAATTAACCAAGGGGACGGTGTAAGGCACATATATTGTGTATGTTGGTTTTTGGATTATATAAATAATATATATAATATAATTGAAAGATCGTGACTTTTTGCAAATCATTGTGTGTTAAGTTATAATTGAAAAGTCGTGACTTTTTTTGCAAATCATTGTGTGTTAAGTTATAATTGAAAAGTCGTGACTTTTTTTGCAAATCATTGTGTGTTAAGTTATAATTGAAAAGTCGTGACTTTTTTTGCAAATCATTGTGTGTTAAGTTATAACTAAAAGGTCGTGACTTTTTATAAACCGTTGTGTTTTAAGTTATAATTGAAAAGTCGTAACTTTTTTGCAAACCATCGTGTCTTAAGTTATAAGTAAAAGGTCATGACTTTTTGTAAACCATTGTGTCTTAAGTTATAATTGAAAAGTCATGACTTTTTGCAAACCATTGTATCTTAAGTTACTTTTTGAAAGGGTGTGAGTAAAATGAACTAAAGGATATGACTTTTAACCAAATGAGATATAACCAAAGTTGCTAATTGTATAAGGGTATAATTTGATCTCAATTGTTTCTTTGGTTGAAGATTTGTTGTTTTGTGGTCACTGAAGTTGAATTAATAAAATTAATTAATGGATTGAGATTATCGATTGATTCATATGCTGTGAATTATGCTGCAGTTTGTTTGTTTGTTCTATTATCTGTAAAATATAAAGTAATTAGTTCAGCTGATGTCATATTGACTGTGTCTGATTTTACGTGTGGGCGTCATTGAACACTGGTCAATGATTTCTGTTTACTTTTTACTATATTGAATTTAGTAATTTATCTTTTGCACCATTTGTTGTGATGACAATATTATGTCTTTTATAATAATCCTGATAAGTTGGAAGGACATGAGTTAGAAGTGCAACTTTGCGTTCTTGTACACACGGTAACAGAATTATCATTTGTTGCATTTTGAAGTATGTTTATTTGTTTGGACATGGATTAGTTTTCGGTCACCATATTTGATTGTCTATAAGACCATGCATAGTGGTAAGGGTGAATAACGCCCCCACCCTTGGGCGTTTTCCGCCATGTGGCAGTACAGTCAGCAAGGGGCATTATTGGACGTTTTTCTAAAATGGGTGTAGTGAGGAGAGGATGTGGGCATTATGATAAAAGGGTGTAAAGAATTAAATAAAAATAAAATAACCAAAAAAAAAGCTATTGGAAGATTAAATAAATGAAAAAGGAAGATAAATTTGCTTGGCCAAAAAACTTGTTCGAAGCGTGATTAAAAACACGCCTGCAGGGTTTTTTTTTTGCCGGATCACGCCGGCGGGGGTGGGGCGGCGGCGTTTTTGGGCGTGTTTGGGGGGATCACGCCGGAGATGATGCCCACTACGGGTGGTCTAACTATATGATGCTTGTATTTTCTAACTTGAACCATATGTTAGGGTCTAATGATTAATGAACATGAGCTTGCACAAAGTGTAGGGCGTGAGGGGTGAGATTAGCTCTAGGTTTACCTTTATCACATATGCTGTGTTTGTTTTTGTAACTGCCTCTCTTCTGCAGCTATGGAATTTCCAGATGTTGCAGTAGTTTTCTTCTCAACTGATACATTCCCTAGCTATAAGAAATACATGTATGTGATTGAGCTAAGAAAGTTTTTTATAGAGGTCAATTATCATTTGTTATCTTGGACCTCTTTTCTGGAATTAGTGCAGCATGTGGTGAGCAATGATAGTATTGGATTCCTGCTAATTTTGTATATTATTTTGTAAATATATATATATATATATATATATTCTGTATTTTGTTTGTAAACTTGGTTTTGGGGCAATAACATGGCTTTTCCATTCAACATGTATTTCTATTATGTTGCAACTTGCAAGGATAATTTTGTATCAATGTGGCGTGTGACAAATGAATGTCAGTAATTAGAATCATTAGACGAGGGGTTGTATATTTATGCTTCTGCGTACCATGTATATAAGTTCAGAATAAAAGCGATATAAAAAAAACTAACTTCGTTGTTCATACATTTAAATGTACACATTAAGCATGCATTTAAGCGGTAAGCCTAACCCCGGCTTTATGTCTAGTTTTCTCTGCTTATGTTAATCACAACTGTCTAGGAAAACAGTTTCATTGCATCATATTGTCTTATTTTTTTCATGGGCAAGCTTACACATAAATTTTTATCTTTCAACATTTTTTCTTTAGTTTTTAAGCATTTGTAGCTTTTTAAAATTACATCCATCTTATAAGAGGGAGACCGGCATTGACCCAGCATAATCCTCAAATCCTGTATACCCGTGTCTGAGTTTTGATTTATATTGTCCAGGGACTACAGACTACTATTAACTTCAATGTGATGCATTTTATGTTTTTACCTTTCAAAGAACATGGTGTAAAAAATCATACTTTCTTTAATATATCTGAAAGGACACTATATATGTGTGTGTGTGTTGAACTACATGAGAGTGAACCAACCCTAGCTTATTGATATAAACAAAGAAACATTTGGTCCATACCCCAACTTACAATACTATACAATCATATTGAAACAATACAGATAATATAAATACCAAATATATACGTGAAATCTAGACAAGCTATGAAAAAGAAGAAAACCATATCAGCTACTATTTTTACCCAGTGCATCATGATTTGTTCTTTGCATATATGCTGTGTTGGTGTGTCTGTAGAGCTGTTATAGTATGAATGTATGATATTAATATATGTTCAATTTTATGTTGCCAGCTTGGAAAGGTGTTAATCTCTTTTGAAGCATGGAACAAGTGTGCCCTTGGTCAGGTTGTTTTCAGAGACAGGTTTTTTCATTCCAGGAAGTGCTTGATTGGCGTTGTTTCGTACTTGGATCTGTCTTCTTCAACTGTACTTAGTGAACCTACAGTATATGAGCAGTTTCGCAGGCATAATGCCTTTTTTTCCTGAGACAGGTTGGATTGTCTGTGCATGGTAACAAGTAAGTGTTTTACACTTTTACATCCGTTGGTGAGGAATTGCTTGTTTAGTAACCAGTCACATTATATAATTCTTATAAACGAAGGACGGTGACCTTTGTTTTTTTCAATTCACGTCCTCAACTTTTTGACATTAAACAGTATTAACCCTCATTTTTAAGTAAGTTACACATTTACTTCTATCTTTTGGTAATTGACAACTGTGACCCGCCAACCTTTTCTACTTTATAACTTGACACCTCTTTATATTTAAATTACTTTTACAACTTTACATCGTAATGTGCGACCCATTATTATACTTTTTTTTATCTATGCATAAACACGTTAGTGTCTAAAATACTTTTACGACTATACATAGCTGCCTAAATTACTTTTACAGCTTTACACCGCAACGTCCGAGACATTATACTTTTTTTTATCCAAGTCTAATGATGTTAATGTCATGAATGTAACGCGTGTGACAGTCAAAAACGCGTTATGTCATGTGAGGGCACCACAAGTTAATGTCAATATAGTTACGCGTGTAACGAAGTCACAAACGCAATGTTGCCGCCGCAGCGTGTGCTAAGTAGTTATTGCGGTAAAATATCGGATATCGGTTATCGCGGTGGGATATCAGTAATTAAATATCATGCTAAATTTGTATATTTAGCAGTATACTCTTCTACCATTAACAAATTAACCTTTTGCAACTTGCAAAACACTACCAATTGTAGCAAGTAGGAATTGACTAAGACTTAAAACACTAACATTTAACACTAACAACTAACAATTAAGACTTAAAACACTAATAGCAACAAAAAGAAGATAGACGAATGATAGAACTAAGAAGAAAGGTAATGATATTGGGAAAATCAGTGATATATCGGTCAAT
Organism: Helianthus tuberosus; assembly: GCA_030545235.1. Classification (NCBI taxonomy): domain Eukaryota; kingdom Viridiplantae; phylum Streptophyta; class Magnoliopsida; order Asterales; family Asteraceae; genus Helianthus; species Helianthus tuberosus. Next base: position 101,902,803 of record CM060396.1, on the reverse strand, counting down.
ATCGCCAATATTAACGGTACCGATATTTTGCATCGATATCTCGGCAGGGGACCAATAACCTATATATCACTGATATATCGGGATATTAAATACATAGAGCGTGTGGCACGGGTCAAAATTCTTGTTGGATACAATTTTGATGTTAGGGCACTGTTGATGCTGCATTCACTTCCTATGTTTCTGTTACTATCTATAGTTCTATGGAGTTTGATGTTTGGCTAACGATTGATTCAGTTGTTCTTGTGTCTTTGTATGTGTTGTGGTTCTGATATCATATTTTTGTTGTCATAATGCAGGGCTGAAACTTGCTTGTAAATGCTGCGTTTACTGTCGAGTAGTAAATGATATCGTTGGTCTGACCTTTAAGTTTTAGCGTAGTTGTCTTTTCTTCCGACTGGTATCAGTTAGATCTACGTTAGACATTGATCAAATATTTTGAGATAGCCGTTTCAACTCAAAGGCAGTGTTTTGGAAGTCTTGTTTGTTGCTACAAGTATTCCGCTTATATACATTTACTTTTGGATCAGTATCAAGATGCTTTGCATTTCTCAGTTATCTTTGCTTATACTCTGTCAATGTCTCGATTTCAATGATTCGATGTCTTTTATGAATAAGAGTGTGGGGACTGTTCATCAGAATTGCACAGTTCTGCGCATGCATTAAAGAACGGAGGTGGATCCAGCCGTTTATATTTTATAGTCTCGTCTCTAGCTATCTAGATAAAGCGTGTTTTTTCTTCTATGTCTCTTCTTCATAAATAAAGTGTCACGTGCAGTTGTGAATACAAAGATGGATAAGTAAGCTGACTTTCATTAATGTTTTTTGAGTCATCTTTGTTATGATATTAAAACTGTTAAACTTAAACATCAATATTTTTTCGTAATTCTGATCCAGGTACAAGATAATCAAGGAAGTTGGTAATGGAACCTTTGGGGTTGTCTATCGGGCTATAAGTAAACATAATGGTGAAGTGGTAGGTTTTTCTGATTAGCAGAGCATTTTGGAACTAAAATTTTGCGTTTATGAACTTATCAAGTTTAAGTGATTGTGTTTCTTAAAGTTGATGTGTTGTGGTTACAGGTTGCCATTAAGAAAATGAAGAGAAAATATTATTCGTGGGAAGAATGCATAAATTTGAGAGAAGTCAAGGTACTATCACTTCTATCATTTTTGGAAGTGGTTAAAGGGGCTGTGTTACTAATATGAGCCATGTTGGGTTGACCCACACACTATTTTGGTTCATTTTTTATAGTAAAGTTTTTGAACCATATATGAAAACAAAAAATCTACGCGGTTCCAAAAATAATATTATTGCTGAACTAAGCAGTTAATACAGTAAAAAACCGGATATCGGTCAAGGACTGGTATTTGAGATATAGGTTATTGCGGTGGGATATCGGTAATTTTAATATCATGTAGAATTTATATATATAGCAATTTAACAAATCAGTATACTCTCCTACCATTAACAAATTAATCTTTTGCAACTTGCAAAACACTAACAATTTTAGCAAACAGGAACTGATTAAGACTTAAAACACTAACATTTGACACTAACAATTAACAATAAGACTTTAAGCACTTATAGCCTTGCTATTGGTGGGATTTACTGAGTATGATGATGATGATGATGACTTTAAACACTTATAGCAGCAATAAGAAGAAAGATGAATGGTAGAACTAAGAACAAAGCTATAGATATAGGGAAAATCGGTGATATATATCGATCGATCAGATATCGGCCAATATCGCTGATAATACCGGTACCGATATTATGACTGATATTTTACATGGGGACCGATAACCGATGCATCGGTGATGTATCACCGATATTAACTGCATAGTTGCTGAAAAAATATAAAGATATAGGAGGCTGTAAGCATCAAAATAAACTTTGGGTGAAGTTGAACGCATTTGACCCGTTTACCTTTTAGATTATTTTTTTGTTGGACCCATCTGAATCTTTAGGGGAATTAATAACCCAAATGAACCTAATCATACGTAATTGGGTCTTAATTCCCTTCTATATGTTATTTCTTGTTCTTCTCGTAGCATCAATTTACTAGTTGACTTTCATACTCTTGACAGTCGCTGCGTAGGATGAATCATACAAATATTGTTGAGCTCAAGGAAGTCATTAGAGAAAATAGCATTTTGTACTTCGTGTTTGAATATATGGTAAGTAGCTTTTTTCGTAATGTATGTATTACTTGTACCTTTCCATCATATCACTTCTATATAATGTCGTAATATTTTTCTTCTTCTTCTTCTTCATCATCTTCTTCTTCTTCTTCCAGGAATGTAGTCTTTATCATCTCATGAAAGACAGAGTGAACCCGTTCTCAGAAACTGAAATTAGAAATTGGTGCTTTCATGTATTTCAAGGACTTGTGTACATGCATCAGCACGGCTACTTTCATCGTGATCTTAAGCCAGGTATTTTCTTTTTGAATGATGACGGTTAGAGTACGAGGAGTCTGTTTTATGTTGGAAGTAGTTATATTATATGGCTTATAAGGAACTATGTTGATGTTCAGTGAAACTAGTGCATGTTTATATTGATTCGAGTAAAATGCCATTTCCGTCCCCGAGGTTTGGCCACTTTTGCGACTTTTGTCCAAAGGTTTGTTTACACATCTGGATCCAAAATTTTGGAAATCTTGTCATTTTCATCCGACTCGTTAACTCCATCCATTTTTTCTTCGTTAAATGAGGGGCATTTCTGTTTTTTTAGCCAATTTTATTAAAATAAAAAACACGATTAAGAAATAAAGATACACTCTGTTGACTTTCTAGTTAAAACTTTTCTTATAAACATTAACAAATAGGTAAAAGGACGAAAATACCCCTGACCTAATGTTAAAAAATGGACGGAGTTAACGAGCCAAATGAAAATGACAAGATTTTAAACCTTTTGGATCCAGATGCGGAAAAGCAAACCTTTGGACGAAAGTCGCAAAAGTGGTCAAACCTCAGGGACGAAAAGGACATTTTACTTATGGCCTTGTCAGCGTACAGTGATGTAGTTTGTTTTTGCGTTTAAGTGTATTACAACTCTTTCTATGCAGAGATGCAGGTTTTTTGGTGTGTGATGGTGCTTTGCCTTTTAAAGTAAATTTAGGTTTGTTGGTTTATTTTTTAACTGCTTATTGCGTATTTGTTCCGCTAGAGAACTTGCTTGTTTCTAAGGGGCTGATAAAAATAGCTGATTTTGGTCTTGCTCGTGAGATCACATCTCAACCACCATACACCGAGTATGTTTCAACACGCTGGTGAGTCTTGTTCTTTAGTTCTACATCTTATCACGACACTATTCTTCTGTCTTAATTTGTCGTATTGTGTTATCACCTGCTACTTAACCTTCTACTAATTACATAACTGTGGATCTTTCCAGGTATCGGGCCCCAGAGGTACTTCTTCAGTCACCAAAATATGGCTCTGCAGTTGGTAAGTTGATGGATTTTATTTTGATGTTTCGATAAATGTGTTACTACGTGGCCGTATTTAATTTGTTATTTTTTTCTCAATCACAGATTTATGGGCAATGGGCGCTATCATGGCTGAATTATTTACACTCCGTCCACTTTTCCCAGGTTTAAGGTATATGGCCTATCGCTTTATAACTAAAAGGCAGGGCTTTCTATCTCAGTTGAGGTGGTCTTTTCGACCTGGTTAACTATGAACTAGTGGGTTACAACCCGTGCTTCGCAACGGGTTGGATACGTAGATAAAAATGAGCAAATTGCGAGAGTTAAAAGTTATTTGATGTTTTAGTTAAGGGGTTAAACATGTAATTACCAAAGTTGAGGGGCTAAAGTTTATTTTTAAAGTTGAGGGGCTAAACATGTCATTATTAAAGTTTGGGGGCTTAAGTTTATTATTAAAATTTATTTAAGGGGATAAACATGTCATTATTAAAGTTGATGGGCTAAAGGTGTTTATTATTAAAGTTGAGGGGCTAAAGTTGTTTTAGTCAAGGGGCTAAACATGTCATTATTAAAGTTGAGGATTTAAAGTTGGTTAATGCCAAAGTTGAGTGGCCAAAGTTGGTTAATGACTTAATGTGACAAAATAGCATATTTATAGTGGATTAGGATCAAATACAAAGGATCCTAATTGTAAGAAGTGTAAGAAGGATTTATAGAGTGACAAGTGTCCAATAACCTAAAAGACCCACTACACAAAAAAACCTCACTACAAAAAAAAAACCTTAAACATCCACCACCACCCAAAACCTAAACCCCCACCCCTTCGGCAAAAAAAAAAAAAATTTTTTTTTTTTTTTGCCGAGGGGGGGGGGGGGGGGGGGGGGGGGGGTAGGTTTTTTTTAGGTTTTTGGGGGGTGGGGGGGGGGGGGGGGGAGTGGTTAGGTTTTTTTAGGTATATTTGTAGAGTAACTTTGATAGTTATTGATAATTACAAAAATGCCACCTTGTCTTTTTGAGTTTTCCTTCAATTTGTATGTTTAGTATGTTAAGATTATTTGTACAAGAACTTTACCCTATTGGACACTTGTCACTCTATAAATCCTTCTTACACTTCTTACAATTAGAAGCTTTTGTAGAATAACTTGACCCTATTTATAGTATATATAATGGGCTGATTTGGGCATGTATTACAACCAACTGGTCAAACAGGTAGATAAAAAAAGCTAGCCTACTATATTTTCGATGTATAGAACCTTTATAATTATTGTATTTAGAAAGTAACTTTTTTTGTTGGGATACAATAAACCTTGTAATCTGTAAGCGTATAGGACACAACTATCTAGATTGAAGTGAAGAACGACTTTAACGGATCTTAGTTTGCCATATTCTCTTTAATGGCACATACCATCTCAGTTCTTTTTATGTGGTTTTGGGGACATGTGGCAACTGAATATGTACTGTGCTATTAATTCTGCAGCGAAGCAGATGAAATTTACAAAATCTGCAGTGTGATCGGCAGCCCAACAGAGAGCACATGGCGTGAGGGGCTTAAACTGGCTAATACACTTAATTACCAGTTTCCAAAGGTTTGTTTTGTTCCATGCATTGTATTGTTCTGTTTCTTTTTTCCACTGCATGCTTCAGTGAGAACTGAAATAAATGTATAAAAACATTAATTATATTTTTCTGCTTTTATTGGCTTTGCAGCTTGCTGGTGCAGATCTTGGTGCATTAATACCATCTGCAAGCAATGAGGCAGTCAATTTGATTGCTGTAACTATTCTCTATATCTGTCTTCTTTTCACTTGAAATCTTTCTAGTTACGTAACTTACGTTACATTTATATTGTACACTAAATTGTTCCTTCATAATTCTGTTTAATATAGTCTCTCTGTTCTTGGGATCCATGCAAGAGACCGACAGCTGTGGAAGCTCTTCAGCATCCTTTCTTCCAGGTATCCATCGCTTTCAAATCACAAAATTTGTCAAAAATAGTTGCATAACTTTTGGATATTCGACTAAATTAGTCTATATTTGAATTCGTAGAATTGTTACTACATACCTCCATCTCTTCGCCCTAAGCCTGCTACTGCTAACACTCCATCTGGTTTGTCTATTCGCCTTCAACATTTCTAAGTTCTCTGCAAATCGAATAACTCGTTTGTAATTTTGTATGAGTTTTCACGGGTTGAAGCTTTTTCAGTTCGATTACATGGGAGGGGAGCCATGAAGCAGAATTATGCAATGGGATATTCCGGCTTTTTGCCTAATGTGAAGCCAGCTGGCAATGTTAATTCATATGCAAAAGTACCCCCTTCTCTAAACGCAGGTAAAGCGTTTTGGTTGAAACTGGTTATTTCTTAATACAGGTTACAAAGGGTTGGTTGACCTCAAAACACACGTTTGTGTTATTTTATTTTCGAGTAAAATGGTTTGGCCAGTTTTGCGACTTTCTTCCAAAGGTTTGTTTTTCCGCATCTGGATCAAATGGTTTGAAATCTTGCCATTTTCATTTGGCTCGCTAACTCCATCTATTTTTCTCCGTTAAGTCAGGGGTATTTTCATCTTTTTTGTTAACTTAAAGGGCAATTCAATCCTTTTCAGGGGTATGCGGTCTTTTTAAATAAAGTGAAAAAGACCAAAAGTTAACAAAAAACGGAAATACCCCCGACTTAACGGAGTTATCAAGCCGGGATGAAAATGGCAATTCAAACCTTTTGGATCCCGATGTGAAAAAACAAACCTTTGGACGAAAGTCGCAAGACTGGCCAAACCTCAGGGACGAAAATGGCATTTTACTCTTTATTTTTTATAGCTACAACACTTGTGATTACAAAAACAAAATTTACTAAAATAATAGTATAAATCTTTTGTAATTCATAATGTTTATATAAATTTTACTACAGGAGTGCATCGTAAACCGGAAATGAATCATCAGGTGTGTGACATTAACTTCTAGCTGAATATGGCCGATGGCGTTTCTATGTTGTATTCGTGTTATTTCTCTTATAAACGATATCCTGTTTCTTTGTTTCAGGGTGGAGTTAATTATGAAAAGGCCGTTTCCAGACAACCAAAATACCAACCTACTGTGAAGTACAATACAAGTAAGATGAAGTTCATTAGATGATCAATTTGGACCTACTTTTACGGTTTTTAATATAGTTTTATAGAGGTGCAATTGCTGCCTTTCGATTAAAGGGGTCGAAACAGCCAAAGTGACTTTTCTAATACATAAAACCTTTAAAAGTTATAGTGCATCGTTGTTAATAGCGAATAGCAGTAAATAGCGACAAGCTACCTATACGCTACGTCGTGATAGCGAGCGCTATTTGATACGTATTAGATTTTTTTTAAATAGGGTTTTATTCACGAATTTAAGGTTTTTTGATGCAATTAGTGAAGATTTCAACTGTTTGGTTGATTAAAATGCCTAAAAATTCGGTTTTTTATATTTAAAGAAAACAAAAAAGAAAAAAATTAATAGCCGCTATTTCACGCTATTGAGTGCTAAACATCAGAGCGATGATCCAGCGCTATGCTACACTATGCTATTCGCTATAGCACTTGCTATCATCGCAATTAACAACTATGTTATAGGGTTTTGTTAAAATAATATAACTTCACTAATCATATACGTCACAAGTTAAACTTGGTAAATCAGAATTGTATTCTTGTTGTATATTACGATGCATGTAATCAAGAGTATATATAAATTACAATATTACACTCTAATCCCTCTAATATAATATAATAATAAAGGATTAGGATCAAATACAAAGGATCCTAATTGTAAGAAGTGTAAGAAGGATTTATAGAGTGACAAGTGTCCAATAACCTAAAAAACCCACTAAAAAAAAAAAACCTTAAACATCCACCACCACCAAAAACCCCCAACCCCCCCCCCCCCCCCCCCCCCCCCCCCCCCCCCAACATCACCCACCCAAAAGAAGGTTTTTGGGTGGGGGTTTAGGTAGTGGGTTGAGTTTTAGGTTATTGGACACTTGTCACTCTATAAATCCTTCTTACACTTCTTACAATTAGAAGCCTTTGTAGAATAACCTGACCCTAATAATAAACTATGTTTAATATTACATTAGTTATATGATGTAGAAAACTTAAAAAGGTTGGGCAAAAAGTGTTTGGGTCAAGAGTCAACCTTACATGACATGTTTAGTCTATTATATCTTTTGGACTGAGAAACATTAACTTTGGTGGAGCAGCAGGAAAGAGTGGAGGCGTTTCCGACACTGCAGGGAAGTTGGCACACATGACCATCGGTTCAGGTAGAGCTAGACCCCAGAACCAGCAGCATGTGTATATTCCGCCACCTGCAAAAGCTAGGAAGGCTTATGGTATTCAGCCTGGTAGACCTTATTGTAGCAAGGTGGCTGGATGATCGGAGATTTCACATCAAATGGTAATATCTTTCTTAAAATAAACACGTGAACAGAATTTATTATTATGTGAATCTATCTATGTAATATGTGTGCCTGCCTTTGACTTCACTGAAGTTTGTTCAACTACTTTCTACATATCATCTCTCTTGTTTCTATAAAAACAGTGTGCATTAATAGTTTGTGTTTTGTGGGCGGCTAGTCATGCAACAAAACAGTAGGTTTTATTGTGCTTTGGTTTGTTCTCAAGTACACCAGTTGAATGTGTTGGCATGTATTCTAGTACAATGTCGTGTTTTGGATAAATCAGGTGTCACCCAATGAAAGAAAAGGGTCCATGAATTGCCAACACTTCACCAGATAATAGATTGCAACTGTTCGTGTTCTCAACTTCACAACATGCCTCGTATCATTATGGTGGATTTACACTCAGTTTATGACACCGTGTTTGATAAATGGAAACGGTATCTCTGAACTCGACCCTTCAGAATCTTGTGTATCACAACCCTGTTTCTCCAACCCATACCCCTAGACTTATACCAACAATTGAATATGTAAGATGGGGTTTTATACGTCTGTTTGTTTCTGGCCGAAATGGTAACAAATATCCAAAAAAGAGGTGTTGGTTCCTTTTCCCCCATCCTCCATCTTAGCGTCTCGTTAATTTCTCCTTCCACCTCATCACCACCCTTCTTCAAACTAAGGGTATGATTCTCCTTCCTCTCCCTTCCCCTTTTTATTTTTATATTTTTATTTAAACATTAAACAATTCTTAAAATTTAACAAACTTGCAATTAAAAAAAAAACATTTTAATCTAAAAATACATACTAAAAGCCAAGGTTGGAAACTCGTTAGTCGCTAGTCGACCGATGAGGTGGGGATTAGCGACTACAGATTTTTTCCGGAATCTGGCTTTTTTGGCTGGCCGACAGGCCCAACTAGCGATTAATGGACTGATTCACGAAAAATTACTCAGTTGCTGGCCGACTAGCGATTAATCGGCGACTAGTCGCAGCCTAGTCACGATCTTTACAACAGTGCTAAAAGCATAAAATAAATTTTGCCTAAACTTACGCGCACCACTACTCGTCATCAACAGGATCAGGAACATCATTTGGATCGACATGGAAGTTATTCTAAATATGGTCGATTAAATCGGCACAAAGGTCCACATGCACATATTCATTGTTTAACGCCCACGTATTTGATTATTGTTGCCCTTGGTCAACCAGCTCAACCTTCTCATCAATGGCCTTTAGATTGTATTCGCATATCGTTCGGTCTTCTTCTTCGATAATCATGTTATGTAATATTGTACAAGTATACATAACGCATCTCAAAACTTGTCATAATTAGCCAAATCATTGGCAATAAGTAGGAACAATCGACAACTTATCGTAATGTTATTGGAACGGTAGAGCCTGACGACTGGTGGAGGGGCCTGAGACGGTGTCAAAACATTATTTATCGGCTGCTGTTTTTGATACAAATGTGGCATTAGACTGAGCTTCGCATTTGAAATATAAAAAAAACAGGTCTAATTTATTTTGGTCCAAAATGTCTAAATACATCACTACAAATAACAGAAGATACACAAGTTTGTGTCTTTGTTTATATGACACCGATCTTCATCTGTTAGAAAGTGCAGTATGCTGTCAAAGATACTGTGATTGTATTCTTTCTCGGTTTTGTTCCCACCATAGCTTTGCATGCACCTCCCCGAACTTTTCACGACTGCATATACGAAAGCAACAAGCGTGAAATGTTGTCTGGAAAAACAAGTTGAGTGGTGAAATATTGATTAAAATTTTAAGGGAATGATTCAAGCATGTGAAACAGGCTGAAAGTCACCCAAGACGTATTCAACATATGGTCAAGAAACAGAAAAAGATTACCTGAATCTGACACGACGTAGTTCGCGGGTCCCATCTAGTAACTGTCTGATGGATATATAAACACCGGGCTCATCTTCCTCTATCCACTCCGAATCAATATCACTAGCGTTACTAACTGAAATTGATGCTTCGTCTCTAGAGGATGTCGTCGTCCTTGATGCCTCCATGGATGATCGTTCCCCTTTAGGACCGCCCACATTGTAATGGTAGGTGCCACCTTGCTCTGGAGGTTTATAGTAGTTTCTTAACGGGTTCATCATAGGGCTGTCCTTTACTGATCCAAGCCTTGAATACGACGAGTCTCTCTACATGGTTCACAATATAATACATATAAATTACAACCATTGTATTTATATCATTAGAAGTTGTAAAAAAGGTGGGTCCGGTAGGTTGGGTAACGGGTCGAAATGAATTATTAACTTTTAGTACACTAAAAATAATGTGACAAATATTTAGTATCATCCAAAAGCTATATGACATTACTTTTTATTTTACCCATTCGACCCATTAGAGATAAATATTTCCACCTAGAAAAAGGAATATAAATAGATTACCCCGTCTTCGGACCTAGAGGGCGTGTCAAGAGCTTGACAGGTGAACCTCTGAACATTATAGAGCTCCATGATTCGGTCATAGTTCTCTCCCCACCACTGCTGGGCTTGCCATTTATCGAACATCTCTCGGCTTTTATCATGTGTTACAAAACTTATTAAATTTCATAAAAGGAAACTAATAACAACGGTGAATTAAAGCTCGTGATCTAACGTGTACAACGTCGTTTTAGGAGGGCCGATGGCCAGACAAGATTAATAACACAATTGAAATACTTGTCATATGAGATGAAAGGACAATATTTGAATTCGGGCCCGTCTGGTTACCTTCAAATCGAAATTTAAAAATGGGACCAGACGTATTCAATGTTGGCGGTCTAGACCCGCGGCACCCGCCTATAATGTCTCATGTTAGAAGTATAAAACATATAGTCAACACAAATTGTTGAACTTGTAGGGGTCCTTACCTATACGAAACATTTATAAAACTAGAAACATAAGTCTTACTTGAACCGTATGCGCTTGAGGTCATTTCCGCCACTAGGTAAGGACACAAATGTAATTTGAACACCGCGCTCGACCTGAGCCATCCACTCTACAGGATCATCATCTTCATCCAATACCAGATGACCCGACTGACGACGTGGTTCATAACCTGCGTCGAAGTCCCAAGCTGGGATCGAACTTGAACCCCCGGGTTGCATATATGGGTTGCCTCCTTTCTTGATGCTGCTTGGCCCACTGGGGGGTTTTCCTTTTGAAGAACTAGACACTTTAATTGCCATGTCCTTCAGCTGCAGACATTGTTGAATTATCAAACAAAAATCCACATTTATATTATTTAAAATATCTTTTTATTATCTATCCCAAACCCTAAACCGTAAACCCAGCTTAATCAAGGTTTGATCAGTTGACAGATAACTACCGATCATATACAGCCCTTAAAAATGTTACAAGAGTTAACTGCCATTTTCGTATCTGTGGTTTGGTGAAAAATGCCATTTCAGTCCAAAAAAAAAAAAAGCCCCAGTTCCGTCCTCAACATTTATGAAACGTGCCACTTCAGTCCAAAAAGAGAATGGCCGTTAAAAACGTTGAGGACGGAACTGGCGTAAGGCGTTATCTTTTTGGACTGAAGTGACACGTTTCAAAAATGTTGAGGACGGAACTGGCGCAAAATTTTGGACTGAAGTGACATTTTCCACCAAACCACAGGGACGAAAATGGCAATTAACTCATGTTACAAAGTTTGAATATTCAACATTAGCAACAATACCCTGTTGATCTTGGTCTTATGAATTGTCATTTTTGCCTTGGCGGACTTAGGATTTTCTATAGGTGTTACTCTTTGAAAATAGTCTGTAAATATGTCAACTCGACTGACACATATGTAAATAACATATAAAATACGAGGATCGTATACAATATAATATACAGATTTTTACCGGTATCACGTGACACTGCTCTTTATGATCTAGTGGTACGGTGCTTGCCCTCCGCAAAAGTGATGCATGCAAATGCAAGGTTAGATGACATTGGTGTTAAGAAAACGTGACACTAGTGTTTATGATCTAGTGGTACGGTGCTTGTCCTCCACAAAAGCGGTGCATACAAATGCAAGGTTAGGTGACATTCAAGTGTTAAAAAGAAAACGTTACACTGGTGTTTAGTAGGTGGGTTGTCAATTCCCTAGGGTGGAGGTAAATCTAGAGAATAACTAATGCAGCTGCTCGAAATAACTGCCATTATTGCTCATGGTTTTATAGCCTAGTGGTATTTTGGGTGTGGGATAAGGTTTTGGGACCAATAGTTCCTGGGTTCGATTCCCACAAGGGGGTTTTCTCATATTTATTGGGTTTCCTCCTGAATTGGTTTATATGCATTATGCCTAGTGGAGATGGATATGATCGGATGATTTCGTTAGTGGCACGATGATACTCAAATAGTCCGTCACTGATCCAATTTTACCGTTAAAAAAGTCATTAATTGCACAAACAAATACTGCAAAAAAGAGACATTGGCCCTGGGCCATCACCTACTCATGAAATCAACAGCTTTCTTGGGCAGTTCAAGAATTTGATTACTTCTGGGTATTTCATATTAATAATTACACCTACCAAATCTTTTCTTTTTCACTAGACTAGAATCTTAAATTTCACAGACACACACAAGATACACCAGCAGGTAAAATTTTGCAACCAAATTTTCATTTAATTAAATCATTCTAGAATATATTCGTTGAACTATCATGAATAAATTTTTTCATTCCTTTAGTTAATAAACGAACATAAACACATATCTCGTTCATTCGTTTATGTTCGTGAACATTCATTTACTTTTGTTCGTCTATGTTCATTAGTGTTAGTTATTTTACATTTGTTGAATTTCGTTCGTTTACATATCCATCTAAATCTTTTAGGTGCATTACAATGTGGCGTAGTTTTATGATTAATATATCATCTATTACAATGTAGGAGACTTTTAATAAAAAAATTATAGACCAAGCAGATTGATGTTTATGTTTACTTTTAACTGGTGTTTGCTTGGTGATATTCGTTCATCTATGTACCATTATGTTCACCCATTTACATTTACGAACCGTTTGTTTATACTTTTAACAAACAAACATAAACAAACACGAATAAATATAGATACGATCACCTACGGTCAGTGTTGTAAAAGTCGCTAGGCGCTCCCTAGTCGGCCGACTGGGGAGTAGGGAGTAATCGGAGTACTCGGGGAGTACACGGACATGGTAACTATAAAGAAAATTAATTGTTATATATTATATATATGTTAAAATAAGCATAATTCATGTCAACTGAGTATAATTTAAAATGAAACATGTTTAAAGTTCGAATATTCTGAATAAAAGTCAGACTAGTCTGAGTACAAGGTCGAGTAGTCCGAGTACAAGGTCGAGTAGTCCGAGTACAAGGCTGAGTAGGCCGATGTTGACCGATTTTGACTAATTAAAAGTCAACAAACCACGTTGACCGCCTAGACCGACTTTTTCCGATTACGTCCGACTAGGCGCCGACTAGGCCGACTAGGCGCCGAGTTTGACCTAGTTTGACCGAGGCCGACTAATTGAGTCCGCCTAGGAGGAAGTCGCCTTGGAATCCGACTTTTACAACACTGCCTACGGTAAGTTGGATACATGGGCTTAGTAACTCGAATAGATATGGCCACCTACAGTAACTAGAACTAGAACAACGTAGTCAAATTAAAACGTCAATCACTCTAAGCCCATGTATCCAACTTACCGTAGGCAGTGTTTACATCAATATATATTTAAAAAAATATTATCATAACTTATTATGGGGCATCAATATTCACACACCTTTTTATCTCTCTATAGATATACATAGACTAGCAGGATGTCCGCGCGATGCGACGAGAGCGACACATCGCAATACGATACTCATTTATTGTAGCATCACTGTGATAGATTTACATCAAAAGCGAAGTCATCGGGTAATTCATTTCATTGTGTTGTGCATGGTTCGGTCGGTTCAGTTATTATCCTCAACCGAAGCCGAAACCAAAGTCATCGATTAGTCTATTTTATCAACCAATCGGTTAATCACTTCAGTTTATTCGGTTAGATTGACGGTTCTTGGCTTGGTTCATTTAATTTTAGTTACTAGCAAAAACCAAACTTGGGCTAAAACTTTTGCTTAGAAATATATGAAATTAATGAATAAATACATGAAATGAAAGTATAAATAAATGAAATGGAGATATAAAATATGAAATATGAAATATATGAACCGGAGGTATAAAAAGCCATAAATATATGAAAATATGAATGATTTGGTTCGGTTTAACCAATTTTAGTTAAACGAGAGTACAAAAAAATTAATAAACGGTTTTTGGTTAATTCGATTTTCAGTTTTTGGTTGATTTCGGTTCGCTTTCGTCTGTTTTCGGTTTGGTTTATGTTAATGATTTAGTTATTGCTCACCGATGACCGCTTTTGGTTAATAACCGATATGTACGCGCGCGATGCGGCGGGAAACACATAGATTGCCACGATGTGCATTGTTCGGTTGGTTATATTATTATGCTCAACCGAAATCGAGGTCATCGATTAGTCTATTTTATTAACCAATCTGTTTTCAGATAATCGGTTTGGTTTATTAAGTTAGACTGACGGTTTTTGGTTTGATTCATTTAATTTCGGTTAATAGCCAACACCAAACTTGGACTAAAACTTTTGATTAGAAATACATGAAATGGAGGTATAAATACATAAAATGAGGGAATAAATATGAAATACATGAACTAACGGTATAAAAGTAGAAATATATGAAAATATGAATGATTCAGCTCAGTTAATTTTGGTTAAATGAGGGTACAAAAAAATCAATAACCGTTTTTGGTTAATTCGGGTTTTGGTTAATTGGTTTTCAGTTAACTCAATTTTTGGTTGATTTCGGTTCGGTTTTGGTTAACGATTCAGTTATTACTCACCCTTAGACAATGTTAATCACGTAACATATCAACATTTTTAATTAAAAAAACCATAGCAATACTATACTCAAATTAAAGAGAATAAAATACTCGTTTATATGGTATAATTTAATATATATATATATATATTAACGTACCAAAAAGTTATGACCGTTTAAAGATCGTGGGGAAGTCAGTTTTTTATAAGGGGATAAAGTGTAACTACTAACTAATTATCTATAACTTTGTTAAAGATGAGTGATTAAAGTGTAATCTAGATGAGAGGATTAAATTGCCGGTATTTAATCATTTGACATTCTGTAGCTATTAAACATTCTGGGACGTTGGGCTTTAATCACTTGTACACTAAGGCATAATCTATTTGTACCTTTTAATCCGCACGTCAATACTGACCAAGACACTTATCAAAACCTCGACAGAAATGAGTGGTTGTCACAGTAAATTTGGAATTTTTTTTAAACATTATAGTTTATAAGATATACCAAAAATACATAAAAGAATTATAAGTTTGTTGTGGAGAGAGAAAAATGTAACTAATTATCCATAATTTTGTTAAAACTCAGGGATTTAAGTGTAATAAGATGGGGAGCTGAAAAATAATTAGTGTTTAAAAGACCAATTTACCTTATTTTAGGGGTGTATCTATAAATTAAGAGGAAAAAAGTTCTTATTTTTTGGGTATTTTAAAATGCTCTTCCCTCGTGCATTATAATATAGTATAGATATATAGAGAGAGATAGAGTGAAAAGGGTGTGAGAATAAGTTTTAGTCCTTCCATAGTTGAGCGTGACCCATCGCCAAACCCCCTATAACGCCCCATAGCGCCCGGACACACCTCCCACTAGGACGCTATGGCTTAGAAATTTTGTTTCTCGCGATGGCCATAACAATTAGAAATTTTGTTGTTCAAGACTTTGGACTGTTACTCAACGGTCAAAAACAATAAAAATTAACCTCTAACTCTCTCTCTCTCTATCTGTATATATATATATATATACCTATATAATCAATTAAACTCCACACAAAATCCATTCTATAGCGAATCAACTCACCCAAAAACACACTTTACAAAAACTCTCATTACCACAATGTTTTCGCCTCCGTCGGAAGATTCGTTCATCGATCTATACCAAAGATTTTTTATCTTACGACGAAGCCGAGCACAATTGGTAGTTTAGAATGTCGTCAATGGCGGTGGTATAATTGTCCAACCGCATGACGAGGTCAACATATACACGGTTACCAGAAAGGACCAACATTGGTTTTACAAACGGTTGCCTCATACGACCTTTGGGTTTGGTTGGCCTTCTTTGGTGTCGTCAGGTGTATGAACGACATAAATACTTTCGAGTGTTCACCATTGCTAGAGGGTTACGCTTCGGGTACGATACCGAAAGCCGGGTTTCATTCAGATGAAAATGACTACGCGCATGGATACTATTTGGCCGAAGGTATACACGAGGAGTATTCAAATATTGTGAAAACGTTTTCTGAAACTCTCGATATAAAAAGACAATATTTTAAGAAACTGGAAGAGTCTTCGTGAAAAGACATCGAGAGGTGTTTTGGGGTTCTTCAACAACGATAACATTTTGTTAGAAATTCTTGACGTATATGGGATAAAGAAAAAAGTTAGATTGGTGATGTATGCTTGTATCATATTGCATAATATGATAATAGAAGACGAAGGAAAATCAATATGTCAAAACAATTTTTTGGAAGATGTTGTAGGAACGCAAGCAACAATGGAGGAGAGAATCTTAAAAAGTCAACTCTTTCATTCCAAGGAATTACATAATGCGTTAAAGACGGAATTTAATCGAGCACGCCTAGGGGATTGGCTCTATTCGAAACGATGGCACGACGAAGAGGACTCTGAAGGCTATGAAGAAGAAGATTTCGAAGTTGGAGCCTATGAAGACATAGGTTTGGATGACGGAGATCATGAAAAAGGAGGTGACAACAGCTATGAAGACAAGTAGTATTAAACATATTTTATTGTAATGTTTTTTTAATTATTGTAATGTTTTTTAATATTATAAATTAAGAGATTAAATAAAAAATTTTAAAAAATTAATAATTGAATAATGATTCATAAGTGGTTATGGGCTCCATCCACTATACACACATGTTATATAACCATCCTAAAGGAGATTATGGGGCCTTATAACTACACATGGCTTTAGAGTGTGGGAATAAGACGACCCATATTAAAAATACGATAAAATAATTCAAATATTATATAACTAGGTTAGAACCCCGTGTATTACATAATAAAAAGTTATATCTTTATGAACCTTGTATATTGTACAGGTTAAATAAATGTAATTTTATATATCAAATAATAAAAAAGTTATATCTTTAAAAACCATATGTATTACACAGATTAAATAAATGTAATTTTGCATACTAAATACTAAAAACGTCGTATCTTTAAAATATCCGTGTATAATCGGGTTGAATAAATCTACCAAATAATAAAAACTTACATTCTTAAAAACCCCGTATATTACACGTGTTGAATAGATCTAAAAAAAGAATTATATCTTTAAAAATCATGTGTATTACACATATTAAATAAATGTAATTTTGTATATTAAATACTAAAAACGTCGTATCTTTAAAAAACTCGTGTATAGTCGGGTTGAAAAATCTACCAAATAATAAAAAAATTATATCCTAAATAAATGTAATTTTGTATATTAAACACTAAAAACGTTGTATCTTTAAAAAAACCGTGTATTGTCGGGTTGAAAAATCTACCAAATAAAAAAAAAATTATATCCTTAAAAACCCCACGTTTTACACGAGTTGAATAAATATAATTTTGTATACCAAATAATAAAAAAAAATATTTTTAATGAATTAGGATAACATTTAGTATTAATTTATTATTTATATATTTAATATAACATAAGTAGATAAGAGAGGTATTTGTTTTAAAAATATATTAATTTAACAATTTAGATTTGAGGATAATATTTTATTAAAGTATGATAAGATTTAATATTAATTTAGTATTTATTTAGTTAATATAAGATAAATATAGATTTGATCACGTGTCCACACGTTGGTTTCTTTTATTATAGTAGTTAAAAGTTAGATTAGATTAGGTAAACAAATTATCATATCAGTTATTTTTTAAATGGATAATTAGGTATAAGCATCTTTAATTAATTTGACTTATCATTTTGTATATCAGAAGATAACTTAACAACTATTATAACAAATTTTATTTTATATAGATAGGAACGATGACTTATTGACTTATCGTTTTGTAAATCAGGAGATAACTTTACAATTTTTATTTTGTATAGAGAGAAACGATGACTTTTCATATAAGAATTAATATTATTTATTTAGTTAATATTTAGTATTATTAATAATTTTAATCAATTAAATGAGAGAATGACAAGTGTCCCAAAACATGTTTCTTTTGTTATATAGTATAGATATCTCATGAAAAAGTCACCTAACCTAATTTTCGTATATTAAGGCCACTAGACATGTAAATTAAAAAAAAAATGAATAATCACTTGATACAACTTTTTATATTAAAGTTGTTAAACTTATCTAATATATAGTTGATGTAAAAATATTTAAAATATTGAATTGACACCCTTAAAATTAGTCAAAATTCAATGAATTAAAATTCATTTTTAGTTTTAAAAAAATTGTACCATCTTATTTAACAAACTTAAGGATAACAAATCTTTATTTAAAAATATTTTTTTTTTCACCATGTATATTCACATTCTAGATTCTAGATAAGTTAAAAGAAAATTAGGTTAAATGACTTTTTTCAACATGTTTAAGGAGTTTGATATAAAGGGTATTAGTTTTTATGATATTAACCAAACCAAATAATGTTCAAAAAATAAAAATAAAAAATAAAACCAAACTATATATAAAGTCTTAAATAAAACAACCTGCGTGGTGAGGTTTTTGACGGCGTCTTTGCTCCCACGCGCTCCCATTTCTTGACCTTCATCGTCTACTTGCTGCTTTGAGCATGTTATACATGTCAGCATCTTCTTTCTTTCTTTTTTAACTCTGCCAAAAAAATATATCAATAATTATTGTTAAAGCAATCTCTCGGATCCCATCTTAATCTTATTAAAGATCCCACCCTGGAATCCCATTTTAATCTAAAATATTATTATAAAATAAGTGTTATTTATTTATAAGAAAATACTTATGCATAAAAATATCATGAAAAACAAGGAAAATTCATTTCTTAAACATTTAATGTACATTGGGTGAGATATCACTAATGTGTTATACAAGCCGTATGCCTGTATGATAGCAGCGTCAAAACGAGCTTCATAATAGTCATATAGACCATATTAATTATATGACAAGAAAAACAGGTTGTATGAACTTCAAATCATACAATAGTATGACTCGCAAAAATTTACACCAATTTGATCATTGACAAAATCATACGACCAGTATGATCATTTTTGCCCTGTCATATAACAGATGAGTTACGTGTACGCTAACAACACGAGTGGTGTCTTTTGTAACACCATTTTTACATTTAAAACTAAAATGTGAACTTTTTATTATATTATTATAGTTTTATAATTTTATAATTTATATTAAACAAACAAGCCTGGATTTAAGTAAGAGAGAATGAAGCAAGGACTGACTATGATAAAGAATGTCTTGAATAACCATGGAAAAAGAAAGATGAAAGAGAAATAACAAGAATATGATTTATGTTGGGACCAACGAAAAGTGGAAGAAGGATTCTCCGGATCCCAAAACACAACTTTTGCTTTATCCTTCTTTTCAGGCTTTCATTACCGATCGCAAAGTTGCTTCTTTGGTGCTGTCATCATCATCATCTCTCCCTTATATGCTTCGAGAAGAACAAAAGCAGCCCGGTTCCTTTTCTTGAAGCTCGGTTAAGTTAATTCAATACCCAGATCAGTTTTAGCAGAAATGAATAATGATCTAGTAAAGGGGATGATAATGGCGGAACAAGTGTTGTGCACACAAGATGTTCGATGAACTGACACACAGACACATAAAGTTACCTTTGAAAACGACTCGCCGTTGGCTGACCCACAAACTCTGTTTCTGTCTCTTCTTTGTCGTTAAACAAAATCTCTCTTCTTTTATATCTTTTCCAGACAAGCTTCTATTATGCAAAATGCTTGAAATTTGAATCACCAGAAGATAGAATATAGATTTTTGAATGTTAAGAGCATATAACAGACTTCATATGCTAGCATCTAGAAATGAAAATGTACATATAAAAAAAGGATTCTGGTTGGAGGTATGAGGAAGGTGGTGGGGTTAGATTGATAGAAAAAACTATAGATAGAATAAGGAAGGTATAGGGAGTTGCAGGTGCAGTGGGTGTAGGAGATATGTTGAAAAAACGTGTGTGAAAATGAGAGAACAAAGGAACTAAAAATGGCGTGTAGAGACAATAAAGGGGATGGTTCTTGGTATTTATAGAACATGACCAATCCACTTTATTACCTCCAAACTCCTTAGGGTATCCGTAGTACAAGGCAAAACAGGGCATAGCGCCTTATAGCACCGTTGTGCACCACTACGGCCGACGTTATGGGATAATTTTTTTTACCTCCCGCGACGGCGTGACTACTCTTTCCTCACTCACACACATATACATACATACATACATATATATAAAGCCCCATACATATATAACCCCACTACACACTCAAGTTATATAAAGTCCCTCTCTTACACAATCCGCCACTTGTCGCATAACGCCCCACAAGGGGTTTTATGACTACATGTGGCCTTATATAAGTTTCATACTTGATTCTTATTTGAATTTATACACAACTACAAAACCGGACTGTGTTGGGCAACGCCCCACCCACCTCAGCTGGGTGGCACCCCCTACACCACCTCGCGCCTCTGCCAAAGCCATAGGAGGCGTGAGAGGAAGAAAGCCATGGGGCCCACCTGCATAAACCAATCAGATTTGGTTTTTATTTTATTTTATTTTTTTAATATAGTTAAAAGAGGAGTGAGCGTTATTCCACACCTTGCAAGTTAACAATAGAGGTCCCCGCTTATGTGTCATCTACGTGGCGGTGATGTAGCGTGATAAACCCCCTAGGGGCTTTATCCCACACAAGCCAACCTAATTGTTGCAATGAGACGTCTAATCTGTACGTATGTTATGGGGCGTTACGAGGTGCCACCTCAGTTGGCGCAAAATTTTTACCCAAACATAACCTGCACGGCTGCACCCAAAAAAAATCACACAAAGAGAAACAAGACGCCACAACATCCAGTTCCGATGCCACCGTACGAAAGCCAAACGATGGACGATCAACGAAGAAGTGGCGTTGGATTGAGCATGGGTGGACGTGTCCTAGGACAAAAAGATTGGCAATATTTATTTTTATTTTTAGTAATCTTTATCTTTTATTGAAATTGAAACTGTTTAGTAATTTTTATTTTCATTTATTGTAGGGAATAATAAAAATCAAACGGTTTTTGAATACTGTATCAATAACATGATATCAGGAAAAATGGTGTAATTTTGCTAAGAGGGGCTAGCCTAAGTGGTAGAGACACTAGTCTCTTAAAGAAAAGGTCACGAGTTCAAATCCCAGCAAGGGTGTAATATAGGTGTTGAGTTCCTTTAGCCGGTAAAAAAGAAGATGATGTCAGGAAAATGAATGAATATTCATCAAAGGGTTAGGTTGTTTAGTAACCTTTAAAACAAAAATTGGAACTACCAACAAACAGTTCAAATGAACTTCTTGTTTAGACTGTGGGCCACACCCCCAACCCAAGCCCCGCCATACCCCACGGACACGTCACTCACCGGTGGGGGGCTCCAACTCCATGTGTCAACTCATGCCCCTAACCCAAGCCCCACCATACCCACGGTCTTATAAACTAGTGATAAATATTTCTAGGATATGAACGTTACATTTCTCCAGACCTGTTTGGAGGTTTTAAGAAAGTAACCTACGTGGCCTTGGTTCTGTGGATGGGTCAAACTTCAAAATGGACAAAAACATCTTTGACACACGAGTATACGTCCTAAGATAGCTTGGATCAATCTCAACAAAACTGGTGATGAGTTTGATGTCGCTTAAGAAGCGATCCTCCCACCAGGGAGGAATTATAAAGGGAAACGAACAACAACCTCATGGGGTGCCAAATTCAAAGAGAGTGTGGAGAAATTAACGGCAATTATGTCAGTCCTTGTCAACTTGAAGAAACATTGGTGAAGAAACTTGGATATGATGCTGCTTTCCCAAAACGTTGAGCTTCTCATCTATGAGAAGCCGATTGTGATATTCGAGAGGGTGAAGGAAAAAATCTGCAAGGAATACAACGATAATTAACTTATTTTAATTTAAATTCTAGGGGTTCTAACTAAATTATAGGGTTTGTCATTATCTATCTCTTATATTAAAGCAAAATAATGGTTGACCATTTGACCATGATGTGGCATAGGTCTTTGGCCAGAGAATTGTGTTATTTGGGCGCCATTATCTATATTCTCTCCATTCTCCTTTATTTACATTTACAACGCTTTTCAAAATACCGCCGTTTCTCTTCTCAAACCCTAATTCCTGCTTCTTTCCATCAACAGTTTCATTGATGCTGATGATTTTGTTTTCCAGATGATTCTGGTATCGCCAATCTGAGTTGGCAAACGAAATTAATTCGAACCTTATGGAAATCTCCCATACACCACTCTCTCAATCTTCTTCTGATGATATTCATCGAATCGATTCATAGAGTCCAAGAACAATCTTTAAAGTTCCGATTTTTGTTTCCATTATCCTTGCAATTCATTTGACCGGATTATTAAAACTCGCTGATCTTTTCCGTTACTATTCTAATATCCCAGTTTTGAAAACTCTAAAAGTGAATAGAAGCTGTGTAAATCCTAACGTTTTCGGTTTTTCATCGAAGAGCTATGAATGAATAAGTCTCTAATGTACGCCGATTAGAATGATTATGTACGTCTCCTCTTCTCTCTATTTGTAATTGTTACTGTTTTTAGGGTTATTTTATGTTAGTTTGATCTTAATTAGGAGAATATTGTTAGTTTGTGTAATTTGTATGTTAGTTGAAAGTGATGATGATTAAAGAATAACGATGTTAACTCCAAAGGGGAGAGCACTAAGGAAAACATGGTGAGCATCCATAAATTTTTATTTAGTTTGGTGTAACAGTTTTATTTCTTCTTTAATTTGCTACTGTTTATAAATAAGAAATATTAATTACATTATATTAGGTTTGAGTGGTTGATGAAATTTGTAAAGCTACTGTTTATAAATAGGGTTATTAAATCTGATTGTCTCATAAGAAGCCATGTTTGTGATGTTCCAGCTAAAATGATGAGCCAAACAAATTGGACGAAAAGCTTAAGACAATTGAATCTCTTTTGGAAAGAAAGGTATCTATACCACGAAATCAGCCTCTTCATGGTTGACAATTTGCCATTGCATCTCATATTGAAGTTTCGTTTGATAACCCAACACCCGATGAGATTCTAGGTACTCTTTTTGAAATACATATTCCTTAACAGTGAAGACCAGCGACATTAATGTATGTGTTACCCATCTGACCCGTTTCAGATTAAGGTTTTGCATTCTCCGACGATTTATTTGCTTTTGGGTCTGAGGCCCTCTGTTTCATATTCTTTTATTGCCATTTTGTTTCAGTTACGTGACAATTCGATTGTTGGTTTTGCCTTAAGTTTGGTTTTGTTTTTTAAGGAAATCTACATACAATGCTCATCATCAACAAGTGAAGTAGAATGGAATTCCGAAGGAAGAACCCGTCTACTGCTACATCAATTGGAGAAAAAAGGAGGTAAATCTCTTTTCCTTTAGTGTTACTCGACGGAAGGAGGAACAATTCTACTATTTGGTGTTGTTCCATTGAAAAGAGGAACAAGGTAACAAAAGACGGAGGATCCGCTGCTAGGTCCACTGACATATGAATGCGAAAATAAACTATTTTGTTTTCTGTGTTATGCATTTTGATTTACTTGCTTTTGAAAGCTGCATTTTTATATGCTTTGCATCTAATATATACGAGAAGATGCTTTTAGTGATGTATACAACGGTTTGTGTTTAATGAATCGCTTCATTTTCATTATTTTGTTACTAAGTAAATTATGTTTTAAAGGCGTACATCATGGACTTTATGTTTCCTGGAGTACATTTTGTTTTGTTCCTAATTGCGTTTTTAAAATTGTAGGTGAAAGACTATTCCAGGCATCAGGGTTTCAGGAAGGGCCCTTTATCCGGTTAGGGTTATGGGAACTCCGTATGAAACTATTGAATATGCTAATTTGGTTCGAGTTCCCCAAACTCCCAAAGGGTATTTATAAATTTGTATTAAAAAACTTTTGGCTTTTATTTAAATGATCTAATTAGCAACTTTTTTTGGATTAATTGTGTTTTTGGTTTCTATGTAGTTCATGTTTCTATTTAAGGAGCAGAGGCTCACGGTACCACATTGGCGTACTCAACGACCTTTACCTCATGGCTCAGAAGGTAAACGTTTTATTTTCTATGGGAACAAAACACATTTTCTTATTAATATTATGAGTTTAAAAATGCACGTATTGTATTATAGAAGGCTATTAAAAATGTTTGTCATATGGTTATTTAATACCATGACAGGTGGACATGGTGGAGGAAAATGTACTCTGGTGGATGATGGGTCTGAAAAATGTACTCTTTTCATCACTGGTTATCTTCGGGCAGTTTTAATAATTGGTTCGGTGCCAACCTTACGTTAGTATGTAAATCAGCTGGTATTTGTATATTTCAGTATTTACCACACATTCGGCTGTTTTAATCAGGTTCATGTATCAGGTGTTGGGGATTTTCAGCTGGCAAAGATTCAGCTTCTTGAGGATCCATATTCATTAAATGTTAAAAAAAGAAGGGGATTTCAGGGATGCTGATGAAGTAAACGATACACAGGTACGTATTCTTTTATTTAAAATGGATGCTTAATAAATCTTCCTCTGTGCTTTTTATTCTCTCTGTGTATACAGACTCTTTAAATGGTGAACAAAATGATGGGTTCTTGATGTAATTGAGATAATTTCTAAGCTTTCATGTGAAATTAACGCTAATAAACAATTAAATTGTTGAATATTGAATGATTTAAACAGTCGAGAAGAGAATGTCGTTGATAGTGCACACGTCTCCAGCTTATGACAAAATAAAGGAGTAAATCAAGCATAGAAGCAGGTTGATAAGTAATTTCACAATCATCATCATTCTTGAGGCCAAAAGTGATATAGATAACAGAAGAACCAAATTATATAGAGGTAGCATATACTAATTTGAGATCGATATTGAAGCTGGTACAATAAATGCATAATGATTTTTAACTCAGTATCGATCTTTATGGTGATACCTTTCTTGATGTTGTACCTTTCAATGGAAAAATCTCTAATCTAATCTTTCTTTTGGTGCAGAGTGCTGCATATGAAGGTATTGGTTGCCACAATCCACTCTGCTCATGCTTTATTCAACTCAATAATAATGTATCAACCGAAGTAGCTTTTGTTCACAATATGATATCAATTTTTTTGAGGGCACTATCCAAATTTGATTTAATTATATTGTTTTTTTTAATATACCAGGGATGAGCACGGTACCCGTTCGGTACCTAAATATGGGGAAAGTTGGTACCGGTACCGGTATTTACCGGTGTTTTACCCGTAAATACCGGTACCGAAAACCGGGAAAGTGTGAACTGGTACCCGGTACCAAATGCTCATCCCATAATATACCCAAGATAAGCACTAAAAAGTATTATATAAATGGTTTAGTTTAGTTTATTTAATGCATGATTCAATGTTTCTGTAACCGCACTATTGTTACTCTTTAGGAAAAGTGAAAATCTTCATAGTTTATATATTTTTTTTCTTTATTAAATAATGTTTGATGGTTTCTAATATAGATGGTTTTTAAGTCTTGATGTAGTACTTCAAACAATAACATCTTCAAACTTATAAACCAGGCTAAATTGACTATGATGTTCGGTGGAGCCCAAATACTAGAGAAAAGTACGAAGACAATAGCAGCCCGGGGTGTGAAGTTTATGAAATGGTGACTTCTTATTCCACTTTTTTGGACTCAAATTTGATTACTCTTTTTATCATCAATTTTAATATTTTTTAAGTTTCTTATTGTTCATTTTGTTGTTACCGTTAATCAGGCAGCAAAGAAGCATTTAACTCAGAGGGTAGAGAACTTGGATGGGAAACTGGATAAACAAGTGGAGATATCAAAATCAATTCAAAGCAAGGTAAATATGTTACAAAAAAATATTGCAATTGTTATTTGAAAAAAAAAATACAAATTTGATGAAAATCTGAAACAGGTGACTGATGTTCGTGATGATCTTAACCAACTTGACTATAACTTGGATTCGTTAAGAGAGATGGTTTCTGGCATTGTGAGTTTTCTTCGTTCTCAACACATGTTTTCGAGATTTTACGTTATGTAATTCATGTGGTTGCAACTGAATCCCTCATAAAGGATCCAGTTACCGGCCAAAACAGGTAATTTATTGTTGTTTGCTACATTTTATGATTGATGTGTGCAAAATGCAACATATAAATTACATCAATTGCGGCATAAAACTAACCCTTTTTTAGTACTAATGTTGGAAAAAGTGTGCTTTTGTCTTCCTTTTGTATTTTAAGGATTAAATGAGCTCAAATTAACAAAAGAAGCAAAAAGACATCAAAATCTGACATAAATACAAGAAAAGGAACAAGACGTGACATGCCCGACCCCACGACAGCATCTTCCCAAGCAAAACAAGATAACAGAAGACTGAACACGCCCCGTGCTCAGCCAGCACGGGGGCGTGCCCAAGTGTCAGCAGAAAAGACAAAGTGGTAGAAGCTTCTATTGCCCACCACGGGGCCGTGCTCAGCGGACATGGGGCCGTGGTCAACTATAAGATTCGCACAATCCAGGCAAATCTTCATAGTACAAAGATTCTTCTGCACACGGGGTCGTGCTCAGCGGACACAGGGGCGTGGTCAACTAATAAGACAAAGCTGCATTAAATGAAGAAAGAGAGGATGTGGACACGGGGCCGTGCCCACTGGACACGGGGCCGTGCCCGAGCTTCTGTTCAGCCTATAAATAGGAGTGCTTGGCTCAAGCTCAAACCATCCCTTGGCACACCACCTCTCTCACACTTCACCCACCACCCACCACCACCATAACACCATCATCCACCACCATCATCCATTGTCCATCATAGAGTGTGTGAGTCGTCTCGGGATCCAAGATTGATCGTAAGAGTTCTTGACAATCAAGGCCATGTTTGCCTAAGTCTCTTACATCACTTGGTGAAGATAAGTGTCTAGTGTAATACTTTTTATTTCTAATCTTTTCGCACTTTTTACTTGGTTTTGTATTAATGACTTTAATAACTAGTTTCTTATGTTGAAGGTGATTCTTCTTTATCGTTTGTCCGTGGTGTCTTGACATTATTTTACTGTCTATATAAAATAAAAGATTTTCACCATTCATATCTCCACGGTCTATATGGAGGTATGTTGGCTACCTGGTCGGGGGTTAAGGGAACGGTTTGGTAAGAGTCTTGCCATTGTTCAGCGTTTAGAGGTCCTCCAATGGACCTGGGTCAAATTTAGTAGGACCTCCTTCAATACTTAACGGTATTGGATGGCGGGGGTCCAAACTCTTTGATCCCCTCATAAGTTAACTACTATTAATACTATAACCCGGCTATTTAGGACTGTATCTCTACTGACTCAGACTACTTAGTCGAGGGTAACGTCACCTCCAAAAGAGGGGCCTACCATAATTTGCATTAATAACTTAATTAATTATCTTTCAATAATCCGACCCTTTAGGATTGTATCCTTGCTGACTCAAACTACTAGGTTGAGGGTAACGTCACCTTCAAAAGAGGGGCCTACTACAATAACTAAGATAATCTCTTAAATAAGTGCAAAAGTGCGGAAATAATCAAAGGTTACACTATACACGAGTCGGAACCAAGTGATTCATCTTGTCTATCTGTTTTTTCTTTTATTTTTATTTTTCAGCATTTTAGTTAGTTTTTATTTTTCTTAGCTTAAAACATTTTTCTAAACTTTTTTATTTGATTAGACGTTGAGGATAAACCGGTACTAAAAGCTCTTGTGTCCTTGGACGACCTCGGTATCTTACCAGCACTATACTACGCTCACGATGGGTGCACTTGCCCATATGTGTGTTTAGTGTTAGTAAATATCGTGTTTTATAAATTTAAAACTTGGCTAAAAAAGTGTTAAAGGGCTTAAAATATACACCTAATATATATAACACTTCACACGCATCAAGTTTTTGGCGCCGTTGCCGGGGACACAAGGATTTTAAGAAAGTTAGAAATCAACGGCCTAATCTTTTTTCTTATTTTTCATTTTTTTTAGGATTTTTCTTAGTTTTTCTGTTTCTGCAGAGCTCAGCACGGGCCATGCCTGGTCGGACACGGGCCGTGCCCAGCACTATCACTGGCAGTTTTTATTTTCCGAGTTACAGAGAGCTGAGCACGGGGCCGTGTCGGTGCAACACGGGGCCGTGTCCAACTCCCAGTAATAGGGATCCGGAGAACAATTACTGTAAATTTGACCACGGGCCGTGTTCACTGAGCACGGGGCCGTGGTGAACCTTCTGACCAACATTCTTTTCTGTTTTTATCGCAGGACTTGGAACCTTGGCACCACATTTAAACTTCCTACGTAGTGCATGAGCTCCAGTTCCAGTAGAGACATAAAAGAACCTCTAAAAGAACCCGAACGCTTTCTCAGAAAAAGACTTAAAGCTAAAAATCAAGAGAAAGTTTCGGGGGACCCACTTCCAATGGCGGACCAACGTACCCTCATGGATTACCTACGGCCAACCGTAGGTAATCTCGGCGCCGCTATCAATGCACCGAATGTCGAAGCCAATAACTTCGAACTTCGACCACATTTGATTCAAATGCTTCAAAACTCCGCAACCTTCCATGGGCTTGCGGACGAGGATCCCCATCTACATATTACTAATTTCTTAGAAATATGTGATACCTTTCGGATCAATGGAGCATTAAATGACGCCATCCGCCTTCGAATGTTTCCATTTTCACTAAAAGACCGAGCTAAGGCTTGGCTTAACACCCTCCCAGTTGGCTCGGTAAACACTTGGGATGAACTAGCCCAAAAGTTTCTATATAAGTATTTCCCTCCTGCTAAAACGGCTAAATTAATGACTGAAATTAATACATACTCACAAGAGGATGGGGAATCCTTATATGAAACTTGGGAAAGGTTCAAGGAGCTACTAAGAAAGTGTCCTCATCACGGTCTTGCGGTATGGCAACAAGTATCCACTTTCTACAATGGGTTGTTGCCACACACAAGACAAACACTTGATTCTAGCTCTGGGGGACTTTTAGGTAATCGTCGCCCAAATGAAATATATAATCAAATTGAGGAAATTGCTCAAACCAATTTTCAATGGCACACTCCCCGAGGTAATAAATCTATTGCCCCGGGCGCCCATAAGGTTGATGAAAGCACTTCTTTACAAGCCCAAATCGAGGCCCTCTCTTCGAAAATCAAAAAGCTAGAAATGACAAAAACGGCCTCGGTTATGGCTTGTGAAGGATGTGGTGGGCCACATGAAAATTGGAGTTGTATGAAAGAAGTAGATGACCAAACAGAAACGGTAAACTACATTGATAATAGACCTAGGCCGTCGGGTCCACCAACGGGTACCTACAACCAAGGATGGCGTAACCACCCTAATCTTGGTTGGAGAGATCCCGGCAATAGTAGTAACCAACAAAACCAACGAACTAACTTTCAACAACCACAAAATTTTTCTCAACAACAAGGTGGAAGAGAAAGGCTTGAAGATACTGTATCTCGCCTCATCTCCGACACCGAAAAGAAAAACTCGGATCGATTTCAACAATTGGAATCGAATTTTAGAAATCAACAAGCTAGCATTCAAAACATTGAAAAACAATTAAATCAAATAGCTCAAAATTTCTCCGAGAGACCACAAGGCGCGTTACCTAGCAATACCGAAACCAACCCAAAAGCACAAGTACATCTCATCACATTGAGAAATCGAACCGTGGGTCCCGAGGAGGCTCCATTACCGCCAGATGAAAGAAGCCAGTCTAGCCAAACCACGACTCCACCCGCACCCCAACCAGAAAAGGCTTTTTTACCAAATAAAGAGCCCACCAAGACTCCTCCCCGGTAGGTTAAATCATCAAAAGACCGATGAGCAATTCGCAAAGTTCGAAAATTTACTAAAACAATTGCATGTTAATATTCCTTTTATTGAGGTCCTAACCCAAATGCCTAAATATGCAAAATTCATGAGGGATTTCCTCACTCACAAAAGGAAAATTGAATCATTGCAATTAGTTAACTTAGGCGAAGAATGCTCCGCCTTAGTACTCAACAAACTCCCACAAAAGAAAATTGATCCCGGAAGCTTCACAATTCCTTGCTCGATCGGGGAATCCCCCGTTCGTAATGCATTAGCCGATCTTGGGGCTAGCATTAACCTCATGCCCACATCGATGTTCAAACGACTCGGCCTAGGAACAACAAGCCCTACAAAGATGAGCATACAACTCGCCGACAGATCCGTCAAATTTCCACAAGGTGTCGCTGAAAATCTATTGGTCAAGTTTGACAACTTCGTTTTCCCAACCGACTTTGTCATCATAGACATGGAGGAAGATACCGATGTCCCTCTCATCCTCAGGAGGCCATTTCTAGCCACCGCCCAAGCAGTGGTGGATATGAATGACGGAACGTTAACATTGAAGTTTGGGGACAAGGAAGTGAAGTTTGAATGTGGAAAGAGAGTAGAGGACGAAGACCCTGTCAACTACATGAAGGTCATAGACTCAAGCTTGGATGACGCTCTCCGACGGTGTAACATGGGATGCAATACATCCCACTTGGGTAACATATGACCAGGCTTTGGGTCTAGCCAAGGACCCTTATAAACGTGGCGCACCACGGAGGCATTCCGTAGAACTATCCTTAGTTTAGTTTAGATTAATTTTCATGTTTTCTAGTTAGTTTTAATTTTCAGGAATAAAACACACTTGAAATGACAAAGGATACAAGGGAAACTTGAACCAGCACCCCATGCAGGAAAACAGAGTCGTCCGACGATTTTCTTCGTTTACAATAAGCTCGGCACGGGCCATGTCCGCCCAACACGGCCCCGTACTGCACAGTCTGCAGAAAAGACCCAGTTCAGGTAACTGGACACGGGCCGTGTTCACCCAACACGCCCCCGTGTCCAGGCTTCTGTTTCTCTTGATTTAATTTTGTTACTGGCACTTGAAGACGGGGCCGTGCCCGGACAACACAGGGCCGTGTCCAGTGCCTAGTAACATAAATTTTTGCTTAAATCACACCTTTTATACATTCAATCAACCTAAAAATTTATTTTTGGGACACATTGAGGACAATGTGTAATTTAAGTGTGGGGGGATGCTAAAACCTTGAATCTTGCAAGTCCTAAATACAAGCCTTACACAAAACTCTATTGGAACCGCTAATCACCCCAAAAATTTTTTTCAAAAATTTTCAATTTTTTTTTTACTTGTCTAGGTTTAACTTGTGAATTTCAAGTTCTAAAAAGGTTATATTTTTACGAATTTACAACCGATAGCGTCGTGATAAAAAGAACCAACATAAGAAAATTCTGAAAATGCATGACAAGCTAACGTGGTATGGAACCGGGATCTTTTAATGCTAATTAACTAAATAACTAAGACGCGACTTAGACAAAGACTTAACTCAGCGATGATGAAGGCTGCCTAGGCTAGACTCATGTTCAACTAGGAATGGATTTCTATTCGAAACTAACGTGGTATGGAACCGGGATCTTTTAATGCTAAACCCTAAGAAATCCCTACGAGGACCTCCCGACCCTTCTCAGGAAGAAACTTGAGAGACTCTACAAGGCTGTTACGACTACCGGTTGTTAGATTTCCTTACAGTTCTCTAACTTCTTGAAAAGTGCCCTAATATGACAATCTACCTTACAGCGCGAAAGTCTAAGGCAGCTATGGATTTTAACTTGGTTTAATAGACACGAGTATGATTAGGGAACTAAGACCGATTTCTTACAAAACCTAATCCTAGCTATATACCAAACCGAGACCTATTAATAATATCGAGCCTTACAACGACAAGATTAGTAGAATATCAAGTTTCAATAATCTCTTAATTACCGTTTCTAAGGTTATCGGCCGATTTACCCAAAAATTACCCAAACCCGTAAAGATTAGATAATTAACACGAACCTATTCTATGAAAGACATTCATCAAGATTCATGTGAAACGAGCAATTAATTGAAAATCAACACAAGATACGCATATACACCAAATCAAAGATTCCAAAGTCGTTTACTTTTCAAGAAAACCCATAAACCACGAGAATAAACGAATAAAAATCCAAACTTTGTTAAATATTCATCTTAACCTAGGTAGCATAACGAGTTTAGCCAAGAAACATAGTCTTAAAAATAATAAAACAAGATTCAAAGCAAGAATTCACCGACACAGGAACAAGAAAAATAGAAAACAAGAAGATTTGGTAGCAAAACCCGTTAATCCCGTGCTCTCCAAGCTTCCCGCTCGATCCCGAATGATTCTTTTGCCTTGATTCCTTGCAAAAATAACTCTCAAATTCTTCCTCTGATGTTGTATGGCGGCAGCCAATTATGCACGTCTGATCTTGCGTCTCCACTTTAATTCGTTTGATGTTGTATATTTCGTTTGGTGTTGCGTGCCTCTGTTATTCACGTCCAGCCCGTCTTAATGGGCTTAGCCCAAATAATATTGTCACTCAAATAATTGGCTGCCTCAAGAACACGTGCGTCCAGCCGTTGATATATTTGCGTCCAAAAATAATGAATTATGATACATGTCTAATCTTGCTTCTTCATTCGTACAGGAGGTTATATATCTCTGATGTATGAACCTTTTCCTCCAAGTATCAATTAATTAGGACTAGCTTTTTTTAATATGATATATATATATATATATATATTCTTTGTTCCAAAAGCACAAAACCCTCGTAACATTGTTGGGATTTAATTTACGACGGCCCAACACCAATAAATTAGATGAACTCAAATAGTAAAGCTATATATTGATGTTGGCCTAGCCTTTTTCTCGATCCAAATATCTATATTTTGTGGCAGCCCTCTAACTTATAAAATAGAGATAGTGGCCTCGGTCCACTCACATAAAATAGCGCCAATTTCCTTCGGTCTCTGGCATCCCACTCCGCCCAACTGGCTGGTTATTTCCATATTACTCGTTTTTGCTCTATTTGCACCATAACCTGACCCAACACAAAATAATATAATAGAACACGAAAGCTAAAAATAATAAATAAAAACTATACAAAAATTATACAATCTACACGGGACAAATATGTGAATTTTACCCTACATCAAATATCCCCACACTTAACTTTTTTTCGTCCCCGAAAAAGACTTATGCAAACGGAATCATAAACGGGATAATCATTCGGGACAAAAGCTTAAATTACTTATTAAAAACCGAAACTTGTGTTAGTCGCGATTGCAAGTATATTTGTCCTCTTAAACCCAAACCCAGTTCCAAGCCCTTATCATGCAAGTTTAGTTCAAGTGCGCGGTCAATCTACCTAGGGTCTCACGCTAAGAATTGCAAGTCCACCTAATCCCCTCTCAAGCTTATAGGACAAAAGGAACAACCACCGGGTTATTACCTAACCATTTTATACCAAGAGAATTTAAAATCAAATCTTTTCTCATTTGTTTTTTTCTTTTTCATTTTTTATTTCTTTTGAGCTTAGACATTGCTTTACCTAACCCTGAGCCATTGAAGCTGTAGAGTCGCTATCCCCAACCAAGATTACAATAGGCGTCGGTAATTTTTTTTGCAATTTCGATTTCACACATCCTAGAGGTATTCTGGTTGTACAGTCGCTATCCCCAACCAAGATTACATAGGCCGGCGCTACTTTTCTTTAGTTTCTAGCTCATTTTTTATATTTTTA
This sequence comes from Helianthus tuberosus, assembly GCA_030545235.1. Lineage (NCBI taxonomy): Eukaryota > Viridiplantae > Streptophyta > Magnoliopsida > Asterales > Asteraceae > Helianthus > Helianthus tuberosus. The sequence goes on along the minus strand of CM060396.1, from coordinate 101,868,964 downwards.
TATTTTTTTCTTTTCTTTCAACGAGATATGATAATAAACTCTAACGATCTTAACTTATAACGACATACCTTATACTATTATTGGCGGTTTCAATTTCCCCACTTTCCCTATATGAGAACCCACTAGTAGACCGACAATTAGGTACATTTAAGATCAAAGAAACCTAGAACCGAATCGGGCCTACCCGCATATCCCAAACTAGACACAAACTCAATTATATTATCTCATATTATTATTATTTTAACCCGAACAAAAACCCGACTTTTCTATCAGTTTCCGCTTTTTAGTTTGCAAACTTCTTATAACAAAGGACATTTTCTAATTTTTCAACTTTTTTTTTGAATTTTTCAAATTTTGAATTATTTTTTTTTTCAAATTTTTATGACTCAAGCGACTCACTAACTAGACACTAAACGATAGTTTCCCATCCCCACACTTAAACTCTACATTGCCCTCAATGTAGGATGGTAACTGACTCAAAAGACTAAAAATAAATAAGAAATAAAAAACGAAGGGCATAAATGGAAAGGACTTAGCTGGTTAATAACGCTTAAGCTCCGAAACTCTCGTCCAATCCAACTCGATCGTATAGCATTTCGGTCGCGATCGGCTTTGACACTAACTGGTATACTTGGTAAATTCCTTGAAATTTGATAAGCAACTCCAAAATCACCCGAATGGAGATTGAGTACGGGTGGTACATATTCAAACCTGCATAAACAAAGACAAGCAAAAACCCAAGCAGTACCGACTCTAGACAACTAAATTAGACTCATGGTACAAAATAAATGACTCAGTATACAAACTCTATAAACTACCAAAAGTCCACCAAATAAATAAATTTAACAAACTCTACAAAACCTCCATACACTTGAACTTAATCAGGAGGTTTCTCTTTGATCTGGACCCTATCTAACACGTTTAATTCCACCCGATCCTCAAAAATAGTTAAACATTTAAGGACGGAATAATAAAATATTTTAAAAATTCTTAACTTAAAAATTTTAAACGGGTCAGACCACCAAAATTTAAACTTACCTGGAATTAATCGAATGCGTGGCATGTAGCGAGAAGACTGATCGTGCTTGAACAGGTCCTTCCTCTTCCTCGTGTACCCGCCTTCGATCCTCGTTCGGTTCCGATCCCTTATTTTTCCTTTTCCTTGACTTCTCTCGTGGTTTTGATTTTTTAGTTTCATTTGTTATACTAACCACGAGCCGGCTATCGTGTTCTTCCTCTTCCACCACTTTTTCTCCTTTTGGTGACTTTTTGATCTCCATAGTTGGCTTTACTTCCAATAATGCTTCTAATTCGGTCAAATCGCCAACTGGGTCAAATAATTCTTCATCTACTAGAGTTGGTAGATTAACCAACTCGTCACCAAACTCCATCTCCCATGATAGGATATGAGCATCCCCCACTTCTGATGCATCATACATGTCCCATATTGGGTCAGTGAGATAATCATCATCCTCATAAATATCTAGATTGCTGGGAGGTTGCTCATCTTCTTCATCTTCCTCATCATCAGAATCACTCCAGTAATCATATATAATACCCTGCAGAACCGGAGGTGGGACTTCGTCTTCCATTTTCGTCTCCGTGACTGGAATGATCTCCTCAACCGACTCTTCTTCGTCTTCCGCTGAGTCTTCTCCCTTCCATCTCTTATATGCAGCCAGTTACGCATCTATTTCTTCATTACTACATGAGAAATCAATTATGAACTTACCCGAATTCTCTTCTCGTTCTTCCTGCTGAACCGGAGGTGAGACTGAGATGTCCATTGTAGTCTCCGGTTGAGACTGTGATTCCTGCAAAACATCATCCTCAAAAGACAAGTGTAAAGAATCATACGAATCGTTAACATCATGTATAGAATCCATAGACACAGAAGTATCATTTTCACAAACTTTTTTCATATAGTGTGGAATTGGTATTACGGCCATCCCTGGTTCTATAACGTTTAAAATCAACTCACCTGAAGGAGTTTGATATCTAAGATAATTACCGTCACTATCGTACATATAACGACCTTGAGTCTTTGCAAGCTTCGCCTCCAGACGATCTAATGACTCAACCACATACCGAAGATGCCTATCTCTCTCTTCCTTGTCAAATTTCAACCACGCATCTATTTCCTGCTGTGTACCATTTTGCTGAATTTTTCAATACGGATTAGCATAATAATGCGCAGAGGACCCCACGTATTGTGGACATTTAACAGTAAAATGAGGTCCTCCACAAATCTCGCACATAACTAAGACTTAAAAGAAATAAAAGACACGAAAAATTAGACTCCTACGACTCAATATACAGAACACAAATAGACTCACAAGACTCACCACGAAAATACAAAACAAAAGACACGTAGCACAGATTATGTCAATTAAGTCCAGTCGAAGCTAATAAACGCAATCGCCAAGAGTCCCCGGCAACGGCGCCAAAAACTTGATGTGCTAAAAGTGGTTAATTAAATTAACTAAATTAAACTCTAAACTAGACTCTCTAAGTTTTAAATTTATTACTAAGACTCTCTAAACCTAGACCATACAACCGACAGGTGTACCGGTCAATGTAGTATAGCCTAAGTAAGTCCGAGTATCGAACCCTTGAGACTCTCTAATTACGCTAATTAGACTCTATCTAGACCTAGACTGACACAGACTCTAACTGTTTTTATATTTGAGGGGGGTTTACTAAATATCCTAAATTTGTGATAAAAATAAATACTAATTAACTAAATAACTAAGCCGCGACTTAGACGAAGACTTAACTCAGTGATGATGAAGGCTACCTAGGCTAGACTCTTGTTCAATTAGGAATGGATTTCTATTCGAAACTAACGTGGTATGGAACCGGGATCTTTTAATGCTAAACCCTAAGAAATCCCTACTAAGACCTCCCGACCCTTCTCAGGAAGAAACTTGTGAAACTCTACAAGGCTGTTACGACTACCGGTTGTTAGATTTCCTTACAGTCCTCTAACTTCTTGAAAAGTGCCCTAATATGACAATCTACCTTACAACGCGAAAGTCTAAGGCAACTATGGATTTTAACTTGGTTTAATAGACATGAGTATGATTAGGGAACTAAGACCGATTTCTTACAAAACCTAATCCTAGCTATATACCAAACCGAGACCTATTAATAACCTCGAGCCTTACAGCGACAAGATTAGTAGAATATCAAGTTTCAATAACCACTTAATTACCGTTTCTAAGGTAATCGGTCGATTTACCCAAAAATTACCCAAACCCGCAAAGATTAGATAATTAACATGAACCTATTCTATGAAAGACATTCATCAAGATTCATGTGAAACGAGCAATTAATTGAAAATCAACACAAGATACGCATATACACCAAATCAAAGATTCCAAAGTCGTTTACTTTTCAAGAAAACCCATAAATCACGAGAATAAACGAATAAAAATCCAAACTTTGTTAAATATTCATCTTAACCTAGGTAGCATAACGAGTTTAGCCAAGAAACATAGTCTTAAAAATAATAAAACAAGATTCAAAGCAAGAATTCACCGACACTGGAACAAGAAAAATAGAAAACAAGAAGATTTGGTAGCAAAACCCGTTAATCCCGTGCACTCCAAGCTTCCCGCTCGATCCCGAATGATTCTTTTGCCTTGATTCCTTGCAAAAATAACTCTCAAATTCCTCCTCTGATGTTGCATGGCGGCAGCCAATTATGCACGTCTGATCTTGCATCTCCACTTTAATTCGTCTGATGTTGTATATTTCGTTTGGTGTTGCGTGCCTCTGTTATTCACGTCCAGCTAGTGGTGCACAAAAAACCCTAACCCGGACCCGAAAATAAAACTCGGAACCGGGTATTATAAAACCCGGGTTTTTTATACCCGAACCCGACCCTACCCATAGGGTAGGGGTTGGGTATGCATTTCTGTTATAAAACCCGAACCCGGAACCGGGTTTTTTTTACCCATTTTCAACCCGGGTTTTACGAGTACCCGATTTCAACCCGAACCCGGAACCAGGTTTTTTCAATTCCCTGTCCGGGTTTCCCAATACCCTGTTCAGGTTTTTTCATTTTTTTTGTGTTTTTTCGAGTTTTGTACCTTGGTAACGACTATATAGCCGTTAGAAAGTGTATTATGATCATTTGTTTGGTTTACATTGTATCTCTATACCCTATAAAAGGGGTCTTTGATGACGAACAATAAACGAAGACGATCAAGTTATTCGAAGCTATCTATGTTCATCATATTATTCGATCCGGTTCAATGATTATTTAGGTGTCATGTATTTCTATGTTTTATGAAATAAAAAAGTTTTGCATTTTATATTTCTATGATTTATCCAAGAAAAATGAATACCCGAGGCATACCCCAACCAAACCCGATCCATACCCGACCCTACCCGACCCGGGTATTGTCAATACCCGATTTTGTTGAACCCGATCGTATCCGAACCCAGTTCTATACCCGTAACCGGGTATTCAGAAAACCCGATTTGTGCACCACTACGTCCAGCCCGTCTTAATGGGCTTAGCCCAAATAATATTGTCACTCAAATAATTGGCTGCCTCAAGAACACGTGCGTCTAGCCGTTGATATATTTGCGTCCAAAAATAATGAATTATGATAAATGTCTAATCTTGCTTCTTCATTCGTACAGGAGGTTATATATCTCTGATGTATGAATCTTTTCCTCCAAGTATCAATTAATTAGGACTAGCTTTTTTTAATATGATATATATTCTTTGTTCCAAAAGCACAAAACCCTCGTAACATTGTTGGGATTTAATTTACGACGACCCAACACCAATAAATTAGATTAACTCAAATAGTAAAGCTATATATTGATGTTGGCATAGCCTTTCTCTCGATCCAAATATCTATATTTTGTGGCAGCCCTCTAACTTATAAAATAGAGATAGTGGCCTCGGCCCACTCACAGAAAATAGTGCCAATTTCCTTCGGTCTCTGGCATCCCACTCTCCCCAACTGGCTGGTTATTTCCATATTACTCGTTTTTGCTCCATTTGCACCATAACCTGGCCCAACACAAAATAATATAATGGAACACGAAAACTAAAAATAATAAATAAAAACTATACAAAAATTATACAATCTACAGGGGACAAATATGTGTATTTTACCCTACATCAAGCCCCTTCACAATACAACATTTTCAAAATGAACCCTCTACTTATTATCTCTAATTATACCGTAACAATACTCCCCCCATCAAAAGTTCTTGACCTCAAGAACTATAAAAGAAATTGATAATGCAAACTACTAGCAGCAAGAACATAACCTAATGGCCATCTTAGGAACCGAACATTCTGCCTTCTTTGCCCTCAAACTGCAGCCATCCTGATTGTTGTAGGCCTCAGAATTTATATCCTTTATTTCCCTCAAAATTATTATTATTATTATTGATATCATGAGCATTTCAAGTGCCTTTGAATAAGTCTCACCATTAAGAGTGCTATAACCAAATCTTCAATTCAGATCCGTTTTCTTGATTTCCCATAACCTTTCTAAAATCTCTTTCTCTACTTAGGTCCTTCAAGGCGATTCAAATCCACTCAAAACCCAACTTTGAATATTGAATTCACAGCAAATTACATAAGCAGATCTTATACATCAAAAACTTTGTTGTTTCCACGTAACGCCATCTTTCGTCTATTATAATATCCTTGTGTAAACCCATCAATAACTCGAAATTGCCCCTGCCCCCTGTTGCCTTAATAGTCCATAGTTTTAGTAAACTATCAACACCATAATAAACGATCCGTGCAACACAAGTAATAGACTGAACTATGAAAACCTGGGTTGTGTGGCCTTTGAATGTCCCAACAGCTGAACGAATAATCCTCGTATAACATGAGAGAGGCACCCAAATGAATGACAGGAACCAACTAGCTGAACAAAAAACCCATCTTTAACGTAGATTTCCAACCCGGATTCCATTCGAATGTATCTACCCTCACGAACTCAAGTTTATTTATTTCACTTCTAATGTTTTTACACATTGATACTTTCATGTCTGAACCCAACTGTAATCCAACGTCCCAGGCCCTGTTTTTGTCTACTAGTTCAACAAATTTCAACTCAACAACCTCTCCACTTTTATAATCCGTGATAAAAAATCAACACGTATCTATCCAGTCTAATCGTTTATTCAACTTCCAAAAACATGATTCTTTCATTAAACCCAAGAATCCCACATGCTTGCCCAATCTAACCTGGTAGTCTAACCGGATACTGGACGACCTAATTACAAACCTAATATCCTTTGAAGTTTCTTCTCCCTCAAGTTCTTTCTATACCACCGATTCTTGGTTACAAACATCATCTATTTCAATTTCATTTTTAGAATCTGTAACTTCCTCATCCTTTTCATTTTCTAAACTTTCATCCACAAAAATATTCCCTAACCCATTCATTTCATCAGCCCATCAATGGTTTCTTGAATCTTTCCATTCTGAAACAACTCATTATCTTTCATTAACTCATCAAGAGTAATTTTAATATCAAACTCCAATCCTTCAATGTACAAAGAAGACTTGGGATCGAATGGAGAAAAAGAATCATGCAGATTGTTGGTATCTATTTTCAAAGTCAAAGATATTACATCTCCCACTTTAAGATAGCTATATTGATGCCATTCGACAAAGATATTCCTAATTATTGGTTCTAAGCCACATATGAAAAGGTAGATAGCATAGAAATCAGACATTTCTTCAGAGTTTCTAACCTGATCGAACAATAAGAGGAATGAATCGCAATAATCTCTGACAGTACCTTCTTGCCATATTGAAAAGGTAGATAGCATAGAAATCAGACATTTCTTCAGAGTTTCTAACCTGATCGAACAATAAGAGGAATGAATCGCAATAATCTCTGACAGTACCTTCTTGCCATATTGACATAATCTTGTCCAAAGCCAATTCCATGTTGTTCCAATAATTTCTTGATTGCTGGACACTGTTGTGAATCACCAGAATTGATGGTTGAACCGTTTCTTGTCCTAATTCGAAGTCACCCACATCTGATTGTTGAACCCTAATTCGATTGCTGCAGTAGAACACCGTTGTTACCCGAACCTTAACCCACGGTCGTGAGGAAAGATTGCTCTGATACCATTGTTAAGTATCAGTTTGTGATCGATAAAGAGAAGAAAGAAACACATTGAAGAAGGAGTAAACTCTCAAATCATCGATACCTCTATTCCCGTTCATCAGATCATTTATAGACACCTTACCTAACTATTACACAATAGCCCCTTCACAATACAACATTTACAAAATGAACCCTCTACTTATTATCTCTAATTATACCGTAACACAATTCTTGTCAACGAAGACGGGTAGGTGATGGAGACCAACAATGTGGATTAAAAAAATATAAAAAAACTAAAGTGGATTTTAGTGTTAGATAATAGTCTATAAACTTAATTACATTGTTGGTTCGTGTAGTTTACTTGTATTGTGGATTTGTTATAATTATTATTTTTTTTCATATACAAACTTAATCTAGTGTTTTACAAGCAGGTAACACATCTAATCTTCACCTTGGCCCACCTATTTTTCTTGTTAACTCACCCCATACCCACGTGTTAGTTTGTTGATTGTACGTGTTTACACACACATACACATATTATATTTAGACGTGATGACCCAAGTTTTTCGATAATAGGGTGAATGTTGGGGGGAGTGGAATGTGCATCATTGGTGTGGGGCATAGGGACATGATCAACGAAAAACTACAAGGTGAAGTCTGTAAAGGGGTTTAATGACTTCATCGCTTAGACCATATGTAGTGGGGCGTTGCCTCATAACACATAGTCTTAAACAAAATAAAAGTAATTACCCGTTATCATTTGTGCATTGGGTGGATGCATTGAGACCGAAGACGAGTAGGTTGCGGAGTAGTCTAAATTACTATTTCCCTCATCTCTTTTTCCACCTCCTTATTTCCTTTTTCAAAATGTCACTCCTTCCTAAGTTTTCCATTTCTCATTTTCAGAGCCTTAAAACATCTTTTTCAACCCATTACCTAAACATCATTTTCTAAAAAACTATTTTTTCAAAAAGTTATAAGTCAATAAGTTGTTTTATAAACAATCCAAACACCCCTTAGAGCATTCTCATCCACTCCATCATATTTACCCTATAATTTAACTAAAAATAACAACTGTTTAAAATTTATCTCACATTTTAAAAAAAACCTCCTACATCCAACTCCTCATACCTATCTCTATATTCTTTTTTTATTATTTTTTCTTCTCTTTCTTCCACTAACAATTTTAACTACTATCTATTTTGTCTTATTATATTTTTTCTTCTAAAATTGATTCTAATAACTTTGTTTATAGAAATTATAATACTAATTATTATTTTTGGGTGTTTCGGGTCGGGTTACTTTAAAAATTTGATTATGTAGCAACACATTTAGGACTTTCTTGTTTTTGTTTCACATTTAGTAACATTAACATACCGATATGGTTGGTTGCAAACTCCAGTTCAATGTTGTCTTGCGAAAGCGTGAACGGAGGAGACATGATCCCTGCATTGAGACTTCATGCACCAAAGACCATAACTCCATAAGCAAGAATTAAATAGAATAACAGATAGCTTACCTACAACAATTGCATCAGAATCGGGAACTACAAGATTAAAACAAAATTATATTGAAATTAACTATAATATGCTGGAAAGCATAAACCAATGAAGTCGAATTCATCTATAATGAAAGCAACAAAAAGGCATGGTAGTTTAACTAAATTAGTAAATTAACCAAATCCCTAGTTAATCTCTAACTAAAGCCCCTATTTTAGAGTCAACAATGGTTATTGGTGTAATTAACTGCAAAAGCAACAAAGTGAAAACTAACCAGAATTCAAAGGTAATTGACTGGTGGAGCACGCCCTTATGCAAGTTCCGTGAAAACAGAAGATCTCTCTAACACATTAATGTTGTTATGTGAACCGGGCATACCAAAAAATGCATGCCAAATCTAGAGATCATATAAAGCAACCGCCTCCAAAATAATAGTAGGTTTACGAATGTGGCCAAAGTACATACCTTTCCAGGCTGTGGGACAACTTTTCCACTTACAATGCATGCAGTCAATGCTTCCGAGCATTCCAGGGAATCCTCGTTGGTCCGCAACAGCAAGTAATCCGATAATATCATTAGTGTTTGGTGGCCGTAGATATTCAGCTGAAAAAATACTTACTATTCGTCCATAAAATACTCACAGAATTTTTTGAGACTCTCCATTGTAGTGCTTTCACCAATGCGTATGTATTCATCCATAAAATCAGCACTAACCCCATAGGCCAACATTCTAAGTGCCGCCGTTATCTTTTGCGTAGAAGATAAACCGAGTCTTCCGATATTTACTCTTTTTTGGATGAAGTATGGTTCGTTAGTCACTACCTCATTTAGAATACCGAGAAATAGTGGACGCTCATCCGAAATCTCCGTCGAAATAGATTCGAGGGATATATCGGATTTTCTGCCAAATAATCACGATATAAACGCTCATGTCCCTGAATATGATTGCGTCGAATAAATTTACGACGTTTGCGAGTACATTGTTCTTCAACATCCTCATCAAGATCATCATCGCTATCATCTTCCGAAGATAGGTATCTTAACAACTTGCGAAAGAATGTACGAACCATTTGATCAAACGTGCAATCAACTCAACCTATCATCATACATGTTATAAGTCAAAACACGCTATTTCAGCCTAAGTAAAAATAAACTTACGTTCAATTAAGCTAAAAGCAAACACTAAAATTATAAGCATTACATTAGTGATCTCCATTGTACAAATCTAAAGGTTTAGCCTATTAACGATCTAAAGGTTTAACCGCTCCTTTTGCCAAAACGGTTCTAACCCTCGGTTCTAAAGATCCGGTTTCGTGGTTCTGAATGTAATACTGGTATTGTTTCATCTGTTTCCAACAGACAAATATTGGTTTGTTTCCAACATAGAAATTGATAATACCGGAAAAATAAAATAAAAAAAAAGAGTTCTTAGAACAAAATAATCAACCCCAGTCTGCCTCACCGGTAATCTCCATTACCTGGATCTTCCGGTTCTGGATTCTTATTCAAGTTGGGTTTCTCCTGTAACCAACAAGATTCCACTTGAGAACCACTCACATAACTCCCCTCTGTATCCACTCTAACCCCAACCTTTATCGCTTTTTCCCTTATGACCGCTGCGGACATCTCATCCACCCTAATACTTACACCTACTTTTTCCTAACATTCACATGACAAACTCTACAATCTTTGCATACAACAACACAAAACAAAGAAAGAATCATACTTGTTCGTCTAGTTTTCAAATCGGAACCCTAGTTTCCAATAGAAGCAGCATCATTGCCTATGAAATCGGAAGTGTTTTCAACTCGGAACCCTCCATACTTGTTCGTCAAGTGGGAACTTGCCGGTAGTTTTGCTTAATTTGTTGATGGTAGTCGATGTGCAGGAGAAGGAGAGAGGCGGGAGATGTGTGGTTGTTGGATATGGGGAGCTACAGGAGCTTTTTATGTATAAAAAGTTACTGTACCCTTTTTTTAATATATAAGGTTAGGGCATAGATATAGTGGATAGGTTGGAGTGAGTTTTTAGAAGGATTTTTTATATTTTAAAGATAAGGGTTAATTTGATGGAGTGGATGAGAGGGTTAATTTGATGGAGTGGATGAGAATGCTCTTAGTATGTAGTTCTTTAGCAAGCGCTTGAGCACCTAAAGTGTCCATGTATGACCTTTCTTTATCCAGCTGGCCAATGGGTCCCTTGAATCCCTATTGAAAGTCCAATATCAGCTTCTTTTAGGCACTATGAGTTTGTCAAATGGAGGTGATATTGACATTACTTAATCTCCACTCCAGCAGACCTGCTTGAATATACATTGCTAGTACCATCTCAGTTGCTACTTTTCAGTGGACATGTACAACACATGAAGGATGCTAGAATCTTGTAAAATCTCATGCTTCCTCATGAAACTAATAATTTATATGAGGGTTAAAATAATTCAACTGGTATTGGTTGGTTTTAGACATGACCCGACCAAAAACCAAAAACCAAAAACACAACTATTTACAAACCGAAAACTGTACCAAATGAAGGGTGTTCGGGCTGGTACTAGTTCGGTCGTGTTCCTTAGCAAATAAAGTGACCATTCCTTCTGATGAAACACTGGTTAACACCTGGGGTGAAACTAGCCTGTTCGTCTCTTTTGTGGGTTCAATCTCCTTCGTTACTCGCCAAATGACGGATCCTGCAAAACAGCAACACCGTTAGCTCGTTAAGAGGGGAATATGGGGGTTTCCCTCTTAACCGGGCTCCGGCATGAGAATAAGTTCTGTTCTGAGGAGATAAAATAGTGTGTGTTAAGAGTGAGACAGTGGAGAATAGAATGGATTAACCTGAATGATGAAGGGTCCTATTTATAGCCAGAGGGCGAGAGAGGGAGGAGCGACCTTGCCAGCTGCTTATGGGGCGCCAGCTGTCCGACCAAGGGGAATATCCTCTTGGTCTCCTCTGCTGTGGTCAGGATAGTGGTACACGTGGCGCGCCCATATTTGTCCATGCTGGAAACATCGTACCGCTGTTATCGGTCTGCTCCTTGATTTGCTGCAGGTCTACATGGCGGTTGATGAGTGGTGGCACATATCGTCCTTTATGTCGGAATGAGCATCTTTGGTGCCACCTTGACGTCTTCCAGAAGCTTCTAGAAGCTTCTGGATTCGCTTGCTGGTGTAGGCCCCATGTCGGATGGAGAAGTGGTATGGTCCTTGCCATGTGGGCAAGGAATTGGGACCATACCTCTTCAAGTCCCCCCCAGTCCAGTGTGCCTTCTAGTTGAGTTTATCGTCTAGGAGGGATTCTGGACTTATAAGGGAAGTGGTTGTTGGTGTTGTCGGAATACATGTTATTTTGTACGGTTTATCGTAATAGTAGCATCGTGCGTGGCGTGTTGGTAACTTTGCAAAGTTGAGCCAACTGGACGCGTGGCGGATAGTGCTGGTAACTTTGCAAAGTTGAGCCAACTGGACGCCTGGCGCATGGTGACTTGGTAACTTTGTAAAGTTGTGCCAGGTGGACGCATGGCACATGACGTATTGGTAGCTTTGCGAAGTTAAGCCAACTAGACGCATGGCGTATTGGTAACTTTGTAAAGTTGAGCCAACTAGACGCATGGCGCATGGTGACTTGGTAACTTTGTAAAGTTGTGCCAGGTGGACGCATGGCGTATTGGTAGCTTTGCAAAGTTGAGCCAACTAGACGCATGGCGCATGGCGTGTTGGTGAGTTTGCTTCTGAAAGAAGTTTTCTTCATTTGGATAAAGACAACTGATGTGACTGTCTGACGTCCCTGTCTTGTCGGAGGTGAACAGGCGCCTTTTCAGTGGTGTCAGTTGCTTACCATCCCTTTGTCAGACGTGTGCCGCCCACGCTCCCGGAAAAAGAGGTGACGGTTTCTCTCTCTGCTGACGTGTCTTTTCCCCATTGGATGACCTTCTGAATTCCTGACGGCCCACTACCCATCGCATTAAATGCGATGGGTATAAATACACGGCGGTTTCCTTTATTTTTTCACTTTTCAAAATTTGAACTCCGGTTTTCTCTTCTATTCCTTTATCTTGCTTCCCCTTTCTTCTTGAGTTCATTCATATTATCTTTCTTATCTTCTTTCGATATGTCCGGAGCGAATCCTTCATCGAAGAAAAGGAGGAACAAGGGTAAGAATCCTCCGGGCCCTGATCAGGCGACTATAAATTGGAAAGAGGAAGAGTTTCAGAATTTGGTAAGGGAGATGGGTTTCTTCCTGAATGGGGTGCTCAGTTCCCAACTCCCGGTTCTACTGCCATGGACGCACCTCCTGGTTACATTACATTGTATGCTGCTTTTTTTCGGGAGGGTAACTTCAGACTCCCGATGACCAGGTTTACTGCTGAGGTGTTGAGGAATTATGGGCTCCATATCTCGCAAATCAACGCTATTGGGCTTCCCCGTGTCACCCACTTTGAGTTTATATGTAGAGCCAACCGTCTTGAGCCAACTTTTGAAATGTTTAATGTGTTTTACACCGTGACTTACACCAGCGGTTTCTACTCTTTTAACTCCCAGACCAGTGGTGTTATCCCCTGTTGTTCCACTCCTCTAAAGAGCTTGCATGATTGGAAGCAAAAGTTTTTCTACATTCACCGTGGTGTTATCCCAGTAGACATGCATTATCGGACAGGAAGTGAGGGGATCCCTAAGGTGAATGTGGTTGCGGATTTTGCTGAACAATCATGGTACAAGAAAGTGACTCACAAGGCTACTGCTATTTCTCAGCTCGAGGAGATGGCGTTGGTGGGTGCTGGTATGAGTATGTTGTGGGTCCCGAAGCATCCTTTGGGTGTCCCGGTTTACGGTTATCAAGGCAAACGTATGTAGTGTTGTTGTTTTGTGACCTTGTGTGTACTCTTCTGATTTCGCTGTGTTCTTATTTATGCCTTTTCATTGTCACAGTTGGGTATATTTTACTGAATGTTCTTGACCCGAAGGCCGGTGGAGCGATGGTTGAGGGGGTGCAGGGGGATGGGAAACCGACGTGGTTGGACCAGATCCGCAACCGTTTCTTGCACCCGACTAACGAAAGTTTTACCACCTATGCCAACATTGTTTTAGGTGAAGATAGTGAAGATGATGTTGATGATGCCATTGATCCTTCTCGAGAGGAAGTTATTGTTCTCTCGAGTGGGGAGTCTGATAGATCTCTTGAAGGCCTAACTTCTCATTCCCCGCGTGCAGGTCCGGCGCAGGGGGTTGCCCATGAGCCTGTTAATGAACCTGTTGATGATGTGGAGGTTCCGGTTGAGACTGCTGATCAGTTGGAGACAAGGAAGAAAACAAAGGCTGGCAAGCCAGAGGGGAAGAAGAAGAGGGCTGAGGAAAAAGCCACTGAGACTCCTCGTAAGCGACCCTCTACTCTTCCTGTCCTAGATTACGTTGTTGTTTCTGATACATTGTCTGGTTTACGGGCCGGAGAGAAACATCGTAGTTTCGATCCTGATGACAGCGCTACTTTGACGGAGATGATGAGGAAAAAAGCTCTTGACGATAAGAAACGGAAGCTTGATGAGCAGGCTGCTGCCATGCTTGCGTCTAAAAAGGCCAAACTTCAGAAGGAGACTCCTCTTGCTCCTTCAGAATCTGAAATTGATCTGGAGATTTTTGCTGCTAAGAAGGGGAATCTTTTAGAGGAAATATACGAGGCCTCTGCTCCCCCAGGTAGAAACTTTGCTGTCGTAAACCTTGTTATTTGGCTTTTGGAATCATGTTTTTGATTATCACGTTTGTCTTGGTGGTAGGTGTGAAGTCAGGGGAGGCTCCCCGGAGGTTTGATATTTCGAAGATTACTCCTCCTCAATCTCCACCGTCTAGGACGTTTGACATGTCTCCTCCCTGTGACGAGTTGGGTGAGAAGAAAAAACAAGATGTAGATGCTGAGCATGTTGGTGAAGGTGGTGGTCATGTTGAGGGTGGCGCTGGTGTTCATGTTGCTGGTGGAGATGGGCGAGACAAGGGCATTGAGGACGAAGCACAGTCAAGTGAGGCTACGCCTCGTCAAACCATTTATACCAAGCGTCCACCGGGCGGTGGCGGTGGTGCTACTTCTGGTGTGGTTCGGAGTCCACAGTTTGAGAATGTTCGTGCTGATTCCTGGGATACCCATAACTCAGCGTGTGATGATTTGCCACATGCTCCTCGCTGGAATCTGACCCAGGGTTCCCGGATGGATCGGCTTGATAACTGTCACGAGTTCTTCTCTTTGTCTCCCCCCCTGCTGAGAGGCTGTTTCAGAAAAGGTACAACCGGTTTGCCTTGCTAGACGATTATGTTCGTGCTGGGGTTAACTATTTTGCCACCTCTCAAGAGATTGTTCGTGAGTAGAAGCTGATGGGGGAGGAGACAGTTGAGTTTGAAAATGAGAAGAAGGCATTTGCGGAAGAGAGAGAGAAGTTTAATTCTGAGCGGAAAGGTTTGTTGTGGAGGGTTTCAGATGCTGAGAATAAGCTTGCTCAAGAGAAATAGGCTAACTCCTAGAAGCAGAAGGATTGGGAGGTTTCTTGTGAACGCACCAACAAGGAGTTGCGATCGCAACGTGATGCAATTATGCAGATGTCCGCTGAGAAACGTAAAATCAGTGAAGAAGCTGAGGCGGAACGCACTGCGCATCAGAAGATAGAGCGAGAGTATGTGGAGCGTATAGCTGCGTCGGAAGAGTTTGTTGAGAAAAAGATTGCTGAGTGCAAGGCTTCCGAGCTTCTTGCTGAAGAGACATCTGCTGATTGCAAGTGGTTGATTTCTCGCGCTGTGCCCTTGGTAACTTCCTTTGTTTATGTTTGCTTTTGGTTTGTGTTAATTACTTCTTCTTATGTTATTGTGTGCTCCTCGCAGATTGCTGATCCTATAGTGAAATCCCATGAGCTTGCCAGCTACATGTTTGAGTTGGGCAAAGCGGGGTACAATAGCGGTCGGAAGGATGGTTATAGCGAAGGTAGGGCTACAGCTGTTAACAATGAGAAGGAATATCATTTCGAGCTCTACAAGGAAGATTGTACTGCTGCTTATGCCACGAAACGAAAAGAGTTTGCTTCTCTGGAGTTTGGAGTTGTTAAAGCTGCCCAGAAATTATCCCGGAAGGCTGATGGTGTCGCCTTGTTGAAAAAAGCACTTGGTGAAGATGGGCATGGGGCTGGTGGTACCGGCCCTAGCCATCAAGGTTGAAAAGTTCTGGCCTGTGTGCCGCGTATGGCCTTGGTTGGCCATGTATTCAGCTGACAATCCCATGAATAATTTTAGGTTTATGTTTTGTGAACAAATTACCTGTGATTGCCTGTGGACACTTAGCTAGTTATGGCTGCTTATATGTTAAAATTTATCCTTGCTATTTTATTTGTTTGTGAATTTTGCTATCATGACAATATGTGCATGTGTAATTGCTTTGATTCAGGTATCACGAATGAATGATGGCGCTGACAGGTTGTGATGTGTTGGTTACAACGTTTGTTCTGTCGTTTGCGTGCGTGGTTTGATTCGTGTGTACGAAGTGATCGAGTTACAGGTTATTGTGTTGACCCGACTGTGTTCAGCTTTGGGGGTCCTACAATGTTTATTTACCGTGCTATCGATGCTTTTCGTGTTTGTGTGGGCACGAAGTTCTTGTTTGGCGTTTTATAGGCTTTGGTTGTGTTTTTGACCCGGCTGTGCACTTGGTTGTGACAAGCCTTGGAGGTCTACAACGTTTCCTAAAGTCGAGCCATTGATGTTTTCGTGTATGCCCGAAGTAATATATGCAGTTGTAACAAAAAATTCGCATGAAAAGAGATAGCCAAAACACTTCTTGTATTAGTGCTAAATGTGTTGGCGCACAGCCGTTACAAGTATATAAAGAAAACTTTGGCTGTTTACATGTAGCATCTTCTTAACTGTTGGGCATTCCAGGTTCTTGGGACTTCTTTGTCGTCCAGGGTATGTAGCTTATATGCCCCTTTTCCGAGTACTGCATCTACAACATAAGGGCCCTCCCACTTGGGAGCTAATTTTCCGGGCTTTTCGGCGTTAGACGCCTCATTGTCCCTCAGGACGTAATCTCCCGGGTTAAAGGTGCAGATTCGGACCTTGGAGTTGTAATACTTTTCCAGCTTTGTTTTGTATTTTGCTTCGTTTATTGCCGCCATCTCTCTCCTTTCTTCTAGGAGGTCAAGGTCTAACCTCCTTTCTTCTTCGTTGTTGATCATGTTCATGGAGAGCATTCTTGGTGATGGCAGCCCGATCTCTGCTGGTATCACGACCTCGGACCCATAGACTAAGCTGAACGGTGTTTCTCCGTTGCTTGTTTTGGGCATCGTCCTATGGGCCCACAAGATGCTGGGCAATTCGTCGACCCAGCCTCTTCTTTGCTCTCCCAGTCATGCTTTGATGCCGTCTACAATGCTCTTGTTGACGGCCTTTACTTGACCATTTCCATGCGGTGTGCGCGACTGAGGATAAGGTATGCTCTATGTGTAATTCTTTGAACCATCGTTGAAGATCTTCTGCAGCAAAATTCGTCCCGTTATCGGTGATAATCCTCAGAGGCAGCCCGAATCTGCAGATTATCTGTTCCCAGATGAAACGCCGTACCACGGTAGATGTGGTTGATGCTAGTGCCTTTGCCTCTACCCATTTTATGAAATAGTCCACCGCGACTATAATGAATTTCACCGCACCCGGGGCTTCAAGAAAGGGACCAACCATATCTATTCCCCATTGTTGGAACGGCCATGCCGTTGTTACGGGGACTAATTCGTTCTTGGGGCGCATCGTCTTGGGAGCGTGTCTTTGGCACCCGCTGCATTTTCTCAAAGCCTTCACTGCGTCTAGATGCATCCCGGGCCAGTAGTACCCGGAATTCATCACCTTTGCTACCACCATTCTCGGTCCGGCATGGATGCCGCAGATCCCCTCATGCACTTCTCTGATCAAGTAGTTCGCGTCTTCTGGGTCAACACATCTCAACAAGGGTCCGAGGTATGATTTTCGGTACAGGATTCCGTCAACCATCTGGTAATGCTCGGCCTTGTATTGAATCTTCCTTGCCTCAGCCTTGTTTTCTGGTAGTATCCCAGATTGGAGGTACATGATTATGGGGGTCATCCAAGACGTCGTCCCCAACTGAATAACATTCACTTGCCTCAACGGTACCGATGGGTTGCTCAGGACTTCGATGCGCACATCCTTGGCCAAGTGCCGGAAACTTGTGGATGCTAACTTACTGAGTGCGTCAGCTGGTTTATTCTCACTTCGATTGATGTGGTGCACTTTATAAGAATCGAAGTTCTGCAGCAATGCTTTCGCTTGGTCTAGGTATAACGCCATTACGTCTCCTTTGGCATCATATTGGCCATTAATCTGCCCAGCTACTAACATGGAGTCCACATGTGCCTCTATGTGTTTGACTCCCATCTTTATCGCTAACCTCTGACCGGTAAGGAAGGCCTCGTATTCGGCTTCATTATTCGTGCTCTTGAAGTCTAACCGGATGGCATACGTAAATTCATGTTTATCTGGACTCACCAGTCTAAGTCCTGCGTCTGCGCCGTCCTCGTTGGACGCGCCGTCTGTGTACAGTAGCCACAGTTCTTCCGAATGTTGCCTTTCAGCTCTTTCCATTGCCTTGCACTCCCGGTCCTTGTCATCAGGCACTTATGTCATGAAATCGGCCAACACCTGGCCCTTGATTGCTGGTCTTGGTCTGAAAACCACATTATGGCCTCCCAGTTCTATCGCCCACTTTGCTAATCTTCCAGAAATCTTGGGCCTCGCAAGGATGTTGCCGATGTTGTAATTTGTTAAGACATGAATGACGTGATTGGCGAAATATCTGCGCAGTCGCCTTGATGCATGAATTAGAGCTAGCACTAGTTTTTCCATTATAGCATACCTCGTCTCTGGATCATTGAGAGTGCGAGACACATAATAAACTGGTGTCTGTATGCCTTGTCTGTCTACGAGCAGAACTGTACCGACTGCTTTGTCAGAAGCTGACAGGTACATCACTAAAGGTTCTCCTTTTACTGGTGCTGTCAGTGTTGGTAACCTTATGAGGCAGTCTTTCATATCACGTAATGCTTTTTCGGCCTCCGGAGTCCATTGGAACTGACTTTTCTTCATACAGTTTCGGAGTGTCTTGATAAATGGGAAAGATTTGGCAGCGTGATTGGCCAAGAAACGGTTGAGTGTTGCTAACCTTCCGGCCAACTTCTGCATTTCCTTGATCGTCGAAGGTGAAGGCATGTGTTCGATTGCTTGTACCTTATCAGGATTTACTTTGAAACCGTCTTTTGTGACGATGAAACCCAGGAATTTTCCTTCTTCCATGACGAAAGAGCATTTTGCTGGGTTTAGCTTGATACTTACTCCGCGCAATGTGTCAAACGTTTTTTGGATGTTCATCAGCATCGTATTCTCTTCTTTGCTCATGATGACTAGGTCATCCATATACACTTCGATGTAGTTGCCGATAGCATCGTGGAACGTTTCATTCATCAGTCTCTGATAGGTCGCGCCTGCATTCTTTAGACCGAAAGGCATCTTGGTGTAGCAGTATAGCCATGTCGGTGTGCGGAATGCGGTTTTGTCTTCATCTTGCACAGCCATCTGTACCTGGTGGTACCCCTTGTAACAGTCAAGGAAACATTTCCATCGGAACGTTGCCAGCGAATTAATCTTCTCATCGATATCTGGTAAGGCGTAACAGTCGCGCGGACATGCCTTGTTTAGATCCTTGTAATCTACACACATCCTCCAACTGCCATTCCTTTTTTGAACCATGACGGGGCTCGCCACCCAAGTTTGGTACCGGACTTCTCTGATGATGCCTGCATTCAACAGCTCTGTGACTTGTTCTTTCATGGCATCATGCTTTATGTCTCCTAAATGACGTTTGCCGTGTACTACCGGTTTGGCGGCCATTGAGACGTTAGGTCTGTGCTCTGCTATATGCCGTGGAACAGCGGTCATGTCGGCCGGTGTCCAGGCGAACACATCCATGTTTTCAAATAGCAACTTTTTAGCGCTGCGCGCGTGAGATCAGACATTGCGGGGCCTAAGGTGATTGGTTGTTCTGGGTATTTGCTGTTTAACAACCATTTTTCAGCCTCTGTGCGTTGTACAGATTTGCTTGCCTTTGCTGGCCTGATTTCGTCTGTTGCCAAGACTTCCTTGCTTGCATAGATCAGCGCTACCCCTGTCTCTGTTGGGAATCCCACGGCTGAATGCAGCCCGGAGCAGATCATGCTGAAGTCTCCTTGGGATTCTCTTCCCAACAGGATGTCATGCCTTGAATGCGCTGGTAGTACCATGAACGTAACCTCTTTCGTTCTTGAATTTCTTCCGTCTGATAACAGCACTGGGAATGATATCTGGCCTAGAGGAAAAACGGCTTCATTGCAGAAACCGGTCAACGGGTAGTCTACCGGTTCCAGGCGCGCTTTGTCCTCTTGGTCAAATTGATTAAAACATTGTTCGTAGATGATATCTGCAGTGCTCCCTGGATCTATGAAGATGTAATCAGTTTGGTAGTGACCAATTACACCGGGTATGACTATGGGCCTTCGTTCTCTCGGACCTCCTCTTACTACAGGGAAAACAACTTGTCTCTCGCGCCAAGAGTCGTCTTGTGTGCGCTTGTTGTAATTTTTCCTTGGCTTTCTTGGGCCTCCTTGAACCATGCGAGTTTCCAATTTTCGGAGTTTCTTGTTGTCCGGCCCTTCTTCCCTTCGCTGAATTTGACGGTGGTCACGCTTTCCGCCTTTCACCAGATGAGTGAGTCTTCCATCTCTTAGGGACCTTTCTATCTCTTGTTTTAGGCTAAAACAATCGTCGGTCAAGTGACCCGTGTCTTTATGAAACTCACAGAAAAGGTTTGGGTCTTGACCCCTTTTGTTTCTCATTTGTAGCGGAGGTTTGAACTGGTGATTCTCGGTTGACAAAACTTCCGAAGGAGTCTTTGTTAAGGGTGTCCACTGCTTTTCTCTGTTTTCCCTTTTAACCTCCTTGCGATGAGCAATTTGGTTGATCATATTGCGTGCGTCTTCTCTTACCGAGCTTCTTTCTCTATAACTGGATGTTTTCCATGATTGGCCTTTGTCCTTCTTGTTGCGCCGGTCATTGTAGCTATGGCTGTACTGACGGTAGTCATCACCGGTCAGGTGTTTGTCGGACAGTGCAATTATTTTTGCTGCCTCAATGAAGGTCTCCCAGTATTTGGAGCCTCCATATCTGCCCTTCAATCGTTTAATCAGGTCATCGCACTTTACTACCCTCATGAAATGTGCGCACATCATCTTTTCGCCCACATCGCCGATTTCCAGGCATTCTTTGTTGTACCTGGTGATGAAATCTTCTACGCTTTCATGGTCTTTTCTCCATATATTCAAACAATCGGCCAGATCTCTAGTGTGCCTGCGCTGTTAAGAGAAGTGCGCGAGGAACTTGTCTCGAAAATCGATCCATGACTTGATTTTGCCCGCTGGCAGGCTGTCAAACCAGACGCGCGCTGCGCCAACGAAGGTTTGTGCGAAAAGATGACACCAAGTTGGTAGGTTCCAGCTGCCTGTTACTCCTGCACCATTGAAGACCTGGAGGTGGTCATCGGGATCCGTTAATCCGTTGTATTTTCCTACATTGTGTGGCAATTTTGTCTTGTCGATATCGGCTGTCGCAATCTCTCTGATGAATTTTGAGTTTTCGGCCATGTCGTCTAGGCGATAGCTCAATGAGTAATCATGCTCTGCCTTTGGATTGTACCCTGCGCGCTTGCGAGGTTTGTACGCCTCGTGTTCGGGTGGTAATCTACTGAACACCGTGCTTTCTTTGTACGTCTCATCATCTTCTTCCTTATAACTATCCCACTCGTCGTTCATGTTGCGCGGGCCTAAACGATTTTGCACCGGTTTTCTTTGTGGATGAGAATACTGCACATAATTGCTTTCTGTTTCGCCGTAGGTATCGCGCGTGTCGTGCACACTTGGCCTTCTGATGTTTGGTATAGGTGCTTTTTCAGCGCGTAAGTTCAATGCATTAGCTTGCTGAGGCATGTGAGTGCTCAGAGACCTTTGCGGTGGGGTAACAAATGCGGACTGGTTGGCTTGTGCTTGGAGCAAAGCCTGTTGCGCGCTGAGTTGTGTGTAAACAAGATTTATAGATGCCATCTGTTCGGCATACCATGAAGCCAGAGTTTTTCCTTCGGGTAGCCCTAAAAGTGCAGAAAAGTTTAGTTGTGCTTGTTCCGATGGAGCTGAGGGGCCAGCTCCATGGCTTGGTGTTTGCACTGGTGGGGGTGTTTGTTGGACTACCCCAGACGGGGGTTGGAAAGTGGCTCCATTTGTAGTTTGGGTGTTGATCCTAGGTGGAGGTTGGAAAGTGGCTCCAGTTGTGGTTTGGCTAACAACCCTGGATGCACTTCCAAAGATACTAGGAAAATCGTTGTTCATTTGCCCTTCTTGGATGATTTCGTTCCTTTGGCCCCTTTGGACGTGCGCGGTGTCCGAAATGAGCTCAAAAGAAGAAACTTCTCCGTCCACCTGGTGGGAAGGGTTTGTTTCAGTCATTTTGAAGAGCGTTTTAAACGAAAAGGAGACGAAAAAGGTTTGCAAAAACTTCGGTGGGCGCCAATGATGAAACACTGGTTAATACCTGGGTGAAACTAGCCTGTTCGTCTCTTTTGTGGGTTCAATCTCCTTCGTTACTCGCCAAATGACGGATCCTGCAAAACAGCAACACCGTTAGCTCGTTAAGAGGGGAATATGGGGGTTTCCCTCTTAACCGGGCTCCGGCGTGAGAATAAGTTCTGTTCTGAGGAGATAAAACAGTGTGTGTTAAGAGTGAGAGAGTGGAGAATAGAATGGATTAACCTGAATGATGAAGGGTCCTATTTATAGCCGGAGGGCGAGAGAGGGAGGAGCGACCTTGCCAGCTGCTTATGGGGCGCCAGCTGTCCGACCAAGGAGAATATCCTCTTGGTCTCCTCTGTTGTGGTTAGGATAGTGGTACACGTGGCGCGCCCATATTTGTCCATGCTGGAAACATCGTACCGCTGTTGTCGGTCTGCTCCTTGATTTGCTGCAGGTCTACATGGCGGTTGATGAGTGGTGGCACGTATCGTCCTTTATGTCGGAAGGATCATCTTTGGTGCCACCTTGACGTCTTCCAGAAGCTTCTGGATTCGCTTGCTGGTGTAGGCGCTACGTCGGATGGAGAAGTGGTGTAGTCCTTGCCATGTGGGCAAGGAATTGGGACCATACCTCTTCACCTTCACTAACATGTTTCTGATCACCGAGGGATTACCAACATAATATTTTAAATATATATATTTTTAGAATTATGTCAATCCGTCGTTGATCATCGAAGAATTACTGACACAACTTTATAAAATATACATTGTCTTAAGGCTTGAACCATACGTCGATGATTACTAATGGATATTTTTGTGGGTATTTTTTTTTTTTTTTTTTTGTAATTTCTGGTAGTGCATTACCAACCATTACATGACTGATGACTTCAGTGATGGTTATTGATGCCATATGACAAGTTGTGCAATCAATAGATTATAATATAATTTGACAATTTTTTCAAAAGTTATGTTCGACATTGATAGCACGATTTCATGAAGTTCGGACCGTGATCCATTGTGCTCCACCATTTTGACTAGTTCCTTTTTCTTTCAAAATGAGATTACATTGATAGCGCTTATAAATGATTTACCTATATTGTTTAAAAAAAAAAAAAAAAAACCAAAAGTTATTGATGATTATAGGTTTTTGAATATCTAACACACCAATGGTGTTTTAAAATTTATACCAGACGAACACACTATCTATAATGGCTTTGAGTGGATGTTATTCAGTCTTTGGTCATTAATCAGGAGTTGTCATTATTTTCTCTCTATTAATAGGTAGAGATCACCTTGAACAATCTTCTCCCAAAGTTAGTAGTTGTTGAAACGTAAACCTGATGAACGTATCTTTGACGAGTGCTTTCAATAGCAATGATCCGAGCCACGATCTACAAAAGAGAAACACCGTTAGAACTCGTTACAGAAATAAAGTTATTCCTGTAACCACCCTCTAGCGTAAGAATAAATATTTGTAAAGGAATAAAGTATGAGAGAGGGAAAACGATAGTGAATGAATCCTTACCTTGATGTTTACTCCATATTTATATTATTTAGTAATTACGCTTACCTTGGTAGCAGGCCATTCCTAGGAGATGCAGATCTTCCTAACATTTTGGTGATTTGGAGGATATATTATGTGTATCTTCTACCAGGATATTCTAGAATAATATATATATATATAGGGTAAGGTTCATGCGAGAACCACCCTTATTGCGAGAACCAATGTGAACACAAAATAAAATCTAAAAAAAAATAAAAAAGACACTCAAATTTTTTTTTAATATTTTTTTTTTAAAAAAAATCGCTATATTTCGTTACCATTAATTTTTTTTTTCGAGTAACAGTTATCCATGCACATGTTCATATGTATCATTATTTCGACAAATTTGGTAATACGTTATCAGGAATAGACAATTGCACTTTAATTTATAATACTATTCGTAATACACTTCTTTTTACATTACCAATATTCAAAATGTACATGTGCATCATTATGTATAACCATGATATAACGTGTTTTGGTACAAAAAAATTGTGATTTTGAATGGAGAAGTAGGCCCATATACATGTTTTTCGATTAGTTATATCTAGTGGTTGATGGTTTGGTTATAGTTGTCAATTTATGATGTAATATGTTGATTGGATGGTATAAATGGTGTTTACATACATGTAATAAAGTGAAAATATTGATAATGGTATTTTATTATGGATGGTAGGAGGTAATGGTATTGTTTATGGATGGTAGGAGGTAATGGTAGTGTATTATAGATGGTATGATAGATGAAAGGGAAAGTGTATTCAAAGTAGTGTACCAAAACACCTTATTTCATGTTGATACATATAAATGCACATGTGCATTTCTAATATTGGTAATGTAAAAAGTAGTGTAGTACATGTGGTAGTGTAAATGAAAGTGCAATTGTCTAATATGTGTAATGAATTACGAAATTTGTCAAAGAAATGACAAAAATGCAAATGTGCATGTTTGTGTATTATGGATGGAATAATAGATGAAAGAGAAAGCAGTGTACCAACACACCTTATTTAATGTTGATACATATAGATGCACATGTGCATTTCTAGTATTGTTAACGTAAAAAGTAGTGTATTACACGTGATAGTGTAAATGAAAGTGCAATTGTCTAATATTTGTAATGAATTACGGAATTTGTCTAAGAAATGATACAAATGCACATGTGCATGGACAAATGTGACTCGAATTTTTTTTTGAATTTTTTTTATTGTAAACAAAATATAGCGATTTTTACAAAAAAAAAAATATAGTAAAAAAAAAAACATTTTTTGGGTGTTTTTTATATTTTTTTAGGTATTACTGTTTGTGTTCACACTGGTTCTCGCGGTTCTCGTAATAAAGGGTGGTTCCTAACGGATCCTTGTCCTATATATATATATAGAGAGAGAGAGAGAGAGAGGGAGAGGCCGGTTATTGTACAATAGCCCTAATCGTACATTATGTACACTGTAACCACAACCGTCGGATCATCTCATTTAAACCCCGTGCTTAACTAATTTACGTCATTAAATTAATCAAATTAAAATATATATATATCAAACCGCCAAGGTTAAAATCGTCAATTGCGAAATCATAATCCCTGATAATCAGCAAAGATACTCACAATCATACCGTAAAACCAAAATTCAAAACATTGCATTCTTCTTCCCCCAAGTTCCGTTCGACTTTACCGGTGCAATTCAACAAGGATTGATGAGTTTTGAGAAACGGAGCAAGGCCAACAACGATAGACCACAGTCAAAGAAGATGAATCCAGGTATTTGCTTATATATGCAATTTTATGATGGGTTTTACAGTGGTTTTGAATGACCTATACGATATTGTATAGTTAGCTTTGTTTAGTAAGGTTTTTATCTGAAACATATGATTTTATAAGATTAGGTATTGTTTTGGTAATGGTTAACTGCGATTTTTTAGGGTTTTTTTCTGGTACATACCGATTTTATAAGATTAAGAATTTTATAGTGGGTTTTGTAAGGGTTTTGTATGACATATGCGATTTTATATGATTAGCTTTGTCTGAGGCATGCGATTTTATAAGATTAGGTGAGTTTTGGAAATGGTTAGGTGATACATGCGAATTTGTAACTCATTCATGCGAATTTATATGATTAGTGATTTTTGATAAATGGTTAACTGATACATGCGATTTTATAAGGTTTTCTTGTCTGAGGCATGTGATTTTATAAGATTAGGTAGTTTTGGTAATGGTTAGCTAATGCATGCGAATTTATTCATTCATGCGATTTTATCATATTAGTGAGTTTTGGTAAATGGTTAACTGATCATGCGATTTTATAAAAGGTTTTTTGTCTTAGGCATGCGATTTTTTAAGATTAGGTAGTTTTGGCAATGGTTAGCTGATAAATGCGAATTCATAACTCACTCATGTGATTTTATCAGATTAGTGAGTTTTGGTAAATGGTTAACTGATACATGTGAGTTTATAAGGTTTTTGTCTGATAGCATACGATTTTGTAGAAATAGACTCTGATGATGACTTTGAAGAGCCAATATCAACATTGAAAAACGTGAACAAAAACAAAAAAGAAGGGTTGTAGAAGAAATTTCTGAGGATGATAACTTTGTTGAGCCACTGCCAAAAAAAGAAGAAAGAGGACAAGTGATCTAAAATACAAAAAAAAAAAAACCTTCCAAAAAAGTGGAACAAGGAAAAAAAGCAAGCCAGCCTGAACCACCTAGAACAAGACCTGGGGCTTACTTTGAATACAGCAACGAAGCAATACTGTTGAGATGTCAACCTACATCATATATGGATGCTGTGAAAAAAATTTCAAAAGAACAAGTTGATGAGGTGAAGAATATGGGCTTTGGGGATATTATAGATATGCATATCAACCATATTTCAACACGTTTGGGGTATTGGCTAGCAAGAAACTTTGAGGAGAAACATAGGTAAACATCAAATAAAAATTACATCGGACACAGTTTTTGAGGTATTTGTAATACCAAAAGGACTTAAGCCAGTTGTCATAATAGTCGATAAAAGATAAGTTAAAAAGGTTGAGAAGATTGAAAAGAGTAAAGAACCCAACTGTGGAGATAGTGTTATGGATAAATTCATCAATCAATGGGGGGGGGGGGGGGAACGCGAGAATTACCCATGGCTTAATTACAACAGCAATGGATAATCAAAGATGTGGGGGGAGCCTGTTTAGAATCAATTTCCTGGTGTACTGGATGACATTTTTTTGCGGCGATTACAAAAGCTACAACTGCAAATGATAGATGTTTGCTTGGGGTAGTGGCTGTTGAGGATATACCTGTGACAACTCGAGTTTCTCAAGGTCTCTACTCGACTTAACCTATCACTTATGTGCAAAAGTATGTTTTTATATATTGACGTGTTAATAATATGCTTTGTACTAATAGTGTGTTTGTAAAAATTAAAACAACAAAATGAACCATAGCCGAAAACACCCCACCCGAAAACCCACCCCATGCGAAATCACGGTGTTTTCGTCTAGAGGGTGGCTGGTGAAAACAGCTTGGGCTTCCGCCCAGTAGCGATTAGTGTTATGTAGTTGATTCCCCACTATTACGAAGGAATTAATCGTCACACCCTAGAGCCCTTTTTCCTGTGCGACGACAACTGCCAGTCTTCAAGCTTTTCCTTTCGATCAATCTTGTGACCTTCCATCTCGGTTAGTTGCACTGTCGTTCGAGTTATGCATGATTACATGTCTGTATGTATATGTTTGATTTAATACTGATGTTATGTGATTATGTTATGCTTTTCCATGAATGATCTGATGACGGTATGGTGATCTGATGTTATGTGATTATGTTATGCTTTTCCATGAATGATCTGATGATGGTATGGTGATCTTGATTGCGCAATGATGGGATAGTTCATATGAGTTCATGAATTACTTTGATCGAATTGATTTGTATGTTAGGGGTCCTTATAATCTTGTTAATGTTGATGATTCTGTTATGATGATAGGATGTTAGATTATTAGCAGATTAGGGTTCTATTGTATGCGTATGTTGACTACTGAATGATCATAGCAATCTGCTAATATTGAGTAATGATTGAATGACTGTATAATGTAGGAGATGTAACTGTTAGATGAGATTAGGGTTGTTGTGTTTACGTAACTGCTGTTGATGGTGATGAAGTAACCAGCGAAAACACAGGGACCACGAAAACACAAGGGTCAGACGAAAACACTTTGTGTTTTCGTCACACCTTATGTTCGACGAAAACCAAAGGGGTTTTCGCCACTAGGGTTTTCCCCACTAAAGTGATTTCGCCACATGTAATTTCGTTGTGTGTTCTGGCACAGTAACTCTGTTAAAGATTATTAACTCCGTTAAACCCATTAACTCTGTTAGGCTATGTATTGTAACCCTGTTAGAGTGTAACTCTGTTAAGTAGGAAACTCTCTGTTAACTTTGTTAGTTAATTATGTTCGTTAATTAACAGTGTTAGTTTATTATTCCTGTTATGTATATAAATCCTGTTAAGTTGCTAACTTCGTTAAGCCTGTTAACCCTCTCAAGTATGTTAATAAATAACCATGTTAGTACTAACTGTGAAGGACAATTTATGTGAAACATAAATTGCATGAAAATTTATTAACTGCTTACGTGGTGCATGATGTTAACTGCCAAACACACTTTGTGACATAGATTGTATGTGAAACCTTGCAAACATGTACTGATTGTGTATACGTGCAAAACTATAGGACTTGATTGATTACTTGTGAGCACATAGTTTAGCATACCGAGCAAACCAAGGTGAGTTCACACTTCTAAGGCATGGGATTCCCGGTGGGTTGGGAATGGGATTGATTAACTGCGACAGAACTTGTACATTTACCACTACTAGACTACTTACCACTGTCCTCGGATTGGGAGGGACGCCAGCGCTAAACCTACGTACTCGTTACGTACTACTGTCCTCGGATTGGGAAGGGCACTTACGTAAAACCTACGTAATCTTATACTTACTACTGTCCTCGGATTGGGAAGGGTACTTACGTAAAACCTACGTATTCTCATACTCACTACTGTCCTAGGATTGGGAAGGACACCTATAGATACAACTAGTCTAGTAATATACAACATGGGAAGCCCCCACTATAGATCGTAAAGGTTTGGGAAACAAGGATACTGGGTAACGTATGATTCTGAAACAAACTTACGATTTCTGAAACGAACTCAATAACTGAACAATCAACTGTGAACTCGCTCAACTTTGTTGTTGACTCGTTGTTACATGCCTTGCAGGTCGATAGGTACTCATGGATCTTGCACAGGGAGGCGTGGTCGTTGTGGGACATGGACAGTGGGTGCCATGTTAAAAACACTATAACATTTCGAATTTAATACTTATGTTGGGTTTTCACATTTATGCTTCCGCTAAACACTTAACTATGTTTTGATTTGAACACCTTTGTTTTGATGGGTTGAACTTTATTTATTACGTACAATGTTCAATATGATTGGTGGCTTGATCCTGGTCAGTCACGCCTCCAAGCGGTGATACTCCGCGTGTGGATTTTGGGGGTGTGACAGATTGGTATCAGAGCCAGGTTATAGTGAACTTGGTTTTAATAAGGGGAAAAAGTTTTTGTTAAAACCAGACTATAACCTGTACCGTGCTCAACGATCCACAACGACGCTTCGCTCCACGTGCAAGACTCAACACTATAGGTGATATGGTTTATGTTTATATTACCTACTTGCTAGTTACATAGAACTTTGCTTATGGTATGCTTAGATAAACGTAACAACTATTGTTTGAAAACACTTGTGTGCTTACTCTCTTCTGTCATCGCATTTTCGTGAACCTTTGTCACCCATGTTTCCTTTGATATGAAGATCATGAGTGGACGCGTTAACCTAACTCAAGCCCAGTTAACGACTTTGATTAACCAACAAGTTGCTGTGGCACTTGCAGCCGCTCAAGCAGGAGGTATACCCTGCAGTCGCAACTCACTCTAGGATCTTTAGATCCTACCCTCATAAGCCAACTCTTGTGTTTAACCTTGTCCTGTTCTTATACACAACAGGTCAGAACGCTCAGCCACCTGTATGCACGTTCAAGACTTTTATGGACGGTCGTCCTAGTACTTTTAGTGGCACTGAAGGGGCCATTGGACTCCTCCACTGGTTCGAGAAGCTCGAATCGGTCTTCGAGATGTGTGAATGCCCTGAGGCTCGTAGGGTGAAGTATGCCACTGGTACTCTCGAAGGCGTTGCATTGACTTGGTGGAACGCGCAAGTTCAAATGTTAGGGCTGGCAGCTGCTAATGCCACCCCATGGAATGACTTCGAGGAACTGATCAAGCGAGAATACTGTAATCATGATGACATCCACAAGCTGGAAGTGGAGTTCTTTAACCTGAAGATGACGGGGTCAGAGATAGAGGCGTATACGAAGCGATCCAACGAACTGGCAGTGTTATGTCCAACTATGGTGGATCCTCCCATCAAGCGTATCGAGCTATACCTCAAAGGCTTAGTACCAGAGATTCAAAGCCATGTGACTGCTGCTAACCTTGCTTCCATCCAGGATGTTACTCGTCTTGCTCATCGTCTCACAAACCAGGCAGTGGAATAGAACAAGCTGCCTAAGCGTATAGGTGCTACTGCTACTACTACTTCTGCTATTCCCAGTGATAACAAACGAAAATGGGATGGAGCCTCCAGCAAGGGTTCGACTACAGTTCAGTCCCAGGCACAGCAGCGAAACATTGATGACTACCAGAGTCCTGGTCAGCAATCTTCTGGTAGTCAAGGGCAGGGTGGATATCGAGGATACCACCCAAAGTGCAACAAATGCAACAGGCACCACAGTGGTCAGTGCAACAAGGGACGTTGTCAGAGGTGTCTCAAGATGGGTCATGAAGCCAAGGATTGCAGGAGCTCACGGCCTGCAAATCAGAATCGTCAGCAGCAACAGCAAGCACCGCAGAATCAGCAACAACAACAGGGCAACAGGGGATGCTATCAGTGTGGCGCTGAAGGTCACTTCAAGAGACACTGCCCGCAGTTAAATCAGAATCAGAATCAGAACAATAACCAAGGGAACGGAAACAACAATGGGGGTAACAACAGGGGAAACAATGGAGACAATGGCGCCCGGGGCCGTGTGTTCGTGATTGGTCAGGGTGATGCTAGGAATGATCCCAACGTCGTGATGGGTAAGTTTCTGCTGGATGACTTTTATGTTAATTTTTTATTTGATTCGGGTGCCGATACCAGTTATGTGTCCCTAAAAGTTAGTCAAATGCTTAAACGTACCCCAACACTTTTGAACACCAAGCACATGGTAGAGCTAGCAAACGGTAAAAGTCTTGAAGCCACACACATAGTTAGGGGTTGTAATCTCATCTTAGCTGGTCAAACCTTCTGTATCGACCTCATTCCTATTGTTTTGAGTAGTTTCGACATTGTTGTTGGTATGGATTGGTTATTGCAACATCGAGCAGAGATCCTATGCAAAGAGAAGATTGTTCGTATTCCCCGTTCTGGTAAAGAACCTCTCGAAATTCAAGGCGACAAGAGTGGTGCTGTGGTGGGCATCATCTCCTTTCTTAAGGCCCAGAAGTGTTTGCGAAAGGGCCACACCGCTATTTTAGCACTTGTTACTGACGCATCAACGAAAGAGAAGAAAATCGAGGATATTCCAGTAGTACGTGATTTTCCTCAAGTGTTCCCTGAAGATTTACCTGGGCTACCGCCTCATCGCTAGGTCGAATTCCAAATCGAGCTAGCTCCTGGAGCAGCGCCCATAGCTCGAGCACCTTATCGCTTAGCTCCAACTGAACTGGAAGAACTGTCCAAACAATTGCAAGAACTCTTGGATAAGGGTTTCATTCGTCCTAGCTCTTCGCCCTGGGGAGCTCCAGTATTATTTGTGAAGAAGAAAGACGGTACCTTCAGGATGTGTATCGATTACCGTGAACCCAACAAGGTGACCGTGAAGAATCGCTATCCTCTTCCACGCATTGATGACTTATTCGACCAGTTGCAAGGGTCGAGCTTCTATTCAAAGATTGATCTGAGATCAGGCTACCATCAACTGAGAGTCCGGGACGAGGACATCTCCAAGACAACATTTAGAACTCGCAACGGCCACTACGAGTTTCTGGTCATGCCATTCGGGTTAACAAACGCACCTGCACTCTTCATGGATCTTATGAACCGAGTGTGCAAACCATACCTGGATAAATTCGTTATGGTATTTGTTGACGACATCCTGATCTACTCTAAGAGTCAGGAGGAACATAAGCAACATTTGCGACTTATTTTGGAACTACTTCGAATAGAGCAACTTTATGCCAAGTTTTCCAAATGCAACTTTTGGCTTCGTGAAGTCCACGTTCTGGGCCACGTGGTAAACAAGGATGGGATACACGTTGATCCATCCAAGGTCGACTCGATCAAGAACTGGCCTGCACCGCGTACACCAACAGAAATCCGCCAATTCTTGGGTTTGGCGGGCTACTACAGAAGGTTCATCAAAGACTTCTCAAAGAGTGCACAGCCGCTTACTCTACTGACTCAGAAGGGTGTCACCTATCGTTGGGGTAATGCACAGGAATCAGCATTTCAGTACTTAAAGGATAGACTTTGTAGCGCACCTATTCTCTCATTGCCTGAGGGCACCGACGATTTTGTGGTTTATTGTGACGCGTCAATCCAAGGTCTTGGCTGTATATTGATGCAACGGGATAAAGTCATTGCTTACGCCTCGCGCCAACTTAAGATTCACAAAAGGAATTACACTACACACGATTTGGAGCCGGGAGCTGTTGTTTTCGCACTTAAGATACGGAGACATTACCTGTACGGTACCAAGTGCACCATCTACACCGATCACAGGAGTCTCGAGCATATCTTCAAGCAAAAGGAGTTGAACATGCGACAACGACGATGGGTCGAGCTATTGAATGATTACGAATGTGCAATCAAGTACCATCCGGGCAAAGCCAATGTTGTGGCTGACGCCCTCAGTCGAAAAGATACTACACCTAAACGCGTGCGAGCATTACAACTTACCATCCAGTCTAGTCTTCCTACACAGATACGAGATGCTCAGGTTGAAGCATTGAAACCAGAAAACGTCAGGGCTGAAGCCCTACGCGGCTCAAGGAAACGGTTAGAGCAAAAGGAAGACGGCGCCTACTACGTAACAGGACGCATCTGGGTCCCACTCTATGGCAATTTACGAGAACTGGTAATGGATGAAGCACATAAGTCTCGTTACTCGGTACATCCTGGTTCGGATAAGATGTACAACGATCTCAGAACTACGTATTGGTGGCCTAGCATGAAAGCTCACATAGCAACTTACGTTAGCAAGTGTTTGACTTGTGCGAGAGTCAAGACTGAATATCAGAAACCATCGGGCCTACTCCAACAACCAGAAATACCACAATGGAAATGGGAGCAAATTTCCATGGATTTCGTTACTGGCCTGCCTAGATCTCCACGTGGGAATGATACTATTTGGGTGATCGTGGATCGACTCACAAAGTCTGCACACTTCTTGGCTATCAAGGAAACGGATAAGTTCTCCACCTTAGCAGATGTTTACCTTAAGGAAGTTGTCTCGAGGCACGGGGTGCCAACCTATATTATCTCTGATCGTGATGCACGTTTTACTTCAGAACTGTGGCAAGTTATGCACAAATCTTTTGGCTCTCGATTAGACATGAGCACAGCTTATCACCCACAAACGGATGGGCAGTCTGAACGCACCATCCAAACCCTTGAAGACATGCTTAGGGCATGTGTGATTGATTTTGGCAATGGCTGGGAAAAACATCTACCGTTAGTGGAATTTTCGTATAATAACAGCTACCACACCAGTATTCAGGCCGCTCCATTTGAGGCATTGTACGGGCGTAAATTTCGATCACCTCTTTGCTGGGCAGAAGTTGGTGACAGCCAAATCACAGGTCCATAACTTGTAGTAGACACAACGGAAAGGATTGCTCAGATACGGCAACGAATGGCGGCAGCTCGCGATCGCCAGAAAAGCTACGCTGATAAGCGCAGGAAACCACTCGAGTTCCAGGTTGGGGATCGAGTGCTACTCAAAGTCTCACCTTGGAAAGGTGTAGTTCGTTTTGGCAAACGAGGCAAGCTCAATCCGCGATATGTCAGACCGTTCGAAATCATTGAGAAAATAGGCAAGGTGGCCTACAAACTGAATCTACCAGCAGAACTCAGTGGAGTTCACAACGTATTTCACGTGTTAAATCTGAAGAAGTGTCTGTCAGATGAGACCCTCATAGTTCCTTTGAAGGAGCTAGCTATCGACGATCAGTTGCGATTCATCGAGGAACCAGTTGAAATCACAGACCGGGACGTTAAGGTTCTCAAGCACACCAGAATACCTCTTGTCCGAGTTCGTTGGAACTCCCGTCGTGGCCCAGAGTTTACCTGGGAACGAGAAGATCAAATGAAACTCAAATATCCCTAGTTGTTCAGGAACAGTGCGACCACTACTGAGGCTGAAGCTACTGCGGAATTTCGGGATGAAATTCCAAACCAACGGGGGGATGATGTGACACCCCAGGAAAACCAAGAAACAACGCAACACAACTAGCTTCCTTAGTAACCACGTGCTAAATTTCGGGATGAAATTTCTTTCAAGTTGGGGATAATGTGACAACTCGAGTTTCTCAAGGTCTCTACTCGACTTAACCTATCACTTATGTGCAAAAGTGTGTTTTTATATATTGACGTGTTAATAATATGCTTTGTACTAATAGTGTGTTTGTAAAAATTAAAACAACAAAATGAACCATAGTCGAAAACACCCCACCCGAAAACCCACCCCCTGCGAAATCGCCTCTAGACGAAAACACTAGGTGTTTTCGTCAAGAGGCTGGCTGGTGAAAACAGTTTGGGCTTCGGCCCAGTAGCGATTAGTGTTATGTAGTTGATTCCCCACTATTACGAAGGAATTAATCGTCACACCCTAGAGCCCTTTTTCCTGTGCAACGGCAACTGCCAGTCTTCAAGCTTTTCCTTTCGATCAATCTTGTGACCTTTCATCTCGGTTAGTTGCACTGTCGTTCGAGTTATGCATGATTACATGTCTGTATGTATATGTTTGATTTAATACTGATGTTGTGTGATTATGTTATGCTTTTCCATGAATGATCTGATGTTATGTGATTATGTTATGCTTTTCCATGAATGATCTGATGATGGTATGGTGATCTTGATTGCGCAATGACGGGATAGTTCATATGAGTTCATGAATTACTTTGATCGAATTGATTTGTATGTTAGGGGTCCTTATAATCTTGTTAATGTTGATGATTCTGTTATGATGATAGGATGTTAGATTATTAGCAGATTAGGGTTCTATTGTATGCGTATGTTGACTACTGAATGATCATAACAATCTGCTAATATTGAGTAATGATTGAATGACTGTATAATGTAGGAGATGTAACTGTTAGATGAGATTAGGGTTGTTGTGTTTACGTAACTCCTGTTGATGGTGATGAAGTAACCAGCGAAAACACAGGGACCACGAAAACACAAGGGTCAGACGAAAACACTTTGTGTTTTCGTCACACCTTATGTTCGACGAAAACCAAAGGGGTTTTCACCACTAGGGTTTTCGCCACTAAAGTGATTTCGCCACATGTAATTTCGTTGTGTGTTCTGGCACAGTAACTCTATTAAAGATTATTAACTCCGTTAAACCCATTAACTCTGTTAGGCTATGTATTGTAACCCTGTTAGAGTGTAACTCTGTTAAGTAGGAAACTCTTTGTTAACTCTGTTAGTTAATTCTGTTCGTTAATTAACAGTGTTAGTTTATTATTCCTGTTATGTATATAAATCCTGTTAAGTTGCTAACTTTGTTAAGCCTGTTAACCCTCTCAAGTATGTTAATGAATAACCATGTTAGTACTAACTGTGAAGGACAATTTATGTGAAACATAAATTGCATGAAAATTTATTAACTGCTTACGTGGCGCATGATGTTAACTGCCAAACACACTTTGTGACATAGATTGTATGTGAAACCTTGCAAACATGTACTGATTGTGTATACGTGCAAAACTATAGGACTTGATTGATTACTTGTGAGCACATAGTTTAGCATACCGAGCAAACCAAGGTGAGTTCACACTTCTAAGGAATGGGATTCCTGGTGGGTTGGGAATGGGATTGATTAACTACGACAGAACTTGTACATTTACCACTACTAGACTACTTACCACCGTCCTCGGATTGGGAAGGACGCACCGCTAAACCTACGTACTCGTTACGTACTACTGTCCTCGGATTGGGAAGGGCACTTACGTAAAACCTACGTAATCTTATACTTACTCCTGTCCTCGGATTGGGAAGGGCACTTACGTAAAACCTACGTATTCTCATACTCACTACTGTCCTCGGATTGGGAAGGACACCTATAGATACAACTAGTCTAGTAATATACAACATGGGAAGCCCCCACTATAGATCATAAAGGTTTGGGAAACAAGGATACTGGGTAACATATGATTCTGAAACAAACTTACGATTTCTGAAACGAACTCATTAACTGAACAATCAACTGTGAACTCGCTCAACTTTATTGTTGACTCG
Source organism: Helianthus tuberosus (assembly GCA_030545235.1). NCBI lineage: Eukaryota > Viridiplantae > Streptophyta > Magnoliopsida > Asterales > Asteraceae > Helianthus > Helianthus tuberosus. Next base: position 101,832,608 of record CM060396.1, on the reverse strand, counting down.
TTGTTACATGCCTTGCAGGTCGATAGGTACTCATGGAGTTTGCATAGGGAGGCACGGTCGTTGTGGGACATGGACAGTGGGTGCCATGTTAAAAACACTATAACATTTCGAATTTAATACTTATGTTGGGTTTTCACATTTATGCTTCCGCTAAACACTTAACTATGTTTTGATTTGAACACCTTTGTATTGATGGGTTGAACTTTATTTATTACGTACAATGTTCAATATGATTGGTGGCTTGATCCTGGTCAGTCAAGCCTCCAAGCGGTGATACTCCGCGTGTGGATTTTGGGGGTGTGACAATACCGCATCTAGATTGGTGCTCATATCTACTGGACACGTTACGTCGTACAAGAGCGGGCTGGAAGATCATAAAAATACAGTTCGTGGGGCCTGTTGCCTTTCTTAGGGTATGCTTTACTACATTTGTTAACATATTTATAAGAAGATAAAATAAATACATATTATAAGTAAAAATCAACTACTTTTTATATTTATACAGCTTCTATACACGCATGAGTACAACAAGAGGCTTCAACTGTTCGAGAAAGTTGTGGAGATATTGGTTATTCGTTATATCACATCTACGGAGATTGATAAAGTCGAGGAACATATTTCGGATAACGGACTTCTATGGACAAATGAAAGTAATGAAAATGAACAGGGTCATTCAACGGAGGAGTACACAATACGACCTATTGACAACACAAAAAACTATCGAAGAAGAACTGCACGTGCAGTAGAAAACGTGAAACCGAGGAGGACCTTAACGAGAACACTGATGATATGATGGATTTCAATTTTGACATCCTGGAACCATCTCAGTTGAACCTTGTGATGGGAGTTGGGACACAAACTCAGAAAATCCTGGACTATTGCAGCATTCCTGTTCCACTTTCACCCACCGTAGTCTATGGTTCAGACCAGCAACAAAATCGAGAGGCTTCGAACATCAATAAAAAGGTAAGCCCATCAAATATTAATTTCATTTAATCCATTTATTTTAACATCTAGATTGATAGTATTTTAACTTAAAAATATTACAGAACCTGTTGAAAATAATGAGGATCAATGTCAAAAAATACATTGAAATGGTTCAAATTGTTCAAGATATGAACAATTTAGTTTCAGATGCAAAAACCAAGTGTTTTTGGGATTCGGAGATTATGGAGGCCTGTAAGCAGTGGGATGACACACTTCGGAATAATCCCATTTGTGTGCCGCCTGATTCGGTTCAAGAGCCTGCAACTGCACCTTCTGATGTTCATCAAGGAGATAAAACAAACGAAGAATGTAGAGAGAATGAAGAAGCTCAACAAATAATATCCAATGTTGTGGACACTATCTGACAAATGGAATCACAAGGTAAACATGCGGTTCAAATTAACACATGCGATTTTATATAAAACATTGGATTTCCTATACACATGCGATTTCTTAAATACACATGCGATTTCATGCATACAATTGATTTTTGATTTCGCATGCCATGTTATGTATAGCATGCGATTTTGATTCTGAATTATTAAAATTAAATAATTTGTGTCTACAGGGATACTACAAGCCCGATGATGAAGGATTGACAAATACAGATGATGGAGGAGTAACAGACACCCTTATTGCAAATATTCAAACTATGGAAACGGGTGTATACGCTTACAAACCACCTGTCCAAGGTAAAAAACACTTTATATTAGAAAAAAAATAAAAGAACAAAATCTTATATTTTTTAACTTAAACTGGCCTACAGAAAGTGGTGAAACTGAAACTGGGATGGAAGCAACAGTGAACTTAGCCGAATCTACACAAAAACATCCATAAAAATTCAAGAAAAAAAATACTTCCACAAGTACAACAAATATACTTAATTCAAAAAGGATAAACTTTTGAAATTTTTTACTAAAAGCATTAGAAAACACACTTGCAGATTCTGGGCCAAACAATAAGGATAAATCTGAAACTGAAGTGGAAGCAGTTACTTTAGGAGAAACTGCATAGAAAGACCCACAACAAACCGATTCAGGTATCAAAATTGAAAAGGAGCCATAAGTGTTATGCCCTGAGGTGACGGCTGAAGAATTGCAATCGGTTGAGTCACTTTTAAACCTGGTATTACATAAAGGAAAGAACCCAAGCAGGGGGGAAAAACTCAAAACCAACTCAAGCTGCAAAACAAAAAGCCGGTAAAGAAGAAGGTGGAGTACAAAAAATGGTGGAACCAAAAGGGTTAAATGAACTTCTTTTTAAAACAATAGAAATGGTCAAGCTTTGAAATGAGAAAAGGTATGCAGACCTTGGAGAAGCATTTTGTTCACCTTTCTGCAACAGAGTGGTTAACATGCACGAAGCACTCTTACATCGTGAATTGAGTGTGATCCGATACACATTTTCTACATTTGCAGAAATATAGTAAATAAAACAATTATATCAACTAAAACATCTATATATATACACTTAAAACATTTAATTATTTAATGTTTGCCTAGCAGAGAAGTATTTTACCGATAAAAAACTAGGGTGTTCACCGTCAAAGGTATCTTCGAAAGCTTCTTCAGTGGTCAGTACGTAGCATCAAACGGAATCGATGCATTTGTGGATGTTCTCAACATTGAAGAGAATATGAGGGATAGGAAATCATCACCATACAGACTCTTCTTGTTTAGCACAATGATGGTATGTTTGTCTAAACATTTTCGCATTTTATATCAAACAAAAACTGCATATTCAGTGATTTCGCATTCTAAATATAAGCAAATCGCATGTAAAACAGTTGAGACATTTCCTGTGAATAAAAAATAACATTTCGCATACAATATATAAGCAATTCGCATGTGAAATATTATTAGACATTATTTTGCATGTAATAATTTCGCATGTATAATTACCTTGTAATACATTACTTAACATTGCTTGTAATTACTTAACATACAGTCGGATATCATGTACAAGGATACTTACACAGACAACCAGCGGCTAAACGTATTTGCCTCAAATTTTGAAGACATATTACTGAAATATGAGGTAAAAAAACTTGAATCGGTTGACCTCGTGTTTAGTCCGGTACTTCAAGGTGACCACTTCTATGTCTTGTGCTTCCACTTGAAAACCGACAAAATTGAGTTGATTGACAATTCAGCAATTGAACAAGATTTTAAGGATAGATATAAAGGGCTTCCAGATACACTGGTAATACGAAACTTCTTCATATACATGTTATATTTATGTAAAGCTATTGACACAATGTTGCTATATTACAAAGAAGGGTACTGGTTTTATACCTACAAAAGGCCATAAAACCACACCAGCTATAAATGCACTTGAAAAATCAGAGATAGAAAGAAAAAAGATGGAATGGAGAACACTTACTAACGGTATAAACTGTGGGGTGTTTATGATGCGTCATATGGAAACATAAAAGGGGAAAACACCGTGGTTGTCTGGGTTTGTGAAAGAAGATGAAGTAAACAATTGAGAGAAAATTACAACTTTATCTCCTGAGACACATATATATCAGTAAGATCATTCTATCCGAGTACAATTTGGAGCGTCAACGAATAATTAAAGAAACAATTGCTTTCGATAAAAGGCCAGACAAAGAAAGGTATATCAAAGATTTGGACAAAAAAATCCCAGGGAGGTTGAAAGCATTTATTGGAAAGGAAAAATAGACTTGTTTGATGTTGATTTTCTGTTGGATTATTATACTTGTTAGATTATATTTATGTTTTTAAAATCGCATGTTTGAAGTATAAAATCGCATGTTTGACATTGGATTGTTAATAATATGCAAATGTAGAAAGTACACATGCGAAAATAAAGCCCATGCAAGTAACAAAGCATGCAAATTATATGGAACATAAGAAACTTGCATGTTTTATTAAATAAAACACTAAAACAGAAAACTACAAAGATACAAAATAAACAAGGTCATTCAAAAGATGAATGAACTTCATTTTCATCTCCATCGAGCATCTTAAAATAGTTATTGCATCCGCCAACTCTTTCAACTGCTTCTCATCCCTCTCACCCAGATCAACCATGAACATAACAACAATTTCTCGAAGACTACTCACTTGCATCTGAGATAGCAAGTTTACAATTTCTTGTCTTCACTTCATGTTTTCGGTTAGACGAGAAATATTGGTTTCCAGCATCTCTTGACATGATCGCTCCTCTTGAATTTGTTCCTGGATCCTTTTTCTCAAAGATTGTTTAATACTTGAGTCAGAAGAGGATGTTGGGAGGTCTGCCATTTTTTATAAGATAAGATATAAGTGGTTTGAGATTGTGATATAAAGATAAACTTTATATTAAAATAAATTGTAAAATTATTGATATGAGTTATTGATATCAATTATTGAACTGAATTATAGAACACTCTATGCGAAATTACATGTCATTACTTTTATAACATGCGAAATATTGAACTCAAACATGTTATGAAATTATAGTGTGCGAAATGTTGAACTCAATTATGCGAAATTACATCTTAAGACTTTATTGTGTGCGAAATGTTGAACTCAAACATGAGAAATTATCCTTTTAATCCAATGTTTAATACATGCAGTTTATCTATATGCGAAACCGGTATTGTTAAAATTCAACACATGCGATATGTTAAAATCACCAAATAAAACTTGAAACATCTTATCTTCAATCTCATTACAATCTAATAACATGAGAACACCTTCAATTCAAATAAAAACCCATCCCTCAACAGTAACCCTCTGATAAAAACCCAAAATAAACATCCTAGATGACGAATTCAGAATTTGCGGTATCGACATGTGTGTTCCGTATACGAATCAATCAAAACCCTACTATCGAATTGATACGAATCATAATTACATAGATGGTTGTGTAACGAACTCATGATCTGCTTGCTTGTTGACGGAATTCCCTAATTAACCCTCGGATGATTGAACAGAATGTCTGATATACCCTTATCTAATAAAAATGAATCAGGGACACGTGTATGGCTGTGGGAATCGTGTACGTAATGTAGGATTAGAGGATTTGTATTCTACACTTCCTCTATATATATGTATATATATTATTAAAATATAGGTTTGACTAGCCCAGGTTGACCAGGCCAGGTCATACCTCCTCATGTCCCCTAGTCCGATGTTATGGGATTTATACATTGGGTCAGACTTAAAAGAGAAAAAAAGACAAAAAAGGGAACAATCCTTGAAGAAGGAAAAACTCATGCTTTAAAAATGACGGGTAACGACGGCGTGTGTCAGTTATGCGATAAGTGATGTGACAGCTAAAACAACCCCGTAGAAGCACGCGTTTTATTGGGCTCCAAATTCAAAATTCCAAAAAGGTGCCAGTGTAATATAAAATGGCTGAGGGGACACTGTTTTAGAAAACATTTCCCCCAAACTTACCAACCACTCATCTTCTTCGAGTTGAAATGGCCCCGAAGACCGTCAATCCGTCCAAAGCCGACGATGCACTATATTGCAAATGGGGCAAGACATCCTTCGAAAATCTGCTAAGAGAATATGGAGATAGGCCAGAATAGCATCCAATTTTTTCGTCCGAAAAAAGACGTGGCATTTCCTTGGAAAGAAGGGAAGATCACCCTGTTTGCCAATTTCTTCAAGTTCTGTAATTTTTTATTTCTGATAACTAAAATCTGCAAAATGGTATTAGACGATTCTGCTATCCATCTTTCATAGGTGCACCCCCCGGTTTTGCCAAGGTATGCCATTTTGAATATGTAGGTGCCGGAAATGCAGGTTTTCAGGGCATTCTACTATTTAGTTTGGAAAGCCCCTTTTTTACCTTCGACTGCCGGGGGATGAACGTGACATGTTTGCAACTGGTGCCCTCAAGTTCCAAAGATAAAGATTGGAAAAGAAAATTCTTTTACGTAAATGCTAGCGCCATCCCCAGCGGTATGTCATGGTGGGAGATGGCTCCCAAAGAAAAAGTAAAAGACCTAACGCCTCATGCGGATGAGTACAAGGAGAACGCTCTATTCAAAACCCTGTGTACTCATCCCATCAAATGTATGGTAATTCTGGAGGGTGCCCTGGTGCTCATAGGGATGAGTCAAACATGGAAAAACAATCAGCTGCATCCGGGGTTCAAAAGTGCTGATGGCGGTACATACCTGTCACACCCCGATATTTCCACGTATTACCGGTGGGCCCGGTGGGGAGTATCGTGACGTAGTTGATATCATCATAGTCAAATAATCACAGTTCAATGCACATCGAAAGTCTAAATGTAATAATATTACAAACCGATTGAAAGTAACATAAAAAATATTACACAACGGGTTGCAAAAGGATCCACATGCGGATCTAAGATAAAAAGAAATATTGGTCAATAGATTTAAGCATCAAAAGCTTGCAAGACTCTTTATTTGATACTAGGAGTAGCCAGCCCATTTCGCTTAGTACCTGCACTTAACCTTTTTGGAAAATACGTCAGTTTTCACTGGTAAATACAATTAACCGACTCATTTGGAAAATGTTTAAGAAAATTGATTTAAATGCACAAGGCACAAATAATCTTTTATAACTTGGGATAATTATTTAAAAATAATCTTGTAAAAGATTTATGTTTGTCATACATTCAGTAGCCCGAGTTAGAAGTACCGGGTTAAAAGATTAATAGACACACCACATAATATAACCCACGGTGAGTTATTCTCAACAAGCGGATATATCTTTTTACATACGCATCGGCAGGTGTATGCCTACACCCCGTGCTTAAGTCGTGGCCATTTCAATGAATGAGCCGAGGATATCCAGGACATGGTCATTAATCCCCCCAAAGGCTTAAAACAAATAAAACAGATTAAACGCGTTATCTCAATGATTTAACCATTATTCGATTAAAGATTCAATACCCGACCAAGCGGTATTATTAAATACCGTACCCCAAGCCCGTATAAGGGAAAATAAGTTAAAAGTATTTACCTGAGCAAAAATACAAATCTTTATCCCAGCCGTATATCAATCAGCAAGTACAGATAGCTTTTACCGGGCTCCTAATCTGGAACGAATGTTTTTAATAACATATTAGATTCCTAATGGGTCTTACTTAAGCTATTACTTAGACCGGTTAGTTTAAAAGAAAGGTATATGATTCAAAACGCAAGATTAAGCGAAGACCGGATTAGAATGTGATTTAGACCCGACAAGTATGAAGACTTGTATAATAAGGGTAAACTAAGCACATTCTGGATTTTGAAGAGAAAATGATAAGGTTTGACCCGTTTCGGTTAAGTTATGCAAACTTGTTACATAAACTGTACCGAACGCGAAAAATGCATAACGGGTAACCATATGAGTCATATACAGGTTTCACAAGTTAATATGCTCAAAATATGTGGTGATATCAGTAGGATACCATCCATTATGCCTAAAACGAATTTAAAATTAAATTAAGCCCCGTAAGGGTATTTTGGTCATTTTAAAGCTTATAAAAGAGGTTAAATAGTAATATGAGTTTATGGTCTAAAATAATCAGTAAAAATATTTATTTTAATGAGTTATATCGGTAAGATACCATACATATGTGAAATTTATCTTTTATGACCAAACTATGCACCGAAGGGGCATTTTGGTCATTTCACATATGCTTTGAGGGTCAAATTTGGAAATCTGAGTTCAAATATTTTTCTTACTGTTAAAGTATAAAAATTTATTCATAACATCAGTAGGTAACAAGTCTTAGGTGCTAAATATGGTTTTAAACTATACTATGCGCCTAAATCGCATAAAAGTCGGTATTTGACGGTATTCGGGTTGATTAATAAAATCTAGATTTTGATCAGCCTCTATTGTTTAAAGTAATTTATTTAATGTATAAAATCAGTAGAAAAAAGGTTTGACATGTAAAGGATGTGTAAAACTCATTTTATTAGCAAAAATGGCACAACCGTCAATTACCGAGTCAACGCAAGAACCCTATGTTATGATCAGTTTAAAATTCAACAACAATTTCCAAAAATCCCTAAATATTATATAATAACAGTGGGTAGAAAGTTTGGTGTCAAAATTTGGGTTTAAATAGGTTTTATGCCAAAAATATCGTTTAATTAATAAAAAGCTTGCAATTAACGATATCGCGCATAACTTCTATTTTAGACCATAATCTGATGTCAAACTTTTAGGACATACTTAAATATCAGTAATAAAGGTTTCTGTCCTCTCACATTTTCAAAAATCTCGTTTTAATATCAAAAGGGCATAATGGTCAACTTTTAAGCATTTAACGGAAACATGCAATGAACTAGGATTTCTATGGAACCAAGTTGTATAACCTCAGTGGGTTATACTAACCTATAATATGGTCCTAAAGGAACCCTAAGGCATAACTAAACTATGCTAAGCTAAGCTAAATCGGGTAAGAACTAAAAGTCAAAGCAAAAGTCAACTTTTGCGACTTTTGGTTGCGAACGAGTCTAAACTCAGAATTGTCGGGTTGAACATGCCTAGACATGTTCAATTAATATTTACCAAGTTATTAAAGTGACAAAACTGATTTTATTACCTTTACATCATTAGTTATGAATTTATTTAAAAACCGACTCGTTTGACTCGTTTGACTTTTCGGCTTTAAGAGCCAAACAACTTAACTAAGCACGAAAGGAACACTTACGAGTGGTCCTTAGGACTGAAGGAGGTTCCCAAGTTGGTCAGGATCCTCTTAGATATAAGGATATAGCAGATTGAATGGAATGAAGTGTGAGTTGCTCAATGAAAACAACCCCTATTTATAGTTTTCGGGAGACCATGGATGGATGCCAAGTGTTAAAGTGGGTTAACCAGATTAAAACAAGTGTAATACCGGCTTTAAAATTAGTAGGCAGCCCCTAGAGTGATTAAAAATGGTTTTGTGTGAGAGAAGAATGCAAAACCATTAAAACATAATGAAAACAAGGAGCTGGGCTGCTGTCTGGTGAGCTCGCGGCCCGCGTAAGCCTTGGGCCTGGCGGTCGCGGCCCGCCAGAGCATGACCCAGCCCAACAAGTTTGGCAGCAGCGCATATATGGTCCATGTTTTTTATAACCAGCTTGATAAACTCATATATCTTATAAAAATGACATATTTAGTCCTTCTGACTTCTGAATCAGTTGGATATAGGTTTAAAACAACTTTTGAAAGTTGTCAAGATCAGTCCTAAACACTTTTACTTGTTATATAACTCTTAAACTTTACTTTAACGGCACAATATTTTCTAATTTATTATGTCATGATAATACAAGGTACCAAAACCTCTAGTAATCATTCTTAGGCATCCGGGAGTTCGAACGAGCATAGCAAAGTCTTCGGTTTAACCAAAAGGTCTCTCAAAGGCGTAGTTTCGCAAGTTGTCGCTTTTAGTCCCTTAATCGCAAAAGGTAGCGCGAAATGTTGTTTAATGATATCCAAGCCTTCCGCGGCCCAAAATGGGTATTACCAAGCATGCGTTTAAGTATTATTATGCTCCCGTTTGCTCAAATGGTCACCAAAAGGCGTAGATTCAAAAGTTGACGCTTTTGGTCCCTCTAATGCGCAAACTTGCGCATATCATCGTTTAATAGCATCGAAGCCTTATCTAGTCCATATTAGGCATTCTTGAGAATATTATTAAACATCACAATGCTTTGGGTTCGTAAAAAGGTCATTCAGAGGTATAATTAAACATATTGACGCTTTTAACCCCTTAAACTTGCAAAGTTGCGCGTAACGTCACTTAAAGGCATAAAAGCTTTAGACGGCCAATATTCGGTATTCCCGAGAGTATAGTCAACATCATGAAGTCCTCGGTTCATTAAAAGGTCACTCAGAGGTAAGAATTAACATGTTGACGCTTTTAACCCTTCGTCGCGCAAACTTTCATACTATTACGTAAACGGCTACTCTTGATCAACAAGCGGCTCATATGTGAATATGAATACCATGTAATGTCATTCAGAGGCTTAGATTAAGCATGTCGACACTTTTAGTCCTTCCATAATCAAATTTTTTGATTTTTCGCAAAAACAGTCCTTCAAACTCAATGTTTGACTTTATTAGGGTTTATTACACGTGTCAATACATCATTGGACGTGATTTTTATGAGGTGTTACATCCTCACCCCCTTAAAAGAAATCTCGACCTCGAGATTTGCTAAAATAATGGAAGTTGTTGGATCGTGTTTGTGACCCTAAACAGTCAATAAAGGCAGTTCGTCTTCATTTACTAAGGCGGAATCAAAGTAAACAAAGTCAAACAGCTTGTATCCTTTTAACTTCTTTCTATTACTGCTTTTCCAAGTCTTTACACGTGTTTCTGACTGAATTTTGACAGCAATTCGACACCTAACACATGACCAGATTCCGCTCCAACTGTTATCAAATGAGATCATCACACACATATATATAGGGGTCTGAGTCCGCTTGAAACCGTTGAAGCGGAACCCCATGATGAACAATCTCGAGCGGAATCACCATCTACATTTTCGAGCGGAATAACATGTTAACCTGATTTCGCTTGAAATGACAAACCAGTCATTTCAAGCGGAATTACATACTATAACCCATTTTTCATATTTTTCAACTCCAAACACCTATCTAGACCTAAGACTCGATTAAGACGTAGTAAACAGACATTCAGTGCACCAACAGACTCCCCCTTGGATGTTGACGAAGTCTTCGGCGTCAATTCTTCAGTCTTTGTCTCTTTCCAACTTTGTCTTCTCATTGTAAAAACTCCCTCTTCACAGAATCAGCTCAATCTAGCTTCGTCTTCAATCTCCCCTTTGACTGTTGATCCAGAATACTGACTCCCCCTTTCGCAGACTCCCCCTCTCGATAAGCTAGGGCCTTAATTCTGGTTCAAACTTTTGTCATTTTCATTGCCATGGGGATTCCTGTTACCTGTATATACTCTACCCAAATATAAGATATATGACAATAACAGTTTCAATTTAAACTTACCATTTAACTTTCAGTGTTAGAAATCCACTTAAGTATTCAAGTTCAAGTTAATGACCCTGATTACTTAATTTATCTACCAAGTCCAACTTAATGACCTTGATTGATTCGAGACAATTCACACTGCCATTTGAAAACAAATAAGTTCAAACATTTTTGAAAATTTACAAGTTTCAAATTAATGAACTTGCTTTGATATTTCAACTTCTAAAACTTATTATGTTTAGCTCCAAACTCATCATCCAGCCTAGAAACTTCCTGCATCTGCTTCAGTTAGAATCTGAAGACCAGCTTTCCACTTTGGTTTGTCAAAAATAAAGCAGAAATATAAAATCTTTTTGAATTTTTAATAAAGCTCTAAACTAGAAATGAAATACAGAACTAAAATACAATGAAAGTAAACTATTTACAAACATATTTTTGGTGAGCGTGTTAGGGAATCATATCAGCTATTCGACAAGTCACAAGTACCGTTAAGCTTTGATTACATATTCAGAATTAAACAATTCACTTAGATTGTCGATATACTGATCCACTTTAAATTTTCACACACATTTCAATCTGTCCAGGATACGGATTTAGTGTTTTAGAGACTTAAACTTATACGTGTGTCCCACCTCTTGAATATACTCCCGTATCCAGATCCCAATATTCAGTCTTACAGGTGAGTATACCACAGATGATATCTGTAAGGGAATAAATTAAGTAATAGTACGAAACCGTGAGAGCTCAGGTCAGAACTACCGTTCAGCAGAGAGATGACGGTTCAACTCGGGTGTGTCCCCTTTAGAGGATCTTTTTTACAACAATATTGATTAGCAATTTTATTGTCTTATCATTTATGCTGAGGGTGATGCTATGTTTCAAGCATTGCAGAAAGTATTATTCGGGGACTAGGTCAGATCTTCCATTCAGCAGAAGTCCCGGAATAATACCCCAGATATCACTGAGTATAAAGACCTAGTATATCAGAAAGAGGAATCTTTCAAACAAGATTTCAGGGGTTACCTATATATCCAATTAGTGTTCCCCACGAAATAAGCAAGTAAGATTTTAAGTTTATATCCCAAACAAACCTACTAAATGTGTAAAAACCTATCGGCACATCATCATCGAGACTGTTTAACGCATTTAAACATTCCATTTCTTTAGCATACTGTAACTGTCAAGCCGATGTACTATCATTTCCCCTTTTTACACAAGCTCTTTTCTGGTTTTATATTGTTTTTGGATTTTGAAAATATCTCATGTTTTTGTATTTTTGTCATTTTTTAATGTTTTTGTATTTTCTGAAAATATTACCCTATACTCTCCCCCTAAATACCAAAACAAGTAAAAAATCGACAAACCATTGCAGATTGCTTCTCAACATCATCTACAATGTCTCCTTCATCAACGCCTAGAATCTCCTCCAACACCGATAAAAGCTTCATACCGTTCAGTTTTAACAAATATTGAAAACGTGTTTTATCAAATGCTTTGGTATGTAAATCAGTTTTTTGCTCGTCTGTGTGGATTTTCTCAATTCGTATCAACTTCTTCTCGAAACAATCGCGAATGAAGTGATGACGAATTTCAATGTGTTTGGTTTTAGCATGATGAACAGGATTTTTAGTAATGTTAATCGCTGCCTCATTATCAACAAAGATAGGGGTGTTTAGAAATTGCAAACCGTAGTCGCGCATCTGTTGCTGGATCCACAAGATCTGTGAGCAGCAACTGCTAGCAGATACATACTTCGCTTCACATGTGGATAAAGCCACAGAGGTCTGCTTTTTGCATTGCCAGGTGACCAATCGTGGTCCGAAAAAACTGACAACCCGCTGTTGTTGATTTAGCGTTAACTTTGCAGCATCCGAAATCTGAATCGGAATACCCTTCGAGCGTGAAATCGCCTTCTCTTGGATACCATAACCCCAAAGACAGAGTACCCTTTAGGTAGCGTAATATCCTCTTGACGATAATCATGTGCGAAGCTCTCGGGTTAGATTGAAATCTTGCTGCGAGGCAGGTTGGGTACATGATATCGGATCTTGAAGCTGTCAAATACATCAGCGATCCAATCATGGAACGATACATCGTTTCATCTACCTTCTCTCCGGTAAGATCAAGGTTTATCCCATGGTTTGTCGCTAACGGGGTGGAAGCTGGAGTAGAACCTGACATCCCGAATTTCTCCAAGATATCATGAACATACTTTGTTTGATGTATGAAAATTCCTTTGGGTAGTTGATCAACCTGCAGTCCCAAAAAGAATTTCATCTCACCCATTGATGACATTTCAAATTTCTGCTTCATAACTTTTTCAAAATCTTTGCACAAATTTTCATTTGTTGACCCAAATATGATGTCGTCCACATATATCTGAACTATCAGAAGATGATCGTCGACCTCTTTGGTGAATAGAGTGGCATCCACTTTTCCACGAATGAAACTGTTGGCTAGTAGGTGTTGAGACAAAGTCTCGTACCAAGCTCTCGGGGCCTGGTGTAAACCATACAGTGCTTTGTCTAGCAAGTAGACCTTGTCTTTATGGATTGGATTGGTGAAGCCCGGTGGCTGACCGACATATACCTCCTCTTTTACCTTCCCATAGAGAAACGCCGATTTCACATCTAGCTGATATACTTTGAATTTTTTCCAGGATGCAAATGCTAGGAAGATTCTGATAGCTTCTAGTCTAGCAACCGGAGCATATACTTCAGTGAAATCTATACCCTCCTGCTGACTGAAACCCTGGACTACGAGTCGAGCTTTTTACGAACAACAACTCCTCTATCATCTCTCTTACACTTGAACACCCACTTGGTGTTTATCTTCCTTTGACCATCAGGCAAGTCTACTAACTTCCACACACCTAACTTCTCGAATTGACTCAGTTCCTCCTGCATTGCATTGACCCAAGAATCTTCAGTAAGCGCCTCTTTATAAGTCCTTGGTTCAACCTGCGAGATAAAACAACTTAGTGAAAAATCAGTTTGTAAAGGAGCAACTTTTGAATAAAAACATGTAAGCCCTTTATCAAGCTGTCTTCGAGTGCGGACGCCTGTTTGAAATTCTCCAATGATCAATTCTTCTGGATGGTATGAAAGAGTTCGTGGCATCACTTCGCCTGGAACATCTACATCGCCTTCCAGATTAGTAACATTCTGATTTGCACATTGTTCACTGACTGGGTTTGTTTGACTTAAGATCTAAATTTGCTCCCCCTCAGAATCTAAATCACCACGATCAAATACTGGCATGTTCTCAGATTCTTGATTATCATTCTGTGCCGACTGATTATCTTGAGCAACTTCATTTTGTTGGACATCATCATGTTCACCAGCATTGCTTGGACCTGCTTCATCATCATTTGAAGTTTGTTGTGGTCTTCTTGAATACTCAGCTGGGAACCTTTCCTGCGATTCTTCATACTCTCTTAAAAAATCCAACTCGTCAAAGAAATCTTCTTCTTCTTCCATGTCAAACGAATCCCACAATTTATCATAATTAAAACGCCATGAGTCACCGGGATTCTGAGGCGGCATAGTATACCCCTGACACTCAACATTTGGAGCTACAATAATCCGCTTCAGACTTGGAACGAAGACACATCGTAATGGACTTGCATAACCTATGAATATCCCTTCAATACTCTTCGGACCAAACTTTCCAAAAGGCTCTAGAATAGTATAGGGTGACCCAAACGGTTCAAGATACTTCAGATTTGGTTTGCGGTTATTGATCAACTCAAAGCTTGTTTTGTTGAATTTCTTGACAGTAAAGACTCTGTTGAGCGTATAGCATGCGGCGGAAACTGCTTCTGCCCAAAAATTTATCGGTAGCTTTGAATCAGCAAGCATTGTTCTGGCCGTTTCGATTAGTGTCCTATTCTTTCTTTCAGCAACTCCGTTCTGCTGCGGAGTGTACGGAGCACTAAACTCATGCAATATACCTCTTTCATAACAAAATTCTTCCATCTTGTTGTTCTTGAATTCAGTACCATTATCACTTCTAATTCTTTTGATACGCCTTTGATACAGATTTTCAATCTTTCTGAACAACGCCATCAAACTGTCAAACATTTCATCTTTCGACTTCAAGAATGATACCCACGAGAATCTGGAATAATCATCAGTAACCACAAGACAGTAGAGATCCCCTGTAATACTTTTAACGTTTACTGGACCAAACAGATCCATATGTAGTCTCTCTAAAGGTCTGGAAACTAAATTGACTTGCTTTTTAGGGTGTGACTTTTTCTACTGCTTGCCTTTGATGCAACTAATGCACTCCCCTTCCAGATGAAAACCTTTAATTTGAACACCCAAAACTAAATCATTATGCACCAAGAGATTCATTTTTCTAAGATGTATATGACCCATCTTCCGGTGCCACAACTGCGATTCTTTCTCTGTTGCTCTAGACACAAAACAATGAGCCTGACCCGTGGTTGTAGTAGCTACGCTCATGTCCAACACGTACAGATCATTGACTCTTGGTGCTCGTATGATAATCCATTCTTCAGGGATAACAAATCCTGGTTTCAAGATCAAACATTCTTTGTCTGTGAAGTGAGTGGTATACATCCTGTCACATATCTGCGAGATACTCAGCAGATTATTCTCCAGCTCAGCAATGTAGTTAACTCTTTCAAACGTAACAATCCCATTGGATAACGTTCCTTCACCAACAATTCTACCACCTTGATTTCCTGCGAATCCCACATAACCTCCATTAAAATTCCTAACATCGTACAGCAACGCTGTCTTCCCCGTCATGTGCCGAGACGCTCCACTATCCATAATCCATCGTGAAACAGCTCTCGGAAGTTCCTGCACATATCACAAATTGATTTAAAAACACATTTCAATAAAGATGCCGATTCATGTTTCACAATTACCAACTAGGAAGCTCCGGCAAAGACCACAAACACCTATTTAGATTTTGAAGCTACCCAAGCCTCCTTTGACTTAGGTAACTCAATTTTGATGTGAGTTTTTGTAGTGTAAAGTGGCGGAAAATTTTTATCATTCATTTTCAAATTTTCTTCAGACCCAACCTCAACTTTTTGTATAAGAAAAACTCATCTATCTTAAGTTGACCGGTTGGTTGATTTTTCTTTTGAACATTCTTCTTCTCTGGTGGAGTAGAAGATTGTTTCTCCAATTTTTCATAATAATCCAAAGGAACATCCATCTTTACCGGTGTGGTAGAAGATGGCCGACTGATTATCTTGAGCAACTTCATTTTGTTGGACATCATCATGTTCACCAGCATTGCTTGGACCTGCTTCATCATCATTTGAAGTTTGTCGTGGTCTTCTTGAATACTCAGCTGGGAACCTTTCCTGCGATTCTTCATACTCTCTTAGAATATCCAACTCGTCAAAGAAATCTTCTTCTTCTTCTTCTTCCTTTTCTTCTTCCATGTTAAACGAATCCCACAATTTATCATAATTAAAACGCCATGAGTCACCGGGATTCTGAGGCGGCATAGTATACCCCTGACACTCAACATTTGGAGCTTCAATAATCCGCTTCAGACTTGGAACGAAGACACGTCGTAATGGACTTGCATAACCTATGAATATCCCTTCAATACTTTTCGGACCAAACTTTCCAAAAGGCTCTAGAACAGTACAGGGTGACCCAAATGGTTCAAGATACTTCAGATTTGGTTTGTGGTTATTGATCAACTCAAAGCTTGTTTTGTTGAATTTCTTGACAGTAAGGACTCTGTTGAGCGTATAGCATGCGGCGGAAACTGCTTCTGCCCAAAAATCTATCGGTAGCTTTGAATCAGCAAGCATTGTTCTGGCCGTTTCGATTAGTGTCCTATTCTTTCTTTCAGCAACTTCGTTCTGCTGCGGAGTGTACGGAGCACTAAACTCATGCAATATACCTCTTTCATCACAAAATTCTTCCATCTTGTTGTTCTTGAATTCAGTACCATTATCACTTCTAATTCTTTTGATACGCCTTTGATACAGATTTTCAATCTTTCTGAACAACGCCATCAAACTGTCAAACATTTCATCTTTCGACTTCAAGAATGATACCCACGAGAATCTGGAATAATCATCAGTAACCACAAGACAGTAGAGATCCCCTGTAATACTTTTAACGTTTACTGGACCAAACAGATCCATATGTAGTCTCTCTAAAGGTCTGGAAACTGAATTGACTTGCTTTTTAGGGTGTGACTTTTTCTACTGCTTGCCTTTGATGCAACTAATGCACTCCCCTTCCAGATGAAAACCTTTAATTTGAACACCCAAAACTAAATCATTATGCACCAAGAGATTCATTTTTCTAAGATGTATATGACCCATCTTCCGGTGCCACAACTGCGATTCTTTCTCTGTTGCTCTAGACACAAAACAACGAGCCTGACCCGTGGTTGTAGTAGCTACGCTCATGTCCAACACATACAGATCATTGACTCTTGGTGCTCGCATGATAATCCATTCTTCAGGGATAACAAATCCTGGTTTCAAGATCAAACATTCTTTGTCTGTGAAGTGAGTGGTATACATCCTGTCACATATCTGTGAGATACTCAGCAGATTATTCTCCAGCTCAGCAATGTAGTTAACTCTTTCAAACGTAACAATCCCATTGGATAACATTCCTTCACCAACAATTCTACCACCTTGATTTCCTGCGAATCCCACATAACCTCCATTAAAATTCCTAACATCGTACAGCAACGCTGTCTTCCCCGTCATGTGCCGAGACGCTCCACTATCCATAATCCATTGTGAAACATCACTCGGAAGTTCCTGCACATATCACAAATTGATTTAAAAACACATTTCAATAAAGATGCCGATTCATGCTTCACAATTACCAACTAGGAAGCTCCGGCAAAGACCACAAACACCTATTTAGATTTTGAAGCTACCCAAGCCTCCTTTAACTTAGGTAACTCAATTTTGATGTGAGTTTTTGTAGTGTAAAGTGGCGGAAAATTTTTATCATTCATTTTCAAATTTTCTTCAGACCCAACCTCAACCTTTTTGTATAAGAAAAACTCATCTATCTTAAGTTGACCGGTTGGTTGATTTTTATTTTGAACATTCTTCTTCTCTGGTGGAGTAGAAGATTGTTTCTCCAATTTTTCATAATAATCCAAAGGAACATCTGATGTGTTAAAAATGCAACATATAAATTTCATCAAATGAGGCATAAAACTAACCCTTTTTAGTACTAACGTTGGAAAAAGTGTGCTTTTGTCTTTCTTTTGTATTTTCAGGATTAAATGAGCTCAAATTAACAAAAGAAGCAAAAAGACATCAAAATCTAACATAAATACAAGAAAAGGAACAAGACGTGACATGCCCGACCCCACGACACCACGACAGCATCTTCCCAAGCAAAACAAGAGATCAGAAGCCTGAACACGCCCCGTGCTCAGCCAGCACGGGGGCGTGCCCAAGTGTTAGCAGAAAAGACAAAGTGGTAGAAGCTTCTATTGCCCACCACGGGGCCGTGCTCAGCGGACACGGGGCCGTGGTCAACTATAAGATTCGAACAATCCAGCAAATCTGCATAGTACAAAGATTCTTCTGCACCACGGGGTCGTGCTCAGCGGACACGGGGGCGTGGTCAACTAAAAAGACAAAACTGCATTAAATGAAGAAAGAGAAGGATGTGGACACGGGGCCGTGCCCGAGCTTCTGTTCAGCCTATAAATAGAAGTGCTTGGCTAAAGCTCAAACCATCCCTTGGCACACCACCTCTCTCACACTTCACCCACCACCCACCACCACCATAACACCATCATCCACCACCATCATCCATTGTCCATCGTAGAGTGTGTGAGTCGTCTCGGGATCCAAGATTGATCGTAAGAGTTCTTGATAATCAAGGCCATGTTTGCCTAAGTCTCTTACATCACTTGGTGAAGACAAAGTGTCTAGTGTAATACTTTTTATTTCTAATCTTTTCGCACTTTTTACTTGGTTTTGTATTAATGACTTTAATAACTAGTTGCATATGTTGAAGGTGATCTTTCCTTATCGTTTGTCCGTGGTGTCTTGGCATTATTTTACTGTCTATATAAAATAAAAGATTTTCACCATTCATATCTCCACGGTCTATATGGAGGTATGTTGGCTACCTGGTCGGGGGTTAAGGGAACGGTTTGGTAAAGGTCTTGCCATTGCTCAGTGTTTAGAGGTCCTGCAATGGACCTGGGTCAAATTTAGTAGGACCTCCTTCAATACTTGACGGTATTGGATGGCGGGGGTCCAAACTCTTTGACCCCCCTCATAAGTTAACTACTATTAATACTATAACCCGGCTATTTAGGACTGTATCCCTGCTGACTCAGACTACTTAGTCGAGGGTAACGTCACCTCCAAAAGAGGGGCCTACCATAATTTGCATTAATAACTTAATTAATTATCTTCCAATAATCCACCCTTTTAGGATTGTATCCTTGCTGACTCAAACTACTGGGGTGAGGGTAACGTCACCTCCAAAAGAGGGGCCTACTACAATAACTAAGATAATCTCTTAAAATAGTGCAAAAGTGCGGAAATAATCAAAGGTTACACTAGATACGAGTCGGAACCAAGTGATTCATCTTGTCTATCTGTTTTCTTTTTATTTTTATTTTCAGCATTTTAGTTAGTTTTTATTTTTCTTAGTTTAAAACATTTTTCTAAACTTTTTTGATTTGATTAGACGTTGAGGATAAACCGGTACTAAAAGCTCTTGTGTCCTTGGACGACCTCGGTATCTTACCAACACTATACTACGCTCACGATGGGTGCACTTGCCCATATGTGTGTCTAGTGTTAGTAAATATCGTGTTTTATAAATTTAAAACTTGACTAAAAAAGTGTTAAAGGGGCTTAAAATATACACCTAATATATATAACACTTCACACGCATCAACATCCATCTTTACCGGTGTGGTAGAAGATGATTGTTTTTCCGACTCTGAAACCTTTGGTTTTTCAACAACTTTTGGCTTCCATGTTTGTTGAGATGAAGCAACCCGTTTATAGAATTTGTCATTTTTAGTTACCAATTTCTTAACATGTTCAATTTTGACTTTTGTTTTCTCATTTTTCAAAAATTTCTCAACAACCATTGGAGCTTTTCCTTTTGCATCAACCTTCTTCTTTTGATTCTCAACAACTTCAGTCTTAGGCTTGAAGTTGGTGCACTTTCTTACAATGTGACCAACTTTGTTGCATCTAAAGCATGTACGAGTATCAACTACCCGACTTGTGCCTTCAGACTGAGATTGTGATACCTTTTCCTCAAAGAACTCTTCATTTGATTTCGAAAAAATCTTTTTCTCTTCATCAGAAAGTGAACTTGAACTGTTCATAAACACTTTCTTCTCAATGAACTTCCTGTTTTGAACATTTATCTTTTGATAACTCTTACCACCCTGATAACCACCCGACCAATTGTTTTGATTTTTATTATAAAAACGCGGTGGAACAACAGGCTTCTTGTAGTAAGCTTTATCTTTTTCAAAATTAATTTGTCTTTTGGTTTGATTTAAACTTTTCACTTCAGACAGATCAATTTCAATCATTTTGAACACAATTGTTAGCTTGGCAACATTTACATTCTCTAATGGAAACTTAGAATCCGAATACAACTTATCCGATCCTGACATCTTGTACATGACAAGAGTAGATTCTTCATTTAAGTTGTTTTTGGACTTTGGTTTCTGAATGTATTAGTTCAGAAAACATTCATCATATTCAGCTGAATCACTCTCAGACATCAAAACACTTTCAGCTGTGCTTTTAACAATCTCTGTCTGAACACTATCATCAGATGATGAAGAAGAAAATGTAACATCAATTGAATCAGGAAGTTTCACTTCATTTTCATCTTCAAGATTAACCAACCCAGATTGCTTTTTCGAATAATTGTCTAGAACAGGTGGTGGAACTTGTTGAAAACCCACCCCGGTTCCATCAGAGTATACATCTTCACCTGCTTTATTTTTCCCGATGGGTTTGGGAACAATGTGTTGCAAAACAAAGCTTGCGGAGTTGTAACTTTTCAGCTTCAACTGGATTCGTTCATTTTCAATTTCAGCTTCTTGAAACTTAAGCTTTAATTTTGCGATATCATCCAGTTGTTGATTGATTAATTCTTCTTTTAACCGAAGCATTGTTGTCAGATGAACATTTTCTTTATATGTTTTACCGTTTCTTTCATCATTATCCTTAACCGTGCTTTTAAGCTTCTCAAATTTTTCAGTGATCTGACGATTTTCAAGAACTAACCTTTCATTTTCTTTCCTAACCTTTTCTTGGTCAATTTTATCATTTTCAATTTTGTTAGTTAATTCTTTTAATCTGTCAGTTGAAGCTTTCACCATTTTATCACGATCAAGGATTTGATCCTCAACACTTCTGACTCTAGCAGTCAGATCATCAACCTTCTTACCGTTGAGATGAGCGACTGTACTACAAACTTTGCATTCTTTGATGCAATTTTTGCAGTCAGCATCACCATTAACTTTCTTACCTGACTCAGCCGTTGACGCGTTTGAACTGATCTGGCTTTTAGACTCAGAGACGGATTTAGAATCTACCTCAAGTGCCTTAGCAGCTAGCACCTTGTCAGCCATCTTTCCCATGTTTTCAGCATTCAACTCTTGAGTTGTGTCAATGATTCCATTATCAACCTTCTTTGGATTCTCTACTTTCTCTTCTTTCTCTTCCTCTTCTTTCTTTTTCTCTTCTTCCTCTTCTCCGCTTCCCCACCATTTTCTTTGCCAATAATCATCTTCATCTTTCATTTCTTTGATTATGGTTTCCATATCAAGAGTGTTATGGTCAATGGCTATGTTTCCCTCGGGGTCAAGATAACATTCTCTGTCTGGATCCCATCTCCTCGCTCTTTTTGCTTCACTATAGATAGCAGATATTCTGATCATTCTTTCTTGAGCTATCATCTTCTTGTAAGCATACCTCTGTTCTTCAGGTCTGGTGTCTTTCCAAGGAACAGGTTCAGATTTTGCCATGAATGCATATCCAACCGCATCCTCCTCAGGTAACAACTCGCTCCAGTCGAAACCTTCATCGTCATGAATCACCGCAAGAGCTCTAGATTTCTCTTTGTTATCCTCAAGCTGCTTCATTCTCGGCGGCTCCGATTTATTCTGATGATAAATCGCTTTCTTGTAGTAATCTTCTCTGAACGGGTTTTCAGACTCATCAGCATAAGCATTCTGACATTCACGCTTAAAGTGACCTTTCTGTTTACACTTAAAGCATGTCACTTTAGACTTGTCAAAGCCTAACTTGGAAGATGGTCCACCAATAGACTTCCTTCCTGTGATCTCCATGAAACGCTGCGCCCGACGAACTGCACTGGCCATACACCACCTTATGTCGATCAATTATATCTCCTCGGGATCTATTTGATCGTAATCTTCTTTTGTCAGTTTGGTGTTGCCAATCTTCCCTGCCACAAGACTTTCATACGATTCTAGCACAGACGCTAGGAAAACCATCTGTTGCTTTGCCGACTCCTCGCTGAAGTTTTGAGTGTTCTTTAAGTCTACAGCGATGTTGCATTGAAATAGGTTCTTTGCATCTGATTGGCTTGAATGTAACGAAGAACCACTATGAAGTCCACTACTTTGACTCTCTTTGCTTGAAGTGTTAGAATGTTCAGCAGAAAAAGCTGTCTTGGGAGAAGTATTCTTTGGCATCATGCTTTTTGGATAATACAAATCCAAGTTCTGCTGGTATGATGAGTGATTGACTTTGTGCGTTTTCCTTAACTCCAGCTCGTGACTCTCTAGTCTCTCAGTCAAAAAATCTACAGTCAACACTTCTGGCGGCTTGATAGTATTCTTCAACAGCAATGCATAATATTGCAAATCCATCTCATCTGGCAATGAATCAAACAATTTGTCGACCAGTTCTTCTTGAGAATAGAAAATTTCATGTCTCGCCAGTTCCAGCTTTAGATGCCCAAACCTCTCAATCATTTTACAAACTGATTCATTCTTTAAACTACCAAATAAATCAAATTCTTTTCTAAGCAGTTTCTTTTTGTTTTTCACTATTTCTGCACTTCCCAAACATTTAACTTTTAGCTTTTCCCAGAGATCTTTAGAACTTTTGTACTCGATCAAGGATATTATATCTTCTCGAACAGATTGAAACAGCAACACGGTGCATTTTTGCTCAGCAACAAACGTTTCTATTTCTTCAGATGATGTTAAGCTTTCACCAGTTTTGCCTCCATCAGTGTATCCATTCTTTAGACTTTTCCAGCTCGGATAAGCAAAGGCCTTCAACCATTCTTCAAACTTCTTGGCCCACCGACTGTATTCTTCGATAGCCATCAACTTCGGGGGTTTGTTAAATGTTCCAAAAGAACTATCAACTCCCAAAACATCCGATATGCTTTTCTTCGTACTAGGCGTGTTCTCATTGGTGTTGTTCGAAGAAATATCGTCTCCAGAATTTCCAGCAAAAGCATACATATCGCTAAACGGATTCATGAACAGATCATCCATCTTGCACGTACCTGAAAAATCAGCAAACACTTAGAAAAATTTTAATTAAAAAAAAAAAACAGAAATTTCAAGCGAAATCACTTGAAGCGGAATATGATTTAGTCTGATTTCAAGCGGAATCAGACTTTACTTTCAAGAGGAATATGAACTAATGTGGTTTCGCTTGAAATTACACCGATATTTCAAGCGTAATCTGAAATATTAACAGGTTTCCCTTGAACTAGCCTTGATTTTCAAGCGGAATCTATAGTTTTCAGGCAGAATTATCGCACACCTTTTCAAGCGGAATAAGGTTTTAGGGCCATTTTTATCAGTTTTAACTCGAATTTTTATCTGATGCTTTGTAGGGTGTCACACCCCGAAATTATCAGAGCTGGCGTGACTGAACTGGTATCTTCATTGCACAGCGGAAGCAAATAAGCTAAGTCTTTTAGAAAATGAACGCCCACTAAGTACTCGACTCCACATGGCTCTCCTATTCCAACCGTGCCTTTACTTCGAAATGCAACCTGAGAAAGAAACATGCGAAAAAGTCAACATAAAGTTGAGCGAGTCCATAGTTTGTTTGTAAAAGATTTGAAATAAATCTTTTGAGTTGTGAAAGATTTGAAATAAATCTTTGGAATAACCGGTTTTTGAAATAGTATTGAGAAAACAAATTTAAAAATCATTTTCTTGCCAAGTTATATGGAAACGTTGTGTTTGTAACACAGTATGTTCATAAAAACCATGTATTGGTAAAGTCTTGTATTTGTAATGTTCGTATAACCGTCAATGCCCACCCTAACTTTGACTCCATACCCGCATAATCCTATGCTTTGAATTTTGTATAAAACATGGTATTTAATTGGTATGAACAAGTATTTTTGTAAGTATATATGTCCCTGGTATGTAGCAAATAAGGAAATAAAGAGATCACCAATGGTTTGCAAGGCCATTGATATGTGTGATGTGCAAGTAGGAAGACTCAAACCTAGCGGATTTTGCGTTGGGCACAAAGTCACCCCGAGGTCCGTTCTGCTGGGCCTGGGGCTGGGCTCGCTACACCCAGATAGATCTACCGCTTACGTCCCTCGGTCCTACAATGAGGATTAATGGCCTCAAGTTGCGCCTACCCACTCACATGATCTAAGTAGTAACCCTCCTTACGCTAACCATACCATGTAAAAAGTACTCGTAATCATTTTGTAATATGTCTGCATGTATGAAAATTCCTGGTCTCCCCGACCCAATCCCTGGTCACCCTGACCGAATCCCTGGTCTCCCCGACCAAATCCCTGGTCACCCTGACCGAAAATCATTCACATTTCGAAAATAAGCATTTGTTTTGTAAAAACCGGTATGTTTAGTATAAACCTTTCGTAAATCATTTGTGTTCCTCGAAATCCCTTCGTAATATGATTTAGAAATACGAGTTTTGCGTTTGTTCAAAACTTTGTATGTTTTTGCAAAACGTGCATGTCTTTCCACCCCGAAAACATTTACAAAAATGTAAAACAGTAAAAAGTGGGGGTTATGAACTCGCCTGAATATTCCTTGTGCAAAGCTAGCTAATTACGACTTCGATGATGTCGTTTCCAAGACTTGACTTGCTAGCGTGCATTCTACAATATTCCTAACACGGAATACCTAATAAGTTTCTAAATAACATAGTAACTAAACTACGTGTCATCGAGCTCTACCGAATCATTAATCGAACGATTCATCGGTAAGTTGTTACTTAATGAAAATGACTAAGTTGAACTTTGTTTAGTTTCGCTTAATGTCGTAAGTAATCAACAAGTCTCGAAAAGACTTGATTCTCGAGAGATTTAAAAACAAATAAATATTTATATAAACATATAAATATGTCGTTGTAATTGCGTTAGCCGTCTCGAGAAGTCGTATGTGTATAAAAGGGTATTTATACGAAAAATAGTATATGACAAATTCGTATTATACATCGCGTTTGATATTTGAAGTAAATTTGCAAACCATATTTACTTTGTAAGACGAATAAGAGTCGTTGGAACTTTGAAATATGGAAATAAATTATTTTCATCCTCATAAAAGAAGTCGTGTTGTTCGGAAATAAATATAAACTATATTTATTTTATAAAACGAATTCGAGTCGTAAGGTATTTGAATTAGATAGAATAATCATGTTTATTCTATAAAAAGTTTCTGTATTCTTGATGTTTAAACCAAACCTTGTAGTCGCTCATGAAAAATATCCGCTTTTGGATGTTTGAAATAAGTATATAAACTATACTTGTTTTTATAAAAGATTTGTCTTTTTCGTATGTTGTAAAGTGTCGTCGACATTTTGTATTTGTTTTACTAAATGATTATTTGAATTCCGACACTTTGCTTTATAATAAAAACGCTTCGTATTTAGGGATTTTCTCGAAAAACGGGCAGAGTTTCCTCTGTTTTTGGACGCCCCGACAACTCAAGTTGTCGTTATATTTTTAAATTCAGCAACATATATATAAACTTTTATCTAATATATCAAACGTAATCTATAATTTAACCGGTTCGAGCTCGTTTCACGTGATAATAACGATAAAAATAACGAAATAAAACGCTCCGTTAATCTTTACCATCTTCGTGTCGGAACGTCAAGCCGTTGACCGGGTCAACTGAGCTAACCAGCTGAGTTGACCGAGTCGACCCCCGGACCCGAAATCTGACCCGAACTATCCATTGACCACCGTTGACCGAACCCGGATGTTGACTGAGTTTGCTCTCCGACCCGAACCGAGTTAACCCGGTTTAACCGAGTTAACTCAAACCGAAACCCGAAACATGATCTGCTGAACCTGGCGCCTGAATCACCCAAACTTGTCGGACCAAAAGGAACCACCGGATCAAGACAAGGACCGCCGGTCTGAGTCTCCGACCGTCATCACGCCGCCGCACACGGCGGTTCTGTCGGAAAACAACACCGGCCCCGCCGGTTTTCTCTCTCTCTCTCCTACCGATCTTCCTCTCTCTCTAACTCGCTTCTCTGATCTGAGCTCAACATGTGGAAGGGAGGAACTTACTCGTGTTGATCATCAAGAAACACGACGGACCGAAGCAAGACCCGTCGGTCCGACACAAGGACCACCGGTCCGAGATGCGACCGCCGCTCACCACCACCACCGATTCTCTCTCTCTTCGTTTCTCCGTTCTCTCTCTCCTGTTTCTCTCTTCATTTCTTCTTCGATCGCTGATGTCGCGCGTCGTGTGTGTGGGTTCACCGGCAGCCGGCCGGCACCTCCGACTCCGCCACCGGAGCAGATGATGATGATGATGAAGGGGGGGTTGTAAGATCGTTTGGGGATGGCAGGGGGTTCCACCGCCGGAATATTAGTTCCGGTTGCCGGTGGTTTTATCAGTGAGGGAAAGGATCGAGAAGGTGTGAGAGATGGAGGTGGAGTTTGGTTCCTGAGGTGGTGTCTGCAGGTGTAATTGAGAGAGAGGAGTAGATGATTTGTGTTGTCTGTGAGTATATAATTGAGAGAGGGTGAGGTCTTTTATAGGGATTTTGAGATCTCTAAAGAGATCTTGTGTGTCCCATTTTGAAACATAATCTTTTGTATGGATTTTATATAGATTCTGGTAGGATTTTACAAGATCTTTTACAGCTTATGTAGGAAAATCGTTTAATATATTAAGTGCAGGTTTAGGCTTGTGGGTTTTGGGCTTGGGCCCAGGGCCTACAAGCCCATCTCACGTGTAAGTGGCCCGTAATTCCTACGAGACCCGTTGTCAAAACCCGAACTCTGTTTAACGTAAAAAATTAAAATACACAAAAATACGGTCGGTAGTCGTTGTTTTCATGCCCGTTCGTCGATTACGATAATAATCGCGAAAAATTGCATCGTTGCCGTTTGTAATCCGTTTTTTGATCTGGTTTCGACTGTAGTTACTAAAATTTAATTACGGAGCTAAAATATAGCGTAAAATGTAAGTTCTGAAGGTGACAGGCGTCTCCGTCGCTTCCGTTTTGTTGCCGATGCGTTTCCTGCTATCGCGTTTTTAGTTCACGTTTGCGTTTGTGTCGCACGGAAGCCCCATAAATTCACAAAATTAATTCCATAAGCATAAAGTTTTCCTGTATCATTCATACTTGTCGGCGTTGTCAGTATTTTGTACGGCATCAGTTCATTCTCGCCTAATATTCACCGGATCTTTCCGTAAACCACCGTTCACGCCCTGTAAAGTCGTATAGACGTTCCTAGACACTCCAAAGGCCTAATTAAGTCAATCTTCGTATTAATCACTATTTATTATTGCGTTAATCATCTGCTAATCACGTAATTAGGTGCTGTAAATCACGGGTTGTCACATAGGGTTTGTTAAAACTATGTTTTACGTGACATATATGAAAATCGGGCCATTTCAACCGTCAAAACTTGTTCAAATCGGAAAAGTATTGTCACACCCCGACCACGTATAGCATACAAGACGTGGCGGAAAACGTCGGGGAGTGTTGTAACAGAATTAATTGTTTCATAACCATGGCATACAAAGTTGTATTTATTTATCAACACAAGAGTTTCATTGTTTTAAACAGGAATCAAAGAGTTTTTAACATAATTAAACATAGTCTATCTTCGTTTTAAATCTCTAAGGCACAGGTCCGCCCTAGTGTCATGATCGTCATCCTACGGAAAAGCTCCTGAAAACACATGTGAAAATAGGTACGTCAGCATAAAAATGCCTGTGAGATACATAGGTTTTGTGAAAATAGGATTCATGACTTAAGTTTAAGAAAATGTTTAGTCATGAACCTTGTAATTTGATTTGTTTTGTAAATCGCTTGAAAAACAATCAGTTCAGATGATATGTATAAATAAGATCATAAAGTATGGTTAATTGAATAACCATGTAAAAATGAATTTGTATAAGATAAGTTGTTTGTAAACAGTGTCTTGTGAAAATTGTGTTACTTGTGTAAAATGTATAAGTCCAAATTGAAATGATTTAAATAACGCTACAATATGTAATACCATACAAACACTTATATATAGGAAGTACTAGCGGCGTATCCACCATGCTTGTATTATATTACACATGCCTCGTTACTTAAATCACTTAAACACCACCAATGTATAAAGTCTATGTTTAAACTAATAGTCAAAAGTCCTTGTATAATCCATGTCAAATGTTTATAAGTCCAAACGTAGTCAAGTAATGTGTAGCAAATGTTATGTATTATAAGTAAAGTATTGTCACATAATCCAAATGTAGAAATGTACAAAACAAGGTAGTTTGAATATATCAAAAAGTTATGTTTCGCAAAGTAATACATGTTACATTGATACAAACATTTATGTGGTAAGTTAACGCATACATTAAAGCCTTGAGACAGTCGGACAACCCCTTTCAGTCAAGGTTATCAAAAGTAATGTTTTTGGATTCAGTCATTCCTTACATCCAAACAAACCCGGGATGTCAGGAATGGGATTTGTCAAGTCCTATGGTACCAGTACTTACTACCGAGCGGCGTAGCTAATGTTAATGAACGTATAATAGTCTCGTTTGTGCAAACCAAATGTCATAGCAAAAGTGAACATGTTATATGAAAACAATGAACTAAGTATGCTAAGTTAACATACAAAGCAGAAAAGTCATGTAAATCAATGTGCTAGCATGCTATCAGTTAACATACATAGCAGAAATGTAATGTAAAACAATGTACTAAGTATGCACACAATGGACATACATAGCATGAAATGTAATGAAATCATGTACTATAATGTACTAACAAACATAGCAGGTATATGATGTGAAAACAGGAAAGCACGAAAGTAACAAGTAGGCACATGTGTTCCACCCCAAAACAGTTTGAAAACAGTAAAAGAGGGGTTCTATGTACTCACTTGAGATTGCTCAGAAGTCCTAAGATAACCACCAAGCAATGCTAGAGATCTCGGAATATCAAACGGCACCTAATATAGGTAACTACATTAATAAACCGGACCTAAATCGGAAGATCGGATAGAATGAGGGTTCGTAAACCAATTGAGTATGGGAACTCATGTAGTATGGTTTAACAAAGCCTACATACTAAATGAAACCTAACCTAAGTGCTTGTGACCCATTACGACCCGTTTAGGTAGCTTATGCTACTTTAACGCGTCGTTCGCGTGAATCGCGTTCGGACCGCCTAACTAGTCCTATGACAAGTAATATATGCCTTAACATGTCTAATATGGTTGTCAAATAAGTTTAGATGTCAAAAGTTATGTTACATATGTTTAAAATGAATTTTGGCATCATAGGGGTATTTTGGTAATTTACCTAAGGCATATAAACTACCTATCATACCACTACTTAAACGAAGCGACCATTAGGTATAACCTTGGATGGTTATTCCCTATATACTATGGTCACCTAATGTGTTTGGTCGGATCCTAATGATCGACCAAACGGGTCGGGTCCGAAAGTATAAGCGATTGTTTAGATCGCTTACCTTACGACCCTATATAAGCACTAAACTAAAAGTGACGAGCTAAGCATGCTAAAACATGCTTAACTAAGTTTAGAAAGCAGGTTTGGTATCAAAACAAACGGTTTTGATACCCGTAAGTAGTTTGGTTACAAAATACGCAAGAATACGTATTCTGACCGAAACTACGGCTCGTCACTGGGCCTAGATAACGTGGTAATCAGTAGGTATAGTCACTAGGGACTATAACCATCGTGATCACACTCACGTTATGAAGTTCAAACGAACTTCGCATCGACCATAAACTGGTCAATGCAGAAAGTCAAACAAAGTTTGACTTTCGGACTCGAAAAGCAATAAAAGAACGAAAGAATACTTACGAAGGGTCCCCGAATGCTAATCTAGATCGAAATAACTCAGGTATGAAACAAAGGTTCCAACTTAGAGTCTTTAAGATCAGATTCTAGTGGGTTTGAAGTAATGGGGGTTGGGGTATTTATAGTATTCGGAGAACCGTTAAGATCGTTTGTCGAATATCGTGCCTTAATCTTGTGCGTACATTTGTCCAAATGTTGTGGTACCTAAAAATGGTCCTAAATCAGCTGAAAGGTCAAGTTAGAAGTTGTGGTTGTGGTTAAAACAGCTGGAAAATGCTGACTGTTTGTTCTGATCTGATCTGGGAGGTGTACGCGGCCCGCTTCAGGATTACCAGAAGCGTAGGCGGGCCGCCTGGCACTTCTGATCAGAAAACAAGTTTCAAATGTTACAGTTTCAGCCCCTGCACGTGTTTAAGGCCATTTCCGACACTTCTAAGGCCCGTAAAGCCAACTTTAAGGCCCTAAAATTATGCCTAAACATTTTGGACATGAAACATGTTCAAAAATATGTCTGATGTCAGTTCGTTTGGTCGTACGAACGCGATGTTCGCTTAATTACGACGGAATGCGCACAAGCGCGAAAAATGATCCAAATGACGCAACGAACGAATTTTTCTCATGCCAAACACTAAAATAAAATATTATAGTGTTTACATAAATTTTTGGATGTCCGGATGTATTCAGATCGTGAGTTATGCGCGAAAATGCAAACTTGTGCACTTTTTGACACTTTTAGTCCCTGAATGACCCAAAAGTTTATTTTAGCATACCGAACCCCTTAAAGCCTATTTCTAAGCTATGTAAAGGATATTTAAGGTGTGTTTAACTTATGGTCATGTTCTGGAATGTTCGTTACAGTTCAAATTGGCATACTTTCGCAGTTTGTCAAGTTTAGCCCCTGTAGGCGAATTAACTTGTTTTTGCCATACCAAAGCCTTTAAA
Organism: Helianthus tuberosus; assembly: GCA_030545235.1. Taxonomy (NCBI): domain Eukaryota; kingdom Viridiplantae; phylum Streptophyta; class Magnoliopsida; order Asterales; family Asteraceae; genus Helianthus; species Helianthus tuberosus. Next base: position 101,801,440 of record CM060396.1, on the reverse strand, counting down.
ACTTATTTCTAAGTTATGTAAAGGTTATTTAAGGTATGTTAAGTATATGTTGATGTTCCGGAGTATTTGTCGCATTAAACTGAATACGTTTACGCATCAGTTTGCGTATAACTCTCCAGAAAGCGATGTAGAGTTTGAAATTGAACAAAAGTCAAAACATGAAAAATGTAAAACACAACCAAACAAACATTGGGATCAAATAACATTGTTTTATTGATAATAGAACTGTTCACAATGATTACAAGCACGGATGTTACAAGTATGAGTAGAAGAGAGTAGAAATGAGAATATCCGGTGAAATCAAGCTGTAATGGTATGAACTCCTCGTCCTGAGCTCTGATACCACTTGTTGGATCGTGTTTGTGACCCTAAATAGTCAATAAAGGCAGTTCATCTTCATTTACTAAGGCGGAATCAAAGTAAACAAAGTCACACAGCTTGTATCCTTTTAACTTCTTTCTATTACTGCTTTTCCAAGTCTTTACACGTGTTTCTGACTGAATTTTGACAGCAATTCGACACCTAACACATGACCAGATTCCGCTCCAACTGTTATCAAATGAGATCATCACACACATATATATAGGGGTCTGATTCCGCTTGAAACCGTTGAAGCGGAACCCCATGATGAACAATCTCGAGCGGAATCACCATCTACATTTTCGAGCGGAATTACATACTATAACCCATTTTTCATATTTTCCAACTCCAAACACCTATCTAGACCTAAGACTCGATTAAGACGTAGTAAACAGACATTCAGTGCACCAACAGAAGTACTTTTTGTCGTATAATGGACTTAACCTCCATAGCATATTTGGGCCTCTAAGGGCATCTCAGTTGACCTATACAATAGGTACATACTTACTTTTGGAGCTTCTTAACCTGTCGATCCTTAATCGATACGGGTTTTTCAATAAACCATAAGATCTCATTATTCTGCTTATCTCTAGGTGATAATGTTATGGATTTAACGGTTAGAAATATCCTGAAATCATCAATATGAAACATATTGTGATTATCATCAAGCTCCTTAGGTAAGTTTTAGCTTATAGGCTACCGATCCTGTTATATTCGATTTTCCCGAATGATCTTATATATCCAGTGCTTAACTAGCCTGTTGTATTAAATTTCAGCACACCCTTCTAGGGTGATACTTTCTGTTGAATCTTATTTCTTAATAGAAACCTCAGAGGTTTGTGACTTTCATCAATTATTGATCTTCCGCCGATTATTGGCAGCTTGCAGATGATCACAGATTTGTATAATCTTATCCATTATCTTCAGGGTAGCTTCAGATTCTGATGATTGGACTTACCAAAGTCCTGTCCGTCAAACAGACGTTTGACATTCCATCTATACAAGGTCTCCAAAGGAGCAGCCTTGATGCTTATATACTAGCTATTAGTTTATAGGAAGGCTTATTTAAGGTGAGATGGTTATTCCAACTACTGCTTAAACCAATATTAAGGAATAGCTAATCCTTAAAGTTAGTCGAACAAATCGACGGTCCTGGGCAGCTAATGGCGATTCTTAATTGTTGCCTAAATAAGGTTGTAGTAATCAATGCATAAGCATAATGAACCGTCTTTCTTAATTAATAATACCGAAACTTTCTGAATTTTGAATTAGTCTTTAAGAACCTTTATCTTAAAATCCATTTTAATTAGGGTTTCGATTCTTCCAATAATGATGGTACTAATCGTCATAGAGATTTCACAATAATGCAACCTTGAGCGGGATGTTAATCTTAACTCTACTTGTCTTCGGAGGTAAACAGGGTAGTCTTTGGAGAAGATAATCAAGACACAAGGAGATTACAGAGATATTCTAAATCTCAAGCTCCGGTTCATCTATTAATGCCTGTGTTAGATAAAGGACACATTTACTTTACGAGTCCATGGATTCCTTAACCAGAGAACTTACTTGGACATTTCCATTCTGGATATCTTCTTTGAATACCATTAGCTGACTTTAGTACAACATGACCATTCGGATATCTCAGTGGTTCCATACATTAAACCTCCATACTGATCAGGCATGGAAGCAATCTATGGAACATATTAAGATACACCAATCCTCATATGGCGCTTTTATCATCCAGTCTGGTATTCGCAGTTGATAGAAATCAATGAGATAACAAACTAACATATACTGATGTACTCCATATAGAGAGAGATCAATCCAATCAGTTCCAACAAGAACCCTTATATTGGAAATTTAAACTCACAAGATCAATCCAACAAGCTCTACAGGTGATTCCTGATCATCACAGGTGTCCCTTATGCATGTAAAACCATTGGTTCAGCCCCAAACAAGAACCCTTATATAGGAAATTTAAACTCACAAGATCAATCCAACAAGGTCTACAGGTGATTCCTGATCATCACAGGTGTCCCCTCTGCATGTAAACCCATTGGTTCAGCCCCTATGATCGAAAACCACCATGCAAAGGCGGTGGAACTGGCTGGACATGCATCTGTCCAATTTTTCTGCATCTGATGGTTTTAGGCGGCCCGCGTAAGTCTTGGCCATGGGTCTACGTTAGGGGTGTACAAATTTCGTTTCAAATTCGAAAAATTCGAAATTCGTTTAAATTCGATTCGATTATCAAGAATTCGTTTCGATTATAAGAATTCGAATTCGATTCAATTCGAGTCAAGTAAATCGAATACGAATCGAATTCGAATTTATAATTTCAAATTCGATTCGATTCGAAATTCGAATAAAAATTATACATTTTTATTTATTATTTTTATATATAATACATATATAACTTTTATTAGACTATACTATAAATTATTTTCAATTTTTTTTCCAAGTATTAAAATTACCCATTACCAAAGCCACAACATGGCTCATAACTAAAACCTAAGTAATAAATCTATCAATAGATTTCTAAGCGTAAAAATATTAATTTGTAATGTGGAGTGGTTATTCCCGACTTCTCGTTTTGAATTTTAGACTTGTGGTACTTTATTTGGAACTTTGTAATGTGATATTGTGCTTTATGGCTGCTTTAAAATTTATTTTTATTTTGAAAGTCTTTTACATGTTTTTAAAGAATATGAATTAAATCGAATTTATTCAAATTCGATTCGAATTCGAATTTTTAATCGAATACGAATCGAATACGAATTGGGTTTTTTATTCGAATACGAATTCGAATCGAATTCGGTAGGTTTTAATCGAATTCTATCGAATACGAATTCAAGGAAAAATAAAAATTATTCGAACAATTCGATTCGAATAATTCAAAAATTCGATATTCGATTCGATGAACACCCCTAGTCTACGTGGCCCGCGTAGAGGTCAGGCTCCGGTAACAAGTTTCCATACTTTGCATTTTTGGTCCCTGGTCCTTCAAAACTTGTTTTAACTTGTGTTTATTGCACTTTTAACCCCCAAACTTGACTTTTAAGGACCCTAAGTCATAAACAAACTCCGTTAAGCTCCCGATTAGTTATACAATCACCCGAAAAGTCCTGAATTTCAACATTGACGCTTTTGACCCTTATTTCTTGGAATTAACACTTTATTTATTTATGTGCGTCGAAACTCCGCGAATTAATATCCAATTTTCTTGAGGGCAAAATATAATCGTTATAATGTTTTTGGGATCATTAAAAGGTCACTCAGAGGTTACTTTCAACATGTTGACGCTTTTAACCCCTATGTTTCACAAGATCCTTATTTTAAGCACAAACGACTTTTCAAGTTCGATTAATTATTCGTTAAAGAATACGAACGTCGTGTGAGGTTAATCAGAGGCGCAAGAATGGCATGTTGACACTTTGGATCCCTTTATTCACATATTTACATTGTTTGACAACTTCAGTCCCTCAGAAATAATTCCTTACACGCTTAAAGTCCATGACACGTGTCTTCATAATATTGGTCGTGATTTTACGAGGTGTTACACGTACCCCAAGCCCGTATAAGGGAAAATAAGTTAAAAGTATTTACCTGAGCAAAAATATAATTTTTTATCCCAGCCGTATATCAATCATCAAGTACATCTAGCTTTTACCGGGATCCTAATCTGAAACGAAGGTTTTTAATAACCTATTAGATTCCTAACGGGTCTTACTTAAGCTATTACTTAGACTGGTTAGTTTAAAAGAAAGGTATACGGTTCAAAACGCAAGATTAAGCGAAGACCGGATTAGAATGTGATTTAGACCTGACAAGTATGAAGACTTGTATAATAAGGGTAAACTAAACACATTCTGGATTTTGAAGAGAAAATGATAAGGTTTGACCGGTTTCGGTTAATTTATGCAAACTAGTTACATAAACCGTACCGAACGCGAAAAATGCATAACGGTTAACCATATGAGTCATATACAGGTTTCACAAGTTAATATGCTCAAAATATGTTGTGATATCAGAAGGATACCTTCCATTATGCCAAAAACGAATTTAAAATTAAATTAAGCCTCGTAAGGGTATTTTGGTCATTTTAAAGCTTATAAAAGAGGTTAAATAGTAATCTGAGTTTATGGTCTAAAATAATCAGTAAAAATATTTATTTTAATGGGTTATATCTGTAAGATACCATACATATGTGAAATTTATCTTTTATGGCCAAACTATGCACCGAAGGGGCATTTTGGTCATTTCACATATGCTTTGAGGGTCAAATTTGGAAATCTGAGTTCAAATCTTTTTCTTACTGTTAAAGTATAAAAATTTATTCATAACATCAGTAGGTAATAAGTCTTAGGTGCTAAATTATGGTTTTAAACTATACTATGCGCCTAAATCGCATAAAAGTCGGTATTTGACGGTATTCGGGTTGATTAATAAAATCTGAGATTTTGATCAGCCTCTACTGTTTAAAATAATTTATTTAATGTATAAAATCAGTAGAAAAAAGGTTTGACATGTATAGGATGTGTAAAACTCATTTTATTAGCAAAAAGGGCATAACCGTCAATTACCGAGTCAATGCAAGAACCCTATGTTATGATCAGTTTAAAATTCAACAAAAATTACCGAGTCAATACAAAAATTTCCAAAAATAAAAATTTGGTTTAAATAGGTTTTATGCCAAAAATACCGTTTAATTAATAAAAAGCTTGCAATTTACGATATCGCGCATAACTTCTATTTTAGACCATAATCTGATGTCAAACTTTTAGGACATACTTAAATATCAGTAATAAAGGTTTTTGTCCTCTCACATTTTCAAAAATCTCGTTTTAATATCGAAAGGGCATAATGCTCAACTTTTAAGCATTTAACGGAAACATACAATGAACTAGGATTTCTATGGAACCAAGTTGTATAACCTCAGAGGGATATACTAACCTATAATATGGTCCTAAAGGAACCCTAAGGAATAACTAAACTAAGCTAAATTTGGTCAGAACTGAAAGTCAAAGCAAAAGTCAACTTTTGCGACTTTTGGTTGCGAACCGAGTCTAAACTCAGAATTGTCGGGTTGAACATGCCTAGACATGTTCAATTAAGATTTACCAAGTTATTAAAGTGACAAAACTGATTTTATTGCCTTTACATCATTAGTCATGAATTTTTTTAAAAACCGACTTGCTTGACTTTTATTTTAATTACTTTGACCCGACAATTAACTAAGCAAACGTGGTAATTAGGAGGTGCCCTTTTGAGGGTTTAATACCTACCTAATTACGATCACGTAGCCATGTTCGTTGCGAATAATGGCTTAACCGTTTAAAAGTCAAAGTGTTTATCGCGAACGCTTGACTTTTCGGCTTTAAGAGCCAAACAACTTAACTAAGCACGAAAGGAACACTTACGAGTGGTCCTTAGGACTGAAGGAGGTTCCTAAGTTGGTCAGGATCCTCTTAGATATAAGGATATAGAAGATTGAATGGAATGAAGTATGAGTTGCTCAATGAAAACAACCCCTATTTATTGTTTTCGGGAGACCATGGATGGATGCCAAGTGTTAAAGTGGGTTAACCAGATTAAAACAAGTGTAATATCGGCTTTAAAATCAGTTGGCAGCCCCTAGTGTGATTAAAAATGGGTTTGTGTGAGAGAAGAATGCAAAACCATCAAAATATAATGAAAACAAGGAGCTGGGCTACTGTTTGGTGAGCTCGCGGCCCGCGTAGGCCTTGGGCCTGGCGGTCGCGGCCCGCCAGCGTATGTCCCAGCCAAACAAGTTTGGCAGCAGCGCATATATGGTCCTTGTTCGTTATTACCAGCTTGATACTCATATATCTTATAAAAATGACATATTTAGTCCTTCTGACTTTTGAATCAGTTGGATACAGGTTTAAAACAACTTTTGAAAGTTGTCAAGATCAGTCCTAAACACTTTTACTTGTTATATAACTCTTAAACTTTACTTTAACGGCACAATATATTCTAATTTATTATGTCATGATAATACAAGGTACCAAGACCTCTAGTAATCATTCTTAGGCATCCGGGAGTTCGACCGAGCATAGCGAAGTCTTAGGTTTAATCAAAAGGCTTCTCAAAGGCGTAGTTTCACAAGTTGTCGCTTTTAGTCCCTTAATCGCAAAAGGTAGCGCGAAATGTCGTTTAATGATATCCAAGCCTTCCGCGGCCCAAAATGGGTATTCCCAAGCATGCGTTTAAGTATTACTATGCTCCCGTTTGCTAAAATGATCACCAAAAGGCGTAGATTCAAAAGTTGACGCTTTTGGTCCCTCTAATGCGCAAACTTGCGCATATCATCGTTTAATAGCATCAAAGCCTTGTCTAATCCACATTAGGAATTCTTGAGAATATTATTAAACATCACGATGCTTCGGGTTCGTAAAAAGGTCATTCAGAGGTATAATTAAACATATTGACGCTTTTAACCCCTTAAACTTGCAAAGTTGCTTGTAACATCACTTAAAGGCATAAAAGCTTTAGACGGCCAATATTCGGCATTCCCGAGAGTATAATAAACATCATGAAGTCCTTGATTCATTAAAAGGTCACTAAGAGGTAAGAATTAACATGTTGACGCTTTTAACCCTTCGTCGCGCAAACTTTCATACTATTACGTAAACGGCTACTCTTGATAAACAAGCGACTCATATGTGAATATGAATACCGTGTAATGTCATTCAGAGGCTTAGATTAAGCATGTCAACACTTTTAGTCCTTCCATAATCAAAGTTTTTGATTTTTTTTTTTTGCAAAAACAGTCCTTCAAATTCAACGTTTGACTTTATTAGGCTTTATTACACGTGTCAATACATCATTGGACGTGATTTTTACGAGGTGTTACAATACCTATTGTACATATCTAATATGTGTGTTTTGACTATAATGGCATAGTAATTTGTCAATGATCAAGAAGCCGGTCGTTCTTTGATTTCATTAATCCCGAGAGGGCGCTGCTGATAAGTGTGGACGATCGTCCACTACCTGCTGAAGAAATAGGTATTTTGAGTGCCCATGCAGGGAACTTTTTGTTCCCCATGGGCTCAATTATAGGAGCTGAGATATCGAACAAGGGCCCTCCAGCTGACTAGACTACAACGGAAGGGGCATCGAAAGATTGGGCTGCGGGTAGAAAGATTAGCCGTATCCGAAAAGCAGGGAAAGGAAGTATAGCGGGTACTTCCTCAAGCGAGGGATCCGCGGTTACCGGGACGATCTCGTCAAGTCTCCCCCCGGCTAGCTCCACTGTCATTATGTTGGTGTCAATCGCATCAGGTGCCCCCTAGTCTGATGTTATGCGATTTATGTATTGGGTCGGACTTAAAAGAGAAAAAAAGACAAAAAAGGAAAACAACCCTTAAAGTAAGAAAAACTCGTGCTTTAAAAAATGATGGGTAACGACGATGTTGGACCGTTCTACGACCTTGAAACGTCAGTTAAGGCAGTTCATCTTTGAGTACGAAGGCGGAATCAACGTAAACAAAGTCATAACAGCTAGTTTCCTTTTAATCTTCCTTTTCTGATTGATTTTCGTGCTTTTACAATATAATCTGATACAAATCCGACAGCACTTCGTCTCTCATACAATGACCAAGTCTCCTAACAAATGACACACACATCACCTATTTATAACCTGTTGATTTCGCTTGAACTCATTTCAAGCGAAATCTTCTGCTGTTGATTTCGCTTGAATCATTTCAAGCTAAATCTTCAGTTGTTGATTTCGCTTGAACCATTTCAAGCGAAATCTTCAAGTTAAAACATATAAAACCCTAAATAAGACCCTGTTGTGTGTACATTCATTCTATCTAGACACAAGACTTGATTATGACGTAATCAACAGACATTTAATGCACCAACAGACTTCCCCTTGGATGTTGATGAAGTCTTTGGCTTCAAGTCTTTGTCTTTATCATTCTTCAAACATTGTAAAAACTCTCTTCAATCTTTATCTTTAAACTTCAATCCCCTTTGACTGTTGATCCAGACTCCCCCTTTCACAGACTCCCCCTCTCGATATGCTAGAATCTGAGATATCTGGTTCAAGCTTTGACAATTAGCTTCCGTTGGGAATAATGAAATCCAAACCTGTTACTCAACCAACAAACATTACAAACTATCTTTTCAACCATAACTCACAAACTCAATCAGGTTTAACAATACACTCAAGTATTCAGGTCCAAGTTAATGACCCTGATCACTTGATTAATCTACCAAGTCCAAATTAATGACCTTGGTTGATCTTTTGACGAAACAATACTGATTTTAAAACAACAATTTCAAACATTTTCTGAAAATAACAAGTATCAAATTAATGAACTTGTTTTGACTTTTTCAAACAATTCAAACTTCAACAAAGTAAGCTTTCCTCATTCTTCAGTCCAAAATCTCCTGCATCTGCTTCAATCATCTGAGAATCCAACAATCAACTCTCTACTTTGGTTTGTCAGAAAATAAAGCAGAAAGAAAATCTTTTTGGATTTTATCAAAGTGTTCTAAACTAAGAAATGAAATACAGAAAACTTAAAATTGCAGAAAGTAAACAAAGTAAACTATTTATAAACATATTTTTGGCGAGCGTGTCAGGGAATCATATCAGCTTTTCAGACAAATCACAAGTACCATTAAGCTTCATTTCATACTCAGACTTAAACAATTCACATCGATTGTCGATATACTGATCCATCTTAAATTCCCACACAAATTTCAATTTACTCAGGATACGATTTAGATGAATTAAGAACTTAGCTCATTCATGTGTCCCACCTCTTGAATATACTCCCGTATCCAGAATCCCAATAATCAGTCTTACAGGTGAGTATACTACAATGATATCTGTATATAAATTAGGTATGCGAGGGCCGAGGGATCTCAGGTCGATACTTCCGTATACGCAGAGAGATATCAGCTTTGACTTTACGGTATGTCCCCTTTAGAGGATTTTTTTGCTTACAACAGCAGCGACTATCAATTTTATTGTTTCATCGGCATGCTGAGGGTTTAATGCTATGTTTCAAGCATTGCAGAAAGCATTATCCAAGGACTAGGTCAGAACCACCGTTCAGCAGAAGTCCCGGAATAATACCCCAGACATCATTGAATATAAAGACCTAGTATATCAGATTATGAGACCTTTCAAACGAGATTTCAGGGGTTACCTATATATCCAAGTAGTGTTCCCCACGAATTCACAAGTTTGAATTTAGGTTTATATCCCGAATAAATCTACTAAATGTGCGAAAACCTATCGACACATCATCAGTGAGACTGTTTAACTCATTTATACTTTACAAATCTTTAGCATACTGTAATCGTCTAGCCGATGTACTATCATTTTCCCTATAAACACAAGCTCTTTTTCAGATTTTATCATGTTTTTGTATTTTTGCATTTTTTACTGTTTTTGTATTTTCTGAAAATATAAACTATATACAAATATCTACTCCCCCTAAATACCAAAACAAGTAAAAAATCGACAAACCATTGCAGATTTTTCTCGTCTTCATCCGCAACAGTACTCTCATCAACGCCCACAATTCCATCCGACACCGAAAGAAGCTTCATACCATTCAGTTTTAACAGATATTTAAACCGATTTTTATCAAAAGCTTTGGTATGTAAATCAGCTTTCTGTTCGTCAGTGTGGATTTTCTCAATTCGTATCAACTTTTTCTCAAAACAATCACGAATAAAGTGATGACGAATTTCTATGTGTTTAGTTTTAGCGTGATGTACTGGATTCTTTGTTATATTTATAGCGGCCTCATTATCAACAAAAAGGGGTGTGTTAAGAAACTGCAAACCGTAGTCGCGCATCTGTTGTTGTATCCACAAGATCTGAGAGCAGCAACTGCTAGCAGAAACATACTCCGCTTCACATGTAGATAACGCCACAGACGTTTGTTTCTTACACTGCCAGGTAACCAATCTAGGACCAAAAAACTGGCATCCTGCAGTTGTTGATTTTGAATTGACTTTGCAGCATCCGAAATCCGAATCGGAATACCCTTCGAGCATAAAGTCGCCTTTCCTAGGATACCACAACCCCAATGAAGGAGTTCCTTTCAGGTAGCGCAATATCCTCTTCACAATGATCAAATGCGATGCTCTCGGGTTAGATTGAAATCTTGCTGCGAGGCACGTTGGGTACATTATATCAGGACGTGAAGCAGTTAGGTACATTAAAGAACCTATCATGGAACGGTAAAACGTTTCATCAGCCCTGTCTCCGGTGAGATCTGGGTGAGTCCCATGATTTGTTGCAAGTGGGGTAGCAGCTGGAGTAGAACTTGACATCCCAAATTTCTCTAGAATATCATGAACATACTTTGACTGATGAATGAAAATTCCCTCAGGAAGTTGTTCAACTTGTAAACCCAGAAAGAATTTCATCTCCCCCATTGATGACATTTCAAACTTTTGCTTCATCACTGATTCAAAATCTTTGCATAGATTTTCATTTGTCGACCCAAAGATTATATCGTCCACATAAATCTGAACTATCAGAAGATGACCATCGACCTCTTTAGTGAAGAGAGTGGCATCCACTTTTCCACGAATGAACTTGTTGGCTAGTAGGTGTTGAGACAAAGTCTCGTACCAAGCTCTCGGGGCCTGGTGTAAACCATACAGCGCTTTGTCCAATAAGTAGACCTTGTTTTTGTGGATTGGATCGGTGAAGCCCGATGGCTGACCGACATAAACCTCCTCTTTAACCTTCCCATAAAGAAACGCCGATTTAACATCCAACTGATAAACTTTGAAGTTCTTCCAAGACGCAAATGCTAGGAAAATTCTGATTGCCTCTAGTCGTGCTACAGGAGCATAGACTTCGGTAAAATCAATCCCCTCCTGTTGACTAAATCCCTGAACAACGAGTCGAGCTTTGTTCCTTACAACAACTCCTCTATCGTCCCTCTTACACTTAAACAGCCACTTGGTGTTAATCTTTCTCTGACCATCCGGCAAATCAACTAACTTCCACACTCCCAATTTTTCGAATTGACTAAGTTCCTCCTGCATTGCATTGACCCAAGAGTCTTCAGTAAGCGCCTCTTTGTAAGTTCTTGGTTCAACCTGCGAGATAAAACAACTCAATGAGAATTCAGTTTGCAAAGGAGCAACTTTTGTATAAAAACATGTAAGCCCTTTATCAATCTGTCTTCGAGTGCGAACGCCTGTCTGCAATTCTCCTATGATCAACTCCTCTGGATGATATGAAAAAGTTCGCGGCATCACTTCACTTGGAACATCTACATTTCCCTTCAGATTAGTAACGTTCTGTTCTGCATCTTGTTCACCAACTTGGTTTGTTTGACTTGAAATCTGAATTTGCTCCCTCTCAGAATCTGAATCACCATGATCAAATACTGGCATGTTTTCAGCTTCTAGATTATCATTCTGAGCCGACTAATTATCCTGAGCAACTTCATTCTGTTGGACATCATCATGTTCACCAGCATTACTCGGACCTGCTTCATCATCATTTGAAGTTTCCCGTGGTCTCCTTGAATACTCAGCTGGGAACCTTAACTGTGACTCATATTCACGTAAAATATCCAACTCATCAAAGAAATCTTCATCATCCTCTGATTCTTCTCTCATGTCAAACGAATCCCACAGTTTGTCATAATGATAACGCCATGAATCACCAGGATTCTGTGGCGACATAGTATAACCTTGACATTCCACATTTGCAGCTTCAATAATCCTCTTCTCACTTGGAACGAAGACACGTCGCATTGGATTTGCATAACCAACAAAAATTCCCTCAATGCTCTTCGGACCAAACTTTCCATGAGGCTCTATAACCGTACAAGGTGATCTGAACGGTTCTAGATACTTCAAATTCGGTTTGCGATTATTGATTAGCTCAAAACATGTTTTGTTGAACTTCTTAACAGTGAGAACCCTGTTGAGCGTATAGCATGCGGTGGAAACAGCTTCAGCCCAAAAATTTATCGGTAACTTTGAATATGCAAGCATAGTTCTAGCCGTCTCGATTAGTGTCCGGTTTTTGCGTTCTGCGACTCGATTCTGCTGCGGAGTATACGGAGCACTAAACTCATGCAAAATACCTCTTTCATCACAAAATTCTTCCATCTTACAGTTCTTGAATTCAGTACCATTATCACTTCGAATTCTCTTGATACGCCTTTGGTACAAATTCTCAATCTTCCTGAACAGCCCTATCAAACTGTCAAATGTTTCATCTTTCGTATTCAAGAAAGAAACCCACGAAAATCTGGAATAATCATCAGTAACGACCAAACAATAGTAATCTCCTGTAATACTTTTGACATTCACTGGACCAAACAAATCCATGTGAAGTCTTTCCGGAGGTCTCGAAACTGAATTGACTTGCTTTGTAGGGTGTGACTTTTTCTTCTGCTTGCCTTTGATGCGGCTAATGCACTCCCCTTCCAGATGAAAACCTTTGATATTAACACCCAAAACCAAATCATTATGCACCAAATGATTCATTTTTCTAAGATGTATATGCCCCATCTTGCGGTGCCACAATCTTGATTCTTTCTCAGTTGCTCTAGACACAAAACAATGTGCTTGACCAGTAGTTGTAGTTGCTACACTCATATCTAATACATATAAATCATTCACTCTAGGTGCCCTCATGATAATCCAATCTTCAGGAACAACAAATCCAGGTTTCAAAATCAAACATTCTTTATCAGTGAAGTGAGTAGTATACATATTGTCACAAATCTGCGAGATACTAAGCAGATTGTTCTCCAGCTCAGTGATGTAGTTAACTCTCTCAAACGTCACAATCCCATTGGATAACGTTCCTTCACCAACAATTCTACCACCTTCATGACCTGCAAATCCCACATAACCACCATTGATATTCCTCACATCATACAGCAATCCAGTTTTTCCTGTCATATGTCGAGATGTGCCACTATCCATGATCCATCTTGAAATGGCTCTTCAAACTGCTTATTCGAACATGGTGCCGATTCAAAACATTTCAATAAAGATGCCGATTCATGCTTCACGAACAAGGAAGCTCCGGCAATTCAAACTGCTTATTCGAACATGGTGTCCACCCAGGCCTCATCAGCCTTAGGTGTAACCTTGACTCTAGCAATTTGAATTTTAAAATTTTCAGCCTTCAAAGGTGGAAAATTTGCATCATAATCAACCGAAATTGATTCTTCAGCCTTTTTCACTTCAGAAGTTGAAATTTTCATTTCAGTTTTTGGTTTCCAAACTTGTTGAGATAAAGTAACCCTTTTATAAAACTTGTCGCTTTTAGTTACCACTTTCTTTACGGGTTCATTTTTCATTTTGATGTTGTCATTTTTCTCATTCTTTTTCTCAACAATGATTGGTGCTTTACCCTTCACATCAACTTTCTTCTTTTGTCTGTCAACAACTTCAGTCTTAGGCTTGGAGTTGGTACAATTTCTTGCAATGTGACCAACTTTGTTACATCTAAAACATGTACGAGTATCAACAACTCGACTTGTGCCTTCAGACTGAGGTTGTGAGACCCTCTTCTCAAAGAACTCTTTATTTGATTTTGAAAAAATTTCATTCTCTTCATCAGTAAGTGAACTTGAACTGTTTACAAACACCTTCTTTTCAGCAAACCTCTTGTTTTGAACATTTCTTCTCTGATAATTCCAACCACCCTGATAACCACCCGACCAGTTATTTCGATTGTTATTATAAAAACGTGGTGGAACAACAGGCTTTTTGTAATATGATTTATTTTTCTCAAAACTCATTTTTCTCTTTGTTTGACTGAACTTGTTCACTTCTGACAACTCAACTTCAACCAACTTGAAAACATTTGTCAATTTGTTCACATTAACATTCTCAATCGGAAACTCAGAATCCGAATACAACTTATCAGATCCAGCCATCTTGTACATCACAAGACCCAGTTCATCACTTAAGTTGTTTTTGGATTTTGATTTCTGAATGTACTTGTCCAAGAAACACCCATCTTCCTCAGTAGTGTCACTATCCATTTTTAGCACATTTTCAACAACACCTTTTACAATATCATTTTGGACACTATCGTCATTGGAAGATGTAAACATGACATCAATGTTCTCTGGAAGTTTAACATCACTTTCTTCCTCAATTTTAACCAACCCAGACTGCTTTTTAGTGTAATTATCAAGAACAGGTGGTGGAACTTGATGAAACCCCACCCCAGTTCCATCACAATACACATCTTCGCCCGCTTTGTCTTTCCCGATGGGTTTGGGAATAATATGTTGCAACACAAAGCTTGCGGAGCTGTAACTGTTAAGCTTCAACTGGATTCGCTCGTTTTCGATTACAACCTCTTGAACTTTAAGTTTCAATTTAGCGATTTCATCCAGTTGTTGGTTGATTGATTCTTCTTTGACTCTAAGCACTGCTCTTAGATGTTCATTTTCTTTAAAAGTTTTACCATTTCGATCATCACAATCTTTCATTGTGCTTTTGAGTTTTTCAAAATTTTCAGAAATCTGACGGTTTTCAAGAATCAACTTTTCATTTTCTTGTTTAATTTTTATCATGATCAATTTTATCATTTTCAATTTGTCTAGTTAATTCTCTTATCCGTTCAGTTGAAGCTTTAACTGTTTTGTCACGATCAAGAATCTGATTCTCAATGCTTCTGACCTTTGCTGTCAGATCATCAACTTTCTTCCCGTTGAGATACGTGACTGTGCTACAAAATTTGCACTCTTTGTTGCAATTTTTGCAATCAGCATTACCATCAATTTTCTTACCTGACACATTTGTTGACACTTTTGAACTGACCTGGCTTTTTGACTCAGACACGGAGTTAGAGTCTACCTCAAGTGCCTTAGCAGCCAGCACTTTGTCAGCCATATTTCCCAAGTTCTCAGCATTCAACTCCTGAGTTGTGTCAATAATTCCAGTATCAATCTTCTTTGATTTTTCCTGCTCTTCTTTCTCTTTTCTCTCTTTCTCTTCTTCTTTCATTTTCTCGGTTGGAGTTCCCCACCATTTGTGTTGCCAATACTCATCATCTTCTTTGTATTGCTGGATTATGGCTTCAATATCAAGCGTACTATCATCGATTGCAATATTTCCATATTCATCAAGATAACACTCTCTGTCTGGATCCCATCTATTGGCTCTCCTTGCTTCCAGAAAAATACGAGATATTCTAATGATTTTGTTTTCAGCAATCATTTTTCTGTATTGATATTTTTGCTCTTCAGTTCGATCGTCTTTCCACGGAATAGGATCGTCATTTTTCGCCATGAATGCGTAACCAACCGCATCTTCTTCTGGTAGAACCTCTTGACTCCAATCATAACCCTCATCATCATAAATCACTGCAAGAGCTCTAAATTTCTCTCTGTTGTCTTCAACCTGCTTCAATCTAGGCGGCTCGGATTTATTCTGGTGATAAATCGCCTTCTTGTAGTAATCATCTCTGAAAGGATTCTCCAACTCATCAGCATAAGCATTTATGCATTCTCGTTTGAAGTGACCTTTCTGCTTACACTTGAAGCATGTCACCTTGGACTTATCGAACCCCAGCTTGGTAGATGCACCACCAATTGTCTTCCTTCCGGTAATTTCCATGAAACGCTGTGCTCGGCGAACAGCACTTGCCATAGCCCAACGAATATCGATCAGTTCCATTTCTTCCGGATCAATCTGATCATAATCTTCTTTCGTCAGATTGGTGTTGCCTATCTTCCCAGCTACTAGCCCTTCATACGATTCCAACTCCGATGCTAGGAAGATCATCTGCTGCTTGGCCGACTCCTCATCAAAATTCTGAGCATTCTTCAAGTCTATTGCGATGTTACATTGAAAACGATTCTTTGCATCTGGATGATTTCCAGAAGATGAAGATCCACTGTGATAACCACTGTGACTTCCACTGCTTTGACCATTTTGACTTTCTTTGCCAGCTGTTGACACATTTTCAGCAGAATACGCAGTCTTGGGAGAAGTTGCTTTTGGCATCATGCTCTTTGGATAATACAAATCCAAATTTTGCTGGTAAGATGAGTGATTGACTTTGTATGTCTTCTTCAACTCCAACTCGTGACTCTCGAGTTTCTCAATCAGCAAATCTAATGTTAACTTTTCTGGTTCTTTGATAGTATTCTTCAGCATCAGTGCATAATATCTCCAATCCATCTCATCAGGTAACGAATCGAACAATTTGTCGATAAGATCTTCTTCAGGAATTCTGATATCATGTCTTACTAATTCCAGCTTCAAATGACCAAACCTTTCTATCATTTTACAAACTGACTCGTTCTTTAAACATCCAAACAGATCAAACTCTTTTCTAAGAAGTTTCTTTTTGTTTTTCACGATTTCAGTACTTCCTAAACATTTCTTCTCTAACTTTGTCCAAAGATCTTTTGCATTTGAATAATCGATCAATGAAATAATGTCTTCCCGAACGGACTGAAATAACAATGCCACACACTTTTGTTTAGCTATAAATGAATCAATCTCCTCAGCTGTTCTTAAAGTTTCACCATTTTTGTTTCCATTGGCTTAACCGTTTTTCAGACTTTTCCAGCTAGGAAATGCAAATGCCATCAACCAGTCCTCAAACTTTCTTGACCACCTACTGTATTCCTCAATAGCCATTAGCTTTGGAGGTTTATTGAACATTCCGAAGGCACTTTCCGATTCCCAAGCTTCCTTTTTCTTCTCTTTTGGAGGATTCTCATTCACATTGCTTGACGAAGTATCATTGTTTCCGGAATCTCCAGCAAACGCGTACATATCGCTGAATGGGTTCAAGAAAATATCATCCATTTTGAATGTTCCTGCAAAATCAGAAAATACTTAGAAAATTTTTAGGTTTTTGAAAAATCAGCAAGTTCAAGAGAAATCTCAAAAATACACTCAAGCGAAATCTGATCCAAACAATTTTCAAGCGAAATCTACTATTTTGCTTCAACTGTCCAATATATTCAAGCGAAATCCAAGAGATCAATTTCAACAGTTTCAAGCGAAATCCAGTCAATCAATTTCGCTTGAACTGTTCAAGCGAAATCCTTTAATACAATTCCAACAGTTTCAAGCGAAATCCAGCCAATCAATTTCGCTTGAACTGTTTCAAGCGAAATCCGTCTATATTTCAAGCGAAATTGTCAGTTTTCAAGCGAAATCAAACTTTAACTTCGAACTCTTTCAAGCGAAATCCTGTTTTAGTACATTTTTCACAAGTTTTAATCTGAATTTTAGTCCGAATCTTTGTAGGCTTTGTTAAAACTATGTTTTACACAATATACTCGAAAATCAGACCATTTCGACCGTTGGAACTCGTTCAGATCAGAAAAGTATAAAAAGA
Source organism: Helianthus tuberosus (assembly GCA_030545235.1). Classification (NCBI taxonomy): domain Eukaryota; kingdom Viridiplantae; phylum Streptophyta; class Magnoliopsida; order Asterales; family Asteraceae; genus Helianthus; species Helianthus tuberosus. The sequence goes on along the minus strand of CM060396.1, from coordinate 101,783,724 downwards.
AATGAGTAGAAAGAAGAGAATCCGGTAATATCAAGCTGCTATGGTATGAACTCCTCGTCCTGAGCTCTGATACCACTTGTTGGACCGTTCTACGACCTTGAAACGTCAGTTAAGGCAGTTCATCTTTGAGTACGAAGGCGGAATCAACGTAAACAAAGTCATAACAGCTAGTTTCCTTTTAATCTTCCTTTTCTGATTGATTTTCGTGCTTTTACAATATAATCTTATACAAATCCGACAGCACTTCGTCTCTCATACAATGACCAAGTCTCCTAACAAATGACACACACATCACCTATTTATAACCTGTTGATTTCGCTTGAACTCATTTCAAGCGAAATCTTCTGCTGTTGATTTCGCTTGAATCATTTCAAGCTAAATCTTCAGTTGTTGATTTCGCTTGAACCATTTCAAGCGAAATCTTCAAGTTAAAACATATAAAACCCTAAATAAGACCCTGTTGTGTGTACATTCATTCTATCTAGACACAAGACTTGATTATGACGTAATCAACAGACATTTAATGCACCAACAGACGACGTGTGTCAGTTATGGGATAAGTGATGTGACAGCTAAAACAACCCGGTAGAAACATGCGTTATATTGGGCTCTAAATTCAAAATTCCAAAAAGGTGCCAGTGTAATATAAAATAGCTGAGGGGACACCGTTTTAGAAAACCTTTCCCCCAAACTTACCAACCACTCATCTTCTTCGAGTTGAAATGGCCCCGAAGACCGTCGATCCATCCAAAGCTGACGATGCACTATATTGCAAATGAGGCAAGACATCCTTTGACAGTCTGCTAAGAGAATATGGAATTAGGCAGGAATAGCATCCAATTCTTTCATCTGAAAAAGACATCACATTTCCTTTGAAAGAAGGGAAGATCACCCTATTTACCGATTTCTTCAAGTTCTGTAATTTTCGACTTCCGATAACTAAAATCTGCAGAGATGTATTAGACAATTATGCTATCCATCTTTCACAGGTGCACCCCTCGGTTTTGCCAAGGTACGCCATTTTGAATATGCCTCCCTAAGCTTAGGGCATGTGCTAGAAGTGCAGGTGTTCAAGGCATTCTACTATTTAGTTTGGAAAGCCCCCTTTTTATCTTCGACTGACAAGGGATGGATGTGACATCTTTGCAACCGGTGCCCTCAAGTTCCAAAGACAAATATTGGAAAAGAATTTTCTTTTACGTAGATGCTAGCGCCATCCCTAACGGTATGACATGGTGGGAGATGGCAAGCAAAGAAAGAGTAAAAGACCTAGCGCCTTACGCGGATGAGTACAAGGAGAACGCTCTGTTCAAAACCCTGTGTACTCTTCCCCCTGAGTATGGTAATTCTGGAGGGTGCCCTGGTGCTCATAGGGATGAGTCAAACATGGAAGAACAATCAGCTGCATCCGGGGTTTATAAGTGCTGATGGCAGTACATACCTATTGTACATATCTAATATGTGTGTTTTGACTATAATGGCTTAGTGATTTATTAATGATCAGGAAGCCAGTCGTTCTTTGATTTCACTAATCCCGAGAGGGCGCTGCTGATAAGTGTGGATGATCGTCCACTACCTGCTAAAGAAATAGGTATTTTGAGTGTTGGTGCATATATTGTATGTCCGCCATTGTGCGAATAGGCTAGATAGAGCGTGTGTTGAATATTGAATATTATAGTGTAAATAACAGATAAGGTTTTGTATGGTACATAGTACATCCGGACGGATGGAGTCCATCCGGATGGATGGACAACATGTTCATCCATTAATTACCCCATCTGAATAGGTTATGAGATGTTAAAGTCCATCCGGATGGATGTAGTCCATCCGGACGGATGGACACTAGCTCATTCGGACAGATAGGTTGTTGCCTATAAATAGGGATGTGGGATTCCCATTTGGACAAGCTTTTGGTTCCCTGAGCAGAGATGTTGTCCAACTGGTTTCATGGGTATGTAATTGTCATATTATCAATAGAAACCAGATTATAAGTGATTGTTCGGTGTCGTATTCTACTTCTACTCCTTTCTAATCACTGAATCGATCATCTCGAGACCAAAGCTCCGTCAAACTCAACGTTTCCTAGACAATCTTTGAGTGCCCATGCAGGAAACTCTTTGTTCCCCATGGGCTCAATTATTGGAGTTGAGGTGTCGAACTAGGGTCCTCCAGCTGACCAAACTACAGTGGAAGGGGTATCGAAAGATGGGGTTGCGGGTAGAAAGATTACCCGTATCCGAAATGCAGGGAAAGGAAGTAGAGCGGGTACTTCCTCAAGCGGCGGATCCGCCGTTACTGGGACGATCTCGTCAAGTCTTTCCCCGGCTAGCTCCACTGTCATTGTGTTGGTGTCAATTGCATCAGGTGTCCCCCCGGTTACCTGAGGCAAACACCGATGTTCCTGCATCGAAGAGAATGAGGGCTACTGTCACGGCCACCGTCCCGGTGTGACCCGGCCCAGGAGCCGCGGGCAGAAACCCGTGGTATTTATTATTTGAGTTAACAGCAGAAGTTTAATAGGATCTTTTAAAATATGAAAATACCCAATTATTTTATTTCATAATTTGGGACAAACCCCGTAATTTACAATAGAGGAATTTCACGAGTAAATTCCCTGTTTTACAAAACATGTTTATTTATTTAACAGAGCCACCACCTCAGGCTTAATTAGTGCTCCGTAGCACTTTTCCTTGATTCACAGTAGGTCACCTGAAACATGTTTTAAAAATATTTTATCAGTGGGGAAATACTGGCGAGTCACTCAAATTTGATAAAACGACACATAGCTATGAATTACAGCATAAGAGCGATTACAATGGCTACTATCTTATTTTTATCTGGCGCCGTGTCACAGCCTTGTGACGATGGTCATACCACTATTGGGTCTTTTCACCCAAGTAGTGATGATTATCACTGTTAGGTTGATAAACCTAACCGTGAGAAATTAGTAATGTGCACAATACCCCACTAGCAAGTGATTTAAGATAACCACGACTTAATCCCTGTAATTATAACTTTTGAAAATAATTGGAGTATTGTAAAACATTGTTGATAAAAGAGAATAACTCACATTGCAAGTTTAGTTGGGCAGAGTCTAGCCTACTGATTTAGCCTTAATACAACATTTACGATAAGCTCACGAAATTAAAACCCTCACGACGAATGACAAAGTATAGCCCAAATACGGGCAGTACTTAAACATCCATCGGATCGGTTTCAATCGATCGGACATTGTATCGTAGCAGTGATCGAGTTAACCCTTGCTTGACTCTTACGCGGCCAGCGAGGGCCACCTAGTCTATGACTAGGGCTAGCGTGTTACACCTAGGTGTGCCACGTGTGCGACACGTGGCCTGGAATGCTTATCCGGCCAAATTTAAGTTGAAGCGGCCCACGTAAGCCTATGCTTACATTTTACGCGGCCGGCATGAAAACCAATTTCCTTAATTTCTTGGTTTTTCATGCACATTAGGGTTTCAGGGGTCCGAGTTTTCACTTACGGGTCATTTTGGGAAAATTTTGGCAGGTCTTTACATCCTCCCCACCTTATTTAAATCTTGTCCTAGAGATTTATTGAAATAAGTGAGGATCCTTTCGTTTCATTTCCGATTCCAGCTCCCAGGTGTATTCCGGTCCTCTTTTTGAATCCCACTTCACTTGGACCAGCACTAGTCGTTTGTGCTTGAGAAATTTAATCTTTCTGTCTTCTATTTGGAGTGGTTTCTCTATGAACTTTAACTTTTCATTTACCTGTATGTCTTGAAGAGGGACTACCAGGGATTCGTCAGATAAACATTTCTTGAGGTTGGATACATGAAATACGTCATGTACCCGGCTAACTCTTCTGGTAGTTGTAAGCGATAGGCGACTGGTCCTATGCTTTGAATTACTGGGAATGGTCCTATGTATCTTGGACTCAGTTTTCCTTTCTTACTGAACTGAACTATTCCTTTCCAATGAGAAACTTTTAAGAGTACCTTGTCTCCAACTTGAAATTCTAGTGGCTGCGTCTATTGTCTGCATAACTCTTCTGACGATCTCGAGTCGTTTTCAGTCTTTCCTTGATTTGAGTGATCTTGTCGGTGGTTTCTTGCACAATCTCGGGACCTGATAACTGACTTTCTCCTATTTCTGCCCAACAAACTGGCGTTCTGCACTTTCGTCCATACAGTGCTTCGAGTGGGGCAGCTTCAATGCTTGAATGATAACTATTGTTATAGGAGAACTCAATTAAAGGTAAATGGTTGTCCCAGTTTCCTCCAAAATCTAGCACACACGCCCTGAGCATATCTTCCAGGGTTTGGATCATCCTTTCACTTTGTCCGTCTGTTTGGGGATGGTATGCAGCACTTAAATTTAGTCGGGTTCCCATTGCTTCCTGGAAACTAGTCCAGAAATGGGAAGTGAAACGACTATCCCTATCCGATACAATGGAGAGTGGGACTCCGTGTAAGGATACTACCTCGTCCACGTATAACTTGGCTAATCTTTCCAGGCTAAAGGTTTCCTTCATGGGTAGAAAAGGAGCTGATTTGGTTAATCGATCCACAATTACCCAAATCGCATCATTACCTTTTCTGGTTTTGGGCAACCTAGTAACAAAGTCCATGGTTATGAGTTCCCATTTCCAAATAGGCATTTCTATTTGTTGCAATAGACCTGAGGGTTTCTGGTGTTCTGCCTTAACTTGTGAACAAGTTAGACACTTAGATACATATCTAGCTATGTCCTTTTTCATTCCTATCCACCATAAATTATTTCTTAAATCTTGATACATCTTATTATTACCAGGATGCATGGTATAATCTAGATTTATGGGCCTCCTCTAAAATTTTATTTCTTAAGCCTCCTTGCTTAGGTACCCAAATCCTTTTCTTATGGAATCTCCAAATTCCATCAGCCCCTTGCTCCATGTCTTTATTCTTCCTTTCATTCCTTCAGCATCATCCTTGATTGTTGTTTCTTGAATATTTTTCAGTTGTTCCATTAAATCTAACTGTAGATTTAATCTAAGAGCACGAACTCGCTTTTGCTTTTCATGATACTTACGACTTAGGGCATCTGCGACTACATTTGCTTTTCCTTCGTGATATTGAATATCACAATCGTAATCACTCAAAATTTCCATCCATCTTCTTTGCCTCATGTTTAATTCTTTTTTCCCAAATATATATTTTAAGCTTTTGTGATCTGTATAGACTATGAACTTACTTCCATACAGATAATGTCTCCAAATCTTAAGGGCAAAAATTATTGCTCCTAATTCTAAGTCATGAGTCGTATAATTTTCCTCATGCTTTTTCAATTGCCCTGAGGCATACGCAATTACCTTTTTGCGTTGCATTAGCACACATCCTAATCCTAGCTTAGAAGCATCACAGTAAACTTCAAAATCTTCTGTCCCTTCCGGTAAGGCAAGAATTGGGGTATTTGTTAACCTTTGCTTTAAAATTCTAAAAGCCTCTTCCTGCCTAGGTCCCCATTCAAACTTAACCGATTTACAGGTTAGCTTAGTTAATGGCACAGCTATCTTAGAAAAATCTTTAATGAATCGTCTATAGTATCCGGCTAATCCTAGAAAACTTCTAACTTCCATAGCTGATTGCGGGACCTTCCATTTGGTGATCGCTTCTATTTTGGAGGGATCTACGTGAATACCTTCGTGATTCACCATGTGTCCAAAAAATTGCACTTCCTGCAGCCAAAATTCACACTTCGAGAATTTGGCGTAAAGCTTTTCTTTTCTTAACAAAGTTAAGAGTGCATGCAGATGTTCACAATGCTCGTCCTGACTTTTGGAATAAATAAGTATATCGTCGATAAAGACAATTACGAATTTATCCAAATACGGTTTATAGATCCTATTCATCATATCCATAAATGCTGCAGGGGCATTTGTTAGTCCAAAAGGCATAACTGTAAACTCGTAGTGACCATACCTAGTTCTGAAAACAGTTTTAGGTATGTCTTCTTCTTGTACTTTCAACTGATGGTATCCGGAGCGTAAATCTATCTTAGAGAAATATCTAGCTCCTTGAAGCTGATCAAAAAGATCGTCAATCCTAAGTAATGGGTATCGATTCTTAATTGTAACCTTATTCAATTCCCTATAATCGATACATATTCGCATCGAACCATCTTTCTTTTTCACAAACAACACAGGCGCTCCCCAAGGGGAAGAACTAGGTTGTATAAATCCTTTACTAAGCAATTCATCTAACTGCTTTTTCAACTCTAGCATTTCGGTAGGTGCTAACCGATAAGGTGCCTTGGCTATCGGTGTAGTTCTATGAATTAAATGAATTCTAAATTATACTTCCCTATCGGGTGGTAATCCAGGTAGTTCTTCTGGAAATACATCTGGGTATTCTGATACTACTGGAATTTCTTTAAGTTCTTTCCCTTTAGTGTTAATGATTACCGAAATCATTTACACTATTCCTTGTTTTCTTGAATAACTGACCATTTTCATTACTGAAATGAATTTCAGTGGTTTGCGGGGCTTATCTCCTGTAATTACCACTATTTATCCGGTGGGTGTATGAATTTCTATGGAATTCTTATCACAGAGGATTCGAGCATGGTTGGATACTAACCAATCCATTCCTAATACAACATCGAATCCAGCTAAATTCATAGGTAACAGGTTTGCAGAAAATTTATGGCCTAAGAGTTCTATCTTTTCTTTTAGCAAAGCCTTATTTATATTAACAGAGTTCCCATCTGCCATTTCGACAGTAAAAATTTGTCTAAGGTTGGTTATGGGTAGGTTAAGAGCTTGGCAGAATGAAGTATTTATAAAACTTTGGTTTGCACTAGAGTCGAATAATACTTTTGCATAAACGTCATGAACTAGGAACGTACCAGCTATCACATTTGGGATGAGTTCTGCTTCTTGAGTAGTCAGCTGAAAGGCTCTTACGTTCTTTTTATTAGCTCCTTCAGCTGGTTTGGCCTTGTTGTCCGCTGGTTTGACTAGTATAGGGCAGTCTGGTTTAAATGTCCAGCTTCTCTACAGTTGAAGCAGATTGTTGATTTCTTCATCCTGCAATCTTCTTCTTGATGCCCCAGAATTTTGCAGAAATTGCAATACCCTTTGCATTTTCCAAAATGCTTTCTTTTACAGGTACTGCAGAATGGAGCAGTGGAAGGTTGCCCGGTTCCCTTTTTCTTGAAATTACTACTATTACCCACACGGAATCCTTGGGTAATCTTTTGGGCCACTTCCTTTTTCCGGTTTTCTTCTCTTGTGCGTACCAGCCCGTCGGTCAATGTGTTAGCTAATTCCACAGCATCGTCAATAGTGCGGGGTCTCGGAGCTTTGACGATATCCCGAATCTCGCTAATCAAACCCCAAATATAGCGAGAAATAAGTACCGATTCTGGCGAAGCCAGGGTAGGTACAATTCTAGCATACTCGAAGAATGTCGAAGTATATCCTCGACAATCAACGTCTACCACCCGGTGATTGAGGAATTTATTTTCATTTGTTCCTTTTCGTATTCAGGACAGAATTTTCTTTCCACTAATCTTTTAAATTCTTCCCAATTCATGGCATAAGCCACATCACTCCCCTTGGCTTGTAGTACTGTGTTCCACCATTCTAGTGCCCCTTCTCTAAAAAGATGTGACGCGTACATGACCTTGTCTTCCTCGGCACATTTACTTATTTTAATTACTGCTTCGGTTTTCTCTAACCAACACAGTGCTGCAGTTGCCCCTTCATTGCCTGCAAATTCGATTGGTTTACAGGCAAGAAATTCCTTGTAAGTGCAACCAGGCGTTGCAGCTTTCATTTTCTTAAGGAATGGGGCTTGCATTACATCATCATTATTATTGTTACCGCCTCCATTTACACTATTACTGAAGTTGTCATCACGAGTACGTTTACTGAGAGTAGGCGGCGGAGGTTCAACTGGATTTCGGGCAGCAGCAAGGATTGCTGGAATAGCATTGGCTATTCTGGAGCAACAATATTTTCTATATCTTGTCTGTTAAGAAAGTGATCTTCATTGTTTTGCTCGGATTGGTTAACCTCGTTAACTGGTTCATTACCAGCGTGTTCCATCTGGTAATTAATAATATGTATAAATTATTAACAAAATAAATAACAATCACACAATAAAATAATCTCACATAATCATGTCAACACGTATAGCCAAAATTGTCGACTTTGCGACTTTCATATTTTATATATTTTAATATGCATCCGTACATTACCAGATATGTTACAAAAGTTTTATTTTTAGTTATTTTACATGATTATATTTTTATTATTATATTATTATTAAACACACATTCCCACAACCACATACGATCTTCATCAGCTGGCACTTCAGAAACGACGTTCCCTCTCGTCGTATTTCCATGATATCCTCTCCCCCACTTCTCGGATTCTATTTCCAGCGTCCACCAGCTCCTCGCCATAGTGGCGGAGTTCAGCCAGGTTTTCTGTGCTCATAGGTGGGTTTAGTGCAGGCTCGGGGTCAAACTGGGGGAAAAAGGTGTTAGGGTTATTCAAGAGATTCTAAAATTGCCAGTCAGTTGTCCACCATTCTTCTAACTCTCCTGGTAGAGGTCGGGGGTGGATAATAGGATCAGGGATAGCAGGTTCCAGATTAACTGGAAGTTGTGCTTCCGCTAGGTAATTGAAGAGATTTTCATCAGCAGGTCCGATGAGGTCGCTATTTGCCAGTTGGCGGTCCAGCTCCTCCCAGGATGGCATTTCCTGGGCTTGCCCTGAACTTTCCCCGATCTCTATTCCTTTGCCTTTGCCTTTATCCTTCGGATTCTCAGTCTTTATAACTTTCTGTACCGCTGGTTTCTTCCTACGCATACGCCTCCAGCCTACGAGTCTTCTCCTCTTTTTCGGCTTCGCTTTCTTATGAGGTTGGGCTTGGAATACCATTGGCTCTTCAGTATCAGCCTGATAGCCAGTGAAGGTACCGGTGGTATCCATATCTGTAGTATGGATAGTAAAGTTTTGAAGTGCTTCTGATAGTTCATTCATGCTGTTAGCATACATGAAGAAACACGCAAAATCCTAAGTTAAAATTTTGTAAATTAAATTTTAATAGAATCACAGAATGGCAACCAGAAAAATTAAGTATTTCTAAATACTTAATGGGCTTAAATCAGTGGCTCTGATACTACCTTTTTCTGTCCCCCGTCCCGGTGTGACCAGGCCCAGGAGCTGCGAGCAGAAACCCGTGGTATTTATTATTTGAGTTGACAGCGGAAGTTTAACAGGATCTTTTAAAATTTTAAAATACCCAATTATTTTATTTCATAATTTGGGACAAACCTCGTAATTTACAATAGAGGAATTTCATGAGGAAATTCCCAGTTTTACAAAACATGTTTATTTATTTAACTTAGCCACCACCTCAAGCTTAATTAGTGCTCCGTAGCACTTTTCCTTGATTCACAGTAGGTCACCTGAAACATGTTTTAAAAATATTTTATCAGCGGAGAAATACTGGCGAGTCACTCAAATTTGATAAAACGACACATAGCTATGAATTACAGCATAAGAGCGATTACAATGGCTACTATCTTATTTTTATCTGGCGCCGTGTCACAGCCTTGTGACGATGGTCATACCACTATTGGGTCCTTTCACCCAAGTAGTGATGATTATCACTGTTAGGTTGATGAACCTAACCGTGAGAAATTAGTAATGTGCACAATACCCCACTAGCCAGTGATTTAAGATAACCACGACTTAATCCCTGTAATTATAACTTTTGAAAATAATTGGAGTATTGTAAAATATTGTTGATAAAAGAGAATGACTCACATTGCAAGTTTAGTTGGGCAGAGTTTAGCCTACTGATTTAGCCTTGTAACCTAGTTTAAATAACAATGCACACGAAACTAGGTAAGTAACTTAATACAACATTTACGATAAGCTCACGAAATCAAAACCCTCACGACGAATGACAAAGTATAGCCCAAATATGGGCAGCACTTAAACATCCATCGGATCGGTTTCAATCGATCGGACATTGTATCGTAGCAGTGATCGAGTTAATACCCTGTAATCGTAGCAGCGTTTCCCTACTTAGAATTTTGATTTTGAGCAGTAGACTTCGTTTTTGAACCAAATTTTCGAACACAGATGAACTGCTCATGCACCAGCAATTTATAGCAACTTTTTGGGTTTTACGCGGCCCGCGTAAACCCTTGCTTGACTCTTACACGGCCCGCGAGGGCCACCTAGTCTATGACTAGGGCTAGCGTGTCACACCTAGGTGCGCCACGTGTGCGACACGTGGCCTGGAATGCTTATCCGGTCAACTTTAAGTTGACGCGGCCCGCGTAAGCCTATGCTTACATTTTACGCGGCCCGCGTGAAAACCAATTTCCTTAATTTCTTGGTTTTTCATGCACATTAGGGTTTCAGGGGTCCGGGTTTTCACTTACGGGTCATTTTGGGAAAATTTTGGCAGGTCTTTACAGCTACCCTAGTGTTATCCCAATATCTTGACGATAACTTTGCATTGAAAAGCATAGCTAAACTATTTCAATAATATGGTGATGCTTGCGTTCAACCCTTGCATTTTGTTGGGGGTTGTATGGACACGACATACGATGCAAGGTACCATTTTGTTCAAAAAGGCGACGTACCTTGTGATTTGTGAATTTCGTACCTCCATCGCTTTGAAATGTTTTAATTTTTGTTGCAAATTGGGTTTGAACAAAATGTAGAAATATAGATAAAACATAAAAAAAACTCAGATTTAGCTCGTAATGGATAGAGGCAAGTGAAATGACAGAAATCATCAACAAAAGCCATATAATATGAAAAATTACCAACCGATTTAACCGGGGAAGGCTCCCATAAGTCATAATGAATCAACTCAAGTGGAGAAGAATCCCATTTATAATAAATGGAAAATGGAAGTCTTTTGGATTTGGCAAGTTCACACATGCTACAAATACCCAGTTTAGGCAAAATAGAATTAAAAGATAATAGACCATTATTTTTCAACATAGTAATAATATCAAAATTAACATGCCCTAAACAGGAATGCCATAACTCAAAAGAGGATTTTGGTCGCGAAGAGTTGGAAACCAAAGCTTGATGAGTGTTGTGAAGAACATAAGACTGTCTTCACGTTACATTTGGGCTATTATTTGCTTTGTGGGTCAATACTGAATAACAAAATGAGGGTAAGAAAACAAAATATCAACAAGATTGTCCTCGATTAATTTGCTTATTGAAAGAAGATTTTTAGCGAGATTAGGAACGACCAAAACATTTTTAAGGTCAAGTTTACCAAATAGTTTGGTATTACCAATGTGTGTGACTGGTGATGATTGACTGTTTCTAAAAAAATACCCTTTGATTACCTTGAATATGAGAGGACAAAAGGAGAGTAGTATTATTAGGAATCATATGATCAGAAGCACCTGTGTCATAAGTCCAATCTGGAATGGTAGAATTAATTTGACATTGCGCATGGAAGGCTTGTGCTAATTATACTTTGAATGGATTGGTTGTGGAAGCACACGATGCTAACTGATAACATTGAGTAGCATAATGGCCTTGTTTTCGACAAAGTTGACAGGTTGGTGGACGTTTAGGACGTGGACCATAATACTTTTAATTCCCATGAGTGGCATTCACCCCTGATGAGCCACGTGAATGAGTGCCACTGGGCATGTTAGGCTGATGGTTCAAGGACCGATTGGAGTTGTTTCTTGGCTGCTGGGTATGGGCCGAAAAAGCAATGGTTGGAGACGATAACCCGTGAAGCGCCTTGACAAAGAGCTCACGGCTCTCGGCTCTAGCTAAAAGATCTAAAGATTAGGAATAGGTCTGACCGAACAAATATTTGTAGAAAATCTTTTGAATGTCGTACCAAGCCCACACAAAAACCAAGGTAATTGATCCATCGGATCAACCGGATGTCCGATGGCACTTAATTGATAACAAATTGCCTTGAATGATCTACCATAATCTGAAACAGATTTTTCACCCCTTTGAATAAGGCAAAGATTATCATGTAAGTTTTGCACTCTTTCAACAGACGAATTGCAAAACGCATTTTCTAATGCCAACCAAATTTCACGGGTTGAATTCATACCTACAGTTACAGAGAGGGCCTCCTCTGTTAAAGATGCATTGAGCAGAATAATAGCTTGTTCGGCCATCATCCAGTCTGCGTAAGCAGGATTGGAGACTTCCTTTTCATTCGAAGTTATCAGCATAGAGGGCGTCAAGTGACTCCTATCAACATGGGATAGAAAGCTGTTGATATGCGAGTAAAGGCAGCGTTTGCTTGTGCCAATAGATGTAGTTTGAGGGGTTGAGTTTGATAGCTATCATTGGTGCAAGACCATTCATAGGGGATAAGTTTGTGGACGAGGAAGCCATGAGAAGTGGTAGAACAGGGAGAGAGGATCGGTTAGAGGAAAGGGTTGTGGATGAGGAAGCCATGAGAAGTGGTAGAACAGGGAGAGAGGATCGGTTAGAGGAAAGGGAAATGCATAAAGATGATTATCAGGTGAGGAAAGAAGAGAGAAAGGAAAAGGGTAGGGGAACTTAATAACCACTGGTTAATGGCTGATAGGATGATAACTTCATACAATATATAGACACACATTACACCTAAGTACCTATACAAATAAATAGTTACAACAAGGTACTATATTATCTAACAAAGAGGTTTCTAGACATCTAATATTTACATGATGTTTAATAGAACTCAACACACATCATGCTTGAATCACTTTTCTCTACAAACTAGCTTTTCAGGTTATGCTTTTGGAGATTCAAACTTTGAATGCTCCCACACATGTGGGTTGAGATGAAGCTGAAATGTGTGCAACGTACTTAGATGTATTTTTAGATGCTACTAAATTGTTTTCAAGTACTTAGATGTATTTTTAGGCTTGATCTCGGCTTAAAATTGTTTGAACTCGACTCAATTCAAACTTTTAACGAGTCAAACTCAATAGCTTACATACGACTCAACTCGTTTATACGAAACACATACTATGGAAAAATCTTAAAAAGCATCCCATAACAAAGTTATTATCAAATCATTGTACAAACAAAAGTAATATTTCCAATAGAATACCTAGATTTTGTTTGCTTTCTCCTTCTCTTTTAACTTTAAACAACCGAACCACAACCCCTTAAGACTTGGAGTTAAATACAATAGATTTTGTTTGGTTTCTCCTTCTCTTTTAACTTTAAACAACCGAACCACAACCCCTTAAGACTTGGAGTTAAATACAAACCGGCAAAAACATCTTCAGCCGGCCCATATCAACAGCTAATCATCCAAACGACTTTGTCAATTTCAACATCTCAAATCTTTTCATATCAACTCCCCTCAACATTTCTCCCTCTCACTTCAACTCCTCATCCCTCTTTCTCTGCGACAACCCGCCCCCTCACCGCCATTAATCTACCTAGCCAACCGCTGCATACGCCACAGCCCAACATGGGTTCGAAAACCAGACCGCATTGGCAATATCTGATCATTTTTCACTTGTTACAAACGTGCATAACTGTCTTATCCGATGCTAACTGTTAGATAAATCATTATTTAGGAGCTATATTGTTTAGTTTTATATTTCTAAAGGTAGCTTTGTGTAAATCTCTTATCTATATAATGTCTGATGTATCATTCATTTGGAATATCAAGAAAAGTCATTATCATTTCATTCATGGTATCGAGCCATCCTAGTGCTTGAGTTTCCCAATAATTCCTTTCCCCTTCCCTTTCCCACCCTTCCAATTCTGTTGTCTTTTCTTCTTTCTGTCCGTTTCTGCCTCTTCCCTTTATCATTCATACTTTCTGTTATCATTCTAATTCCATAATCTTCCTCTGTCATCCATGGCGTCTTCCTCCAATACTCTCACTGTTCCAATGACCAACCTAGCTCCGATGATTGCTATCAAATTATCTTCATCCAACTACATCTGTTGGCGAACACAAATGCTCCCCATTCTTCGCTATCAACATCTTCTTCCACATGTGGATGGTTCGCAATCTGCACCTACACCAGTACTTACTAATAATGGCAAAGAAGTTGATAACCCAGATTATGTCACTTGGATCCAACATGAACAACAAGCCATCATTATTCTGAATGCATCATTAACCGAAGAAGCATTGTCCATTACTGTGGGATTAACCTCGGCTCGAGACATATGGGTTGCGCTAGAGGCAGCCTTTTGCAACACATCGGTGGAACGGGTCCAAAACCTTCGTGACAATCTTCGGGCTCTCAAGAAAGGTGATAAAACGGTTGCGGAATTTGGTCGGGATTTCAAGGCTATTTGTGACCAATTAAGTGCCATTGGTCATCCAGTCGATGCCATGGATCAACTCCATTGGTTTTTGTGTGGTCTTGGCACTACATTTGAGAGTTTTTCTACTACTATCCGCGCCGCACGTCCTCTTCCCAATTTCTCGGACCTTGTGGCTAGTGCGGAAAGCCATGAATTATTTGTTAAAAATCTTCATGGCTCAACACCGGTTCCAACTGTTGCTTTTGTTAGTCATGTTAATCGGCCCAATAACAATCAATCATTTGGTTCACCTCGTGGGAACAATAACAACACTCAAACTATGTTTCGACCCAGAGGACAAATTCGCAATAGGCCCAGTCATTTTAACAGGTCAGACTCCTCTTTTCATCGTGGTCAGAATCCTACTTTCAATAACTTTGGGAATATGTCTCGTCAATACCGACCACCCACATGTCAATTATGTCGAAAGACGGGTCATTATGCTAGTCAATGTTACCACCTTGCTTCATATGCTTCCTCGGTAACTCCGTCTGACGAACAATTAGCACAAGCATTCCATGCCCAATGTCACATAAATTCCTCCGTGCCCGATTGGACTTCTGACACCGGTGCAACAACTCACATGATCCCTCCCTCCACACCTCTTCAGACTACCACACCAACTCAAGGTAATGAAAAAGTTTACTTTGGTAATGGCCAATCTTTGCCTATTTCTCATGTTGGTCATACTAAAATACTCGGTAATCTTAACCTTAATAACGTTTTGGTTGTTCCAAATATAACCAAAAATTTGTTGTCTATTGGCAAGTTAACTGAAGATAACCCGGTTGATGTTATTTTTTCTCACCCCTACTTTTACATTCAGGATCGCCGAACCAAGCAAACTCTAGCCCAGGGGTGCCGTGAAGACGGCCTTTACGTTCTTCGAAACACCCATGAAGCTTTAGTTTCCAACCATATGTGTCCCAAAGCTTCTTTTGAATTATGGCATTCCCGCCTTGGGCATGTCAATTTTGATGTCATTACATTACTTAAAAATAATGGGTGTTTAGCTTTTACTTCTATTTTACCTAAACCGGGTCTTTGCTCCCCGTGTGAAGTTGCCAAGTCTAAACGGCAATCCTTTGTCTCTAATAATAAACGTGCCTCTTTGCCTTTAGAAATTATACATTGTGACTTGTGGGGACCATCTCCGATTAAATCCGTTGATAATTTTTTGTATTATGTTGCGTTTGTTGATGATTATTCTCGATTCACTTGGTTATATCCATTAAGGGCAAAATCCGAATTTGTCGATGCTTTGTCCTCTTTTATGCCCCTTGTTCAAACACAATTCTCTACAAAAATAAAAAATTTTCAAAGTGATGGCGGCACGGAATTTACTAATAATCGTGTACGACATTTGTTTGAACAAAATGGTACATTCCATCGGATGTCGTGTCCTTACACCCCTCAACAAAATGGTCGAGTGGAACGTAAACATAGACACATTGTTGAAACCGGTTTGGCTATGTTATTCCACGCTAAATTACCCACCAAATATTGGGTTGATGCCTTCTCATCGGCCGTGTTTATAATTAATCGTCTACCATCCACTGTACTTCAAGGAAAGTCACCCTTTGAAATGTTGTATCACCAACTTCCGAATTATAGCACATTTCGGTCATTTGGTTGTCGTGTCTTTCCTTTTCTTCGGGATTATTCACCCAATAAATTATCACCTCGTAGCATTCCATGCATTTTTATTGGGTATTGCACCAAATACAAAGGGTATCGATGTCTTGACCCTTGTACCTTTCGTGTATATGTTACACGACATGCGCGCTTTGACGAGAATTACTTTCCATTAGATTCCTCAACTACGGCCTCTCCTATTTCTTTGCTAGATGTTTCTACTTTTTTGGATACCTCCCACAATAATAATTCTGGCATATCACCCAATGATGTTACTATTACTCCTCCTTCCACTACCTTACCCGAAAGCCCAAAGATAATTCCTTTTATCCCAGCCCAATCGTCACCTACTGCCTCTGTTTTCCCAAATCAGGCCCAAATCCAACAACCAACTTCACCACCTCCCCATTTTTCTACAGACCCTCACCCTTCCACAGGCCCAATATCGATTCCCTTTACTCCAGACCCAATTCCTGATCCAATTAATACTACAGGCCCCACTTCACCCGTAAGCACACCGTTACATAATCAATCACCCTCTTCCACCCCTCCCACAACACCGGCCACTAACCCGTCTTCCTCACCTACCTCATCGGTTGACTCCGCTGCCACGCCTGAGGCAACCACTCCTACTCCGCCACCACCACCTCCGCCTCCCCCTACTCACCCCATGGTTACCCGTGCTAAATCCGGTATTTTTAAACCGCGTCACCGTGTGGATTTGGCACACACAAATATAATTCCTCTTCATCAGTCTCTTTTCGCTACGACTGACCCTAAAACTTATCAAACTGCATCTAAAGACTCAAAATGGGTTAATGCTATGCAAATGGAAATTAATGCCCTTCATAAAAATCAAACTTGGACTCTTGTTCCGCGTCCAACAAATGCAAATGTTGTTGGATCTAAATGGCTTTTTAGGACAAAATTCCGGTCTGATGGTTCCATTGAACGTTACAAAGCCAGACTTGTTGCTCAGGGGTTCACTCAGGTGCCTGGTCTTGACTACTCTCATACTTTCAGTCCGGTAGTCAAAGATGCTACCGTTCGCACTGTTCTTGCTCTGGCCGTTATCAATGGCTGGAATCTTCATCAATTGGATGTCAATAATGCCTTTTTACATGGGTATCTCAATGAAAATGTTCTTATGGAACAACCTCAGGGGTTTATTGATCCTCAGTTTCCTTCTTATGTCTGCAAATTAAACAAAGCCATCTATGGTCTGAAACAAGCTCCCAGAGCATGGTTTCATCGCTTAAGCTTGTTTCTTACAAACTCTGGTTTCTCGTGTAGTCGGGCGGATCCATCGTTATTCATCTATAAGCGTGACTCATGCATCATGTATCTTTTTGTATACGTTGATGATCTTATCTTAACGGGCAACCAACACTCCACACTCAAATCCTTCATTTCTCGCCTGAACAACGAATTTGCCATTAAGGATCTTGGGAAACTCAGCTACTTTCTAGGATTGGAAGTTACCTACACTCAAAATGGTCTTTTCTTGAATCAGTCTAAATACACTTTGGATATTTTAACTCGTGCTAAGATGTTGGATGCAAAACCTGCACCAACACCTTTAAGCACCAATGTTTCTTTTGTTTCTACAGGTGATGCTTTTCCGGACACTACACAGTATCGTTCCATTGTAGGTGCTCTCCAGTACTTAACGATCACGAGACCTGACATTGCCTATGCCGTGAATCAAGTCAGTCAGTTTCTTCATGCTCCAACCATTGCCCACTTTCAGGAAGTTAAACAGATTCTCCGGTATCTCAAGGGAACCATCGCCTTCGGTTTACACTACAGTCGCCCCACTCATACATCATTACTTGGTTACTCCGATGCTGATTGGGCTCGTTGCCTCGAGACTCGTCGATCTACATATGGTTATTCTATATTTTTAGGTGGTAATCTTATTTCTTGGAGTGCCAAAAAGCAACCAACAGTTTCCAGATCTAGCTGTGAATCTGAATATAGAGCCATGGCTAATACTGCTGCAGAAATTGTTTGGCTGACTCATCTACTTCAGGAGCTTCATGCTTTACCTCCAGACAGACCAACTATCTTGTGTGATAATCAGAGTGCCATTTTTCTTACTCAAAATCCAGTTTCTCACAAACGGGCTAAACACATCGATCTTGACTACCACTTCTTGCGAGAGTTAGTTGCTGCAGGAAAATTGGTTACTAAATTTGTTCCCACCAAGCTTCAGGTGGCTGATATTTTTACAAAGAGTCTTCCCAGTTCTCAGTTCCACTTTTTTCGACAAATGCTTCGTATTGGTCCTCCACCGTTCAGCTTGCGGGGGGATGTTAGATAAATCATTATTTAGGAGCTATATTGTTTAGTTTTATATTTCTAAAGGTAGCTTTGTGTAAATCTCTTATCTATATAATGTCTGATGTATCATTCATTTGGAATATCAAGAAAAGTCATTATCATTTCATTCACTAACGACATTGAGAAGCTCATTACCTTCAAATCATCGCTAAACAACCCCGAAGCACTCGCTAACTGGGAACCAAATGTTGCACCATGCAACCTGGACAAAGAGATGTGGACAGGGATCATATGTAGAAAAGATGGGAGCGTGTCCGGGTTACGCCTCGAGAACATGGGCTTAAACGGGTCCATTGACATGGACGTACTGTCCGAGTTGCCCAGTATTCGAACCTTAAGTTTCGCGAACAACAGTTTTTCTGGCCCGATTCCAGATGTAAGTAAGATTGGTTTGTTACGGGGGATTTACTTGTCGAATAATAACTTTTCAGGGGTGATTCGGGATGATATTTTCGCGGGAATGAGCGGGATGAGGAGAGTGAAGCTCCAGAATAATAAGTTTACGGGTCGGATTCCTGGATCGCTTACAAAGTTGAGCATTCTTGTTGATTTGCAAATGCAGGATAATGAGTTCCAAGGCGAGATACCAGATTTTGAGCAGAAAGGTTTGAAGGTGAATTTTGCAAATAACAGACTTTCGGGTCCGATACCTTCTGGACTCAGGAACCAGGATCCGAGTTCATTTGCAGGTATGAAATTTCAACCGTTCTGTGAATCGTTAGACTGAAGTTCCTTTGTTTAATAAACGAACAAACATGAACAAAACTTTTAGTTCATTTAGTTAAACGAACGAACATGAACATATGTCACGTATGTTTATTTATGTTGGTGAACGTTCGTTCATTTAAAATTCGTTTATGCTCATTACGTTACGTTTGTTTATGTTCGCTCTTTACGTTCGTTTATGTTTATTTATTTACGTTCGTTTATGTTCATTGTTTACGTTCGTTAATATATTCATCATTTAAATTTGTTAGGTCCATTACAATGTAAGTAGTTATATGAGATTAAAATACCACTCTTTTACAATTAATATAATATTATTGGGCCTAGCACATTGTTATTCATATTTACTTTTTATTAACGTTAGCTTGGTTATGTATGTTCATCTATGTTTAATTATGTTAGTTCGTTTATGATCATGAACCGCTTGTTTATACCATTAACGAGCACGCATAAACAAAAACAAACACATTCATTTTCTAAGAAATGAACACGAACAAGAAAACTCGGTTTGTTTAATTGTTCATGTTCGATCGTTTGTTTGGTTAGAGTTAAACGAACCCACGCACAACTTTCGTTTGTGATCGTTCGTATCGTTCACAAGCCCAATCCCAGCACAACCCTATTACTCGAAGCAAATCCTTAATTCACCTAGCTAAAAACAGACGAAATATCATATATCTAACCAAACTTTAGCAATATTATAACTTCGTTTATAAATTAAATGTATTATTTATTGTTTTTTTTAATTTATGATACATTTATATATTCAGTTTTTATGTGAGTAAATAAGTTGGTTATCAAACAAGCATCAACTTATAGTATACCCATCTATTTCTCATACCCATAAAAACTTGTAAACTAATCCATACCCAAAAAGCCAATAGGGTTCGAATTCTTTTTTCATTCCTACGTAGTGTCGCCGCTAAAAGTGTCGCCCCTAATGCCCTTATTTCTTGTAGTGTACCTATATTTCAAAATATTTAAATATAATATATTCTATTTTATTTGATTTTATTGGTTTAATTAATACAAAATTATGAATAAAAGGATTAAAAGTGCAATGCACGTCTTACACACGTCGAATTCTTTTGTATCCATTATTTTGACTTGATGACGCCAAACCCTAACAATTGTTTATTAATTATTCGGCCCCATGCATGCAGGCAACAATGTATGCGGTCCTCCGGTAACCACCAAATGCAAGATCTCCAACAAGAAACACACTCGAAGAACGTTAATCATCGCCGTCATTGGAGTTCTAGCGATCCTATTCCTCGTTTTGCTCGTCCTTCACAAACGGAAAACACCCAAAAACGACTACATAAATCACCAAACAATGAAGCTAAACCGGAATAATCCTTACAAAACGAGCAAAAAGGAACTCCAAATGCAAAGTGACGAAGAAGAAAACCGCAAACGAACCCAAAACAGTGGGAACATTCAGTTTGTGAGGAGTGATAGAGAGCGGTTCGAGTTACAAGATTTGTTACGCGCTTCGGCTGAGGTTTTGGGTGGTGGGAGTTTTGGATCAACATACAAGGCTGTGTTATTGGGCGGTCAAGCGGTTGTTGTTAAGCGGTTTAGGGAGATGAATAATGTGAGAAAAGAAGAGTTTTATGTTCATATGACAAGGCTTGGAAGATTCTCACACCCTAATTTGCTTCCCCTTGTGGCATTTCATTACAAGAAAGATGAGAAGCTTTTGATCACAGATTTTGCCGAAAATGGGAGTTTAGCTAGCCATCTTCATGGTATGTTATGTTATGTTTGGTTTAATAGCATAGTCGCAAAACTACAAGCCGGTTAATGGGTCAAAAAGGATAACATTTTGGTGTTACGCGGGTTAATGAATCGAAAAAGATAATCTTTGGGTATTGGGCAGGTTAAGGGATCAAAGAGGATAATCTTTTGGTATTGGGTAGATTAACGGGTCAAAAGGTATAATTTTTGGGTATTGGGCAGGTTAACATGTCAAAAGGGTAAATCTTTGGGATAATCCTTTGATATAGGCCCAGTTAACTGGTCAGAAAGGATAATCTTTTGCTATTGGGAGGGTTAATGGGCCAGAAAAGATAATTTTTTTGTATTGGGCGGGTTAACAAAACAGAAAAGATAAACTTTTGGCCGGTCAACGGGCCATAAAGTATAAATTTTTGGTGTCGGAGAGTTGGCCCAAAATATTTTGGCCCACAAATTTAAATCTTTTTTTGGAAGGCAAGAGAAACATTTATTCACTCTAGTAAAAAAACCACTACTAACGGTCTGACCCATGATTTGACCTAAAAACCTTCAAAACTGCACTGTGAACACATTTTAACAAGTTCTCTTGTTTTCGTAACTTTTAGTTAAACGAAAGCCGAATGAGCCCGGATTAGACTGGCCGACTCGACTCAATATAATAAAAGGCGTAACGCAGGGTCTCGCCTATCTCTACAAAGAGCTCCCCCACCTCTCATTACCTCACGGTCACCTCAAATCATCAAACGTCCTCCTCGACAAGGCCTTTAACCCTCTCCTAGCGGATTACGCGCTAAGCCCAGTCGTTAGCAAGCGCCATGCACAAGAGTTCATGGTTGCATACAAGTCACCCGAGTTCACGTACCATAACCGGACCACGAACAAGACCGATGTATGGTGCCTCGGCATTCTCATTCTCGAGATCCTCACTGGTAAGTTTCCTGCGAACTATCTTAAACAAGGGAAAGGTGGCAGCTCGGATTTGGAGACGTGGGTGAACTCGGTAGTGCGAGAAGAGTGGACCGATGAAGTGTTTGATAAAGATATGAAAGTGAAGAAGAATAGTGAGGGGGAGATGTTGAAACTTTTGAAGATCGGAATGTGTTGTTGTGAGTGGAATGTTGATCGACGGTGGGATTTGACAATGGCAGTGGCGAAGATCAGGGAGTTAACGGAAAAGGGTGGTGAGGATGAGTACTCGAGTTGTACAAGTGATGGAGATGCATGTTCTTCGAAAGGGATGACCGATGATGATTTCTCATTTTCTAAGTCTGTCGTTGACTCTAAACCCTAAACCCTAATTTCTAGTTCCTTTTGTGATTTTTTTTTTTGTAATTTATGATATCAAATTAATTATGATTGGTTTATTTGTAACTATGACTCATTAATGAGTATTTCTTCACTTATTTTAAATAGATAATTTTAAGTAGATACTAGGGAGAAAGCCCGTGCGATGCACGACATGCATAATAGCTATTGTTTGTTCGTGGTAAGACGTCTGACACGGCCGGTGCATAACATGTAAGACAATACGCCTACAAAGGGGCGTGCTTAAACTTTATTAAACCATGGACCATAAGTTGTTTCCTTGGCAAAACTTACCGGCCAAAAAGAAGTGAAAAAAGATGTCTTCCAAGAAAAAAAACATGAAACAGAAAAAGGAAAAACGCATAAACTCTCGCACGCCTTCCTATCTTATTGGATAACACATAGACCAAACTTTAGCTAACGCATGCCACCGTCATCCCCAATCCCATCACCAGCCAACTGACTGCAGTGAAATAACGAAAAGAAAACTATTAAAAATGGTATACTATGTTTACGTATATATGCATCAAAAAGTAGTACGGGTTTTCATTAGTAACACTAAGTGCAGACGGTATACCTTTCATGTGGGTCACTATCAACTGTTTCTTCTGAATCCGAATCTGCATCAGCAGGCCTGGGAAGGAAAAGCACGAAACATTTATGTAGACGGTTATCCAAAAATAAATATGCACAATTACATTGTTTATGGAAATCAATCAATTATAGTTGAAAGTTTTTTTGTTGCCTTTCCATTTATAACGACACCAAGTTTATTTTTTTCAAAAGCCAACTTCTCCCCTTATATGTCTTTACACATTCGAAGCGATGCGTTACCAAGTTTTTTTATTCCTATTTTTTTTAATGTAGAACAATGCACTTTTATATTTACGAACTCAAGTTTCTGACTGTTGTAGCCTCCTAATTTTAAAATAGAGTAAACATATACCAGGTATGTAAATAACATTTCAGATCGAGTAGAAAGGTAAATAGCACATCTTTAATTAAAATGGTTTATTAAACAGGACACGAATAAAGTGTAAGCCGATATATACCTTACGATCGCTTTAACGCGCTTAACTGGTGTCGGTATGGGTAGCACCCCCTTGTCTTTAGCGGGGATCGGTGGAGGTGTGGAAGAACCAAAGGGCTTACAACTACCCGCATCTAGCAAGACATTCTTGCAGTTGAAGGATTCAAAATGGCCATGATCATAATACGTACACGAATCAAGCTGGAGGGTCTGAGTGCTGCCCACAAGAGAGTGCAAACAATTCGGCAGTGTTGAAATGCTTCCATCAGCGTTCCTTACCATCACCGGAGTGAACTTATCTTGTATGTCAGTGGAATAAAGGCTGTAGACGCGTGACAGGCCAGACTCTGCTGTTGGGCGGTGTCTTCAAAGCAGACAACGACAGCTTCGGCTGTTGAGTCAAACACCTCGAGTTCTAGCCTGAAACTGTGCAAGGTTTGTAATTTATTTTCAGTTATAAGCCTGCATGAGAATGGCTACAAATTAATACAACTAAACATTTTTAGAAACAAACCTTGCTCTCTGGAAGACAACGGGGTTTTCGCACCCATCACACCACATATGGTTGTCTTCACGCCCCACATCTTTCACGCAATTCCCACCGCCACATGTCAGCCTGAACCACTCTTGGCTATTGCGTATGCGCTTGACTTCAACATGACAGGTGAATTCAACACTCTGCATATAGTACCAACAACTCCAAATGAAGTAATGGTCGTAAAATTGAGGAAAAATTGCTTATTTTTCACTTGAAACCTGTTGAAATAATATAAATGTAATTATAAAACATTAAAAAATATTAAAAATCTATGAAGAGTGAAGAACTAACGCATATACGTGCTTCCAAACTGTATGATCTATGCAGACTGTATATGAAATAACACCAATACTCCATGTATCTGCTTCCAAACTGTATGCTCTATGCAGAACTTCTGGTGCGACATAATATGCACTTCCAACTATATCATTAAGCCTTTCTTCAGCAATATTAAAATAATAATAATAATACTCAAAAGCCCTAGGATGAACATCTAATAACCAACAAACCTGAGCAGCAACAGTATGTGACCGAGTTAGAAAGAGGTTGCTGATGCAAGCAGTATTAGCCTATAGCAGCTATAAGTCCAGCACATCCTGCCCCAACCACCACCGTCGCCGCCATTACCCAAGGAAACTGAAATTTCAAAGTATACATTAGACAATAGAAAGGAATTTTAGAAGTGTTAGGATGTCACATGTAATTTGGTTGGAAGTTCTAGTTGTGATAAGCAAGTGATATGAGCTCTTGAACCTGGATGATTAACCAGTCACCAGATATCAGCGCATTGGCTCGCTGGCGCCTTGCTGATGATAGGTCAAAGTGAGCAGGATTTTGTCCAACTGCATCTGGTACATGACTCGAGCACCTGGTTTTAGAAAAGATACATAGCTTAAACCAATCCTAATACATTGCAACTTATTTAGTTTTGCATAAGGAAAAGAACAAAACTACAGATACGTGTAAAGAAGCTAAAAACAAAGCATAAACGTGTTCTGTAACATAGGCATAAAGATTAATGGTTTTTAGGTTAGATTTGTGCAAATGAAAACAATCTATTGGTTTCGTTCTGAGTTTCCTAATCGCGATAGAAATCGTAGTTAAATTCAGTTTCCGAAGAACATAGTGAATGTATTGTGCAATTAATCTCTTCTGGTAGTTGTTTTGCTAGGGATTCATACACGAACACTCATTTTAGGTGTAAAAAGCTGTTCGTATTTTCGATTTCGGTTGTTGATGAAGTAGTTTCGTATCCAGTTATGTAAAATGCGGTTTTAATTTAACATCGCATTGATTAATTGTTTCGTTTCATGCCCTAGGTTTGCTTCAATTTAGAATTTGCAGATTAAACATTTAACATTCAAAAGTCAAATTCTTTATTATATAGAGAGAGATCGATAACCTGTATTGAAGATTGAAGGTCGATTGAAAACATTGGACATCAATAACCTGTATTGAAGATTGCGAAACTTATCTTGGTAAGGATTTCTTGCCCCATCAATTGCCATAATAGAGAAGAAAGAAGACCGGCTCGTGCTTCCATGGAGGGCCTGTTCAATTTCACGGACGAAAGGGAAGAACATTTTAGGGTGTGAGAAACAGGAAAGGGGGAATTAGAAACGGGTCAAATTTTGTTTATTTCTGGCCCCTTGTTAATAGATAATTACAACTTGAAAGACACAAATGTATTTAAGAGGCTCATAATGAAGGTAGTAAAAAAGTTGATATATATAAAGTATTTCCCAAGGATTCCTGTAAAATTTAAGTAATTACAACTTATAATGCTTATTGTACAATACTTTATTAGCATAGTAAATGGGCAAAACTGTCTTTTAAAAGACTAACTAAATTTAAATAAGCTCCAATGATAAATTACCCAACACTCTAGGGGTGTGACGTGAAAATACATATTAAACATTGCTTCTTGGCTGGAGAGACTCTTCAAAATCCTGTAAAACAAAGTACGATTGTAACTCACTCCTTTAATCCGACGTTTCGCTAATAATTCGATTTATAATTTTCCGTAACCGATCATCATTCAAAGATGTGGTGTAACGGTTGCAATCATCGAAACTAATGTAAATATATAACTCGGAACATCATCTGGAACTCTTTCACTCAGTATCCAACTCTCATACGCTTGCTCCGTGTACCAAGATCTCGCCGGAAAACCTGCAACTCCGGCCACATCAAGTTTCCACCATCTACTTGGTCCCGTACTAAGTTACACTACGACCGCGTTTCCGTACTGTGCATCTATCATTGCGCCTACAATGAAGATTTCCACCGGTGTCGAAACGAACATTATTCGAGACATGTTCCCGCGACTCCGAAACACCCATACCACCGCCCATCATTGTTGATATGTTACTGTCTTTTAAAAGATGTTACTGTCTTTTAAAAGACTAAGGTGTAAAACTTTATCCTCAAACTCCAAAAACACATATTCCAACGTATGACTATTTGAATCTCCAAAAACAAATGACTTATCAACTTCAAACTCCAAAAAAGTAATATAGGGGATATATGTCTGTATTATATATCAACTCTGCATTGTTTATATTCTATTGGAATATAAACAATGGAATATGTGTTGCAGAAATAATATAGGGATATGATTTTTGTTTTGTTTTGTTTTGCATTGCAGGCACCACAAGATAAGAAGATTTTGGATGTAGGAGCAAACCTTTTATTGTTGGAAACATGGATATAGTAAATGATGTTGGAAACGGAACCCCTGAAACATAGTTAATCAATCAAGAATTATGTAATCAATAAACCACATTCGACAATGACAACCTCCTAATTTTAGTAGATATTAATGAAATCAAATGTTATAAGTAAGACGCTTATAGAAATCGGATGTTACCTGAGTCACAGCAATAAAAAGAACTTCAGTTGGTCCAATAAACTTGCATCAAAACGAAGAGTTTGATAATGAGTTCCTGGAAAATAAACGGAACCCATTTATTGAATCGAAAACAAAAATTAAGTCATTCAAAATAAAAAATACATAGCTCTTTTTCTATTTGAAATGAAATCTCCTAATCCGAAAGCAAAGCGTTCCTGAAAACAAAACCGAATCATAAACATTATTGTGAAGTCGAATCTATTCAACAATCCATAACAAATCCCAAGCTGATGTATTCCAGTAATTGCCAAACATTCAAGCATCTGATTATTAGTCCAATTTAATACCAACATCTATTCCAAAATTCTAGAATTATACTTAAATTCTTGATATTTTAAACAAAAAGGGGGCAAACCAGTAAGAATTCAAGAGTTTTAAATGGTTAATTATGGTAAAACAAAACAGTAGTTCAACAACAATGCAGGGCTCGGATGAAGAATGTTCAGATGTCAAATTAAAAAATGGTTTGTCAGGGTTTGTTAAAGAATCAGACATTTAGAAGAATAGAAGATCATGTACTGAACCGAATTCCCATACCAGTTTTTAAGGCTTCAATGAGTCAGAGCTCTTCGATTCCTTCCTAGAAGTTCTATAATCTTGAGATTTTCGGCACATAGGTAAAGAGAGAGTAGGTACAGAATATGAATCGGTGGCTTTCAATGAAACCCTGGACAACGAATGGTTCAAGGGCAATTGTTGAAGCCACCGCCTCTGCTGCCGCCGAACCTTTCGACTCTGCCGCTGCCATCTCCACAGCCGCCCCTAAAGCCGCCACCACTCTTGTATTGAACCTTATAGAAACAAAATCAATCTATTAGGGTTTGTTAAGAAGTTGTTGCGCCACAAATAAGGCCACCTTTATGGACATCTCTGATTCCATTAAAGGGTTGCAGACTCTTAATCTGCTGGAAAAAGAAAACATAAAAGAGAATTTAATGCAAAACTCCCATTCAATTCAATAGGTGAAAAGTTTGAAGAACTTTCAATTTTACCCCATTTGGTACCTTGTACATGATGCTTTGAAATTTATACACGTAATTATTTTTACGTAATTATTTTTTTTTCAAGGCTTCTAATCATTCATTACTTAATTAATTGTGATTAAATTTTATCTAGTTTTTTTTTTCAACACTTCTAGTCATTCGTTACCTAATTAATTGTGGTTTAACTTTTATCTAATTATCTTTTTTTAATATTCATGTAGAAATACTATTTTGACCCTTTACTAACTTCATTAACTTGTTGTACAATATGGATACAATGTTGTAATTACTTAATTTTTGCAGGAACCCTTATGAAATGCTTTATAAAATGTATATTTAAGAGACTCATAATGAAGGGTGTAAAAAAGTTGATATAACTAAATTTTTAAGTATATATATAGATTATTAAAAGAGTATGGTAATTTGCTAAATTGTTTTACATAATAGTTGATTGAATTTGGGGAAAATTACTATAACAAGTTAACCTTTAAAGTTAACAGAATAGATATGTATGTCCAGTCGTTAATGAATTAGACAAGCCTAAAAAAACCAATCAGGAGAATAGGATCCGCCAGCTAGCTAAAATGGTTAGGGCTTAGCGTGTACAAAAACTCATGGTAAAGTACAACGGGGTCTACATAATAGTCGGTCAAATTGAGACACGTGTAAAGCGAAAGCCAAATAGCCGGCTCCTTGGATTTAGCCTCTCGTTTTAGCGGCCGCCTATTTAGCCCCGCTAGTTTTCATCTGCCGGCTATTTAGCATGTGCTTTTCATCCGTAGGTTGAATTTAGGTTGCGCTTTACATGTGCTTTTTTATTGGTTTTTTGTGTACCCCGTTGTACTTCATCATGAGTTTTTGTGTAGGATAAGCCCTAGCCGTCCTAGCCGGTGAATCTTGTTTGCATCATCTGATTAGATATTTTTATCTTTGTCTATTTTTCCAAGGGCTAAATATGCATGCTTATTTTGTTAACTTTGAGTCTCTATGACAATCTCAGACTCCATAGCATTTTGACCATCTAAAGCATTCTGGCCCTCTTCTATACCATTCTAACCCCCTATAAGCAGTCTGACTTCTATATCATTCTAACCTCCTATATATAGCATGTTGACCCACTATAGCATTTGCACCAGAACTCTCACCATACTCAATCATCAATCTCCTTTTAGGGGCCGGCTTTTGTCTAGGACCAGTGTCATTAACATTGTGACAACCGGCAAAATTACAGATTAATCCCTACAACCTATCACTGTATATTTAATTAATTGTGTGCATTTAGACTAGCTTTCTATAAAGTCAGCAATAGTCGGGGAAATGCGTGAGTTATTAGGCTACTCGTATGGGGTGCAGCCCCGCTCCGTCCTGCTTCGGCGACGGAGTGAACACCATGCCGCCCCCCTGCGTCGCGTCGTCCCCGTCGAGCTGGTGCCGTTTGCGACGGTTCAAAAACAGTGGGGCCCAATCAATAAAGTTACCGTTTAATAAAAAAAAAATCAATTTTTTTTCAAAAAACCAACGGTAATATTTAGAATATTTATAAATTTCAATTCCATTTTCACTTTCATTCACCAAATTAACCACAAAATCTCATCCCTCTCTCACATAATTTTTATAAATCTTCTTCCACTTTTATAAACCTTACTCTATCATAGATCCCTTCAACAACCCGAGCGACCCGAACAACCCGAACAATCCGTATAACCCGACGACTCCCAACAACCCGACCCAACCTAATGTTTTCTCGGGTCCGGGATATTATCCGACGCTAGAACCGAACCAATTCTCGCAATATTCATCAAATGCGTTTGCATCATTCCAACACTCGCCAAACCAATTCGCTCAATTCTCTCAAAATCAAGCCCTTCAACAAATGATGATGCGGGGTGCTTATAATTTCCCACCGAACCCGACACCACCCGTTCAACCCCAACCGATCCCGACGCAACCCTTTCAACAATCCGAACCCGACGACGATGTGGAGGTTGTTCCCGAAACCCAACCGCCTAAAGGAAAAGGAAAACGAAACAAAGGCAAGAAAGTGGTGGGTGATCAACCGTCCAAACCAAAGGGGACTAAGTGGACGCCAATCGAAGAAGAAGCCTTAGCCATGGCTTACATTGGCACGTCTGACAACCCGATTAAAGGTTCGTATTTTTTTTGTTTAATTTGTTTTTTTTGTTTTTTTTTAATTTTTTTAAGGTTTAACAGTTGGTTTTTTTTAATTGTTTTAAAATTTGGTTTTTTGTTTTTTATTTACTTAACAGTGGGTTTTTTTAATTGTTTTAAAGTTTGGTTTTTTGTTTTTTATTTACTTAACAGTGGGTTTTTTTTAATTGTTTTAAAGTTTGTTTTTTTTAATATATTTTGTTTGTTTTTATAGGTAATAACCAACCGGGTGACCGTCGTAGCGGCATGAGCGACGACGATGTGTTCCAAATGGCGTTGGACAAGTATAAGTCGAACAATGGTAATACCAACTTTGCTCACGTTCGCGCGTGGATGGTTGTAAAAGACGATCCAAAGTGGGCGCCGATTCCCAACGAGGTGGCGATGGCGAAACGCCAAAAAACATCGGAAACGAGTAGTTTTAGCGCCGGTGGATCGGACGCGAGGTGTAACTTAAACTTAAATGATGACGCCGCCTTTGACGAAGAGGAGTACGCCGTACATGAGCCGGAGCGTCCACCGGGCCGAGACAAATCAAAGAAGGAGCGGGCCAAAGGGAAACAAAAGGAAAAGGTGGACCCGAACATGGTTGAGTTTATGGAACACTTAAAAGTGTACAATGACGTCACGGCCCAAAAGACGAAGGCGAAGGACCGGGCCGCGGAAGAAAAAGCTCGTGTAGAGGAAGAAAAGTTACGCGAGAAAGTGCGGTTGTCGAATGAGAAAATCCGAATTTCCGATGAAAAAATTCGGCTCAAGGAATGGGAAATAATGATGATGAATGTCGAGGACAAACCCGAGCCGAAACGTTCGATATTGAAAAAACTTCAAAACGACATCATGAAGAAGCATAATATTATTTAAGTCTATGTTTTTTTTTAAGTCTTTGGTTTTTTTTTTATTAACTTTATGTTTTTTTTATTAACTTTATGTTTTTTTTTATGTTTATGTAATGTGGTTTTAATATTAATGAAAATATTTTGTTAGTATATTTGTTAAATGTTAAAAAAATAGAAGACTAAAAAAAATAAAAAAACATAAAAAGTGGTGGAGGACTATGACTAGGATCATCCTCCCATGCCTTCTAGTTTTGGAGGATGGACCATCCTTGGGAGGATTATGACGTGGCGCCTACGTGGCGGACCATCCTCCAAGGATGGTCCATCACCATACCGAGTAGCCTTACATTTGGTGTTATCGGTTTCGTTTTATTGCATAACGACAAAACTTTCATAACGAACGTGGCAGTCAGAGTTTCAGGGTATATTATTTAAAGAGTAAACTGTCATTTTGGTCCCTGTGGTTTGGGCACTTTTGCCATTTTAGTCCAAATCTCAAACTTTTTACATCTGGGTCCCTGTGGTTTGCATTTTGTTGTCATTTTAGTCCAAAATCCAAAACCCCCCTTTTTTAACTGTTGAAAGCTGCATATTTTGTCCTGTAGTGCAGGGGCATTTTGGTCATTTTTTCATTTTTTTTTTTGCAATAAAACCCAGATCAAACATCATCATCATCAAAACCCAGTACAAACATCATTTTTTGCAATAAAACCCAGATCAAACATCATCTTGGACGGAGAAATTAATCCCAGATCTCCCGTTTCTCTCTCTCTCTATAGCACCACCACCGCCACCTCCCCCCCCCCCCCCCCCTCTCTCTTCTTTCTCTCTATAGCACCACCAAATATAAAAACCCCTGATCATCATCATCTTCAATTAATCCCAGATCTCCCGTTTCTCTCTCTCTCTATAGCACCACCACCGCCACCTCCCCCCTCTCTCTCTCTTCTCTCTCTCTATAGCACCACCAAATATAAAAACCCCCTGATCATCATCATCTTCAACTCTTGATAATGAATTTAACAAAATAAACAAACACAAAAGTGTAAAGAGTCTGGATTAAAAAAAAAAACATATTTTCGAGAGAAAATAAATTAAATGCAAGGTGACAGGCTCAGATCTGTAATTGGGGGATGGGGACAAAGAAGAAACGAGTTACGCCATGGCTGCAGAATACACAGTTGCTTGGTGAGAGAATGTTAAATTCTTCTTCACTATGCCATCTGGATTTTGCCCCGCCAAGATGCGGGTCGGATCTTCAATGTCCCTTTAATTTTGCTCAGGATACTCTGATCATCATAGCCTTGAAACAAAATAAATAATAATGCCACTGCCAGAACAACAACAACAACAATAACCACCACCATCACCACCACCGCCATAGAAGCGATGACTCTGATCACCATCACCACCACCACAACCACCGCCATAGAAGCGATAACCACCACCAGTCGTTTTTCACAGCTAAACACCTACAGTGCCATCTCTTTCTCTGCTTATCTTCACCTCCTCAAAACCCTAAACACCCACAGACCCCCTTGATCTGTCACTCTCGATATCAGCTCTGGCACCCCTGTTCTCTCTCTCTCATTCAGTTCCGGCGAACACAAAGGCAGCGCCGCCTCAGGCGGCGACGGTTGTTCCCCGTACTCAAAACCCCCAATCTAGAGAGAGAAACCTCTCAAAAATGTCAAAACCTAGAGAGAGAAACACCACTTTCTTCGTCGATGTTTTGTTGTTGTTGTTCATCGAATGAATATCGATCTGAATCAAAAACAAAAGTTGTGGTGTTGGATTTCCTGGATCGAGCGGTGTTATTGAGAGAGAGAAGAGAGAGAGTCAGATTTTGTTTAGAGAGAGAGAGAGAGTGTGTGCAAGACTTTATAGAGATTTATGTATTTTTTAGGTTTTTTTTTATTTGACCAAAATGCCCCTGCACTACAGGACAAAATAGGCAGCTTTCAACAGTTAAAAAAGGGGGTTTTTGGATTTTGAACTAAAATGGCAACAAAATGCAAACCATAGGGACCCAGATGTAAAAAGTTTAAGATTTGGACTAAAATGACAAAAGTGCCCAAACCACAGGGACCAAAATGACAGTTTACTCTTATTTAAATTTCTTTATGCATAGATTTTATTTTAGTACACATTTAATCTTTGATGACCTTATAGAATCTTTTGTATTTATATGTATCTACGTATTTTCAAAGATTTCTAGATCACGAACACGCAAGCATACATATTTATACCTTTATATATGCCACGTATACTTTTTACATAGTTTACTTGAATTCTAATTTTTATATAAACCTAGATTTTAAGGTTTAGTTTATTAGAATTATTTTTGGACCTCGTAGATTCAATTTGATTTTGAGTTTAAAATAACTAGCATCTGTTTATCATCTAATTTTTATCTAAGATTGTAAATGGTATATTTTATTATAAATGTGTGTAATGAAGCATGAATTTTATGTACTGATTACTTTCAAAGAAGTAAACTATTTACGTATTTTATATTAAGGGCCATGCTTTGACTTGTATTAACCAAAATCTAAACCACGCTTTGACTTATATTAACCAAAATCTAAACCCATACGTTTTCTAGATAATGCATCATTAGGATTTGATGGCATTTTCACAAATCACAATCTCCTTTTCTTTTCCTTTATTTTAATTCACACTTTATTTATCCTACCCATCCATTGGACCATCCCAATCTTCTTTTCTTTTCCCTCTAGATATTAAATAGGAGAACCATACTTGAGATATATTTTTTTTTAATGTTTCAGGTTCTAGGTTCTGGTTTAAGAGTTCAAGCTCAAGATTTCTCAGCTTTCACTTTCTACCTTCTCCCTCTTTGCATAAAGTGAGTATCTACCATCTTAACTTATTTTTATAGTATACAAGTTGGTTGTTACAAAGCTTTCACCCAAGTAATTGTTTTTGTTGATGATGTTTTATGAACTTTTTTAAGGGTTTTACAAGAAGCTAAAGTTGGTGAACCATGTGTTTTACATGGTGACTTTGTCAAATAAGCAAGTTATAGTGTTTTATTTTTAAACATTTTAGATGCAAGTAAACTAGTATGTTAAGTATGATAAATTTTAGAAGCTTTAAAAGTATAGATCACTTTATATTTATAAGTAAAAATGATTCTTAGTGTGCTAGTTAGAGATATGATATGTTACGTTATGTTCAAGTATTATTTTGTGTACAATATAATTCTACAACCCTACAAGATTTATAGTGGAAATTATAGTATAAATATTATAGTATTTTAACACAAAATAAGTTATAAACGTATTTGAAAGAATACTATAAGTATATATCTCTTTACAAATGTGGCCTTCAAAAAAAAAAAAAAAATTATTGGAATAATTAATTTATTAAGTTTGACGAGTAAATCTTTACACCTTACAAGACTAGTATACATATATATTGTGCTAAATATGTATCTAGTGAAAATGTCGAAGATGGACTCAAAAGATAATTTTACAACTTACGTATATTTTTTTCTATAAAACAAAGATTTTTTTACAAGTATATATAGACATTTAGGATAGGTACATATACTTGGTCGAGACACGAAATTAACCATCTTCTTTTTTTTTTTTTTTTTACAAGTATGATGTTTTTGGAGTTCAATATATAGATATGTAGCATGCATTACTTTATTTATATAATGTGAGGTGTATTTCAAGTTATATTTTCCTAACATAGATATATAAGTTATATATATTTAATTACCGTACTAGACGAGTTATGACCTAGAGTTAAAATATGTAATATCATCGTTTCATTGACCCTATCATGGATTTCTTACTAGAATACAAGGGCGTGTTGCAACATTTTACTATATATATATTTTTAGGGCCAGGATCATTTCAGAACCATAAATATTTACAGAACTCGCAGAACTCCTAATAAGCAATCTTTTTATTTATATATTTTTATGTTTAGAATAATTTTATCATTTATTATGTGTATTTTTATGATTACATACATGTTAAGAGTAATTTTATCAATTTTTATATGTAATTTTATAATTACACATATGTAAACTAGTTTTTTTTTGCTTATATGTAATTAGTTATTACACATATGTATAATTTGGCTATTAAACATATGTAAACTACTTTTAACATGTGTGTAATTATAAAAATACATATAATAGAAGATAAAAAGACCCTAAATACAAAAAAAAATATATAAAATGATTGTTTATTAGGAGTTCTGAAAGTTCTGCAATTATTTAGAGTTCTGAAATGAACCCAACCCTATATATATATATATTTATTTTTTTGTATATCTATTTAGGTGTTTAATTACTTACTTAATTAATCTTGCTTAGCTTAATTAATCTCGCTTAGCTTAATTAATCTCGCTTAACTGATTAATTAATCATACTTAACTTAATTAATCATACTTAATTATACTTAACTGATTAATCTTACTTAGCTGATTAAGTTTAACTTATCTATTAAGGTTTCTTAACCGTTAAGTTTTACTGAACTAATAAGTTTACTTAATTACTAATTATTCTATTTGAGCATCTCCCTGGTTACGAGTTCTAATTTCTAGCTACAATGGAACTCGTATTAGTGTATTACTCAATTCAACTTTAACGATAATCACGAGATCGAAACTCACAACGGATGACAAAGTATAGCCAAATATTGGCAGCACTTAAACATCCATTGGATTGGTTTTAATCGATCGGATAAAGTATCGTACCAGTGATTAGAGTTATTACCCTAATAACGGGCAGAGTTTCAGGATTTAGAAGGTATAATCCCGAGCTACTATTTACTATAATAAAAGCTGAAGGAAAGAAAAGAATTGAGCAGTTTGAAACGTAGCAGTGATCGAGTTAATACCCTGGATTCGTAGCAGCGTTTCCCTAGGCGAAATTGTGGTTTTAGGCAGTAAACTTCATTTTTGAAAGAAATTTTCGAGTGCATATGAACTGCTCATGTCCAACTTATTTATAGTTGATTTTTGGGTTTTGCGCGGCCCACGTAAACCCTTATAAGAACTTACGCAGCCCGCGAGGGATGATAGGACGGTTTGAGGGTTGCTGAGTCAAGGCGTGGACGACACGTGTCTTAAAACTTATCCGGAGATCTTCAAGCTGTCGCCGCCCGCGTAAGCATAGCTTAAATCTTACGCGGCCCGAGAGCGACCAGAAAATCTGAATTTCTTGGTTTTTCATGGACATTGGGGTTTCAGGGGTCCGGGCTTTCACTTACGGAGCGTTTTAGGACATTTTTGGGTGAGTCGTTACAAAGATTTCCAGCGAGATCTTCTAAACGTCAACAACACACTTCCAATGATAATGAAGCTGGTCCAAGTAACGCTGGAGAGAATGAGGAAGTTCATCAAACTCCGACTACTTTGAAACGCGAGCCTGCTCCTGAAAATCAGATGGCAGTCAATGATGAATCAGAATCTGATGATAGACCTACTTTTGATCGTGGTGATTCAGAATCTGAGGGGGAGCAAATCAAATCTTCAGATCAGACAGTTCTTGACAATGAACAAGTTGTGGACCAAAATGTCACTAATTTGGAAGGCGAGGTGAATGTTCCTGGTGAAGTTATGCCGAGGACTCTTTCATACCACCCCGAGGAGTTGATAATAGGAGAGCTACAGTCAGGAGTTCGCACGAGAAGCCAGATTGACCATGGCCTTACTTGCTTTTATACTAAAATTGCTCCTTTACAAACTGAATTCTCACTCAGTTGCTTTATCTCATAGATCGAACCGCGAACCTACAAGGAAGCACTGATGGAAGAATCATGGGTCAATGCAATGCAGGAGGAGCTGAGTCAATTCGAAAAACTTGGTGTTTGGAAGCTTGTGGACCTACCTGACGGACACCAAAAGATAAACACAAACTGGGTGTTTAAGTTCAAGAGAGATAACTGAGGAGTGATTGTCAGAAACAAAGCTCGACTAGTAGTCCAGGGTTTTAGTCAGAAAGAGGGGGTAGATTTCACAGAAGTTTATGCTCCAGTTGCTCGACTCGAAGCCATCAGAATATTCCTTGCTTTTGCTTCATGGAAAGGTTTTAAAGTATACCAGCTAGATGTAAAGTCGGCATTCCTTTACGGAAAAGTGAACGAGGAGGTATATGTCGGTCAGCCACCGGGCTTTACCGACCCAATCCACAAAGACAAGGTTTACCTGCTGGACAAAGCGTTGTATGGTTTGCATCAGGCCCCGAGAGCCTGGTACGAGACGCTCTCTCAACACTTGCTTACCAACGGCTTTATCCGAGGCAAGGTGGATGCCACTCTCTTCACTAAGGAAGTCGCTGGTCATCTGCTGATCGTTCAGATATATGTTGATGACATTATTTTTGGGTCAACAAACGAAGAACTCTGGAAAGATTTTGAAAAAGTAATGAAGCAGAAGTTCGAGATGTCGTCAATGGGTGAGATGAAGTTCTTCCTAGGGCTACAAGTTGATCAGATGCCTGAGGGAACTTTCATACATCAAACGAAGTACGTTTACGACGTTCTGGAGAAATTTGGGATGTCTGAAACGGCACCAATGTCCACCCCGTTAGCAACAAATCATGGTATAAACCCTGATCTCACCGGAGAGAAGGTCGACGAGACGCTATACCGCTCTATGATTGGTTCGCTGATGTACCTGACAGCATCTAGACCTAACATCATGTACCTGACATGCCTCGCAGCCCGATATCAGTCGAGTCCAAGAGCCTCATACATGTCAATCACCAAGAGGATCCTACGCTACCTGAGAGGAACCCCAAGCCTGGGGTTGTGGTATCCCAAAGATGGTGACTTCACGCTCGAAGGATACTCAGACTCCGACTTCGGTTGCTGCAAAGTTAACGCTAAATCAACAACTGCAGAATGCCAATTTTTCGGACCCCGATTGGTCACATGGCAATGTAAGAAGCAAACCTCTGTTGCTCTATCAACATGTGAAGCAGAGTATGTGACTACCAGCAGCTGCTACTCGTAGATCCTGTGGATTCAGCAACAAATGCGCGATTACGGTTTGCAATTTCTTACCTCTCCTATATTTGTTGATAATGATGCTGCAATCAACATAACGAAAAATCCGGTACATCACGCTAAAACTAAACATATAGAAATTCGTCATCACTTCATCCGAGATTGTTCCGAGAAGAAGTTGATACGAATAGACAAAATCCACACCGACGAACAAAAGGCAGACTTACATACCAAAGCTTTTGATAAAACACGTTTTCAGTATCTATTAAAATTGAATGGTATGAAGCTGTTGTCGGATGCGGATGAGATAGTTGGCGTTGATGAGAAAACCACTGCAGACGATGTTGAGAAGCAGACTGCACTGGTTTGTCGTCTTTTTAGTTGTTTTGGTCTTTAGGGGGAGATAGATATATTTTCAGAAAATACAAAAACAATAAAAAATGCAAAAATCCAAAAACATGAGATATTTTTAAAATCCAAAAACAATAGAAAACCAAAAAGAGTTTGTGTAAAAAAGGGAAATGATAGTACATCAGCTAGACAATTATGGTATGCTAAAGACTTGTAATGTTTAAAAGCATTAAACAGTCTCGCTGATGATTTGCCTATAGGTTTTTGCACACTTAGTAGACTGTTTTGGGATATAAACATAAAATCATTTCTTGCTTATTTTGTGGGGAACATCTCTCGGATATATAGGTAATCCCTGAAATCTTGTTTGAAATATTTTCTATTTCTGACATACTAGGTTTATGTGCTTGATGATATCTGGGGTATTATACCAGAACTTCTGATTTTGCGGAAGCAATAGCCTAGTCCTCATATAATACTCTGCACTGCTTTAATCTTTAAATCCTCCCCTCAGCATAAAAAATGATGAACATTGCAAAATGCTAATCATGTGCTGTTGAAGAAAAGATCCCTAAGTGGGACACACCGAATGTCGAGCCATCATCTCTTTGTCTGAACGGAAGTTCTAACCTGAGCTCTCATGGCCTCGCACTACCCTTTACAGATATCATTATTGTACGTTCACCTGTAAGACTGAATATAGAAGTCTGGATACGAGAGTATATTCTGAGGTGGGACACGCGTATAAGTTAAGTTCTTAAAACACTAAATCATATCCTGAATAGGTTGAAATTTGTGTGAAAATTTAAAAGGATCAGTATATTGGCAATCTAAGTGAATTGTTTAATACTTAGTGTGTAATAAAGCTTAACGGTACTTGTAACTTGTCATGCAGCTGATATGATCCTCTGACACGCTCACCAAAAATATGTTACAAAATATTTTACTCCTTTACTGCATTTAGTTTTAGTTTAGCTTCAAAACTCAAAAAGATTTCATTGTGTTCTAGCTTAAACTTTTATAAAATTCCAAAAAGATTTTATATTTCTACTTTAGTTTTTCGACAAACCAAGGTAGAAAGCTGATCTTCAGACTCTCAGTCATGGAGAAAAGCAGGAAGTTTTCTGAATTGGACAACAGGGTTGGGAGCTAATCTTGAAAAGTTTGAGATAATTCAAAGTCAAAACAAGTTCATTAAGTTGTTACTTGTACAAATTTTCAGAAAATGTGTTTGAAAATTTTGAACAAAATTGTCAGTTGTTTCGTTTTGGGTCAACCAAGGTCATTAACTTGGACTTGGTAGACAAATTGAGTGCCTAGGGTCATTAACTTGGACCTAGATACTCAAGTGGATTTCTAAAACTGACCAAACCAGATAAAATGAGAAAAATTAAAATTTAAAATTGAAAAATGGGATAAGTTTGGTTCGTATGGCAATCCGATCGGATGGCCATCCGAGAGGAGTTCATGTCTATAAATAAGAGGTCAAGTGTTTGAGTCAAACTTTTCTGAACGGATTGACATTCGAACCACTCTCAAACTCTCTCAACCAAACTTGATTGATTATTGCATTCTTGCTTTCCACATTACATTGGATTGTTGGCACGCTCAACCTTCAAAATGGGAAAGGTAAGTTTACTAACTTTCACCGTCAAATTTTGATGTGTTTGATGTTTATACATGTTATCGGCTCGGACGATGATAGATCCTTAGATCTAGGCTTGTTTAGGGACTTTTGATGCAATCCAAACATAGGGTTTTGTATATCGGCCTTAGATCTATAGGTTTACCGTCTCAATTTGGTCATAAACATGTTAGATTTGATGAATTGAAGATTGTAGGGTGTCGACATTCGGACCACTAATTGTCAAATTAAACTCAAACCAGGACGAATTAGAGAAATCTGAAAATAGGGTTTTGTAAATCAGCAAAAACTCTACGTGAAAGTGTGTTCAATTTTGTAAAATTGTTAGAAATTTTTTTGGTGATCATAGTACATTCAAACTGTTCTTCAATGTCTGTTGATCGAATGACAGTTCGATCGGATGGCCATCCGATCCAATGCACAGTTTGTTTGTGATTGAAAGTTTTTTTTTCTCTAAGTGTTGGACTGGTTCATGCCTTATATTTTATAAGTTGGATTGGATAGAATGGCAATCCAATCGGATGGCAATCCGATCGGAGGGCCATCCGATCCGAAACACATTATAACATGCATGTTCAGCTTTGAGCTTATCTGTTATTGCTCGAATGGCAATCCGATCGGATTGCCATCCGATCGGAGGGCCATCCAATCCATTATACCTTGCACTGTTGACTTGTCAAAGATTCTGAAATGTTAGTCATTTGGAACGAATGACAATCCGATTGGATGACAATCCGATCGGATGACCATCCGATCCAAATACTCTTGACTTGTTTTGTTTTGTTCTGATCTTGATGTGTGTTGTTTCATCTGATCGGATGGCCATCCGATCCATCCGTACTATATAGAGTGTTAAGAGTGATTCCAGAGTTAGAAAATTTTTTGAGTTTTTTTTTCAAAATTTTTGTCATGTGTCACTTGATGTCTCGAACTTCGTGCAAACTTTAACATTAATTATTCTTGCAGACAAAAGCATCAGATTGGCATAAGTCTCACAACATA
The DNA here is from genome assembly GCA_030545235.1 of Helianthus tuberosus. Classification (NCBI taxonomy): domain Eukaryota; kingdom Viridiplantae; phylum Streptophyta; class Magnoliopsida; order Asterales; family Asteraceae; genus Helianthus; species Helianthus tuberosus. Next base: position 101,743,207 of record CM060396.1, on the reverse strand, counting down.
TACTGCATTCTGAATGAAAATTATGAAAATATGGAGCCTTTCAAAGACATGGCGAAGTTCTTAAGAGAAAGTAGGATTAACAAGGCATTGACTGATAGAACAAGATTTATGAATCACATGTTAGAATGTTTTGGAAGTCGGCGAGATATGATGAGATTGAAAAGATGATATACTCGGCCGTTCAAAAGAAAGACGAGAATGATAAAGATATAACCATTGAAATTAAGTTTAATGTGGGAGATGTGAGAAGAGTACTAGACTTAGGAGATAGTGATGAGGATCCTACCATTGTTCCTGAATGATTATGCAAGGGTTTATGGTTCATAATGGGTTTTGCATGACATGTAAACGGAAAATATCTCAAGTCTATGTTTAGCCGACCTTACAAGTTCTTAGTTCACTGCGTGATACATGCTTTGTCTCACAGAAAAGGAGCATACGACAAACCATCAGACTATATCATGAATATAATCATTTGTTTGGTGCTTAACAGGCCTTACAATATTTCTCAAGTGATATTTGACCACATGGTGGACAATGTGAAGGGTGAGAAATACATAATGTATCCAAGGTTCATTCAAATGTTGATTAATGATCAAGTGAAAGACCTTCCAAAGGATCCTGCCGATGAATTAGGTCTGCAACATATGAAAAGTGAGACTTTAAGTAGATTAAATCAATACAAAGGTTTGAGGAAGGATGAACCAGAACCAAGAGCTAAGAGAATGATCTGCAAGATTGATAACAAAAATTATATAGCACCTGAAAACGATGCTTGGAGACATGAAAACAGCAATTCAGAGGATGAGAATGATAGATTAAGCGGCACGCATGAAAAGAAGTTGAGATATTGGTTTGTAAAGGAAGGAAATAGGAAGAGAACACCGAAGGTTTCCCCAGCTGTGACTGCTCCTAAAGTTTCTACACCAAAGATTGTTGTTAAGGGTATAGTTGAAAGGGGGAGTCATAAGAAAACTTAGAATATTAATTGTTATATTTGACTAATGAACATTCAATGCTTGTTTTGCAGGGCCTTCAAAGAAATCTCCACCAAGGTTGGTTGATGAACCAGTGATTGATCCAGCTGATGTTCTTCAACAAGGTGTTGGTCTGTTAAAAGATACACTGGAAAGCTTTTTAAAGAAGAATGAAGAAGCTGCAGCTGAAAAGAATCAAAGTTCAAGTGTTGAAAATATTACTGAAACTTCAAAGAGTGTTCAAGCAGGAAGTCTGAAAGAAAAAGATGCTGAAGGCGTTGATTCAAGTGATGCTGATGATGAATCAATTGATACAGAGCCTGATATTGATACATCAAAGATTGGGGTTGGAAAGGTTACGTTGAAAAGAAAGCCTCAAAAGAAGAAGAAGGGTTCTGATGAAGAAGATGATACATATATTCCAACACCGCAAGGAGAGAAAAAGAAAATCATTAAGAAACGCAAAGCTGTTCAAACTGGTGTACTTCCAAGAAGCGTTAGAGCAAGAAAGGGATCTGCTTCTATACCTGAGATTCAAAGCGGTAAAAGTGAAAAGCATGTTGCAACTTCAAAGGGTCCTGAAGCTGTTAAAGATCAAAATGTTGAAGTTCCTATAATTCAACAAGTTCAAAGTGTACCAGAAGTTGAAGCTGAAAAGGTTGATAAACCTGAGGTTGAGAAGAAGGGTGTTGATGATGAAGTTGTTATTACTGATGAAAGAGTATCTACATCACCACCACCTGATGCAGAGACGTCAAAGCCAAAGAAAACTTCTCTACCTGGTTTATTTGAAGGTTTTCCAAATGTTCAGGGCGAATTTACTGATGATATTCTTCCTGATGAAGAATATGACATGTTTCATGATGCAACAGTCAAAGAATTAACGAAGAAAGTGAGTCTTCTAGAGAAAGAGAAAGCAAAAGCTGAAGCTGAACGTGATGAGTTGAAACAGCAGCTTGAGAAGATTACTAAAGTGAATGAAGAAATGAAGTCTGTTGTGAAGAATCATGCAAAAAGGATAAAGACTTTGGTTGAAGATGTGGATGATAACGTGAAACTCTTTGAGCAACTCTCTGCAGAGCATTCTGAAGTGAATGTGAAGTATGCAAACATGAATGAAACAAATCAAACACTTCATTAAATGTTAGATAAACTTCATGAAGCTTCTGCGAATGAAATCAAAGTGTTAAAGCTGAAGATTGAAGATCTAAGGGCTGATAAAGCAGTGAAAGATGAGCAGCTTAACATGTTATACACTGTCATGGAACTTCATCTAGGTATCAACGTTCAAGCTGTATACAATAACTTGGAAATTCAAAGAGTTGAAGAACGAAGAGTAGCCAGGGAGAAAGAATTGGCTCAGGAAGCAACTCAGAAAAGAAAAGGATTGGTTGTTGATACAAAAGAGACACTTGGTACTTCAAGCCAAAAAGTCCAACATGAAACTGAAGGTGATATTGAAATGGAGGATGCTGAAGAGAATGAAGAAGATCATATGGAAGTTGATCAAGATCCAGAATTTGTTCTTGTTGGTGATTCAGTCTCTCTGGTTTATAATTTTGATGACATAATCCGTTTGGTTAAAGTTGAACAACGTAAATGGAAGATGAAAGAACCTAAAGTGAAATTACTTTGTTGGGGAGAAGAGACAGAGGAAGAAAAAGAACAAAGGTTGAAAGAAAAAGAATTGAAAGAAGATCTTGATGCAGTTGATAACTATGATCCTTCTTGGGATTATGTTAAAGATGATGATGAGGATCAAGGCTCAACGAGGATATTGATTGTGAAGCCATCAGTCCAACAATCGTTGGATGATTTTCTTAATGACGAGATCAATGAGCAGCAAGAGGATGATCACCAGGAGTCTTCTTCTTCTGGAAAGCAGCATTCTAATCAGGTATTCCTCACATAACCCAAGGTTATTTATTTGAATTATACATTTAAGGGGGAGTTGGAGATACCGAGAACCAGGGCAGAGATGTTGGAGGAATTGGGATTAGAAGATGGTAATCTTAACTTTGATATTGAAGATGAGATTCCTTCATCACCAGAGAAAGAGTATGAGTTCAAGTATGTCAATGAAGCTGATAACTTTCATCATGTTGAAGTTGAAGAGTGTTCGGATATTTCTGAAGAAGATATACCATTTCACTACTCTGGCATTGATGAGACATTCCCAACACTTGCTGAAATGTTCAAAGAACATAATGAAGATGAAATCAGGAGGAAAGTGGTCGAAAAGATAACAACTGAAGGCATTCCGAAAGTTGTTCCACAGGAAACTTTGGTAGAGGGCAGGAAGAACTGGTATAAAGTAATGCCCAAGGAAAGAAAGTTTTGACGCCCACTGCAATACTTCACAGATCATAAGGATAAGTCTCTAGGTGATATACTCTCGTGGGGATATCTTGATGATTTACAAGTATATGCCATCAGACGAGAAGAGGGGGTACAGTATTTTGAGTTCTTAGCTGATATTCAAACACTCCCATGGTGGGATGTTGAAGAGCTTGGTCAGACGAAAAATATCAAACAGTTCTACTATGGCTTAGATGTGAAGCAGCATGATCAAAGGTTGTGGAACTACATTAAGCTTCAAGAAAAGAATCGATTTCCTGACTGGAAGCCACAATATCCAAAGCAAGACATAAAGATTGATCCAGTTACGGGGGAGAAAGACATTACATTGATAACCAAGCCTCCCAGATGTTTGAAAAACATGCCGCTTCGTACAATGGAACATGATTTTCATGAAGATTTTGAAGGTTGGATGTATAACCAGAGCACAACTGAAGCGGTGATATCTCTATTTGATAAAATCCAAGGGAGAATCAAGGAGGATCAGTGTGTTGGATCCGATGTGGCTAGTCAACTGCTCGAAGAAGGATATTGAATGTCTATTCTACAACAAGATTGTGTATGAGAGACAAAGTTCAAGCTCAACAGTATCAGAAGTTAGTGAACTTATGCTATGCGAAAGATATTAATTCTGGCAGATATTGGAAGTTGAAGTTCACAGACTTGGAGATAGATGCATTTCTGAAAAGAGAGAAGCGCAGTCAAAGATTCAAGGAGATATCTAATTGAGCTGCAAAACTTGGAAGATGGAAGCTGATGAGACCTCCACCAACCGACCAGACACCAATCGAGAAAGAAGAAAACAAGATCCCATGTCACACCCCAACCAATGGCGGAAACATCGGGATGAGACTAAGTGTAAAGATTGCTAGAGACATCATAACGCTATTTGTGATAATATTTAATAAACCGATTTCATTCCATAAATTCATTTGTCAACATTACAAGGAAATCAAACAATATTAAGTTCAAGGGAAATACAATACAACATAATCAAAATTGATACAACGATTAAACCTAAACGTCTATATGTGTATCTAGGCATCAACACTACTTCATTTCATAGCATCATCGTCCTCAACCTGTAACATGTTTAAAATAAAGTTCAATGCAAAAGCAAAGGCGAGTATACAAGTTTGGTACATACGTATCAAAAGATAAGTTTAAACCATTCCTTATAGCAAGCATGTGATTCAAGATAAACAATAAATTCGGCATGTGTCAAACATATCAAACCAATAATGAGACGGAAGATGCTCATGACATAACCACAAGTCTACGGGCGGGTCGTCAATCCTATAGCGCTACATATGTCACGGTTAGGCTCGTACGAAGTTAATGATAAGTTCAACACATAAGAATCACCCAAGTTCAAAGTATCAAGCGATCACGTATACAAGCATGTTATAGGAATGTTCATGTGTTTAAGCAAAATGTTCATGTGTAAGTTTTTGATAAGTAAACATGTTACACCCCAGAAGTGGTAAAAGTAAAGAGGGGAATACGAGTATACTCACAATATTGCAATTTCTTCCGATTATCCAAGTGTAGACGATTGTATAAGGGTTAAGGTTCAAGGTACGGTTGGGGTCGAGATTCGGGATTAAGATTCAAAGGATAACAAAGTAAGTATTATGAAAATAATCTCTATGGTATTAGCACTTGTCTTTGACACTATAGTAATCCTTAGGGATTGTATGTGATTTCATAGGTTCAAGACCTATTAGAATCGTGACAAGGAACTATACACATAGTGATAAACTTATTAACTTGGTAGAGGATTATATAATCACTATCAAGGGTTCGGTTTTATTATAGCCATAATATATTCATAATAGTATAGTCAGTCATGTAGGAGGCGGGAGGTTGAACCTTCCACTTTGGTACCTCTTGATGTCTTATAAGTCAAGTAGGAGGTGGGAGGTGAAATCCTACAATTTGGTACCTCGTATATTGCGTTAACATTTAGGTCATGGAGGAGGTAGGAAGACAAATCTTCCATTTAGGGACCTCTTGAATATGTACAAGAAATGATACGACTAAACTAAGTAAAACATCAAGTGATGTGTGGACTTGTATGTAGGTTAGCCTAGGCTAACCAAGTAGTCACAACATCTTCAAGTTCAAGACTTGACACCACTTGCAAGCTAATAGCTCGATTAAAACAGAAAGTTTAGAGTGTTTAGTCACTCATATTAAGTGTAAAACAACCTTGGTTTGGCTTTACTAATCATACACTTGATTAGAAGCATAAGAACACAAGTTTGTTTGAAGTATACAAGAGTTTAAGAAGTTTCAAAACACAACAGAAAGTTTATGGACATTTTCAGGGCAATTCCAGGTCTGATTTCTCCAAGGAGAGATCAAGGAATCAAACCCCATGATTATCCAAGCAAGTAGGAAGAAGAATCAAGTGATTTGGTTGAGTTTTGAGCAAGTTATGCTCACTTTTGTAAAGAGGTATGAATCTGCCCGAATTTCTGATTTGCAAGAGTTTGAGAGTGATTTTGGAGAGATTTGAGAGTTGTGAAAGTGGAAAAAGGCTGGGAGAAGGTGGGTATTTATAGGGGAAGGAGTTAGGGTTGATTGGAGGTGTTTAATGGAGGTTTAAAGTGATTGGGGAGATGAGTTTTGGTGGGATTCGTGCAAAATTCGCGAGCTGTTTGAATCTGCTGCCCGCTAGACACCCTTATGGACCGTAAGGAGTAAGGCTTACGGTCCGTAAGCCTTTGGCAGAAACAATAATTTTTATTTCTTGATTTTAAAGCTTTGCAACATGCCTAGATGTTATATATTACGTATTTTATGATCATTTTAGGGTATTTAGGTGTACAAGGCATGTTCTAAGGGTTATATATGTATAAAACGAGTATGTTTAAGCATAAGACTCGTATGTATTGTACAAAGTGTGTAGGCCACGTATTGGTAGAGTTGTCATACGTTTGCAAGTATTACAAATATGTGTCGTTTGTTTCACAAGTTAAACGTATGATTATGTAAGAAGTATGTATAACACATGCTTGGAGATAATACAAGTTTTATTTATGATTCAAGTCCCATATTTTACGATGATTACGATGAAAGAATGATTACAAGAATGCGAGGTTTCCAAAAATAGATTTGCAAGCGATGGTTTCTAAATATAGGAAGTATGAAAACGCAGGGCGTTACAGTCTCCCCTCCTTTAGGAAATTTCGTCCCGAATTTTATTCAAGAGGAAGACTTGAAAGGGTTTTGGTAAAAAGTGATTATTTAAAACTAAGACTTGGAAATTTTGAAACGTTTTGAAAAGCACGAAATTTTGGGAGAATAAAATAGGTTTGTAAAATGATTTGTTTGGCTAAAATGGTTTTGAGGCATAAGCATGAGCGAAAACATGTATAGGTAAAACGACTTTGAATAGCTAAATTTGGAGTTGTTTTGCAAAAGTATAGTATTTACGAAGGGATCTTTATACAATGGTTTGAAATTAATAAAATAGATTGCGTAGGAAGTTTTAAAGATAGTATAAGACCACATATTCATAGATATTGCTTCTCGAGTGGAACGAGGAGGTTTGGTAAGATAAAGTATTTACGACCTACTAAATATGTTTACACAAGAATAAAGAATAGAAAATCGGTTCTAAAGGTAATAAGATAAGTTAGGATTCAAATGTTTAAACAAGCTTGATTGTGAACGAGGTTCGTATGAAAGAAATGATATAGGAGTATGGGGCGTACGATTGATTCTTAATGAATGCAAGTATAAGAATAGCGTAAGAATGAAGTTTCATCGTGGATAATCGGATATAATGCGTTTGTGAGTTGTTTAAAGTTTGTATTAGGTCTAAATAGGTCTGCAAAACACCGAATTTCTCATGGTACGTCTTACGAACTTTTGGTAACATGGTGAAAACACTTATATATAGGGAGTACCAGCGGCGTATCCACCATGTTTTGACCATATTACATCCGTTTTGTATTCTGTGTCATGTTACGTTCTGTGTTTTACCATACACAGTAGTACACTCTATGGTTCTCATGAGCCAATCACTATAATCCCGTGTGCACCCACGATTATTTTGATCGTCGCATGATCCGCATAGCTTGTACTAGTTGCGTATGACTCAGGGTATGCATAGTATAAAAATAAGGATGTGTACGTATACGAATGTAGTATATAAGCAAGTCCATGCTTATGTATGTAAGGGACCCACGCAAGCGAATCCCTCGGATTAAGCTCGCGTATAGGTACGAATGTATGAATAATGTGTATGAATGAAAGCACAAGCATAGGTATAAGTATGAATTCGCATGTATGTATAAGCATAAACGTAAGATGTGGAAGTAGTATGCGTATAGGTATAAGCATAAAACATATGAATATACGGGTAGGCATGAATAATAAAATTTTCATATATAGTGTATGTTGAAGCGTAACAAACTTGGACATATAAAATGCTCGAGAAATTTGAATATGTAAAACGAATGATATATGCGATTCGTCGTGAGGTATCGATTAAATTGTAGGATGAATGACATGTATAGTTGTTTAAATGAAACGTTGAGTTTATAGATTGAGCTTAGTTTGAAAGGTAGAATAAAGTTTGCATTTGTAAGAGGATATAAAGTACTCATTGGTCAAGCATAATGTATTTTGTAATGAATGGAAATGCTACTTTTGTTCCAAAAGAGTTTACGTAAACCGAAGATGATCGGTCCCCATGAAGTCTTCTTGCCCACGTGGTTTGAAAATTGGTGTAGGAAAAAGGTTTTCGATAAAAAGCAAGTTCGTTTCATCAAACAAGAAATTATGAATTTAGGAGGTTCTTGTGAAAACGAGGATCCTTAGAAAAGAAATTTAACAAAAGGACTTAGTGGTTGCTACAAGTTTTAGCAAATGATTTGCTGATGTTGAAAAGAGTATTTGGTAAAACGATCATATAGCATCTTCAAGATCCTATAAGTAATTGAGAGAGGTTGGTTTGATTTTGATTAAGAATGGAAGTCTCTAGTATGATGATATAACACATGCGTTTTTAGTGATTAAGTTGAATATGAAGTTCATGGGCAAGAGTTTAATTGGACCGTTAAACTGATAGGTAGCATTTCGTAAGGTTCTGAAGTTCGAGTAATAAAACGTTTTAAGACATGATTAAGAATCTCGTGTATATGAGTTGAGTGAAAATAGATTGTAGGATAGAAAGTACGCTTGATAAAACAATGTATTTTGTATACGTATACGTATGTATTTTGAATAATGATAAATAATTTAGGTATAAAGCATGATCGAGTTTGCATAATAAGATATTTTGAAGCGGTGTTTTGGTAACGATCACCTAGGTAAGGGAATCACCCCTAACTCGTTGGTGAGGTCGTTCTTAAGAAAAAGGGGAGTGGAGTTAATCGTCAAGGTAAGGAAATCACTCCTATCTCGATGATATGTCCCCACTCGTCGTTACAAGGAATACAAATTTAAATTATATGAAATCATGCATATGTATAAATGTATGGAAAGGTTCAATATGATTTGTGTGTGAAAAAAAAATGTCGAAAGTAAATTCGAATTCGAAAGATTGCGTCGTATAAAATAAATAGTAGAGCACAAGCTTGATTAAAATTTAGGATGGTTCTAAAACGGAACATTGACTAACCAAAGTGGTCGAAAAGTCTTTCGAGTTTGAGGAGCATGCTTTGGCCTAATAGGTGAAATACTCTTGCCGACAAGTCGGTTAACGGTATTTACCCTTCCGGTTACTACATGTCACAAATCGATCGAAATCTCGAGACTTGGCGGGATTTATGAAAACAAAAGATCGGGGAGTGGAACTAGTCGACAAGGTGCGGGTTTCACCCCTAACTTGACGATTTAATATCCTAAGTGTGGTTGGTACTCGTCGGGTCAAAATTTGATTTCAACACTTTGACGAGGGTCCACTAGAATTCAAAATTTGAATTTCTCCATCAAGGTGAGGATTTCACTTCTAACTTGGTGGTGAATTTCGTGTAAGAAAAGAAAAGTAGAAGGATCGAGAGTCATTCACCAAATTGTGGGTTTCACGCCTATTTTGATGAAGTCGTCTCATTTTTGTAACATGAGTGTTGCCGGATTTAGAATAATCGAGTAAAATGCATGAGGGAAGTGTATGTCAAAGGAAATACATAAACAAGTATAAACACATAAGAAAGCATATCAAGAATGGTACTTGGATAACAAAATGATGAAACATGTATTATCACATAGAGAAATATGTTAAGAGTAACACATAAAGAATCGAACAATGAAACAAGTATTAACACATAATAAGACAAGCATTAATGCATAAGAATATCATGTCGAATATTACTCACGAGTGATATACATGTTTAAAAGAGCATAAATAAGAAACAAATAAAGTATCATGTAGTAGTTCAAGCAAAACATACGAATAAGGCTCTAAAACTATAGACTAGGTAAAAGCATTCCTACTTTTCCTAATTCCCTATAGTTATGGCTCTGATACCAATCTGTCACACCCCAACCAATGGCGGAAACATCAGGATGAGACGAAGTGTGAAGATTGCTAGAGACATCATAACGCTATTTGTGATAATATTTAATAAACCAATTTCATTCCATAAATTCATTTGTCAACATTACAAGGAAATCAAACAATATTAAGTTCAAGGGAAATACAATACAACATAATCAAAATTGATACAACGATTAAACCTAAACGACTATATGTGTATCTAGGCATCAACGCTACTTCATTTCATAGCATCATCATCCTCAACCTGTAACATGTTTAGAATAAAATTCAATGCAAAAGCAAAGGCGAGTATACAAGTTTGGTACATACGTATCAAAAGATAAGTTTAAACCATTCCTTATAGCAAGCATGTGATTCAAGATAAACAATAAATTCGGCATGTGTCAAACATATCAAACCAATAATGAGACGGAAGATGCTCATGACATAACCACAAGTCTACGGGCGGGTCGTCAATCCTATAGCGCTACATATGTCACGGTTAGGCTCGTACGAAGTTAATGATAAGTTCAACACATAAGAATCACCCAAGTTCAAAGTATCAAGCGATCACGTATACAAGCATGTTATAGGAATTTTCATGTGTTTAAGCAAAATGTTCATGTGTAAGTTTTTGATAAGTAAACATGTTACACCCCAAAAGTGGTAAAAGTAAAGAGGGGAATACGAGTATACTCACAATATTGCAATTTCTTCCGATTATCCAAGTGTAGACGATTGTATAAGGGTTAAGGTTCAAGGTACGGTTAGGGTCGAGATTCGGGATTAAGATTCAAAGGATAACAAAGTAAGTATTATGAAAATAATCTCTATGGTATTAGCACTTGTCTTTGACACTATAGTAATCCTTAGGGATTGTATGTGATTTCATAGGTTCAAGACCTATTAGAATCGTGACAAGGAACTATATGTGACACCTGGGTCACTGTGACCATCAAACAAATGCCGAGCCAATGAAATATTGTATTTCATACTTGGGATTTGTAAAAATATGTGTATCGTTTACACATATCAACTCTTGTTCGATTTCAAGCTTTAAATCGCTTTCTGGAGGGTTATACGCGCACTGATGCGTAAATATAACCAGTTTAATGCAACGAACACTCCGGAATAGTGAAATAGTCTTAACATACCTTAAGTAACCTTTACATAACTTAGAAATAAGTTTTGAAGACTTTGGTATGGCAAAATCTAGTTTATTCGCTTACAGGGACTAAATTTGACAAACTGCGAAAGTATGCCAATTTGAACTGTAACAAACATTCCAGAACATGACCATAAGTTAAACACACCTTAAATATCCTTTACATAGCTTAGAAATAGGCTTTAAGGGGTTCGGTGTGCTAAAATAAACTTTTGGGTCATTCAGGGACTAAAAGTGTCAAAAAGTGCACAAGTTTGCATTTTCGCGCATAACTTACGTTCTGAATACATCCGGACATCCAAAAATTTATGTAAGCACTAAAACATTTTATTTTAGTGTTTGGCATAAGAAAAATCCATTCGTCACGCCATTTGGATCGTTTTTCGCGCTTATGCGCATTCCGTCGTAATTAACCGAACATCGCAACCGTACGGCTAAACGAACCGACACCCGAGATATTTTTGAACACATTTTAAGTTCCCTATACTTTAACTTCATTTTAGAGCTTTGAAATGGGGTTAACGGGCCATAAACGCGTCGGAAATGACCTTATAGCACAACGGGGACCAAAATTGTAAATCTGCCAAACTTGGCCCTTGCGCACCGTAAGGGTTTATTTGTTACGGTGCGCAAGCATAGGTCAGATGCAGCAACTCGTTTTTCAGCTGCTGTTTCCTGCCCTTAACCCCTTCCAAAGGCCAATGCCATGTGTCCAACTCTTGTGGTGGGTCAATATCAGTTACCACAACCTTACGACAAGTGTACGGGCTAGATCTTTCCCTCTTCTCCAAGAAACGATCCTAACGGTGAACCGAAATCTATAAATATCCACCTTGTTTTACCCATTTCCCTCACATTTGAATCTGATTCTACACTCTCTAAGTGGAAGTATATGCTTCCTACCTGAGAGTGAATCGGGTTCGAATCTTGCGGGGACCCTTCGTAAGTATTCCTTCGTTCTTTTATTGCTTTTCGAGTCTTTTCGAGTCTGAAAGTCAAACTTTGTTTGACTTTCTGCATTGACCAGTTTATGGTCAATGCGAAGTTCGTTTGAACTTCGCAACGTGAGTGTAATCACGTTGGTTATAGTCCCTTGGGACTATGCCTACTGATTACCACGTTGTATAGGGTCGTAGGGTAAGCGATCTAATAAATCGCTTATACCTTCGAACCCGACCCATTTGGTCGATCATTAGGATCCGATCAAACACATTAGGTGACCATAGTATATAGGGAATAACCTTCCGAGGTTATACCTTATGGTCGCTTCGTTTAAGTAGTTGTATGATAGGTAGTTTATATGCCTTAGGTAAATTACCAAAATACCCCTTTGATGCCAAAATTCGTTTTAAACATATGTAACATAACTTTTGTCATCTAAACTGATTTGACAACCATATTAGACATGTTAAGGCATATTTTACTTGTCATAGGACTAGTTAGGCGTTCCGAACGCGTTTTACGCGAACGACGCGTTAAAGTAGCATAAGCTACCTAAACGGGTCGTAATGGGTCACAAACACTTAGGTTAAGTTTCGTTTTAGCATGAAGGATTTGTTAAACCATATGACACGAGTCTCTATACTCGTTTGGTTTACGAACCCTCATTCTATCCAATCATCCGATTTAGGTCCGGTTATTAACATAGTTACCTATATTAGGTGTCGTTTGATATCCGCGATCTCTAGCATTGTTTGGTTGATACTCAAGGACTACTAAGGAATCTCAAGTGAGTACATAGACCCCTCTTTTACTGTTTTCCAAACGTTTTGGGGTGGAACACATGTGCCTACTTGTTACTTTCATGCTTTCCTGTTTTCACATCATACACCTGCTATGTTCGTTAGTACATTATAGTACATGATTTCATTACATTTCATGCTATGTATGCCCATTGTGTGCGTACTTAGTACATCGTTTTACATTACATTTTATGCTATGTATGTCCATTTAGTTCATACTTAGTACATCGTTTGACATTACATTTTATGCTATGTATGTCCATTTAGTTCATACTTAGTACATCGTTTTACATTACATTTTATGCTATGTATGTCCATTTAGTGCATATTTAGTACATTGTTTTACATTACAATTTGTTGCATATACTCATCCAGCATATGAACACATTATATTACATTTTGAACCGTTTATAACTATTTGACTATGTGAACCGTTGTAAACATTTGACTATGTGAACAGTTTGTATCTGTGAACCGTTTGTATCTGTGAACCGTTTGTATCTGTGAACCATTCGTATCTGTGAACCGTTTGTATCTGTGAACCGTGTGAACCGTATTTGACCATACATAAACATTTCTACAATTGTTAAACATTACATCTTGATGGTTTGGTTTGAGTAAGTGATTAAAGTAACGAGGCGTGTGTAATATGATACAAGCATGGTGGATACGCCGCTGGTACTTCCTATATATAAGTGTTTGTATGGTATTACATATCGTAGCGTTATTTGAATCATTTCAGTTTGAGACAATATAACATTTTATACAAATAACATACTTTTCACAATACATTCTTTTTACAAGCAACATATCTTATACAAACTTATTTTACAATGGTTATTCATTTAACCATACATTATTCTCTTATTTATACATATCATCTGATCTTATCGTTTTTCAAATGATTTACAAAACAAAGCAATTTACAAGGTTCATGACTAAACATTTTCTCAAACATAAGTCATGAAACCTATTTTCACAAAACCTATGTATCTCACAGGCATTTTTATGCTGACGTACCTATTTTCACATGTGTTTTTCAGGAGCTGTTGCATAAGATGATCAAGATACACATAGGCAGACTTGGGCTTTAGTGACAATAAAAGATGCAAGACTAGTTAATTATGTTGTTTTTCTTTGTTTGTTAAGACATTGTAACACTTTTAATCAATAAAACGAAACTTCAATTGCCATGGATTTGAAACAATTAATTCTGTTACAACACTCCCCGATGTTTCCGCCACGTTTTGTATGTTCTACGTGGTTGGGGTGTGACAGAAAAGTTGGTATCAGAGCCAATGGTTATAGGGAATTAGGTTATTAGTAATGCTTTGACCTAGTCTATAACCTTCTTAGGACCCTAACGCGAGTTTACTTGCGTTTAGTCATAAAACAATACCGTCACCTATCCTTAGGCGACGACCACAACAAGAACATAAATTTCAAAACCGCTTTGAAAACTAATCATCTGTTCTAGGATGATTGATTACTAGGTTTTGAACCCTCTATTGTAAGGTTTTGAACCCTCTGTTATATGGTTTTGAACCCCTTTGAGTTTTCAAAATCTCGTCAAGGTTCTGGGTTTTAAATAATGTGAACACGTGCAAACTGGAAGGGTGAATGCCTGTATTCTGGGTTTTCTGTCTAGGCAAGCACTTCGTATACATCTCATCAGACGCGAGACCAGTTGTGCTTACCTGGGAATTCTTGGGATGAGTGTTCACTTATAGGCGAGCATGTCTTCGCGATACATTATTTTCGACTCATTTACTTTGATTAGTCCCTGTGTGTCGTTTGTTTACCTGGTGGTAACAAACAAATGACCATTATCCTTGCTTTCATCAAATTTGTTTCATCTCATTCTTTTCGTCTAATTCTCTCACTCGTTTCCTTTCATGTTTCCTCTTTTAGAATGCCTCCTCGACGCGAAAGCCAGATAGCGACTGCCGAATTGGCAGAAATCATTGCGCAGCAAATGGCTGCTCAATTCCCAAACCTCTTTGCTCAATGGAATCAAGCCAACAACAACAACAATGGTCCATGCAATTTCAAGAGTTTTAACTCGGCGAAACCACTCAAGTTTAGTGGTTCTGAGGGAGCGACTGGGCTTCTTCAATGGTTCGAGAGCATTGAGAATACTTTCTGCCATGTACAGTGTCCTGACAATCGCAAGGTCGAGTTTGCTTCGAGTGTGTTCCAGAAGAGAGCCCTTACGTGGTGCAACGGGGTTATGAACGATCGTGGTGCAGAAGTTGCTCTAGCACAGACATGGGCTGAACTTAGGACCCTTATGATGAAGGAATTATGTCCTCGTCATGAGATCAGGGCCTTGGAAAGGGAATTCGACAATCTTGAGCAAGACAGCGGTGAGCATCGAGCCTACACGGACCGTTATGAGGAGTTGAGTCTGTTATGCCCAAACATGGTCACGCCTTTGGATAAGGCAATAGAAAAGTACATTGATGGCCTCCCTGACTCAATACAAGACATTGTGACTGGCAGCAACCCTACTACAGTTAGACAGGCCATTGAGCTATCTGCAACCTTGACTGAATCAAAGATCAGGAAAGGTAAACTTTTCCGAAAAGGTGACAAGAAACCGGTCGAGGAATCGAACCCAATCGAGGAATCAAAGACCATGGATGAACAGATTGGATCCCCTAAAAAGTCAAAGAAGCGAAAGGCTTCTCAGAACTTCGCCATGGTTACTCACAATGATCAAGCCGTCCCCAACCAACCAGCTCAACCCCCTGCTAGGAAGCCATATAATGGAACTGCACCCTTGTGCAACCAATGTAGCCTCCATCATCATGCCAATGTAAAGTGCCGCAAATGCCAAACTTGTGGGCTTATAGGCCATACAGCAAGAGTCTGCCCAGCTGCAGCTGCACCAAACCAAGCTGGCAACCATACCGCTCAAGGCCGTTTTCTACCAGGTTCTTGCTTCAACTGTGGCGAGATGGGTCATTTCCGAAGAAATTTCCCAAAGCTTGCTAATGCAAATCCAGCACAGGGATGAGCATCTGACCGACAACATCGTTTAGAAATAATCACGTCTTATGTATTATTTTCTTTTGTTGTCAAGGTCCATGAAATAGTTGTTATCATTGTTTATAAATAAATCTTTTATTTACATTACAATGTATTTATGTGGTTGTATGTATAAACAACATATCTCTTACAATACCGACAATCAAGGAACCGTATTCCTTGAAGGACAGACTACCCCCAAACTTTCTTCCACTTTATGATCTCTTGCATTTTCCACGAAATTCCTAAGTACCCGTTTCTTCTAAGGAAAACGAAGTACAAGGCGCAAGTTACAACACTGAACGAATACCCAAAGTACCACTATAAATCCTTAATAGGGTACCTAAGGGTATTTCCGTGAATCCTAAAATTGTTGTGTTCCTTAATTCGACTATTACGTTTCTTTGAAAACAAAATCGAATTTTTGGGAGATCTTCCTATCTCTTCAGATAGATCCCAGAGGACATTGAAGTCCATCGACTGGTTTCCATATCCGTTCTCAATCGATAACAAATTAATAACCAAGTTAAACAACTATGTGATTATGTGCTTATGAACATTACAAGACAAATTGTGCGGACTGTGCAAGGAATTACGTAATTATGGTTGCATACATAATTATGGAATTTAGTGCACAGAAACCACAGCGAGCTTTGTCATGTGCCTAGAAGTTAACTCTATTCATTTCTGTTTCTGAGGAAGCACCCGTTGAAAATGACTCCGTTTGTTCATTTTCGTTTCTGAAGATTTTCCGTTGAGGAAATGAATCTCCGTTTGTCTATCATTTGCATTTCCATTTCTGAGGAAGCACCCGGTGAAAATGACTCCGTCAGTTCATTTTTCATTTCTGAAGATTGTCCGTTGAGGAAATGAATATCCGTTTGTTTCTCCTTTTCATTTCCATTTCTGATGAAGCACCCGTTGAAAATGACTCCGTTTGTTCATTTTCGTTTCTGAAGATTGTCCATTGAGGAAATGAATATCCGTTTGTCTATCATTTTCATTTCTGTTTCTGAGGAAGCACCCGTTGAAAATGACTCCGTTTGTTCATTTTCGTTTCTGAAGATTTTCCGTTGAGGAAATGAATCTCCGTTTGTCTATCATTTGCATTTCCATTTCTGAGGAAGCACCTGTTGAAAATGACTCCGTCAGTTCATTTTTCGTTTCTGAAGATTGTCCGTTGAGGAAATGAATATCCGTTTGTTTCTCCTTTTCATTTCCATTTCTGATGAAGCACCCGTTGAAAATGACTCCGTTTGTTCATTTTCGTTTCTGAAGATTGTCCGTTGAGGAAATGAATATCCGTTTGTCTATCATTTTCATTTCCATTTCTGAGGAAGCACACGTTGAAAATTACTCCGTCAGTTCATTTTTCGTTTCTGAAGATTGTCCGTTGAGGAAATGAATATCCGTTTGTTTCTCCTTTTCATTTCCATTTCTGATGAAGCACCCGTTGAAAATGACTCCATTTGTTCATTTTCGTTTCTGAAGATTGTCCGTTGAGGAAATGAATATCCGTTTGTCTATCATTTTCATTTCCATTTCTGAGGAAGCACCCGTTGAAAATGACTCCGTCAGTTCATTTTTCGTTTCTGAAGATTGTCCGTTCAGGAAATGAATATCCGTTTGTTTCTCCTTTTCATTTCCATTTCTGATGAAGCCCCCGTTGAAAATGACTCCGTTTGTTCATTTTCGTTTCTGAAGATTGTCCGTTGAGGAAATGAATATCCGTTTGTCTATCGTTTTCATTTCCATTTCTGAGGAAACACCCGTTGAAAATGACTCCGTCAGTTCATTTTTCGTTTCTGAAGATTGTCCGTTGAGGAAATGAATATCTGATTGTTTCTCCTTTTCATTTCCATTTCTGATGAAGCACCCGTTGAAAATGACTCCGTAAGTTCATTTTACGTTTCTGAAGATTGTCCGTTGAGGAAATGAATCCCCGTTTGTTTATTCCTTCATTTCCTCTTCTGAAGAATACTCGTTGAGGAAAATGACTCCGTCTGTTCATTTTTCGTTCCGAAGAATGTCCGTTAAGGAAATGACAGGATTATGCCTTACATATCTCTGGTGGTTATTTGACACAAATGTCACAAATAGACTCCTACGAATAAATTTCGGGACGTAATTTCCTAAAGTAGGGGAGACTGTGACACCTGGGTCACTGTGACCATCAAACAAATGCCGAGCCAATGAAATATTGTATTTCATACTTGGGATTTGTAAAAATATGTGTATCGTTTACACATATCAACTCTTGTTCGATTTCAAGCTTTAAATCGCTTTCTGGAGGGTTATACGCGCACTGATGCGTAAATATAACCAGTTTAATGCAACGAACACTCCGGAATAGTGAAATAGGCTTAACATACTTAAGTAACCTTTACATAACTTAGAAATAAGTTTTGAAGACTTTGGTATGGCAAAATCTAGTTTATTCGCTTACAGGGACTAAATTTGACAAACTGCGAAAGTATGCCAATTTGAACTGTAACAAACATTCTGGAACATGACCATAAGTTAAACACACCTTAAATATCCTTTACATAGCTTACATTACAATTTAGTGCATATTTAGTACATTGTTTTACATTACATTTTATGCTATGTATGTCCATTTAGTGCATATTTAGTACATTGTTTTACATTACAATTTGTTGCATATACTCATCCAGCATATGAACACATTATATTACATTTTGAACCGTTTATAACTATTTGACTATGTGAACCGTTGTAAACATTTGACTATGTGAACAGTTTGTATCTGTGAACCGTTTGTATCTGTGAACCGTTTGTATCTGTGAACCGTTCGTATCTGTGAACCGTTTGTATCTGTGAACCGTGTGAACCGTATTTGACCATACATAAACATTTCTACAATTGTTAAACATTACATCTTGATGGTTTGGTTTGAGTAAGTGATTAAGGTAACGAGGCGTGTGTAATATGATACAAGCATGGTGGATACGCCGCTGGTACTTCCTATATATAAGTGTTTGTATGGTATTACATATCGTAGCGTTATTTGAATCATTTCAGTTTGAGACAATATAACATTTTATACAAATAACATACTTTTCACAATACATTGTTTTTACAAGCAACATATCTTATACAAACTCATTTTACAATGGTTATTCATTTAACCATACATTATTCTCTTATTTATACATATCATCTGATCTTATCGTTTTTCAAATGATTTACAAAACAAAGCAATTACAAGGTTCATGACTAAACATTTTCTCAAACATAAGTCATGAAACCTATTTTCACAAAACCTATGTATCTCACAGGCATTTTTATGCTGACGTACCTATTTTCACATGTGTTTTTAGGAGCTGTTGCATAAGATGATCAAGATACACATAGGCAGACTTAGTCTTTAGTGACAATAAAAGATGCAAGACTAGTTAATTATGTTGTTTTTCTTTGTTTGTTAAGACATTGTAACACTTTTAATCAATAAAACGAAACTTCAATTGCCATGGATTTGAAACAATTAATTCTGTTACAACACTCCCCGATGTTTCCGCCACGTTTTGTATGTTCTACGTGGTCGGGGTGTGACACTATACACATAGTGATAAACTTATTAACTTGGTAGAGGATTATATAATCACTATCAAGGGTTCGGTTTTATTATAGCCATAATATATTCATAATAGTATAGTTAGTCATGTAGGAGGCGGGAGGTTGAACCTTCCACTTTGGTACCTCTTGATGTCTTATAAGTCAAGTAGGAGGTGGGAGGTGAAATCCTCCACTTTGGTACCTCGTATATTGTGTTAACATTTAGGTCATGGAGGAGGTAGGAAGACGAATCTTCCATTTAGGGACCCCTTGAATATGTACAAGAAATGATACGACTAAACTAAGTAAAACATCAAGTGATGTGTGGACTTGTATGTAGGTTAGCCTAGGCTAACCAAGTAGTCACAACATCTTCAAGTTCAAGACTTGACACCACTTGCAAGCTAATAGCTCGATTAAAACAGAAAGTTTAGAGTGTTTAGTCACTCATATTAAGTGTAAAACAACCTTGGTTTTGCTTTACTAATCATACACTTGATTAGAAGCATAAGAACACAAGTTTGTTTGAAGTATACAAGAGTTTAAGAAGTTTCAAAACACAACAGAAAGTTTATGGACATTTTTAGGGCAATTCCAGGTCTGATTTCTCCAAGGAGAGATCAAGGAATCAAACCCCATGATTATCCAAGCAAGTAGGAAGAAGAATCAAGTGATTTGGTTGAGTTTTGAGCAAGTTATGCTCACTTTTGTAAAGAGGTATGAATCTGCCTGAATTTCTGATTTGCAAGAGTTTGAGAGTGATTTTGGAGAGATTTGAGAGTTGTGAAAGTGGAAAAAGTCTTGGAGAAGGTGGGTATTTATAGGGGAAGGAGTTAGGGTTGATTGGAGGTGTTTAATGGAGGTTTAGAGTGATTGGGGAGATGAGTTTTGGTGGGATTCGCGCAAAATTCGCGAGCTGTTTGAATCTGCTGCCCGCCAGACACCCTTACAGACCGTAAGGGGTAAGGCTTACGGTCCGTAAGCCTTTGGCAGAAACAATAATTTTTTTTCTTTGATTTTAAAGCTTTGCAACATGCCTAGATGTTATATATTACGTATTTTATGATCATTTTAGGGTATTTAGGTGTACAAGGCATGTTCTAAGGGTTATATAAGTATAAAACGAGTATGTTTAAGCATAAGACTCGTATGTATGTATTGTACAAAGTGTGTAGGCCACGTATTGGTAGAGTTGTCATACGTTTGCAAGTATTACAAATATGTGTCGTTTGTTTCACAAGTTAAACGTATGATTATGTAAGAAGTATGTATAACACATGTTTGGAGACAGTACAAGTTTTATTTATGATTCAAGTCCCATATTTTACGATGATTACGATGAAAGAATGATTACAAGAACGCGAGGTTTCCAAAAATAGATTTGCAAGCGATGGTTTCTAAATATAGGAAGTATGAAAACGCAGGGCGTTACATCCCAAGGTGGGATAGGAAGCGTGATGGTGACCTTGTATATAGAAAATACTGGAATGAAATTGGTAGGCCTCTAAGGCGCAAGATGATTGCAGAACGTGAAGAAAAACGAAGACAGAAAGCGAAGGCTAGGAGACGCAGCAGGAAGACGAATTGAAGACTATGCAGGAAGGAAGACTACAGCTACATCCAAGGGGGAGTCTATTAGTGCATATGTCTGTAGCTTCCGTTTGCATCGAGTCTTATGTATTTTGTCTTGTTTGTGTGTTTTTGTATATGTATGTATTTGTATGTCTAGACAAATCAGGGAACGACGCGTAACTGTTAAAGTGAAATCCGTTGGACGACTTGTGTCATCCGAACGGATGGCCATCCGATCGGATGACCATCTGTAACGCCCATAATTTTTCCATTTAAATTTAAACAATGACATATTCTATCTAATGAAATTTGGGCATGACCCGTTCGTGAAACGAGTGGTCCCCTGTTTTTCACATTCAATTATCATTTAAAATACGCTACATTTCAAAAGACATAATATACCACATCAAAACGAGCCTTGTTTCGCATACGTGACCAACAAGTTAAAATACTTACAACCGACTAAGTTTTAAAAAAGACAACAAGATAGAACTTAAGTTTTTAAACTACAAGACATAAACTAAAGAGACAAAATATATTGACACTGTCTTCTTTACAAAAGTTGCGGAACGCAAGACGGGCTTGAAGTGTGTTCGAACCGGGTGAAGCTTGATAGCTAAACTTGAGATTTACCTAGATCTCCACAACAAAATAAACTTCATTAGAACTAATGTTCTTTCTTTTAACTCACAATTTCAACTCACGGATTTAAAGTTGTTATGACATCCGCAAACTTGCAAATTACTAAATACCTTAATATCATCATTCTTGCACATAAGTTTGTTCCAAATGGAACTTCATACCATTCATTTCATTTTTACATCCTATTCTTTTAACCCGTAATAAAAGGGTCTACACACATTCTTTCTCTTGCATTTTAATCGTCGTATTCGACCCATAAAGGGTCCTACACATGGTAATCATTATGATTAACTCAAATACAACATCATATAGTAAGACGATAACATAATAAAACCATGAGTTGTACAAGTAGCGTACCTCGTTCTTGATTTCCTTGTTGCTTCACGTGACTTGAACTTTCCTCCTTCACACCTATACATCATTCATTCATACTTAGAATTCATGCCATATACACATTAACTTGCATTCCTTTATAAGATATCATACATTTTAACACCTACTCCATGAACACATTCACATCATGATTTTTACATAAGGTTTATGGTTAATACGGCTGAATTCTTTATTGAAGCATTTCATCAAACACTTGGTGTGCACAATATCAACAAAGCACAAGGTACAAGTATTCATAGCATAGTTCTACTTGTTCACTTTCTAGTCTAACAAGAATCAATCAATTTCATACCTTTCTTTCATCCTACATTAACCTATCTAATTTCTCTATCACATACAAGATCATGCATCAATTCACATCTATATGCATATTATTTAAATCATCATGTTCATCATACTCTTACAACAAGTGGGTATAAACCTTACATCATTCAAATAATCGAAATCAAACAAAATTCTCAACCTATTGTGAAATCCTAACTCACAATTACACAAGATTTCCACATAAATTCATGATTGGGTTAAAACCCACTTTCTACAATCCACCAAATCAGAATTTTTGACTTACCATTTGTTGGACAAGCTTAGATGGTTAAAGATTTGAATTCATGCATTAGTTTGGGCTCTTAATTCCTTCCTAATCTTGTGAATTTCTGAAAACTAGGGTTTTCTCCTTGGTTCTTTGCTCCTGGTCGATCCACAGAACACACCAAAGTGTGTGTTTTGTGTTTTCTTTTATTTATTAAAACTTTCATCACCTTTTTACAAGTTCAGCCCCTCTAATTCTAATTGTTGATTATTAACACATTAACTTTCATTCTTGTTGAACTAATATCACATTCTTTTAACCTAGTTAATATTACATAATTAGACATTTAAGGTAGCATAAATAAGTTGCATATTTTGGGGTGTTACAAGTCTACCCCCCTTAAAAGAGGTTTCGTCCCCGAAACCTTAATACGTACCAAATAATGTCGGGTAGTGCTCCCTCATTTCATCTTCTAACTTCCATGTAAGATCCGATCATTTCCGATGTTGCCATTGCACCAAGACTTGCTTTATAGTTTTGTTCCGAAGGTGCGTTACTTTGGAATCCTTGATAGCTATCGGTCTTTCAATGTAATTCAATCATTCGTCCAATTCAATATCGTCGAGGGGCACGTATGCCATCTCATCCACTAAGCACTTTCTCAATTGTGACACATGGAATGTGTCATGTGTTCCATCTAAGGTTGGCGGTATTCCAACCGATATGCTACCTTCCTAACCTGGGCTAAAATCTTGAAAGGTCCTATGTAACGGGGACCGAGCTTTCCTCGCTTACGGAAGCGGATTATACCCTTCCACGGAGATACCTTCAATAACACATGATCACCTACTTGAAACTCAATAGGACGTCTTCTTCGATCTGCATAGGTTTTTGTCGATCTTGAGCCTCCTTTAAACGGGCTCGGATGAGATCGATCTTCTCATTAGTCTTGGCTATCACATCGTTGGGTGCAATTTCTCCTTGCCCCACTTCTTCCCAACAAATAGGAGTTCTACATTTCCTCCCATACAACATTTCATACGGTGCCATTTGAATGGTATTATGGTAGCTATTGTTGTACGAAAATTCCACCAATGGCAAGTGGTTATCCCAGCTCCCCCCGAAATCTATCGCACACGCTCGCAGCATGTCGATGAGTGTTTGAATGGTTCGCTCAGACTGACCATCCATTTGAGGGTGGTAGGCGGTGCTGAAATGTAATTTTGTACCCATACTTTCATGAAAACCTTGCCAATATCGAGATGTGAATAGGGTATCTCGATCCGACACAATAGATACAGGGACTCTGTGTCGAGATATTATCTCGTTAACATAGATTTCCGCCATCCTTTCGGAAGAGAAAGTCTCCCGAATGGGTAAGAAGTGCGCGCTCTTGGTGAGGTGGTCCACGATCACCCATATAGCATCGTGACCTTTCCTTGTCTTAGGAAGCTTGGTCACTAGGTCCATCGTCACTTCTTCCCATTTCCATATCGGAATTTCTAACGGTTGTAGCTTCCCGTATGGTTTCTGATGCTCTGCCTTTACCTGCAAACATGTCAAACATTTTGCAACATACTTGACGATATCACGTTTCATACCGGGCCACCAAAAAATTTTCTTCAAGTCTCGATACATTTTTGTGGCTCCTGGATGGACCGAAAAATGGGATTTATGAGCCTCATCAAGTAACATAGTCTTTATCTCGCATGACCGAGGTATCTAGATTTGACCGAACCTCGTCTTTAACCTATTCACATTTTCCTCCAGTTCATCCGCGAACCCTTTTGTCCTTTCTTTCTTTGGATTCCCCGTACTTAATGATTTAACTTGTGCTTCTCGTATTACCTCAATAATTCGAGGACTAATAATCATCCTCATTGGTGTCACTCGAATTGTAGATAGGTGATTCTTACACCTCAAGGCGTCGGCCACGATGTTCGCCTTTCCCGGGTGATAGAGAATATCACAATCATAATCCTTAATGAGCTCTAGCCATCTTCTTTGTCTCATATTTAATTCCTTATGTTTGAAGAAATACTTGAGACTTTTATGATCCGAATAAATCGTACTCTTCGTCCCGTACAAATAATGCCTCCATATCTTCAAGGCAAATACCACTACTGCTAACTCCAAATCGTGAGTCGGGTAATTTCCTTCATGAGGCTTCAACTGCCTCGATGCATATGCTATAACTTTACCCCTTTGCATTAAAGCACCTCCCAACCCTTGATGAGAAGCATCCGTATACACAATCAAATCTTCTACGCCATCTGGTAGAGTTAATACCGGAGAACTTGATACTTTTTCCTTCAATGTTTGGAAAGCCTTATCTTGGTCACTACCCCACACAAACTTCTCATTCTTCTTTGTTAATTTTGTAAAAGGTAAGGCTATTTTTGAGAAGCCCTGAATAAACCTCCTATAATAGCCTGCCAGGCCCAAAAAGCTTCTCACTTCGCTAGGATTTTTCGGGGGTACCCATTTCATAACAGCTTCAACCTTGGACGAGTCTACTAGGATACCATCCGCATTAATCACATGACCAAGAAATTGTACTTCTCTAAGCCAGAAAGCACACTTAGAGAATTTCACGTACAATTTCTCCTTGCAGAGTACTTCAAGAATTTCGTGCAAATGGTATGCATGTTTGGCTTTACTTCGGGAATAAACCAAGATATCATCAATAAAAACTATAACGAATTTGTCTAACATGACCCGAAAAACTTGATTCATAAGATCCATGAACGCGGCGGGCGCGTTCGTTAACCCAAAGGACATTACTAAAAACTCATAATGTCCGTATCGCGTTCTAAATGACGTCTTCACCACATCCTCATCCCGTACCCTTAATTGATGGTATCCGGACCGTAAATCAATTTTCGAAAACCAACTTGCCCCTTGTAACTGATCGAAGAGATCATCGATTCGGGGTAACGGGTATCGGTTTTTCACCGTTAGCTTATTCAACTCTCGATAGTTGCACATGCGCATCGAACCATCTTTCTTTTTAACAAAAAGAACACACGCTCCCCAAGGAGACACGCTCGGGCGTATAAATCCCTTGTCGAGTAATTCTTGTATCTGAACCATTAACTCCCGTATTTCAGTTGGGGCCAACCTACAAGGAGTTTTGGCTACGGGTTTGGCATCGGGATACAATTCAATCTTAAAACCTACTTCACGTTCTGGTTGAAGTCCCGGCAAATCTTCCGGAAATACATCAAGAAACTCTTTCACAACTTCAACCTCCTCTATCCTGGGGGTATTCTGGTTAGTATCTATCACATAAGCTAGAAATGCCTTACTTCCATTTCGCACATACTTGAATGCTTGGACTATAGAACAAAGCTTCGAATTAACATTCCTTTCCCCTTGTATACTCACTCGTTTTCCTCCCGGTGTTAACACGTGAATTACCTTTTTCTCGCATTGAATTTCGGCATGATGTTTGGCTAGCCAATCCATGCCAACTACAACCTTGAATTCTCCCAAAACCATGGGAATAAGGTCAATGGCAAACTTCTCATCTTCAATGATAATTTCACAATCTCTACAAACTTTGTGCAACAAATTACTCTTACTATCCGCTATCTCTACTTCTAATGGCACATGCATTCTTTCGATTCTAAAAGAGGGGTGTGACACTAATTCACTTGATACAAACGATCTACTAGCTCTAGTATCAAATAACACGTACGTAGGCATCAAGTTCAATAAGAATACACCTGACACAACATTCGGGTGATCCTTTGCTTCTTCATTCGAGATCTGAAACATCCTCCCCTTAGCTCTTGGGGCTTCTTCTTTTCTTACTTCCTTATCGGTTTTCTATTGAAGCTTGGGACATTTAACCTTAATATAACCCGGTTGGAAACAGTTATAGCACGTTCTGGTAGGATTAGGACATCTATAGTTGGGATGTCCCTCTTGACCACAATTGTAACAACCCTTCTTCCCTTTCAAGCACTCCCCCGTGTGTAACTTTCCACAAGTCTTGCATTTCAGAATGCTACCTTTCACCTTATCCTTCTTACCATGATCTTGAAATTTCTGTTTCTTTGACGGGCTTGAGCTGGGAACATTCTCAGACACTCTCTTCTCACCTCTTTCTACTTGTCTTCTTAGTTCGATCTCCCTATCTCGAGCCAAATTAATGAGCTCGTTCAAGGTTTCACATTTAGCGGGAGTTATGGACTCCCGATATTCAGCCTTCAACATACCATGGTAGCGGTTTATCCTTATTCTTTCCGTTCCCACTATTTCTTTACAGAATTTCAGCTTGTCAAGAAAAGTGTTGGTGATTTCATCAATGGTTTCATCTTTCTGACGAAGATGTAAGAAATCTTCTTGGATCCTGTCAATGGCAGATTGCGGACAGTGGTACTTTAGGAAAGGTTCCTTGAACTCTTGCCATTTCAAGACTTGAACCTTATCTTCACCAATCTCTTTACTATACGCATCCCACTAGTCTTTAGCTTGGTGTTGCAACAAACCGGTGGGAAACATCACTTGATCCTCCTTTTCACAATGGCTCCTTACGAACACCGCCTTCGTACTTGCGATCCACCTTTGACATGCTATAGGATCAATCTCTCCTTTATAAGGTAATGGGTTGCACGCCATAAATTCCTTGTATGTGCATTTACGAGTCCCTTTCTTTCCTTGTATTTCTCCAATCATCCCTTTCAACTCGTCCATCTTAGTCTCCATCATCGTTTCCACCACTTCCAACACATGACTTTCCACTTCTTGAGCTAATCGAGGAACATTTGCCTGGATTGCCTTTCCAACCTATTCCGAAATCATAGTTTTCAGTTGTTCTTGTTGTGTCGCTTCATCCTCATTTGTATCCGCCATCTACACAGAAACATCATTCTTTATTTTAAACATTCATTCATCCTTTCTATTATGTAATCATGCTAGTAATACATAACTCTCATTCTTTTTAATGTGTAAAAGAAATTACACATGACTAATTCATACTTAAACTTTCTTTGAAAACTCAATGTTTTCGGACAACCATTTGTCACGGCATTCTTTCTTCTGTATATCTTGGTGTCACTTTTCTTATCCTTTAGAGTCTTACTATAACGTTTTTAATACTTCCCGTGTGATAAAAACATTAAACAGAACAACATATTTGAAATTGGCTGAAAATGGTCCCCACCGTAAGCTATGGTGGCCACCGTAGCTTACGGTGGCGTCTTTTTCCTTACTCCCCTAAGCTACTGTCTTACGGTGGCCAGATCATCTCAGGGGCTACCGTAAGCTACTATAGCCACTGTAGCTTACGGTGACGCCCAGCATACTATGGCTGATTTTTCATGCTCTTGCAGCCATTTTCCGATCCGTTCTAACCCAAACTGACCTGATTCATCCCACACCCTTACCCAACACCCCGTATCAATTCCATAACATTCCGTAACTAAAATATTTGTAATGTAAAGTTCTAATTTTAAAGATACTTACTTGCTTCGTGCCGCGGAACGAACACTTACTTCACACGAGCTTCCGGCTTGAGTTCAAGCATTTGATGCTTAAATCCCTCAAACCTAGGCTCTGATACCAACTTGTAACGCCCATAATTTTTCCGTTTAAATTTAAACCACTACATACTATATCTAACGAAATTTGGGCATGACCCGTTCATAAAACGAGTGGTCCCCTGTTTTTCACATTCAATTATCATTTAAAATACGCTACATTTCAAAAGACATAATATACCACATCAAAACGAGCCTAGTTTCGCATACGTGACCAACAAGTTAAAATACTTACAACCGACTAAGTTTTAAAAAAGACAACAAGATAGAACTTAAGTTTTTAAACTACTATACATAAACTAAAGAGACAAAATATATTGACATTGTCTTCTTTACAAAAGTTGCGGAACACATGACGGGCTTGAAGTGTGTTCGAACCGGGCGAAGCTTGATAGCTAAACTTGAGATTTACCTAGATCGCCACAAAAAAATAAACTTCATTAGAACTAAAGTTCTTTCTTTTAACTCACAATTTCAACTCACGGATTTAAAGTTGTTATGACATCCGCAAACTTGCAAATTACTAAATACCTTAATATCATCATTCTTGCACATAAGTTTGTTACAAATGGAACTTCATACCATTCATTTCATTTTTACATCCTATTCTTTTGACCCGTAATAAAAGGGTCTACACACATTCTTTCTCTTGCATTTTAATCGTCGTATTCGACCCATAAAGGGTCCTACACATGGTAATCATTATGATTAACTCAAATACAACATCATATAGTAAGACGATAACATAATAAAACCATGAGTTGTACAACTAGCGTACCTCGTTCTTGATTTCCTTGTTGCTTCACGTGACTTGAACTTTCCTCCTTCACAGCTATACATCATTCATTCATACTTAGAATTCATGCCATATACACATTAACTTACATTCCTTTATAAGATATCATACATTTTAACACCTACTCCATGAACACATTCACATCATGATTTTTACATAAGGTTTATGGTTAATACGACTGAATTCTTTATTGAAGCATTTCATCAAACACTTGGTGTGCACAATATCAACAAAGCACAAGGTACAAGTATTCATAGCATAGTTCTACTTGTTCACTTTCTAGTCTAACAAGAATCAATCAATTTCATATCTTTCTTTCATCCTACATTAACCTATCTAATTTCTCTATCACATACAAGATCATGCATCAATTCACATCTATAAGCATATTATTTAAATCATCATGTTCATCATACTCTTACAACAAGTGGGTATAAACCTTACATCATTCAAATAATCAAAATAAAAAAAATTCTCAACCTATTGTGAAATCCTATCTCACAATTACACAAGATTTCCACATAAATTCATGATTGGGTTAAAACCCACTTTCTATAATCCACCAAATCAGAATTTTTGACTTACCATTTGTTGGACAAGCTTAGATGGTTAAAGATTTGAGTTCATGCATTAGTTTGGGCTCTTAATTCCTTCCTAATCTTGTGAATTTATGAAAACTAGGGTTTTCTCCTTGGTTCTTTGCTCCTGGTCGATCAACAGAACACACCAGAGTGTGTGTTTTGTGTTTTCTTTTATTTATTAAAACTTTCATCACCTTTTTACAAGTTCAGCCCCTCTAATTCTAATTGTTGATTATTAACACATTAACTTTCATTCTTGTTGAACTAATATCACATTCTTTTAACCTAGTTAATATTACATAAATTAGACATTTAAGGTAGCATAAATAAATTGCATATTTTGGGGTGTTACACCATCCGATCGGATGACCATCCGAATGGGTGACACCCTCTCCTTCCCTGATTACCTATAAATAGTAGGTTAGTGCTAGTTGTCTAGAACTTTTTGCTGATTACTGAAGCGAAGCTCTGTCTGTCTGACTTTCATCTGGATCTTCTGTATTTTCATCATCAATCAATGAAATCAGACATGTTAAGCGTTGAGATTGTTGTATGTGATTCTCAGACATTGTCGAGGGATTCCGCACCTCGCCACTGATCGATTCCGACACGTTCTTACACAAGAACAGATCCTGTGAAAGGCCTAACACACAGGCTAACTCAGCGCCCCCTTCAATCCAACCAGATCATGTTTAACTGTTAAACACGCATTGTGAGTATACTCGAACCCATTTTCGTTTAATGCACTTTTGGGTGTTACATACGTTCTCTGTCAAAACATAACACACAACGCAAACACTTTATAAACGCTGACCGTTCCCGCATTCTATACGTGATTTGTTGAATGCTTGTTACTATGCTTATACAGTGTTACACTAGACCACCTCTAGCAACGATAGTACTATTGTTTGGACTCAGCACCTGTGTGACAGGGGTTGTTAGGGATTACATCTCTTTACTTCATGTGTTCGCTTCGGCGAAGATGTGTCGCGCATACTCTACATCACAGTCTCGTGGTTAGGTTGTATCATTGTTGGTAGTTACATGCTTCACTCGTTACGTGTTACATGCTGGTTATGCGTAAACGCTTTTTATACTATATCTACGCAAACTTATATACTCACCTTTAATTTATGTATTGACTTTTATTTTAACATATGTGACAGGTTGATTGGATGTTAAGCTGCAACAAGTTAGGAAGTCTAGAAACTCACCAAATAAAATCTGAGTTGTCGAAATGGAATTTTTTTTTGAGTCTGAATATCTGTAATGACTGTTATGCTTTATTTGTTTAATAGTATGGGATATTGAACTTTATAAATATTGTCATTTAATAGTTGTTATGGATTCTCTTGAACAATCAATTTCGCTGAGTGCCACGCCCCGATGATTCCGGCATCGGTTGGGGTGTGACAATAAGTTATAGCATTACAGTCTTTAAATAGTCAAAATGATCCAATTACAAAATCTTGCATTACAGGCTTATTCTTTATATGGTCAAAATGACCATTTTTGTCATTTGCATTAATCATTGTTACTCTAGTTATGGTCAAAATGTCCCTTTATATCATTTGCAGCAGGCCTGATTAATCCATTTGCAGCATGTATGTTTATATTAATTTGAAGCATGTATCATTTGCAGCAGGCCTGTTTAATCCATTTGCAGCATGCCTGTCAAAATGACCATTTATATCAATAGCAGCATGTTAGACTTATTTATAAGGTCAAAATGACCATTTTGACCATTGGCAGTAGGTTAGACTTATTTATAAGGTCAAAATGACCATTTATATTAATTGCAGCATGCTAGACTTCTTTATAAGGTCAAAATGGTCATTTTGGTAATTGGCAGTATGTTTGACTAATTTATAAGGTCAAAATGACCATTTTGATCATTTGCAGCAGGTTAGACTTATTTATAAGGTCAAAATGACCATTTTGGTCATTGGCAGCATGTTTAAATTATTTATAAGGTCAAAATGACCATTTTGGTCATTTGCAGCAGGTTAGACTTATTTATAAGGTCAAAATGACCAATTTGGTCATTTACAGCAGCTTAGATTTGTGTTTTGATATTTTGTGGATTATAACTGTAAGGTGTTTTTAGATGATCACAATTGTTCCATGTTGCAGGGACATATAACCATTACATCATAAAGGATCTTCTAGGTGATGGAACATTTATAGTTGACTGGGACAAATGTGAGAACAAAGAGATTTTAGCAGTGTAAGCTCCTTTCAATCAACCTGGTTTTGATTATTGGTATTAATGATATAACATAGGATTCATTTATTAAAGCCTGCTCTAAGTTTCTTTGGGAATTGTTCTTGACAGCAATTAACATGTGTGGTTTAAGTGAAGGTCTTGGATTTAGTTCATACTTTAACATAACCATCAAGAAACAGATAATTGCATACATTTTGGGGTGAGTTTACTGTAGAATGTGAATCTTGAATTGATAAATGATAAGTGAATCCTACATTGTTGATGCATTTTGATCTTTGAACAGTGTATCTAATGTTGACTTGCAAAAAGAATTAGATAAGGTTTCTGAATCAATATATCCAGGAGGGCATTTAATTAATAAATAAATTAATTAGGTCACAAATATTCAGTGAACTTAGAAATGCTTCTGCAGACTGCAGTTTCTGGTCCACATGCCCTACCTCATAATTCTTGATACAATTCCGTTTTAAGATCTTGATTCCTGCACTCTGTTTTAAAAAAAGTTGTTAACTTTATAATCTTTAACAGTTTCTATAATTGAATAATTGATCCACATTAGTTTTCTGCAGGGAATGGATCTTGATGCCTGGTCAAACAATGTAGGCGGGAATGGTTTCGTTTTCTGCACGGGGTAAGGAAGCAATGAAATATTTAACACCGGGAGGGGGGGAATACGTTTTCTTACAACAAAGCAGAGGGGGTAATAAGAAAGGATAATATAGTCATTTAACATCGGTGGGTAATACGCTTTATTACAACAAAGCATAGGGGGTAATAAGAAAGAGTAATATAGTCATTTAACATCCCATTAAACAAAAGTGTTAAGTTTTTTACAGCAGGGGTAAGATTGCAGCGTATCTCATTCTTTGAGGGGTCAGACAGCAAAATTTTCCTTGTAGGGGGTCAGAGTGCCAATGGGCTCTAACCCCAGGGGTAAAATTGCAGTTTACTCTTAATTTTATATAAAGATAAGGATAGAAACAAGTGATATCTGTATATTGGTTATTAATTAATATTAATATTAAAAGAAATTTATTAAACAAATATAAATAAAATTTATGAGGTTGAAAGAGAGAATGCCATTTGGCATTATTTGTATTCTTTTACTATAAGTTAGATATAATAACGCAGGTGTAAGGAGATGAAGAAATAGGCAAATATGAGCATAATATACCAAACACATCACCAAAATAATTAAAGTACACGTATGAACACTAGGGTTTTTTTATGAGTTAGTTGCGTAGTTGGTTCTAGTGTTTTGCAAATGATATGCACAAAATATCAAATATAAATTGTATCAAATACGGTATAAAAACAACCCTTTTCAGTGCTAATGTTGGAAAAAGTGTGTTTCTTTGTTTACTTTTAATTTTCAAGATAAAATAAGCTCAAACGAACAAAAGGAACAAATTAACAACAAAAACCAACATAAAGACGAAGAAAGCAAGTTGACAACGTTATACCAACCCTCCAAAGCTTCACCCCAAGAATAAAAGCAACAATCCAGAAGCCCAACATGGGGCCGTGCATGCCAGGCATGGGTCGTGCCCCAGTCAAGATTCCTTAGAGAATAAAGAAAACAGAAAATGGCAAGAGACACGGGGCCGAGTTACCTAAGCACGGGTCGTGGTCAACTCTCAGATTTGCATATATGGGTTCGTACAACAAGTACAAGAGCTACGGGGCCGTGTGTGCAGAAGAGCTGACAAGGGCATTAAATGAAGATAGAGAAGGTGAACGATACGGGGCCGTGCCCACCAGGCGCGGGGCCGTGTGAGTCTCCTGTTTCCAACAATAAATAGAGCTGCTTGGCTCACTTGCAAACCATCACTTTGTAAACCACTTCTCTCACTTCCATCACCACAACACCAACACCATCATCTTCCACCACTTTAGTTAGAGTTATAGAGTAGTCTCGGGATCCAAGATTGATATTAAGAGCTTTTATCAAACTATGGCCATGCTTGGCTAATCTCCTACATCACTTGGTGAAGACGAAATCTTTTGTGTATTACTTTTGATTCCAACCTTTGATCACTTTTTAATTGGGTATGTATTAATGACTTTAATAACTAGTTTCTAGATTGAAGGTGAATTTTTATTCTATCATTCTTCATGTTTCGTTGATTTACTCATTCGTGTCTTTACGCTCTATATAGAAAGCATGTTAAGTGCCTGGAAGGGGGTTAGAAGGGTGGTTTGGGTAAGGTTCTTGCCTCGTTCAGTGTATAGATCCTGCGAGGACCTGATTCAAGCTTATTAGGACTTCCCTTGAGACATATAGCATCAAATCGGGGAAAGTAAGAACGACTTTTAATTCCTTACACACAAACTACTATTAAAACTTTAAACCGACCTTGCGGGACTGTATCCCTGCTGACTCAGACCAATATGGTCGAGGGTAGCGTTGCCTCTAAAAGAGGGACATGCCACATTTTGCATTAATAACTTTCTTAATTATCTTTTAATAATCCGGTCTTGCGGGACTGTATCCCTACTGACTCATACCAATATGGACGAGGGTAGCGTTGCCTTCAAAAGAGGGAAATGCCACTATAACTAAGATAATTTATTAAAAAAAACCCAAAGTGCAGAAATCATCAAAGGATACATAAAAGATGAGTCGGAACCACATGATTCTTTCTTGTTATTTGTTTCTTTCATTTATTTATTTTATTTTCTTTCTTCATTTTACATGATAAAAAACCTTTTTCTCAAAATTTGGGTTGATTAGACGTTGACGATAAACCGGTATTAAAAGATCTTGTGTCCTTGGACGACCTAGGTATCTTACCATCACTACACTATGCCAACGATGGGTGCACTTGCCCTAACGTGTTGTAGAGAGTGATAGTTTATATCGTATTTGTATAAATATAAAGCTTGATAAAAAAGAGTTAAAAGTACTTCGAAATATATCAAAAATCCGTACACACTCGCACACGTCAGCATATATTGCACTTTTGATTCTTAATGTCTAATAGCTACACAACTGATCCTAATATTACTTAGGTGGTCCCATCCATGGACTTCTATTGATCTTTTGTTAACTCTCCCCACATAAGGGTATTTTGGTCTTTTCAATGATGACAACTTTTGCATTGCACACTCTAATCCCTCACTGTCAGTTGTCATTTATAGATTATTTCCATTCGATTCTTCATTTCATTCCCCCTTACTCTCTCTTCCTACTCTCTTACTAGTTTGGCGATTTTGAGAATTTTTGGAAATCGTTGCATTAAAGCTTGTTTGAACATAATGGGTTGGTACATAAGGAAAGACCATGATGATTTTGCTATTGATCATGATTATCATAAGTTTTAGTAATGTCGTTGCATACAAGCTCGTGTTTTGTGTTATCTGCTGTTTTTTACCGTAAATCTTACTGATTTTTTTTTTTTGCTTGAATGAGTTTATTATTTTGTTTTTGTAACAGATGGTAGCCCTAATTTGTTCTTTACGTGAGTACACTATGGTGGTTCATTTAGGAACTTCCTCGGAAGAAGGTATGCCTATGGTATGGTTGCATTTGTAATTTCTTGGACATAGATGAGCTTTCTGTTCATGAAGTTGATTGGATGATGCGTGATGTAATTTTTTTATAAGGAAAATGTCATGCTTTATTATCATTCTCAAATACTAGGGAGAGATTTATGTACTGACTTAGTAGCTTTAGGCAATAATGCTGCTAATGTTCATAACTTTACCAGTATGTGTTATCTCAAATATTGCTCCTATTGGCCTTCTTATGTCAGGATATGGCTCAAATAATAAATAATTCTTTTTAGGTGGGTGGTCTACGAGCTGTTGCTCAATCAATTAGTTATGAAATACCATTAACTCTATGTGTGTTATCAATATTTGTACGTGCGATTTGTTAAGACATAGAATTCCCGCTACTTATTTTCTTTCTAGGAAGGAAGTTTCATGAGTTGAATATAGAGTTTCGTTTTTTATTCATTATGTTATTCGGGGGTTAATGAAAGAAACTAGATAGTTATATGAGTGAAAGAAACGACTTAGCTTTTATACTGAATAAAAGTCAAAGGTTTATACTTACTTGAAAGGAACATTTAAGGATGTTATGAGGATTTAGATGATGTAAATGGTCATGTTTGTCACACCCGCTCGTAGGAGAAGCACGGGGTGTGATTATAAAAGGTTTTCATGACATTCAATAGTGTAAACATCTACATGAATTAACAACGATGCGAATTGTATATAATAATTTAAATAATAATACAAACCAAAGTATTTCGTTTTTCATACATGAACCATGAACTTATTGTTTTTTCAAAAGACTTAAAACAAATTATAGATTTTTGAAACACGACTTTGACCCCTATATTCTGCTCGAGGGCAAAATATATGAGACAAACCCTTCAAAAAGGCATCGTTCCTTGTTATCCTTGTCTTTGTCATCCATCCCATGCAAGGCTTTTAATAAATCTTGTATGAAAACCAGTATACATAGTGTCAATGAAATTCATTGATCATTAGTGTTTTACAATGACATTAATATATTTGTCGCCATAAGCCAGTAACCAAACCTCGACAATGTTATCTGTTGTTACCGGGCCACTAAGTCCATAGTGATACCCCAACTTGTTGGACACAAAAGCACTCTTCAGGGTCTCACGGACCAAAAGTGGAGCATGCCTAGACTCGATAGATATATCCAATTGTTCCCTGGTCTGTGAATGTTGACTAATGATTACTTCTAGTGTACACGCTTATGCACACGTGGTCTAGTTGATTTCACTCCATAACTATCATGCCATTGTGTAACATGTATTCCCCCTCGGATTTTTAAAGTAAAAAACATTTAAAGGAGTGATCCTGAACTCACAACTTTGCGTATCCGTGCACCGCTAGCAAATCAATGTCCGCAATATAACCGATCCAGACCTATAAGTGTCCTAAACTAATAAGACACTAAGGTCTATATAATTATTTCTAGCATGCAATTTGGTCATGTATAATATTCACCCAACTAGCTAAATTCGATTAGAATACTTGTCGGTCTCAAATGTTTTGACTTGACGAAGTATATATATATATATAGAGAGAGAGAGAGAGAGGATGAGGAGTTGGGTAGAAAGTGGATTTTTCCTAGAAAGTCTAGGAAGCAATAAGAATGTGACACGTGGCATGGAGAGATTTTAACTAAAAGGGCACTTGTGTAATTTGATATTTTATTTTATTTTTGGAATTTTATCTCTCATTAACTAACAATGCATAGGATTATGGAAACTGTTTCTCCATGATTTTCTGAATGGTGGTTTCGAAACCCTTGATTTACAACACCAAACCCACCGTTAAACTCAAAGTCCGTCGGACCACCACCACCACCGACGGCAGTTGAAAGGAGTTCGTTTCTGGTGGTGATGCCTACCGGCGATTGTGGAGAGTGGTGGAGGTCAAGAACTTCGGCATTGGAGGTGATGGTTGTGGCGGTTTCTTGATTTTCTGGCCATTTGGAAGAAATCGGTACCACGACGGCGGTGTCAGCGCCCCGTGAGAGGAAGACAGGGCGGAGGATTTCTTGACATTGTGTTTTAACAGCAAGCATTCATGCTGGAAACGCTGGATGATTTCTTGACATTGTGTTTAACAGCAAGCAAATTAATACCGTTATGTTTTAGCATTCATGCTGGTAATGCTGGAGGATTTCTTAACGATATGTTTTACCATTCATGCTGGTAACACTGGATGATTCTTGACATTGTGTTTTAACAGCAAGCAGATTAGTACAGTTGTGTTTTAGCATTCATGTTGGTAATGCCGGAGGATTTCTTGACGCTGTGTTTTACCATCCATGCTGGTAATGCTGGAGGATTTCTTGACATTGTGTTTTAACAGCAAGCAGATTAATACAGTTGTGTTTTAGCATTCATGTTGGTAATGCTGGAGGATTTCTTGACATTGTGTTTTAACATCAAGCAGATTAATACAGTTGTGTTTTAGCATTCATGTTGGTAACGTTGGAGGATTTCTTGACATTGTGTTTTAACAGCAAGCAGATTAATACAGTTGTGTTTTAGCATTCATGTTGGTAATGCTGGAGGATTTCTTGACATTGTGCTTTAACAGCAAACAGATTAATACCGTTGTGTTTAGCATTCACTATGTGTTTTCTCTGATGTTTTGTTTTTTCATGAAGGATAGAAGGAAGATAGAGAGAAGAGCGAAAGGGAGAGAGAGAGAGAGAAAATCGCAAGAAATGTAGGGTGGTTTATGGAATGACAGTTATTTTCATATTTAAAACAAGTTAAATGACATATCTACCCCTGATTAATTAAATAATCCTATTTTTAAGAAACACATATTACCAAAATGTCACCAAGATGATCTCAACCATTAAACACACCCATTGGATGACCTAGATCGCTTCCTAGACTTTCTAGGAAAAACACACTTTCCGCAGGATCCCTGCGCTCTCTCTCTCTCTATATATATATATATATAATGTAACACGTATCAAACATATATTTATATAAAAATAAAAATATAGGGTTGGGTTCATTTCAGAACTCTAAATAATTGCAGAACTTTTAGAACTCCTAATAAACAATCATTTATATTTTTTTTTTTGTATTTAGGGTCTTTTTATCTTCTATTATATGTATTTTTATAATTACACACATGTTAAAAGTAGTTTACATATGTTTAATAGCCAAATTATATATATGTGTAATAACTAATTACATATATGCAAAAAAAACTAGTTTACATATGTGTAATTAT
The DNA here is from genome assembly GCA_030545235.1 of Helianthus tuberosus. NCBI lineage: Eukaryota > Viridiplantae > Streptophyta > Magnoliopsida > Asterales > Asteraceae > Helianthus > Helianthus tuberosus. The sequence continues at coordinate 101,704,833 of CM060396.1, read as the reverse complement.
AAAATTACATATAAAAATTGATAAAATTACTCTTAACATGTATGTAATCATAAAAAATACACATAATAAATGATAAAATTATTCTAAACATAAAAATATATAAATAAAAAGATTGCTTATTAGGAGTTCTGCGAGTTCTGTAAATATTTATGGTTCTGAAATGATCCTGGCCCTCTATATATATATATATGAGATAGATAATATCAAAGGAAGGTATAAGAAGATATATATATATGGGTAGGAAGCTTCCTAGAAAATGTATAGGTAACTTCCTAGAAAAGCTAAATGAAACTTCCTAGAAATTTCGTACTTCTTACCTATAAATAGGAAGCCTAGGAATTCATTTCCTTTGCTCATTCCTTCTATTCTTCTCTCTATACGTTGGTGTTCTAACCAATAATCGCCGATGCGATGTTCTGTCCGATCGATTCAGGAACCAACTAACAGATGCCAAAGTGCTATACTTTGTGAATTTCGTTAAATGGATGCCAAAGTGCTATACTTTGTGAATTTCGTTAAACGGATGCCAAAGTGCTATACTTTGTGAATTTCGTTAAACGGATGCCAAAGTGCTATACTTTGTGAATTTCGTTAAACAGATGCCAAAGTGCTATACTTTGTGAATTTCGTTAAACGGATGCCAAAGTGCTATACTTTGTGAATTTCGTTAAGGTTCGGATCTCGTGACCATCGTTGGGTTTGATGTGGTTTTACACTAATACGTATTCCACTCTGTTAAACTAAATGTTTAACTACCCGAAACTCTACACCATACTCTTACAATCAAAATGGATGCTTAATCATCAGAAGGTTCAAAACCATAAAGTATATGCTTACTTATCAGAAGGAGTAGAATCAAGAAGCTTGTTAAATCAATACTGCATGCTTATAATGTGAGTCATTCTCTTTTTATCAATAATGTTTTACAATACTCCAATTATTTTCAAAAGTTATAATTACAGGGATTAAGTCGTGGTTATCTTGAATCACTGGCTAGTGGGGTATTGTGCACATTACTAATTTCATACGGTTGGGCTAATAAATCCTAACAGTGATAATCATCACTACTTGGGTGAAAGGACCCAATAGTGGTATGACCATCGTCACCAGGAGGTGACACGGCGCCAGATAAAAATAAGATAGAAGCCATTGTAATCGCTCTTATGCTGTAATTTATAACTATGCGTCGTTTTGTACAAAAATGAATGAACTCACCAGTATTTCCTGCTGACCAAACCTTTTAAAAACGCGTTTCAGGTAATTGCAGTAGATCGGAATAAGAGTTGGATGCGGCACCAACAAGGCTTATAGAAGTGGCTCATTTTATCAATTAAATTAAATTAAGAAAATTTGTTTTATGTATTCGGATTTATCCCATATTAAAGCTACCTTTCAAAACATGGGTTTATCCCATCTGTTTAATAAATAAAATCTGGCGTTTTCTAAACTCTGATATTTTTCCTAACTCACGGTCCTGATGAAATTTCCGCTGCACTATTTTCAAAATAACCACCGGTACCACTTGGCTGTTCGCGGCTCCCGATTCCGTCCAGGGTGGAGTCGGGGGTCGTGACAATCTTCCCTGAGATGCTTCATAATCTCGTAAAATATCTAAATCATCAAAGAACTTTGGCTCTTCTTCTAGATCAAATGAATCCCATAAGGCATCATAGTTGAATCGCCATGAGTCTGAGGGCTTCTATGGAGGCATTGTGTAGCCTTAACATTCAACATGTTGTGCTTCGATGATCCTCCTGAGACTTGGAACGAAGACGCGTCTGAGTGGACTTGAATACCCCGCAAAGATACCTTCCAAGCTCTTTGAACCAAACTTTCCAATTGGGTCTAGAACTGTGCAGGGAGACCCGAATGGCTCTAGATATTCAAGATTTGGTTTGCGATTGTTGATCAACTCGAAACATGTTTTGTTGTGCTTCTTCACAGTAAGTACTCGGTTTAGTGTATAGCAAGCGGCTGATACTGCTTCTTCCCAAAAGTTGATTGGTAACTTTAAATCAGCTAGCATCGTTCGAGCCGTTTTGATCAGCGTTCTGTTCTTTCTTTCTGCAACTCCATTCTGTTGCGGAGTATAAGGTGCACTGAACTCTTGCAATATACCTCGTCGATCACATAATTCCTCCATTCTGTTGTTCTTAAATTCGGTACCGTTGTCACTTCTTAGTTTTCGAATACGGGTTTGGTACAAATTCTCTATCTTCCTGAATAACCTCAACAAACTCTCAAATGTCTTGTCTTTCGACTTCAGGAACGTCACCCCCGAGAATCTTGAATAGTCATCAGTGACCACCAAACAACAGAGATCACCAGTAATGCTTTTGACATTCACAGGACCAAAGAGATCCATGTGAAGTCTTTCTAGTGGCTTCAAGACAGAATTCATATTGTTGCACGGATGGGATTTCTTTCGTTGTTTTCCTTTTATGCAACTGATACACTCTCCCTCTAGATGAAAATTCTTCAAGTGAACCCCTTTTACAAGATCGTTATGCACCAGGTAGTTCATCTTGCGTAGATGAATATGGCCCATCTTTCGATGCCAAAGCACTGACTCCTTTTAAGTAGCTCTTGATACGAAGCACTGTGGTTGACCTGTGGTAGTCATAGCGACACTCATATCCAGCACGTATAGATCATTAACCCTTGGTGCTCGCATGATAATCCACTCCTCGGGGATGACAACCCCCGGCTTCAGGATCAGACATTCCTTATCAGTGAAATGAGTTGAAAACATTTTATCACAGATTTGAGAAATGCTGAATAAGTTGTTCTCCAGCTCGGCTATGTAGTTGACTCTCTCAAATGTAATCACACCATTTGACAACGTTCCTTCCCCAACAATACATCCTCCTTGATTTCCTGCGAAACCGACGTATCCACCATTGAAACCTCTAACATCGTATAGCAGGCTCTTTCTCCCTGTCATGTGCCGGGATGCTCCACTGCCCATAATCCACTTCGAGATAGACCTCAGGAGCTCCTGCACATTTCACATGAAATTAGTTAGAAATTGAAGCAACCCAAGCCTCTTTTGACTCGGGTAGCTTGACATTAAGGTGAGATTTTGCTGTGTATAGTGGTGGGAAGTTGTTATCATTGACTTTCAAACTTTCCTCAAACCCAACCTCAACCTCTTTATACAAAATGAAATCATTTTTTGGAGGTTGACCAGATGATTGGTCTTTCTTTGGAACGTACTTCTTCCCTGGTGGGGTCGAAGTTTGTTTCTCCAACTTCTCATAAAAATCCAAAGGTACATTCATCTTAACTGGTTTGGTTGTAGATGATTGTTTTGTAGTATCAAAAACCTTTGGTTTTGGCTCAACTAATGTCTTAGCCTCAGATTTTGGCTTCCAAGTTTGTTGTTGAGAAGCAACTCGTCTGTAAAATTGATCAGTTTTCTTTACCGACTATTTTACGAGTTCAGTTTTGACTTTAATGTTTTCATTTTTCAAAATCATCTTCTCAACAAACATTGGTGCTTTACCTTTGACATCATTTTTCTTTCTTGAATTCTCAACAACCACAGACTTAGGTTTTAAGTTGGTGCACTTTCGTGCAATGTGTCCAACTTCGTTGCATTTGAAGCAAGTGCGGGTGTCAACAACCCGACTTTTACCTTTAGTCTGAGGCTGTGAGACCTTCTTCGCAAAGAATTCTTCATTTGTTTTTTAAAAGATTTCCGATTCTTGTTCGGAAAGTGAGATTGAGCTCTTAACAAACACTTTCTTTTCAACAAACTTTTTGTTTTAAAAGTTCCTCTTTTGATTGTACTTACCACCCTCATAGCCACCCGACCATCTGTTTTGGTTGTTCTTGTTAAAACGTGGTGGCACAACAGGTTTCTTATAGTAAGATTTATCTCTTTCAAAGTTCAAAAGGAACTCTTTAACCCTTCAATCTCAGAAACATCAATTTCCACAAGTTTGAAAACTTTCTTCAGCTTGTTAACATTCACATTCTCAATCGGAAACTCAATATCCGAGTACAACTTATCAGAACCAGACATCTTGTACATGACAAGAGTAGGTTCATCATTTGAGTTGTTCTGGGATTTTGATTTCGGAATGTAGTTGTTCTGAAAACATTCTTCATCCTCAGTGGAATCACTAACTGATTTTAGCACATTTTCAACAACATTTTTTACCACTTCAGATTCAACACTATCTTCATCAGATGAAGAAGTGAATGTGGCAACAATTATTTCTGGAAGTTTTTCAACATCAATTTTCTCACTTGTTTCACAAATGTTATCCAACCCGGATTTTTTCTTTGAAAAATTGTTGAGCATAGGTGGTGGAACTTGATGATAACCCACCCCCGTTCCATCCGAGTAAATATCCTCACCAGCTTTGTTCTTCCTGATTGGTTTGGGAACGATGTGTTGAAGAAAAAAGCTAGCTGAGTTGTAACTGGTTAATTTCAGATTGATTCTTTCGTTTTCAATCTTAGCTTCTTGGAATTGAAGCTTAAGACTTGTGATCTCATCCAATTGCTGGTTGATTTGTTTTTCTTTTGCCTGGAGAACTCCAGAAAAATGAACATTTTCTTTGTAAATTTTACCATTTCGTTCATCAGAATCTTTGACCGTTCTTTTCAACTATTCAAAATTTTCTGAAATTGTTCTATTTTCAAGAGTTAACTTTTCATTTTCTTTTTGTAAGCGTTCAACATTAGTTTTATCTTTTTCAATCTTTTCGTTTAATTCTTTAATTCTTTCATTTGAACCTCTGAGCAGTTTATGTCGATTTAAAATTTTTTTTTCAACCATATCGACTTTCTCAACCAGATCTTGGGTCTTTTTGAGTGAGAGATACGCATGTGTGCTGTAGACTTTGCCTTCTTTCATGCAATTTCTGCAATTATTTTCTGTTTTAGCACCATCAGTCTTACCTGATTCATTGTTTGAACCACTACTACTGACCTTGCTTGTTGACTCAGAACTAGAAGTAGACTTGGAATCTACCTCGAGTGCTTTTGCCATAAGAACTTTGTCGGTCATTTTCGTCAGGTTTTCTACTGTCATTTCTTTAGTGGTGTCGATTCCCCATTGTCTACCTTCATTGATTTTATCCTTTCTTCTTCGGCTTTCTTTGCCTCGTCTCTCTCTCTTTGTTCTTCAATTTCTGCTATCGATTTTATGAGAATTTCGACTTGAACTGATGATGGTTCCACAATGATGTTGCCTTTTGGATCTAAGTAACATTCTCGATCAGGATCCCATCTTTTTGCTCTTTTGGCTTCTTTCCAAGCTGCGTAGTGTTTGTCTTTCATAGTTTGAGCTATAAGCTTTCGACGGATGTATGTTCTCTCCTTTTGTTTTTCCTTCGAAACTAGTGGTGGATCAATTTGTGCCATGAATGCAAAACCTACTGCATCTTCATCTGGCAAGAATTCAGTCCAATCGAAACCTTCATCATCCTGAATCACAGCTAAAGCTCTCGACTTTTCTTTTGGAGTCTCCTCGATATGTTTCATTCTGGGTGGCTCTTCGCGGTTTCGGTGATAAACAGCTTTCTTGTAATAATCATCATGAAAAGGGTTAGCTGTTTCATCTGCTGCTGAGTTTCTGCATTCACGCTTGAAGTGCCCCTTTTGCTTACACTTGAAACATGTCACCTTGGATTTGTCGAATCCAAGTTTTGTCGAAGGACCTCCAATGGAATTTCTTCCTGTGATCTCCATGAATCGTTGTGCTCTACGGATTACACTCGCCATGCACCAAGGTATATCGATCAACTCCATTTCCTCAGGATCTATCTGGTCGTAGTCCTCTTTTGTAAGATTGGTGTTCCCGATCTTTCCGGCTACCAGACTTTCATACGACTCTAAGATAGAAGCAAGAAACACCATCTGCTGTTTTGCTGTCTCCTCATTGAAGTTTTGAGCGTTGTTCAGGTTAACAGCGATGTTGCATTGAAAAACATTTTTTGGAACATTTTGTTGTTGCTGATTGCTTGGAACAGACGAAGAAGAACTTCCATGATAACCACTGCTTGGCAAAGGACTGTTGTTGTTCTTTTCTTGAGTCACATTGTTTGAACTTTCAGCAATAAAGGCGGTTCTTGGTAATGTGGTTTTTGGAATCATACTTCCCCTATAGTAGAGATCAACATTCTGTTGATATGGGGTGTTGTTCACTTTATTCATTTTCTTGATTTCTAATTCATGACTTTCGAACCTCTCAATCAACCAATCAACTGTAATTTCTGCCATCGGTTTGGTATTTTTCAATACCAGACCATAGTATTGTCAATCTTTCTCATCTGGCAGAGATTCAAACAGCTTTTCAACCTTCTCATCTTCAGCTATTGTGATCCCGTATCTTACGAGTTCTATCTTCAGGTGGCAAAACCTTTCAATCATTTGTAATACACTCTCATTTTTCATACAAGCAAATAAATCAAACTCCTTTTTCAACAGTCTTTTCTTGTTTTTCACAATATCATCTCCTCCAATACATTTCTTTTCCATTTTAGTCCACAAATCTTTTGAATTAATATAGTTAATCAGGGAAATAATATCATCTCGTTCTGATTGATGAAGCAAGGCTATACACTTTTGTTCAGGAATAAACGTCTCCTGTTCATTTTCAGTCAAGTTTTCATAATCTTGTCTTGCAATATCATAGCCAATTTTCAAGCACCTCCAGCTCGTGTATGCAAAAGCCTTCAACCACCCATCAAACCTATTGGCCCATCGGTTGTAGTCTTCAATCGCCATCAACTTAGGTGGTTTGTTATAAGTTCCATAGGCATTGTCGACGCTTAAAGAATCTGCAATTGTCTTTTTTGGGTTTGTGTTGGTATTGTTGTTTGTGTTTGTCGATGTATCTCCAGTGTTGTATGCGAAGATGTCACTGAATGGGTTCAAAAAGTCGTCTCCCATCTTGAAAAACCTGAAAAATTCAAACACTTAGACAAATTTCAAAAACTAAACACTTGGATCGAATGGTGATTCGATCGGATGAACCAATCAAGCAATGAACCAAGTAACAAGTATCAGATGGCACAAGTGTCAAATGGTTATCCGATCAGATGGTGATCCGATCGGATGGTCGTTCGATCGAGGTGACACTTGAACCTTTGAAAATTTAAATCCCAAAACCTATCCAATCGGATGGTGATCCGATCGAATGCGTTTATGACGTCAGCAATGAAAATGTGAACAAGTCTAGTCTAATCCGATCGGATTGCAATCCGATCAGATGAGTGACGTCAGCATATGCGAAGAACAGTCCATAGTTTTCGATCGATTTGAAGTTGTTTTAATCCGAATTTTGGATTGAAACTTTGTAGGATTGTTCTATGATGAATTCCGATCAGTTTGATACCAAATTTAGTCAATTTCGTCCGTAAAATCTAGGTTAATTTTGAGTTTTTCTGATTTTTTTTGCTGTGAATGTATGAAAACAACAAGAAATGTAGAAGAAGATGAAGAAATTGTCAGAATCTCCGGTGAGATTTGACTGAAATCTGCAGAAAACGGCTGAAATCTCGATGAAACTGTTGTAGTTGTCTCCGATCCGACCTCCTGTGGCTCTGATACCACTTGTTAGGCCTTTCGCGGGATTTGTTCTTGTGTAAGAACATGTCGGAATCGCTCAGTGGCGAGGTGTGGAATCCCTTGACAATGTCTGAGAATCACATACGACAATCTCAATGCTTAACATGTCTGATTTCATTGATTTATGATGAAAATACAGAAGATCCAGATGAAAGTCAGACAGACAGATCTTCGCTTCAGTAATCAGCAAAAAGTTCTAGACAACTAGCACTAACCTACTATTTATAGGCAATCAGGGAAGGAAAGGGTGTCACCCATTCGGATAGTCATCCGATCGGATGGCCATCTGTTTGGAAGACACAAGTCGTCCGACGGATTTCACTTTAACAGTTACGCGCCGTTCCCTGATTTTCTAGACATACAAATACATACATATTTGAAGGTTCATGTTTGACCCGTTAACCAGTCCATCTCTTTGGTGGAAATCAGTTTTCAAGCCGGATTTCAACTAAGGAATGAGTCGAGAGTTTGATTGAGTCCCGATTCCACCAGAATTTGTGTAAAAACCAAAAAGAAGTTCAAAACCAGTAGAAGAATGTTGAAAAACGTCGAAATCTTTATTAACTTGATCCCATCTCGAGTGAATGATGCTCCACAACAGTTCACCTAAGCAAATTGAGTGGAAACCATCTTCGAGGTGGCTAGAATCAAAGGTTTTTGAGAAAAAGTTAAAGTGTGTGTGTGTGTGAGAGAGAGAGGGTGTGATTTTGATGAAGAAGATGGAGTAGGAGTGAAATGGGGTGAAGATTGGACAACATTCGAGAAGAAAAGCTTACAAAATGGCCTTGAATCACATCTGAGACTTGGGGAACGGATGGGAGTGCAAAGTGTTGAAATGAGGGCGTACGGCTAGTATTTATAGAGGAGGTGCGAGGGTTAAGGCGGTGCGCGAGTGGTAGTGTCCGGATGGCTTCATCCGGGTGGATGAGCCCCATCCAGACAGATGAGCTCCATTCGGACGGATGGGCTCCATCCGGGCAGATGGCCATTCGGACGCTGAGTTTGGATTTTGTTAGTTTTCCAACTTTAGTTCATTTTTTAAGTGTTGCATTGCGTTTAATCAAGTTGCGAGTGAGCGTTTGAGCGTAATAGCGTTGCATTGATAACCACATAACATTTTAAACAAGTAATCACACAATTAACACACATAATGCAAATAATCCGGGTTTCGAGTTTGCGTTGCAATAAGCGTTTAAGTCACAAGCATTATAAATAACGTTTAAATGCGATAATTGTAATTAAATAAGCATTGTGATATGCATTTAAACGTGTAGTGGTACGATGTGATGAAAATGTATTTACTTTAGCATAACCCTTTATTTATCATCGAATCTCGAAGTATAAAACGATTACAAATCGAAGAAAAGCAAACGGGTAACAATCCAAAAAGTCAGGTTGTTACAGCCTCCCCTACTTTAGGAAATTTCGTCCCGAAATTAAGAAGCAAGCGTAACAAAGAGCTGCGGATATTTAGCTTTCATTTCACTTTCGGGTTCCCAAGTGAACTCGGCGCCGGGTTTGCCTTCCCAGCGAACCTTCACTATGGGAATGCGTGAGCGTCGAAGTTTCTTGGTCTCTCAATCCATGATTTCTACGAGCTTTTCCACAAAGTGGAGGGTCTCGTTTACTTGCAAATCTTCGAGAGGTACATGAAGATTGTCTTCGGCTAGACACTTCTTGAGGTTCGAGACGTGGAAAGTCGGATGTACGTTGCTGAGTTCCACCGATAATTCAAGTCGGTAGGCCACTTTGCCAATTCTTTACAGAATCATAAAGGGACCCACATATCGTGGCGCTAGCTTTCCTTCCTTGCTGAATCGGATATCACACCCCGATCTCCGATGGGCCCGGATGGGTACATTCATGACGGTTGGATAACAGTTATCATAATAGGCAGCAGAAGTATTGGATTAAAATTATTAAAATAAAGCTTGAATATATAAGAGTATTACAAGCGTTCGATACAAGCCCACAGGCAGGATCTAAATAAACAGAGCTTTAGACATCATAGGCCTTAAGCATTTGGAGTTGCAAATTCCTTAGCCTTCATTCTAGCCGACCCGTATTCCCAGCCTGTTATAAGGTTCGGTACCTGCTGTTCAATCTTTTGAAAATACGTCAGCCAAAGCTGGTAAATACAATTTACTGACTCTTTCGAAAAATAGTTTTTCGAAAATATTTTTATACATATAGAAAACCCGTAGGTGATCATTTAAATATATCTTGGGATTTTTCTTGTTAACAGATTTATATACTTGATTAACCCATCGGGTTGTCCGGACATGGTATCATTAACCCCCAATTATATCAATCATCAAGTAAACGGATTAAACCGTATTCTTACATTTTTGTGCAATCATAGGCGACTTACTTATGTAATAACCGCCCAAGAGGCATATTTGCCATCCCAAGTTTACACAAAATAAGTCAAGAGTATTTACCTTATTGCTAGCTTCCAATCAACAAGACTATATTTGGCAAAAGCCGTAAGTCTAAGTATTATTGACCCAAGTCCGATTATCTAGGTGTTACTATAGTCTGGAATGAACAGATTTATTATCTGTTAGAATGTATACGGGCCAAAGGTAGTTCCTTTAGACATGACCCGATACTTAAGAATAGGTTCGCTAGATTAAGCGTATACTGAATAGAATGTGGTTTAAACCCAACAAGTAATAGGACTTGTATAATACTATAATATGGGTAAACAATGTACATTCTGGATTTTGAGATCAAAACAATAAGGTTTAACCCTTTTTGGTAAACTTATGTAAACTAGTTACGTAAGTCTAACCGTACGCGTATAAGCGATAACGGGTAACCAGATGAGTCATGAACAAGTTCCATATGCCAATATACTTTAAACAAGTTATAATATCAATAGGATAACAACTTGTATGCTCGTTAAGGTTTTAAAATCAAACAATGCCTCATAAGGGCGTTTTGGTCATTTTGCGACGTATAAAAGAGACTTGCGTATAATTTGATGTTACAACCATAAACATTATGTGAAAACACTTTATTCATGATATAATATCAGTAGGATATCAAACATATGTGTGTTTTATAGTTTAAGACCAAACTATGCACCTTAGGGGCATTTTGGTCATTTCATACATAGTTTCGAAAGCTTAAATTAGGATTATGAGTTTACAATATGTACCTACTGCAAAAATATTTAAAATGATTTATAAAATCAGTAGGTAACAAGTCTTGATTCATAAATATGGTTTAAAACCATATTATGCGCCTAAACGGCGTTAAAGTCGTTAAATGGCGATTTATGTGAAGATTTATGAAATCTGATGTTATGACCAGCTTTGAATAGTTAAAATATTTTATTTTTCATAACATATCAATAAGCAAAAGGTTTGGTTAGAATATCATGCTTAAAACCCATTTTATGTGCCATAAGGGCATTATCGTCATTTAAGAACATAATACAAGCACTTGTGCATAAACTCAGTTTATAATCTGAATTGATATCCCAAAATATCCTAATTATGATATCATATCAGTACATAATGAGTTTTGCCAAGAATTCATGGTTTAAACTCATTTTAGACGTAAAAGGGCATTTTAGTCCTTTTAAAAGCATAGTTTACGCTTATATGCGTAAACTCGGTTTATGACCAGGTTATAAACATCAAAATATTCTAAACATGTTTACTTATCAGTACATAACTCGTTTGCATGCTCATTTTGTAGGATCATATTCGGCCCTGTTTGAGTCGATCAGAAGAATTCCTATCCAAAACAAGAGGCGGAAACTAATGATTTGGTGCGATTTCAGCTAGATTCACTTTAAACTGTTTTTGTATTGATCACGAATGCGATTACAAGCTCTAACAACACTTCGGCAGCACTTCGTGGCTTACCAGAAGAGAACACCTAGAACTCTGCTATGATTTCGCTCCTACAACCCTATATATAGCATTCTGATTTCGCTCTTACATACATGTCACATGAGCGAAATCACATCATTGCCATATAAGCGAAATCATGACTTTGACACAAAAGCGAAATCACCACATTGACACATGGGCGAAATCAGCTTTACTTCTTGAACGAAATCTCCTAAAACCAAAAACTCATATTATGCTTTCATAATTGTTTTTGTCTCATATGAGGAGATGTCATTGATGATGTCATATTGATGTTGTCATCTTTGTATATGAGGACATCATGTTGAATCATATCCGCAACGAACCCGAGACTCGACATAAGACGAAGACGACAGATGAATGCACCAACAGACTCCCCCTCAGATGTTGACGAGTCTTAAGTGTCGAGTCTTTGCATCTTCAGTCTTTATCAGTCTTCGATCTTCCTCTGAAGTATTTGTCATTTCAAGAATCCTCATTCTCTATCTTTATCTTCAACAAACTCCTCTCTCTCAAATGTTGAATATCATGGTGTCTTCAGACTCCCCCTCTCAATCTGCTGAGATCGTAGTCTGGAATTCACAAGATCATAACCTAGCTTTCATCCTGCTCTGGATCGAAACCTGGCCAACCTGCAAAAGCTCTACCCAAAAATAAATTTTCTGATAACCATTTGTGGATAAGATTTTCAAATCTAATTTACCACTTGTAGGAATAACGTTTTTATTGTAAAACTTTTCTCATTTCATTTCAACATTCCTCAAACACTTTCACCCAAACCATTTGTTCATCATGTTTAGCACTTGGAATTTTGAAAATCAGCTTTCCAAAATCAGTCGTCGAAAATCTTTTTGGATTTTTCAAAATTTATGCTAAAACACACTAAAATCTTTTTGGATTTTCTGGAAGAAAATAACTGACACTACTTGTAGAAACAAGAAAATGCAGAAATGAAATGCAATAAAGAAATATTTACAGACAATATTTTTGTGAGTTCGTGCAAGAGGATCATATCAGTTATTGAGACAAATCACCAACACCGTTAAGCTTCATTTCATTTTAAGCTCTAAATGATTCACTTAGATTGTCAGTATGTTTGTCCACTTAAATTTTCACACAAAGTTCAACTGTTTCGAGATATGAGATTAATGTTTTAAGCACTTAAACTCAATCGTGTGTCCCACCTCAGAATATACTCCCGTATCCAGATCCCAATATTCAGTCTTACAGGTAATTATGACACAAATGATATCTGTAGAGGTTAATAAATTATGAAGAATCATGAGAGCTCAGGTCAGAACTACCGTTCAGCAAAGAGATCATGACTCAACTTTTGGGTGTGTCCCCTTTAGAGGATCTTTTTTACAACATCATTGCTAAGCAATTTTATTGTCTTATCATATATGCTGAGGGTGATGCTATGTTTCAAGCATTGCGGAAAGTATTATTCGAGGACTAGGTCAGAACTTCCATTCAGCAGAAGTCCCGGAATAATACCCCAGATATCACTGAGTATAAAGACCTAGTATATCAGAAAAAGGAATCTTTCAAACGAGATTTCGGGGGTTACCCATATATCCGAGAGATGTTTCCCCACGATATAAGCAAGTTTTAAATTTAGGTTTATATCTCATCACAATCTACTAAATGTGCAAAAACCTACTGACACATCATCAGTGAGACCGTTTATCACTTTTTAACTTTCCAATTCCTTAGCATGTTGTGATAGTCCACTGATGTACTATCATTTCCTCTTTTATGCAACAAAACTCATTTTACATTTTATCATGTTTTTGGCTTTTTCAAATTTTCTAATGTTTTTGAATTTTCTGAAAATTCTTACTCCCCCTAAAATGCAAACACATTTTAGGAAATTTGAAAACAAACTGTACAAGTAACATGACAACTGATATCGAATTGCCTCAATTCTCCATCCACTTGGCATAAACAATCAGAACTCCCCCTCACAACAAACTATTTTCCCATTATGATCTCAAAACACTTAAGTTTGTTTTAATCAAAATGGTTTTTCCGGAAAATAAGTTTTGTTGATTGATTTTAACCATTTGTAGGTTAGGGGTTTGGTTCATCACTTAGTTTTTCAACCACTTGTAGGAAATCAGATACAACTTAATGTCCCTGATTTACCACTTGTAAGATCAATCTGATTCAAATTCTGAACCACTTGTAAAAATCACAAACATACAACTCAAACCTGCTTTTCAACCAATTTACCATCTGTTGGTTGAATTCTCAAGGTGCCGATTCCTACTCCTCGCTTACAAACCTGGGAGTTCCGGCAAATCCTGCTTTTCAAAAACACATTAAACAAACATGATAAAAATGATGCCGATTCATGATCCACGATTACCAACTTGGGATCTCCGGCAAGTCAGGTTTTTATTCTTTGAAAAATATATCCACCCAAGCCTGACCTTCCTTGGGTGTAACAACATTTTCTTCTCCATCTTTTCTTTCAGCGAACCTGTGAACTCCTCTTTTGGCAGCGTAAAATTCTTTAACACCTTTGGCCTTACCATTGACCATTTTGCCAAAAATGTGTTTCACAGTTCCGTTGAAAGCCTTATCAACATCAAATTTTTTCTTGTCAGAATAAAATTGATTTGAAATTTCAACATTTCCAACTTTCTTCATAAAATTTTCAGCACGCAAAGGTGGAAAATTTTCATCATTCATAGTTGGAACTGATTTTTCAACCTTTTTCTCAACACGTGGCTCCTCTGATTTTGTGAAATCAGATTCATCACCAGAATTATTACCTGAACCTTTCACAACCCATTTTTGATTTTTTACATTTTCTTTTCCTTTCAAAACACTCTTTGAACATTCTCCCTTCTCGAAGGTTGAATTTTCAAAGCCTGTAAACTTTCGGGTTTTCAGTTCAGTGTTATCCACAACTTTCTCTTTCAATTTACCAGATACTTCCTGTTTTGGTTTGAATGTTTTCGGACAATTCCTAGCAACATGACCAGCAATCTTGCACTGAAAACAAGTTCTGGTTTCTATCTTCTTTGGAACAACATTCTTCTTCAGTTCTTCTTGCTTTTTGGCAAGGAATTCCTGATTCGTCTATTTTCTGAATACTTGTTCTTTCTCAGCCTCTGTCGTTTTCCCTGAAACAAACACAGTTTTTGGTTTATAAACTTTTTCATTTTTATAATTTTTCAGTTGAATAAAACCTAATCCTTTCCTTTTGAAATTACGATTATGGTTTGGTTTCTTTTGGAAACTATAACCACAATTGTAACCCATTTTCTTGTTAATTCTTTGTTGTTCTCTTGAAGTGTATTGCTTAGGTTTTCCAGAAAGATTTAAATCTTTTATTTCAGAAATATTAATTTCTGTGATTTTGAAAACCTTTTGAATCATTTCAAATCTGACACTTCTTATTGGAAAAATCTCATCAGAATATAATTTGTCAGAATCTTTCAAAGTATATGCTACTTTGATCGGTTCATCATTCAAATTAGATTTTGATAGCAAAAATTTCTTATCATAAACCCGTTTGTCCTTTTTGACTGTTGACTTTGACGCATCGGACTCAGATTTTGACTTGGATTTGGACTCCGGTTTTGACTCCTCACAGTCATCTTTATCTTACACCTGATCGACCACACTTTTTATCAACTTTGACTCATGATCAGTGTCGGACGACGTGTACCTGACATCAATATTTTCTGGCAAGTTATCCGACGGCCCAGACTCCCATTGTAAGTTTATTGCCTTATCGACTCTTTCGGAATTTGGATTTCGAGGTGGAAATCCATTTTCGACCGGGGGCGGACATCTAGTATAGACCACACATGGTTTCTTACCAGAAATCTTCACTTTATCTTCATCTTTTGTCACAAATTTCTTTTCTTCGGACGTCTTCACATCTTCATATGTCTTCAAATTCTCCACAACTGGATAAATCCTGTCAACAACAAAAGTAGAACATGAGTAACTTTCTAATAACTTGTTGACTCTTTCGGTTTTGATTCTTTGTGTTTCTAGCTTTAATTCCAGATCATCACATTTCTTTATGTGAAAGTTGACATCATCCAGCTGTCTCAGGTATGCTCTCTTCAGCGTATTCATTGCCACAACTTGTTCATCGTTTGAATCAGTATACTTGTTGATTTCTCTGTTCATTGTATCATAGGATTCTTTCAATCTGTTTATATTATGCAACAACTCATTGTTCTGCTTGATTAAAGAATCACAGTTCATGCACTTTTCAGGAACTTTAACAGGTTCTGCATCAACTTTGATTTCAAATTCAAGAACCTCTTTGACTGTTCTGTTTGATCGTAAAAATTCAGCTCTTCTCTTTTTCTCAGCTTCAGCTTCAGCTTTTAATCTCTCTTCCTCTTCTTCCTCTTCTTCAAGCTTTCTCCGTCTTGCTTCAGCAGCTTCCATTACTTTTCTGCACTTTTCGGCAAATTTCAAATCGTAGGCATTTGCAATGAAAGCTTTAGCATCTTTGGCCATAAGTTCTTGATCTGAGCAAAAATCGTTCCAACAGAAACCTTCAGCCAACTTTTCATCATCTTGTTCTGCCAAACACACTTTGCTGTTTGTTGGAAGATATTTATCCCAGGTAAAATTATCATATTTGCCCTGATTGACTAGACATGCTCTTTTTGAACCTTCAATCACATCTCTCCCGTGAGCAGTTTGTGCCTGATGCAGTGCTGGTGGTGTGACTAGATGATAAATCGCCTTTTTGTGATAATCGTTGTTTCCAAAAGGATTCTGTGCTCCACTAGCTTCACGATTTTTGCACTCCCTCTTGAAATTCCCCTTTTCCCTGCAACGAAAACATGTAACTTTAGATTTATCAAAGCCTAAAGTTGAAACATTTGCATCACGGAAATCATCTCTTCCCGTAATTTGTTTAAACTTCTCAGCTCTTCTCAATACACTGGCCATGCACCATTTAATATCCATCAATTCTATTTCCTCAGCATCGATTTGATCGTAATCCTCTTTCATGAGCATTGGATTACCGATCTTTCCGGCCACAAAACTACTATAGGATTCCAACACCATTCCCAACAAAGACATTTGATTTTTAGCTACTTCTTCAGAATAATCTTGATCACTTTCAAGATTTAATACAATATTGCATTGAAGTTTTCTTCCATTCTTTGTTGCCGAAATGTTTGGATCAAATGATGAAAATCTTGTGCTGCTTGATCCCTGGGATGATTTCTTTTCAGAAGAATCTTTAACACTGAAAGCAGTTTATATTTTGGAGAATGATTTGTCGTTCCAGTAACACCACTTTTGTAATACAATCCGATGTCCTGTTCTCCATCATAATTCTTCATCCTGGCGATCTTTCTCTGCTCCATCTCTTGAGCTTCCAAATGTTTGATGAAGTCTACCAGTGTCATGTTTTTATAATCTTTTCTGTTGGATCTCAGCATCATCAGAAACGTTCCCCATGTTTCATGTGGTAGCGCATCTGCAAGTTTTTCAATCAATTCATCAGTATCTTTTTTAATACCAAGTTTTGTCATATTTCTCACCAAGTTACAATATCTATCAATTATTTGCTTGGTGTTTTCAGATTTCAAACCACGAAATAAATCGAATTCTTTCTTCATGAGTGACATTTTGTTTTTGAGATATCATCACTTCCAACAAATTTTGCTTCCAATACTGTCCAAATCAAATAAGCAGTTCCATCATGTTGAAGCAGTATCAAGATATCTTCTTTTATTGCTTGCTGAAGCAGACTTACCATCAGTTTCTCATCTCGATGTTTCTTTTTATCTTCCGTACTCATTTCTCGAATTGTTAACTGCGCACCATTTGTTGTGGGTCTAACATATGGTTCCTCAGTGTGTTCCCACGCATCGAAATGATAAGCTTCAACCCAATTCCCAAACCGTTCGGACCATCCATTGTAATCATCAATATCCATGAGCTTAGGTGGTTTTTTGAGATGTCCCGGTTTCATTTTCAAGTAAAGCGTTCTGTGTGATTGTAATCGAACTAGCAAAAGCGTTATAAAATTCGTTGTCCATTGTTTGATTGTCCAAAATTTCACAAATTTCCAAGCTTAGGCAAAACTGTTCCTTGGAGCGAAATCTCAAATATCAAGTGTCACAAAAGCGAAACCTTTGTTGTCACTATAAGCGAAAACCACTAGTTGTCACTAAAAGCGAAACCACTATTTGTCACTATAAGCGAAAACACTAGTTGTCACTAAAAGCGAAACCATTTGATGCACATATAAGCGAAACCACCTGATTGACACATAAGCGAAATCAGGTTTTGACATATGAGCGAAATCAAACAGTGTTCCTTGGAGCGAAACCCTGAGTGTACTAATGAGCGAAATCTCAAATGTCACTGGAGCGAAATCAACTTGTGCCTTATAAGCGAAATTACTCTTTAAACTTCCACAAAAGCGAAATCAGTTGCTGACATCATCATATGCACGAGTCCTTAAGAGCGAAACCTCGAAAATCCTAAGATCTAAGTCGATTTTATCTTTGAAACTTTCAAGGGTTTATTAATGCATGATTCCGAGTGTTGTGTGTGAAATTTAGCTGGTTTTACCGTGAAAATTTTTCAAAAATGACAAAGAAGGTGTAGAAAATCAGAATATTCAGCTGAAATGGCAAGAACTCTTCCTCCTGAGCTCTGATACCACTTGCAGGATCATATTCGGCCCTGTTTGAGTCGATCAGAAGAATTCCTATCCAACACAAGAGGCGGAAACTAATGATTTGGTGCGATTTCAGCTAGATTCACTTTAAACTGTTTTTGTATTGATCACGAATGCGATTACAAGCTCTAACAACACTTCGGCAGCACTTCGTGGCTTACCGGAAGAGAACACCTAGAACTCTGCTATGATTTCGCTCCTACAACCCTATATATAGCATTCTGATTTCACTCTTACATACATGTCACATGAGCGAAATCACATCATTGCCATATAAGCGAAATCATGACTTTGACACAAAAGCGAAATCACCTCATTGACACATGGGCGAAATCAGCTTTACTTCTTGAACGAAATCTCCTAAAACCAAAAACTCATATTATGCTTTCATAATTGTTTTTGTCTCATATGAGGAGATGTCATTGATGATGTCATATTGATGATGTCATCTTTGTATATGATGACATCATGTTGAATCATATCCGCAACGAACCCGAGACTCGACATAAGACGAAGACGACAGATGAATGCACCAACACATTTATATTTAAAACCTTTTTTTTAAACAAAAGGGCACATAAGTCAAAGTACGACATAATAATGGAACATGCGCATAAACTCAGATTACTAGTCCGATCGTGTAATATAAACTTATAGGGTTATACTATATCATAATAAGATCATAACGGAATTTAAATCAATAGCATACTAGTCTAATTCGGTTTATAACCAAAAGTCAACGTAGAAGTCAAACTACACGACTTTCGGTTGCGAACCGACCCTAAAACTGGAATTGAAGAGCCGAACATGTTTACACATGTTTTAATAATTATTACCAAGTTGTTTAAGTGATAAAAAAAATTTTAGAACATTTCTAAACTCATATCGTAATTATTTTTAAAACTGACCCGTTGACTTTTTAAATTAATATTACGTTGACTCGTCAGTTGACCAAGCAAACGTGATTCTTAGGAGGTGCCATTTTGAAGGGTTAACACCTATCTAATTAGGATCACGTAGCCATCTTCATTGTGAACAAGGGATTGACAGTTTAAGGTCTAACTTAAAGTCAAAGCGTTTATCGTAAACGCTTGACTTTTCGTCTTTAAAAGCCAAATAAAAGAACTGGTTACGAAAGGAACACTTACAGTGGTCCTAGGGACTGAAGAATACTCAAAGGGTGCTCCCAATATGCTCAGGAACTCCCAATAAGAGAAGTTAAGAAGAATTTAAGAATTGGTGCACTTGAAAATGAAGTTTCAATGCCCCTTTATAGTTGAGGAGGATTCATGGGATGACAAGTGTTAAGAGGGTGTTAGAGATCATTGTTTCGTATAAGTGGTTTACTTGGAGGCCACACAAAATTTTTTCTGCTGGGGGACCCCTTACGGACCGTATGGGGTTTTCCTTTACGGTCCGTATGGACCTGGCAGGGGCAGACTTTCCATTTTTAGCAGATTTACCCCTAGACTTGTATTATCACGTATTGTCACTTTTAACCCCTTTTAACCCCAAATTTAGGTTATATAAAGGTGTTAAGACATATGTAACTTGAATTTTTCCCAGAAATGTCATGGATGTCGGTTCGTTCGGTTGTACGGTTACGCGTTTCACAAATAACGCACAACGCTTTATCGAACACGAAAATAATTGAAATTTCGCAATGATTGATAATTTTGCATTCTCATCAATAAAATACAAGATTTTATTGAATACAAAAATATTTGGATTTGTATACATGGTCCTTATATTGGGGTTTAGGCAGACTTTCGCAGTTTGTCGTAAATAGTCCTTGAGCTCGAATAATGCATACTTTGTTATGATTATCACAAAAGCCCTCATTGGCCAATATTAGGCACACCCAAGAGTATGACCAAGCATTATAAAACTCTCGGTTCGTTAAAAGGTCACTCGGAGGTAAGAATTAACATGTTGATGCTTTTAACCCTTCATCGCGCAAACTTTCAAACGAGTACGCAACTTTCAGACAATTATGTAAACGGCTCCTCACGTCCAACAAGTGGCTCATATGAGAATACAGACACCGTATACGGTCACTCATAGGCTTAGTTTCAGCATGTTGACACTTTTAGTCCTTCCATAAACATAGTTTTCGTTTTTGATAAAAATAGTCCCTCTTAACCAACTTTTGACATAACTAGGATTAGGGACACGTGTCAATACATTATTGGACATGATTTTATGAGGTGTTACATCGGATCACCCCCTTTTAAGGTGAAACCTTTAGGAGTACGTGATCACCGACTTCAAACTCAAGGGGCTTGCGGCGTTTATCAGAGTAGCTCTTTTGACGACTCCGAGCTTTCAAGAGATTGTCTCTTATTTGGTGGATCTTGTCTGTCGTTTCTTATATCAACTCAGGACCAGTTATCTGTGCATCTCCGATCTCGTGCCATACAATAGGCGATCGACATTTTCTACCATATAATACCTCAAAGGGTGCCATTTGAATACTAGCGTGATAACTGTTATTGTACAAGAATTCTGCTAAAGGTAAATGCGAATCTCAATTACCACCAAAATCTATGACGCACGAACGAAGCATGTCTTCAAAGGTGAGAATTGTGCGCTCAGACTGACCATCGGTCTGGGGATGGAATGCGGTATTGAGATTAAGGGTCGTACCAAGAGCGGCTTGGAATGTCTCATAGAGACGCGAGGTAAATCGACCATTGCGGTCAGAGATGATGTTACAAAGCGTCCCATGTCAACAAATGACTTCGTCGGTATAGATCCGTGCTAATCATTCAACCTTATAGTCTTCTCGTATCGGTAAGAAGTGGGCAGATTTCATAAGACGATCAACGATAACCTAAATACTATCGTGACCAGAAGGAGTGCGAGGGAGTTTCGTAATAAAATCCATGGCTATACTCTCCCATTTCCACATCGAGAACTCGGGTTGTTCGAGTAAGCCGGAGGGTCGTTGGTGCTCGGCCTTAACCTTCGAGCAAGTTAGGCACTTCGAAACATAGAGAGCGGTATCATTCTTCATTCCCGGCCACCAATACCTACCACGAAGGTCTTGGTACATCTTGTCGGCACTGGGGTGAATGGAATATCGAGATTTGTGGGCTTCAGTTAGCAATATCTCCCGAAGGTTATTGCAACTAGGAATCCAAATGCGATTGAGATAGTAATAAATACCATTTGATTTTCTTACCAACTGGTTTTCAGCACCACACTTCTTCATTTCCTCTTTCATGGTATTCTCAATGAAGTATGCATGTTGCGCGTCGCGGATCAGGGCTTCGAGATCGTGTTGAGCTTGGACATCAAGAACACTATACACATAGCTTCGTTGGCTGAGAGCATTGGCTACGACGTTTGCCTTGCCTGGGTGGTAGCGTATCTCACAATCGTAGTCGTTGAGAAGTTCAACCCATCTGCATTGGCGCATGTATAGTTCTTTCTGGTTTAAGATGTGTTGTAGGCTCTTATGGTCGGTGAAGACCGTACACTTGGCACCATAAAGGTAGTGTCACCAAATCTTTAATGCAAAAACAACTGCACTGAGTTCGAGATCGGGTATTGTAGTTCTTCTCGTGGACCTTGAGTTGTCGAGACGCATACGCGATAACCTTATCTCGTTGCATGAGAACACAACCAAGACCTAGGTTAGAGGCATCGGAATACACAATGAAATCGTCATTTTCGTCGGGTAGGGTAAGAATAGGAGTGTTTCAAAGTATATACTTGAGGGTCTGAAAGGCTTCCTCCTATTTGGGACCTCAAACAAAAGGTTGGTCCTTTTGAGTTAGAGCGGTAAGCGGTACGGCAATTTTAGAAAAATCGGCAATGAATCGGCGGTAATAACCCGCCAATCCAGGGAATGAACGAATTTCGGACGCAGACTTCGGTGTAATCCAACTCTTAACAGCTTCTATCTTCACGGGATTGACGTGAATTCCTTGACTAATAACGATGTGACCGAGGAATTGAACCTCCTCGAGCCAAAATTCACACTTGGAGAACTTGGCGTAGAGGCGATTCCCTTGGAGAAGTTCGAGAACTAAACGAAGATGTTGCGCATATTCGGCTCTCGACTTCGAGCATATAAGGATATCATCGATAAACACGATGATGAAGCGATCTAAGAAGGGTTTACACACACGGTTCATCATATCCATGAAGACCGTGAGTGCGTTTGTGAGACCAAAAGGCATAACCACGAATTCATAATGGACATAACGGGTACGGAAAGCGGTTTTCGGAATGTCTTGCTCCTGAATACGCAACTGATGATAACAAGAACGTAGATCGATCTTAGAGAAGCACGTAGCGCCTTGCAGTTGATCAAACAAATCGTCGATTCAGGGTAGAGGGTAGCGATTATTGATAGTAAGCTTGTTAAGTTCCCTATAATTGATGCACATTCGGAACGATCCATCCTGCTTTTTCATGAAAAAGACAGGTGCGCCCCATGGTGATGTGCTAGGGCGTATAAAGCCTTTATCAAGTAACTCCTGGAGTTGGCTAGAAAGTTCACACATTTCGGAGGGTGCGGGGCGATAAGGGGCTTTTGCGACAGGGTTGGCACCAGGGATAAGGTCGATACGAAAGTCGATATCACGAGTTGGGGGTAGACCGGGTAAATCGTCAGGAAAGACATTAGGAAAATCACGAACCACAAGTACCTTTTCCATCGGCTTCTTTTCCTCCTCCGCTACTACAATGTGGGCTAAGAAAGCCAAGTATCCTTTCGGAGATACTTGCTTGCTTGGACGCACGACATCAGTTTCAGTTCTTTCGAGGATACTTCGCCATATACACATAACAGATCATCGTTTGAGAGGGAGCAACGAATCATATTTTCGAAACAAACGACTTCAGGACGGTTTTCACGAAGAAAGTCGATGCCTACTATGACATCGAAACTACCAAGTTGCATAGGAATGAGATCGATCGGGAAGACATGGTTGTTGAGTTCGAGAGTACAATCATGGAGAACGAAGCTGACGGTGACGGTCCTTCCGGTGGCAACTTCTACGTCGAAAGTCCTTGGGAGATTAGCGTGCTTACGTTTTAAAAGCTTTTCGAATTCAAACGACATAAAACAGTTATCGGCTCCAGTATCAAATAAGCAAGAAGCGTAAATACCGTTTACAAGGAACGTACCATTGACAACATTGTTGTCAGTCTGAGCCTGGCGGATGTTGATATTGAATGTTCTTCCATGGGCTGCTTGTTGTGGTTGTTGCTGTTGCTGTTGTTGAGGCTGCTGTTGTTGTTGCTGCTATGGTGGTGGTTGTTGCTACGGTTCTTATTTCACCACACGCAGTGGACAGATATTAGCAAAATGATTCGAGTCACCACAAGAGTAACAAGCTTGTGCATGAACAGTGGGTTCAGGAGCTGCTTGGTTGACCTGAGGAGCAGGAAGTTGAGCTGGCGGTGCAGGAAGAGCTTGAAGAGCTTGCTGGCGGGGGCCTGAGCTGCAGTGAGCATTGGAGTGCCCATAGATGTTGCAGTTTGCACAGAAACGACAGTTGACCCCTATCGGATGATGGTAGGTGCAAGTAGGGCACAAAGGGTGAGTACCAGTGTACGCACGTTTGGCAGGCGGTGCGTTGGTAACAGCGACTTGGCGGTTCTGTTTGTTGGGCGGTGCTGGAAATGTGTTGAGTGGAGCGGCGGTAGTAGCATAGTTCTTCTTGTTGTTGTTCTTTCGCTTGCGACTCTGACGTGAAGACTTTGAACCTTGAGATGCTGCATTGTCAGTACTGGGAGTAGTAGTAGCCTGGTTGTGACTCCTGGTCGAGGTTTTGAAAGCTCTAGCCAAGACTCGTTTGTCATTGATCTCAGCTTCGAGTTGGTAGGTTTCCTCGATGGTAGTAGGTCTCGCTGCTTGAACAAAATCAGCTACACAATCGGAAAGAGCACGGATATACTTCTTGATGGTCTTATCAGGCATGTCCACCTGACTGGGACAGATAATGCTCTACTATTTGAAACGAGCGGTGAGACTAGCATTATCACCTCCTTCTTGCTTGATGTACCAGAATTCATTCTCCAGCTTCTGGACTTCGTGAGGAGGACAGAACTCCTTCATCATGAGCTCCCTGAGTTCCTCCCATGAGAGGCTATAAGCTGCATCGTTACCGCGCCTGTTGCGCTCAGCGGTCCACCAATCCAGTGCCCTGGACTGGAAGACTCCAGTAGTATTCACAGTGCGGAGATTTTCAGGACATCCTCTTTGTCTGAAGGTGACTTCAGTCGAGTCAAACCACTGAAACATTGCACTGGGTCCATCTTCGCCAGTAAAGTTTGCAGGACCACAGGCTTTGAATTGTTTGAAGCTGAAAGGAGCTTTCGGCGCTTCATTCTTTGAATCGACAGAATATTTGCTGCTAACCTCATTGATTTCACTGACAATCTAAGGTATGACTTTGGCCATTTCCTTGGCCATAAGTGAAGCGATTCACTTGTCAGCATGGTTTCTTCGGGCAGCACGGTAAGTGTGGGATCCAAATGATGACATCTGTCATTGGACGAGATTCGATTATATCGGGTTTTGGTCGAAGAGTTTAGCATTTAAATACAACATATTTACTATTATTATTAGGTAAAGCTCAGTAACACGTTGGCACATATTCATGTATACACATAATTCACATAAGCACGTATAAGCAAATAATTCACATAAGCACATATTTGGCACATATTCACCTATCCTTCAAGGACGCGTAGCGCGTTCGAGAGTTGCGAGCGATAGTGAGTAGCGTAAGCGAGGAGTATAGCGTACGAGAGTTCTTAGTTTGTTCGCGATTAAATAGAGTTTTAGATTACGAAGGCTGTGCGAGTTGTGCACGTTTTGTAGGGCGGAAAGCGTAAAATCTCCAAAACTGAAACATATAAACACATAAAATCAATGACACATAAAAATCGACGGTTGCAGGCTAGAAAATGAATGGAGTGTCCTGTGTGTTAGACGTCGACTACCCAAAATGATTCGATTATTCACAACAAACTCGAGTACACGCTTTGGCCTAATAGACTGTGCTCTCACCGAAATACGGTGAACGGCACTCATCCTTCCAACTACTACGTGTCTCGCTTCGTTAGAACAGTCGAGACTTTGGTGAGATTTGTAAAATCAAAGTAGGGAGTGGAACGGGTCACTAAGATACGGGTTTCACCCCTAACTTAACAACTTCGCTCCTAAATGTGGTAAAACCACGAAATAGAGATGAAGATCTCCGCCGAAGTATAGATGTCACTCCTAACTCAACAAAGATTCTCGTGCTGAGAGTAAAAATACGTGCGGTGAGTGATCTTATCGAGAGTTCTCGGTTTTCACACCTAATCTCGACCCAATCACTCGATTGTGTTATGCGAGCGTTTTCAAAAGCGTGTGTATTGGGTCAGCCTTAGGAAAGGCATGTAGCGTTTCGCCTTAGGAAAGGCTCCTTCGCACAAAGCTGTAGTATGTGGGTTCGTACGAATGTGTAGCTTTGCAAGTTTGAACGAGAGTACAGCATAGAGGTTCGTACGAAACCCCTACTGGGTTTGCACGAAACTGGTCTGTTGGTACTTAGACTATAGACTAGGTCAATTCTATACGACTCGACCAAATTCCCTATAGTTATGGCTCTGATACCAATCTGTCACACCCCAACCGATAGCGTAATCATCGGGGGGTGGCACTGAGCGAAACAAATTGTTCAAGAGAATCCATAACAACTATTAAATGACAATATTTATAAAGTTCAATATCCCATGCTATTAAACAAATAAAGCATAACAGTCATTACAGATATTCAGTCTCAAAAACAAATTCCATTCCGACAATTCAGATTTTATTTGGTGAGTTTCTAGACTTCCTAACTTGTTGCAACTTAACATCCAATCAACCTGTCACATACGTTAAAATAAAAGTCAATACATAAAGTAAAGGTGAGTACACAAGTTTGCGTAGATATAGTATAAAAAGCGTTTACGCATAACTAGAATGTAACACGTAACGGGCGAAGCATGTAATTACCAACAATGATACAACCTAACCACGAGACTGCGATGTAGAGTATGCGCAACACATGTTCGCTGAAGCGAACACATGAAGTAAAGAGATGTGATCCCTAGCAACCCCTGTCACACAAGTGTTGAGTCCAAACTATAGTACTATCATTGCTAGAGGCAGTCTAGTGTAACACTGTATAAGCATAGTAACAAGCATTCAAAAAATCACGTATAGCATCCTGGAACGATTAGCGTTTATAAAGTGTTTGCGTTGTGTGTTGTGTTTTGATAGAGAACGTATGTAACACCCAAAAGTGCGTTAAACGAAAATGGGTTCGAGTATACTCACAGTGCGTGTTTAACAGTTAAACATAGTCTGGTTGGATTGAAGGGAGCGCTGAGTTAGCCTGTGCATGGAAACAGAAGCATAAGTATTCCTCAGGGCTGAACGGTCGTAAACGGGATGTCGAGCGGTTTAAGTATTTGACAATGTATCCGAGCGGATGGGTGCCATCCGGACAGACGGTCCCATTCGGAAAGGATGGGTTGTCTTGCTAGAATGATCAGATTTGGAGTAAAAACCGATGTTTAAAAGTAGAAGGGAAAATATTTGGAGTGAGTACAGAGCCTATCCGGACGGATGGACATGGTCCATTCGGACGGATGGTCTGTGTTCGAAGTTTTTGCAAAATTTTCTAAACAAAATGTTTTTAAGGTAACGGAGACGGCGTGACGACGTGTCAAACAACGGAAAATATCAAATCCAGTTCATTCGGCCGGGTGGGCGCTACCCATTCGGACAAACACTCTGTTCTTGATGAAGGTTCATGTTTGACCCGTTAATCGGTCCATCTCTTTGGTGGAAATCATTTTTCAAGCCGGCTTTCGACTAAGGAATGAGTCGAGAGTCTGATTGAGTCCCGATTCCACCAGAATTTATGTAAAAACCGAAAAGAAGTTCAAAACCAGTAGAAGAATGTTGAAAAATGTCGAAATATTTTATAATTTGATGCCATCTCGAGTGAATGATGCTCCACAACAGTTCACCTAAGCAAAATGAGTGGAAACCGTCTTCGAGGTGGCTGGAATCAAAGGTTTTTGAGAAAAAGTTAAAGTCTGTGTGTGTGAGAGAGAGTGTGATTTTGATAAAGAAGATAGAGTAGGAGTGAAATGGGGTGAAGATTCGAGAAGAAAAGCTTACAAAATGGCCTTGAATCGCGTCTGAGACTTGGGGAGCGGATGGGAGTGCAATGTGTTGAAATGAGGGCGTACGGCTAGTATTTATAGAGGAGGTGCGAGGGTTAAGGTGGTGCGCGAGTGGTAGTGTCCGAATGGCTTCATCAGGGTGGATGAGCCCCATTCGGACGGATGGGCTCCATCCGGGCGGATGGCCATTCGGACGCTGAGTTTGGATTTTGTTAGTTTTCCAACTTTGGTCCATTTGTTAAGTGTTGCATTGTGTTTAATCGAGTTGTAGTGAGCGTTTAAGCGTAACAGCGTTGCGTTGATAACCACATAACATTTTAGAAAAGTAATTACACAATTAACACACATAATGTAAATAATCCGCGTTTCGAGTTTGCGTTGCGATAAGCGTTTAAGTCACAAGCGTTATTAGTAGCGTTTAAATGCGATAATTGTAATTAAATAAGCGTTGTGATATGCGTTTAAACGTGTAGTGGTGCTATGTGATGAAAAAGTATTTACTTTAACATAACCCTTTATTTATCATCGAATCTCGGAGTATAAAACGCTTACAAATCGAAGAAAAGCAAACGGATAACGATCCGAAAAGTCAGGTTGTTACACTTATGATCATAATTAAGATTGAAATTGATACATGTTGCAAATGATACATGCTGCAAATTGATATAAACATACATGTTACAAATGGATTAAACAGGCCTGCTGCAAATGATATAAAGGGTCATTTTCACCATAACTAGATTAACAATGATTAATGCAAATGACAAAAAATGGTCATTTTGACCATATAAAGAATAAGCCTGTAATGCAATTGATTTTATAATTGGATCATTTTGACCATTTAAATACTGTAATGCTATAACTTATCATCATAATTAAGACTGAAATGCTATAAATTAACATCCTAATTAACATTAAGACTGTAACATCAACATACAAAATACAAAATTAACATTTACTTTAAGTACTAGTAACATCATACTTAAGTTAACCTACAAAATACACATACTATTCCTATATAACTACTAACTTATCGTCAGGTCAACTCTCTGGTGGATAATGAAAGTTGATGACAGGGCGACCAAACAAGGAGACCACCAAGTGGACCACCATCGATGAGCTTGATAGACTCATCGTCAGGTCAACTGTAAAAAAACACCAAACAACACAAAATTAACATAGAAATCCGACTATTTTTTAATACCCTATTTATAACATCAAACAAATCCGAACCTAATCGAACCCTCCATTTACATCATACAAATTCGACCCTAATGGGGTTCATACATGATATCTGTAACCCTGATTAACTAAGAATGACATACATATCAAACAGTGTTTCAACCAATCTGTGATCTCTAACCCTTTAAATGTGGAACCCTGATTTAAGTAAGAATGACATACACTGGAACCACGATTATACCTGAGGTGTGCCTGATCAGATATCTTATAACCCAGTAAAGTACCGACATTTGATCAGAGAGGAGAAAGGTCGTTGTTGCTGTCACCAGAGAAGAAACGGAGGGGAGAAGAAAAGGTGGGGGGTAAGGTTGCAGTGAGGGACATATATGTAGGGTGTTGTGTTGAGTAAGATATATTACTCAAGTGGAAAAGACGATTATACCCTTTGACCGTTAAAAACTTACGTTGACTTTAAACAACATTTGACAGCATGGGGTAAGATTGCAGCGTATCTCATTCTTTGGGGGGTCAGACAACAAAATTTTCCTGGTAGGGGTCAGAGTGCCAATGGGCTCTAACCCAGGGGGTAAAATTGCAGTTTACTCTAAAATTAATAAATAACTTCAATTTTGCAATTTGGACCCTTTGTTTTTGTACTTTTAACCCAAAGTTTTTCATCTTTTGCAATTTAATCCCAACTCTTTTTTATTTTCAATTTTGGTCCACCATACTTTGCATCTTTCCCAAGTTTTTTCGTTTCGTTCTAAATTTTGTGAGTTAACGCATCGCAACGTGCGTCTGAGGTTCAACATTTTTTCGTATATTTTTTCCCGTTTGACTGACCCGTCGCGTCACATCTATTTTTCTACATTTGACGAGTTCATCCAACACGCGGGTCCTGGATGGACTTGGTTATTTTTTCTATGTTTTACGTTTCGGTTTAATTTCTCAGCAACGAGCGTGCGTGATTCAAAGATTTTACGTCTGATTTTCGCTCGGCGTTATTTTTTTCCCGTTTTTATTTATTTTGCTTTTACGAGCTTTTCTGGTGTTGATGGTCGCTGACAATGATTTAGTTTTATGGCAACTGCTGCAACGCATAGGGTTAATACTAGTAAAGGAATATAAATAGAACTAAGTGTAATTAAATAAACAAACACCAACAAAAGTATCCTTTTCTCATTTACGTTTGCAAACAATGAGCAAGTAATTTATGTTCGTTATGATCTCTTTAGATTTCTATATGTTCATTAGTTTTTGTTGTTAATCAATTATAAAAGCATCTACAATGGTGGTCAAAGTGCATAATTCAGACTGCCAAGTCAGTATGTCACATCATTTCAAACTTCCACATCACGTCCCACTTTTACTCTAAAAAACAAAAACCAAAAAAGGGTTTGTGAGTGAGTGGTCCCCTCAATTCCAAAGCATGGAAGTCTGGTGGAATAATCCGGACCACCATAGTCAAACACTCATAACAAGGGTGGTCCGCTCAGTGGGCTTGGGCAGCGGACGGCTTGTTGTATATGCTCTAAATCAAACAAATTCTAAAATTCACAGCTTTTTTTTCTAACATGAAATGCTCGAGCTATGTGTGAAGGTGTAAACGAGGAGTTTTTCTCTTTGGAAACGACTTAAATAAATATACCCCAATGAAAGGTTGGCGAGAAACTAGCAGAAGAAGAGGGTATGTATATGTAGACAAGGTATTCGAAGATATCAAGATTCAAGCTTTTGACCGGGTCACGGGCGAAAAATGTCGTATGGGCTTGGGTTTGTTCTCGCTATGGTTGTAGGGCAATTTTTTATGTTTGGGGTTTTTTTCTTTTGTTAGTTTTCCGCTAGCTTTTCATTGAACAAATTTCATCGTTGCCACTGAATTAAATCAGATGGCTTAACCTTTTAATGAGGCTCTTAATGGTTCAGACCTCTTACTGGTTCAGACTGTTTGTTTCACGAGCAGATGTCTGAATGGTTCAGACATTTGCCTCTGAATGGTTAAGATTTATACAGAGTGTGAATGGTTAACAGTAAGACCTCTAATCTGAATTGGTCAGACATTTGCCTCTCAGCATTATACAGACTCTTAATGGTTCAGACCTCTTACTGGTTCAGCACTTAACCATTCAGATTTGCCAAACAGCCCCTAAGAATGAATAACTAACAATAGCATAAAAACGGTATCACTAGTGTTCGAACCATTATCAAAGATTTTTTTCATTTCTAAATTTGCAGGTAGCCCACCATGTTGTCATAAAAAACAATCTCCAAGCCTTAGAATTTAGGAAGTACCGGTTCCAGCTAGTAGAACGAACCACTTCCAGAAGAATATAAATATCAAGAAAATTCCTTACTGCCTTCAAATAAAACTCCTCTTCCAATTCCATGTATTATTTGATTCTAAATTAGCCCCTATTTCAATTTCAAATTGGTTTGCTGGTACCACAAACAAAAAGGTACATCAATTAGACAGAACCCATGTAATCAAGGCTGGTCTTAGATGTTTGTAACAAAATTTATCATACTAAACTGAATCCAATGAGCCAAAAATGTATGCAAAACATATGAAACATGATCAAGCTATTCTTACAACCATCTTGTTCTTCTTCCCGGCCGACAACAACAAAACCTTCCCATCCACAATATCATCAGCCTCAATCTTCTTCCCTTCATTATCAACCCTCCCATTGTTCAAATACAATCCACCTTGCTTCAACAACCTCCTAGCAGCAGACTTACTCTCAATCAAGCCCGTCGAAACCGACAAATCCACAACACTAACATCCAAAACCCGATCATAACCCAAAGAACACGACGGCACATCCTCTGCAATCCCCTCAATCGTTTTCCAATCCAATCGCGTCTCAGCCCCCGGCCTCAAAGCCTCCGTCGCTTTAACCGCTTCCTCCAACCCATCCGACCCGTGAACAAATCTCGTCACCTCCTCCGCCAACCTCCTCTGAGCCGAATTCGGCACATACCCGCTACTCTTCATCCCCGTCTCAATCTTCTCTATCTCATCCAAACTCAAGAAAGTAAGAATCTTCAAAAACCGAATCACGTCCTCGTCCGGCACCGAGAAAAAATACTGGTAAAACTTATATGGCGACAACATCACCGGCGAGAGCCAAATCGCACCATCTTCCGACTTCCCAAACTTAGTACCGTCCGATTTCAACAAAAGCGGGAATGTAACCCCGTAAGCCGAATCTGACTGATGAAGTCTCCGAATCAGTTCGGTCCCAGCGGTGATATTCCCCCATTGATCCGACCCGCCGATCTGAACCGTCACATTCTCATGTTTAAACAAGTGAACAAAATCATACCCTTGTAACAACTGATATGTAAATTCAGTATAACTCAAACCTTGATCAGATGATTCTAATCTTCTTTTCACACTCTCTTTACTCATCATTGTGTTAACTCTAGCATATCTCCCAACATCTCTTAAAAAATCAAGTAGCTTAACATCTTTCCACCAATCATAATTATTCAACACAGTAACAGAACCGATTGAACCGTTAGGGTTAGGGTTTAGGATATTAACAATTGTCTGTGAGATTCCGTTAATGTTACGTTCTAGGGTTTGGATATCGAGTTCGGGGCGTTCGAGGGACTTACCGGAGGGGTCGCCGACGCGGCCGGTGGCGCCGCCGACGAGAGCGACGGCGGAGTGGCCGGAGCGGAGGAACCAGGAGAGGACGATGAGGCCGATGAGGTTGCCGAGGTGGAGGCTCTGGGCGGTAGGGTCGAAGCCGCAGTAGACGCGAATGGATTGATCGGAGCAGAGTGTTCGGAGAGAATCGCCGGTGAGGGAGTCGAGTAGGCCGCGTTGTTCGAGGATTTGAATGACGTTGGGGCGGGGGGTGGAGAAATGGCGGGTGAATGGGCGGTTGTGGTGGAGGTTCCGGTGTATCGGAATTGATCGGGTGAATGGTGAGAGTTTGTAAGGTGGTTTGAGGAAGAAAAAGGTTGATCTGAGTATAGAGGCAGTGGCCGCCATTGGTGTGGTTTTACTGCAACTAGGAGGTTAAGATCGGGATAAGGAAGGAGATGTTCTTTGGATTATTAATATTATATTATATTTTGGCCACCAAAGTTTCTTCTTTCCAAATTTGGCCACTCTCCTCTTTCTTAGTGTCAACGGTCAAACTAACCACTTCGAGTCTTTGATGGTTTAGTTTGAATGTTATCAACCAGGGTTTTTGTTTTGGGTAAATTACATTTTTCGTTCTTTACGTTTGTATCGAATTGTAATGGATAGTCTCTAACTTCAATAATTACAATCACAATCCTTTATTTGGAAAACTCATTACACCTTTCGTCATTTACCACTAA
Source organism: Helianthus tuberosus (assembly GCA_030545235.1). NCBI lineage: Eukaryota > Viridiplantae > Streptophyta > Magnoliopsida > Asterales > Asteraceae > Helianthus > Helianthus tuberosus. Next base: position 101,671,974 of record CM060396.1, on the reverse strand, counting down.
CTAGGTTAAAAATTTAAGAGCTTTGTACCATTTGGTAATATTAAATTAGCTTTTCTCACTCCTTCTATCAAGTTTGTAGGACCTGATATTGTATCAACGGTTCCTTTTGTTGGTTTCAACTCATAAAAATATTTCTTAGATTTAAGTATAGTGTGTGTGGCTCTACTATCCGCTATACATATATTTGCATCATTTGTCTGCTCTTGTGCTCAAGTGGTATTCATTCATTTTAATCTTGAAAATATAAAGAGAAATAATAATAAGTGTATAACGAAGGCATTGTGAATTATTTTATAATAAGAAGTTTATTTATTAGTTGAAAACGTTACACGAAAAGAAAGACTACTGAAACATAATAAAGACACTTATAATAAAGGAAGTTACATAATTGTTGCATATAATTATTATGGTTTAGCAACATTTGTTTCAGAGTTCCATGTTATTGGTAAAGTCGGCGACATTCATTTTGATGTTGATATCATTAAAACTATCCACATGGTTCATCACCTTTTCTTTTCTTTTGAGAGAGGCTTGGTAAAGTTCACATAAATGTGAAGGTGTACGACAAGCCTTTGACCAATGGTTTGCACTTCCACATCTGAAACAAGAAGTGCCATTGTTTTCGGACCTACCAGCTTCATTCCTTTTGTTATACTGGTTGGGATTGGTATTTTGTGGAGTGTGGTAATTGGGGGTTCTTTGATTTCGACCACGACCACGACCATGGGAATTACCTCGGAAATTATTATTTCTTTTGAAGGAATAATTGCGACCATTACCTTTACCAAAATGGCCACGGCCACGGCCTCGTCCCCATTTTCTTCCAAAGTCTTTAGTATCATCATTAATAACAGCATTTGCTTCTGGAATGGCTAATGATCCAGTGGGACGAGCTTGATGATTTTTCATTAGTAGCTCATTGTTTTTCTCTGCTACAAGAAGAAATGAATTTAGATCATAATATCTTTGAAACCTTTGCAACCGATATTGTTGCTGCAAGTTTATATTTGATGCATGAAATGTGAAGAAAGTTTTCTCCAACATATCTTCCTCCGTAACAGTTTGCCCACAGAATCGGAGCGTTGAGCATATCCTGAACAAAGTAGAGGTGTATTCATTCACCTTTTTAAAATCTTGGAACCTGAGATTGTTCCATTCATCTCTAGCAGTGGGAAGTAAAACTTCCCTTTGATTATCAAATCTGCTTTTTAAATCTTCCCACAAAACGTATGGATCCTCAAAATTTGAATATTCAAATTGCAACATCTCATCAATGTGTTTATGGAGGAAGACATCGGCCTTTGCCTTGTCTTGATCGCTACATTCGTTCCACTCCGTTATCGTTTCCAAAACACTCATTGACTTGAGATGTCGCTTAACATGTGTCGTCCACGGCATATAATTTTCTCCGGTGATATTAAGAGCCGTGAATTCAATTTTTGCGATGTTTGTCATTTTGTTGCTAAACATAAATAAGATAAATATTAAAATCTAAATACTCATTAAAAATGAGATAACATACAAAGGTACAACTATAAACAAATAAATGAATACATAAGCACTAAAAATATGAGGTGGAAGCTCATATATTAAGGTCGGCAACAATATTAATAGTATGCCGGCCAATATTAAAACCGGGTGAATCATCTTCAAAAAAATTTCTTGAATAACTTTGAGAAGAAGAGTGTTTGCTTGGAAAAAATGAGATTGATAATTGGTTATTTATAGTGGTAAATTATAACCGTTTTGTAACGGTTATATTACCGTTTTATAGCCGCTGTACAACGGTTATATATATATATATATATGTATCTGTATATATAATAGGTAGAGGATCCTGTAAAAAGTGCTCAAAGTGTGAGAAGTGTATTATAACACTATATATAATACTATATAACACCATATAAACACCGTATAACAATATGTAACACCATATAATACCATATAACACTATGTAACACTATATATAATTATATAACAAATATAACACTATAGGTTGTTTGATAGCATGTCTATGATAGATGTATAGTGTTATATTTGTTATATAATGTTATATAGTGTTATATGGTATTATATGGTGTTTTGTTATACGGTGTTTATATGGTGTTATATAGTATTATATATAGTGTTATAATACATTTCTCACACTTCTCACAGTTTAGGCCCTTTTTACACTATTCTTACCCATAATAATAAATGATGTATTAAGGAAATGTTATTTTATAAGATATAAAATTAGGATGTATAATAATAAGAATAAAAATGTTAGTATACATGAATGTAAACTCTAAATTAAATGTTAGTATGTGCATATAAATAAAAGTTAGATGCATAAATAAATACAGGTGCTATCAAGTCTTTCAGTCTCTTTATTTTATTTTTCATTTTTTAAGTACGAGACTTAATTGTTTTTATGATAGGAGTGTCTGGATAACAGGGTCTCCTAAAGGAAAACAATCCAACGATACATAAAAAGACATGTTACGTTTTTGTAGTCCAACAACGATCGTATATCCATCGTAAGATATATCTGCACTGGTATTAGTTTATCATAACAATTATAGTTTATATATTAATCAAATGCTTACTTTGATTATAATTGCTTGAACGTTTCCTTGGCTAGAGCCTCGTGCTGATAACGTGTTATAATATAACAAGAATTAACACAAGATTAGTGCTAAAACTTTAAGAACTTTAGAAGTGTTACAAGAGAAAGAAGAATAGAATTGTATATGTAACAACCCTCACTTTCGTGCGTTGTTACTACTCGACATACTCGTTACGCCTAGCACCGGATATTCGGATCGTAATGTAACTATATTGCATACATCGATATTCGAAGGATAATCGCATATTTTCGAGATACATTATCACTATACTACACCAATCACAAACACTAACACTCACGATGGCACTAAGTGAGGACCTATTCTACCCTCCTCGGTGGCCGTCATGTGTCGACATGCAGACAATTAACGCTAACAAAGACTCTCGGGTGAGTGCTATAGCTCCAAGTCGTCGTGACGATGATGACAATACGAGTAAGTGGTACCCTGTCAGTCTTTGTGACATAACACACAATAACGTTCACGATGACATCGAGAAAGGACCTATACTACCCTCCTTGATGGCCGTGAAACGTCGCTAGTAATCGCATACTCGAATCGAAAACCGTTTGTATATCGAAGCTGTGGAATATGAATACGTATATACGACCCTTTGGTGATTAATTATAATATATAATAATATAAATACATGAAAATGTGGCCAAACTATCGCAACGTACCAAAAACGAGGATCGAAAGGCCTCCGTACGGATGGGCCAACCGATCGGACAGCCCAGCCGAACGGCTGGGCCAGCCGATCGGACAAGGCCAGCCGATCGGACAGCCATCCGATCGGACAGACCTGCACTTCCTTCCTTCCCTCTTTGCCTATAAATACCCCATTGTCACATCAAGCACACATGCTTTGACTGTTGCTGTTCGACCAGACGTTCCAACCCCTTTATCTCTCGACTTCTCGCGATTCTTGTAAGTTTTTAACTCAAATCTTGTACTTCCTTGATCTATAACCAATTCTACACCTTTCTACCTGCTAAATCTCCACTTTTAACCATGGAATCTCTGGATTTTGGGCATTCTAGGGTGTTGTCACCAAGAAGTTCTTATGAACTTCAAGGGTGATGTCATCCCAGGCAAGAACGACTCAGATCTGAGTGATTTCCATACGCTTTCACATAAACCAAGTTTAAATCTATGTTTTTCTAATCAAAGTGTGTGTGTTTTCGGGTTAAACACGGGAAAGGCCATCAAGAACGGCCAGATCTGATGGAACGGGGTGGTTCCCGGCCGTTAGAACGAGCCGGATTTGATGGGATTTCAGTAGTTTAACACAAGGACACCCCACCTCAGTCAAATCACCTGAAATCTTTCCAAAACCCATCAAATGTGACACGATCAGGACGATGGAACGAATTGCCGTCCGATCGGACAGCAAAACAAGGCTCAACCAACCGAACGGACAAGGTGCAAACCGATCGGCTAGCATGCCAACCGATCGGACAGCATGCCACATGCAAACCGATCGGCTAGCATGCCGACCGATCGGACAGCATGCCAACCGATCGGCTAGTATGTTAACCGACCGGACAACATGTCCAGCCGACCGAACGGGCCCAACATCGATGTCCGAACCAAACCCTGGTCTTTTCGCCACCATTTAACGCGCTATTCACCGCTAAACGATCTGTAACCAGGTTAACTCAGGCGTACTCTCAAACGATCCAATTCAAGTTGTGTCTACTTGTCGATTACGCACTGTGAGTATACTTGAACCCTTTTTAATCGCATTTTGGGTGTAACATACGTTTTTTTAACAAATCGAATTATTCAATCAATCGAATTATCACTTGCGAATAACTGTTATGCATAGATATACGTGATGCTAGTTGCATATGTGCTAGGGCTTATTCGCGACGTCCCACCACGACTAGTATAGTACTATTGCTCCCGTCGGGGTCTAGTTTGCCACCGCATATTCGAGCATCGAGGACTTAGTTGGTAGTATCTACTTTGTGAGTATATATGTCGTGTGTTACGTTTATGCATGTGGAAATTCGCTACACTTTTTATCTATTACGCTATATATACCAAACCTGTATACTCGCCAATACTTTTGTATTGACAAATATTTTAACGTATGTTGCAGGTTAGATCGCAGGCTATATCAAATCAAGCTAGGAAGTCTAGAAACTCAACTAAAATCTAGGTTGTCGGATTTGTATTGTTCGAGAGGACATGAAACCTGTGATAACTTATGTGATTGTAATATTTGTTAGTATGGGATAACAAATGTATTAAATATTATCAAAATATAGTTGTTATGGATTCTCTTGAGCAATCTGATTCGCCTAGTGCCACGCTCCGATGATTCCGCCATCGGTTGGGGTGTGACAGATTGGTATCAGAGCCATAACTATAGGGAATTAGGCCAGACTCGACCTAGTCCGGGTCGACGTCTTAGAAATTGACCTAGTCTATAGTCTAAGTACCAACAGGCCGACTCGTACGAACCCAGTAGGGTTTGTATCGGGCCTACTTGATACTCTCGATCGAAATTGCTAAAAGCTACAACTTTGTGTGAACACCGCATACTACAACTTCACACGAAGGAGCCTTTCCTAAGGCCGGAATACTACTTAGCCTTTCCTAAGGCCAACACAATACACGTGTTTTCAAAAATACTCGCATAACGAAACCGAGTGATCCAGTCGAGATCAGGTGTGAAAACCAAGAACTCTCGACGAGATCGCTCACTCAGCGCATTTTTCTAGCACGAGAACCTTTCATCGAGTTAGGAGTGACATCCACATCTCGACGAAAGTCTCCACTTCAAAATCTAGTGGAACGCACGAATTTATTCGAAGAGCATAACCACAATTAGGAACGAAGCTGTTAAGTCAGGGGTGAAACCCGTACCTTAATAAGACGTTCCACTCTCTATAAATTGGTTTCCAAAAAGCTCTCACCAAGGACTCGACTATCACGATAACTCGAGCCACGCAATGACTAGGAAGACAAATGCCATGAGCTGCATCCCAGTGGAAGCATGAAGTCTTCTAGGTCAACGCGCATGCTCGAACTTGTTGAATATAGTTGGGTTACCTTGGGTAGTCGACGCCTAAGCACCCGAGGCATTCCGAATGTTTTACTAAACCTACGATTCGCTGGTTTTACGCTTTAATGAACATAATTACGCTTTATGTGTTCTCGATTTAACGATTTTCACTCCCTGCTTTATAAACGCGCAATTCGCACAGCCATCGCAATCTAAAACGAAACCCGAATGTTCGCAACGAAACTAATGCATAATCTATCGCCTTCGCTATCGTTTTCTCACCTCAACACGTCCTCGCATAATCTAAATCGACCTGTATGTGTATGATTACAAATTACAATTATATAAATACATATATATACGTATAACCAACAAGTCATTGCGTGAGAACTTAGGAATTTCGTGTTTTCCTATATGGCTCCTATGTGATTCGCACTACTATTAAACTATCGCATCAAGTTTTGAACCCGCTCAATCGCATCGCAAAAAAACTCGAAAATCATTATGATCGAATCTCACTCCAAGTCTCTTCCTGTCTAGATGCCTTCCAACAACTCTACCTCGAGACGAGTAGCTAGGAGGAGAGCCGAACGAAGTGCCAATAAGAGGATTGCATCACTTGTGACCAAAGAAGTGGTAAAGCTTATTCCTCGAATTGCCGCTCAAGTGCACTCTCTCAGCAACTCTCGATCCTCGGAAGACTCCAAGACGGAAGCGCCGCAGCCTGCTTTTCTTTACAAACACTTCAAAGCCTGTGACCCGATGGAATTCACGGGTGAAGGAGGTGTGACTCAACTACTCCAGTGGTTCGATTCTATCGAAGTTACCCTTCGTCAAAGTGGGTGTCCCGATAGTTTCCGTACTACTTGCACCACCGGAGTATTTCAATCACGAGCACTCGACTGGTGGACCGCCGAACGTAACAAACGTGGGATCTCTGCAGCATATGCTCTCTCTTGGGATGAGCTGAAAGAGCTTATGAAGAAAGAGTACTGCCCTCCCCACGAGATCCAGAAACTAGAAAATGAATTGTGGGAAATCAAGCAAGCCAAAGGTGACAACGCTGGCTACACCGCAAGGTTCAAACAGCTTAGCATAATCTGCCCAAGCCAAGTCAACACTTCAGAAAAAGCCATTTCGAAGTATATTCGCGGCTTGCCTGAGTGTGTGGGTGATTTTGTCGAAGCTGCAAGACCTGCTACTATCGAAGAAACCTACCGCTATGCCGCAGAAATCAACGACAAACGACTCATGGAAGGATTTTTCTCCAAAAATCCTGTCAAGCAAGCTTATCAGGCAATCGACACTAATCCTTCAGAGGATCCTAACAACGAGTCTTCTGATGAATCTGCTGACGATCATTCGGACAAATCTGCTAACGATTCCTCTGACGGATCTACCAGCGATTCTTCTAATGACTCTGCCGATGATTCTTCCAACGACTCGGTCAAAGATTCTGCAAGTGAGTCCTCAGACGAATCCTCCAACGACGACACCTCTTCGCAAGACACCGACAAACCCAGCCGCAAACGAAAGATTTCAAGCCCGAGCTCATCAACAACCGAACTGCTACAACCGGAACCTCTTCGTGCAGTTCCGATGTTTCGAAAACGAGCCTACACCGGAGCTCATCCTCAGTGTTACTCGTGTACCTATCATCATCCAGTTGGGGCTGACTGTCGCTATTGCAATAACTGCAACCGTTACGGTCACTTCACCCGCAACTGCCGCATCGAACCGTGAACTTGAGTACAACAACAACAGCTCTAGCAAAAGTATTCAGCATCAGACATCTAGCAAGCGTAGGATAAAGTTGTAACGATACGATTTTCGACATTTATCTCTAAGATTTGAACCTACTATGTTACTCGATGTCGCCACTATGCGTAACATTAACTCTCGTTTTCGTTTTCTCACTCACACTCTAGTCATCACACTTAGACTAGGTTCACACACATACTATATACTATATCATGAAATAATGTGTTTTACCCTCACTACACTCTTAGAACGAGGTACGATAAACGTGCAAGGAACGACTAATCACGGGTGCACACGAGATTAATTGGGTCAGTGCACGGAGATCGTAGTAAATTCTAAGGTGCCATAAGCGTTACGACGAAGTGTGACACCAGACCACGGGATCTAAGTAGTAGGGGTCAAGCAAGGTGTGCTTTATCATACTACCAAAGTTCCGTGAAGAAAGTGCCACGTGGAGTTGAACGTTATTAGACCTATATACTATTGTGATTATTTTCAACACACTACATTCAATCGCAAGGCGTAACAACTGAATCGCATCATCGCAAGACTTGTCGTAAGTCTGCAAACGCAATGCAATCACCTCATCGATGGACTCTGGGGAGTTTACCTCGCAGGGCAATTGCATCAACGCAAGACTGGTCGTAAGTCTATTGCAACGAACCTCATCAAGTACATAAACGCTCACGGTATTGTTGAGTGAGGACCTATTCTACCCTCCTCAATAGCCGTGATGCGACGCAACGCAACGTTAAGCTTATTCGAACAAAACTCGGCTAATCGCAATCGCTTATCATGTGTATCTCGCAATCTCTATCGCTTATTATGTGAACCTATATCGCTTGCTGTGTATCAATCTATCGTTGTCGCCTACCGTTATCTGTGGTGTTTGTGTTAGCACACATGACCTCGCTTCACGAGATGAAGCTCATATGATTAAAGCAAGGTGTTTTAGTCATATCGGCGGGCTTTCGTGGAAAAAGGGCCATGTGGGGTCTGATGTCAGTTAACCTCTGTGATGTAAATCAATCGAATCAAACTGCATAAATCGTGTATACCTCCATCGCTTGCAACGCAACAACTGCCGCTCATCGTAACTCGTTTATCATCTCCGTCATTATTAGTGTTGCGTTATTCGCTAAGTCACCTAATTGCTTATCGCTTATCGTGTATAATCTACCGCTTATTCGCTCGTTTGGTACAACCTATGTGGTAATAACACGCATGACATTGCTGCACGAGGCAAAACTAGCCTGGTTAAACGTGGTGTTTCACCATGTTAGCAAACTCTCGTGGAAACGTGCCATGCGGGTTCAATGTGTAATCTAATCGACATCGCGCTAATCGCTTATCGTCTACCGCTCGACGCCTAACCAGACACGACGCATAAACATTTCGTGTCACCAGGCTATTCGCGCGCGCTGTTATAGCAACGTTCGCAATTCAACTCGCTTGTTTAACCTATTCGATTCTATCTTCAACTTGGTCTGACTTCCTATCGATTGGACCGAGGTAGCGAAATTATATCTGTGTCATGTCGGCCCACAGGACACCGCCTCACGAAACGGAAGTGATATGGAGAAACATGGTGGATACGCCGTTGGTACTTCCTATATATAAGTGTTTTAACCATACTACCAAACTTTCGTGAGAAAGTGCCAAGTGGGGCTCGATGTTAATTAACTTTTCAAACTGTTAAAAACTGATTTTCATAAAAAAAAAATTATTAAAACCATTGGACAAGTGAAATTTCCTCACAATGTGGAGGTAACATCGAATCAGCTTAACTCCATGCCCAAGGGGAGTCTCATAAGTCCAGTTTTTCTTTAAAAACTTTTGCAATATCAAAACGAAATCTTTCTTAAGACGTTGGGTCGACATCGAATTCAGCATTGAACCCAGGTCCTAGGAGAGTTTCCGTAACCCCAGTTTTCACCTTCGAATTCTTTAAAATGTTTGAAACCTAAACTTTCTTGCAACGTTGGTTAACAATCGACTCAGTTAACCCTACGTTATGAGAAACCTTTCAAAGTTCTTTAAAATTTCAAATCGCATCGAACTAACGAATTCCCGTGACACAAGGTACTTTGGAACGCCAACTTGTGGAATATTACTTTTGTCCTTACGTCGCTATCACGCTATCACAATCGATCTCTCTTATTCAAAACGCTCTTGCTTGTCAACTCTCGGTCAAATCACTCGCTGTATCGCTACTTACGCAGGATCAACTCTCAAAAGTCTACCTGTTGAATTAATTTCGGGACGAAATTTCCTAAAGCAGGGGAGACTGTAACAACCCGCACTTTTGTGCGTTGTTACTACTCGACATACTCGTTACGCCTAGCACCGGAGATTCGGATCGTAATGTAACTATATCGCATACATCGATATTCGAAGGATAATCTCATATTTTCGAGATACATTATCACTATACTACACCAATCACAAACACTAACACTCACGATGGCACTAAGTGAGGACCTATTCTACCCTCCTCGGTGGCCGTGATGTGTCGACATGCAGACAATTAACGCTAACAAAGACTCTCGGGTGAGTGCTATAGCTCCAAGTCGTCGTGACGATGATGACAATACGAGTAAGTGGTACCCTGTCAGTCTTTGTGACACAACACACAATAACGTTCACGATGACATCGAGAAAGGACCTATACTACCCTCCTTGATGGCCGTGAAACGTCGCTAGTAATCGCATACTCGAATCGAAAACCGTTTGTATATCGAAACTGTGGAATATGAATACGTATATACGACCCTTTGGTGATTAATTATAATATATAATAATATAAATACATGAAAATGTGGCCAAACTATCGCAATGTACCAAAAACGAGGATCGAAAGGCCTCCGTACGGATGGGCCAGCCGATCGGCTGGGCCAACCGATCGGACAGCCCAGCCGAACGGCTGGGCCAGCCGATCGGACAAGGCCAGCCGATCGGACAGCCATCCGATCGGACAGACCTGCACTTCCTTCCTTCCCTCTTTGCCTATAAATACCCCATTGTCACATCAAGCACACATGCTTTGACTGTTGTTGTTCGACCAGACGTTCCAACCCCTTTATCTCTCGATTTCTCACGATTCTTGTAAGTTTTTAACTCAAATCTTGTACTTCCTTGATCTATAACCAATTCTACACCTTTCTACCTGCTAAATCTCCACTTTTAACCATGGAATCTCTGGATTTTGGGCATTCTAGGGTGTTGTCACCATGAAGTTCTTATGAACTTCAAGGGTGATGTCATCCCAGGCAAGAACGACTCAGATCTGAGTGATTTCCATACGCTTTCACATAAACCAAGTTTAAATCTATGTTTTTCTAATCAAAGTGTGTGTGTTTTCGGGTTAAACACGGGAAAGGCCATGAAGAACGACCAGATCTGATGGAACGGGGTGGTTCCCGGCCGTTAGAACGAGCCGGATTTGATGGGATTTCAGTAGTTTAACACAAGGACACCCCACCTCAGTCAAATCACCTGAAATCTTTCCAAAACCCATCAAATGTGACACGATCAGGACGATGGAACGAATTGCCGTCCGATCGGACAGCAAAACAAGGCTCAACCAACCGATCGGACAGCATGCCAACCGATCGGCCAACATGCAAACCGATCGGCTAGCATGCCGACCGATCGGACAGCATGCCAACCGATCGGCTAGTATGTTAACCGACCGGACAACATGTCCAGCCGACCGAACGGGCCCAACATCGATGTCCGAACCAAACCCTGGTCTTTTCGCCACCATTTAACGCGCTATTCACCGCTAAACGATTTGTAACCAGGTTAACTCAGACGTACTCTCAAACGATCCAATTCAAGTTGTGTCTACTTGTCGATTACGCACTGTGAGTATACTTGAACCCTTTTTAATCGCATTTTGGGTGTAACATACGTTTTTTTAACAAATCGAATTATTCAATCAATCGAATTATCACTTGCGAATAACTGTTATGCATAGATATACGTGATGCTAGTTGCATATGTGCTAGGGCTTATACTCGCGACGTCCCACCACGACTAGTATAGTACTATTGCGCCCGACGGGGTCTAGTTTGCCACCGCATATTCGAGCATCGAGGACTTAGTTGGTAGTATCTGCTTTGTGAGTATATATGTCGTGTGTTACGTTTATGCATGTGGAAATTCGCTACACTTTTTATCTATTACGCTATACATACCAAACCTGTATACTCGCCAATACTTTTGTATTGACAAATATTTTAACGTATGTTGCAGGTTAGATCGCAGGCTATATCAAATCAAGCTAGGAAGTCTAGAAACTCAACTAAAATCTAGGTTGTCGGATTTGTATTGTTCGAGAGGACATGAAACCTGTGATAACTTATGTGATTGTAATATTTGTTAGTATGGGATAACGAATGTATTAAATATTATCGCAATATAGTTGTTATGGATTCTCTTGAGCAATCTGATTCGCCTAGTGCCGCGCCCCGATGATTCCGCCATCGGTTGGGGTGTGACAGTATAACTTATGAAAGTGTATACATGAGGTGCATTTTTCCTTCTACCTTGAGCTAGTATTTATACTACAAAAAGATTAACTATTTGGTAGACAATGTTAACTATTTGGTAGACAAGATTAACTATTTAGTAGACAAAGCTATCCCTAAGTTTGACAAAGAGTTCATCCACTTGCTTGGTAAATCTAGAGGTAAATCTTGATCTTTATGGTAAATCTTTAATAACATTCATAACAAAATATATATTTTGATGACATTATTTATATTTATATTTATATCCTATGAAATACAAAATTATTTTTTAAGATTAATATTATAATATATTTACATTGTAAATATATTAAATATTATTATGGTGATGATATGTATGTTATTTATCATAATTTCATATATTATATAGATTTTTAAAACATAAAATTATTTAAGAAAGTAATAGATACCCGTATGTATGCCCGATGGGTAATGGGCCAGGTATGAGACATGATTTTACAACTGGATATGAGTATAGATTAGCCATACCTGACCCATTCTCATCTTTATTGTCATCTTAGATAAGTTGAATATGCGTACAACATGAGTTTTCGAAAAATCACATCACATAAAATTATCATGCATAACGTATTCAAAACAATTTAGAATAGTTTATTACGTGACTCGTGGTCTTATTAATTACAACAATATTATCAAACGTACGCTTACACGTTTAAGAAGTGTGTAAGCAGAAATATACTGGCATGTTTGTGCATTGGTCAAATTTTATAACACGCAACCACTGCTTTGATTGGTCTAGAGCCTTTGTTATTACCAATATTACAAGAAGTTATAGGTTAAACTCATAGTAGCCAAGAGCCCCTACATCAAAAAGTGTAAGATTCTTGATTATCTGGCTGTGTTCATTTGAATAAAATCATCTCCATAGTGGAAACATCAACTCAAGCACGAGAAAAACAAATTAAAGTATTATCCAAAGCAAAACTTAAAAATATGTGACCATTAGTTCAAATCATACAATTGTTAGTAAAACATAACATCATCCAAGCTACAGAAGCTAAAAACATACCGAATCCAAAAACATATCACGAAAAGTTGACATTTAAAACAAAGCAATATCCAAAACTGATTCATTAACCCGCTTACTTCTTCTCTTCCTTCTCGGCCTCGGCTGCCCTCTTGAGTCTTGCACCCATATGCCTTTTGTTTGTCCTCTCCAAACGCAGCTTTGAGTACGCATTGAACGACTTCATCTCTTCTGTCACCTTCACAAACTCAGCTGCTGGTTTCTCTCTAACAATAGGCAATACTGGGCCTTGAACCTGGGTGGCATTTGCAAGCTCCTCTGGGGTTGAATCACCAGCCTGTTTCAAAATAAAATGCAGGTCTCAAATGTTGATCTTGCAAGGTAAAAGATTATGTTTTATGATAATACAAGAAATCACATAAAATGAAGTTATAAATCCATTGTCAATAGTGGACTTTTGGAGAGTTGTAATAAACAGGATGTATTATTTGGACATGCTTCAGATGTTTGAAGCTATACTCCATAAAATGACTAAAAAATAACAAGTTTGTAAAGAAAAATAAGAAACGTTTTATGTTTGATGAGATTTAACAGTTTTGTTTAAAAGTATATAACAAGCTAAATCTGTTTATCCAAAAATTATTAATTATTATGTGACTTCAAGTCATAAAACGACACAAAAGTTGACAGTCCCTTTGTGTATACAGTAGATACAAAAAAAAAACAGAAATAATACATATAGATATAGATGTATATTATTAAAATGTAAGTTCACCTTAATCTTCCTTGCCCTTCTTGGGAAAACAACCAATTTAGCCTTGAATGTTTTTAGCCTCTGGACATTAGCTTGAAGACCTTCCAACGAGCGGTTCCTGCGACGGTGGTCAACGGCAATGCCAATGGTTGGAGCAAGTTTCTTAGGAATTCCTGCAGCCTATTTAAACACACATGTTTAAAACACACATCACATATATAACAATGTCATTAACTATTAACCATCCAAAACAAAGCTGACTGATCCAGTAACATCAAACATTTCTCAACCTAAGAACAAAATCTCAACACAAATTATATGTTTAAAAGGCAATAATTGGGAAAACGTCACTGAATGGTAACCAAGTTTTAAAAGTGTTCTAATTAGGTCACTCGTATCGTTTTTATCCCAATTAGATATCTTAACATTCAAATCGAGTCATGTCCTTTTTTCCACGTGTCAAGAAAAAAAATGGATCATAAGATGATGGGGTCGGATTATTTCAGTATATGAAATTGTATTAATTAAAAATAAAAACACTTTAAATACATTAAAATTAAAAATTAAAGAAAAACAAGTTAAAATCTACGTCATCACTCAACTTTCGCATCAAATAAAAGGGAAAAAATAAACAAAAAACCACATCACTACGGTTACCTATGAAATGGATGAAAAACCCCTAATTTTAATGAAAAATGAATGTTGGGTGACCTGATTGGAACACTTTTGAAACTTGAGTGACCTAATTAGAACACTTTTAAAACTTGGTTACTATTCTACAAAGTTACCCCTGCAATAATTATGCTAATTTCTTTTTAAAAAGTCAACAAATGTAGTGGTAACTAATCTAACCTTCAATTCCTCGAGAGAAAATCCACGGCCCTCCCTAAGTTTCATGTTGTACTTTAGAGTTTGCCCATGAACCTGAGGACGAAGTTTACCCGCGGGCCTCGGGAAAACCTTAACAGCCTTTGCTTGTCTAGCTGAAAATTAAAGTTCAAAATTAAATGTAACATAGACACACTAATGCAAAACAATTGGCTCGCCACCAGAACGCCTTGTGACGGTTTGATTACAGAGCATACAATCATAAAAACTTGCATCACTAACCATTTCTTCTCCTTGTTTTGCGAGCAGGCTGGTTAAACCATGTCTTCACATAGTTCTGCCAGTGCTTCTTGAAGTGACCATTTGGGATAACATTGTTATGCTTAACCATACTTACTCTGCAAAACATTCAACATTTCATAAATACGTTTGTCGCACGGTCTACGTTTTAATAAAACTATCTCATATGGCAATCTATAAACAAAAAAAAACATCCCCTAATCATCCATTATCAATTTTTTAAAACACAAGTGTACAATCTAACCCTAATACATAAAATGCAGAAATTAAACTCAAAAAAAATATTCTTAACCACTTGACAATTTGTTTTAGAGAATGGCTACAACAATGTTAAGTTAGATGCTCTTCTTCAGACATTAAATTGAAATAAATAACAACAATTTGCAGTAATGAAAACAAACAACCAAACAGCATTCAGTAAACAATAATCAATATATGATTATCAGCTCAATTACAACAAACAAATCAAACTTTAACAAAACACAAAAGAAAAAAGCTTCAAAACTTGAGATTATAACAATTCATATCATCTGCGTATCCTCAAAATAAATCATTAGAAAATGAGATCAAACCTAGAAACTTCACGAAGATTGAGCACAAAAATAATACACAGATAGCAAAACCTAGAGTTGTTATCTGGTGAATATATTGACAATTTCACATGACAGTAAGAATGAGAAAATGTTATGTCGGAGGTTGTGAAAGCGTACCTGAGTTGGGGAGGGAGGGAGGGTTTCGGCAGGCAAATGCGGCGAGGTTAGAAAGAGGTTGAAGATGCAGTATTAAAAGGGGGAGTAAAACCTAGAGTCTGTACACTAGATCAACGGTTCTGATTACTCCTTTGTTTCTTGGGCTTTTTTTTAGTAAGTGAACAAAGGCCCAACCTCATTTATGTATAAGCTAAAGTCCAATTTCACCTAGACTAATGCTTTTGAGCCCAATAAGAAAATTTAGCAGACAAAATTTTTGTTATTCTTATTTTGTTTAGACTGATGAAAACAATGATAATTTAGAGTTATACGTTATATATATATATGCGTGTGTGTAGGGGAGGGTTGTCTTATGATAACGCTAAATATCGTGAGGACCATGAGAGAATAAAAAAACAATCAAAACCAATTTTTTTAATACAAAAATCAATGTAATTAAATACAACATCGAAAAAAGAATTTACGACATCAAATAATTCATTTCTCCTCTCAAAATCACTTTTATTAAAATTTTTACACATGTGTAAATTTTCAATATCTACAGACACATGTAAATTTAAATTTAATTTCTAACATTGGATTCGAATAAAATATTATATAGATCTTGGAGATGAAATGAATGGTGGGTTGTTATAAAATGAGTCAACTTAATTATGCTAAACTGAGCTTCCCAGTGCCCATCTCGATTGGTTTTTTTTTCCCAACCATTTCAAAAGAAAGTTTTTAGGGGTGCTTAGGATTAAGTTTGGAAATAACTTATTAACTTATTAAAGTCAATCAATCAATAAGTCATTTGTTAAAACCCCAAATCCTAGCTTTTGGAAATGAGTTATTAACTTATTAGCTTTTCGAAAAAACTAATGTCACACCCCAACCGATGGCGGAAACATCGGAGTGAGACGAAAACAAGATTGCTCATTACTCATAACACTAAATTGTGACAAGTATTTAAATAATAAATTTCATTTCATTGCTAAAAATATCAATTACATTGTTTAAAATCGAATACAAAAAGTTGAAACAAATAAAGTACAATACAACAAGTATTTAAAGTTAAAAATGCATTTCTAGGCATCCTACTAAGTTCCGTGCATCGGCATCATCATCATCATCATCATCATCAAAATCCTGCAACATGTTTTAAAGTATAGTTCAATACAAAAGTATTGGCGAGTATACAAGTTTTGAAATACTAGCATATAAGTATAAAAAGGTTGTCTCAAATCCAACATGGCAGTTTATATACAAAGTTGAAGCTAGCGTGCATAACTATAGGCCAAACCCGAGTGTCCACAAGAATAATGTGCATCCCTTGTCACCGAAGTGAACGAGACCGTAATGTATAATATGCATCCCTTGACACCGAAGTAATCGAGACCGTAAAGCGTGTTAACTTAACAGTACCCCGCCGGGTGGTGTGCTACTCCTATAGCGCTATAATTGTTAAGGTGGGCTAGCTAAGTTAATGACAAATAGAGTGCATGAAAGTATTCTAGCATAAACAACTTAAGCATAACAAATAGCATGTTTTGGCGGATTGAGTGATTGAAATGTTTGATTATGTGTATTGTGAATTTTGATAGTTGAAACATGTTACACCCAAAAGTGCATTAAAGTGTAAAAAGGGTAAAGTATACTCACGATTTGCGAAGAAATTTCCACTTAGTGAGTTTAACGAGTCTTGAGTTGTTGGAACACCGAAGTTATCAATTTTGGTTCTTGAACTTTTTGCTCAAAGTTGAAAATCTTGGAGATTTAAGAGAGTTTGGAAGTAATTTGGAGATGGTCCAAGCGTTTGGAAGGTGTTAGAGTTGGTATTTATAAGAGGGTTAAGTGGTTGGGGTTTAAATAAAGGTGGTTGGTGTTTAAATGAAGGTGGTTGGGAGTTAGGAGATGTATTAAATGAATTGGTTGGAGGTTAGAAGGTGAGTTTGAGATATTAAATGAGTTGGTTGGAGGTTAGGACATTAAAAAAAGTGGTTGGGGAGATGAAAATTTACATTTTTAGTACTTGCACTTGTATTGTTAGTTATTTTATGCTATAAAGGTGTATGCATGTATATTATAAGTATGATACATGTATGAATGTGATTCCGAGAAAATATAATCTCGATGTATGTCTCGGTTTTTAATTTAAAACGTGTATTTCGCGACAGATTTCATATTATGCATGTATGATTAAACAAGTTTGATATAAAAATACGATTTCCATTATAATCAAAGTCTCGAGATTACAAGGATTGAAATGAAGTAAGAATACAAGTTTCTAAAAATAAAAATGTGAATACAACTTTCTAAATATGGAAAGTACAGAAAATGCGGAGCGTTACAGCTAATAAGTCAATAAGTCATTTCCAAACTCAATCCCGAACACCCTTTTACCACCGCTTCAAAAAAGTTGGGCTTCAAAGCATTTCAATAGTTTTTTTTTATAAACCACTTAAAAAAGTTTTGTCACACACTGACTTTTGCAGAAGCGTGTGATGTGTGACTTAATCAATATCATTGAATTCAATTATAACAAACAACTAAATGATTAAAACTTGATGTTCATCCATGCATAAATTTTAAAATTAGTACAAACATAAGTTGTTTAGTACCAACCTGTTTAACTTACAAACCATTCAAATACTAAGTTCCATAAGGACTTTTTAACAAAAGACTTTAAAACAAGGTTTTATCCCATATATCTTATTTAAGATAAGATATACAAAACAAATCCTTCCAAAACAGGATGACATCAATTCTTGAAAATACTTCTTGAAACTTTCATACGCCCGCCAGATCCAACTTAGTTTCCTGAATACATGTAATTTGAAAACATCAACAAAAGTTGAGCGAGTTCATGTGTTTTGTATGCGCGCTCATATAAACTTGTAAACATTTGTAAGTATGTCTTGTAATCCGGTATGAAAGCATATTTGAACTGATCAGTTAATGTTTTGCAAGGACATTAATATGTGTGCAACAGTGTAGGAAGGCTCAAACCTAGCGGATTTCGTACCGGGCCACCCGGCTGGAACGACATAGTCACCACATGGGCCAACTTGCGGAACCATGGGTGGATAGATCTATCACTCATGCCCCAAGGCGAGAAGCTCGGCCTTATAAATCCCTTATCCAACAACTCCTAGAGTTGCGTGGATAACTCTTGCATTTCGGGGGGTGCAAGTCGATACGGTGCCTTGGCTACAGGCGCGATACCTGGAACCAAGTCAATGTGGAATTCGACTTGTCTCTGCGGAGGTAATCCTGGCAAGTCTTCGGGGAAGACTTCAGGAAAGTCCTTCACCACTGGAATATCTTCAAGCTTCGGCTCCTCAACTTTCTTATCCACTACATGCGCTAGGCAAGCAACGCATCCTTTTAGTAAACACTTCTGCGCTTTCATACAATTGATAATCCGTAAGGGCGTATCGTGCTTTTCTCCATGAATCACGATCGTCTCCTCATTCGCCAACGGGATACGAATGGTCTTCTCATGGCAAACTATTTCCGCACGGTTGTTCGACAACCAATCCATCCCGACCATGACATCAAAGCTTCCTAAGTCCACCGGTAGAAGATCAATAGAAAATTCGCGCTCTCCAAGCTCCAAAGTACAACCCTTAATTACCTCATTCGCCTCTACTAACTTTCCATTAGCCAGTTCTATCGAATATGGGACATCTAGTTTACTTGTAACTAGGCCAAGTGTATTCTTAAAGTCTATGGATACGAAACTAAAGTCAACTCTAGTATCAAACAGAACAGATGCATAGCGCTGGTTAATAGGGAATGTACCAGTAACCACATTTGGATCCTGGCGTGCTTCCCTGGTTCCAATGGTAAACACCCTTCCTCGAGCTTGATTGTTTTTAGGGCAATCCTTCTTAAAGTGCCCCAAGTCACCGCAGCCAAAACAGCCTTGGCCACGACCATTACTGATTCCATTTCCTCCCTGATTATTGTTGTTGTTTCCTCCACGATTTCCATTACCAACTTTGTTCCCATATCCACCCCGATTTTCGTTTCCTCCATAATTATCGTTTCCACCTTGGTTCCGATTACCAGACTGGTTTCCATTTCCGCCACGATTTCCATTTCCGCCACGATTTCCATTTCCACGTCCCGCTCCATACCAGCATGCCTCCCTTGCATGCCCAACTTTTCCATAGTTTTCACACTTTCCATATCTGCACCGTCCAGTATGATGATGCTGACAGATGTCACACTTGGGTAGGGTGCTCATATACCCTTTTCCCCTGGGTTCAGTGTTGGTTGCGCCAGTCTGGGCCTCAGCTGGCGGGTTGGTATCCCTACGCTTGTTGGTGTTATTGTTTGCTCGGGTGCTATTTTTGAAATTTGTGAACTTCCTCTTGTTGTCACCCGAAGACTCCACATGAGTCTCCTTCGTCTCAGATATATAAAATTTTCCCAAACGAACCGCCTCCTCAGTAAGTGCCACACTTAGATCAATAGCCTTTGCAATAGTTAGAGGCTTGGAAGCAGTAACCATACTTAAGATCTGAGGTGCCAATCCCCAGATAAACCGCTCGATCCTTTTGAATTCCGGCTCAACAAGATATGGAAGAACCCTTGACAAATCATGGAAACGCTGGATATACTCGGCTACTTTCAAACCATCCATCTTCAGGTTCCAGAACTCTGTATCCAGTTTCTGGATTTCAGCTCGTGAGCAGTACTTCTTGCGCATTAGCTCCTTAAGCTCATCCCAAGTTAGCGCGTATGCAGCAGCTTCACCCAGTGTTTGAACTTGGAGGTTCCACCATGAGAGCGCTCCATCCAAAAATAGCCCAGAAATATAAGTAACCCTCTGTTCAGGAGCACACTTGCTCATCCTCAGCACATAATCGGTTTTCTCTACCCAGCGAACAAAAGCGACAGCGCCTCCAGTGCCATTGAAGTTAAGAGGATTGCAATCCAGAAATTGCTTGTAAGTACAGCCTGTAACACAAGCAACACAATTCACACGTGAGCATTGACAAAGCACAATTAGAAATATCCAAAAGATTTGTAATGTGTCTTGGGTGACTTAACATTACCAGTTGGAGGGTTATTTCTAGAGGCACCACTGCTATGCTCTGAGCGGATGGCCTCGTGTTGAGCAATAGCTTGTGATATGCGTTCTTGCAGTTCAGCTTTTGTCCTTGGCAGAGTGTTGTTTTCAATGTTTCGTCGGGGCGGCATCTTTCTTCTAGTAAGAAGATCGGGTAGGTTAGGCCTTATTCATTAAATAATTGTCTAGGAGGTGTACATATACATACATACATATATATATATATATAACATAAGCAATCATCACAACAAACAACCATGTAACCACATAAACATCACATGAACATGTAAACCAACAATGAATTTAATGAGAACACGAGCATTGAGCTTTTCATAAATATTCCTCCACAAGATACATTGTTTTTAAATAGTAGCATATCAAAAGGGACACGAGGTCACACTACCCCGGTCAAACAAGTCTGTAATATATAAAAGTAACAATCATGTTTTCTTGTCTTCATGTCTTGGGCTCAATTGTGTCTTCTCATCAAAATATGGTACCTGCATAAAACCAAAAGTCTAGGATACTAATGGAGGTGGGGGAGGAGGGAAAAAGATCAGGCTACGAAGGCGATTGAGCTCCTCCTCAAGCTCGTGGACGCGACAGACAAGGTAACAAATATATGTTGCTCTGCTGTGAGGAAACGGGCATCGAAGCCCTCGATAGATGTAGGTGCAGCAGATGGAGGAACAAAAGGAATCGATGATGATGATGGGGGAACAGATGATGGATATGATGGAAATGGGGACCGTCTAGCGCCCTCCCCAAACTCGAGCTCAAGGACTCTGCGGCTGAGTATCTCGAACTGCAGCTACAGGGATAGGAGTAAATCATCACGGGTATAGCCGACGTGGTGTGAAGGGTGATACGGATCTGAAATGGGCATAGTGTAAGGAGGGAACCATCTAAATGGCTCGTGAAGTTGATTTGATGCAAAAGGAGTGAACTGTGGAATGGGTGGAAAGTCAGCCGATGCAAATGGGTCGAAACTCGGTGGCTGACCAGACGTGCCCTCCCTTGGGCGGGGAGTAGGAATCTCGTGTCAAAAAACGATCTGATGCAAAAGGAGTGAACTGTGGAATGGGTGGAAAGTCAGCCGATGCAAACGGGTCGAAACTCGGTGGCTGGCCAGACGTGCCCTCCCTTGGGCGGGGAGTAGGAATCTCGTGTCGAAAAACGATGGGAAGGTCGGTGCGGTGCTCATCTGAAACAAAAGGAGGGGGAACATCAACAATGGGTGGGGGCTGTGGAACTAGTGGTGCCACATGTGGTAAGCCAAAAGGAACTGGAATAGGATCAGGAACATGATCTGGGACAGACGGAGGTGTGGGTGCACGGACGGGTGAAGATGGAATGGCGGACATAGCGTCCTCGTCATCCAAATCAGTGGCATAAAGTCCTACAGCCTGCAGGGCCGAAGAAGTTACAGACTCGAAAGAGTCTGCAACAGAGTGTACCTCCAAATCGGAGTAGATATCTATAAATGACACAACGGGAGAAAGTACGTCCATCACAATGACATCATCCACCTCCTCGTCACCCTGGTCGCCAGTAGGGTGATCGGCCACAAAAATGTCGAAATCATCAACGTCCAAATCGTCAAACGGACAGTCCTCTAGAGGGACGACAGCGAGGGGGACGACGTCTAAGATAGGTGCTACAAGATGCTCACCGTCGGGGTGACCGACGATAAGCTGGTCGTGAATCAGAATCGGGAGTGCAAGAACATCATCGATAAGAATGTCATTAGCAACCGGGATATCATCCCCGAAATCAGGCAGCGCAAAGGGCTGGAAATCATCATCGTCATCTGATATCATCTCCGGATCACTCTCAGTGTCCGAAGTAAAGACCTCTGGGTCCGGTGCTATCTCGTCATCTGACACTACCGCCATGGGGTCGTGATCCTCGGATAACCCACTCTCAGAAGAAGACATCAGTACCTTCAACATAATAGTCATGGCATATGCACATATATTAATTACTATCACTCGGTGTATGTAGACAAAAATAGGCATCACATAACATGTGTTCACGTTATTCCTATGTGAGGCTTTTCTAACTTAACAAGTCTACCCCATGCAAACTAAACAACCGACTATGTCATTGCTCGTGTTTCTTTCTTTCCTTTGTAAAATGCCTGTTCCATGGATCTTGGCGTTTTGTAAATGCAATGAAAAATATTTTGTAAAAATATTTTCGTGAGAGCGTCCTAGTGATTGTAGTCTAGACTCGAGAAGGAATCCTAGTTCACTACAATCGAAGCTCTGATACCAACCTGTCACACCCTGACTTTTGCGAAAGCGTGTGATGTGTGACTTGATCAATATCATTGCATTCGGTTATAACAAACAACTAAATGATTAAAACTTGTGTTCATCGATGCATAAATTTTAAAATAGTACAAACATAAGTTGTTTAGTACCAACCAACATACTTCATGTTTAACTTACAAACCATTCAAATACTAAGTTCCATAAGGACTTTTTAACAAAAGACTTTAAAACAAGGTTTTGTCCCATATATCTTATCTAAGATAAGATATACAAAACAAATCCTTCCAAAACAGGATGACATCAATTCTTGAAAATACTTCTTGAAACTTTCATACGCCCGCCAGATCCAACTTAGTTTCCTGAAATACATGTAATTTGAAAACATAACAAAAATTGAGCGAGTTCATGTGTTTTGTATGCGCGCTCATATAAACTTGTAAACATTTGTAAGTATATCTTGTAATCCGGTATGAAAGCGTCTATGAAAAATCAATTAATGTTTTTTTAAGGACATTAATATGTGTGCAACGATGTAGGAAGGCTCAAACCTAGCGGATTTCGTACCGGGCCACCCGGCTGGAACGACATAGTCACCACATGGGCCAACTCGCGTGTGAAATCTATTCTTGTAATCATTGTATTAACTCTGAATAGTTCAATTATCAATAAAACAATGTGATTTGATCCCAATATTTGTTTATTTATGTTTGACATTTTGTACGTTTTGATTTTTGTTCAATTTCAAACTCTATATCGCTTTCTGGAAAGTTATACGCAATCTGATGCGTAAACGTAATCAGTTTAACATGACAAACACTCTGGAACATCAACATATTCTTAACATACCCTAAATAGCCTTTACATAACTTAGAAATAAGTTGAAAAGGGTTTGGTATGGCAAAATCAAGTTTATTCGATCGAAGGGACTATTTACGTCAAACTGCGAAACTATGCCGATTCGTGTAGTAACGAACATTTCGGAAAACTTGATCATAAGCTAAACATACCCTAGATATCCTTTACATAGCTTAGAAATAGGCTTTGAGGGGTTCGGTATGATAAAATAAACTTATTTGATCAATAGGGACTAAAAGCGTC
Organism: Helianthus tuberosus; assembly: GCA_030545235.1. Lineage (NCBI taxonomy): Eukaryota > Viridiplantae > Streptophyta > Magnoliopsida > Asterales > Asteraceae > Helianthus > Helianthus tuberosus. The sequence continues at coordinate 101,648,049 of CM060396.1, read as the reverse complement.
AAAAAGTGCATAAGTTTGCATTTACGCGCATATCTTACGTTCTGAACATATCCGGACGTCCAAAAATTTTTGTAATCATTAAAATATTTTACTTTAGTGATTGGCATACTAAAATTCCATTCGTTGTGTAATTTGGATCGTTTTTCGCGTCCGTTCGAGTTTCGTCATAATTAACCGAATAACGTGGCCGTACGACCAAACGAACCGACATCCATGATATTTTCAAGCATATTTTAAGTTCCCTATACTTAAAATTCATTATTGAGCTTTGAAAATGGGTTAACGGGGTTTAAACGCGTCAAAAATAGCTTAAACATGCTGCAGGGACCAAACCTGCCAATTTTTGAAAGTTTCTGGAACTGGCATGGGGTGGCGTCGTGCCACAGCCTAAGGGCTATGCTATGGCAGCACGCAACGGCTGCAGCTAGGCAGAAACTCCATTTTTGACAACCAGCTTGATTTCCAGGGGTTTTTATGTAACTTTCTTAATATCGTATGCTGGTTTTGGGCACCCCTAGTATCCCAAATCAGTGTGCCTTACTTGTAAGGTCCAGATTGAAGCTCAAATATCAAGAAACGATCCTAACGGTTTTGGAAAATCTATATAAACCCACTTGATTCATTTGCATCCTCACACATTTGATTCAAATTCAGCTCTAAGTTGAAGCTCTCATTTATGAAGGCTTCATACCTGAGTTGTTTTTTATCAAATCTTCCTAGCTTGGACCTCTTGTAAGCTTCTTTCATGTTTTTATGCATTTCAAGCATGAAAGTGAAACAGTGTTTGACTTTCTGCTTTGACCACTATTTGGTCAACACAAAGTTCGTTTGAACTTTGCAACGTGAGCGTAATCACGATGGTTATAGTCCCTTGTGACTATACCTACTGATTACCACGTTGATTAGGTGTAGTGACGAGCCAAAGTTTCGGTCAAAATACGTATTTACGCGTATTTTGCAACGAAGCTATTTTTGGGTATCAAAACACTTTGTTTTGATATCAAACTTGTTTTCTAACTTAGTTAAACATGTTTTAACATGTTTAACTCGTCACTTTTAGTTTAGTGACCATAGTTGTATAGGGAATAACCTTCCGAGGTTATACCTTATGGTCACTTCGTTTAGTTAGTTGTATGATAAGTAGTTTATATGCCTTTGGAAAATGACCAAAATGCCCTTTTTACGAATAATTTCATTTTAAGCATATGAAACCTAAATTTTGACATCTAAACTGATTAGGCAATATTATTAGACGTGTTAAGGCATATAATACTTGTCATAGGACTAGTTAGGCGGTCCGAACGCGTTTTACGCGAACGACGCGTTAAAGTAGCATAAGCTCCCTAAACGGGTCGTAATGGGTCGTAAGCACTTAGGATAGGTTCTGATCTAGAATATAGGCTTTGTAAACCATATCATATGAGTTTCAATACTCATTTGGTTTACAAGACCTCATTCTATCTGATCTTCCGATTTAGATCCGGTTTATTAATGTAGTTACCTATATTAGGTGCCGATTGATTCCGTGATCCTTCTAGCTTTACTTGGTTGTTCTTCAAAGACTACTAAGCAATATCAAGTGAGTACATAGTCCCATCTTTTACTGTTTTCAAATATATTTGGGGTGAAACACATGTGCTTATTTGTTACTTTCGTGCTTTTCGTGCTTTCATAACATATACTTGCTATGTTCATTAGTACGCATATAGTACATGATTTCATTTATGCTTTGCTACATATGCTGATTGAGCATGCTAGAACATTGGTTTCATAAATACATTTGTTTCATATGTTCATTTCAGCATATGTACACGTTGATTTACATCTCATTTATATTTTGCTATGTATGTTTATTTAGCATACTTAGTACATTGTTTTCACAAAACATGCTTACATTTGGTATGACATTTGGTTTGTTTAACGGGTTAAAAATACATTCATTAACACTGATCACGCCGCTCGGTAGTATGTAGTGGTACCATAGGAATTGACAACTCCCATTCCTGAAATCCTAGGTTTGTTTGGACGTAAGGAATGACAGAATCCGATATACATAATTTTGATAAACCTTTAATTTGTTTAAGGGTTTGTCTCCTCAGTCGCAAGGCTTGAATGTATGCAATAAACATTACCGCATAGATGTTTGTATCAATAAAGCATTGATGTATTTTTGCAAAACATAACATTTTGATTTAAATACATTGTTTTGTACATTTTACCTATGGTTTGAGTTGATACTTTCGCTTACCATACATAACATTTGATTATACATGAACATTTTGACATTGGTTTAAACAATACATTTTGGTGGTTTGTTTTGGTAAGTGACTTAAATATCGAAGCAACGTGTAATATGATAAAAGCATGGTGGATACGCCGCTAGTACTTCCTATATATAAATGTTTTTATGATATTACATATTGTAGCGTTATCTAAACCACTTATATTTATACAAAAACATGATACATTTTACATAAATGACATAATTTATGCAAATTATTTTTACTTGGTTATTCATTTAACCTCACATCTTTCTTTTATAACATCTGATTTCCTTATTGATTTTCGTATGATTTATAAAAGAAAACATTTTTAATAAGATTCATGACTAACCTTTTGTTAAACATTTATTCCAACTACAAGTCATGAATCCTTCTTCAATAAAACCTATGTATCTCACAGGCATTTTTATGCTGACGTACCTATTTTCATATGTGTTTTCAGGAGCTGATGCATAGGATTGATCAAGATACACTTAGGCGGACTTGGGCCTTAGTGACATAAAATGAAGCAAGAATAGTTTAATTACCTTATGTACTCTTTGTTTCCTTTGTTTTAAGACAATGTAATCCTTTTTTTATTTCAAATAAAATGAAACTTTAAATACCATGGTTATGAAACAATGATTCTGCCACTCCACTCCCCGACGTTTCTGCCGCGGTTTGTTGTTTTACGCGGTCGGGGTGTGACAGAAGAGTTGGTATCAGAGCCAATGGTTGTAGGGAATTAGGTTATTAGTAATGCTTTGACCTAGACTATAACTTTTCTAGGACCCTAACACAAGTTATAATACTTACAACGGGGCAGAACTTCGTTAATTAAGGGGGTATTATGCCCGAAAAGCACTTCGACTATAAAGAAATTTGTGAGAGAGAAAGAGATTGAACGAACTGAAGGCTGATGCCCCTTATTTATAGGTGACCCTTCGCCTTCCCTCGCGGCCCGCGTAGTAGGGTCCGTAGGCCCTAGCCTTGATCTGTCACCTGTCTAGCTTCCCCACGTGTCGACACGTGGCAACTTCCGGGTGTCGCCTCGTAGCCGGTCTGTCGCGCCCCGCGTAGAAGGTAGCCAAGGGCTACGAGCCCCGTGACAGCGCACTAAATCTTGTTTTTGTTTTATTTTTGCAAAATTAAAGGTATTTTAGGCTCGGTTTTCACATACGGGGTACATATTGAGACATATATAAGGGCATTTTAATTATATTAGGGGTTTCGTAATATTTTGGAGGGTTGTTATATCCCCCCACCTTGTTTTAGAGCTCGTCCTCGAGATCTATTGGAACAAGTGCGGATATTTCCTTTGCATTTCTGATTCAAGCTCCCATGTGTATTCTGGTCCTCTTTTGGAGTCCCATTTTACTTTAACCATAACTAATCTCTTGTGCTTGAGGTTCTTAACTTTTCTGTCTTTAATTTGTAGAGGCCTTTCTATAAATTTTAACTGCTTGTTTACCTCTATATCCTTAAGAGGCACTACGAGTGATTCATCAGCTAAACACTTCTTGAGATTGCATACATGAAATACATCATGTATTCCTGCCATTTCCTCTGGCAGTTGTAGCTAATAGGCTACAGGTCCTATTCTTCTAATAATCTCAAAAAAGTCCAACATACCTGGGACTTAGCTTTCCCCTTTTGATGAATCTTACCACTCCTTTCCAAGGAGAGACTTTCAATAATACTTTATCTCCTACCTGAAATTCCAATGGCTTTCGTCTGTTATCAGCATAACTCTTTTGTCGATCACGTGCTGCTTTCAGTCGTTCCTTGACTTGAATGATCTTGTCTGTTGTTTATTGCACTATCTCAGGTCCAGATAGTTGTTATTCTCCAATTTCTGCCCAACAGACTGGCGTTCGGCACTTTCGTCCATAAAGTGCTTCGAATGGTGCAGCATTGATACTTGTGTGATAACTGTTATTATAAGAAAATTCTATCAATGCTAAGTGATCGTCCCAATTACCTCCAAAATCAATTACACAAGCTCTAAGCATGTCCTCCAGTGTCTGAATTGTCCTTTCACTTTGTCTGTCCGTTTAAGGATGATAAGCGGTGCTTAGATTCAACTTGGTTCCCATTGCTTTTTGGAAACTTGTCCAAAAATGAGAGGTAAAATGACTATCTCTGTCAGAAACAATTGATAGAGGAATTCCATGTAATGAAACTATTTCATTTACATATAATTTAGCTAATTGTTCCATACTAAAAGTTTCTTTCATTGGTAGGAAATGAGCTGACTTGGTTAGCCTGTCTACAATCACCCAGATTGTATCATTACCTTTTCTTGTTTTGGGTAATTTGGTAACAAAATCCATTGTTATTAATTCCCATTTCCATACAGGCATTTCTAACTGTTGTAACAAACTTGAGGGTTTCTGACGTTCAGCTTTAACTTGTAAACAGGTTAAACACTTTGCAACATATGCTGCTATATCCTTTTTCATTCCTATCCACCAAAAAAAATTTCTTAAATCCTGATACATCTTATCACTTCCAGGGTGCATTGTATACTTAGACTTATGGGCTTCTTCTAATATACGGTGACGTAGGTTTCCTAATTTAGGTATCCATATTCTTTTCTTATGGAATCTCCAAATCCCATCTGTTCCTTGTTCTAATTCTTTAATCATTCCTTTTAACTTTTCAGTATCATCCTTGATTACTGATTCTTGTACTTTTCTAATATGTTCATTTAAATCTACTTGCAGATTTAGTTTAAGTGAACGTACACTTTTTGGCTTTTCGTGATACTTTCGACTTAAAGCATCAACTACTACGTTTGCCTTTCCTGCATGGTACTGGATATTGCAATCATAATCACTAAGTATCTCCATCCAGCGTCTTTGTCTCATATTCAATTCCTTTTGTCCGAAGACATACCTTAAACTCTTATGGTCGGTGAAAATGGTAAACTTACTACCGTAAAGGTAATGTCTCCAAATTTTAAGGGCAAAAATTATAGCTCCTAATTCTCGATCATGGGTTGAATAATTCTCCTCATGATTCTTAAGTTGTCTAGAGGCGTAAGCTATAACCTTTTGACGTTGCATTAATACACATCCATAACCTAACTTAGAAGTGTCGCAATAGACTACAAAGTCTTCAGATCCTTCTGGTAACGCTAGTATGGGTGCATGGGTTAATCTTTGCTTAAGAATTCTAAAGGCTTCTTCTTGTTTTGGTCCCCATTCAAACTTAACAGATTTACAGGTTAGCTTAGTTAAAGGAATGGCTATTCTAGAAAACTCTCGGATAAACCTTCTATAATAACCGGCCAATCCTAAGAAGCTTCTAACCTCGGTTGGTGACTCAGGGGTTTTCCATTTGGTAATCGCCTCGATCTTAGTGGGATCCACATAAATTCCTTCATGATTGACTAAATGTCCAAGAAATTGTACATGTTCTAACCAAAACTCACACTTCGAAAACTTAGCATAAAGCTTTTCTTTTCTCAATAAACTTAGAAGTGCGTGCAGATGCGCTGCATATTCCTCTTTGCTTTTAGAATAAATAAGAATATCATCTATAAAGACAATTATGAATTTATCCAAATATGGCTTACATATTCGGTTCATCATGTCCATAAAGGCAGCTGGGGCATTGGTTAAACCAAATGGCATGACAGTAAATTCATAATGGCCATACCTTGTTCTGAAAGCGGTCTTAGGAATGTCCTCTTCCTGTACCTTTAATTGATGATATCCTGAACTTAAATCGATTTTAGAGAAAATTCGTGCTCCTTGCAACTGGTCGAACAGATCATCGATTCTCGGTAATGGATACCGATTCTTAATCATGACTTTGTTCAATTCACATTAGTCAATGCACATAGCATTGATTCGTCCTTCTTTTTAACGAATAAAATCGGTACTCCCCATGGCGATGAGCTTGGATGAATGAATCCCTTCTCCAACAATTCATCTAATTGTTTCTTCAGTTCCTGCATTTCTGAGGGTGCCAAACGGTAAGGTGCTTTGGCAATTGGTGCGGTTCCCGGTAGCAAATGGATTCTGAATTCAACTTCTCTGTCTGGAGGTTGCCCTGGTAGCTCTTCTGGAAATACATCTGAAAACTGGGATACTACTGGAATATCCTTTAATTCTTTTCCTTTAGTGTTAGTGATTATGGAAATCAAATACACTAATGACCCTTTTCTTATATAACTTGTTGTTTTCATCACAGAGATGAACTTTGTGGATCTAGAGGGTTTATTTCCTTTAATTGTGATATTTTCACCCCTTGGTGAATTTACTTGGATTGACTTTTGATCACATAAAATACTGGCTTTATTGGCTATTAACCAATCCATTCCTAATATAACATCAAATCCTGCCAGATTCATTGGGTAAAGGTTTGCAATAAATTTCTGATTTAGAATTTCTATTCTTGCTCCCTACAAAATTTCAGAAATCTTAATGGTTTCCCCATTTGCTGTCTCTACTAGACATTCTTGTGGAAGTTTAGTTAATGGTTGATTGAGAAGTTTGCAAAATGAAGTATTAATAAAACTTTGGTTCACTCCAGAGTCAAATAATACTTTAGCAAAAACATCATTAACTAAAAACGTACCGACGATCACATCCGGGATCATCTTTGCTTCTTCTTCTGTCAGAACAAATGCTCTAGCATTTTTAGTATTCTTGGTGTTTGTGGCTGGAGCTAGTTTTGGACAGTTAGGCTTGATATGACCTTGTTCTCCACAGTTGTAGCATATCCTGTTGTTAGGCTTCTTCCTACATTATTCCTCCTCGTGTCCAGATATTTTGCAGAAGTTACAGTATATCGAGCATCTTCCAGAATGCTTCCTTTTGCAATACTTGCAACAGGGTGCAGAGGTAGAACCTACATTTTTCCCACGGTTAAATTTTCCAGAACGGAATTCCTGGATAAGCTTCTGGGTTAGGTTCCTCCTCTGATCCTCTTCTCGTGTACGGACTAATTCATCTGTCAAGGTATTTGCTAGTTCTACAGCTTCTTCTATGGTTTGCGGTCTAGCTGCTTGACTACATGCCTAATCTCCCCAATTAATCCCCAGATGTAACGGGAGATTAATACTGGTTCAGGTGATGCAAGGGTTGGTACTATTTGAGCATATTCAAAGAATAATGTAGTATAACCCTTACTATCTACCCTAGTCATCTTAAGGTTTTGGAACTTATTGGCTATCTGTTCCTTTTCATTGGGAGGGCATAATTTTCTTTCTACCATGTTTTTAAATTCTTCCCATTCCATATTGTAAACCCTATCACTTCCCCTAGACTGGAGGATATTGTTCCACCATTCTAGTGCTGAATTCTTAAATAGATTGGAAGCAAACATTATCTTATCCTCTTCCGCGCATTTGCTTATTCTTAAGACTGCCTCAGTCTTATCTATCCAACGTAGAGATGCAACGGCCCCTTCATTGCCCGAGAATTCCATTGGTTTACAAGACCAGAATTCTTTATAAGAACAACCATAAGACATGGTTCTTCTTCTTTTGGGAATGGGCACTTGAAGTATGGGTCCATTGTTTACGCTGTGTTCAGGTTCAGATGGTCGTTTACTATCATGTTTACTTTTATTTTATGCTTCCTTAACCGTTTTGATAATATATGGCATCGCATCTATTATTCCTTGTGCCACTATGTGTTGCATGGCACTGTTATCCACTTGGTTTCCATTATTGTTGTTGTTCGGGTTTTCGTTATCCGGGTTATTGTTACTCTGGTTATCATTATTCTGGTTTTCCTGGTTCACTTCGTTGTCCATCTGAATTTTAAACATTTGCCAATTATTAATATCACAAAATAATACTTTAGGGCAAACAATCACACAACACACATATTGGTCAAAAGCGTTGAGCATTGCGACTTACTCTTTCTTATAATATGCATCTAATACAAACCGATACTGGAATTTAAATTACAATACTATTATGCATCTCTAACCACAAAGTGGTCTATACTACGATAGATTTATTATTATTATTATTATTATTATTATTATTATTATTATTATTATTATTATTATTATTATATTTTTTTCTCACATATTATATATATATATATATATTATATTATTATTACCATCACCGTCACTAATATGGGTTCATCCAGAACTCCATATTACGCTCGTCGTACTTCCAGACGAGTCGTTCTCCAACCTGTCTTATCCTCTCGCTACTTTCTAAAATCTCTTCTCCGAAAGTTCGGAGCTCTTGCACATTTTCTGCATTCATTGGGGGTGCAGGTGCTGGTACTGGGTCTGGGTACTGGGGCATTGGTTCCTCCTACGGATTCTCCAAGATCTCCCTAATGTATTCATCGTTATCATAGCAGGGATCTAGAGGGTCCAGACCTGGGTAGGCTGCTAGGTTTGGCATGAGTTCGTCGGTTAGGTGGTAGCGTTGCACATAAACCCTATGATCATCAAACCACGGATCATAGTCTGGGTCTAAGGGATTGGGTGCTGGTACCCTAGGTATCTCCTCTGGGTTGAAATCATGCATTTGGACTTGGTTTTCTGGGTTGTTTTCTATTTCCATCGGCTGCGTGGGAAGCAAGGGTAATGGTTGTGGGGATATGTATTGCTCCAGGTTTGGGTCGGCAGCTGTGGTTGCTAGGATATGAAAATTGGCTAACCTCCTATTAAGCATATCCTGTGTGTGGGCATCGGTTTCTCTTTTAGCGGCTGCTAGGACTCGCTGCTGTTGCAACTTTCTCATTCTCTTCCTACGCTCGTGTGCTCCCTACTGAACCATCCTCTCTTTTTCTGAGGGAATGGCTCTTCAGACTGAGCCTTAAACACGAATATCCCTTCTTCATTGTCAGCTGAATACCCTGAGAAGGCAGGCTGTGAAGAGGTGCCTTCGCTCCTAGGTGAGCCAGACAACTGACGATAAACATCGGAGGGTCCTTGATCACTCATACTGTAAACTAACAAATAGTTAAATAACACACAACAATAAAATGCAGATATGCACGTATTTCTGTAATTAATTTCCTAACAATTTGAATAATATCTTGCTGTCAGCAGAACACTTCTGTGGCTGAATCAGTGGCTTAGCTCTGATACCACCTTCTGTCGCAACCCCCGTCCCCTATCTGTCCCGGGAACGGGCGGCCGCGAGACCAGTTTTGGTGGTATCGGTGTTTATTATTTTGGCAGCGAAAATTTCATCAGGACCGTAGTTAGGAAATATTTTATCAGAGTAAATACCACACTTTATATAAATATATTGGGATAAAACCCAATTTTCATTACAAACAGTTTTATAGGGATAAATCCCATTTTATTGAAATAAAACATCTTCTTTTATTTAGGTAACTTTTATAGCCACTTTCTCCAAGCCTTCAGTGCTGTCCAGCTGGCTTCTAGTTGACTTTCACATTTTGTTACCTGATGTTAGTGTATTCATCTGTCGACTACGTCTTATATCGAGTCTCAGTTGCGTTGCGGATCTGAACAAGTGTGACATCATCTTATACAATGATGACATCATCAATTGCATCATTACACATGAAGACAAAACAATATGGCATTCACGTGATATCAGATTGTATAATTTTAATGTGATTTCGCTCCTAAGTGTCAATATCTGATTTCGCTCCTAAGTGTCAAGTTTTGATTTCGCTCCTACAAGCATGTGTGGTTTGGAGCGGAATCAAGATAACTATAAATAGGGTAGTGTACATTTCATTTGTAACGAATTGGCCAAGTGATACCGAAGTGCTGCCGGTTTATTCTCTTATTGTAAACATTGTTAATTCAATATACTAGAGGATTAAAGTGTGAATCAAGCTGTTTTCACATCCGTTTCTCTGTTTCCGCCTCTAAAACGGATTTGAGCTCTTCCGAACGACTCGTTTGGGTCGCGATTCGATCCTACAAGTGGTATCAGAGCTCAGGACGAGGAGCTCTTGCCAAAACAGCTTCATTTTCTTTATTCTACACCTTCTTTCATTGATTCAGATAGTTTTAACGGTCAAAACCAGTTCAAATTTTCACAGACTGTTTAAAATTGAACATAGACAAATCCTTGATAGTTACACATTAAAATTCGGACTAAAAGTGACCTAAAATGATGTGCGAAGTGATTCCGCTCCAATGGACATCTTGTGATTTTGTCTGAAAAAGTGTGATTCCGCTCTAAAGTTCTATCTAATTCCGCTCCAGATTGTTACTTTGGTGATTCCGCTCCAAACCATTGTGTTGATTCCGCTCTAGAACATTCAATTTTCTGTTTCCGCTCCAAAATTGTTTTCTGATTCCGCTCCAGAAAACCAAATCAACGAGAGTCCGATTGAAAGTGCATCGTGTTGTGTGAATTAACGTGTTTTTGTGTCAAATTCATGTGATATTATCATTTCGGATCTTGAAAATTGAAGTTCTGGTTGCATCGGTTTGATCATAGTCATCAGTTTATGCATGTGTTGTTATCAGCTTTAAAGGTGGCTGCCCACTTTACATGTTGAGGTCCAATCAGATTTAATTAATAGAGTTGTCAGCCCACCACACATTAGCGGCCCAATCACTGATTTTGGGTATTGAAGTTGTCGGCAAATAGCTTTTGATAAGATCAGACTTTGCATGTGACTAGATAAGATCAAGATAATATTCGGCACAATTAAAAAGAAGTTTGTGATTCCAATGTGTGAGCCATGTGCATTGTTAATGACTTAGATACCAAATAAAAGTGTCGGCTCAGTGAGATTGATAATTGCAAAGTGCATGTGATATGACCTATATTCTTGATTCAAACAAAATTTTTTTGGGGGTCCAATCAGATTTAAGTAAAAGCTGATGTTGTCGGCAAAGTGAGTGTGTTGTTGATTTGTTATATTCATCGATCAAAGAATACGCCAGTCATTAGTTTGTTATTGGCCCAAGTTTCATTGTTTCATCATCATTAACGGATCAAGTCTTCGGCCCATCTAAAGTTGAAGTATAAAGTTCAAACCATTTAAAGCCCATATTACTTGGCACATCCGATCAAGTTCATTCATTCATTGTTTTCACTCGAACAATTTTGGAACAAGTTCGCAAGTCTTCGACACGAGTCTTAGATTGATTTCACAAACACACTGTTACGTATTCAGTTAGTTTAAACTGATCGTTTGTTTGATTGTTTGCAGGTGTTTTATAAGGTGATACAGCTTGTTTGAAAACAGTATTTTTAAAACAAGAAAGTTTGTGTTTGTGAAGCCTTGACTTTGAAACATGGAAAAGGAGTTGTTGAAGAAGTCATTTGACATGTTTGTAGCTTTTGACCATGAAACAATAAAGATGACCATTGATAGATATTGTCATTTAGTCGTGGAAATGGGAAGATTGAACATTAAGAAAGACAATGATGAATGGATTGATAAACTTGCTGATGCATTACCACGGCAAAAATGGGGAACTTATCTGTTGATTGTAAAACATATGAGAAAACATGAAAACATGAATCTGACACAGTTTATTCAGAAAATTGAAGAACATGAGTTGGAAGCAAAAGTAGAAACTGAGAAAGCAGAAGTTGAAGAAAGTTCAACAAAGGAAACTGAGGGACAGAAAGCTGAAATAGAATCTGAAGAACCAGTGGTTGAAAAGATTGTAGAGAAAATTGTTGAAGTAGAAAAGATCGTAGAAGTTGAGAAAGTTGTTGAGGTTGATAAGATAGTCGAAATCATTAAACCTTGTCTGAATTGTAAAGAATCTTGCAAAGCTTGTGAGGAGAAAGATAAGAAGATTGCTGAGTTAGAGAAGATAAAAGAAGATTTATTGTCTGATGTGAAGTACATTAAAGAGTCTTATAATGTACTGAACAGAACAGTTGATGGTCTGAAGAAGACAAATTCAGAAACCGAAAAATCAATGGATAAAATGAGTGCAACATTAATGACAAAGCAGAGCGTCATCAATGAGTATATTGAAGACTGTGCTAAATTGAAGAAAGAAGTAGAACTTGAGAAGATTGAGAGTGAAAGGATTAAACGATTACTGTTGAGTTATACTACTTGTGATTACTTGATTGATCGTGTTTATCCTACTGTTGCAGGTCTGGAAGCGTTCATGGATAAAAAGACTGAAGATACTGATACTGGTAAGAAACCAAGTGTCAAGTATAACAGATGTCCGCCTCCGATCCATGAAACTTATTCTCCCAGGAATCCTAACGAGGAGCGTCTAAAAAAGGCAGTCAACATCAAGTTAAAGTCTGAAATCATTGATGAATTACCAGACAATAATGATGTTACATTCACAGCGTCTGACACTGATCATGAGTCTGAGTTAATAAAGAAAGTTGTCGATCAGGTGTTGGATATGGATGAAGAGTTAAAGTCGGAGTCTAAATCTGAGAGTTCGAGTTCGTCAGAAAAGAGTCCGAGTTCGTCAGAAAAGAGTCTGAGTTCACCAGTCAAACGGGTTTACAATAAAGAATTCCTGTTATCAAAATCTAATTTGAATGACGGATAAATCAAAGTGGCTTATACTTTGTATGATTCAGACAAATTATATTCTGATGAGGAATTTCCAATAAGAAGTGTAAAAACTGAAATGATCAAACAGGTTCTCAAACTGACAGAAATTAATATTTCTGAAATAAAAGATTTAAATCTTCATGAAAAACCTAAAAAAGTACACTTCAAGAGTTCAACAGAGATTGAACAAGAAAAAAAGGTTACAGTTCTGGTTATGGTTTTCAAAAGAAATCAAACCATAATGGTAATCTCAAAAAGAAAGGTCTTGGTTTTATTTCATCAGAAAATTATAAAAATCAGAAAACTTATAAACCAAAAACAAAATTTGTTTCAGGAGGAAGTTCGGAGGATGAACAGAAGAAACCGTTCTGGAAGCAGTTGAATCAAGAGTTTCTTGCTGAAGTAAAGAAGAATGTGAGAAAGTTTGCTTCAAGAGTTGACAGAAGAACCTGTTTCAAATGCCAAGAAGTTGGACACATAACTTGGAATTGCCCCAAGACCAACTACCAAAAACAGGAAGTTTCTTCTAACTCTGTTCTGAGAAAGACTTGTGTTGATAAGAAAGAACAACCTGTGAAAAATGTTAAAAAGTTTGAAAATTCTACTTCTGAGGAAGGAGAAAGTTCAAAACGGTTTTACAAAAGAAGAGGTGATTTGAGTAAACAAAAGTGGGTTGTTAAAATAGATAGTTGTTCTGACAATGAATATGATTCCATAAAATCAAAGGAGTCATGTGTTGAGAAAAAGATTGATAATTCCGTTCCTGAGTTGAACGAGGAAAACTTTCCGTCATTGACAAAAGATTATTTGAAATCAAAAGGTAGGGTTGAGATTTCAGATCAATTCTTTGCTGATAAGAAAGAATTTGATGCTGAAAAGGTGTTTAATGGAAATGTTAAGCATATTTTTGGAAAGATGGTTGCAGGAAAAGTGAAAGGTGCTAAAGAATTCTACAAATCAAAGTGCTGGTGGGACAGATGTGTTCCAGAATCTCCCAAGGATGGTCAGCCTTGGGGGAAAGTTTTTCCAAACTAAAAATTCTGACTTGCCGGAGCTCCCAGGTTGGTAAGAGTGGAGCAGGAATCAGCATCTTTCTTAGCAAATGATCCTACAAGTGGTACAATTGGTAAAGTACAGGTGGTATATTTAAATTGTTATATTTTGATTTACAAGTGGTTATGGTTGGTGAAATGAACCTGTAAGTGATTGAAAGAGGTTTTCATTGACAAGTGGTTAATCAAGGTCATTAAGTTGAACTTGATTGGACTATACTTACATGTGGTATTTTGGAGAACAAAATGATGAGTTTATCCTCTAACCTACAAATGGTTTCTTAAAATCAACAAAACTTATTTTTCGGAAAAACCATTTGATTAAAACAAACTTAAGTGTTTTGAAATCACAATGGGAAAATAGTTTGTTGAAAGGGGGAGTTCTGATTGTTTATGCCAAGTGGATGGCGAATTGAAGCGATTTGATATCAGTTGTCACTTTATTGTATAGTTTGTTTTTAAATTTCCTAAAATGTGTTTGCATTTTAGGGGGAGTAAAAATTTTTAGAAAATCCAAAAACATTTGAAAATTTGAAAAAGTCAAAAACATGATAAAATCAAAAATGAGTTTTGTTGTTTAAAAGAGGAAATGATAGTACATCAGTGGACTATCACAGCATGCTAAAGAATTGGAAAGTCAAATGTGATAAACGATCTCACTGTGGATGTGTGAGTAGGTTTTTGCACATTTAGTAAATTGTGACGAGATATAAACCTAAATTAAAACTTGCTTATATCGTGGGTAACATCTCTCGGATATATGGGTAACCCCCGAAATCTTGTTTGAAAGATTCCTTTTTCTGATATACTAGGTCTTTATACTTAATGATATCTGGGGTATTATTCCTGGACTTCTGCTGAATGGAAGTTCTGACCTAGTCCTCGAATAATACTTTCCGCAATGCTTGAAACATAGCATCACCCTCAGCATATATGATAAGACAATAAAATTGCTTAGCAATGCTGTTGTAAAAAAGATCCTCTAAAGGGGACACACCCAAAAGTCGATTCGTGATCTCTCTGCTGAACGGTAGTTTTGACATGAGCTCTCACGATTTCGATCATAATTTATTCCCTTACAGATATCATTTGTGCCATACTTACCTGTAAGACTGAATATTGGGATCTGGATACGGGAGTATATTCTGAGGTGGGACACGCGAATAAGTTTAAGTGCTTAAGACATTAAACGCGTATCTCGAAACAGTTGAACTTTGTGTGAGAATTTAAGTGGATCAGTATACTGACAATCTAAGTGAATCGTTTAGAACTTAAAATGTATAAAGCTTAACGGTGTTGGTGATTTGTCTTAAAAACTGATATGATCCTCTTACACAAGCTCACAAAAATATTGTCTGTAAATATTTCTTTACTGCATTTCATTTCGGTTATATCAAAAATCCAAAAAGATTTTCGGTGTGTTTTAGCATAAATTTTTTGAAAAATTCAAAAAGATTTTAGACGACTGATGTTGAAAAGCTGATTTTCAAAATTCCGAGTGTTAAACATGATGAACAGGTTTGGGAAAGTGTGTTTGAAGATGTGTGAAATGAAAATGATATATATTCAAGTGGTTCATCAGAAATTGACAAGATAAATCATTTTGATTGATTCTTGAAAATGATGTATTCAGGGTTGTGTCTTCAAGTGATTAGCAAAGTTTCTAAATGTGTTATATCTTATTTGTTACGAAACTTATGTTTTGGGTAGAGATATGCAGGTGAGTCAGTTTACGATACCTGAATCTGTGAAAGCCAGACTACGATCCCAGTACAAGTTGAGGGGGAGTCTGTTAGAAAAAGAGAGTCTGAAGATGCAAGAGCTAGGCGCCAGAGATCCTGAAAGAGAATTGGAGATAGGATAGAGCCAGATAGAGATCATGAAGGAAGTCCAAAGACTGATAAAGACTGAAGATTGAAAATACTCGACACTTAAGACTCATCAACATCTGAGGGGGGGGGTCTGTTAGTGTATTCATCTGTCGACTTCGTCTTATATCGAGTCTCAGTTGCGTTGCGGATCTGAACAAGTGTGACATCATCTTATACAATGATGACATCATCAAGATGACATCATCAAGATGACATCATCAATTGCATCATTACACATGAAAACAAAATAATATGGCATTCACGTGATATCAGATTGTATAATTTTATACGTGATTTCGCTCCTAAGTGTCAATATCTGATTTCGCTCCTAAGTGTCAAGTTTTGATTTCGCTCCTACAAGCATGTGTGGTTTGGAACGGAATCAAGACAACTATAAATAGGGTAGTGTACATTTCATTTGTAACGAATTGTCCAAGTGATACCGAAGTGCTGCCGGTTTATTCTCTGATTGTAAACATTGTTAATTCAATATATAAGAGGTTTAAAGTGTATTTCAAGCTGTTTTCACATCCGTTTCTCTGTTTCCGCCTCTGAAACGGACAAGAGCTCTTCCGAACGACTCATTCAGGTCGCGATTCGATCCTACACCTGAAACGCGTATAAAAATATTTTGTCAGTGGGAAATACTGGTGAGTGAATCCCTGTTTAATTAAGAAGAGTTTTATCCTTTAACAGTATTGAGAACTATTACAATGTTTATTTCTACACAATTACTCATTCAGTATTGTCAATCATGACTGGTGGGTCATATTACACATTGGCTAACCCTTTGTCCAATGGTAACGTGTTCCACATTTTGTATACAAAACCCCAACATACCGGCAGTAATTGAAGAACTACAAAGACTCAATCACTGCTTAATCGCATTGTAAAATATTTAAGGTTTTGTAAAAACAGTTTACAAAAAGGAGATTACTCACTTTGCTGTCTTAGATTTCCTTTAAGGGTTTCCCGGTGGTTATATATTAATTACACAAATGTACACGTGTTAGTATAATAACCTAATATTTACATTAGCGATACCCTCTCCGAGACGGCATTCCAATGACTACGTCGGGCAGAACCACGACAACCATTATGGAACCCTGGATCAATCGGGCAGCGTATCTAATACGTAACGGGGTTATAATACTTACAACGGGGCAGAACTTCGTTAAGGACGTAGCCGAGGGCTACGCGGCCCGCGTAGTAGGGTCCGTAGGCCCTAGCCTTGATCTGTCACCGGTCTAGCTATGCCACGTGTCGACACGTGGCAGCTTCCGGGTGTCGCCTCGTAGCCGGTCTGTCGCGCCCCGCGTAGAAGGTAGCCAAGGGCTACGTGCCCCGCGACAGCCCACTAAATCTTGTTTTTGTTTTATTTTTGCAAAATTAAAGGTATTTTAGGCTCGGTTTTCACATACGGGGTACATATTGAGACATATATAAGGGCATTTTAATTATATTAGGGGTGTCGGAATATTTTGGAGGGTTGTTATAACCCACCACTCACATGATCTTGCAGTACCCTTCCTTAGCTAACCATACCAAATAATAACGTTTGTAAACAGTTTGAAACATGTACTTCACCCCGAAGTTATAAAACCGAAAACAGTTAAAAGAAAAGGGGGAACATGAACTCACAGTCTTGCGTTTTCGTATCACAGTAACTCAAGCTTCTTCGGATAAACACGACTACCTAGAACGTATTAAGGTCCATTAGACGAGCGGGTCGTGCCTTGACTTAGTATTAATTAGTGTCTTTGAGTTACATTTCTTTGTGTCTTCAATATTATTCCAAGTTATAATTATTTGTTAAAATATTAAATATTTTAACTTAAATCATATTTATTAAATTTTGGAATAATAGTTAAGATAATATATTTTAACTTGATACTTCTCCAGTATTTATACATGTATCTCCTTCCCAAGGATGGGTGTACTTGTATTCGTATTCTCATACTTGTATATTTTTGCCATGTATCGGTGTCGTATTCCGGAGTGTAATTATACGTACGAAAATACGTATTTTCTTGCATTTGTTAAGTATTCTTATACTTAATTTTGTATTAATTTTTCCGGAATAATATCTTTAATAAAAATACATTAGTATATATTTACAAAATATATATTTTAAGAAATATTACTTAGAAAAATTATTTATAATTTTTCCCTTGGCAAAAATATTTATAAATTTCATACAAGTCTCAAAAATAATATATTTTCAAGTTTAACTTGGAATATATATATATATATATATATATATATATATGCTTATTTTTCTCCCAAAATAACATATTCCGTTTTTGTTGGAGAAACTATATATTTCTTCCAAAAATAATATATATTCTAATATTTCCAAGAAAATACATATTTTTATTCACCCAAAAAAATAATATATTTTCTTCTAGTCAAAGATATGATATAAATTTGTGATATTTGTAAAAATCATATTTTTGTTTCCTTGGTGTCCAAAATATTATTTACCAAAATATACTTGTGAATAAATTTCCGGAATATTCTTGTGAGTTATAATCCTTAGTTCGATTTCACTAATATTTTGTGTATAACTTGTATTTATTCCTTGGAATTTTGTTAAAATTTTGGATGGTAATTTTTGGTATTTTGATGTGTTATATTATTTCAAGTCCTAAAATAATATAACTAATACACAAAATATACAAATAATCACACATATGGTGTCATCTATATATATATATTTCCTAAATACATATTTAGTCCCTTTTATTTATAAAAATCAACCTCCAATATTTATATTTTTGAATAAAAATTCTATGGGAAACTTTATGTAAAAATTTATGGTTTGAAATACACTTGTAAATATTTGTTTAGAAATATTTTTCTAAGTGTTTAATTTTTAGAAAAATTTTGCCATAGTTTCCCCTAAAAATGGAGGTTTCCATACCTTGAAGGTATATCATTTTTTTTTTGTAAAATCAACACAATCAATCCACAATCAACAATACACATTCTACACTTACCAACTTTGCCATTAACAAGCATAATCTACTATTTCATGAACTTGAATATTTATAAAAATTTGTAGTAACTTACTAGTGTTTTTAGTAAGTCTTGTTACCCTTTAAAGTGTGGTTGATTCTTTGAAAACATTATTTTTAAAGAAAATAGATCTTTACAACTTATATTCATGTTTTCTAAAAATGTTTCTTCATGGATTTCTCTTGTTACACATATACTTCTACACTCTATCAACCACAAAAAATAAGGTTTATTTGTTTAAGAACCAAGTTTAAGTAAAACTTGTATTTTTAACTTGGTTTCTTGAGAAATCATCCATGAAATTTTAGATCTACAAGTATTACAATTTACTTTGATCATTATTTTACAAGAAAACCACATATTCTTTCAAGTTCATGTTCTATGTGAGGATGATCTATAATCTTACAACATTTTCATCCTCTCATCTTGCTAGATTATGTTTTTAATCATCATCTAGCAAGATAATATGATGATCAACATCAAATACATGAATGAACAACAATCATCAAGCATAACAACACATAAACATTAAGATTTCTTCATTATTTAAGCTTATGTTCAAGTTTCTTTCTTGTGATTCTTAGTGTTCTTCATAATAATCAACATGTAACATCTTTTAACCACTTGAAATAGATGTAAAATTGAGTGTTTGATGTTCTTACCACTAGCTCAAGTCTAGGGATGATCAAGAGAAGATAAGAGATGGATAAAAGCAAATGAAGGAGGTCCTTCAACTTCTACAAGCTCCTAGCTCCTTTGTGCAACCTCTAACACACTTGTATAAGCTTGAAATGGATGAGACTTGATTGAAAGATGGTGGTGATGATGGTTGTGGTTTCGGCCGAGAACAAGAAGAGAGGAAGAAGAGAAGGTGTGTGTGTTTTAGTGTGTGTAAGAATGAGGCTCATGTTTACTTAGGTTATACTTATAACCATTTTAAGAGTTCTTCCATTGTGTAATGTGTCTAACAAGCATAAACATGATCTATTATTAAATTAAAAGAAATCTCAATGTGGGGGCCATGTTGGCCGATTACATAGGTGGGGGGGGGGGGTAGGCTTAGGTTGTAACTAAGTTAGTTACTTAGGTTAAAATCCAAGTATTTTGTTAGATACTTTAGTTACTAGATATTTATGTAGTGTTATGATGTTCGGGGACCATAACTAGCTTGGTAATGTTAAAATAGTGCTTCTAGTGAAAATTTGGTGTTTTGGGTAGTGTCCGGTTGTTCGGTTGGTTACCGGTTCGTTAAGGTGCTAAACTTTGCAGTTTAGTGTGCTTTATGTTACCTTTTGTGACACTTTTGATTCCCGACACTTAGGAAAGCATTCAGGACCATTTAACCATATTTCTGCATGATATTAAAGGGTTTAAAATGCTGAATTTGCTGATTTTCTGCAGAATTCTGTAGTTTATGTGAGTTTTAGGCACTTTCCGGCACTTAAACTATCACTAGAAAGGCAGTTTTGTGATCTTTACTTTCCTACACACTATACTAGTGTAACACTTAGTTTTTGGCTCATTCTGTGTCTCAACACACTGTCTGTCTATGTACTGAGCTCTGTCAGCATTTTCCTGATTTGTCTGATAACTGTGCTAACTGTGATTCGTACATCATTTGAGTCAAATAAGCTCTCATGTAATAATGATATGACATTAAGCAATATGTGATGCACATGTATGTATATGGCAATAAACAGAAAATAATCCAAGTCATTAATTGTAATTCAACACAGTTATTAAGCACTAATCATGGTTTAGTAGTTGTATGGATACCTGGAATTTTGACAGTTGTCACATTCTCCCCCGGTTAAGAAAATTTCGTCCCGAAATTTTAGGCTTTACTACTAGTAGCAGGGGTGTTGGGGAACAAATGCGGGTATTTTGCTTTCATGCGGTCTTCACGCTCCCAAGTAAACTCTGGGCCGTGACGTGCATTCCAGCGAACCTTGACGAGTCTAACACTACTCCTCCGAGTCTTGTTAACTTTCCAGTCAGTAATCTCAACAGGTTCTTCGGTAAAGTGGAGTGTGTCGTTAATGTGAACTTCATCAGCAGGGATAACCATGGTTTCTTGTGTTGGACTCTTCTTCAGATTATATACATGGAATGTATCATGAACACCATTAAGTTCTGCTGGTAGCTCCAACTTGTATACTACAGGGCCAATCCTTTCGAGGATTTTGAACGGTCCGATAAATCGTGGGTTTAACTTACCATGCTTCCCAAAGCGTGCCACAACTTTCCAAGGTGAGACTTTTAACAGAACCATATCACCCACTTCGAATTCCAAAGGTTTCCTTCTTTGGTCCGCATAGCTCTTTTGTCGATCACGAGCCGCCTTAATGCGCTCTCGGATCTGCATGATCTTATTTGTCATCTTCTGAACCAGTTCGGGACCAACCAACTGTCTATCACCTGCATCTGCCCAGCATAACGGTGATCGACACTTTCGTCCATAGAGAGCCTCGAACGGTGCAGCTTGAATGCTTGTATGGTAACTGTTGTTATAGGAGAACTCTACCAAAGGCAGGTGAGTATCCCAACTGCCACCCAAGTTAATTACGCAAGCTCGTAACATATCTTCAAGCGTCTGAATCATTCTCTCACTTTGACCGTCCGTCTGTGGATGAAATGATGTGCTCAGATTCAACTGAGAACCAAACGCTTCTTGGAAGGATTGCCAAATCCTTGACACAAATCGTCCATCTCTATTAGATATAATCGAGATAGGCACTCCATGACGTGCGATTATCTCCCTTAGGTACAGCTCAGCTAGCTTACCGGTGTTATCCTTTTCTCTAATCGGCAAAAAGTGCGCAGACTTTGTCAGACGGTCTACAATTACCCAAATCGTATCATGACCTCTGGGTGTCTTGGGAAACTTGGTTATGAAATCCATTGAGAACTATTCCCACTTCCACATGGGTATCTCAGGTTGCTGCAGAATACCTGAAGGCTTCTGATACTCGGCCTTCACTTTGGCACAAGTTAAACATTTTCCAACGTAAGTAGCCACATCGCCCTTCAGTCTTGGCCACCAATAGTAGTCCTTCAAATCTTGGTACATCTTGTCCGATCCTGGGTGGATCGAGTACCTCGATTTATGAGCTTCATAAAAAATAACATCTCTAAGACCACCAAAAAGCGGAACCCAAATTCGTCCCATAAAACACAAGGTTCCTTCCTCGTTGGGTACCAGCTTTTTCTCCATCCCACGGAGATATTCATCCTTAAGGTTCTCCTTCTTAAGTGCTTCCCTTTGCGCAGCAAGAATGCACAATGAGAGGTCTGTCTGTATAATCATCTCCAAAGCCCTAACTCTTATGGGCTTAATCCTCTCTTTTCAACTTAAGGCGTCTACCACCACATTCGCCTTTCCTAGATGATACTTGATTTCGCAATCATAATCATTCAACAACTCTACCCATCGCCGCTGTCTCATATTAAGCTCTTTCTGATCGAATATGTGCTGGAGGCTCTTGTGATCTGTAAAGATCGTGTATCGGGTACCATAAAGGTAATACCACCAAATCTTCAAAGCAAACACCACTGCGCCTAATTCCAAATCATGTGTGGTGTAATTCTTCTCATGAACCTTCAACTGGCACGAAGCATAAGCGATAACCTTCTGTCGCTGCATCAGCACACAGCCTAATCCCTGAGGCGAGGCGTCACAGTATACCACGAAGTCATCGGTGCCTTCGGGTAGGGATAAAATAGGTGCATCGCAAAGCTTATTCTTTAGTAACTGAAAAACTTCCTCTTGTTTGTCTCCCCATTCGTACTTCTTATCCTTCCGAGTAAGGGAGGTCAGCGGTTGAGCGATTTTCGAAAAATCCTCAATGAATCTGCGATAGTACCCAGCTAAACCCAAAAACTGTCTGATCTCGGTTGGCGTCTTCGGAGTTTCCCAATTCTTAATTGCCTCGATCTTGGTGGGATCCACATAAATTCCATCTTCGTTTACCACGTGACCATGGAATTGTACTTCACGCATCCAGAACTCGCACTTCGAGAACTTAGCGTACAGTTTCTCCTTCTTGAGCAGCTCTACAATGGCTCTAAGGTGTTGCTCATGCTCTTCTTTTGTCCGTGAATAGATCAAAATATCGTCGATAAATACAATCAAGAATTTATTGAGATATGGCTTGCAAAATCGATTCATCAAGTCCATAAATACTGCCGGTGCATTTGTCAAACCAAATGGCATCACTAGGAACTCGTAATGTCCATAACGAGTCCTAAAGGCAGTCTTTGGTATACTCTCTTCTTGAATCTGCAGCTGGTGATAACCTGATCGAAGATCAATCTTGGAGTAGTAACTCGAACCATGAAGTTGATCGAAGATATCATCAATCCTCAGTAAAGGATACCGATTCTTTATGGTTAACTTGTTTAGCTCCCGGTAGTCAATGCACATACGAAAACTAACGTCCTTCTTCTTGACAAATAGCACTGCAGCTCCCCAAGGCAAGAAGCTTGGTCTAATAAATCCCTTATCCAGTAGCTCCTTAAGCTGCGTCGACAACTCTTGCATTTCGGAAGGCGCAAGTCGATAAGGTGCCTTGGCTACAGGTGCGGCGCCTGGAACCAAGTCAATATGGAATTCGACTTGTTGTTATGGCGGCAATCCTGGTAAGTCTTTGGGGAAGAATTCCAGGTGCGGCGCCTGGAATTCCAGCTTCAGCTCTTCGGATTCTTTATCAACAACGTGAGCTAAGAAGGCAACACATCCTTTTCGCATAAACCTCCGTGCCTTCAAGCAACTGATAATCCTTAGAGGCGTATCATGCTTTTCTCCGTGTACCACAATGGTCTCCTCATTCGCCATCGGGATGCGAATGATCTTCTCATGACATACGATCTTAACTCGGTTACTCGACAACCAATCCATTCCCACTACCACGTCAAAGCTTCCCAATTCAACTGGCAGCAGGTCAAGCATAAACTCACGTTCTCCAAGCTCTATCACACAACCTCTAATCACTTCATTTTCCTCTACTAGCTTCCCATTAGCTAGTTCTATTGAGTACGGAATATCTAACTTACTGGCAACTAACCCAAGTATATCCTTAAATTCTAGGGACACGAAGCTATAATGTCACACCCCTTTCTGCAGCGGAAGCACGAGGTGTGATCATGAAAGGTTCTCATTGCATACGAAAGGTAAACATACTACATGCTCGTAAAAATAACTTCAAACCATTAACATTTCATAACGGAAAACATGGTGTTAGTGTTTACATCA
This sequence comes from Helianthus tuberosus, assembly GCA_030545235.1. Classification (NCBI taxonomy): domain Eukaryota; kingdom Viridiplantae; phylum Streptophyta; class Magnoliopsida; order Asterales; family Asteraceae; genus Helianthus; species Helianthus tuberosus. Next base: position 101,624,130 of record CM060396.1, on the reverse strand, counting down.
CAAGACAACATTTTGTTTGAAAAGTTACAACTTTATTCAACGATAAACACAAACGACATCCAAGAGCATGAGTAAGACCGCGCACACATCCATCCTAGTTACCTGAAATACATGTGAGTTTTTGGAAAAACGTCAACATAATGTTGGTGTGAATTCATGCAGTGATTATTTTGAATGTTTAAATACTTGAATGAAATCATGGTATGTAACTTGTAGAATGTATGAATGTAACTTGTAAAACGTATCTGTAATTGTACTACGAATGTTTGAATGTATTTGTAACACGTATCTGTAACTCCGTACTATGAATGTTTGAATGTGCGAGATCGCTAGTGGTTTGCAAGGCCACTAACATGTGTCACGAAATAGGAAGCCACCAAACCTAGGCATTTTTGTCGACTTTGGCTGAGACACAGAAGTACTCATTGGTAGAAGTAGGCCAAGAGTGGGGTTGCCTGAAACCCATTAGATCTAACCTTTTGTTCCGCGGTCTGAATGTATACGTTGATTAATGGTGCTTATGGTACCCTATTCGAGACATGATCTAGAATGTTTCACTTGAATGTTTTGTACTCCATCATACCATTTGTAATCATTGTAACATTTGTAACATGTATTTCACCCCCGCAGTTTATAAAACCAAAAAAAGTTAAAGGAAGAGGGGGAGCATGAACTCACAACTTTGCGTTCCTTGCGTCGTAAACTTCACCGGATTTGCTTAATTAACGTCGTGACCTATACGTGTTTTCTTAACGTTAGTCACTAGACTTATATCGCACAAGTACAAGTCACTATCTTTTGTGTACGTATTCTTGTGTTAAAAATAATTTATATTTTTAACTATGTGTTTTACTTATATTATTTTCTCAAAAATAAATATAAGTTTCTTGTATTTTGCACCCGAATTATGTATCTTGTACGTTGTATGTGTATTTTTTGTTACAAAAATTATGGCGAGGTTTATATTCGAAAAACATAGTTTAGAACACACTAGCAAACATTTGTCTAGAAAATATTTACTAAGTGTTAGGATTTTCAGAAAATTTCGCCATAGTCTCCTTTATAAATGAAGGTGTCCATGCTAAGTAGCATATCATTTTCTTTAACATATAACGCGTTAGATCGTTCCCAAATAATCAACCCGACATTCTGACATGCAAGATACTACTTTTGTCGTTTCAGTTTTAATATATATAAAACTGGACTATTTTCGGACATTTTAATAAAATGGTTAACTTATTCCAATAATTCCCAAATTTTTACAAAATGTCTTATACGAATCAAATATTATTGTGTAAAAATATCGGGGTCCAGTTCATTATCAATATTTTATAGAAAATCATTTACCGAACTGCGATCAGATTTGTTACTTTCTGACCGCAGCCTACGGAATAATTCGTTTAAAATTCATCGTAAGTCCGATTTATGAAATTCCAGTTGGAGGGTCACAATGACATCAGTGATCATCTACGGTATAAATTTCAGGGGCTGGTTCTACTCAGGTTTCAAGTTATGATGAAGAATATAACACATGTTTTTGGCAGTAAAAATGCAGCTTGAGCTGCTGTCCAAAAACAGACCTTTAAAATAGTAAACGACTTCAAAAAATTACGATTCCAGTGCCATTTGATCCGTTTTTCGAAAATACATAATTTAGGCTTCAGAAATTCTGTTTTTCGATTTATTATGGTCTGTTTACAGCCATTTGAAGTTGGCTGAAAATGTAAATCAGCATGTTTCTTTATAGTTTAAACGTTACTAAATCGTATTAACAAATGTCCGAACAACGGGTTTATCAAGAAACCAACGATCAAATATCATGTATGATTTAACCAACCCTCATCCAACAAGATTTCATCTTCATGTCTCATTCTTATGTAAACATTATGTAGAGGTTTGAGTAAACTTTTAGATTCAAGTTTCTTGTTTAGACTCTTGTAGTGTTCTTATGGATCTCAACATAATACAACTTCTAACTACACAAAGTGGACATAAACAAGAGTTAATAGAGACTTACTACTAGCACAAGGCTAGGGTAGAATCTAGTGATGAAGATGATGAGAAAAAGATGAAGAACAAGCAAGAAACAAGCCCTTTCGAAGCACCACAAGTTCAAGCTCCTTTGATCCTTCTTCTACACTTGAAGGAAGCTCAAAAATGGATGAGATGGTGGTAGAATGGTGGTGATGCACCCTTTTGTACCCCTTTCAATTCCCGACCCTTAGGGAAGTATTCTGGATGATAAGACGTAATTTCTGCATGATATTCATCGTTTAAAAGCTGGTTATAGCTGAATTTAGAAAAATTCTGCACTTACAGTGCGTTTCGGGTGCTTTTAGTGCGTTTTTTTGTCTCCGGAAAGTCTATATATTAACCCTTGTATGTACTCTCGGGTTTTAATGTATTCTTGTCATTGCACCTACACCTAGGCTCCAATTTTATTGTCTGACTGCTTTCTGCAGAGTTGTTGGCATATTGTGTCTTACCGGTGAGTTTACTAGTATTTCTGATGCAACGCTCTCGTTAATGCATAAAGCAATATTTTGTAGTATAAAACGTGCATTAATTCACATGTATAGTATGTAATCAGACAATGTTGACGTTTAAGCACATAATTGCAGTCATTAAGTGATAATTAAAGTGCACGGAAATTACCGGTTTCGTGCCAGTTGTCACAGTCTCCCCCCGTTAAACGAATTTCGTCCCGAAATTCAGGCTGAGCTAACTCTCGCATGAGTCTTCTTGAACAGGTGGGGATACTTTTCTTTGAACTGGTCTTCACGTTCCCATGTGTACTCGGGTTTGTGCTTAGAGTTCCAACGTACCTTGACAAGTTTGACAGTGCTTCTCCTGGTCTTGTTGACTTTCCAGTCAGTAACCTCAACGGGTTGTTCTGTAAATCGGAGGGCGTCATTAATATGCACTTCATCCACCGGGATGATCACGTTTTCTTGTGTTGGACTCTTCTTGAGATTGGATACATGAAACGTATCATGTACTCCATTCAGTTCTTCCGGTAATTCCAACTTGTATGCCACGGTACCAATTCTTTCCAAAATCTTGAATGGTCCGATGTATCGGGGATTCAGCTTTCCACGTTTTCCGAATCTTACTACGCCTTTCCAAGGTGAGACTTTTAACAACACTTTGTCTCCCACCTCAAATTCTAATGGTTTTCGTCTTCGATCAGCGTAGCTCTTTTGTCGATCTCGAGCCGCCTTAATGCGCTCTCGGATCTGCATAATCTTGTCGGTTGTCTCTTGTACAAGTTCAGGACCAACTATTCGTTTGTCTCCAGCGTCTGCCCAACATAAGGGCGATTGGCACTTGCGGCCATACAGGGCTTCGAACGGTTCGGCTTTTATACTTGTATGATAACTGTTATTGTAGGAAAACTCAAATAAAGGTAGATGAGTATCCCAGCTGCCGCCTAGGTCCATGACACATGAGCGAAGCATATCTTCTAGCGTTTGTATAGTCCGTTCGCTCTGGCCGTCTGTTTGCGGGTGGAAGGCCGTGCTTAGATCTAATTGAGATCCAAAGGCCTCCTGAAAGGATTGCCAAATTCTTGAGACAAAGCATCCATCTCTGTCTGAAATAATTGAGATTGGCACTCCATGACGTGCCACGATTTCTTTTAAGTATATCTCAGCAAGCTTTCCAGTGCTATCCTTCTCTCGGATCGGTAGGAAATGCGCAGATTTCATCAATCTATCAACTATCACCCATATCATATCGTGCCCTCTCGGGGTCCTGGGTAATTTAGTTATGAAGTCCATCGAGATTTGCTCCCATTTCCACATGGGTATCTCTGGTTGTTGTAGTAGGCCGGACGGTTTCTGATATTCAGCCTTAACCTTAGCACAGGTTAGGCATTTTCCAACATAAACAGCAACATCGCTCTTGAGTCTCGACCACCAATAGTATTCTTTTAAGTCTTGATACATTTTGTCTGATCCTGGATGGATCGAGTATCTCGATTTGTGCGCTTCATTAAGGATGACTTCTCGTATGCCACCATAGAGCGGAACCCAAATACGCTTCTTCAAGTATAAGGCTCCCTCTTCATTTGGCACCATATATTTCAACATACCCCGAAGGTATTCAGCCTTACGGTTTTCTCCCTTGAGAGCCTCTTGTTGTGCGTCACGAATGCGTGCGGTGAGGTTCGTTTGAATAGTCAGCTTCAATGCTCAAACCCTTAGGGTCTTAACCCTTTCTTTTCGACTTAGCGCATCTGCTACAACGTTTGCCTTTCCAGGATGGTACTTAATCTCACAGTCATAGTCGTTCAGCAGTTCGACCCATCGACGCTGACGCATGTTTAATTCTTTCTGATCAAATATGTGTTGTAGGCTTTTATGATCTGTGAAAATTGTACATCGAGTACCATATAGATAGTGTCGCCAAATCTTCAAGGCGAATACTACTGCGCCCAGCTCCAGGTCGTGAGTGGTATAGTTTCTTTCATGTACCTTCAATTGTCTTGAAGCATAAGCGATGACTTTCTGGCGTTGCATGAGCACGCAACCCAAACCTTGTCGTGAGGCGTCGCAGTATACCACGAAGTCTTCAGTGCCTTCGGGTAATGACAGTATTGGTGCATCGCATAGCTTATTTTTAAGTAGCTGGAAGGCTTCTTCCTGCTTATCACCCCAGTCGTACTTCTTGTCTTTCTGCATAAGGGTAGTTAGCGGTTGAGCTATTTTGAGAAATTCTTGATGAATCGCCGATAATAGCCCGCTAAGCCCAAAAATTGTCGAACTTCAGTTGGTGTATTGGGGGCTTCCCAATTCTTTATGGCTTCAATCTTGGATGGGTCTACATGAATGCCCTTCTCATTCACAACGTGACCAAGAAATTGTACTTCGCATATCCTGAACTCGCACTTCGAGAATTTTGCATAACGTTTCTCTTTCTTCAGTAGTTCCAAGATGGTTCTGAGATGTTGCTCGTGCTCTTCTTTCGTTTGCGAGTAAATTAGGATATCATCGATAAATACAATCACGAATTTATCGAGATATGGTTTGCATACGCGGTTCATCAGATCCATAAAGACTGTTGGTGCGTTCGTCAGTCCAAATGGCATCACAAGAAACTCGTAGTGCCCATAACGTGTTCTGAATGCCGTCATTGGTAAGCTTTCTTCTTGTATCCTTAACTGATGGTATCCAGATCGAAGATCGATCTTGGAATAGTAGCTTAATCCTTGTAACTGATCAAATAAGTCATCAATCCTCGGTAACGGGTACCGATTCTTGATAGTAAGCTTGTTTAATTCTCTGTAATCAATACACATCCGCAGTGTCCCATCCTTCTTTTTCACGAACAACACTGGAGCTCCCCAGGGCGAGAAGCTTGGCCTTATGAACCCTTTATCCAACAGCTCCTGAAGTTGTGTAGATAATTCTTGCATTTCGGATGGTGCAATCCGATAGGGTGCCTTGGCCATAGGAGCGGCTCCTGGAACCAAGTCTATACGGAATTCGACTTGTCGTTGCGGAGGTAATCCTGGCAGATCTTCGGGAAAAACATCAGGGAATTCTTTCACCACAGGAATGTCTTCGAGTTTCGGCCCCTCAGCCTTCTTATCTACAACATGTGCTAGGAAGGCAACACATCCTTTCCTTAAGCACTTCTGTGCCTTCATGCAATTGATGATTCGTAGAGGCGCGTCTCGTTTTTCTCCATGTACGATGAGAGTTTCATCATTCGCCAAAGGGATGCGAATGATTTTCTTATGACAAATAACTTCAGCTTTGTTCGTGGACAACCAGTCCATTCCGACCACTACATCGAAGCTACCCAGTTGAATAGGTAAGAGGTCGATGCTAAAATTTCGTTCACCAAGTTTTAATGAGCAGCCTCTAACAACTTCGCCTGATTCAACAAGTTTACCATTGGCTAGTTCTATGGAATAAGGAATTTCTAATCTACTAGATTCTACTCCAAGCATGCGTTTAAATTCCACAGACATGAAGCTATAATCGGTGCCAGTGTCAAATAATATGGATGCAAAGTGATTGTTAACGAGAAACGTACCGGTGACCACGTTAGGGTCCTCGCGTGCGTCCCTTGCTCCAATCACAAATGCTCGAGCCTGAGCGTTGTTTCCCCCTGGGCAATCTTTCACGAAATGATCCTTGCTTCCACAACCGAAGCATCCTTGGTTACGCCCAGCTTTATTACCGTTCCGGTTACCGTTGCCGTTCCCACCATTGTTTCCATTACCATTACCATTGCGGCCTCCAATACCTTTTCCCCAACAATCCTCGGTACGATGGCCTGACTTCCCGCAGTTCTCGCATTTCCCAACGCGACAATTTCCCACGTGGTGAAAGTCACAGCGGTTGCATCTGGGCAGAGTGCCCTGATACTTCTTAGTTCCTGTATTGCTTGCATCCGCGAAGGTTTTTGCCTCCATAGGTGGGTTAGTGTCACGCTTCTTGTTGTTCGAACCCTTGTTGCTGTTGCGGGTTGCTTGGTTCAGATTTGAATGCTTTCTCTTTTTGTCACCAGACGACTCAGCATGCGTCTCGGTCTTCTCAGTTGGGTTCAGTGATAGTTTCTTCATACGAACACAGTCTTCAGTAAGGCTGACAGCCAGAGTTACAACCTCGGTGATTGTTTGAGGTTTGACCGAAGTTACCATGCTGCGAAATTCTGAGGCCAATCCCCAAATGTAGCGTTCAACGCGCTTGAATTCGGGAGTCACCATGTAGGGAAGCACTCTAGACAGATCGTGGAACCTTCGAGTGTAACCATTAATGTCAGCACCTTCCATAGTCAAGTGCCAGAACTCCGTTTCCAGCCTTTGGAGTTCAGCACGGGAGCAGTACTTTTCTCTCATTTTCTCTTTCAGTTCATCCCAAGTCATGCCATACGCGGCATCATCACCCAAAGTTTGGACTTGCAAGTTCCACCAAGTCAGAGGTTCATCAACAAACAACCCAGTAGCGAAGGTGACTTGCTGATCAGCGGTACACTTGCTCATACGGATGGTAGCTTCAGTCTTCTCCGTCCAACGTACAAATGCTACTGCACCTCCTATGTCGTCGTAGTTCATTGGTTTGCAGTCGAGAAACTGCTTGAAGGTGCAGCCTTGAGCTGCGTTGCCTCCAGATGAATCTCCATTCCCATTACGTCTAGCGTTGCTTGGGCCGCCACTGTCTTGAGTTCGGTTTGCCTCGTATTGGGCGATAGCAGCGGAGATCCTTTCTTCCAGTTGAGCGTTCAGCTCTTCAGCAGTTCTTGGCAGTGGGGGAGGATGAGGTTGATCATGAGCGTTCACAGCTTTTCTTGGTGCCATGTTCTGACAGAACATAACACAATAGGGTTAGACATTTGTTTGATATCATCTTACGAGACAGTAGTAGTATATATATACACAGACATATACCACATAAGTGACATCAAACAATTATTACTCTTGCAGAGTATTTAATAAGCTGGTGTTCACGTTTGACCTTTTCTTGCACTAGGGGAATCTATACGTGACAAGACTTGCTGTGGTTTCTGTGCACTGAATTCCATAATTATGTATGCATCCATAATTACGTAACTCCTTGCACAGTCTGCATAGTTCGTTTCATCCTCATATCTCTTCCTTTAGATAGGCCATTGTTTTCAGGTAAAGCCATGTATACTAGTGGTATTCTGCTTCTAGTATATGTATATGTTAATAATCACACATCTTTGCAAGTAATTTCTCAGTTAAAGACAAGTGCTACTCCTGTGCACCCTAAGCCTCATAGTGTCTTTTCTTGACTCATGTAAACAGTTTCAGGTAGTGGATGTCGCGGGAAGTTTTATGCAATGAAAACTTTTTGAAAAGTTGTTTTCGTGAAAGGATCCTAGAGATTGTAGTCTAGACTCGAGAAGGAATCCTGGTTCACTACAATCGCAGCTCTGATACCAATCTGTCACACCCCTTTCTGCGGCGGAAGCACGAGGTGTGATCATAAGGTTCTCATTGCATACGAAAGGTAAACATACTACATGCTCGTAAAAATAACTTCAAACCATTAACAATTCATAACGGAAAATATGGTTTTAGTGTTTACATCACAAGACAACATTTTGTCTGAAAAGTTACAACTTTATTCAACGATAAACATAAACGACATCCAAGAGCATGAGTAAGACCGCGCGCACATCCATCCTAGTTACCTGAAATACATGTGAGTTTTTGGAAAAACGTCAACATAATGTTGGTGTGAATTCATGCAGTGATTGTTTTGAATGTTTAAATACTTGAATGAAATCATGGTATGTAACTTGTAGAATGTATGAATGTTTAAATGTAACTTGTAAAATGTATCTGTAACTGTACTACGAATGTTTGAATGTATTTGTAACACGTATCTGTAACTCCGTACTATGAATGTTTGAATGTGCGAGATCGCTAGTGGTTTGCAAGGCCACTAACATGTGTCACGACATAGGAAGCCACCAAACCTAGGCATTTTTGTCGACTTTGACTGAGACACAGAAGCACTCATTGGTAGAAGTAGGCCAAGAGTGGGGTTGCCTGAAACCCATTAGATCTAACCTTTTGTTCCGCGGTCTGAATGTATACGTTGATTAATGGTGCTTATGGTACCCTATTCGAGACATGATCTAGAATGTTTCACTTGAATGTTTTGTACTCCATCATACCATTTGTAATCATTGTAACATTTGTAACATGTATTTCACCCCCGCAGTTTATAAAACCAAAAAAAGTTAAAGGAAGAGGGGGAGCATGAACTCACAACTTTGCGTTCCTTGCGTCGTAAACTTCACCGGATTTGCTTAATTAACGTCGTGACCTATACGTGTTTTCTTAACGTTAGTCACTAGACTTATATCGCACAAGTACAAGTCACTATCTTTTGTGTACGTATTCTTGTGTTAAAAATAATTTATATTTTTAACTATGTGTTTTACTTATATTATTTTCTCAAAAATAAATATAAGTTTCTTGTATTTTGCACCCGAATTATGTATCTTGTACGTTGTATGTGTATTTTTTGTTACAAAAATTATGGCGAGGTTTATATTCGAAAAACATAGTTTAGAACACACTAGCAAACATTTGTCTAGAAAATATTTACTAAGTGTTAGGATTTTCAGAAAATTTCGCCATAGTCTCCTTTATAAATGAAGGTGTCCATGCTAAGTAGCATATCATTTTCTTTAACATATAACGCGTTAGATCGTTCCCAAATAATCAACCCGACATTCTGACATGCAAGATACTACTTTTGTCGTTTCAGTTTTAATATATATAAAACTGGACTATTTTCGGACATTTTAATAAAATGGTTAACTTATTCCAATAATTCCCAAATTTTTACAAAATGTCTTATACGAATCAAATATTATTGTGTAAAAATATCGGGGTCCAGTTCATTATCAATATTTTATAGAAAATCATTTACCGAACTGCGATCAGATTTGTTACTTTCTGACCGCAGCCTACGGAATAATTCGTTTAAAATTCATCGTAAGTCCGATTTATGAAATTCCAGTTGGAGGGTCACAATGACATCAGTGATCATCTACGGTATAAATTTCAGGGGCTGGTTCTACTCAGGTTTCAAGTTATGATGAAGAATATAACACATGTTTTTGGCAGTAAAAATGCAGCTTGAGCTGCTGTCCAAAAACAGACCTTTAAAATAGTAAACGACTTCAAAAAATTACGATTCCAGTGCCATTTGATCCGTTTTTCGAAAATACATAATTTAGGCTTCAGAAATTCTGTTTTTCGATTTATTATGGTCTGTTTACAGCCATTTGAAGTTGGCTGAAAATGTAAATCAGCATGTTTCTTTATAGTTTAAACGTTACTAAATCGTATTAACAAATGTCCGAACAACGGGTTTATCAAGAAACCAATGATCAAATATCATGTATGATTTAACCAACCCTCATCCAACAAGATTTCATCTTCATGTCTCATTCTTATGTAAAATTATGTAGAGGTTTGAGTAAACTTTTAGATTCAAGTTTCTTGTTTAGACTCTTGTAGTGTTCTTATGGATCTCAACATAATACAACTTCTAACTACACAAAGTGGACATAAACAAGAGTAAACCGAGACTTACTACTAGCACAAGGCTAGGGTAGAATCTAGTGATGGAGATGATGAGAAAAAGATGAAGAACAAGCAAGAAACAAGCCCTTTCGAAGCACCACAAGTTCAAGCTCCTTTGATCCTTCTTCTACACTTGAAGGAAGCTCAAAAATGGATGAGATGGTGGTAGAATGGTGGTGATGTTGGCGGTTGTGGGTGGAGCCGAGAAAGGGAGAGAAGAGAGTGAAGGAGAGAGTGTGTTAATGTGAAGTATGGTTATGATATTTGGCCATGCTTTCAAAGAGTACTTCACATATTTTGTCAAGATCTTCAAGCAAGCTATCCAATAAACAAAGGAGATATAATCTACACAAGATATGAGAGCATGGTGTATGATTTTTGTGGGTCCATGTAGACCGAATTCGGTTGGGGGGGGGGGGTTGGTTGTTACTTTTCCAACTAGATGGTAAAGACTAGTTAGCTTTCAAGCATGCACTTTACTTATGTTATTTATTTGATATATAGTGGGTGTTAGGGTGTTCGGGGATCACGACTAGCCAAGAAATAAATAAACAATGTGTTTGGCAAAAATTTGGTGTCCCGGGTAATGTCCGGTGGTTCGGTTAAATACCGGTTCGTTAAGTGTTAAATTGCACCGTTTAGTGTCTTTTATGCACCCTTTTGTACCCCTTTCAATTCCCGACCCTTAGGGAAATATTCTGGACGATAAGACGTAATTTCTGCATGATATTCATACGTTTAAAAGCTGGTTATAGCTGAATTTAGAAAAATTCTGCACTTACAGTGCGTTTCGGGTGCTTTTTAGTGCGTATTTTTGTCTCCGGAAAGTCTATATATTAACCCTTGTATGTACTCTCAGGTTTTAATGTATTCTTGTCATTGGACCTACACCTAGGCTCCAATTTTATTGTCTGACTGCTTTCTGCAGAGTTGTTGGCATATTGTGTCTTACCGGTGAGTTTACTAGTATTTCTGACGCAACGTTCTCGTTAATGCATAAAGCAATATTTTGTAGTATAAAACGTGCATGAATTCACATGTATAGTATGTAATCAGACAATGTTGACGTTTAAGCACATAATTGCAGTCATTAAGTAATAATTAAAGTGTACGGAAATTACCGGTTTCGTGCCAGTTGTCACATATAATCAGAACCAGTATCAAATAGCACAGATGCAAAGTGTTGGTTGATAGGGAACGTACCAGTGACTACGTTCGGATCCTGACGAGCTTCCCTAGCTCCAATGTTGAAAACTCTTCCCTGGGCTTGGTTGTTCTTCGGGCAATCCCGCTTGAAATGCCCAACATCTCTGCAACTAAAGCATCCTTGGCCATTCCCAGTACCACCTTGATGGTTGTTTTGGCTACGTCTTTCTTGATTGTTGTTCCCTCCGAGGTTTCCGTTACCACCTTGATTTCCAGAACCACCACGATTTCCATTACCTCCCTGATTATTGTTTCAATCTTGGTTCCTATTCCCATAACCGTTTCCACCACGGTTACCATTTCCATTACCATTACCTCTCTGACCACCATTCCCACGAACATTACCATCCCAGCACGTCTCCTTCGAATGACCATTCTTTCCACAGGATTCACATTTCCTAAGCCTACACTGGCCGTCATGATGGAACTGGCATACATCACATTTGGGCAAGGTGCCCATGTATCCTTCCCCTTGTTCTCTGAACTTGCAGGACCAGTCCTAACTTCGGCTAGTGGGTTCGCATCTCTTTTCATTGTTACCACTGTTGTTGTTTCCTTGGGTACCCTTCTTAAAATTCGAGAACTTCCTCTTGTTCTCTCTAGACGACTCGACATGAGTCTCCTTCTTCTTGGGGTCAGAAATCGAGAACTTGTTCAATCTGATCGCTTCTTCGGTCAGTGCCACACTCAAATCAATGGCTTCAGTGATGGTTGGAGGCTTCGAAGTAGTCACCATGCTCATTATTTGGGGTGCCAATCACCAAATGAAATGTTTAACTCGCTTGAATTCTGGCTCTACCATGTAAGGAACAACACGAGACAGGTCATGGAATCTCTTTACATACTCAGCAATCTTAGGACCATCCATCTTCAAATTCCAAAACTCGGTTTCCAACTTCTGAATCTCAGCCCTTGAACTGTACTACTTGCGCATCAGTTCTTTCATCTCATCCCAAGTCAAAGCATACGCAGCAGCCTCACCTAGAGTCTGAACCTGGAAGTTCCACCACGACAGAGCTCCATCTAAGAATAGTCCAGAAATGTAAGTGACTTGATGCTCTGGCGCACACTTGCTCATTCGCAGCACAGAATCTGTTTTCTCAGCCCATCTTACGAAAGCTACAGCACCTCTAGTGCCGTCAAAGTTCAGAGGCTTACAGTCAAGGAACTGCTTGTAAGTACAGCCTGTACAAGCAACATCATTCACAGAAAGCATTAGCAAACGCACATGGAATGTCCAAACGTATCGTAATGTATCTTAAGTGACTTAAACATTACCGTGAGGTGGGTTTTTCCTGAGGTACCTCCGCTGTGTTCAGAGCGTAGGGCCTCATGCTGTGCGATTGCCTGTGAAATCCGTTCATGCAGTTCTGCCTCTGTTGTGGGAAACTGAGTGTTCCTTCGAGAAGTCATCTTCAATAAAGAAGATTTTATAGGTCAAGTCGTATTCGTATGATATATATATAGTATGTATATGTAATAGCATTCATTATAACAAGCAAGTATATGGTATCACAATTACTGCACAAACATGACATTCAACAACGTATTTAATGAGAATATTACGATTGAGCTTTCATTAATCATCGACCACCAATATTGTTACATGTTTTACCAAAAGTATCGTATCAAAAGGGAACACAGGGTCACACTACCCTTGTTCAAAATGTCTATCAGTCTACAATAGTCATACAATCAAAAGGTGATCTCCAAAAGGCTTCACTAACTCAGCTCAATAGCCGCGCTCTCATCAAAAGTAGCTACCTACATAAAACCAAAAACTGGCTATGCTGATGGTGGTGGAGGAAAGAAAAGCAAGATGCGCACATGCGCAAGCTCCTCCTCAAGCTCATAAACATGGCGCAACAGATAACTGATCTGCTGCTCAACGGTGAGAAATCAAGTGTCAAACTCAGGAAATGGAGTAAGCGGTGTAGGAGGATGTGAAAACGGGGATGGTGATGAACGAGGGGGAACAAAAGCAGGCTGACACGGACATGGCAAAGGACGCGATGTCATCTCAATCTCTAAAATCCTACGACTCATGATCTCATACTTGAGCTGAAGTGATAGAAGTAGCTCATCCCGTGTATAACCAGTAAAGTGCGAGGGATGGTAGGGATCAAAAGTCGGCATGGTGTACAGTGGGAACCATCTGAGTGGCTCATCAAGTGGTGAAGAAGTAAAATGAGAAAAACGTGCAGACTGAGGTATATGGGGAAAAGCTGCTGAAACATGAGGATCATGGCTAGGCTGCTGGCCTGAAGTGCCTTCCCCTGGACGGGGTGCGGGTATATCCTGCAGGAAAACAATAGGGAGATCAACACGGTGAACATCAGACTCCACTGGGTGAAAAGGAGCAACATCAGCGGGTGCAAGTGGAGGAATGAATGGCTCAATAACAGGAGGGTCAGCGGGTGCAGGAACTGGATCAGGTATGGGGGATGCAATGTCATGTAAGCCAAATGGAATAGGGTCATGATCAAGCAAAGGCTCAGGATCAGCAGGTGCATCGTCAGGCTGATCAACAAGAATGAAATTTAACTCAAGATCAAGCTCAAAGTTATGTGGAGGGGATGGTGCAGCTGATATAGCTGTATCATCGTCGGAATCTGTGGCATAACGTCGCAAAACAACTGCCTGCAAGGCGGAAGACGTCACAGACTCAAAGGAATCTGAGACAGAGTGCAAGCCAGAGTCAGAGGAAATCTCGATAACAGGGATCTCAGGAAGTGGACTAGCAACAACGTCCTCATCTAGCTCTCCTTCGCCATGAGCGTCATCGGGAGGACCATCAACAAACAGATCAAAATCATCATTAAACATATCATCGAATGGCCAATCCTCAGGAGGGATGACCACTAAAGGAACAGGAGCGAGGGTCTATGCCACAATATGCTTACCATCGGGATGATCGATGATAAGATGATCGTGGACAGGAATGGGAATAACAAAATGATCCTCGTCTAGGATACCATTAGCAAGCGGTAAGTCGTCTCCAAAATCGGGCAACGCAAACGGCTGGAAGTCGTCATCGTCATCGGACATCATCTCCGAGTCACTCTCTGAATCTGATGTAAAGATCTCCGGCTCTGGCATAACCTCATCGTCGGAGACTAATGCCATGGGATCATGGTCGTCGGACAATCCGCTATCAGACGACGACATAGTGTCTTTAACAGAACAATCACAACATATGCACATATATTAACCACTATCATTAAGTATGCAAGCAATGTTAATGTATCATGAATCATGTATCCTTACAAATCCTTTTTATCCTTCCTAGTCTCCCAGACTAAACCACCCAGACTCCCAGACTAAACCACCTAGTCTCCCAGATTAAACTAACCAATCTCCCAGACTAAACCAACAAAGTAACTGTGCATTGTGTTTCTTGTCTTTCCATTTGTAAAAATGTTTGTTTCCAGGATCTGGGCGTTCTTGTGTATGCAATGAAAACATGTTGTAAAAACATTTTCGTGAGAGCCCTAATGATTGTAGTCTAGACTCGAGAAGGAATCCTAGTTCGCTACAATCGAAGCTCTGATACCAAACTGTCACACCCTGACTTTTGTAGAAGAGTGATTATGTGTGACTTGCTTAATATCATTGCATTCAATCATAACAACAACTATATGATAAAACTAACGATGATCATCCATCAAATAAGTATAAAAACATATCAACATTGTCTTGACACATAGACTCCAAATTCGAATTACAAACCATACGAATTGTTTAGAGTTCCATAAGGACTCAACAAAAGACTTTAGATAAAACCAGGAGTTGGAAGAGGTGTCTTGTCCAGGATAAGACACACTAACCCAACCCCAAGACCATGGATGACATCTTTTATTCTCAAACAACACTTGAAACTTCCAAACGCCAGCCAAATCCACATTTAATTCCCTGAAATACATGTAGTTTGAAAACATCAACAAAAGTTGAGCGAGTTCATGTGTGTGTTTGTGTGCGCGAATAAACCTTTGTAATCATTGAAAGTATATGTATGTTTGTAAACTCCTGGTATGAAAGCAACAAGGAAAACAGATCACTAATGGTTTGCAAGGCCATTAATATGTGTGACTTGATGCAGGAAAACTCAAACCTAGCAAATTTGTCTCCGGCAATAAGACATAGTCACCTCATGGGCCACCCTGGTCCACATGGGTGTGGGCTCGCTACACCCAAATAGATCTATCACTCATGTCCCTCGGTCCTACAACGAGGATTAATGGTCTTAAGCGTTATACCCACCACTTACATGATCTAGCAGTACCCTTCCTTAGCTAACCATACCAAATAATAACGTTTGTAAACAGTTTGAAACATGTACTTCACCCCCGAAGTTATAAAACCGAAAACAGTTAAAAGAAAAGGGGGAACATGAACTCACAGTCTTGCGTCTTCGTATCACAGTAACTCAAGCTTCTTCGGATAAACACGACTACCGACAACGTACTAAGGTCCATTAGACGAGCGGGTTGTGCCTTGACTTAGTATTAATTAGTGTCTTTGAGTTTTTCTTTGTGTCTTCAATATTATTCCAAGTTATAATTATTTGTTAAAATATTAAAAATTAAATATTTTAACTTAAATCATATTTATTAAATTTTGGAATAATAGTTAAGATAATATATTTTAACTTTATACTTCTCCAGTATTTATACATGTATCTCCTTCCCAAGGATGTGTGTACTTGTATTCGTATTCTCATACTTGTATATTTTTTCCATGTATCGGTGTCGTATTTCGGAGTGTAATTATACGTACGAAAATACGTATTTGTTAAGTATTCTTATACTTAATTTTGTATTAATTTTTCCAGAATAATATCTTTAATAAAAATATATTAGTATATATTTCCAAAATATATATTTTAAGAAATATTACTTAGAAAAATTATTTATAATTTTTCTCTTGGCAAAAATATTTATAAATTTCATACAAGTCTCAAAAATAATATATTTTCAAGTTTAACTTGGAATATATATATATATATATGCTTATTTTTCTCCCAAAATAATATATTCCTTTTTTGTTGGAGAAAATATATATATTTCTTCCAAAAATAATATATCTTCTAATATTTCCAAGAAAATACATATTTTTATTCACCAAAAAAAAATAATATATTTTCTTCTAGTCAAAGATATGATATAAATTTGTGATATTTGTAAAAATCATATTTTTGTTTCCTTGGTGTCCAAAATATTATTTACCAAAATATACTTGTGAATAAATTTTTGGAATATTCTTGTGAGTTATAATCCTTAGTTAGGTTTCACTAATATTTTGTGTATAACTTTTATATTTATTCCTTGGAATTTTGGTAATATTTTGGATGGTAATTTTTGGTATTTTAATGTGTTATATTATTTCAAGTCCTAAAATAATATAACTAATATACAAAATATACAAATAATCACACACATGGTGTCATCTAAATATATATTTCCTAAATACATATTTAGTCCATTTTATTTATAAAAATCAACCTCCAATATTTATATTTTTGAATAAAAATTCTATGGCAAACTTTATGTAAAAATTTAAGGTTTGAAATACACTTGTAAATATTTGTTTAGAAATATTTTTCTAAGTGTTTAATTTTTAGAAAATTTTTGCCATAGTTTCCCCTAAAAATGGAGGTTTCCATACCTTGAAGGTATATCATTTTCTTTTGTAAAATCAACACAATCAATCCACAATCAACAATACACATTCTACACTTACCAACTTTGCCATTAACAAGCATAATCTACTATTTCATGAACTTGAATATTTATAAAAATTTGTAGTAACTTACTAGTGTTTTTAGTAAGTCTTGTTACCCTTTAAAGTGTGGTTGATTCTTTGAAAACATTATTTTTAAAGAAAATAGATCTTTACAACTTATATTCATGTTTTCTAAAAATGTTTCTTCATGGATTTCTCTTGTTACATATATACTTCTACACTCTATCAACCACCAAAAATAAGGTTTATTTGTTTAAGAACCAAGTTTAAGTAAAAATTGTATTTTTAACTTGGTTTCTTGAGAAATCATCCATGAAATTTTAGATCTACAAGTATTACAACTTACTTTGATCATTATTTTACAAGAAAACCACATATTCTTTCAAGTTCATGTTCTATGTGAGGATGATCTATAATCTTACAACATTTTCATCCTCTCATCTTGCTAGATTATGTTTTTAATCATCATCTAGCAAGATAATATGATGATCAACATCAAATACATGAATGAACAACAATCATCAAGCATAACAACACATAAACATTAAGATTTCTTCATTATTTAAGCTTATGTTCAAGTTTCTTTCTTGTGATTCTTAGTGTTCTTCATAATAATCAACATGTAACATCTTTTAACCACTTGAAATAGATGTAAAATGGAGTGTATGATGTTCTTACCACTAGCTCAAGTCTAGGGATGATCAAGAGAAGATAAGAGATGGATAAAAGCAAATGAAGGAGGTCCTTCAACTTCTACAAGCTCCTAGCTCCTTTGTGCAACCTCTAACACACTTGTATAAGCTTGAAATGGATGAGACTTGATTGAAAGATGGTGGTGATGATGGTTGTGGTTTCGGCCGAGAACAAGAAGAGAGGAAGAAGAGAAGGTGTGTGTGTTTTAGTGTGTGTAAGAATGAGGCTCATGTTTACTTAGGTTATACTTATAACCATTTTAAGAGTTCTTCCATTGTGTAATGTGTCTAACAAGCATAAACATGATCTATTATTAAATTAAAAGAAATCTCAATGTGGGGGCCATGTTGGCCGATTACATAGGTGGGGGGGGGGGGGGTGGTAGGCTTAGGTTGTAACTAAGTTAGTTACTTAGGTTAAAATCCAAGTATTTTGTTAGATACTTTAGTTACTAGATATTTATGTAGTGTTATGATGTTCGGGGACCATAACTAGCTTGGTAATGTTAAAATAGTGCTTCTAGTGAAAATTTGGTGTTTTGGGTAGTGTCCGGTTGTTCGGTTGGTTACCGGTTCGTTAAGGTGCTAAACTTTGCAGTTTAGTGTGCTTTATGTTACCTTTTGTGACACTTTTGATTCCCGACACTTAGGAAAGCATTTAGGACCATTTAACCATATTTCTGCATGATATTAGAGGGTTTAAAATGCTGAATTTGCTGATTTTCTGCAGAATTCTGCAGTTTATGTGAGTTTTAGGCACTTTCTGGCACTTAAACCATCACTAGAATGGCAGTTTTGTGATCCTTACTTTCCTACACACTATACTAGTGTAATACTTAGTTTCTGGCTCATTATGTGTCTCAACACACTGTCTGTCTATGTACTGAGCTCTGTTAGCATTTTCCTGATTTGTCTGATAACTGTGCTAACTGTGATTCGTACATCATTTGAGTCAAATAAGCTCTCATGTAATAATGATATGACATTAAGCAATATGTGATGCACATGTATGTATATGGAAATAAACAGAAAACAATTCAAGTCATTAATTGTAATTCAGCATAGTTATTAAGTACTAATCATGGTTTAATAGTTGTACGGATACCTGGAATTTTGACAGTTGTCACATTCTTCCCCTGTTAAGAAAATTTCGTCCCGAAATTTTAGGCTTTACTACTAGTAGCAGGGGTGTTGGGGAACAAATGCGGGTATTTTGCTTTCATGCGGTCTTCACTCTCCCAAGTAAACTCCGGGCCGTGACGTGCATTCCAGCGAACCTTGACGAGTCTAACACTACTCCTCCGAGTCTTGTTAACTTTCCAGTCAGTAATCTCAACAGGTTCTTCGGTAAAGTGGAGTGTGTCGTCAATGTGAACTTCATCAGCAGGGATAACCACGGTTTCCTGTGTTGGACTCTTCTTCAGATTAGATACATGGAATGTATCATGAACACCATTAAGTTCTGCTGGTAGCTCCAACTTGTATGCTACAGGGCCAATCCTTTCCAGGATTTTGAACGGTCTGATAAATCATGGGTTTCACTTACCACGCTTCCCAAAGCTGCCATAACTTTCCAAGGTGAGACTTTTAACAGAACCATATGTGAAGCATGTATGTATATGGCAATAAATAGAAAACAATACAAGTCATTAATTGTAATTCAGCACAGTTATTAATCACTAATCATGGTTTAATAGTTGTACGGATACCTGGAATTTTGACAGTTGTCACAACTAGGAAAGCCCTTGACAGTAGAAGTTGCTAGTGGTGAACCCGTTGTTCTCGATTCTGTTCTTCAAATTTTCCAGTTGAACCTTAATAACCATCTTTTTCCTATCGACCTCACACCTATGCAACTTGGAAGCTTTGATGTTATAGTAGGGATGTATTGGTCAGCCAAGTATCACGCGAAAGTAGTTTGTTTTGAGAAGATTATCCGTATTCCGCTTTCGTCTGGTGAGATCTTAGAGGTTCATGGTGAGAAACCTGCTAATAATCCTAAACTCATGTTGTGTACTCAAGCTCGAAAGTATCTACGCAAGAACTATGTTGCTTTCTTGGCACATGTCGTAGAGGAGAAAGGCAAAGGTAAGTCTATTCAAGATATCCCTGTTATTCGGGATTATCCAGAATTGTTTCCTGAAGAATTACCTGGTTTACCCCCAGCACGCCAAGTTGAGTTCCGTATTGATCTTATTCCTGGTGCTAATCCTATTTCTAAATCTCTGTATCGTCTTGCACCGTCTGAGATGCAGGAGTTATCTAAGCAGCTTCATGAGCTTTCTAACAAAGGTTTCATTCATCCTAGCTTTTCACCTTGGGTTACTCCCGTTCTTTTTGTCAAGAAAAAGGATGGATCTTTCAGAATGTGCATCGACTATCGTGAGCTTAACAAGCTTACCATCAAGAATCGATATCCCCTACCTCGCATTGATGATCTCTTTGATCAGTTACAGGGTGCTACTTGTTTCTCAAAGATTGATCTACGTTCTGGGTATCATCAGCTTCGAGTGCTCGAGGAAGATATTCCCAAGACTGCATTCCGAAGAAGATATGGGCATTATGAGTTCACTGCTTATCCATTAGGTTTGACTAATGCTCCTACTGTTTTCATGGACTTGATGAATAGGGTTTGTAAGCCTTATTTAGATAAGTTTATCATCGTTTTCATTGACGACATCTTGATTTATTCTAAGACACGAGCTGATCACGAACAACATCTCTGTCTTACTTTGGAACTCCTAAAGAAAGAACAACTTTTCGCCAAATACTCCAAGTGTGATTTTGGCTTAAGGAAGTTCAATTTTTGAGACATATCGTCAACGAACAAGGTATTCACGTAGATCCCTCCAAGATCAGTGCAATTAAGGATTGGGATACACCTACTACTCCAACAGAAGTTCATTCATTTCTTGGTCTTGCGAGTTATTACCACCGTTTCATTGAAAACTTCTCCAAGATTGCAGTTCCTCTCACTGCTCTAACACAGAAGAATAAACCCTTTGAATGGGGATCCAAATAGGAAGAAGCTTTTCAGACCTTGAAACAGAAACTCTACGATGCACCTATTCTATCTTTACCTAAGGGCAATGATGATTTTGTCGTATATTGTGATGCATCCAAATTAGGTCTTGGTTGTGTTCTCATGCAAAGGAACAAAGTCATAGCTTACGCATCGAGACAGTTGAAGGTTCACGAGAAGAACTACACGACTCATGATCTTGAGTTAGGTGCAGTTGTATTCGCTCTCAAAATCTGGAGACACTATTTGTATGGTACTAAATGTGTGGTTTTCACTGACCACAAAAGTATTCAGCATATCTTCAATCAGAAAGAACTTAACATGAGGCAACGACGTTGGGTGAAACTTCTAAACGACTATGACTGCGAAATTCGCTACCATCCTGGTAAGGTGAATGTCGTAGCTGATGCATTGAGTCGTAAAGAGCATGTCAAGCTTCATTGTGTTCGAGTTTGATATGATATTCAAACCCACATTTCTTAGGCTCAACATACTTGTGTTTCACAAGATTTGATGGGTAAGGAATTACCATATCATATTAAGCCTGATCTTGAACTGAAGGATAATGGATTGTATTACTTCATGGACCATTTGTGGGTCCCAAGTCAAGACAATATTCGCACCTTGTTGATGGATACAACTCATAAGTCTCGTTATTCTATTCATCCTGGTGCAGATAAAATGTATAAGGATATTCGAACCCAGTATTGGTGGCCCGGTATGAAGAAAGACATTGCCTTATACGTATCTAAATGCCTTACTTGTCTTAAGGTTAAGGCTGAACATCAACATCCCTCTGGATTATTGGAGCAACCAGAGATTCTAGTTTGGAAATGGGAAAACATTGTTATGGATCTCGTTACCAAGTTGCCACATACTAAGAAAGGTCATGATGCCATTTGGGTAGTTGTTGATCGTCTTACCAAATCAGCGCATTTCTTGCCGATCCGTGAGGATCTATCTGCCGAAAAGCTTGCTAAAATTTATGTGGATGAGATTGTATCCCGTCATGGTGTTCCTTTGAACATTATTTCTGACAGAGATTCTCGATTCTCGTCTCGCTTTTGGAGAACCATGCAATCTGCTATGGGAACCCAACTTAATTTGAGCACCGCTTACCATTCGCAATCAGATGGTCAATCTGAGAGAACAATCCAAACTCTGGAGGATATGCTTAGAGCTTGTGTAATCGATTTTGGTGGTAGTTAGGATTCGTATCTTCCGTTGATTGAATTCTCCTACAACAATAGTTATCACTCCAGCATCAACATGGCTCCTTTCGAGGCTTTATACGGTCGAAAATGTCATTCACCAGTTTGCTGGAATGAGATCAGTGAAGCTCAGCTTACTGGATTTGAGCTCATTCTAGAGACTACAGTTAAAATCAAGAAAATTCGCGACAACCTTCAGACAGCTAGAAGACGTCAAAAGAGTTATGCGGATAGACGACGCAAGCCCTTAGAATTTCAAGTCAGTGATCGCGTCTTACTTAAGCTTTCACCTTGGAAAGGTGTGATCAGATTTGGAAAGACAGGAAAACTTGCACCTAGATATGTTGGACCATTCAAGATCGTCGAAAGAATCCGAAAGGTAGCCTACAGACTTGAGTTACCTCCTGCACTTGGAAATGTTCATCCGACCTTCCACGTGTCCAATCTCAAAAAGTGTTTGGCTGATGAGAACCTCCACATATCACTTGATGAAATTCGTGTTGATGACACCATGCACTTTGTTGAGAAGCCTGTGGAAATCATGGACCGTGAAGTCAAATGGCTCAAACGCAAGCGCATTCCAATTGTCAAAGTTCGCTGGGAATCTAAACGTGGTCCAGAATTTACTTGGTAACGTGAAGATCAAATGAAGGTGAAATATCCACATCTATTCTCACAAGTTTCCTCTAAATAAATTTCGGGATGAAATTTCCTCAAGCAGGGGAGATTGTGACATATGTGCTTGTAATCATTGTATTAACTTTGAATAGTTCAATTATCAATAAAACATTGTGATTTGATCCAAATATTTGTTTATTTATGTTTGACATTTTGCACGTTTTGATTTTTGTTCAATTTCAAACTCTATATCGCTTTCTGGAAAGTTATACGCAAACTGATGCGTAAACGTAACCATTTTAACGCGACAAACACTCTGGAACATCAACATATTCTTAACATACCCTAAATAGCCTTTACATAACTTAGAAATAAGTTTTAAAGGGTTTGGTATGGCAAAATCAAGTTTATTCGATCGCATGGACTATTTACGCCAAACTATGAAACTATGTCGATTCGAGTAGTAACGAACATTCCGGAACTTGATCATAAGCTAAACATACCCTAGATATCCTTTACATAGCTTAGAAATAGGCTTTGAGGGGTTCGGTATGCTAAAATAAACTTATTTGATCAATAGGGACTAAAAGCGTCAAAAAGTGCATAAGTTTGCATTTACGCGCATATCTTACGTTCTGAACATATCCGGACATCCAAAAAATTTTGTAATCATTAAAATATTTTATTTTAGTGATTGGCATACTAAAATTCCATTCGTCGTGTAATTTGGATCGTTTTTCGCGTCCGTTCGAGTTTCATCGTAATTAACCGAATAACGTGGCCGTACGATCAAACGAACCGACATCCATGATATTTTCAAGCATATTTTAAGTTCCCTATACTTAAACTTCATTATTGAGTTTTGAAAATGGGGTTTAAACGCGTCAAAAATAGCTTAAACATGCTGCAGGGACCAAACCTGGCAATTTTTGAAAGTTTCTGGAACTGGCATGGGGTGGCGTCGCGCCACAACCTAAGGGTTGTGCTGTGGCGGCACGCGACGGCTACAGCTGGACAAAAACTCCATTTTTGACAACCAGCTTGATTTTCAGGGGTTTTTATGTAACTTTCTCAATACCGTATGCTGGTTTTGAACACCCCTAGTATCCGAAATCAATGTGCCTTACTTGTAAGGTCCAGATTGAAGCTCAAATATCAAGAAACGATCCTAACGGTTTTGGAAAATCTATATAAACCCACTTGATTCATTTGCATCCTCACACATTTGATTCAAATTCAGCTCTAAGTTGAAGCTCTTATTTTTGAAGGCTTCATACCTGAGTTGTTTTTTATCAAATCTTCCTAGCTTGGACCTCTTGTAACCTTCTTTCATGCTTTTATGCATTTCAAGCATGAAAGTCAAATAGTGTTTGACTTTCTGCTTTGACCACTCTTTGGTCAACACAAAGTTTGTTTGAAATTTGCAACGTGAGCGTAATCACGATGGTTATTGTCCCTTGTGACTATACCTACTGATTACTATGTTGATTAGGCGTAGTGACGAGTCAAAGTTTCGGTCAAAATACGTATTTACGCGTATATTGCAACGAAGCTATTTTTGGGTATCAAAACACTTTGTTTTGATATCAAACTTGTTTTCTAACTTAGTTAAACATGTTTTAACATGTTTAACTCGTCACTTTTAGTTTAGTGCTTGTAGGGTCGTAAGATAAGCGGTCCAAACAACCGCTTAGACTTTCGAACCCGACCCGTTTGGTCGATCATTAGGATCCGACCAAACACATTTTGTGACCATAGTTGTATAGGGAATAACCTTCTGAGGTTATACCTTATGTTCACTTCGTTTAGTTAGTTGTATGATAAGTAGTTTATATGCCTTAGGAAAATGACCAAAATGCCCTTTTTACGCATAATTTCA
Organism: Helianthus tuberosus; assembly: GCA_030545235.1. NCBI lineage: Eukaryota > Viridiplantae > Streptophyta > Magnoliopsida > Asterales > Asteraceae > Helianthus > Helianthus tuberosus. The sequence goes on along the minus strand of CM060396.1, from coordinate 101,599,679 downwards.
TTTTAAGCATATGAAACCTAAATTTTGACATCTAAACTGATTAGGAAATATTATTAGACGTGTTAAGGCATATAATACTTGTCGTAGGACTAGTTAGGCGGTCCGAACGCGTTTTACGCGAACGACGCGTTAAAGTAGCGTAAGCTACCTAAACGGGTCGTAATGGGTTATAAGCACTTAGGATAGGTTTCGATCTAGAATATAGGCTTTGTAAACCATATCATATGAGTTTCAATACTCATTTGGTTTACAAGACTTCATTCTATCTGATCTTCCGATTTAGATCCGGTTTATTAACGTAGTTACCTATATTAGGTGCCGATTGATTCCGTGATCCTTCTAGCTTTACTTGGTTGTTATTCAAAGACTACTAAGCAATATCAAGTGAGTACATAGTCCCCTCTTTTACTGTTTTCAAATATATTTGGGGTGAAACACATGTTCCTATTTGTTACTTTGTGCTTTCATAACATATACTTGCTATGTTCATTAGTACGCATATAGTACATGATTTCATTTATGCTTTGCTACGTATGTTGATTGAGCATGCTAGCACATTGGTTTCATAAATACATTTGTTTCATATGTTCATTTCAGCATATGTACACATTGATTTACATCTCATTTATATTTTGCTATGTATGTTTATTTAGCATACTTAGTACATTATTTTCACAAAACATGCTTACATTTGGTATGACATTTGGTTTGTTTAACGGGTCAAAAATACATTCATTAACACTGATCACGTCGCTCGGTAGTATGTAGTGGTACCATAGGAATTGACAACTCCCATTCCTGAAATCCTAGGTTTGTTTGGACGTAAGGAATGACAGAATCCGATATACATAATTTTGATAAACCTTTAATTTGTTTAAGGGTTTGTCTCCTCAGTCGCAAGGCTTGAATGTATGCGATAAACATTACCGCATAGATGTTTGAATCAATAAAGCATTGATTTATTTTTGCAAAACATAACATTTTGATTTAAATACATTGTTTTGTACATTTTACATAGAGGTGCTAAACAGGTCGTGTTCGCGGGTTGGCAGGTTCAACCCGACCCGAACCCGAAAATTTTACACAAACCCGAACCCGAAAATTATATCATACATAAGAACCCGAACACGACCCGAAGTTTCGTGGGTTGACCCGAACACGACCCGTTCAACCCGAATTTTTATTTTTTTCTGAAATTAATATATTAAAATTAAAATTTACTTAAAAGCACAAATGTATATAATAATAATATCATATTTAAATTATAAAATCTATGTTAATTTGTCTTTTTAAGTTATAAGCATTGCATAAAATACAAACCCCATTTAATTTATGACATAAAAGATATTGTAAAAAATATAATATAGTATAAATGTGTTAAACGGGTCAACCCGCCAACCCGACCAGGTTGGTCCAAACCCGACCTGTTAACCTAAACGGGTTCGCGGGTTCAACCTGAAACTGACCCGAACCCGTTTAGACTAAACCTAAACCCGCGAATTTCGTGTTAGGTTCGTGTCGGGTTTCCGGGTCGTGTCAGAAATTCACGCCCCTAATTTTTACATATGGTTTGAGTTGATACTTTCGCTTACCATACATAACATTTGATTATACATGAACATTTTGACATTGGTTTAAACAATACATTTTGGTGGTTTGTTTTGGTAAGTGACTTAAATATCGAAGCAACGTATAATATGATAAAAGCATGGTGGATACGCCGCTGGTACTTCCTATATATAAATGGTTTTATGATATTACATATTGTAGCGTTATCTAAACCACTTCTATTTATACATAAATATATTACATTTTACACAAATGACATAATTTATGCAAATTATTTTTACTTGGCTATTCATTTAACCTCACATCTTTCTTTTATAACATCTGATTTCCTTATCGATTTTCATATGATTTATAAAAGGAAACATTTTTAATAAGATTCATGACTAACCTTTTATTAAACATTTCTTCCAACTACAAGTCATGAATCCTTCTTCAATAAAACCTATGTATCTCACATGCATTTTTATGCTGACGTACCTATTTTCACATGTGTTTTCAAAAGCTGATGCATAGGATTGATCAAGATACACTTAGGCGGACTTGGGCCTTAGTGATATAAAATGAAGCAAGAATAGTTTAATTATGTTATGTACTCTTTGTTTCCTTTGTTTTAAGACAATGTAATCCTTTTTTTTATTTCAAATAAATGAAACTTTAAATACCATGGTTATGAAACAATGATTCTGCCACTTCACTCCCCGACGTTTCCACCGCGGTTTGTTGTTTAACGCGGTCGGGGTGTGACATAGCGGACCCATGGGTGGGACTCGCAACACCCAAATAGATCTATCACTCATGCCCCACAGTCTTCATACGAAGATTAATGGTCTTAAGTTAACGCATACCTATTCACATGATCTAACAGTTCATTCCTTTGCTAACCATACCATTTGTAATCATTTGAAACATTTGCAGCATGTATTTCACCCCCGTAAGTTATAAAACTGAAAACAGTTAAAAAAAGGGGGACATGAACTCACAGATTTGCGTCCGATATCCTGTGTACCCAAAGTATGTATCCTTAAGCCGTACTACCACCTACACACGTGCTAAGTTTTATTAGACGTCTAGGTCGTGTAACGAATCTTAGTCTTAGTTGTTTATTAAGACGTATTTTGGAATTCATGGTATACTTTGAGTTACATCTTTGATGTACATTATATAATTCCAAATTATATAATTATTAGTTAAAATAATAATATTTTAACTTCAATTATATTTATTCAATTATTTGGAATATTGTTAAAATAATTTATTTTAACTTGGTTGATCATGTATTCCTCACGTAAATATTTTCCCAAGTATGGGTATATTTGTACTTGTGTATTTTCATACTTGTGTATTTTCATACTTGTGTATTTTGCCAAGTATTGGGGGTGTATTCCAGTATGTATTTATACGTATAGGAGTACGTATTTCCTTGTATTTATTAAGTATTTTATACTTAACTTTGTAATTAATTTTCCGGAATATTATTTTTAGACAACTAAAAATCACCAAACTTATCTTCTCAAAATATAAGAGAATTTTTATAGAAAAATATCTATAAACTTTACTTGGAAAAAATAAGTATACTTCAATAATTATCTCAAAAATAATATATTTTTAAGATTAACTTAGAATATATATATATTTCTAGTTTTCACCCAAAATAATATATCTTCAAATTGTTTAAGAAAATATATATTTTTCTCTACTAAAAAATAATATATCTTCAAATTGTTTAAGAAAATATATATTTTTCTCCACGAAAAAAAAATATATTTTCTATTTGACAAAACATGATATATTTTGTAATAGTTATAAAAATTCATATTTGCCATTTCCTTGGTTTCAAAATACCGTTTAACACCCTTGTCGGGTTACGAATTTATTTTTGGAATATATATATATTTATAGTCCATATGTCCGTTTGTCTGATTGTCTAATATTCGGGTATAAATTATATATTTACTTTCTTGGAATTTTGGTAATATTTTATATTTCAAATTTTGGTATTTTGGTGTGTTATATTATTTTCAAGTTCCTAAAATAATATAACTAATACAATCAATATACAAGTAACACGTAATTTGTGACATCTAAATATATATATTTTCCTAAATATATACTTAGCGATTTTTATTATCAAAAATCAACCTCCAATATTTGTAATTTTTGTAATAAAAATTATAGCAAATTTTTATATGAAAATCATGATCAAAATTTACTTGTAAACACTTGTTTAAAAATATTTTTCTAAGTGTTTAATTTCTACAAAAATTTTGCCTTAGTTTCCCCTTAAAAATGGAGGTTTCCATGCTCATAAGCATATCATTTTCTTTTAAAAACTCATCATCAATCATCAACAATTTACACATAACTTACCATAAGCCTTAAATATGCAATTTCACAACATGTCATGAACTTGAAGTTTAACAAAAATGTGTAGTAATTTAACATGTTGTTTAGTAAAGTCTAGTAACACTAAATCCATGGTTATTAGTTTATAAAACTCATTCTTGTGAACTTTCATTCTTCACAACTTGTGTGATGATTTTCTAAAAATTAATCTTCTTATATTTTTCTTGTTACATTCACTTTACTAGCTTTGTTTTAACCCTTAAAACATGATTACTTTCTTTAAAAACCAACTTCATGTTAAATCTTGTAATAAAATTTAGTTTCTTGAAAATATTATTTTTGAAATCTTTTATTTTCAAGACTTTTAATTTGTAGAAATAATCATCATACACTAAAACAAGTTCATCTTCAAGTTCATGATTTACATAAAGGATGATCATCACAAATTTTCCAAGATCTATCCTTACACTTGCTAGATCATGTATTTAATCATCATCTAGCAAGCTTCATATGATGATCTACATCATAATCACAAGAAATCAACAAACAAGTTTAACATATACACTTAAACATCTTTGATTTTCATGTTTTTAAGCTTTATGTTCAAGATCATGCTTATGTTTTGTTGAGGTTCTTTAGTTTAATCAATTACATTATACTTTAACCACTAAAATTAGAAGTAAAAACAAGTTTAGAGGAGCTTACTACTAGCTCTAAGGCTAGGGAAGAAACAAGTATGAAGATGATGGAAAATGTGATGGATAAAAGCTCCTAGATGAGGTCCTTCCACTTCCAATGCTTCCAACCTTCATAGATATGCTTAAGACACCTTAGAATCTCCTTTGATTGCTTGAAAATGGCTTGAAAATGAAAGTGTGTGTGTGTGGTGTTTGGGCCGTAGACAAGGGGGAAGAAGAGAGGAATTTGAGTGAGTTTGTATGTTGAAAATGAGAAGTGATGAAGATCTTGTGGTTTATAAGAAAATTCTTCCAACAAGTGTTTATCTTTAGGTTATAATGTTTCAAATTAATCCAACATATCTAATAAAATACTGTAAAGAAATCAAGGGGGTGGGACCCCTTGATGAACCGTCAAATGGGGGGGGGGGGGTGTTGTTGGATTTCAACTTTTAGTTAGGTAATCTAGTTAGTTTGTAAGTGTATTAGTTAGTGTTTTAGGTGTTTAGGGTTTTTAAGACGTGTTATGATGATTGGTGATCATAACTAGCTTCAATACATTAAAACAATGCTTCTAGTGAAATTTTGGTGTTTCGGGTCGTGATAACCGAAAATAATAATAATAATATACTTCTATAATTGTGAAGCCTTGCAAGTGGAAAAGAAAGAAATGTATAGATAACCCTATGTCAGACAAATTGCATAATAGATTGAATTGAATGGATGAGAATTTATTTGTATAAAATATTTGTCAACATGAATTATTCACTTCTGCAAACTTTTACAACTTGCATATACATAGAACTTCCTTCACCTCTGTAAATTGAAGACCGATCATCCATTTATCTCCATCCCATCTTCCATGATTAGTTCCTTTGTAAACCATTCCTTCCTTATTTTGTTTTAGTGAAGAAAACCCGGTTCCGGTAACCGTAACCGAAACCGAATACCATACCGACATCACTTCTCATTCACCACTATGCCTACTAAACCACTTAACTATCTCTACTAAACCACTCGAAGCTTTAACCACAAAAAACATACTACCCGAAACCATTTCCAGTGAATAAATACTAATTCCGGCGATACTTATGTACTTTCCGACGACGTCTTTCGTAACCGAAACGTGTTTTTGACCAAGGTAACCATAAGCTAAATTTTTATTTTTGATACTTTAAGGTTAATCTATAATGAAAATGGAATCTAAAATTTATTATGTAAATGTTAGTTTCTATAAAAGATGACGATGAAGAAGATAACCAGTGAACTGAGTAAATAAATAAATAAGGAAGCTATTTGTTTACAACGGCTCCTGTAGCCCAGTTGGTTCAACAGCTGGTTTACAACCCAAAGGTCTCAAGTTTGAATCCTGCTGGAGATATATATTTTTACCAGGTTCTGATATAATGCACCAGATATGATGCAATATCGGATTTTCTGATGAGATCTGATGCAATATCAGATTTTCTGATGAAACATCAGAATTTTATAAAAACATCAGAAATTCTGTTAAATGCATCAGAATTCTTATATATAACATCAGAAATCGTAAATCAAGAATAAATAACTAAGTGGTCCACTGGTTAAGGCTCTAACTTATAACCTAGAGGTGTTGAGTTCAAATCTTGTAAGAGACATTCTTTTTATTACATCAGAATCATATTTAAACACACCAGAATACTTGTTAAATAAATCAGATTTCAACATATACAATAGAAAGTGGTGTAGTCTAGCTGGATAAGTCTTGGGACTTAGAAACTAGAGGTCTTGGGTTCAAACCTTGCTAGCGACATTATATTTTGTTATCAGATTTTATGTTTTATGAATCATATTTTAATTAATGACATCAGATTACTTGTTTAAATAACCAGATTTTATAGGATTAATATTAATGATAAAGTGGCTTACTGGTTAAAACCTTTTTCTTACAACCTTTAAGTCACAAGTTCAAATCTTGCAACTAACATTGATTTTTTAATTAACTTCTATTTTATTTAAACATATATTAAATTATTTTACAACTAAAAACAACATTATTTCCATTAAGAAATAAAATGAATACACGTACGTATTCTTTAATCTAAGCAAAACTAATTCATGATTACTTAAGACAAACTTGAGGTTTTAAACTAGACATGAATTAAATAAACAAATTACATATATACTTTTATGTACGGGCACAACCTTATAAAATGTATGGACACGATGTAGGTTTATACGAACACGCTTTGACAAGTTCATATATTTTTAAGACAACAAGAAACAAGGTACGAATCCTTAACCCTCTCCCTTTGTTATCCGGTTCGTTTGCTATAAACCCTTATTTATAATATATATAAATATATATATATATAGAAAAAGTATATCGTACATTACGGCTTAACGTACTTCACGTACAACAACGTGCGTGATTTGTTCTATAACATGCGTGATTAATGTTTTCAATATGCGTGATTATTGTGTTTCAACATGCGTGATTTTGGATTTTTGAGTTATAACGTGCGTGATTTTAAAATAAACGTGCGTAATTACCTGTCGTACGTGATGTACATTAAGCCGTATTGTATATTAACCTTCCTCTCTCTATATATATATATATATATCTCGAAAACTCCGACGTCTTTGAACCACGATTCAATTGACCGTCCGTTCATTTCTTACTCCGATTAAAAATTATTATTCAACTTGACAAACCTGCGATAAGTTTATGATTATATTGTGCTCATTATCGCATGTTCCGATACTTATATATCTGTTAATGTTAGTGTTATATTTATTTCTGATTATATGAGATCTGCTACCCTAAGCTCTCCGGCTCCTCCCGTGATGGAGTTATCAGTTCACGGCGTCCCTAGGTACAAGTGAGGTACATAGCGACTAGGTGGCGTATGGATATATCCTAGGTATGTTTCTGGAGATGGATGTCGGGTAGGCCAACCCGCTCCGTCTCATGTGACAGACTTTGTGGCTATCACCTCTGTTTAGCTTTTGGGTACATCCGTATGATATGATTCAGTTCAGTTATATGTTATGTTTTGTTGTGTTGTGTTGTGCTTCTTGTCAGTGATATAATTTCAGTCGGTTATTTGTTTGCTATTTGAGCCTATTATTCTGTACTGGGCATTTGGCTCATTCCGTATACTTCATTTCACTACAGGTTCACAGGTTATTTTGGGCGGGGTGAAAAGTGAAGAATAAACCCTAGGATGTTAACCGAAGATGTTTGTCACTTTTATAAAATAAATATGTATTTTGGGCCTTAGGGCTATGAACCATATTTTGAAATGTAAGCTTAACTTTAATTAATGGAATTATGACTTCTGTTCTGATCCACTGTTATAGTGACACGTCAACCCATCCGGGTTGGGGTGTTACACGGGTAGTGTCCGGTTGTTCGTTTGGTTACTGGTTCGTTAAGGTGCTAAATAGCGTAGTTTAGTGTGCTTTATGTTGTCTTTTATGACAGTTTTGATTCCCGACACTTATCAAAGCATTCTGGACCATTAAACCATAATTCTGCATTATATTTTGATGTTAAAATGCTGAAAATTGCTGAATTTTGTTGTTTTCTGCAGAATTCTGTAGTTTTAGTGTGTTTCGGGCACTTTCCGGCATTTAAATCATCACTCAGAAGGCAGTTTTATGATCCCTACTTTCCTACACACTATTCTAGTGTAACTCTTGGTTTTAGGGATCATTCTGTGTCTTAACATCATGTCTGTCTGAGTACTGAACTCCCGTCAGTACTTCTAGTTTGTCTGATAATTGTGCTAACTTTGTTTTGTGCACTAATTGAACCACAATGTGTTGCATGTAATATTGATAAACAACCTTGCAACATGAAATGCATTTGTATGTATATGATAGTAATCAAAAAATCATTCATCTCATTAATTTGATCAGGCACAGTCATTAAGGTACAAATTACTGTTTAATATTGTACGGATACATGGAAAGTGCCAGTTGTCACAAGTGTTTCGTCTAGGACTCTAGGACACTGAGCATGTTATTCCTTATCTAATGAATATGAGCATAAACAAACTAAGTTGTTGTGGATTACTCGTATTCGGTCACTAAAAACCCAAGTAGAGCCATGCTTAAATGAGCTCAACCACTCCGGCATATATTGGAGTTCATTTATTAATCGAATTCAAGCACCATCTATAATTATCAAGATACACAAGGCACAATAATAATAAATTTTAGTTATATAGACATTTTAAATAAAAAAAATATTTAACAGATAGTTGTAGATCCCAAAACACTACGAATCACAGTGATATTGATTGATGAACATACAAACACGTATTGATTAGGTGTTTGAGTGTGTAAACTAAGAAATATAAGATGAAAGTGAAGGATCTGGTAATTAAGTGTGAATCAACCAACAATGATATGCAATCCCATATGATATAACACTAACAAGATCCTGGATATTCGGTTTTGGCACAAGATTCAAAAGCACAACTGATTGAAAAACACCAAGAAACACACACTAGTCCAAGAACCTTGGAAACCTAGTGGTGCAACAATATATTTATAGTAGCTGGCTAACCTGCGTATTTATAAATAAGCATGTAGAAAAATACGCCGCCAAATAGTACAAACCCTAATCAATGTTACAGTTTTACCCCCTAAACACATAAATAAAAGGTCCTAACTTATATTTCTCATATATTGACGGTCTAGTTTGATCTAACAATATTCCCTCTAGACCATTGTGTATATGAGAGCCTTCGTTCTTGATCTTGGTTTGGGGTCTGACGAGGAGCCTTCAGCATCCTCGGCTGCATCTTGATTACCGTTAGCTTCATTGATTAGTTTTGGAATTTCTTTAACAACTTCATTTGTGGATGAAATTGGATCTGGGATTTCTTGACCTCGTGTTGTTTTGAATTCCTTTGTCTTCTCTTGAAATGCAGAAACACGGGGGCGTGCCTGTGGAAGCATGGGGGCGTGTTCTGCCTGATTTCTTATAAAAACTTGATTTTTAACATGGGAACGCTTGTTTTGTCATTTCGTTGTCTGTTTGTCCCTGAAAATCGAAAGTAAATACATTAGAAACTTGTTTACAATAAACAATGACTAAAATTGGGCCCTGAATGATGTGTAATATACATCCGTCACACACAGACAATCTGGGTTTAGGTAGCAAGTTTAATTATCATTTCCTTATGACTCAAGGCCTCTTTGCTGGGTTGTTACAAATCAACGACTTGTGGATTAGAATTCGTACAGATCAGTTTAAAGAAAATCCTAACTAATTTCTAGATTCATTTATTTAGAGCATTTCCATAGGTAGTTCACACATTTTACCAACCAATTAATTAGTTTATCTTTTAGTGGGTAATTTTCAAACCCTAAGTTAATGATTTTTATAAAACCTAGAGATAGAAGAAAACGAATCTAGCATGCATAAATTAATATAAAGATCGATTCAACCACAGAAACTAATTCAAGCCCTAACATGCAACCATACACATCACAAGTTCATAATAACAAACTATAAGAAATCACACATTCATAAGCAATCCACATAAAAGAAACCAATCAACATGGATTCATCATGTCTAACTAGCTATAAAGCGGTTAGTCGTCCATAAGCATGTTCAAAATATCAAAACAAAGTGGAAACATGATCAAAGGTTCATAAATAGAATAACTAGAACAATCAAACCAATCAAACCCGATAAGCATTGATTCCACACTAACAGAATATTAGATCTTCGATCTCCTTGAATCTTAGCCTTTGTTCTTGTTAAACTAGGTTGAAACAACTTCCAAACATCATTTACAGTCTTTCTCAGGTGATACATAGGGTTGTAGCCATCACATTCTATTTACAAGAGCATTTTAGTGTTTCGCCACTTGAGTACGGTCTGTACGACTTTAAGTGAGTACGGGTCATACCGGGTAATGATGGGCCGGAATCAGGGTTTTGACTTGGCATTTAACAACGCTTGGGTGTGAACCATACATCCTTAGATAAGTACGAGTCGTACTAAATTGATTTTATTTTTTTTTTCTTTTTCTCTTTTTCAGCCCTATCTTCCTAGCACTCTTGGAATTCTTCGTTTTCTCCATTTTAATTAACTAGTTGCAAATCACCAAATTTTACAATATTTGTCAATTCGGACAATATTTGCAAGGAAAACAATAACAAATATAGGGGTTTCTGCAATAAAACCATGTGTTCTTTCAGACATATTAGTTTACGAGCAACAATATGTTCACAATCACATACTATATCTCCAGAGTCTCGCTAGATTTTTTTTCACATTACAGGAAAAACCGTGTTTACTTGTGCATGATGTCGTTCATGTGTACGATTTTGTCAACTCAACAAGGAATATTCTAAACAAATTTGAAACAAAACGCAATCACAGTAAACAACAATAAAATCTGAAATTCTTAGAAAATTCTTTTTTGAATTAGCTTTATATCAAAGATTAAACTAACACTCCCATTTTCTTTGCGAGAGAAGATCCTAAAAGAGATCATACCAACTTATCATACTGAATCACATTTCAATTTTAAACATATGAAGAAGTAAATCAAAACGGCCGTCAATATTTTGGTCCAATTTAAACTTAGACACGGTTGTATTAGAACAATGCTTGGTTATATGAATTTAGGTGAGATTTAAGTACAAACTTATGGATCCCACACTCAGAAACATATTCTTGTATCAAGGTATGCCTCAATAGAACCGATCTTGTACACCTCAAATTCAAACATTTAACACCTCAAGTTAGATTATATTCTTCTAGACCCTTGTTATGGATCATTAGTAGGGTTGTAAACAAATTGGACGAATTCGACAATACTTTGTTCATGTACATCTGTTTAGCTTTTATCAGACAAATGGACAGTTTACGAACACATAATTGGACCACAACGTTTGTTCGCGTTTGTTTGTCAAAGAAACACAAATGAATATAAATGAATAACGTAAGGCGGATCCATTGCTTTACTAGTAGGGGAAAGGTCCCTACTCAAAGTTAGCCCGCCATTGTAGGAAAGTTGAGATTGTTACACAATTTAGGTTAGACCCCCATCTATTTTTTAACATGCCGTGTAGAACTTAAAAAAGAAGAAAATTTTGGCAAATGAGAGTTATGAGAAATGGATCGTTCTTCATCTTGGTTATCACTCATGTCATGAATGGGGATGGATGGATGTTTTCCCAAAGCTAAATTTGTCAAGTTTGGATAAGTGTGTTGTCTTATGCATAATTTATATTTGGGATAACTTTGTTAAATAGTAACCAACTTTAACGAGTGTTCCAATTAAGTCACTCATAATTATTTTTATTCCAATTAGGTCACTAAAGTTCACTTTGATGTTTCAATCCTAGATATCTTACCTAAATAGAAGGTCATTCATCCTAAATGACATTTATTTATTTTTTCCTTTTTTTTAATATGTTGACATGCCTTGTAATTGCAACAAAAATTTAAAAACTACAAAAAAAACTTTTTATTTATTAATTGGGGTATTATTATTTATTTATTTATTAATAATTAATAATATTAGTATACGCTAACGTGGATTAAAAATTAATTATATATTAAATAATTATACAACAAAAATCTCATACGAAAACCCTCTTCCCTGCAACTTTTCATCGTAGATGCCAGTGAAGGATAAGAGCATACGTTATGGGGCGGCATGTGAGGGCGGTATGCCCCATAGCGCCGGTGAACACCGAAACGCGCGGCGTTATGGGCCAAAAAAGAAGATCCGGCGCGATGTGGGTAGCGGCGTGATGTGTGGTTTGTTTGAATTTTTTTTTTTTTTTTTCTGGTTTTCCCCCTCATATATTTAATGCTCTGTTTTTGTTGTTGTTGCAGGTATATATCGAAGAAGAAGAAGAAGAAGAAGAAGAAGAAGAAGAAGAAGAAGAAGAAGAAGGAAGACAAGGAAGAAAAGAATTTTAGGGTTTTTAATTTATGAGGCTTTGGGCTGGTTTTTTAATTTATGGGCTTTAGGCTGATTAGATAATTATTTTGGGCTGGTTTTTTGAATTTTAATTTTATAAACTTAGAAAATAATTATAAAAAATTAGAAATTAATAATTGAGTAATGATTAGGCGGGGGCTTTATGACTACGGGCTTAAATGCATAACGCCCACCCGCACACGTGGCGCGCCACGTGTCGCATAACGCCCACAAAGGGGCGTTATGACTACGCATGGCCTAATCAAAGTTCTAAATTGATGACAGCAAATGATATATTAATACTTTTTTTTTTTTGCTAAAGGAAAAATAAAACCTATGATATTTTCATAAGGACATTAGTTTACATTCTTTTGTCTGGTTTCAATGGTAAGAAACCTACTTTGAGGCTACTCGCTCCATCACTGTGGATGAATGGTAGGGTTTATGATGTAGGGTTTTTTTATTTGAATATGGAACATCAATCGATGATCAGTGATCTAGATGTTTTGAAATGATTATTTGATCTGTTTTGTTAATTAATTATTTTAGCATGTTTATAAAAGTTAAATAAATATATAAATGTCACATAGTATAGTTTACCTGCTATTCAGGTAAATTATATAAGATTAGAACATAAAATAAACTTTAATGACTTAATTGAAACAAATTTTTTTATTAGTGACCTGATTAGAACACTTATAAAACTTGATTACTATTCTGTGAAATATTCTCTTTATATTTATATACTATTAATTTGCCAGTTGTTTATGTATAATGGGTTATGCTTAGCCAAATTTTTTTGGATGGTTGTATTGCACATGATGCTTAGTGTGTATAATTTTGTAAAGTAATTATAATCACATTTAGCCCAAACATTTTATTAATTTCCTACTTTGGTCGCATATACATTTCATCTTTTACAAATTTTCCGTTTACGTTTTGGTATATATTTGTCAAGTTAACATGTCAAACGTGCGTTTGTGGTCCAATGTTTTTACCTCTATTTTCCCTGTTTAACAGTCGTGTTGTGTTTTACATTTCGGTCTATTTTTTGTGCATTAACATGCCGCAACGGGCGTACATGGTTCAACGTGCCTACTTTTCGTTTGGTTTTATATTTTTTCATTTTTTATTTATTTTGTTTTACAAGCTTTCCGGTGTTGGTGGACGCTGACAACGGTGTGACATTGATGCTACTTGGGACGGTTTTACGCCTCCCGCCGCAATAAGAGGACCTTAATACTAGTGTATAAGATTTTAAAGCATGTTAGAGAATGGATGGACACTTTTATATAGACTAGAGTTGATAATATAGACTAGAGTTGAATTTGTCAAGTTTAGAAAATAAGTGTGTATTTTCTTGTATAATATGTTTGATGCATGACTATGGATTTTGCAAAACTGTTATGAGCAAGGAAAAGGAGTTGTTTCACGATGCAATGTTGAAAGGTAGAACCAATTTAGACGTGGGATAAATAATGTTGTAGGGGTGTTTGGATTCATTACATGGGAATAATATCTTTGGATTAAGCAAGGGCGGACCTAAGCCCAACCCAAGGTGGGCGGGCGCACCCCCGGGAAAAAAAAATTTAGTGCTAAGTTCCGTCAAAAATCTCGTCCGCACCACTTGGAATTTTCAGTCCGCACTCATTGGAATTTTTCGTCTGCACCCCTTAGGTAAAAAGTGTTATCAACTTATATTTTAAAAATATTCTTAGTAAACTCTTATTTTATAAAAAAAAATACTACCTAAATTATATAACTTTTAATACCTAAATAACTAAACTTAAATACCCAATACATTTAACTAGCCCACTACTAAGTCTTAGCCCAATAAACAAACCCAACAAATCAACAATATTTCAAACTAAAATAAAATAAACAAGCCCAAAACCCTTACATATTTTATCCTGCTCTCTTTGTCGTCCTTGCACGCCAACGATCAAAACATCAACAGCGACAACATTGAACAGTCAGCAGCCACCATACCACAGATCATAATGTAACTATATCGCATACTTCGCTATTCGAAGGATAAATCGCATATTTTCGCAATACACTATTATCACAAACACTAACACTCACGGAGGCATTGAGTGAGGACCTATTCTACCCTCCTCAGTGGCCGTAATGTGTCGAACGTAAACAACTAACGCTAACAAGGACTCTCGGGTGAGTGCTATAGCCCCGGTCGTCGTGACGATGATGACAATACGAGTAAGAGGTACCCCGTCAGTCATTGTGGCACAACACACAATAGCGTTCACGATGACGTCAAGAAAGGACCTATACTACCCTCCTTGATGGCCGTGAAACACCGCTAATAATCGCATACTCGAATCGAAAACCGATTGTTACATCGAAACTTGGAAAATATGGATACGTAAGTACGACCCCTAGTGATATATATACATATATAATAATAATAATATAAACCAACTATAGAGAGCGCGTACTTCAAAAACCATCAAAACAATCGAAAACGGAGAAACTCACCGCGCCGGAGTAGCCATCCGGATGGGCCTCATCCGAGCGGATGGGCTATCCGAACGGATAGCCATCCGAACGGATGGCCATCCGACCCAGTGACTCCCTTCTCCTCACTTTGCCTATAAATAGCCTGCCACACCACTGTTCAAGTGATGTGACAGCTCCCACTCGACCAGACACGCTTCAAGACCCTTTTCTCTCGATTCCTCGTGATTTCGGTAAGATTTCAACCTAAAAACTTGTACTTCTATGATCTACACTCAATTCTACCTCATTCTGTCTTTCAAAACTCAAATTCTAACCGTGAAATCCACTGATTTGAGGTGTTTTTAAGGTGATGTCACCAAGAGTTCGTATGAACTTCAAGCTGTGACCTCATCCCACCATAAACGACTCAGATCTGCGTGATTTCCACATGTTTTGGTAACAAATCTCACCTAAATCTATGTATTTAACCAAGGAACTGTGCGATTTCGAGTTAACCATGAAGAACCGTCAAGAACGGCTAGATCTGATGGAACGGGGTGATTCCCGGCCGTCAGAACGGGTCGGAACTTATGGGATTTCAATTGTTAATACGCCATTACACTGCCCTAGTAAAAAACGCATGTATTCCATCCAAAAATACTCGAAAACAGATGATCGGGACGCTAAAACAGACGCGTTATCCGACCAGACAACATGTCATCCGAACGGACCACATGCCATCCGGTCGGATAGCATGTCATCCGATCGGATAGGCACTAAGCAACCTCATCTCAAACGAGTGACCATCCGATCGGATAGTCACTAATAAGTCAATCATTCAAACGAATGGCCATCCCAGCCGGATTGCCATCCGACTGGATAGCCACTAGACCTTATCCTTTCAAACGAATGGCCATCCGGCCGGATTGCCATCCGACCGGATAGCCACTGTCCAATGTCCTCTCCTAACGAGTGACCATCCGATCAGATTGCCATCCGACCGGATAGCCACTAGTCACCTGTTTCGCTCGTCACCGTTTAACACACTCTCAAACAGGCTAACTCAGACGCATTCTCAATCAACCAATCAAGTGGTGCTTACTTACTGAACAAGCACTGTGAATATACTTGACCCCCTTTTTATCGCATTTTGGGTGTAACATACGTTTCTAACAAATCAAACTTATTAAACGAATTATTCAAGCAATCAAATTATCACTTGCGAATAACTGTTATGCATAGATATACGTGATGCTAGTTGCATATGTGCTAGGGCTTATACTCGCTACGTCCCACCACGACTAGTATAGTACTATTGCGCCCGACGGGGTCTAGTTTGCCATCGCATATTCGAGAATCGAGGACTTAGTTGGTAGTATCAGCTTTGTGAGTATATATGTCGTGTGCTACGTTTATGCTTGTGGAAATTCGCTACACATTTTTATCTATTATGCTATACATATCAAACCTGTATACTCGCCAATACTTTTGTATTGACAAACGTTTAAACGTATGTTGCAGGTTAGATCGCAGGCTATATCGAATCAAGCTAGGAAGTCTAGAAACTCAACTAAAATCTAGGTTGTCGGATTTGTGTTGTTCGAGAGGACAAGAAATCTATGATAACTTATGTGATTGTATTATTTGTTAGTATGGGATAACGAATACATTAAATATTATCGCAATATAGTTGTTATGGATTCTCTTGAGCAATCTGATTCGCCTAGTGCCGCTCCCCGATGATTCCGCCATCGGTTGGGGTGTGACAATGATATTCAGGGCTTGAATAGTTGATACATTATGTAATATGTTATGGAGCCATGAACTTATAGATCAATTTGTTTGTGATAGCCGATAGGAACAATGAGCAGCGACATTATAGCGTGATTTCTCAAGAGGAAAGTTGATACGTCTTCCGGATTCGTTGATGTGGATACTTGCGTAATCGGATTGGCGATGAGAATTTAAGTGAAGGTTGTATATGTTATATAGTGAAAGAGTTGCTTAAGAACGTAGGTTTCGATGATATTTTGGATAGATTTTAAAAAATGAAAACCCGTAGGACGACGTTTTAATTATGTTTGTAACAAGGTTTGACGTGTTTTTGATGATTATATAAATTTAGTTCTTTTGTTTTACATGACCCGACTCGACCCCAACCGACCCGATACGAACCAATTGTTTATTTATATACCTTGGGGCCTAAAATTTTTAAAAATGTTTCGCACCCCCATGGAAAAATTCCTGGGTTCGCCACTGGGGTTAAGTGGTTCAAGATTAGATACATTGATTTGAATATTTTGTGTGAAAAATGTATTAATGTTATTCGCCTTATTTAGTGAATTTATTCGGAGAGTATAACCACAATTAGGAACGAAGCTGGTAAGTCAGGGGTGAAACCCGTACCTTAATAAGCCGTTCCACTCTCTAAATTAGTTTTCAAAAGCTCTCTCCAAGGACTCGACTATCATGATAACTCGAGCCATGTGATGACTAGGAAGACGAATGCCATGAGCTGCATCCCAGTGGAAGCATGGAGTCTTCTAGGTTAACGTGCGCGCACGAACTTGTTAAATATAGTTGGGTTACCTTGGGTAGTAGACGCCTAAACACCCAAGGGACTCTATCATACGAACCGCCGATTTTACAAATGGTTGGAACGTATTTACGTTTTGAAACTTTACGCGTTATCGATTTCTCGATTTAACGATTTCCACTCCCTGCTTTATAAACGCACAACTCGCACAGCCATCGCAATCTAAAACGAAACCCGAATATTCGCAACAAAACTAGTGCATAATCTATCGTCTTCGCTCTCGCTTTCTCACCACGACATGTCCTCGCGTATTCTAAATCGACCTGTATGTGTATGATTTCAAACTACAAGTATATATATATATACATATAAACAACAAGTCATTTTATGAGAACTTAGGAATTTCGTGCCTCCTATGTGACTCCTATGTGATTCGCATTACTACTATACTATCGCATCAAGCTTTGAATGCGCTCAATCGCGTCGCAAAACTCAAAAATCATTATGATCGAATCTCATTCCAAGTCTCTTCCTGTCTAGATGCCTTCCAACAACTCTACCTCGAGACGAATAGCTAGGAGAAGAGCCAAACGAAGCGCCGATAAGAGGATTGCATCACTTGTGACTAAGGAAGTGGTTAAGCTTATTCCTCAAATTGCCGCTCGAGTGCACTCTCTCAACAACTCTCGAGCCTCGGAAGACTCCAAGACGGAAGCGCCGCAATCTACTTTTCTTTAAAAACACTTCAAAGCCTGTGACCCGATGGAATTAACGGGTGAAGGAGGTGTAACTCAACTACTCCAGTGGTTCGATTCTATCGAAGTTACCCTTCGTCAAAGTGGGTGTCCCGATAGTTTCCGTACTACTTGCGCTACCGGAGTATTTCAATCACGAGCACTCGACTGGTGGACCGCCGAATGTAACAAACGTGGGATCTCCGCAGCTTACGCTCTCACTTGGAATGAGCTGAAAGAGCTCATGAAGAAAGAGTACTGTCCTCCTCACGAAATTCAGAAACTGGAAGACGAATTCTGGAAAATCAAGCAAGTCGAAAGTGACAACGCTGGCTACACCACAAGGTTCAAACAGCTTAGCATAATCTGCCCAAGTCAAGTCAACACTTCAGAAAAAGCCATTTCGAAATACATTCGCGGCTTGCCTGAGTGTGTGGGTGATTTTTTCGAAGCTGCAAGACCTGCTACCATCGAAGAAACCTACCGCTTAGCCGCAGAAATCAACAACAAACGAATCATGGAAGGGTTCTTCTCAAAGAACCCTGTCAAGCAAGCTTATCAAGCGATCGCCACAAATTCCTCAGGCGATCCTGTCGACGATTCTCCTGACGAATCTGCTGACGATTCTTCGGACGAATCTGCTGACGATTCTTCTAACGAATCTGCTAGCGATTCTTCTGACGAGTCTGCTGCCAACTCTTCTAACAAATCTGCTGACGGATTTTCCGACAAATCGGCCAAAGATTCTGCAAGTGAGTCTTCGGATGAATCCTCCAACGATGACACCTCTTCGCAAGACACCGACAAACCCAACCGCAAACGAAAGACTTCAAGCCCGAACTCATCAACCACCGAACTGCCACAGCCGAAGCCTCTTCAAGCAGTTCCGATGTTTCCAAAACGAGCCTACACTGGAGCTCATCCTCAGTGTTACTCGTGTACCTATCATCACCCAGTTGGGGCTGACTGTCACTATTGCAATAACTGCAATCGTTACGGTCACTTCACCCACAACTGCCGTATCGAACTGCGAACTTGAGAACAACAACAACCGCTCCAGCAAAAGTCTTCAGCATCAAACCTCTAGAAAGCGTAGGATAAAGTTGTAATGATACGATCTTCGACGTTAATATCTAAGTTTTGAACCTACTCTATTACTCGATGTTGCCACTATGTGTAACGCTAACTCTCGCTCTCGTGTTCTCATTCACTCTCTAGTCATCGCACTTAGACTAGATTCACACACATACTATAAACTATATCACGAAATAATGTGTTTTACCCTCACTACACTCTTAGAACGAGGTACGATAAATGTGCAAGGAACGATTAATCACGGGTGCACACGGGATTATTTGGGTTAGTGCACGGAGATCGTAGTAAATTCTAAGGTGCCATAAGCGTTACGACGAAGTAGGACACCAAACCACGGGATCTACGTAGTAGGGGTCAAGCAAGGTGTGCTTTATCATACTACCGAAGTTCCGTGAAGAAAGTGCCACGTGGAGTTGAACGTTATTAGACCTATTATACTATTGTGATTATTTTCGACAAACTACACTTAATCGTAAGGCGTAACAACTAAATCGCATCATCACAAGACTTGTCGTAAGTCTGCAAACGCAGTGCGATCGCCTCAACGATGGACTCTGGGGAGTCTACCTCGCAGGGCAATTGCATCGACGCAAGACGGGTCGTAAGTCTGTTGCAGCCAATCTTATCAAGTACATAAACGCTCACGATATTGTTGAGTGAGGACCTATTCTACCCTCCTCGATAACCGTGGTGCGTCGCAGCGTAACGTTAAGCTTATTCGAAACAGAACTCGGCTGAATCGCAATCACTTATCATGTGTAACTCGCAATCTCTACCGCTTATTATGTGAATCTATATCGCTTGCTGTGTATCAATCCATCGCTATCGCCTACCGTTATCTGGGATATTTGTGTCAAGTTAGCACACATGACCTCGCTTCACGAGATGAAGCTCATATGGTTAAAGCAAGGTGTTTTAGCCATATCAGCGGGCTCTCGTGGAAACAGGCCATGTGGGGTCTGATGTTGGTTAAACTCTGTGGTATAATCAATCGAATCGAACCACATAAATCGCGCATCCCTCCATCGCTTGCCAAGCAACAACTACCGCTTATCGTAATCATTTACCACCGCCGTCATTACTGGTGTTGTATTATTCGCTTAACCCTCTAATCGCTTATCACTTATCGTGTGTAGTATACCGCTTATTTGCGTATCGCGTACCACTCATCGCTCGCTTGGTGTTCACTGCAGTCTGTGTATTATTAGTACGCATGACATCGCTTCACGAGGCAAAACTAACCTGGTTGAACGTGGTGTTTTACCATGTTAGCAAACTCTCGTGGAAACGTGCCATGTGGGTTCAATGTGGAATCTAATCGAAAACGCGCTATTCGATTGTCGCTTGACGCCTACCCAAACACGACACAAAATGTTTTGTTTCAGCAGGCTACTCGCACACGCTGCTACAGCTACGTTCGCAATTCAATTCGCCGGTTTAACCTGTTCGATTTTATCTCATACTCGGTCCGACTTCCCATCGATTGGGCGGAGTAAGCGCAAATTCTATCCGTGTCGTATCGGCGCACATGACACTGCCTCACGAAACGGAAGTAATATGGGAGAAACATGGTAGATACGCCGCTGGTACTTCCTATATATAAGTGTTTTAAACATATTAACAAACTTTCGTGGGGAAGTGCCAAGTGGGGCTCGGTGATTAACTACCTATGTACTATTAAAACTTATTTTTATAAAATTTTGATTTAAAACCGATGGACAAGTGAAATTTTCCCACGACGGGGAGATAACATCGAATCAGCTAACTCCATGTCCAAGAAAAGTTTCATAAGTCCAGTTTTCCTTAAAAGCTTTTGCAACATCAAAACGAAATCCTTCTTAAGACATTGGTTCGACATCGAGTTCAGCTTGAACCCATGCCGTAGGAGAGTTTTCGTAACGTAAGTTTTCATATTCAAGTTCCTTAAAATGTTTAAAACCTGAACTTCCTTGCAACATTAGTTAACATCGACTCGGTTGACCTTATGTTAAAAAAGGGAAATTTTCAAGATTTCCATCCAAAATTCCTTTTAAATATCTAAAATGAACGTTTCTTGTAACGTTGGTTAACGACCGACTCAGTTAGTTCTACGTCATGAGAAACCTTTCAAGTCCTTTACAATTTCAATCGTATCGAGCTAACGAATTCTTCGCAACACAAGGTACTTTTGTCACACCCCGACTTTCCACGTGTCACCGGTGGGCCCGGTGGGGAGTATCGTGACGTAGTTGATATCATCATACTCAAACAACACAATATTTAAATGCACAGCGGAAGCAAAAGATAAATATATTACAAACCGATTAAAAAGTAATATCAAGTATTACAACGGAAAGTAAAGGATCCACAGGCGGATCTTAAAACATAATTATTGTTCAACAGACTTTAGACGCCTAGAACTTGCAAGATTCCTTATTAACGTCCTGAGCAGCTTCCAGCCTATTACGTACTTGTACCTGTCACTTAGACTTTTGAAAATACGTCAGTTTTCACTGGTAAATACACTCAACCGACTCATTTGAAAATGTCTATGAAAATTGGTTTAGGTGCTCAAGGCACGAAGATGTTTTGACACTTTGATTAAAATGCACAAGGCAAAATTTAATCTTTTATACTTGGGACAAACTATATTTCATGTTATCAGTTTTACATAACTTGCTCTACATACGGGGCCCGGTTCTATGCCGGTTCATGATTAACCGACACACCACTATTCCCTTATTGGGAATCCCTTATTGGGTATAATTAATTAATAAACATATGGCATCTGTCAGGTGTATGCCTACACCCCGTGCTTAGGTCGTGGCCATTGCATTTAATGAGTTAAGGATATCCAGGACACGGTCGCATTAATCCCCAATGTTTCAGTCAAGCAATACGAATTAAAACAGGTTATTTGGATTTCCCGACTTATTGGTCTTTGAATCCCATACCTGACCATGCGGTATTTATATTACCGTATCCCAAGCCCGTAATAGGGAAAATAAGTTAAGAGTATTTACCTGAGCTAGCTCCTGTCTTAAATAGCAAGAATTTAATAACTCAGCCGTATTCACTTAAGTAAGCGTCGGTACAATTTACCGGAAGGCTCTAGTCTGGAATGATGGTATAAATAGCCAATTAGAATGCTAACGGGTCTTTAATTAAGCCTAAGCTTAGACCGGTTAATTATATGGTTCAAACGCACGATTAGGCGAAGACCGGAATAGAATGTGATTTAGACCCGACAAGATTGAAGACTTGCCTTATATGGATAATCTAGGCACATTCTGAATTTTGGGGTAAAACCGATAAGGTTTGACCTGTTTCGGCTAATTTATGTAAACTAGTTACATAAGCCGAACCGAACGCGAAAGAGGCGTAACGGGTAATCATAAGGGTCCTAACCAAGTTTCCTAAGTTAATATGCCTCAAATATGTTGTGATATCAGTAGGATACCTTCCATTATGCCCAAAACGAGTTTAATCTCAAAATAAGCCCCGTAGGGGTATTTTGGTCATTTTAAAGGTTATAAAAGAGATCATCTAAGTTTCTGAGATTCGGGTCTGAATACATCAGTAAAATAACTTGTTTTAATAGGTCATAATAGTTGGTAATAGGTCTTATATGACAAAATGGTTTTAAACCCAAACTATGCGTTTAATAAGCGTAAAAAGTCATTTTAAGCGATTTCCGGGTTATACAGGAAATCTGAGTTTTCTGATCAGGTTATAAATTTCAAAATACTTTATTTATTATATAAAATCAGTAGCCATTGGATTGGTATCAAAAGGGCTTGTAAAACTCATTTTATGGCCTAAAAGGGCATAATCGGTATTTACCGATTTGAGGCCATAACCTTCGGTTATGGACAGGTTAAAAATGATTAAAAATCTTTAAAAATCTCAAAATATTATCTTACATCAGTGGGTAAAAGGTTTGGTGTCGAAAATTGGGTTTAGATAGGCTTTATGCTAATTGCGCCTTTTAATTACTAAAAGGCGTTATAATTACGCTAATGAGCATAACTCCTAATCTAGACCTCCAACTGATGTGAAAATTTAGGGACAACTTTATAAATCAGTAATAAGGATTATTGTCCTTTCACATTCCCAAAATTCTTGTTTTGTGGTCAAAAGGGCATATTGGTCAACATTTAAGCAATTAACGGAAACATGTAAACGAATCGGATAATCAATGAACCAACCACGGAGGGTTATGCTAACATGTAGCCTGGTCCTAAGGAAGCTCTAAGGCATTTCCAAATCATACTAAATCGGGTCAGAACTGAAGTCAAAGCAAAAGTCAAAGTTTTGCGACTTTCGGTTCCGAACCGGGTCTAAACAAAAAATTGTCGGATCAAACAAGCCTAGATCAGTTCTTATACTTATTAATAGGTTATATGAGTGATAAAATAGGTTACATGCCTTCTATATTGTTAATTACATGTAAATTTGCAATTTAGGCTTCTGTTGACTTTTTCTAATCAACTTTGACCCGACATTTGATCTAGATAGGATGGGAATCAGTGGGTGCCCTTTTAAGGGTTTATTGCCCACATAATTACCAACTTATAACTACCTTCAATTCGACAAATCACTGGACCATTAATAATTAATCGCTAAGTCAACCGTTAATTACAACGGTTTGACTTTTAGGCTAATAACTAAGCAAAACTTAATCAAGGAAGGTCAAGGGTGCTTACCAAAGTCCTAATCACGATTAGGGATGCTTGGTGTCTGCTCTTGAGCTCCAGAAAGTCCCACAATTGCAGATGGAATGGATGATAAAAAATGTTTGCAAACAATGGCCTTTTATAGTGATTTTTGATCCATTAGATGATGACAACTAAGTCTATGAAGTGATCTAGATCAATAACAAGTGCCCCTAAGCTCTAAAATCAGTAGGGGACGCGCATGGAATTGATAAATATCTCCATAAGTCGTTTCATGGACTTGAACAACCAAGAAAAACGAGTTTCTGCATCTGGGAGATGCTTGCGCACCGCAAGGTAAAAGTGTTACGGTGCGCAAGGACCTGGGCAGCCACCAGAAACTTTCAAAAGTTGACATGTTTGGCCCCAGAACTTCCAAATGTCATTTTCGACACCTCTAAGGCCCGTTAAACCATTTTTAAGGCTTTATAATGATGCCTAAGCATAGAGAACATGAAACATGCTCAAAAATATGCCGGATGTCGGTTCGTTTGGTCGTACGGTCACGTTGTTCGGCTAATTACGACGAAACACGGACGGACGCGAAAACAATCCAAACGACGCGACGAATGGAATTTTATCAAGCCAAACACTAAAATAAAATATTTTAGTGCTTACATAAATTTTTGGGTGTCCGGGAATATTCAGAATGTAAGATATGCATGTAAACGCAAACTTGTGTGCTTTTTGACACTTTTAGTCCCTGCATGACTTAAAAGTTTATTTTTGTGCACTAAACACCTCAAAGCCTATATCTAAGCTATGATAAGGATAATTAAGGTATGTATAACTCATGGTCATATTCCGGAAGGTCCGATAACATACGAATCGGCATACTTTAGCAGTTTGACACTTTAGGTCCCCCTAATGCGCAACTTGCGTAAATCATCATTTAATAGCATTGAAGCCTCATCTAGTCCATATTAGGCATTCTTGAAAATATTATTAAACATCATAATGCTTCGGGCTCGATAAAAGGTCATTCAGAGGTATAATTAAACATATTGACACTTTTAGTCCCTTATACTTGCAAAGTTGCGCGTAACTTCACTTTTAGGCATAAAAGCCTTGTATGGCCAATGATTGGCATCCCCAAGAGTACATCATATATCATGAGGTTCTCGGTTTGTTAAAAGGTCACTCAGAGGTGAGAATTAACATGTTGACGCTTTTAACCCTTTATTGCGCAAACTTTCAATTATTTACACACACGGCTACACTTGATCAACAAGTGACTCATTTGTGAATATAAAACCGTAAAAGGTTATTTAGAAACTTATTTTAGGTATGCTAACACCTCCAGTCCTTTCATAAACAATGTTTTCGATTTTTCGAAAAATTTAGTCCCTTAAATTCAACATTTGTCTTCATTAAGGTTTATTACACGTGTCAATACTTCATTGTACGTGATTTTACGAGGTGTTACAACTTTAGAACGCCAACTCGTGGGATATTACTTGTGTCCCTACGACGCCTTCTCGCTATCGCAATCGATACTTCTTATTCGAAACCCTCTCGCTTGTCAACTCATGATCAAATCGCTCACTGTATCGCTACTTATACTGGGTCAACTCTCAAAAGTATACCTGTAGGATTAATTTAGGGACGAAATTTCCTAAAGCAGGGGAGACTGTAACAACCCGCACTTTAGTGCGTTGTTACCACTCGATATACTCGTTACGCCTAGCACAAGAGATTCGGATCATAATGTAACTATATCGCATACTTCGCTATTCGAAGGATAAATCGCATATTTTCGCAATACACTATTATCACAAACACTAACACTCACGGAGGCATTGAGTGAGGACCTATTCTACCCTCCTCAGTGGCCGTAATGTGTCGAACGTAAACAACTAACGCTAACAAGGACTCTCGGGTGAGTGCTATAGCCCCAGTCGTCGTGACGATGATGACAATACGAGTAAGAGGTACCCTGTCAGTCATTGTGGCACAACACACAATAGCGTTCACGATGACATCAAGAAAGGACCTATACTACCCTCCTTGATGGCCGTGAAACGCCGCTAATAATCGCATACTCGAATCGAAAACCGATTGTTACATCGAAACTTGGAAAATATGGATACGTAAATACGACCCCTAGTGATATATATACATATATAATAATAATATAAACCAACTATAGAGAGCGCGTACTTCAAAAACCATCAAAACAATCGAAAACGGAGAAACTCACCGCGCCGGAGTAGCCATCCGGATGGGCCTCATCCGAGCGGATGGGCTATCCGAACGGATAGCCATCCGAACGGATAGCCATCCGACCCAGTGACTCCCTTCTCCTCACTTTGCCTATAAATAGCCTGCCACACCACTGTTCAAGTGATGTGACACCTCCCACTCGACCAGACACGCTTCAAGACCCTTTTCTCGCGATTCCTCACGATTTCGGTAAGATTCCAACCTAAAAACTTGTACTTCTATGATCTACACTCAATTCTACCTCATTTTGTCTTTCAAAACTCAAATTCTAACCGTGAAATCCACTGATTTGAGGTGTTTTTAAGGTGATGTCACCAAGAGTTCGTATGAACTTCAAGCTGTAACCTCATCCCACCATAAACGACTCAGATCTGGGTGATTTCCACATGTTTTGGTAACAAATCTCACCTAAATCTATGTATTTAACCAAGGAACTGTGCGATTTCGAGTTAACCATGAAGAACCGTCAAGAACGGCCAGATCTGATGGAACGGGGTGATTCCCGGCCGTCAGAACGGGTCAGAACTGATGGGATTTCAATTGTTAATACGCCATTACACTGCCCTAGTAAAAAACGCATGTATTCCATCCAAAAATACTCGAAACAGATGATCGGGACGCTAAAACAGACGCGTTATACGACCAGACAACATGTCATCCGAACGGACCACATGCCATCCGGTCGGATAGCATGCCATCCGATCGGATAGCATGTCATCCGATCGGATAGGCACTAAGCAACCTCATCTCAAACGAGTGACCATCCGACCGGATTGCCATCCGATCGGATAGTCACTAATCAGTCAATTATTCAAACGAATGGCCATCCCGGCCGGATTGCCATCCGACTGGATAGCCATTGAACCATATCCTTTCAAACGAATGGCCATCCGGCCGGATTGCCATCCGACCGGATAGCCACTGTCCAATGTCCTCTCTTAACGAGTGACCATCCGACCGGATGGCCACTAGTCACCTGTTTCGCTCGTCACCGTTTAACACACTCTCAATCAGGCTAACTCAGACGCATTCTCAATCAACCAATCAAGTGGTGCTTACTTACTGAACAAGCACTGTGAGTATACTTGACCCCCTTTTTATCGCATTTTGGGTGTAACATACGTTTCTAACAAATCAAACTTATTAAACGAATTATTCAAGCAATCAAATTATCACTTGCGAATAACTGTTATGCATAGATATACGTGATGCTAGTTGCATATGTGCTAGGGCTTATACTCGCGACGTCCCACCACGACTAGTATAGTACTATTGCGCCCGACGGGGTCTAGTTTGCCATCGCATATTCGAGCATCGAGGACTTAGTTGGTAGTATAAGCTTTGTGAGTATATATGTCGTGTGCTACGTTTATACTTATGGAAATTCGCTACACATTTTTATCTATTATGCTATACATATCAAACCTGTATACTCGCCAATACTTTTGTATTGACAAACGTTTAAACGTATGTTGCAGGTTCGATCGCAGGCTATATCGAATCAAGCTAGGAAGTCTGGAAACTCAACTAAAATCTAGGTTGTCGGATTTGTGTTGTTCGAGAGGACAAGAAATCTGTGATAACTTATGTGATTGTATTATTTGTTAGTATGGGATAACGAATACATTAAATATTATCGCAATATAGTTGTTATGGATTCTCTTGAGCAATCTGATTCGCCTAGTGCCGCGCCCCGATGATTCCGCCATCGGTTGGGGTGTGACAATGATATTCAGGGCTTGAATAGTTGATACATTATGTAATATGTTATGGAGCCATGAACTTATAGATCAATTTGTTTGTGATAGCCGATAGGAACAATGAGCAGCGACATTATAGCGTGATTTCTCAAGAGGAAAGTTGATACGTCTTCCGGATTCGTTGATGTGGATACTTGCGTAATCGGATTGGCGATGAGAATTTAAGTGAAGGTTGTATATGTTATATAGTGAAAGAGTTGCTTAAGAAAGTAGGTTTAGATGATGTTTTGGATAGATTTTAAAAAATGAAAACCCGTAGGACGACGTTTTAATTATGTTTGTAACAAGGTTTGACGTGTTTTTGATGATTATATAAATTTAGTTCTTTTGTTTTACATGACCCGACTCGACCCCAACCGACCCGATACGAACCAATTTTTTATTTATATACCTTGGGACCTAAAATTTTTAAAAATGTTTTGCACCCCCATGGAAAAATTCCTGGGTTCGCCACTGGGATTAAGTGGTTCAAGATTAGATACATTGATTTGAATATTTTGTGTGAAAAATGTATTAATGTTATTCGCCTTATTTAGTGAAATAATTCTTTTCTAGTTATATCAAGCTGTATCATTTTGTTTTATTATCCGTTAATTTAATTATATTTCCGAAACCAATTTTGCCCCCCTCTCAAGTAAACTTTGTTGAGTCTTGAAATTTAGACCAATGCTTACCAAAATAGGATATCACATGGCGCGACATTTCAGTAGATACAAGAGGGATTGAAAAAATGACAAATTCGTTTTTGAGAAAAGAAAAATTGGAAGTATCAGTCTATGGAGAGATTGTTGGGTTTGGACATTGAGACTCATGCTTGCCAAATTGAAGATCACAACATACAAGTATACAAGACGTGATGGCTCTAAAGACATTACAAGAGTTTGATAACAAATATATATCAATTTTAAACATAAACATAAACATTCTTAAATTCAAACATTAGGCACAATCAACCGAATGACTAAGTGTTTAACCAGATACAAGCTTGCGATTTTTTCATACGATCACTAATTCACCTACCAGGATCTCTAATACACCATTTATATCTCGTAACAATGGGGTTCATAATGAGTAGGTCACATCAAATTATTTTGTAATTTAAATCTTTTTTTATTAATAAGAGTATTTTGGTCTTTTCAAAAAAAATTATAACATAATAGTTGGATGGCGTTAGTGAGGCGGATTTGATAACGTAACCGAAGATCAAGGATTGAAATCGCAACTTTCAAACTTTAATGTAACCGAAGTTCAAGGATTGAAATTGCAACTTTTAAACTTTTAGATGAAATGATTACTTTTGACAAACCACATGAATAAAAATTGTAGTTTACTAACTAAAAAAACATAAGCAAAACAAAAGATGTAAAAATGGAGTTATAAAACATCTTAGTATCTTACTAAAGTAGATAACACATTCAAACAGGCACACATATTCACGAACCCAAATTCGATACACTCCCATGTCTTAATACAGTCACCCATAATAAACATGTCAATTTTGTAATGAACCATTTGCCATAACCCATATTTTGTTTGGGATAAAGTGAGTTTAACTACAAATAGATAGATTGACGTAATTACCTTATAGAAATAAAACATTGGGTATCTGAAAATACTAATTACATGACCCTTAGTAAACAATCACATAGGCTTCGATGTGATAAAGAAGACGTAAAATGACCGAACCCTAACCGAGTTGGTTGTTTACGTGACCCTGATTTGGTTGTTTATGTGATTTAGAACTGACAACTTAGAAGCCCTAGCCGTGAGAAAAAAAATTGAACGAACCTAACAAAAACATTACCGTCACGAATATAAACTGAACATACATCCTCTATAAGTGTTCCTCCATGCTTTGGTTGGTTCATTTATTAAACGAGTGAAATTGCTTATATACAATTCAAAACCAGTTCATCGAACGTTCGGTTCGTTTCCAACATTAAAGTAACCATATTTGGATTTTGCTCAATGAGCTTTCAAAACGGGTAAATCAGCGAGTCCACCCACACAAACCCTTAAAACCAATAAACCCTAAAAGTCCCAATTTTTCATTCCTTTGAAGAAGAAGAATGGGGAAACCTTCAAATTCGTCAGATGATATTCACGCAGCAGCTCGAGCAGGTGACCTCGTTGCCGTACAGACCATTATCACCTCTAATCCACTGTCTGTTAACTCCAGGGATAAACACTCCAGAACTCCGTATCCTTCTCTCTACTCTTTTAACATCATTTTATTGCATTAATTCTAGGCTTTTCTTATTATTATTATTATTCTGCCTGCTCTGCATATAATTTCATCAATATGTTTGTAAATTTAATTTTCCTGCTAAACGATGTCATTGCTGTCATTGTCTTTAGGTCTTGATTTATTGATTTTTTCCAAAAACCCAGAAACTTTGGTTTTAAATAGCAAGAACTGCACCGAGGCAACTTTGTTGTATCTGAGCCGTAAGGTGTTTATATAATTTTTTTTTTATATTTCCCATAGGTTTTTAGCATCCCTGCCCAAAATTTAGCTGTAAATAAGCTTTATATGTGATTTAATATATAAAATAGCTACATGTACAACCTAGAAAGCCTGATGTGTAACATCCTGATGCACAAAAGGTCGACATTTACATGAGGTGCGCGCCTTAAGATGTTTTTTTGGTGCGCCTTTTGTACCGAGCTTGTGTTGTCCACATAAAAGCGATGGGACCTAGCTGTGCCTAGAGGCGCTTTTTAAAACTAAGATTTTGCATCTAAAGGGACTTCCTGATGGGTTTATCGGCATGCAGCAGTTAGAATTTAGAAGGATGAACACAGAGGCGGTGATGAAGGTGTGCGGGGAGGACCACCGCACAGGGCCTGTGACTTCGAGGGGAACGTGTTTGAAAAAAAAATCCGATATACATTTGTTAATTTTTTTAAATAGTATACCCATACCAACTCCAAGATAGGTCCATTTACAAAACAATTTTTATGGTTTAGAAGTTACCCATTAGCATTAGGTTTAGCGAGTCTAATACCCATTTGATTTTAAAAATATTTATAATAAAACATTACGGGTGGGCACATTTTTTCGAGCTTGAACAGAGTACATGAATTCTCAGAGACGCCAAGATGAAAGTTGTTCTTTTATCTGGTTATTCTTCTTCTACGTGTCTAGAAGACTAAAATAGTATTCTTTACTGTTTGAATTAGTTGATCAGAGTAACAGTCAATACTTTTTATGGAAGTTTTATATAAGCTTGTTCCATATGTAGCTAGATATTAAGCCCCGCTTATGATAGAATTTTGACTGTGATGCATCTAGGTTGGGCATGTTAAGATTAACCACATGTTTTGGATACTTGAACTTATTGATTGCCCTTTTGGCCTTTCCTTTACAATCTTTCTTGTGTGTACACTGTGCATAACCTATTTGTTTCTAGTAGTTTTTTCATTGAGTTATTTATGTTGCTCTTCTTGTTGTCCCATACTAGTATACTACACTATTATATTGAATTAACACTCTTATCTAGCTAGGTTTGGATGTTTGTTCTTTTTTGTTTTGATGTAACTATGTAAGTTGTGGTGTCATATGATAACATCTTAGTTGTTCCCGTCATTTTACATAGTCTGGGAATTGGAAAGAAAAGAGATATTTGGAAACTTTAATAATAGATTGCTGGAGATAAAGACACTATATTATTGGAATTTTTGAAGATATTTGTATCATAGTTGTTAAAAGCCATCGCCTCTAGTGCCTAGGCCCATTTTTCAGGCGAGGCGAGGCAATTGCGCCTTGAGTCAAGGCAATTGCGCTTTAATTCTCCAAGTGATGATTATGGCGTAGATTCCGACATGATTCCTAGAATCCATAGAGTTTCCGGCTAAATTCTCTAAGTTCTGGCAAGATACCAGCCAAATTTCTACTGTTATCTAATGAAAACTATTTTCTACACCAATACACTATATTTTAGAACTTTTGGTACCAAATAGATAATATTAAATGTTATATAATCGGTTTTGTTTATTTTCTTTGTAGAATATTATTACTTTTCTAGTACATAATATATTTTTAATTTTTTTTTTCATTGTGCACTTCTATTTTCTCAGGCCCTCGTTTTTTTTGCGCCTTACGCCTTGGTCCCAGGCTAGGCCTATGCACCTTGAGTGCGCCTAGTGCCTTTAATAACTATGATTTGCATTAAGTTTACTCAGTTACATTACTTGCTTGATCAAATCCTTGATTATATGTCTTAATGTCCTACAGCTTTTTAAAGCATGCACAATACCGGGTTTATATAGCTCACCCATTGCTTAGTAGCTTGTTTTTTCTAGTTGATCGAGTCAAAGCAGTTTTACAGCGGATCCAAAATATGTGGTGAGAAGACGGTATTTTTTAGGTATTTTGTTTTTGTATATTGCTTTTAAGGATCCTTAGATGTTGCTTGCTAGTCCATAGTTAATGCTTAACAAATTTGGTTGCTCATTTCCTTGATTCAACATGTACCAAACCCTAGATTACACTTAGCAGCATGGGCTGGTCAGACACAGGTGGTGAATCTCCTCTGCAAGAACAAGGCAGATATCGGTGCAGCTGCCATGGATGACATGGGTGCAGTTCACTTTGCTGCTCAAAAAGGTCACTTAGAAGTCATTCGAACACTTATTTCATCCGGGGTCTCTGTAAAATCCGCAAACCGTAAGGGCATGACTCCGCTTCACTACGCTGTGCAGGGATCCTATACCGATCTCATCAGATACTTGGTTAAAAAGGGTGCAAACATAAATACAAAAAATAAGTCCGGGAAGAGCCCTCTTGATCTTGCAAACACCGAAGAGATCCGTTCATTGTTAACGTGTCCAGTAGAACCGAAAGAAACAGATAAGAAGGGAACCGACTCAAAGACTGAAGAGGGTCAACCGCAAGTGGTTCCTGAAGATCAAACCGAGGCTTGTCGAAATGACGGAGAAAAGGAGAAAGACGGGTCACAAAACGACGAGGAAAAGGAGGAAGACGGGTCAAACAAGAGGAAGGTTGAGGACGATGTAAAGAACGATGCGACTGTAGGAACTAAGAAGGCGAAGATTGCTCTTGGTCATCTTTTAACATCAGATGACACACAAGAAGAGGAGGATTAGAAGTGTTATTAAAGGTGATGAATGATGGTATTGTTGTTTTGGCTTTTGAATGTTCAACTTTATTCTCTTATAATAGACTCAGACCATACCCAAAGGTTAGTATTTACTAATAGAAAGTGAAGAGTTTAGCATTTTCTGGGATTGGTTTTAGTCTAATCTTATTTTTCTAAATCGATTTGGCGAAAAAGGTTTAACATTTTGAACCAATAAGAATCATAATAAAATCCACATCACCAGATTAATAAGAATCATAATAAAATCCACATCACCAGATTAATGCTGACTTTTGTGTGTATTTGTTTGATCCATGCTTCTAATCGTGTTATTTTTTTAATAATAGTTATTACAATACAAAACCTTAAAACATAAATTATGTTCCAGACCCTCCCCAATCTCTTTTTTCTATCTTATTAATCTGGTGAATACCATCTTCCACATCCAGCTATCGACTATTCAGAACCGTCAAAACACTTCAATCAAGTCGAAGATGAGATTAAAGAGAATACTTTGAACACTCAATGTGAATAATGTGTTTAGACTCCTTAGCATGAAAGAATTGAGGTATAGGAGATTTGAAAAAAAAAAGGTGATATAAAGCGGTAATTAATTTGAGATTTTGAGATGAGTATCTATTTGATTAATATAGAAAAAAATATCATGGGTGACTCTACAACTAGAGTAAATTAGTATTTTGCCCCTGTATTTTAACCAGAGTAAATTACAAAAATTGTCCTTTATGTTGACACTAAATTGCAAAGTGTATCATTTGTCTTCAAAAAGTACAAAAAACGTACTTGATGTTTGCAAACCTTTGCACGTTATGTCCTTTAACCCTAACTCAGTTAGTTTTTATGGTCAAATTATGTCACACAAGGGTAGATTAGTCTTTTCACTCATTTATCTAAAATATCTTAATAATCAAATGAAAACAAAATTTAAAAACTAACATATAATATCACCCATCTGATTCTTCTTCTTCTTCTTCTCTCTCACATACGCACACTCCTAACCGCCACCACCTCTCCCACTGCACGGCCACCACCACATCTGCCGCCAAACGACCACCGCCATCTAAATCCTAACTACCAGTACCACCCCGTCTCCCATCGCATAATCACCACCATCTGAATCCTTAACCACCATCGCACCCACAAGCCACCACCCCCTCTTCCGCCGCACCACCCACCATCCAGTGACGATGTGCTCCTGTTCTTCGCAGATGCTTATGATGTTTTTGATTTAACTTATGGATTTGATGATTGCACTACGGGTTCCGATTTATCATCTGGGTTACCATATTCAATTCATGAGGAAACTAGTGTTTGTGATGTTTTTTATTAGAAATTTAGAAGCTTGATTATTTTTTTAAATTTCAATTTGTTACTGATGACACCATTTGTTTTTCCCCCCTTTTAATTTTGACTTTTTATGCTTTATTCAGTTTGTTTTAAAAATTGTTTATGATTAGGGCAGTAGGGGAAGGTTCATTGGGGAACACTAAAAAAGTGGGGAACAGCGGGGAACCGACTCAAACGAACTCCGATTGGACTAATTCCAGCGGCGTTGGAATCGGCTCGTCGAACCCTAACTAATATCTCTTAACCCTAAACCCTAAATTCTAACTCCTAAACTCTAAACCCTAAAGCTAAAAAATAAGGCTAAAACCTAAGCTAAACCGTAAAATCTAAACTATAAACCCTAAAAGCTAAACCCTAAAGGCTAAACCTAAAGCTAAACCCTAAAGCTAAACCCTAAAGCTAAACCCTAAACCCTAAAGCTAAACCCTAAGGCTAAACCCTAAGGCTAAACCATAAAGCTAAACCCTAAAAGCCAAACCCTAATATATTTAGGGTTTAGGGGTTATGATTTAGGGTTTAGGGTTAAGAGATCCTAGTTAGGGTTCGACGAGACGGTTCCAACGCCGCTGGAATGAGTCCAATCGGTGTCTCAATATTGTTATATATGAGGATTTGGGGATTTTAGAAAGAAGGTATTACTTTTTTCTTGCAATTTGAAGTGATCCCTATTCATGTCATTTAAATGTTCTTTTCAGCATAGTAAAACACATTTATATGTCTTGAGTTATGGTTAAAATTCTGAATCCTTCCCCGATCTGTCTTGAGTTATGGTTAAAATTCCGAATCCTTCTCCGATAGGTTATAATCGTGTAAGAATGTCAGATTTGTGATGTTTGGAATGTGTTTGGGTGTTGGTGTAGGGTACTAGATTAGAAACCAATTGGGGCTTTGAGCTAAGTCGACGAAGCCGGTGACTGTTGTCGGTGGTTGGGGGTTCGAATGGTGGGTGACAGGTGGTGTGGAGGTGGTGGCAGGTGGGTGGTGTGGTGGGTGTCTAGTAGTGTGTGTGAGAGAGTTTACGTATATGTATATGTATATATGTGTGTATTTAAACAAAAAAGTATTTATTATTTTTATGATTATTTATTTTAGTATTTAGTGTAAAATGTCTAAATTACCCTCATGTGGGGTCTCTTTGGTCAGATTTAACTATAAAAACTAACTGGGTTAAGGCTAAAGGACATAACGTGTAAGGATTTGCAAACATTGAGTATGTTTTTTGTAATTTTTGAAGACAAAGGACAAACTTTGCAATATAGTGTAAACATAAAGGACGATTTTTGTAATTTACTCTTTTAACCAGGGGTGGGCGCGCCTTAGCCCGTAGCCTGTGGGTGGGCGGCCGCACCCCTTGAAAAAAATTAGTGTTATTTTTCGCGAAAAATCCCAACCGCACCCCTTGGAAAATTTCGACCGCACCCATTGGAAAATTCTGACCGCACCCCTTAGAAAAAAAATGTTAGCAATTTATATAAAAAAAATTTGTGAACACGGATTTAAACCCGACCCAATTATGTAAACAAGATAGCCCACTAATCTCTTTAAATAAAGCTTGTATTCCTATAACCCAACATCAAGCCCAATTATATAAGTTTATGTTAAAGCCTAACCCAAATGACTAAATCAATTAAACAAAACATAACCCAATCGTCCATTCATATCCTCCCGCCTTCCCCATTCTACTGCCAGCAAACAACAAACAGAACAACCTGCAGACTTCAAACTGTTCAATCAGCCACAAATCTCGCCGGAAATCGCAAAAATTCCGGCCACAACAGTACCGCACTCTTGAATTTATAGAGGTACTTTGATTTGTTTTTAGTTATTTTGATGTTTATGTGGTTTTTTCAAGAGATAATAGACATATATATATTTGTTAAAAAGGTTTAAAATTTTATGTGTTTTGATGTATTTTTGGGTTGTTCTAGTATTTATAGGATGAGTTTGTTGATTATATGATTGTAGTTGATTATATGATTCTTGTATAGGTTTGTAACAACTTTTGACGTGTTTTTCATGATTATATATATTTAGTTTGATTTTCTTTTGTTTTACATGACCCGACCCGAACCGACCTGACCCGGATCGATTTTTTTTATGTATATATCTAGGCGCCTAAAATTTTAAAAAAATTTCGCACCTCCGTGGAAAAATTTCTGGGTCCGCCACTGCAACCACCCTACACAACCAGCACGACAACCGATCACCGTACACAATCACCATGGAAGTTAAGTTTGTTATATACAATGACAGTTTTAGCAAGATTCGTTACATTTACATACAATTTACACAAAGTTTACAAGGGGTGTTATTTACAATAAGGGTTTGCTATGTTACTAGAAGTGTAACTTTGATATAAATCTTGATTGAAATAATTTGTCTTTGTGGGAAAAAAAATAGGAGAAGAGAACGCAACCAGGCCATTTTGTGTTTAGGTTGGATAGATAAATGATGATATGGTGACATTGATTGATTTTAATTATGACAATGAGAGTGGTCCTCAATACATGAAAAATCAAGATTCTGTGGACATATTTTTTCCCGAATTTGTGGACTATGGGTCTCTTCAAAGAAAGAAACGAATATCTTTAGAATTATAAAAAGAGACATTAGTGAAAATAATTTTTATTTTATTTTTTTGTGTAAATTATGAATTGAATTATTTTTTAAAACCGGATGGTATCTTTTTTCGTTTTTGTTAAAGAAATTAACACTTTCAGTTTTAATACCCATTCTTATATTTTACCTTTTACTTTGACTGTTTCTTTCTTTGTTACAAGGTTGGGCAAGGTCTTCACTTGCCCTTGGGCTTTGCTGGGATATCTTTTGGGCCCTAGTCGTTAGTGTCGGTGAAGGCCCTTCTAAGGTTTCTTTAGCTATTTATGCTGCTGGTTGGTGCGTGAGGTTTCATCATCAGACACACTTTGTCCCCCCTCACAAAACACTGAATCATCTTCTTCTACTCGCAAGTTCTGCGCGAGATCATTAGCGGCTCAGCCGTCTTTGTTTATCAGCCTTGATATCTTTGTTCCTTCAGTCAATCAATCTGTGATGACTGAATCACTTGTAACTTTGAAGAGTTTTTGATAATAAAGTTCGTGTTCTTCGATTGTGTTCATTATTATTGAGTTTTCTGATATGGTATCAGAGCTCAAAGGGTGAATCACGATCTCTTGGTGTTTTTTGCTGCTGATTATTGTTGACTAAGCTGTCTCTGTTAGTCGTTTATCCTGAGCTCTGAAATAAGGGTTTCTAGATCTTCGTCGGATCTGGGTTGTTAGGCTGTTCGTGGTGCAGATCTTGTTCAAAGAAGATTCTATACTCTTCGTTGTGACAACCCTCGAATTTACATGTAACCGTACAGTTTATTAATAATAATTAATGTGCTTGACGACTGTGTGGAATTACTTAACTGCTTTATGATATCTGTGTTATGCTTACACGTATTTGTTAATATACTAATAGTGTACAGATAGGTCACTAAATAGTCCGTTATATTTTCCTAAGTGTTAGAAAGTAAAAACGTTACAAAAATATATAAATAGGACACTTTACGGATTAATTAAGCACTTTAACGGAACAACACCGAACCGAACAACCGGACTTTACCCGGAACATAAAAATATTGCCAACAACATTGTTTTTCTTTTTCTGAGCCAGTTAGGGTCCCTGAATACCCTAACACCCGTCATAATGCACGACACATTAGTAACCGAGTTAATCCTTAACTTAACTAATTAATGCTTAACTAATGGTTGAAATCTAACTAGGAGACCCCCCCCCCTAACCGAACCGTCCCCTTGGGGGACACCCCTTGTCCTTGTTTAATTATTTTAATCTCCTTGTTTGATATCTAGGCTACACATGATCCATTGGTTAA
The DNA here is from genome assembly GCA_030545235.1 of Helianthus tuberosus. Classification (NCBI taxonomy): domain Eukaryota; kingdom Viridiplantae; phylum Streptophyta; class Magnoliopsida; order Asterales; family Asteraceae; genus Helianthus; species Helianthus tuberosus. The sequence continues at coordinate 101,561,303 of CM060396.1, read as the reverse complement.
TGATCATTAAAAATTGTCTATAAGATCAAGGCATAACACAACATAACCTTTCTCACCACAACTCACAAACACACACACTCTCTCCCTCTCTTTGGCTCTCGGCCGAACACACACACCCACATCCATCCATTTTCGAGCTTTGATCTTGCCATTCCAAGCATATACAAGTGTGAAGGATCGTGTACGAGGAAGCCCGGTGCTTGCGGATTGTCAAGGACCTCCCCACGTTGCTTTTAACCACTCGTTTTTCGCCTAGTTTCTTCCCTAGCCTCGAGCTAGTAGTAAGTGACTCTAAACATCTTCTTGATCTATTCTAAAGTGGTTAATAAGAGTTTCGTCGGTTAAAAATCACTAACATATAAGATCACCAACTAAAAATCTACTAAAGTGATGAACAAGGTGGTTAATGGATGAATGTTAGTGTAAATCATGTAGATCTTGTGTGATTATGATGATTGGTTGATTATCTGATGTTGTGCTGAATAATATTAGTATGAGATGTTGTTGTGGTCACTAAACTCGTTAACGGAATCGATCGAACACGATTTAGAAGGTTAAACACTGAAAATCAGAATCTGTCCAAGTTTTACAGCCAACTTCAGTTGGCTGTAAACAGGTCTTAAACTCAACGAAAAACCAATATTTTGAATCTAAAATATGTTATTATGAAATACGGTTCTAATGGCACCGGAATCGTAATTTTTGGACTTCGTTTACTATTTTTAAAGTGTTAATTTGTAACAGCAACTTAAGCTGAATTTTGACAGCAATAAATGGGTGTCATACTTTCAGTCATAACCTGAGTTTCGTGATGAATCGGACCATGAAATTTGTACAGTAGATGAAAACCGATGCATTTGTAATTACCCCACTGGAATTTCATGAACCGGACACTCGATGAATTTTTAATAAATTGTTCCGTGGACTGTGGTCAGAAATACATAAATCTGAGTTCAGTCCGGAATATGAATTTTTATAAAATATTGGTAATGAACCGGACCCCGATATTTTTACACAATAAAATATGGAACGTTTAAGATATCCTGTAAAAATTTGGGAATTTTTGGAATAATTTAACTATTTTATTAAAATGTCCGAAAACAGCCGGTTTTGAATATAAATGCTGAAATGACATAAGTTGTGACTCGCGTGTCTAAATGTCGAGTATGCTATCTGTGAATGATCTAACGTGTTATACATGTTATGTGCATTATCATATGTTTGATTTTGAGTGGGGAATGGATGGGAAACTTGGATGGGCATAAACCGTTAAAGTGATGCATGTTGTGTGATAGATACGTGTAGGAACTTTGTGTTCTATTTGAAAGCCACTAAATGACTAACTGGTAAATCATACTAGGACGTGATTGACCGACCTTGACTGTTAGCTATATTGAGAATCTAACCGAGCAAACCGAGGTGAGTTCACACACTTTCTACAAGGCATGGGATTCCCGGTGGTTTGGGAATGGGTTAAGAAATTAAAATTGGAATCTACATATCCTCCTTGGGTAGGATATGTACGGCCATCCTCCATAGGTAGGATGCCATTATTAAACCTACGAATTCTCCTGGTGCAGAATACGTACGTTCGTCCTCCTTGGGTAGGACAACAACCTTAAAACTAGCTAGACAAAACTCTATCATGAAGTCCCTCACTTTATATCGACTTAATCGCCGAGGCCAATGGCGAGCGGGTCATTAGTTAATAGCGCTATTAGGTTTAACAAACCTCACACCGTGCCAGTCGGACGGGCGTGTACTAATGGACTATGGCAGACTGTCAGTGATGATAGACACTGATATAGGGCACAACTTATTTGCGTAGCAGTCGAGATCATTCCGTCTAGTAGTTCAAACGGGGAAAGCCCCCACTGATTATGGATATGGTTTGGGTAAAGAAAAGGAACTGGTTAAACATACTTTCAACTATGGGGTGACCCCCATGGCAAATAAGCCAACGAAAGTCAAACCACGTTTTCAGAAACAACTTAAAACTAAACAACCAAACGTGAACTCACTCAACTTTGTTGTTGACTCGTTGTTACATGCCTTACAGGTCGCTAAATGCTTGGAGCTTGCACGGGGAAGGAGTCGTTGTGGTGTACGGACTGTTATGTTCCGTGCTTAATGTTTAAATCCTTATGAACTTACTAAACTTGCGTTTTGAAACTTTAACTTATGAACTATGGACTTATGCTTTTGAACTCACGTTTATGCTTCCGCTGTTTAAACCAAACAAGGTTAACTAGCTTTGGTCACCAATCGTATTATGTTTGGTTTTATTTACTTAATTGAGTTGTTCAATATGATTGGTGGCTCGGTCCTGGTCACGTCACGCCTCCAAGCGGTGATACCCCGCATGGTGGATTTTGGGGGTGTGACAGATTGGTATCAGAGCCATTGGTTATAGTGAACTTGGTTTTTAAAAAGGGAAAAGTTTTTGATAAAACCAGACTATAACCAGTACAGTGCTCAACGATCCACAACGACGCTTCGCTCCACGTGCAAGACTCGACACCATAAGTGGTATGATTTATGTTATATTGTCGGTTAGATAGTTCTCACTGTGCATTAGATAATGTGATAATTGCTATTTGAACCTTGTGTGCTTACTCTCTAATGTCGTCCCACACACTTACACACTTTCGCGACACTTTCCTCACTTACGTTGCTTCATTATGAAGATCATGAGCGGACGCGAAGGACGTATCAACCTCACTCAAGCCCAGTTGACGGCTTTGATCAACGAACGAGTTGCGGAGGCACTCGCAGCTAACCCTGCAGGAGGTATAACCTGCCATACCAACTCACCTTAGGACGTTTAGATCCTACCTTCACAAACCAACCCTCGTGCTTAACCATGCCTATTATTCTCGCACTACTGGTCAACATGCTCAACCTCCGGTGTGCACGTTCAAGACGTTCATGGACTGCCGACCTACCACTTTCAGTGGTACCGAAGGAGCAGTGGGCCTTCTTCACTGGTTTGAAAAGCTTGAGTCTGTTTTCGAGATGTGCGAATGCCCCGAAGACCGTAGGGTGAAATATGCTACCGGGACACTTGAAGGAGCTGCGTTAACCTGGTGGAAGGCACAGGTTCAACTACTAGGACTGGTAGTTTCTAATGCCACCCCCTGGAATGGTTTCAAGGAGCTGATCAAAGAGGAGTACCGCAGTCGGGATGACATCCACAAACTAGAGGTGGAATTTTTCAATCTGAAGATGATGGGATCTGAGATTGAGGCGTATACGAAAAGATCAAATGAGCTGGCCATCTTGTGCCCTACCATGGTGGACCCTCCCATCAAATGAATTGAGTTGTATCTCAAGGGCCTTGTACCAGAGATCCAAAGTCACGTGACTTCAGCCAACCTGGGTACCATACAGCAAATCATCAAGTTGGCTCATCGTCTCACCGACCAGGCGGTGGAGCAAAACAGGCTACCCAAACGTATCAGTGCCACAGCTACTTCTGATGCACCTACCGACAACAAGCGAAAATGGGATGGGAACTCCGGAAAGGGTTCTACTTCAGTTCAGTCTCAGCAGCGAAAGACTGATGACTACCAGAGTCCTGGTCAGCAATCTTCTGGTAACCAAGGACAGGGTGGATACCGAGGAAACCACCCCAAGTGCAACCGGTGCAACAGGAATCACAGCGGGCAGTGCAACAAAGGTCGCTGTCAGAGATGTCAAAAGCTGGGTCATGAAGCTAAGGATTGCAGGAGCCCGCGTCCTGTGAATCAGAATCGCCAACAGCAACAAGCTCCACAGACCCATCAGCAGCAACAACAACAGGGCAATAAAGGATGCTTTCAGTGTGGCGCTGAAGGCCACTTTAAGAGAAACTGCCCCCAACTGAACCGGAATCAGAACAACAACAACCAAGGAAACGGGAACCACAATGGGAACAACAATGGAGGCAACAATGGAGGCGGCAATGGGGGAAACAACAATGGTAATGGAGCAAGGGGTCGTGTGTTCGTGATTGGTCAGGGAGAAGCAAGGAACGATCCCAACGTTGTGATGGGTAAGTTTCTTCTGGATGACTTCTTTGTTACTGTTTTATTCGATTCGGGTGCCGATACTAGTTATGTGTCCTTAAAAGTTAGCCAAATGCTTAAGCGCACTCCAACACTCCTGAACACCAAACACGCGGTAGAGCTAGCAAATGGTAAAACTCTTGAAGCCACACACGTAGTTAAAGGTTGTAACCTCGTCTTAGCTGGTCAGACTTTCCCTATCGATCTTGTTCCTATCACCCTTGGTAGTTTCGACGTCGTTATTGGGATGGATTGGCTATCTCATCATCAAGTGGAGATTGTTTGCAAGGAGAAAATCGTCCGCATTCCTCGTTCTGGTAAAGAACCTCTCATGATTCGCGGCGACAAGAGTGGTGCTGTCGAAGGCATCATCTCTTTCCTTAAGGCCCAGAAGTGTTTGCGAAAGGGCCACACTGCCATTCTAGCACTCGTTACTGACACATCAACGGAAGAGAAGAGAATTGAAGACATCCCTATTGTGCGCGATTTTCCCGAGATATTTCCTGAGGAATTACCCGGTCTTCCGCCTCATCGCCAAGTTGAGTTTCAAATCGAGCTAGCTCCTGGAGCAGCGCCAGTAGCTCGAGCACCATATCGTCTAGCTCCATCAGAACTCGAAGAACTGTCCACACAACTACAAGAACTCTTGGAAAAGGGTTTTATACGTCCTAGCTCTTCGCCCTGGGGAGCTCCAGTCTTGTTCGTAAAGAAGAAGGATGGTACTTTCAGATTGTGTATTGACTATCGCGAGCTCAACAAGGTGACTGTGAAGAATCATTATCCTCTTTCACGTATTGACGACTTATTCGACCAGCTGCAAGGGTCGAGCTACTACTCTAAGATTGATTTGAGATCGGGATACCACCAGCTGAGAGTCCGAGATGAGGACGTCTCCAAAACAGCATTCAGAACTCGCTACGGCCATTACGAGTTTCTGGTTATGCCATTCGGGCTGACGAATGCACCAGCGGTCTTCATGGATCTCATGAACCGAGTATGCAAGCCTTACCTGGATAAGTTCGTTATTGTGTTCATCGACGATATCCTGATCTATTCCAAGAGTCAGGAGGAACACGAGCAGCACCTACGACTTATGCTGGAACTTCTTCGAAAAGAGCAGTTGTATGCCAAGTTTTCAAAATGTGACTTCTGGCTTCACGAAGTCCACTTTCTAGGCCATGTGGTAAACAAGGATGGAATTCATGTGGATCCATCTAAGGTTGAATCGATCAAGAATTGGCCTGCACCCCGTACACCAACAGAAATCCGGCAATTCTTGGGTTTGGCAGGATACTACAGAAGGTTTATCAAAGATTTCTCCAAGATTGCGCAACCTCTTACTTCACTGACCCAGAAGGGTGTCATCTATAGTTAGGGTGATGCCCAAGAGTCCGCATTTCAGCACTTGAAGGATAGACTTTGTAGCGCGCCTATCCTCTCATTGCCTGAAGGCACAGATGATTTTGTGGTTTACTGCGATGCTTCCATCCAAGGACTTGGTTGCGTATTGATGCAACGTGACAAGGTCATTGCCTACGCATCACGCCAACTTAAAGTTCACGAAAGGAACTACACTACACACGACTTGGAACTGGGAGCAGTTGTTTTCGCGCTTAAAATATGGAGACATTACCTGTACGGTACTAAGTGCACCATTTACACCGATCACAAGAGTCTCGAGCATATCTTCAAGCAAAAGGAGTTAAATATGCGACAACGCCGATGGGTTGAGCTCTTAAATGACTATGAATGCGCAATCAAGTATCACCCGGGCAAAGCCAATGTTGTGGCCGACGCCCTTAGTCGAAAGGATACCATACCTAGGCGTGGACGTGCTTTACAGCTTACCATCCAATCCAACCTCCCCTCTCAGATTCGTGATGCTCATGTCAAAGCATTGAAGGTAGAGAACATCAGGGCTGAATCCCTACGAGGATCGAGGCCGCGGCTAGAACAAAAGGAAGACGACGCTTACTATGTAAACGGACGCATCTGGGTTCCATTTTATGGAAACTTACGCGAGCTTGTGATGGACGAAGCGCACAAGTCTCGTTATTCGGTACATCCTGGTTCGGATAAAATGTACCACGACCTCAAGACTACGTATTGGTGGCCTGGCATGAAAGCCCACATAGCAACCTACGTCAGCAAGTGCTTGACTTGTGCGAGAGTCAAGTCTGAATATCAGAAACCATCAGGCCCACTTCAACAACCGGAGATCCCGAAATGGAAATGGGAGCAAATTTCCATGGATTTCGTTACTGGCCTGCCCAGATCTCAACGCGGAAACGATACCATTTGGGTGATCGTAGATCGACTGACCAAGTCTGCACATTTTCTGGCTATCAAAGAAACGGATAAGTTTCCTACTCTTGCAGACATTTACCTAAAGGAAGTGGTATCAAGGCACGGAGTGCCAACCTCCATCATTTCTGATCGTGACGCGCGTTTTACTTCTGAACTGTGGCAAGCAATGCACAAGTCCTTTGGCTCACGTTTAGATATGAGCACCGCTTATCACCCGCAGACGGATGGGCAATCTGAACGCACCATCCAAACCCTTGAAGACATGCTAGGGCATGTGTAATCGATTTTGGTAATGGCTGGGAAAAGCACCTCCCGCTAGTGGAGTTTTCATACAATAACAGCTACCACACCAGCATCCAAGCCGCTTCGTTTGAGGCATTGTACGGACGCAAATGCCGATCACCTCTCTGTTGGGCAGAAGTTGGTGACAGCCAAATCACTGGCCCAGAACTTGTGGTAGATACCACCGAGAAAATTGCTCAGATACGACAGCGAATGGCGGCAGCTCGTGACCGTCAGAAAAGCTATGCTGATAAGGGAAGAAAACCACTCGAGCTCCAGGTTGGGGATCGAGTGCTACTCAAAGTCTCACATTGGAAAGGTGTAGTCCGCTTTGGCAAACGAGGCAAACTCAATCCGCGTTATGTCGGACCATTCGAAGTCATTGAGAAAATTGGCAAAGTCGCCTACAGGTTGAATCTACCTGAAGAACTCAGCGGAGTTCACAATGTTTTCCATGTGTCAAATCTGAAAAAGTGCCTGTCAGATGAGACCCTCATAGTTCCCCTCAAGGAACTCACAATCGACGACCAGCTGCGATTCGTCGAGGAACCTGTAGAGATTACTGATCGAGATGTTAAGATCCTTAAGCATACCAGGATACCTCTGGTCCGAGTTCGTTGGAATGCTCGTCGTGGCCCAGAGTATACCTGGGAACGCGAAGACCAAATGAAACTCAAGTATCCCCAGCTGTTTAAGAAAAACGCAACCACTACTGAGGCTGAAGCTACTGCAGAATTTCGGGACGAAATTCCAAATCAACGGGGGGATGATGTGACACCCCAGGAAAATCTGGAAAACAACGCAACTTAACTAGCTTCCTCAGTAACCACGCGCTAAATTTCGGGACGAAATTCTCTTAACAGGGGGAGAATGTGACAACCCTCGAATTTACATGTAACCGTACAGTTTATTAATAATAATTAATGTGCTTGAAGACTGTGTGGAATTACTTAACTGCTTTCTGATATCTGTGTTATGCTTACACGTATTTGTTAATATACTAATAGTGTACAGATAGGTCACTAAATAGTCCGTTATATTTTCCTAAGTGTTAGAAAGTAAAAACGTTACAAAAATATATAAATAGGACACTTTACGGATTAATTAAGCACTTTAACGGAACAACACCAAACCGAACAACCGGACTTTACCCGGAACATAAAAATATTGCCAACAACATTGTTTTTCTTTTTCTGAGCCAGTTAGGGTCCCTGAATACCCTAACACCCGTCATAATGCACGACACATTAGTAACCGAGTTAATCCTTAACTTAACTAATTAATGCTTAACTAATGGTTGAAATCTAACTAGGTGACCCCCCCCCTAACCGAACCGTCCCCTTGGGGGACACCCCTTGTCCTTGTTTAATTATTTTAATCTCCTTGTTTGATATCTAGGCTACACATGATCCATTGGTTAATGATCATTAAAAATTGTCTATAAGATCAAGGCATAACACAACATAACCTTTCTCACCACAACTCACAAACACACACACTCTCTCCCTCTCTTTGGCTCTCGGCCGAACACACACACCCACATCCATCCATTTCGAGCTTTGATCTTGCCATTCCAAGCATATACAAGTGTGAAGGATCGCGTACGAGGAAGCCCGGTGCTTGCGGATTGTCAAGGACCTCCCCACGTTGCTTTTAACCACTCGTTTTTCGTCTAGTTTCTTCCCTAGCCTCGAGCTAGTAGTAAGTGACTCTAAACATCTTCTTGATCTATTCTAAAGTGGTTAATAAGAGTTTCGTCGGTTAAAAATCACTAACATATAAGATCACCAACTAAAAATCTACTAAAGTGATGAACAAGGTGGTTAATGGATGAATGTTAGTGTAAATCATGTAGATCTTGTGTGATTATGATGATTGGTTGATTCTCTGATGTTGTGCTGAATAATATTAGTATGAGATGTTGTTGTGGTCACTAAACTCGTTAACGGAATCGATCGAACACGATTTAGAAGGTTAAACACTGAAAATCAGAATCTGTCCAAGTTTTACAGCCAACTTCAGTTGGCTGTAAACAGGTCTTAAACTCAACAAAAAACCGATATTTTGAATCTAAAATATGTTATTATGAAATACGGTTCTAATGGCACCGGAATCGTAATTTTTGGACTTCGTTTACTATTTTTAAAGTGTTAATTTGTAACAGCAACTTAAGCTGAATTTTGACAGCAATAAATGGGTGTCATACTTTCAGTCATAACCTGAGTTTCGTGATGAATCGGACCATGAAATTTGTACAGTAGATGAAAACCGATGCATTTGTAATTACCCCACTGGAATTTCGTGAATCGGACACTCGATGAATTTTTAATAAATTGTTCCGTAGACTGTGGTCAGAAATACATAAATCTGAGTTCAGTCCGGAATATGAATTTTTATAAAATATTGGTAATGAACCGGACCCCGATATTTTTACACAATAAAATATGGAACGTTTAAGACATCCTGTAAAAATTTGGGAATTTTTGGAATAATTTAACTATTTTATTAAAATGTCTGAAAACAGCCGCTTTTGAATATAAATGCTGAAATGACATAAGTTGTGACTCGCGTGTCTAAATGTCGAGTATGCTATCTGTGAATGATCTAACGTGTTATACATGTTATGTGCATTATCATATGTTTGATTTTGAGTGGGGAATGGATGGGAAACTTGGATGGGCATAAACCGTTAAAGTGATGCATGTTGTGTGATAGATACGTGTAGGAACTTTGTGTTCTATTTGAAAGCCACTAAATGACTAACTGGTAAATCATACTAGGACGTGATTGACCGACCTTGACTGTTAGCTATATTGAGAATCTAACCGAGCAAACTGAGGTGAGTTCACACACTTTCTACAAGGCATGGGATTCCCGGTGGTTTGGGAATGGGTTAAGAAATTAAAATTGGAATCTACATATTCTCCTTGGGTAGGATATGTACGGCCATCCTCCATAGGTAGGATGCCATTATTAAACCTACGAATTCTCCTGGTGCAGAATACGTACGTTCGTCCTCCTTGGGTAGGACAACAACCTTAAAACTAGCTAGACAAAACTCTATCATGAAGTCCCTCACTTTATATCGACTTAATCGCCGAGGCCAATGGCGAGCGGGTCATTAGTTAATAGCGCTATTAGGTTTAACAAACCTCACACCGTGCCAGTCGGACGGGCGTGTACTAATGGACTATGGCAGACTGTCAGTTATGATAGACACTGATATAGTGCACAACTTATTTGCGTAGCAGTCGATATCATTCCGTCTAGTAGTTCAAACGGGGAAAGCCCCCACTGATTATGGATATGGTTTGGGTAAAGAAAAGGAACTGGTTAAACATACTTTCAACTATGGGGTGACCCCCACGGCAAATAAGCCAACGAAAGTCAAACCACGTTTTCAGAAACAACTTAAAACTAAACAACCAAACGTGAACTCACTCAACTTTGTTGTTGACTCGTTGTTACATGCCTTACAGGTCGCTAAATGCTTGGAGCTTGCACGGGGAAGGAGTCGTTGTGGTGTACGGACTGTTATGTTCCGTGCTTAATGTTTAAATCCTTATGAACTTACTAAACTTGCGTTTTGAAACTTTAACTTATGAACTATGGACTTATGCTTTTGAACTCACGTTTATGCTTCCGCTGTTTAAACCAAACAAGGTTAACTAGCTTTAGTCACCAATTGTATTATGTTTGGTTTTATTTACTTAATTGAGTTGTTCAATATGATTGGTGGCTCGATCCTGGTCACGTCACGCCTCCAAGCGGTGATACCCCGCATGGTGGATTTTGGGGGTGTGACATTCGTGAAGCCTCAAGTTGTCCTCTTTGCCTCACAGTCTGTAACCCTAAGTGATGGTTACAACTGTGAGTTCGTTTTTTGGCGAACCCTAACTTGGGAAATCCCCTCGGTGAGACCTTTCTATTTTTTCTCCTCATAATTGTTAAGTTGTAGGTAAGTGGCTCCTGCACTAAGACCTACGCTGGCACCTATTGAGTACGAACCAGCGATCGGGAACACTGGTGCAGTTTCGCTGACCCTTGATTTCTGTTTCTCTCTGTTTATTTATTCGTGTTTTTTGTGTCTTGTTGATTATCTACTTGTTGGTCTTGTTGATTGTCTGTCTGTGACTTGGTTTTTCTATACCTACTTGCTGGTCTTGTGTTCCTTACTATCTTATTTGTTTATTGTGTTGATTTTCTATGGGGGATAAAACAGAAAAGTTCGAGTCATCTGTCACTTTGGTTAGTAAACTTGATGCTAGTGATCCACTTTATATGCATGCCAGTGATTCCAGTGGTCTTACTGTTGTTAATATTAAGTTGAAAGGAACAGAAAATTATGTGGTATGGTCAAATGCTATGCAACTTGCTTTAATGGCTAAGAATAAATTAGGGTTTATAGATGGATCTTGTAAAAGGTCAACAACTGATGAAGTCTTAGCTAGTCAGTGGGATAAGTGCAATTCAATTGTTTTAACCTTGATTTTGAACTTTGTTTCTGATGAACTGTATGTTGGTTAAGTTTATTCTAAACTCGCATATGAGGCTTGGGATGATCTTAAGGAAACTTATAATAAAATAGATGGCTCGGTTGTATTTGGCTTATTTCAAAAAATTAACTCTGTCAGTCAAAATGGAACTAGTGTTTCTGAATATTATCACAGAATTAATACTATGTGGTAACAATTTGACGTTATGCTGCAATTGCCTTCTTGTACTTGCCATGCTTCTACTAAGTTCAAAGACTTTAATCATTTAATTAAATTCATGCAGTTCTTGATGGGATTAGATGACATTTATCAACTGGTTCGAACAAATCTTTTAACAATAGATCCTCTTCCAACTGTCAAAACTGCTTTTTCTATAATATATAGTGAGGAATCACATAGGGATTCAAATAGTTCCTCTAAGGTTCCTAATGTTGGGTTTGCTGCTAAAACTAATCAATTCAATGAAAATAAAAAAAACGTTTTTTTTTTTCAAAAGTTCTAATCCCAACTTGAAGTGCACTCACTGTAATAAAATAGGACATGTGGTGGATAAATGTTTTGAGCTTCATGGATACCCATCTAATTTTATACCACGACCTAATCAGAATAACAATCAATGGTCTAAGCCTAATAGTTCTGCTAATTCTTCTATAAAAGTACTGTTAATCACTCTGAAAGTGACAAATCTGTTAGGAATTCTTTGAATTCTCTTACTTCAGATCAGTTCTCTAAACTTCTAGGTTTGCTTAATGAGAAAAAGACTGATGATGGGTCTAAGACAAATGTTGGAGGTAGATGTCATAATGTGATCTCATTTTTAGGTTGTTACAAGAGGTCTTATTGTTTTAACAGTAAAACTTGGTAACATAATAATATGAGTTGGATTATTGATTCTGGTGCTAATCAGCACATGATTATGTCAAGTGAAAATATGTTTAATAAAGTTGATGTTTCTGATTATAATATAACGGTTAAACACCCTAATGGTACTGATGCCAAAGTTACTACAATAGGGTGTTACAAATTATCCAACTCTATTATCCTAAGAGATGTCTTTGTGGTCCCTGAATACTGTGTCAATTTGATCTCTGTGCATAAATTAGCCAAGGATAATCAACTTAGGGTTGTGTTTGATGAAGATACTTGTTATATTCCGGATTTGTACTTAAAGAAAACCCTGGTGACTGGTATACAAACTGATGGTCTTTATTTCTGTGGTAATTCTTTCAATTCTGTGATTACCTGTTTTAATAAATGATGTGTGTAAAATGCAACATATAAATTACATCAAATGAGGCATAAAACTAACCCTTTTTAGTACTAATGTTGGAAAAAGTGTGCTTTTGTCTTCCTTTTGTATTTTCAGAACCAGATGAGCTTAAATGGACAAAAGGAACAAATATGCAGCAAAAACTAACATAAATACAAAGAAAAGGAATAAACGTGGCATGCCCGACCCCTCGACAGCATCTCCCCAAGCAAAAACAAGAAACAGAAGGCTGACCACGGCCCGTGCCCACTGGACACAGGGGCGTGTCAGATGTCTGCAGAAGGGACAAAGTTGTGGAAGCTTCTATGCCCACCACGGGGGCGTGCCCAGCTCAGCACGGGGCGTGGTCAACGCTAATATTTGCAGAATCTTGCAAATCTTGATAGTACAAATACGCTTATGCACACGGGGCCGTGCCCAGCGAACACGGGGCCGTGTGGAGCCTAATGCAGACGACTGCAATTAATGAAGGAATAGAAAGGGATTGGCCACGGGGGCGTGTCCAGCGGACACGGGGCCGTGGCCTGGCTTCTGTTCAGGCTATAAATAGGGGTGCTTGGTTCTCTTCAAAGGCATCCCTTGGCAAACCACCTCCCTCCCACTTTGCCAACACTCCACCACCATTACAACACCCACATCCACCACCATTATCCATCATCCACCTTAGAGTGTGTGTAGTAGTCTTGGGATCCAAGATTGATAGTAAGAGTTCTTGTCAATCAAAGGCCATATTTGGCTAATCTCTTACATCACTTGGTGAAGACAAGCATTTAATGTATTACTCTTGATTTTTAATCTTTTCGCACTTTTTATTTAGTTTTGTATTAATGACTTTAATAACTAGTTTCTTATGTTGAAGGTGAAACTTCCTTATCATTTGTCTGTGGTGTCTTGGCATTACTTTACTGTCTATATAAAGTAAAAGATTTTCACCATTCATATCTCTATGGTCTATATAGAGATATGTTGGCTACCTGGTCGGGGGTTAAGGGAATGGTTTGGTAAGGTTCTTGCCTTGTTTAGTGTATAGATCCTGCAAGGACCTGGGTTAAGGGAATGGTTTGGTAAGGTTCTTGCCCACCGGTATTTAGTTTTACCCTTTCCGATAACCACTTGCGTTCTTATCTAAAGCTAGGGTAACTAAGGTACCTCAGGCACTTTGGTGTTGTTCCGTCCAGTAAGGAACCGCCCGATCCGGACAAATTCCTTAAAAATAAAGAGCATACTCTCTAGCCACAGGGCCGTGTCCAGGTCAACACGCCCCGTGCTCACCTAAAAATTGACCACCGAGTCGTGTCCAGGCCAAAACGCCCCGTGTTCAAGATATGGACAAAATGTGTCAGAGTTTGTCTGACCACGGGGCCGTGGTCAACGTGCTATCGTTTTATATAAATGCAACAAGATTACTGCACATTTGGACCCATTCCAAAGATAAAGATCTGGTGGGATCTTCACATATACCCTATAAGGTATATTCCAAAGAAGGTTCTCAACAACCATCTTGTCTTTATTACTTTTGTCTCTTGCCTTCTTCTTCAAAAACTCCTCAAAACCTCCATTAACGCTTGAAATCTCCATGTTTTTAAGCTTTATGATGATATTTGTTAGGTTTTTAACCAAGGAATCTTATCAAAAATAAGTTTTATAACACTGTTTTAAGTTATTTATGCTAAAAATGTCTCAAATTTCAGAAAAATAATTTAAAACTATGAGATTCATAAGTTCAAAAATCTGCAGATTGGTGGCCACGGGGCCGTGCTCAGCGAACACGGGGCCGTGGCCGGAGTTAATGTTTCATTTATTTGAACTTTTCGACCTGTTTTCTTAGAATGTCGAGCCGAAATAGCGGAACATCCTCAGCTCACTCAAGAAACGATCGACGGGGAAGAAGAACATCGGTGGAAGACTCCTTGGTCAACTACGTGTACGCCTTGAGAGAGGCCATTGATGAAATGACAGGGGTAGAGGAAGCTTTAATTGACCGTATTAACCATTTGACGGTGGGGTTAGAGGGATGCCTTCGGGAAGTCAACCTTTTGCAGCAAAGGTTGAATATTCTTGCTTCTCCTCCCATGGTGCCAATCATCGTACAAAGGGAGTGGAATGTTGTGCCGGAAGTCATTATTCCAGCCGAGTGGTATGTCATGCCTTCGGAGCCTCCTCTAGACATACTACATGGGGTTCCGGTAGCCGTCGCACCTCGTCCGCAAGGCATTGTGGAAAATGATCCCGCCTTCTTTCTCCCTAAGGAGATAGAAGAATGGCTCAACGACATTTAAAAGGCATCCCCCGGTTTCGAGTTCTACTCTTAAGTACCAGAAAGTTATTTCCGGGTTTTTGTCATTCCTATAATAAGGGTAGAACTCCTTAAGTGATTTCCTGCATCCTATGACCTATCTATTTTAGGATCCTTGTAGTTTTTCTTTTTCTCTTATTTTAAAATTTTAGGATCTTTGTAATTATCGTTTTTAATGAATGATGGTTTTTAAGTATTAATTGGTGTTTGGATGATGTTGTAATGGTTAAACACACTCGAAATGGTGGAGGTTACCAAAGGAACTTTAAACCCACACCCCATGCACAAAAACAGAGCCTCCCGAAAATTTTCCTTCATTACAGCAAGTTTAGCACGGGGCCATGCTCAGCTAACACGCCCCCGTGCCCAAGGTTCTGCAGAAAATGCCCAGTTCAGGTAACTGGACACGGGGCCGTGCTCACTGAACACGCCCCCGTGCCCAGCCTTCTGTTTAGTATGATACTGGTAATCTGACCATGGGGCCGTGCCCGGACCAACACGGGCCCGTGGCCAGACGCCCATGA
The DNA here is from genome assembly GCA_030545235.1 of Helianthus tuberosus. Taxonomy (NCBI): domain Eukaryota; kingdom Viridiplantae; phylum Streptophyta; class Magnoliopsida; order Asterales; family Asteraceae; genus Helianthus; species Helianthus tuberosus. The sequence goes on along the minus strand of CM060396.1, from coordinate 101,546,082 downwards.
AATTTTGTTTTTCAACACCTTTTAACACATTCAATCAACCTTAAAACTTATTTTTGGGACACATTGAGGACAATGTGTAATTTAAGTGGGGGGGGGGGGGTGCTAAAACCTTGAATTTTGCAAGTCCTAATAACAAGCCTTACACAAAACTCTATTGGAACCACTAATCACCCCAAAAATTTTCAAAAACTTTTCATATTTTTTTTACTTGTCTTGGTTTAATTTGGGAATAACAAGTTCTAAAAAGGTTATATTTTTACAAATTTACAACCGATAGCGTTATGATAAAAAGAACCAACATAAGAAAATTATGAAACGGCATGACAAATCTAGTTAAAATTTGATTATATATACTAGATCACATTATAAACCCATTCCCACAATAAGTGAGTTTTGAGCCTTTATTGAGCATACAAGCATAAATATTTAAACTAAATGCTCATTTTTCATTTCTTGTGTGAATAGCCGCTTGGTTCTTACGACTTTAGAACTTGCCACGACGATACATTGCCGGTCCTTACCAACTTAAACCCAATTAAGTAAATGATAGAGGCATTAGGACTAACCCATTTTCCTTTCAACACCATTATTTTTCATTTTCTTTTTCACCTACCCAAAATCCCCCTAGTTAACCCCTTTGAGCCTAAACCTTTTCATTTCTAAACCCGCAAAACAAACACCCTTTACCCACCAAAACCTTTTTTTTAAACCCTTTATTTTAGTAAAAAGCTCGGTTTCTTGTGACGTTTCCTTATAAAAAAAATGAAAGTCTAGCAATAAACAAACAAGTTCCTCAAAGAAACTTTGTTTGAAAATGCTTAGTTTGAATAAAAGTCACAAAAACAAAACGTTTTACGACGACCGACGCTTTTTACGCTTTTAGCCTTTTTTACTAACCACTAACCCAAAACCACCAACCTTTAGCCCAGGCCTAACCTTTCCCCAAGTCCTCTTGATATTTACAAAGGATTATAGTTAAAAGGAGGAGGATTGATTTCTTGGCAAGCATATGGTAGAAGTAAATTCCATGCCGGTCTCGAGTGTTGTGACAACTGGCACCAAACCGGTAATTCCCGTACTATTTTAATATTAATTATTAATTGCAATTATGTGCTTAAACGTCAACATTATGTGATTACTTGCTTTACATATGAATTCATGCATGTTTAATAATTCAAATATTGCCTTGTGCATTACTTTAAGGGTTGCGGTAAGACACATTGTGTCAGCAATTCATATGTTTAAGCGTTGCGGTAATTTCCGGTAAGACACACTGTGTCACCAATTCTGCAGAAAGCAGTCAGATAATAGAATTAGGGCCTAGGAGGAGGTCCAACATCTAAAATACATTAAAAACCAAGTATGGATACAAGGGTTAACATATAAACTTTCCGGAAGCTAAAATAAGCACTAAAAGACACCCGAAACTTACTTAAAATGCTGAATTATGCAGAATTCAGCAATAATTCAACAATTTAACACTAAATAATATGCAGAATTTATGTTTTAGTGTCCAGGATAACTTACAAAGTGTCGGGAATTGAAACTGTCACAAAAGGGCTTCATACTTTGAAACTGCGCAACTCAGCACTTTAACGCACCGTAACGAAACGAATAACCGGACACTATCCGAAACATCAAAATTTGACTAGAAGCAATGTTTTTATGATATTAAGCTAGTTATGGGGATAGAACATCATATTACATCTTAAAATCACTAAACACATAAAATACCAAACTTAATACTTGAAATGTAACCACTTGGGGTGTCCCAGTGGCCACCAGCACCCGTTACAAACTGGTGTGGGCAGGTTCGAGCCCCGGTTCAACCAAAATGCCCACCCGGTAGGGTATTAACTGCCAGGCAGCATTGCTGGGTCGCTAGCTTGGGAATGGGGATCCCTTCCGCGGTCAAGGGTACCTTGCATCTACCCTTTTTTTAATACTTGAAATGTAACTAGTTTGTGTAACTAGCATTTGAAATGGAACCAAGACCCCCCCTCCCCATCTTGGACGGTTGGAACATGGGTCCCACAAGCTTGATTTTATTTCAATATTTTATATGATATGTTTAGTAAATGTGCAACATAATGACCATAAGTTAAAGAAGTGTTGGAAGGATTTTTATAAAAACCACTTGTAAGTAGAACATAACATTCTAACACTTTCTAGCATCATCTTCTTCCCCTCTTCTTCCTTTGGTCTCGGCTCACACACCACATACTACCACCATCATTTTCAATCCATTACAAGACATTCTAAGGTTACTACAAGGTGTATGGAGGCTCACTAAGAAGGCTTGAAGTGCTAGCACTTGAAGGACCACTTGGAGGAGCCATTAACCACTTGATTTCTTCCATCTTCATCCTCATCCTTCTTGTGCCACTTCCCTAGCCATTAGAGCTAGTTGTAAGCCTCTTGATCACTAATTTAGTTCATGTATATGTTATGTACAAGTCTCACCATCTAAGTAACTAACTAAACTTTTAAAGATGAAAATGAGAAGATCTAACATAATCATGAAGAAAACAAATGATTTTAGTAATTTTTGGTGTATGTAATGATGTTGATGTTGTTAAATCTTGTGTGTATGTTTAGATCTAGTATGTTAAGCTTGTTAGAAGCTTAGATCTAACAAGTTTAAGCATGGATCTTGAAAGATCCATGGTTAAACTTGAAGACGAACATATGAAACACTTATGTGAACTTGAAAAATTAATTTTTAAGCATGAACTAGTAATCTTGAAGTAACAAAGTGAGTATAAAATTAACTTTTGAAACTAAAATCTATGAAAAACTTGTTAATGATTTTTCAAGAAGCTTGTTTAAGCAAAATCTAAAGATGTAAAGTATGGATCTTGAAAGATCCATGGTGAAACATGATGATAAACATAAAGATCTTTCTAATGAACATAAAAATGGTTTTTGAACATGATTTTCAAGACTTTGAAAACCATAAAAATCATGGATGATTTGGTTAGTAAATTAAAGTTCATAAAAGTTTGTTTAAAGTTTACAAGAAAACTTGTTTTTGGAAGGATCATTATATGTTAAGTGTAGATCCTGAAGACTACACATTTTTAACCACAAATCAAGTTCACCATGATGTTTCATATGAAGAAATTAGTGTATGTTATTGTTGGAAATTGTTTGAAATTGGTTTTGGTGATGAAAAGAAAATAAACATAGGTTTTGAAAACATGGGAAACCTCCATTTTTAGGGGAAACTATGTCAAAATTTTTATAAAATTTTGACACTTAGAAAAATATAAGTTTTGGTGAAACTTATTCCCCAAAAATCACCTAAAAATATTTACCAAGGTTTCCCTAATTTTTGTATGAAATTACAAGTTAAAAGATAATGATTTCTTCAAATAAAATTCATATTAAGTATATATATTTTAGGAAAAATATATATATTTAGTGATCACCAAATTTTGTGCTAAGTGTATATTATGTGTATTATATGTAGTAGTGTATTAGGAACTTGAAGATACCTAAATAGTCCCAAGGAGTATAAATACCAAAATACACATACAAATATATGAGAATACCTAAGTATTCAAGCATATTAAATCCTCTCAAGAAGAGTATTTGGACAATACAAGAAAATATATTTGTAAAAATATATTCCACAAATATTTGGACTTGGACAACTTAAGGACACTTATGGACTTAAATATATATATTTTTGGACAAATATATAACCATTACCAAGTAATGGGAATTACACAAAAATCAGGTGAATAACAAGAATAATTATATATATTTTATAGCATGAAAAAGTATATATATTCCACACGAGACTTAAAAATACATTAATTTTGAGAAACATAATTCCGGAAAGTAATAAAAATCAATGTATTGATTTTTTGCGAATAATGTAAAATACATAAGTATTTACATAAAAATACAAGTATACTTTCCTAAGTATACTTGTACAAAAAAAAATATTGAGAATATTATTTCACAAAATACTTATATTTATTTTTGGAAAAATAGTATAAGTAACATATATGAAAAGTTAAAAATATAATTTGTTTTTAACACTTATTACCTTGAAAAAGACCACATAAATAAATATATATTTAGAGGTAAAATATATATTTACAAATAAACATTGCATATTCAAAGTACAAGACACAACGTACGGGCAAGACCCGACAAACAAGGGCACGACCCTCTCAGAAGATGATCATACAAAAATAACTACATAAACTAAAGATGGTGACTTGTACTTGTGTGTTACAAGTCTAGTGACTAATATACATAGAATAATTATAGGTCACGACGCTTACTAAGCAAACCCGGTGAAGTTTACGACGCAGGATACGCAAAATTGTGAGTTCATGTCCCCGCTTTTTAACATTTTATTGTTTTCTAAACTTGGTGAAAATTCGTGTACTGTGGTATGTAGAAACAAAACTAAGGAATGATACTATAGATCATGTCACGAATATGGTGTCATAAGAACCATTAACCAACTTAATACTTAGACTTCGGAACAAAAGGTTAGATCTAATGGGTTTCAGGCAGCTACACTTTTACCGAGAGTGCTTTTGTGTCTCTAGTCGTGAATCAACAATTAAAAATGCCTATGGTTTGGATGCTTCCTATGTCCTTACATATGTTAGTGGCCTCGCGAACCATTAGCGATCTCGTATTCCTTACATTTACAGAAATACTTTTTCAAGTACAATTACATACCATGTTTTCTACAACTGATACTTAAATGTTTTACACAAAACTGCATGAATTCACACCAACTTATGTGGACGATTTTCCAAAAGTTACATGTATTTCAGGTAACTAAGTTGATGTACGCGTGGTCTCACTCTTGCTCAAGGATGATGTCTATGTTTTTAGTTATGTTGTGTCAAGACTTCAATGCCTATTTTGTGGGATTTGTTCGCTATATTCCACCTCATGTGGTGATATAATGATCAAAACCTTGATGTTTGTCTTTGGAATAAAGTTGTAAACTTTTCAAACAATTATCTATTGTGTGATGTGAACACTTGACTTAACCTATGTTTTGGATATTTATTACTAATGGCATCTTGGAGTTTGTTTTATGATCATGTAGTATGTTTACCATTCGTATGCAAGGAGAACCTTTCAGGATCACACCTCGTGCTTCCGCCTTAGAAAGGGGTGTGACAGATTGGTATTAGAGCTGCGATTATAGTTTCTTGTCTGTGGAGTTTAAACGTATGCTTGGAAATGAATCTAGTAGATTAGATATTCCTTATTCCATAGAACTAGCCGATGGTAAACTTGTTGAGTCGGGCGAAGTTGTTAGAGGATGTACATCGGAACTTGGTGAGCAAAGATTTAGTATCGATCTCTTGCCTGTTCAATTGGGTAGCTTTGATGTTGTAGTCGGAATGGACTGGTTGTCCAAGAATAAAGCCGAAGTTGTTTGTCACGAGAAAATTATTCGCATCCCTCTTGCGAATGATGAAACACTCATAGTCCATAGAGAGAAAAGAGACACACCCTTGCGAATCATCAACTGTATGAAGGCACATAAATGCTTGCGAAAAGGATGTTTTGCATTCTTGGCGCACGTAGTAGATAAGAAGGTTGAGGAGCCGAAGCTCAAAGACATTCCTGTGGTAAAGGAATTCCCTGATGTTTTTTCCGAAGAGCTGCCAGGATTACCTCCGCAAAGATAAGTCGAGTTCCATATTGACTTGGTTCTAGGTGCCGCTCCAGTAGCCAAGGCACCATATCGACTTGCGCCATCCAAGATGCAAGAATTATCTACACAACTCCAGGAGTTGTTGGATAAAGGATTTATAAGGCCGAGCTTCTTGCCTTGGGGAGCTCCAGTATTGTTCGTAAAGAAGAAGGATGGAACCTTGCGGATGTGTATTGATTACAGAGAGTTGAATAAGCTCACTGTTAAGAATCGGTATCCATTACCGAGTATTGACGACTTATTCGACCAATTGCAAGGATCGAGCTAGTACTCCAAGATTGACCTTCGTTCTGGCTATCATTAGTTGAGGATTCAAGAGGAGAGCATACCAAAGACTGTGTTCAGGACTCGTTATGGGCACTACGAGTTCCTGGTGATGCCGTTTGGTTTGACGAACGCGCCAGCAGTGTTTATGGATCTGATGAATCGTGTATGCAAGCCATATCTCGATAAATTTGTGTTTGTATTTATCGACGATATTCTGATTTATTCACGAACAAAGGAAGAGCACGAGCAACATCTCAGGACCATCTTGGAACTATTGAAGAAAGAGAAGCTTTATGCAAAGTTCTCAAAGTGCGAATTTTGGATTCGCGAAGTACAATTCCTTGGTCATGTGGTAAACGAGAATGGTATCCATGTGGATCCAGCAAAGATTGAAGCAATAAATAATTGGGAAGCTCCCAAGACACCGACTGAAGTTCGACAATTTTTGGGATTAGCGGGCTATTACCGCAGATTTATCGAGAATTTCTCCAAAATAGCTCAACCGCTGACTTCCCTTACTCAGAAAGACAAGAAGTACGAATGGGGAGATAAGCAGGAAGAAGCCTTCCAGCTTCTCAAAAACAAGCTATGCGATGCACCAGTACTATCTCTACCCGAAGGCACTGAAGACTTCGTGGTATATTACGACGCTTCGCGTCAGGGATTGGGTTGCGTGCTCATGCAACGCCAAAAAGTCATCGCTTATGCTTCAAGACAATTGAAAGTGCATGAGAAGAATTATACCACCCATGACCTAGAGCTAGGTGCGGTGGTGTTTGCCTTGAATATCTGGCAACATTATTTATACGGTACTCGATGTACTATCTTCACAGATCACAAGAGTCTGCAACACATATTTGATCAGAAGGAGTTAAATATGCGTCAGCGACGATGGGTTGAGTTGCTGAACGATTACGACTGTGAGATTAAGTATCATCCCGGGAAAGCGAATGTGGTAGCAGACGCATTGAATCGAAAGGAAAGGTTAAGACCCTAAGGGTTCAAGCTTTAGAAATGACTATTCGAACGAATCTCACTTCACGCATACATGCCGCACAACAAGAAGCCCTTAAGAAGAAAAATCTTAAAGCTGAATATCTCCGAGGTAAGGAGAAGAAATTGGTGCCAAACGAAGAGGGAACCTTATACTTTATGGGACACATTTGGGTTCCGCTCTATGGCGGTATTCAAGAGGTTATCTTCGACGAAGCTCACAAGTCGAGATACTCGATCCACCCAGGATCGGATAAAATGTATCAAGACTTGAAAGAGTATTATTGGTGGCCAAAACTCAAAAGCGACGTTGTTGTTTATGTAGGAAAGTGCCTAACCTGTGCTAAGGTCAAGGCCGAATATCAGAAACCTTCTGGTCTATTGCAACAACCTGAAATACCCGTATGGAAGTGGGAGCAAATTTCGATGGACTTCATAACGAAATTGCCCAGGACCCCTAGAGGGCACGCCATGATATGGGTAATAGTGGATCGATTAACGAAGTCTGCACACTTCCTACCAATCCGAGAGAAAGATAGCACTGGAAAGTTGGCTGAACTATACCTTAAGGAGATAGTGGCACGTCATGGAGTACCTATCTCGATAATTTCAGACAGAGAAGGACGTTTTGTATCAAGGATCTGGTAATCCTTTCAAGAGGCCTTTGGATCTTAATTGGATCTAAGCACGACCTTCCACCGCAAACAGACGGTCAGAGCAAACGGACTATACAAACACTGGAAGATATGCTTCGCGCATGTGTTATGGATCTAGGCGGCAGCTGGGATACTCATATACCTTTAGTTGAGTTTTCCTATAATAACAGCCACCATACGCGCATAAAAGTCACGTCGTTCGAAGCTCTATATGGCTGCAAGTGCCGCTCACCGTTGTGTTGGGCAGACACTGGAGATAAACAGTTGATTGGTCCCGAACTTGTTCAAGAAATGACCGACAAGATCATGCGGATCCGAGAGCGCATCAAGGCGGCTCGTGATCGACAAAAGAGCTACGCTGACCGAAGACGAAAACCTTTAGACTTCGAGGTGGGAGACAGAGTGTTGTTGAAGGTCTCACCTTGGAAAGGTGTGGCAAGGTTCGGAAAATGTGGAAAGTTGAATCCACGATACATTGGGCCATTCAAGATCTTGGAAAAGATTGGTACCGTAGCGTACAAATTGGAGTTACTGGAAGAGATGAACGGTGTACATGATACGTTCCATGTGTCAAACCTTAAAAAGAGTCCAACCCAAGATACCGTAATCATCCCTGCGGATGAGGTGCATATCGACGACAAACTCCAATTTACAGAACAACCCGTTGAGGTAATGGATTGGAAGATCCAAAAGACAAAGAGGAGTCGCATTAAACTTGTCAACGTACGTTGGAACTCTAAGCACGGACCCGAGTACACATGGGAACACAAAGATCGGTTCAAAGCCAAGTTCCCCCACCTATTCGAGAAAGCTCCTGCGAAGCAAAAACAAGAAACAGAAGGATGACTACGGCCCGTGCCACTGGACACGGGGGCGTGGTCAGATGTCTGCAGAAGGGACAAAGCTGTGGAAGCTTCTATGCCCACCACGGGGGTGTGCCCAGCTCAGCACGGGGCGTGGTCAATGCTAAGATTTGCAGAATCTTGCAAATCTTGATAGTACAAATACGCTTCTGCACACGGGGCCGTGCCCAGCGAACACGGGGCCGTATGGAGCCTAATGTAGACAATTGAAATAATGAAGGAAAAGAAAGGGATTGGCCACGGGGGCGTGTCCAGCGGACACGGGGCCGTGGCCGGGCTTTTGTTCAGGCTATATATAGGGGTGCTTGGTTCTCTTCAAAGGCATCCCTTGGCAAACCACCTCTCTCCCACTTTGCCACCACTCCACCACCACTACAACACCCACATCCACCACCATCATCCATCATCCACCTTAGAGTGTGTGTAGTAGTCTCGGGATCCAAGATTGATAGTAAGAGTTCTTGTCAATCAAAGGCCATGTTTATCTAAGTCTCTTACATCACTTGGTGAAGACAAGAATTTAATGTATTACTCTTGATTTTTAATCTTTTCTCACTTTTAATTTAGTTTTGTATTAATGACTTTAATAACTAGTTTCTTATGTTGAAGGTGAAACTTCCTTATCATTTGTCCGTGGTGTCTTGGCATTACTTTACTGTCTATATAAAGTAAAATATTTTCACCATTCATATCTCTACGGTCTATATAGAGATATGTTGGTTACCTGGTCAGGGGTTAAGGGAATGGTTTGGTAAGGTTCTTGCCTTGTTCAGTGTATAGATCCTGCAAGGACCTGGGTCAAGCTTACTAGGACCTCCTTCAATACCCACTGGTATTGGATGGCGTGGGTGCGAATGGCTTGATCCCCTCATATGTAAACTACTATTAATACATTAAACCGGCTACTTGGGATTGTATCCCTGCTGACTCAAACCACTTAGCCGAGGGTAACGTCTGTCACACCCTGGCTTTGCGGAAGCGTGGGTTTATTTGGTGTGACTTCGTATTACCATAGCTTAATCACATCAAAGCTATATGAATTTAAAACCACGATGATCATCCATTACTTCAAGTTTTAAAAACAAAATACCACAACATTGTTTTAAAGTGTCGACACATGCAACGAAAATGCAACATAACACACTAGAAACATTGTTCAAAAGACACAATCATAGACATGAAACAAACACAGCTTAAGACTTGTGACTCGTCCAGGTAAAAGCCACAACTCCCAAACTTGGATGACATCGCACTTCTTACGCAGCTTGAAAACATAACATACCTCGCCAGATCCTAATTTCCTGAAATACATGTAAGTTGGAAAAAAAATCAACAAAAATGTTGAGCGAGTTCATGTAAAGTGAGTATGTAAAACCTTTGTAAGTATAAAATCCCTGGTATGTAGCAAATAAGGAAATAAAGAGATCACCAATGGTTTGCAAGGCCATTGATATGTGTGAAGTGCAGTAGGAAGACTCAAACCTAGCAGATTTTTGCGTCGGGTACCAAGTCACCCCGAGGTCCGTTCTGTTGGGCCTGGGGCTGGGCTCGCTACACCCAGATAGATCTACCGCTAAAGACCCTCGGTCCTACAATGAGGATTAATGGCCTCCAGTTCCCGCCTACCCACTCACATGATCTAAGTAGTAACCCTCCTTACGCTAACCATACCATGTAAAAAGTACTCGTAATCATAGTAACATGTATTTCACCCCCGAAATATAAAAACTGAAAACAGTTAAGAGAAAAGGGGGACATGAACTCACAGAAGTGCGTCTCGAAATAGTCCGTCCCAAAATAACCTGCTGCGTGACGACCTACACGTACTAACTTCTATTAGACGGACGGCCGTGCCTTGGCTTAAGGTTTAACGTTTTTGGGAAATAGTTAGACAACTATTTCGTGTTTACACTTCTTAATTATTGTATAAATATATTCCTTCCCAAGGATGGGGGTTTTAATACATGTGCGTTTTCTTGTAATTCCAAAAATATATTATTAAGTCTCACTTAACAGAATATATTTTTATTCATTTGTCTAAAATATTCTATCTCCAAAATATACATATTTTTCCCAAAAATATTATATTTTATCCCCATACAATTTCCAAAATAATACTTTTACCAAATACACTTCTAAGAGTATTTTCTGAAAAATACGTAAGTTACATTTTACAGTTCGTGTGGTAATAATAATACCGGTGTAACTTAAATATTTATTTGTGAGGGCGTTGGTATTATTTTGGAGTCGTTACTTTTTGTGTATACGAGTTATATTATTTTTACCCTAAAAATAATATATGTGTAGTTCACAAAATAATCATAAAATCACACAAGCGTTTTTTTTATGAAATATATATTCTCAATATATACTTAACAAGTTTCCTTTACGAAAATCCACCTCCGAATACTTGGTTATTTTATAATAAAAATCATGGCGAAGTTTGTTCGGAAAACAAGTCAAAAATCTATTCATAACACTTATCACAAAAATATTTCCAAGTGTTATATTTCTGGGAAAATTTCGCCAGAGTTTCCTCTGTAACTGAAGGTGGCCACGCTTACTAGCGTATCATTTTCTTTTCAAAATTCAATCAACAATTTTGCAATCATCAACATACAATATTCAATCATCAAACTAGTAAAAAATAAGCATAAATCGCAAACACATGAACTTGTAAGTTGTGTAAAATTATGTAGTAACCTTCCAACATTTTTAGTAGATCTTTCCTTCTCTAAAAATAAAATCAGTTTCTTGAAAACTTTATTTTTAAAGAATATGCAATTTTACAACTTCTATTCCAAAAATTACGAAAATATTTCTTGGTTAAATCTTTTGTCACACAAGTGTTTACACACTTGTTTGTTCACAAAAATGCTTTTAGTTGTGTAAGATCCGGCTTTAAACAAGATTTGCATCTTACACTTGGTTCTTCGAAAATACCACTTGTAGATCTTTAGATCTACTAGTTTAGAACTCTATTTTACAAGAAAACTCATTTTTACACAAGTTCATGTTTATGTGTGGAAAGGTTCATCATCTTGTATCTTTTACACTTAACATATTGCTAGTTCATGTTCCATGAACATGATCTAGCGTGGTTAGATGACGATCCGTTCCACTACTAGCATCAAACAACATAAAATAATCACTTCTAAACAAGATTCATAAGATTTACACCATTAGTTTCTTTTTATCCATCAAGTTCATCATTCTAGCAAGACTTTAAGTTTTTTTTTTTTTTTTTTTTTTTTTTTTTTTTTTTTTTTTTGGAAACGGGAATCCCCGGGTAAACTTTTATTAATATTTCAAAACAAGATTACAAACTAAATGCTTTGTTAAACAATGGTGACTCACCAAAGTAACAAACAGCATGAGAGAAAAAAACATACATCTTCTAAAAAAACAAACTAGAAAACAAAGCTAAAAGTTAGTATCCGATTTCATAAATCTTGCCATTTCATCAATTTCGGATTCAACATCAACTTTATCTTTCCTTAAAACCAAGCCATCTTTTGTAGAAACCATTCCAAAGCATAGCAAATCCACTTATCCATCTCAATCTGTTAGTGGATCAATACACAGTCCAAACGAGAAACCCATTCAGCTATAGAACAACACAACATGCCTACATCTTGCAATCAGTCCATCCCTAAGCCCACTTATCTTAGCTGCTGGACTAATTCTCTAACTGGCCCACCATTATAATAGTCCAGTAACACAGAGCCCAACAATCCTGAATTAGGCCCAACATACCAAATAGGCCCAACATGCAATAAACCTGCAAACCCTAGCCGCCACCCACCAACTACAGCCGCCACCCCCACCTTCTGCCACCATTTCGCCATCATACACCACCCTTGATCGGAAAACGACCGGACGTTTACCAATTCCGGTTACAAAACAAGGCAGACACAACCGTTTTCAGCCGAATACAAAGCTTACATCGGGTTCGATTCCAAAATGGTTAATCTTCAGCATCAATACCCATATAACCAGATCATGATGAAGTTCATCGATGAACAAAGGCATAATGATGTCCAAAATAGAACCAAGAAAGAGAAGGAGCTGCCGGAATAATAAAGAACGGACCAAGGCAGAGGAAAACATACCCGAATATCATTCATAACAATATTCTATCAAACCCGAAACAAATAATCAAGATTCAACGGTGAATACAAACTGAAACTCACAAGTCCGGTGAGAATCATAACAAATCCGAGCCTTGTAAAAACCCAGATCTGATGTTGTGATATCACGACCCCAAAAACGAAGCCGGAAGTACTAGTCTCAATCCTTTCTGCTCACCAGCTTCAAGGCCTCTATGAAAACCGGCTTCCATAGTCGCAAAAACCCAGGCCACCATTCTCTAATCTTCCATCAAAGCTCAATAACCAGCCAATAAATCCCATCAGACACCATTAAACGGTGATGTGTTACAAACAAAAAGATTTATAATAGCCATAAACGAAAATCAGAGGAGAGATTGCCATGTTTAACGAGTTTTAGAGAAAGAAACCTTAACTCTAGCCGCCACCCATAAACTCATACCCATTCTTCACGGATTCAGCTTCTATATCTATAATACACCGACAAATTGATGCTAGAATGAATCATCACCCTTTGATTCCATTCTACACGGTGATTTGAAGCCAAAAAATCGATCAGATCTAGGTTAGAGAAGGGGTGACGGCTGAAGAGAGAGTTTCTCTCACACCTTAAGTGTGTGTAGCAAAAAAAGGACAAATGATTTTCCTTAAACTAGGGTTAGGGTTTCGAACGGCGAGAGGTTAAGTTTTGATCTTTAGTGTTCTTGATTTTTATCCGTTAAATCTCTTATTAACCACTTTAAACATGTACAAGAGAGCGTCTAGAAGCACTTACTACTAGCTCAAGGCTAGGGAAGAATCAAAGCGAAAATAAGGTGGATAAAAGCAATGTAGTGAGGTCCTTGAGATTCCGTAAGCACCGGGTCTCCTTGTATGTGACCTTTCACCTTTGTGTGTATGTGAAATAACAAGATCGAACTCGAATGATGGTGGTGGCTATGGGGATGGTCTCGGCCGAGCTTCAAGAGGAGAGGGAGAGAGAGTAGTTTTTGCTAAGTGTTGATGTGAATGAGGGTGTTTATCTCATAAGCAAATTTATAATCCATTTAGGGTGTATTGTCCATTAAACAATATGTTTTCTAGATTTTAGGCAAGATGTAATAAAATAATCAAAGTTATGTGGTGTGTGTCCCCTTGGGGGACCGATTCGGTCAAGGGGGGGGGGGTGGGGTTATGGTTCAATTTCAATTGATTAGTTAGGTGCTAGTTAGTTAGTTAGAGATTAAGATAGGTTATTAGTGTGTTGTGTATTATAACGGGTGTTAGGGGGTTCGGGGACCCTAACTGGCTCAGCAAAGGAAAAACAATGTCATTGACAATATTTTCATGTTCCGGGTATAGTCCGGTTGTTTGGTTGGATACTGATCTGTTAAAGTGCTAAATAAGCATTTAAAGTGTCTTTAATATTATTTTTAGTGACACAATGAATTCCTGACACTTTGGAAAGTGTCTAGTATTATTTTCCCATGCTTTTGCACTTTACTAGTTAACTTAAATGCTGAATTTTGTAATAAAGTGCAGGATTTTGTAGTTAAAGCATGTTTTAGGCACATCCGGTCACTATAACTATCACCTAGTGACGCAGTTCTACAAACCTCATCTCCCTACACTCACTACTAGTGTAGTATTCTATTCCCGGCTCATACTGGCCTCAGGGACAGTGTCTGTCTAGTGCTGGCAATGTCAGCATGTTTACTGGGTTATCCGTATAGTGTGCTCACTGTGTTTTTGTGCATCAAGGTTGTCACTGATGTTTGTGTGTAAATAATGGAGTGACAGCAATAAAGTATGATGCATGAGTATGTATGTATCAGAAACTAAGAAGCAGTTTAACCACAGTTGTAAGCAAGCACAGTAATTAAGTATTAATTAAATATTAATTAATTCGTACGGATACCTGGTTTGGTGAGGGTTGTCACATTCTCCCCCCGTTAAATAAATTTCGTCCCGAAATTTTAGGCTCTGCTTCTAGTTGCAGGGGTCTTAGGAAACAAGTGGGGGTATTTCTCTTTCATACGATCCTCACGTTCCCACGTGAACTCAGGCCCATGTCTTGCATTCCATCGAACTTTGACGAGTTTGACACTGCTCCTGCGAGTTTTGTTAACTTTCCAATCCGTAGCCTCGACGGGTTCTTCGGTAAAGTGGAGCGTGTCGTCGATATGAACTTCGTCAGCAGGAATGATCACTGTTTCTTGTGTTGGACTCTTTCTCAAATTTGATACATGGAATGTATCGTGAACACCATTGAGTTCAGCGGGTAGGTCCAACTTGTAGGCTACAAGCCCAATCCTTTGCAGTATCTTGAACGGGCCAATGTAACGCGGATTCAACTTCCCATGCTTTCCGAAGCGTGCCACACCCTTCCAGGGTGAAACTTTCAATAAAACCATATCTCCTACTTGAAATTCCAAAGGTTTCCTCTTTAGATCTGCATAGGCTTTCTGTCTGTCGTGAGCCGCCTCGATGCGTTTTCGAATCTGCGCAATCTTGTCTGTCGTCTCTTGGACTATTTCGGGACCAACAAGCTGCCTATCACCTGCATCAGCCCAGCATAGTGGTGATCGACACTTGCTTCCGTAAAGAGCTTCAAATGGCGCTGCTCCAATGCTTGTGTGGTAGCTATTGTTGTATGAAAACCCGACCAATGGTAAATGATTATCCCAGCTACCACCTAGATCCATTACACATGCTCTCAGCATATCCTCCAATGTCTGAATAGTTCGTTCACTTTGACCATCAGTTTGCGGATGAAATGCAGAGCTCAGATTCAATTGTGAGCCAAAAGCTTCTTGGAAGGATTGCCAAATCCTTGATATGAAACATCCATCTCTATCAGAGATAATCGAGAGAGGCACTCCATGACGTGCAACAATCTCTCGCATGTATATTTCCGCAAGTTTACTCGTATTGTCTTTCTCTTTGATTGGTTAGAAGTGTGCGGACTTTGTTAAACGGTCTACTATTACCCAAATAGTGTCATGACCTCTGGGCTTCTTTGGCAACTTAGTTATGAAGTCCATTGAAATCTGTTCCCATTTCCACTTGGGAATCTCAGGTTGTTGCAGAAGTCCTGAAGGCTTCTGGTATTCAGCTTTCACCTTGGCGCCCGTTAAACACTTGCTAACATAAACAGCAACATCGCCTTTCATCCTAGGCCACCAATAATAATCCTTAAGGTCCTGGTACATCTTATCCGCTCCTGGGTGGATAGAGTACCGTGATTTGTGGGCTTCGTCAAAAATAACTTTCCTTAAACCACCAAACAGAGGGACCCAAATCCGTTTCATGAAACATAACGTTCCTTCCTCGTTTGGCACTAATTGCTTCTCCATCCCACGGAGATATTCCTCTTCAAGGTTTCTTTCCTTAAGAGCTTCTTTCTGCGCAGCACGAATGCGCAGGGAAAGATCCGTCTGAATAATCATCTCTAAAGCTCTAACCCTTATGGGCTTAATCCTTTCTTTTCGACTCAGGGCGTCGGCGACCACATTCACCTTCCCTGGATGATACTTGATCTCGCAGTCGTAATCGTTCAACAATTCGACCCAACGTCTTTGTCTCATATTCAGCTCTTTCTGGTCGAATATGTGCTACAGACTCTTATGATCCGTAAAGGTTGTACACTTCGTACCATACAAATAATGTCGCCAGATTTTCAGCGCAAATACCACTGCGCCTAGCTCCAAATCATGCGTGGTATAGTTCTTTTCATGAACCTTCAACTGGCGTGATGCGTAAGCTATAACTTTCTGACGTTGCATCAATACGCAACCCAATCCTTGACGTGAGGCGTCACAGTATACCACGAAATCATCAGTTCCTTCTGGTAGCGCTAAGATCGGCGCATTGCAAAGCTTGTCTTTCAGTAACTGGAATGCTTCTTCCTGTTTGATTCCCCAATCAAACTTCCTATCCTTCTGTGTGAGCGCGGTCAGAGGTTGAGCGATTTTAGAAAAATCCTCAATGAATCTTCGATAATAACCAGCCAAACCCAAGAACTGTCGAATCTCGGTTGGCGTCTTTGGGGTCTCCCAACTCTTGATCGCCTCGATATTTGTGGGATCAACATGAATTCCATTTCCATTAACCACATGTCCAAGAAACTGGACTTCACGTAGCCAGAACTCACACTTCGAGAACTTTGGCGTATAATTTCTCCTTCATGAGTAGCTCTAAAATAGATCTTAAGTGTTGCTCGTGCTCATCCTTTATCCTCGAGTAAATCAGGATGTCGTCAATAAATACGATCACAAACTTATCCAAGTACGGCTTGCAGACTCGGTTCATTAGGTCCATGAAAACTGCAGGTGCATTTGTTAGCCCAAACGGCATAACTAGGAACTCGTAGTGTCCATAACGAGTCCCGAAGGCTGTCTTCGGGATACTTTCCTCTTGTATCCTAAGTTGATGGTATCCAGATCGAAGATCGATCTTTGAATAAAAGCTTGAGCCTTGCAACTGGTCAAATAGATCATCGATTCTCGGCAAGGGATATCTGTTCTTGACAGTCAACTTATTAAGCTCACGGTAGTCTATACACATACGGAAACTACCGTCCTTCTTTTTAACAAACAGAACCGGAGCTCCCCAAGGTGAGAAGCTTGGTCTGATGAATCCTTTATCTAACAGCTCTTGGAGTTGTGTCGACAATTCCTGCATCTCTGAAGGCGCAAGTCTGTAGGGTGCCTTGGCTACAGGCGCGGCGCCTGGAACCAAATCAATGTGGAACTCGACTTGCCTTTGAGGCGATAATCCTGGCAAGTCTTCTGGAAAGACTTCCGGATATTCTTTCACGACTGGAATGTCTTCGATCTTCGGTTCAGCAGCTTCCTTATCCATGATGTGTGCCAAGAATGCAACACATCCCTTCTTCAAGCACTTTCTAGCTTTTAGACAGCTAATAATCCTCAGCGGCGTATCATGCTTCTCTCCGTGCACTACGATTGTTTCTTCATCCGTCACAGGGATACGGATGGTCTTCTCATGGCAAACAATCTCGGCCTTGTTGCTGGACAACCAATCCATTCCCACTACCACATCAAAGCTTCCCAACTCGACAGGTAGCAGGTCTAGCGTAAATTCGTGTCCTCACAATTCTATCACGCATCCTCTAACAACTTCACCCGTCTCAACTAGTTTCCCATTTGCTAATTCGATCGAATATGGAACGTCTAACTTACTAGCGGCCAAACCAAGAATATTCTTAAATTCTAATGATACGAAACTATAATCGGCACCAGTATCAAAAAGAACAGATGCAAAGCATTGGTTGATAGGGAACATACCGGTAACAACGTTCGGATCCTAGCGCGCTTCCCTTGCGCCAATGTTAAAGACTCTTCCCCGTGCTTGGTCCAATCCTGGGCAGTTCCTCTTAAAATGCCCAATGTCACCACAGTTAAAACAACCAAGTTTTTGCCCATTACCACCTCCATTCCCAGCTTGAGTGTTGTTTTGATTTCGATTCGCGTTACCTGCTTGATTTGCATTGTTGCCTCGGTTTCCATTTCTTTCATTGTTTCCTTGTGGGCGGTTTCCATTGCTACTACGATTATTGTTCCTACTAGCAAAACCTCATTGGCCTCCCCGGCCAGCACTAGCCCAGCAAGAATCCTTCATGTGGCCAACTTTTCCACAAGCTTCACATACTTTTGGCCCACACCGGCCAGAATGATGACGCTGGCAGGTATTACACTTGGGATGAGTACCCATATATCCTTTCCCCTTCTTTCCAACACCGGTTGCAGCTTGGACCGGTGTGCTTGGTTCTCCTTTCTTACCAACACCGCTAGTACCCTGCTTGAAGTTTGAAAACTTTCGCTTGTTTTCACCAGACGACTCAACATGTGTTTCTTTCTTCTTTGGTTCAACATTCGAAAACTTGTTCAGGCGGATGGCTTCCTCAGTAAGAGCCACGCTCAGATCGATGGCCTCTGTGATAGTCGCCGGCTTGGAAGTAGTGACCATACTCATGATTTGAGGTGCTAAACCCCAAATAAAGCTCTCGATTCACTTGAACTCCGGTGTAACCATATAAGGTACCACATGAGACAGGTCGTGGAATCTCTGAACGTACTCAGCAATCTTGGGTCCTTCCATTCTCAAATGCCAGAACTCAGTCTTCAACCTTTGTATCTCAGCCCGCGAGCAGTACTTTCTTTGCATGAGCTCCTTTAGCTCATTCCATGTTATTGTGTAAGCTGCGGCTTCGCCAAGAGTTTGCACTTGTAAGTTCCACCAGGACAGGGCTCCGTCCAAAAATAGCCCAAAAATGTAAGTCACTTGCTGGTCTGGAGCGCACTTGCTCATTCGAAGAACAGACTCCGTCTTTTCAGCCCATCTTACAAAAGCAACAGCACCTCCGGTGCCATCAAAGTTTACAGGCTTGCAATCTAGGAATTGCTTGTAAGTGCACCCTGCACATACGTTAGAATATACAAATGGTATTAGCGGACGCGCTATAAATATCCAAATGTATTGTAGTACGTCCCAAACGACTTAACATTACTATGTGGTGGATTGTTATTGCCGTTATTGTTCGAATTGCTTCCGTTGGTTCCTCCGTTTGAGGCTGCATACTGCGCAATGGCGGCAGCAATGATTCCTTGAAGTTCTGCCTCGTTGGCAGGCATACGCGTCTGGCGTCTTGGAGGCATCTTCTAAAAGATGTTTCATGTAGGTCAGGTCATAGTAAGTAAAGTGTACGTATGTATTCAACAATATCAACACATAACATCTCATGTTATAGAATATAAACAATCAATAATCAACCCAACATATAATGAGAATACTGCGATTGTGTTGTCATAAATCAAGACTACAATGTAAGGTTTACAAGTTCATAACTGTATCATACATCATCAGTGACTAAGGGCCACATCGCCCTAGTCCAAACTATCTAGTCAGCGACAACAACAACAAATATACAAATCATCAAAAATCACAATCGTCAAAATGTGGTCTCCAAAAGCTGTGTAGTCTGCACAATCGCGGTCGTCTCACCAAAAGTCTACCTGCGTTGAATCAAAATGGCCTAAGCTGATGGCGGTGGAGGGGGGGGGGGGAAACGAGAAAAGAGTAAACGTCGCATATGAAGCCAGTCCTCCTCCATAGCGCGATAAGCGCGCAATAAGTATGCTATCTGCTGCTCGGGAGTCCAAAAACGAGCGGCAGAATCAGGTGAAAGCGGACGAGGAGGGTGTGATACTGCAGGTGGGGTCTGGCAATGGCACGGTGGTCGCTGAGCTCTCTCCAGCTCCTGTACACGACGGGTCAGCGCCTCCTGCTGTATCATGAAAGATGTGAGAACATCCTCCGTAGAATACCCCACGTGGTATGGGTGATACGGATCCGTCGGTGGCATAATGGGGGGCGTGGTCCAGAGGAATGGCTCACTAGATGGAGCGAAGGATGGTACAGTAAATGGTGCAATAGTGGGGATAACAGTGGAATGAGAAATCTGAGGTACAAACTGATCTCCTCCTGACACGAAGGGTGTATGACCAAATGGATGACGTGACGAACCCTCCCCAGGACGTGGTGGAGGTATGTCCTGGAGATAAGTGATCGGGAGATCTGTGCGGTGAGTATCTGTGGTGTGTGTGGGTACCAAAGGAACATCAATGGGAGCTGAAACAGGGACTGAAACGGGGGCTAGAGGTGGTGTAACTGGTATCATGAAAGGTGGGTAATCATCGTCATCAAATATCCACCCATTGTGGGCGTGAGCGTATCGTGGATCAATATGGGTAGCGAA
Organism: Helianthus tuberosus; assembly: GCA_030545235.1. Taxonomy (NCBI): domain Eukaryota; kingdom Viridiplantae; phylum Streptophyta; class Magnoliopsida; order Asterales; family Asteraceae; genus Helianthus; species Helianthus tuberosus. The sequence continues at coordinate 101,525,731 of CM060396.1, read as the reverse complement.
AGGTGCACAGTCGATCATCACCGGCATAGGGTCAGGAAGTGGTGCAACAACAGGATCCTCTAACAGAAGTGGAGCATCAACAGGAGCGTCAGCAACATGATCATCCATCAATGGTGGGGCAACAACTGGATGATCGTCAACAGGTATGTCATCAATAAAAGGAGCAACCGCAGGTGCATCGGCATGAACAGGGTCATGCTCAAATGCGGGGTCAGGAGCAATGCCTGGCTCAGGGGCCACGACCGGCTCCAGATCTACAAACTCCATCTCAAAATCAGCTGGATCAGCAAACATAAGGTCGACAGGGGCTACAGGATCCTCCAAGTGCTGGTCTAAGTGCACGAACTCAATGTCCTGGTCAGGATCAAAACCAGGTGGAAAAATGGGATCTGAATCATCATCAACATCATGATCGAACTCAAAGCTGTGCGCAGGAGCAGGTGCAGCGGATGACGCCATGTCCGGATCGGCGTCGTGTGAGTGGTGCTGCACTCCCTGTGTGTGCGAGGGTACAGATGCCACAGACTCAAAGGAGTCTGGAACAGGTGAATGAACGGGAGCCTCCTCTGCAGGAGCATCAGCAAGCAGTAGGATATCACCGGCAGCAATATGGGCCTCGCCCTCAAGTGGGTCCTCCTCAAATAAATCGACATCGTCGTCAGAGACAACGTCGAGGGGCATATCAACAACCGGATAAGCAGCAAGGTGTATAGGAGCAGGGATCACCACGAGTGGTAAATCCCCAGCGAGATGGCCATCAGCAGGCTCTGCTACGACATCAGACAGCGCAAATGGCTGGAAGTCGTCATCATCTGTGCTGGTAGTATCGGAAGTGTACACCTCGTGCTCCGATGAAACTATGTCGTCTGATACTATGGCCATGGGGTCCAAAGTGTCGGAAACTCCAGTGTCTGATGAAGAAGTTATGATGTCTGTAACACAAACACACATACGTACAAACAATCAATCATATAAACATATAAACATGTTAGTCACCAATAAGCAAACAAGTAATCATCTTAGTCTACCCTAGACTATCCTCTCAGTCTCCCCGACTGAACTTCCTAGTCTCTCAGACTACTCTCTCAGTCTCTCAGACTACTCTCTCAGTCTCTCAGACTGATCCTCCTAGTCCCACTAGACTACTCCCTCAGCCTCTCAGACTGAGCCTCCTAGTCCCACTAGACTACTCCCTCAGCCTCTCAGACTGAGCCTCCTAGTCCCACTAGACTACTCCCTCAGCCTCTCAGACTGAGCTATAACTAACAAATAAAATGTGCTCACTCTTTTGTTTGGGAAAATGTTTTGTGACCTGGATCTGGACGTAGTGTATGCATTGTAAAAATGTTCTCGTGAGAGCCCTAGTAATCATAGTCTAGACTCGAGAAGGAATCCTAGTTCGCTATGATCAAGACTCTGATACCAAGTTGTCACACCCTGGCTTTGCGGAAGCGTGGGTTTATTTGGTGTGACTTCTTAATACCATAGCATAATCACATCAAAGCTATATGAATTTAAAACCACGATGATCATCCATTACTTCAAGTTTTAAAAACAAAATACCACAACATTGTTTTAAAGTGTCGACACATGCAACAAAAATGCAACATAACACACTAGAAACATTGTTCAAAAGACACAATCATAGACATGAAACAAACACAGCTTAAGACTTGTGACTCGTCCAGGTAAAAGCCACAACTCCCAAACTTGGATGACATCGCACTTCTTACGCAGCTTGAAAACATAACATACCTCGCCAGATCCTAATTTCTTGAAATACATGTAAGTTGGAAAAAAAATCAACAAAAATGTTGAGCGAGTTCATGTAAAGTGAGTATGTAAAACCTTTGTAAGTATAAAATCCCTGGTATGTAGCAAATAAGGAAATAAAGAGATCACCAATGGTTTGCAAGGCCATTGATATGTGTGAAGTGCAGTAGGAAGACTCAAACCTAGCAGATTTTTGCGTCGGGTACCAAGTCACCCCGAGGTCCGTTCTGTTGGGCCTGGGGCTGGGCTCGCTACACCCAGATAGATCTACCGCTAAAGACCCTCGGTCCTACAATGAGGATTAATGGCCTCCAGTTCCCGCCTACCCACTCACATGATCTAAGTAGTAACCCTCCTTACGCTAACCATACCATGTAAAAAGTACTCGTAATCATAGTAACATGTATTTCACCCCCGAAGTATAAAAACTGAAAACTGTTAAGAGAAAAGGGGGACATGAACTCACAGAAGTGCGTCTCGAAATAGTCCGTCCCAAAATAACCTGTTGCGTGACGACCTACACGTACTAACTTCTATTAGACGGACGGCCGTGCCTTGGCTTAAGGTTTAACGTTTTTGGGAAATAGTTAGACAACTATTTCGTGTTTACACTTCTTAATTATTGTATAAATATATTCCTTCCCAAGGATGGGGGTTTTAATACATGTGCGTTTTCTTGTAATTCCAAAAATATATTATTAAGTCTCACTTAACAGAATATATTTTTATTCATTTGTCTAAAATATGCTATCTCCAAAATATACATATTTTTTCCCAAAAATATTATATTTTATCCCCATACAATTTCCAAAATAATACTTTTACCAAATACACTTCTAAGAGTATTTTCCGAAAAATACGTTAGTTACATTTTACAGTTCGCGTGGTAATAATAATACCGGTGTAACTTAAATATTTATTTGTGAGGGCGTTGGTATTATTTTGGAGTCGTTACTTTTTAGTGTATACGAGTTATATTATTTTTACCCTAAAAATAATATATGTGTAGTTCACAAAATAATCATAAAATCACACAATCGTTTTTTTTATGAAATATATATTCTCAATATATATTTAACAAGTTTCCTTTACGAAAATCCACCTCCGAATACTTGGTTATTTTATAATAAAAATCATGGCGAAGTTTGTTCGGAAAACAAGTCAAAAATCTATTCATAACACTTGTCACAAAAATATTTCCAAGTGTTATATTTCTGGGAAAATTTCGCCAGAGTTTCCTCTGTAACTGGAGGTGGCCACGCTTACTAGCGTATCATTTTCTTTTCAAAATTCAATCAACAATTTTGCAATCATCAACATACAATATTCAATCATCAAACTAGTAAAAAATAAGCATAAATCGCAAACACATGAACTTGTAAGTTGTGTAAAATTATGTAGTAACCTTCCAACATTTTTAGTAGATCTTTCCTTCTCTAAAAATAAAATCAGTTTCTTGAAAACTTTATTTTTAAAGAATATGCAATTTTACAACTTCTATTCCAAAAATTACGAAAATATTTCTTGGTTAAATCTTTTGTCACACAAGTGTTTACACACTTGTTTGTTCACAAAAATGCTTTTAGTTGTGTAAGATCCGGCTTTAAACAAGATTTGCATCTTACACTTGGTTCTTCGAAAATACCACTTGTAGATCTTTAGATCTACTAGTTTAGAACTCTATTTTACAAGAAAACTCATTTTTACACAAGTTCATGTTTATGTGTGGAAAGGTTCATCATCTTGTATCTTTTACACTTAACATATTGCTAGTTCATGTTCCATGAACATGATCTAGCGTGGTTAGATGACGATCCGTTCCACTACTAGCATCAAACAACATAAAATAATCACTTCTAAACAAGATTCATAAGATTTACACCATTAGTTTCTTTTTATCCATCAAGTTCATCATTCTAGCAAGACTTTAAGTTTTGATCTTTAGTGTTCTTGATTTTTATCCGTTAAATCTCTTATTAACCACTTTAAACATGTACAAGAGAGCGTCTAGAAGCACTTACTACTAGCTCAAGGCTAGGGAAGAATCAAAGCGAAAATAAGGTGGATAAAAGCAATGTAGTGAGGTCCTTGAGATTCCGTAAGCACCGGGTCTCCTTGTATGTGACCTTTCACCTTTGTGTGTATGTGAAATAACAAGATCGAACTCGAATGATGGTGGTGGCTATGGGGATGGTCTCGGCCGAGCTTCAAGAGGAGAGGGAGAGGGAGTAGTTTTTGCTAAGTGTTGATGTGAATGAGGGTGTTTATCTCATAAGCAAATTTATAATCCATTTAGGGTGTATTGTCCATTAAACAATATGTTTTCTAGAATTTAGGCAAGATGTAATAAAATAATCAAAGTTGTGTGGTGTGTGTCCCCTTGGGGGACCGATTCGGTCAAGGGGGGGTGGGGTTATGGTTCAATTTCAATTGATTAGTTAGGTGCTAGTTAGTTAGTTAGAGATTAAGATAGGTTATTAGTGTGTTGTGTATTATAACGGGTGTTAGGGGGTTCGGGGACCCTAACTGGCTCAGGAAAGGAAAAACAATGTCATTGACAATATTTTCATGTTCCGGGTATAGTCCGGTTGTTTGGTTGGATACTGATCCGTTAAAGTGCTAAATAAGCATTTAAAGTGTCTTTAATATTATTTTTAGTGACACAATGAATTCCTGACACTTTGGAAAGTGTCTAGTATTATTTTCCCATGCTTTTGCACTTTACTAGTTAACTTAAATGCTGAATTTTGTAATAAAGTGCAGGATTTTGTAGTTAAAGCATGTTTTAGGCACATCCGGTCACTATAACTATCACCTAGTGACGCAGTTCTACAAACCTCATCTCCCTACACTCACTACTAGTGTAGTATTCTATTCCCGGCTCATACTGGCCTTAGGGACAGTGTCTGTCTAGTGCTGGCAATGTCAGCATGTTTACTGGGTTATCCGTATAGTGTGCTCACTGTGTTTTTGTGCATCAAGGTTGTCACTGATGTTTGTGCGTAAATAATGGAGTGACAGCAATAAAGTATGATGCATGAGTATGTATGTATCAGAAACCAAGAAGCAGTTTAACCACAGTTGTAAGCAAGCACAGTAATTAAGTATTAATTAAATATTAATTAATTAGTACGTATACCTGGTTTGGTGAGGGTTGTCACAACGTCACCTTCAAAAGAGGGGCCTACCACTTTACGCATTAATAACTTAATTAATTATCTTCCAATATTCCAACCCTTTGGGATTGTATCCTTGCTGACTCAAACCACTAGGTTGAGGGTAACGTCACCTTCAAAACAGTGGCCTACTACTATAACTAAGATAATCTCTTAAAAAGTGCAAAAGTGCGGAAATCATCAAAGGATACATTAAAGGCGAGTCGGATCCAAGTGATTCATCTTGTCTATCTGTTTTATTTTTATTTTATTTCCAGCATTTTTAGTTTTATTTTTCATGTTTAAAACCTGTTCTCAAAAATTTTAGTTTGATTAGACGTTGAGGATAAACCGGTACTAAAAGCTCTTGTGTCCTTGGACGACCTCGGTATCTTACCAACACTATACTACACTCACGATGGGTGTAATTGCCCATGTGTGTGTTTAGCGTTAGTAGAATATTGTGTTTTATAAATTTAAAACTTGACTAATGTGTAAAATGGGCTTAAAATATTGATAAAAACATATCGCACCTAACGCACACCAATAAAGCTGAAACTATAAAGCTCTGACACTCAAGACTTGGTCATCCTGCTGATCAAGTCTTAAATGTTTTAAATTTTAAATCTGATAAAACTAATATTGAACCTTGTGAAGTTTGTCATAAAGCAAAACAACACAGAGTCCCTTTTCCTTTTAGTGAACATAAAACTTCTAGAATAGGTGACTTAATTCACTTAGATGTTTGGGGTCCCTATAAGTTCTCAAGCATAGAAGGATTCAAATACTTATTCACTGTTGTGGATGATTATTCTAGGTCCGTTTAAGTGTATCTAATGAAATCTAAGGTTGAAGTTTTTAAAAGTATTCAAAGTTTTTATACTCTTGTGAAAACTCAATTTGAAGTAAATATTAAGGTTTTTAGAAGTGACAATGGAACTGAATTTGTAAATTCTCAAATGTCCAACTTTTTTAAGTCACATGAAATTATTCACCAAACATCATGTGCTTACACTCCTCAACAAAATGGTGTTGTTGAGAGAAAGCACAGACACTTACTCAATGTTGCTAGAGCTCTATTGTTTCGGTCAGGTGTTCCTTTAAAATTCTGGTCTAAGTGTGTTCTCACTGCTTCATACTTAATTAACAGGACACCCTCTTCTATGTTAAATGGTAAATCGCCTTATGAGTTACTTTTTGGATTTGAACCTTCTCTTAGTCACTTGAAGATTTTTGGGTAAATTACACTTTTCGTCCTTTATGTTTGTATCGAATTGCAATGGATGCCCTTTAACTTCAATAATTACAGTCACAATCCTTTATTTGTAAAACCTATTACACCCTAGGTCCTTTTCACTAACGAGTGTTAGATTTTCTAGTTAAATCTGGTCATGTGCAAAGCACGTAAGGGTACTTTTGTAATTTTACCTCTCTTTGTATAGAAATAAAAACACTCTTAAACCTCTCTCTCTCTTAACACTCTTTCTCTCTCAACTCATCTTCAACAACAAAATTTCTTATCAGAATATTGCTGTTGATGCAACAATCAAATCCGAATGAAACTTTATCAAATCAAGGCAAAACTTATTTCAATCAGTAGTGTGAAATTCGGGATCAAGATTCCAACATCAGTGTTAATTCACAACAGAATCATAGATCTGAATCAAAAATCAAAACTGTTCTTCAAGATTCCAACATCTGTGAGATTGTTTGTTAGATAGAGAAAAAGGTTATTCGAGATTCCAACATCAGTTAGAGACATTGTTTGTTAGTTAGAGAAACAGGTTGGTGAACAGACTTCAGATCTAAGATTTTCCGGCAAACTGACTTCGGGTTGACGGATTGAAACCATCGGCAAACCGCACGCCTTCGTAAACCGGGCGTTGGAGACCATGGTTGTGGTGGCTGATTAACAAATGTCGTCTTCAAATCCCCGTCGTATACCGTACGCCATTGTCTTCCACCTGTCGGAGACCATGGTGGTGGTTAATGAACAAATGTCGTCCTCAAATCCCTGTCGCCTTCCACCCGTGGTCGTCTTCCACGTTTATGAACAAACCTTAATCTGGATTGTTTTGATGTAAAAGCCCTAATGGTTGTGTTTTCTTTTGGAACCCTAATTTTGAAATTGTAGTTTGTTATAATGGTGGAGGTTGTTGCGAAGTTGGTGGTGGTGCTCGAGGTTGCCGGAGGGTTGTGGTGATGGTGGGTCGGTGGTGGTGATAGTGAGATGGAGATGGAGATGGTTGGGGTTTAGGGGTGCAGGTTATGAATACTGACATATACATATCTTATATGTATACATATTAACAAAATAATTAATTGTTTGAAAGTGTTTTCAGCTTATTTATTATAATTTATTTTTTTAATGCGTAAAATGACTAAATTGCCCTCATGTGCAATGTACATGACTAATGTTAACTGAGAATTTAAATTGGGTTAATGTTAAAGGACCTTGGGTGTAATGAGTTTTACAAATAAAGGATTGCGACTGTAATTATTGAAGTTAAAGGCTATCCGTTGCAATCCGATACAAACATAAAGGACGAAAAGTGTAATTTACCCAAGATTTTTTGTTGCTTATGCTTCTTTACTGTTTTGAATAATCCTGATAAACTTGATGAACGAGATGAAAAATGTATTTTTATGGGGTATTCAAATTTAAAAAAGGGTTACAAAGTTTGGAGTCTAGATCAGAAGAAATTTATTTTTTCTAGGGATGTCAGCTTTCATGAAAATGTTTTTCCCTATAAAACTAAGTTGTTTTCAAAATCTGATCTAGATAACACTGAGTTTTTAAATAATTCAAATATTTTTTATCTTTATGAATCTTCAAGTGACATAAATCCCGATGATGATGAGCATGTTGCAACTGATTCAGCTACTGTGACTCAGCAACACAGTAGTTCAAGTGAATCAACACCTCCTGTTGATACTCAGCAGCCATCCTCTAGTGATGGTATGGCAGGTAATCAACAAGTGTATGAGCCTGAACCTAATCCTGTGAGGGTTGAGTCTAGTAGTAGCAATGAAGAATCAAACCTTCCTAAGGGTACTCATACCACTACTAGAAAATCCACTAGGTCTGTGTCTGTTCCTAAGAAATTTGGTGATTATGTGGTTGAAGGCAAGGTTAAATTTGGTTACGAGAGAGTTGTTAATTATGCTAACCTACCTCCTGGTAATATTTGTTTTGCTTTAAATGTCAATAAAATTCTTGAACTTAGTTCATATCAAGAAGCTATTAAGGATAGTAATTGGGTGAATGTCATGAATGAAGAGCTTAGTGCTCTTCATAAGAATAATACTTGGTCTATTGTTGATCTTCCTAAGGGGAGAAAACCTATAGGCTATAAGTGGATCTTTAGGGTTAAATATAAGTCAAATGGAGAAGTTGAGAGGTACAAAGCTAGGTTAGTAGCTAAAGGGTTCAATCAAAGAGAAGGAATAGACTTTGATGAAACTTTTTCCTCTGTCGTAAAAATGGTAACTATTAGATGTATAGTTAGCTTATCTGTTCAAGATGATTGGCCCATTTATCAACTAGACGTAAACAATGCGTTTCTCTATGGAAATTTAAAAGAGGAAGTTTACATGTCTATGCCTGAAGGTCTGAATGATAGTCATCTTAATAAGGTGTGCAAACTAAACAGATCCTTGTATGGTCTAAAGCAAGCTCCCCGAATGTGGAATGAAAAGCTTGTAAACGTTCTCTTGAAAATAGGATTTTATCAGTCAAAATGTGATTATTCTAAATTCATAAAATCTGATGAAAATGTGTTTGTTGTTATGCTAGTTTACGTGGATGATATCATTCTAACTGGTAATAGCAAACAAGAAATTGAAAATGTGAAAAATTTATTACAGTCTGAGTTTAAAATCAAAGATTTAGGTTTTTTGATGTTCTTTTTGGGAATTGAAGTCACTAAAACTCAAGAAGGAACATGTTTAACTCAAAGAAAGTATTGTATGGATTGATTGAATGAGTTTGGTATGAGTGGATGTAAACCTGTTTCATATCCTATTGAAGCAAACTATGTTATCACAAATCCGTGTAAAACGGAAGAAAATAATTTTGTTAATGTTAATGATTAATAAAGGCTGTTTTTTGAGATAGTTGGAGGTTATGTGGAGGAGATGATGAAATTGTCCGTCCCCACGGTGATGAGAGAGAAAGGAGAATAGAGAATTAGTGATGTGGCACATGTTTTTATCGTGTTTTGGAAGAGCTTGTTTGGGTGCCTTTAGAGTCTTTAGACTTTAGGGTATCGGCAACGGGCCGACGCCGAACATGTTGCCACCTTAGATTTTTTGGCAAACTCCGACAAACCCAAAACCTCTAAGAGTATGGGGTATGAGTGGCGTGGGTTGGTTCGTGATTGGCCCCGTGAGACGTGGTTTAAGCGGTACATCCCCTCTTGTTTCCATGGTGGTTGGCGTGGTTTAATTGATGGCTACCCCGAGCCAAACCCTTTTGTTTTTTATTTTTTGTTTTACCTTTGTCTCCCCCCCCCCTCTCTCTACTGATTTATTTATTTTTTTGCAGGTTTTATTTTTTGTTTCACACATGGAGAGGTTTTTACTAGTTTCATTTCGAGGGAGCCATCTTTTTTTTGCAGGTTTAGGCGAAAAAGAGAAAGGGCAAAGAAGAAAAGTAGTAATTTCAGATTTTGCTATTAGGCCCTCTCAGGTATGGTGTTTGACCCTTTTTTCACAGTTTTTTTTTCAATAATACCTCAAAAATTGTAGTTTACATGTGTTATTTCTTTTTGTTATTAGATAATTCAAATTAATTATTACAATTAAATGTGTAACAGGACTAATATAAAAATAAAATGTTAAGAAACATTAAAAAAAAACGGTGGTTTGGGTCATGACCACAACATATAGAGTGGTGAATGTGAGTGGGGTGACATGGCACTGACTTGGAGGTAAGTGGTGTTCATTAAGGTCATGACTGTCATACCCTCAAATTTCACGTGCAGGGTTTTACCACGAGGCGCATGACATTCCAGGATCTAGCCATTAATCATGTCGAAGCATTTCAAGTTTAATTGTAAAACGTTTAACTATCACATTCAACATGAATAGCGATAATAGTTTTAGAAGTTTGAAAGCGTAATTTTAAGTTACCAGCGGAAGCAAAAGTAAAAAATCCATACTTAATTGAAAACCACAGTCATTTAGCAAAACAATGTAAACTGTTTAACCAAAAGCAATGACACTCTCCAAGCTGCAAGCTCCCATCCGAGCCGTACTTGACGACCTTCAAAGCATGCAATAATGTGTCAAGAATAAAGTTGGCGAATTCACAAATTTTAGTTAAGCAAAAGGAAAGTTCACAATGTTTTTGATTCATGTATGACTCGGGTAGCTAACCCTCATCATATGACTAAACTGTGTACCGAATGCTGACGTTTCGTTTGTGCCCTCATTAATGTCTATCAACATTAATGCAAGAGTGAAGGTTAAAAGTTCATGCCCGGACTCCAGCACGGTGTGAGGTTTGTCAAACCTAATAGTGCTATCAACTAATACCCAGCGTATGCCCACCCGGCAATCTAATCGGTAAAAATGTAGGGACTTTCATGATAGAGTTTTTTGTTTAGTCCAAGTGTACTACTCCACCTCTAGTGGATAGTATGTTTCAGTGGTTCCAACAAGGAACGCACGTGTAGCCCTAATCAGGGCCATCGTATATAAGGCTTCTAGAAAGAAATAATAATAATTGCATGAAACTGGTGACACGGGTAAACTTACCAGCAGATTGGATGAACGCTTAAGTTAGGCAATACGCCCTTAATTTCAGAATGTTAGCGTCTTAACGCATTCATACGGGGGGAAAGGAGATTTTTGGTTTATATGGATCATGACATTTTGGTTGTAGTAGATGACCAGCGTTTGGTCAAAGAGGAATAAGTACGGACAAAGAGATCGATAGTACGGACAAAGAGATCGATGAAGCTGTATATAAGTTTGGCACTTTCACACGAAAAGGGTAGGGTTAGACAAGAACTATGATATCCATCCTAGAACAATCAAATAGGATGTGAAGAACATACCAAAACATGGTTTACATCAATGTGTTCCACTTAATGTAATATACGCTTGTTTTAGAATCATTCGTACAAATTAATCAAATGGTGAGGATGTAGTTGATCATACGCCAGTGATATAAATAGTAATAAAGTGATGCTACTGGCCGATGGAAGCGTTAGTATGAAGGTGTTGTCATAAGAAGAATTATCTATATAAGTGATAGTCGGTTGAGCCTGCAGCAGTTCGGATTAATCGGAGTGTTCTCCACAGTCGTCGGGCTTGCTCGTACGCGAATAAGAATAGATTCATTAAAATCCATGTAGGTGATTGAGTTTGTAACTAGTTGAACATGTATGCAATCAAGTTTAAGGGGACATACTAAAACATGGGCATGAATTAGATACAACATGTACATCACCAAGAGACTTCATTACGAGGACGCAATAGCATGATCAAAATGGTATGGTCATAATAACAATACATCGCCATCCTCAGAGTTCAAGAAGTGATCACCAAGGATCAAAAAACGCTAGTTTATTGAGTTCTTTTTAATAGAGCAAAATTTTACGGGAGTTTATGCGTAGAGGATCTACGTCGACAATAGTAATCTAGCTATCGCATTAAGCGGTAAGCATCGTCCAGTGCAAAGGTTATGGAATTGATTCACTTATGAAAAAAATGACTCTAGCAGTATAAGAGGTAAGATTTTGTGTAGGTCATCGTGTTCATATAGGTGTTAACTAACCTGTATCTCCGTCTGCCAATGTTCTTGAGATGATGGAGCCATTTTGTGGAAATCTGTTAGAAGAGTTGGATAAGTTGGGGCGTAATTCAAGTTAGATTGAGAATTCGCCACATGACATGGTAATAGAGTCAAAGGAATATTTATAGTTAAGCGTTAGGGATAAAGTGTAATCGTGCGAGAGATTCTTCGTATTTCGTTTATGCGCTGATGTTGAAGGGCTTACACTAAGATTTTGGTAGGGTTTCAATCAAGATGACAAGGTCTGATGAGAATCTTAGTTTCACTGAAACTCTTACATGGGTAATATATATATATATATATAGGGGATGAATCATGAGAAAACTAGTTTAAATGAGAAACCAAAAAACTAACTAAAAAAGCCTAAAAAACATACTAATTTTTTTTTTACAAATTTTTATAAAAAAATCGCTAGTTTTATGCATGAAAAAAATTTTCAAAAAAAAAAAAAAAGTTTTTTTGTTGTATTGCACATGTGCACTATTACGGATATAGTGCACATGTGTAGTACACATATAATGCACATGTGCAGTACAACAAAAAAAAATTTTGAAATTTTTTTATATATAAAAAATAGCGATTTTTTTATAAAAAATTGTAAAAAAAAAAATTGGTATGTTTTTTAGCTTTTTTTAGGCATTTTAAGTTAGTTTTCTAGTTTTCTCATTTATATGTAGTTTTCTCATGATCCTCTCCCTATATATATATATATAGGGCAAGGATAAATTGAAAACCCGGTTGAGTTGACTAAACCCTGAAAACCCATTAATCACCATTGATCAAACTAAATGAATAGGTGAGATTAAGTTTGAGCCATGTCCTTCTTTAGTTCCACTTTTTAGTATTTTTTTAATACATTGATTGTACGTTAAGGGTAATATGGGAAACATATTTTCACCTCTTACAAGAAAGACAAAAATACTGCATATGCAGACCTCTCAAGATGTCATTTCCCAATGTAAGATAATATCAAAAAAAGGTAAAAAGTACAAATTAATCTTTCCATAGAACTGAAAAACAATCTCTTTCTCTCATAGTTGTTTTCAAACCTACACCATAATTCATCTTTCCTACTCTCTCTCTCTAGTATCGACCCTTTTTGTTTCATTTTCAAATATATATGTAACACTTAATTCAAAATTTAATACCTACTGCATTTATTTTATATACATAAAAAAACTTGAACTATATATGTAAATAATTACAAGCAATAAAGTCATTTTTATCCAATGTTTGCAAGAATCTTGATCCGTATCTTCATAATCACTTACATCACTACACCAACATTATTTCCGTAACACAAAAAATGTAACAGTGTATATGACAATATATTTTTGTAACATATTTTTTTTTTGGTTTTGTTACATGTGTTACATAGAAACGTAACATATAATTTTCTATGATCAAATGTTACATAGAAACGTAACATATAATTTTTACATTATTTATGTAACACAAAAAATGTAACATGCATTTTTTCTTTGATTGTTACATTTTTTATGTAACACAAAAAAATGTAACATTGCTTTGATTGTTACATTTTTTATGTAACACAAAAAAAATATAACAGACATTTTTGCTTTGATTGTTACAAAAAAAATGTAACGGGCATTATTTATGTAACACAAAAAAACGTAACTGACATTATTTATGTAACACCAAAATGTGTAACAATGCACTTTATTTTCAGTAACATACATTATTTATGTAACACGAAAAAATGTAACATGCATTTTTTTTCTTTGATTGTTACATTTCGTAACTAAGATGCAAAGAATTGTTACATCCAACAACACTAGATTTTTTTAGATTCAACCATAAAATCAGTAATAAAAAAACAACATATCCAGAAAACAAGAACTTAATAACATTAATCTTCTTAAACAAGAAAATAAAAAAAGTTGCAAATCTACAAAACACAAAAAATTGCAAATCTGGATGACCTTTTAGATCTGGAACACAAAAAAATTTCAAATATGAAAATTACAAAAAAGTGAAGATCTACAAAACACAAAAAAATGAAGATCTACAAAAACACAAACATACTTATGGATCTGGAGGATCTTATAGATCTGGAACATCATGTTCAACATCAAACATCTTTTGGATCATCTTCAACATCGAACCGTCATCTGAAACATCATCGAACATCTTCAACCGGATCTGGAGCATCTTTTGGATCTGGTAGCATCTTCCCGGAGCATCTTCAACCGAAGCATCTGGAGCATCTTCAACCGGAGCATCTGGAGCATCTTTTTTTATTCGGATCATCTTTTTTGTTCGGAGCATCTGGAGTTTTGGTGGTTAATTATGAAGGATTTTGATAAGAAAAAGATTTTTTTTGTTTCAGATCTTAGATCTGGAAAATGGTTATCTATAGAGAGAGAGAAAGAGAGAGAGAAGTGTGTGGGATGAGGTAGAGAAGTGTGAGGGTGGTGAAGGTTAAGGGGATGTCAGCACAAAAGCTTCTCCATGGGTGGTGAGTTTGTTCCGAATTCTTTGATCTGAACAAAGTGGTGGTGGGTTTTTTGGTAGAGGAAAGAGATGAATGAGGAGAGAGGTAGTGTTAATTGAGATGAATGAGGTCTGATGGGTTCTTCATTTGAGAAATGCTTCAAAAAAGTAAAATATGGATCTGTTCTTCATTGAGATGTGAGATATATGACACCATATTTATAATACATAAAACAAAAAGAACAAAAGATGCGTGATAGAACAAGTACACTGCCTAATAAATGAAACAGATGAGAGAAGAAGCAAAAGTCAGCCGTCCCAGCCTTACACATTCAGTCAAAGATCAAAGAAAATGACGAAATTACCCTTGTCTCATCTTATACATACATGCGACGTGGCTCAATCCTATCCACATATAAGGGTTTACTGGGTTTTCTCAACTGAGATGAGTTTTCTCATTATAATTAGCCTATATATATATAGGGTAAGGTTCATTTGAGAACCACCTTTACTGTGAGAATGAGAACCGCGAGAACCAATGTGAACACAAAATAAAATCTAAAAAAAAAAATCAAAAAAGAACTCAATTTTTTTAATTTATTTTTTTAAAAAATCGCAATATTTCGTTAACAAAAAAAAAAAAAAAAAAAAAAAAACTTTTTTTGAGTAACAGTTATCCATGCACATGTGCATATGTATCATTAATTCGACAAATTCCGTAATACATTATCAGTAATAGACAATTGCACTTTATTTTACAATACCATCTGTAATACACTACTTTTTACATTACCAATATTCAAAATGCACATGTGCATCATTATGTATAACCATGATATAACGTGTTTTGGTACAAAAAGTTTGTGATTTTGAATAAAGCGCTTATGGCGTCCCATCTTTGGAGCATCGTTACGAATCGCGAATCCTTGTGGGTTCGTTGGATACATGACTATCGGTTGAAGGCCGAAACTTTTGGGTCTGTAAGTCTGTTGCGAGTTGTTGCTGGAGCTGGAGGAAAATCCTTCAGCTACGGCCGTTGATCAGGAACCATGTTTGGTCTCAACTAGGTAATGGTAATCACACATCGGCTTGGTATGACTATTGGTGTGATATTGGGCCCCTCTCATCGTTCCTGTCTCCGCGGGTTATCACTAATGGGGGGTTTACATTGGAAGATTCGGTTCAGGATATTGTTAGAGACGGTTATTGGGATTGGCCGATGGCATGGAGGGATCTTTTCCTGGTCCTCAATCATCTTAACCAAGTGCAACTTGACCTAGGAAAAACTGTTAGGCTGTATTGGAAGGATGGTAATGATATTGATGTTTTCTCTTCTTCGGGTGTATGGAATTCTCTTCGATATAGGGAGCCGGAGGTGGAGTGGACTCACATAGTTTGGTTTTCTCAGTGTATTCCAAGGCATGCTTTTCTAATGTGGCTGATTCTGAGGCGTAAACTTCTAACTCAAGACAGAATCCTAAAGTGGGATTTATCGAGGAGGAAGAATATGAATATGATGTGCTGTCTTTTATTCTATGAGAATGTAGACTCTCATAATCATCTTTTCTTTGAATGCAAGTTCTCGTCCTAAATGGAATGTTATTGTGGATTGGTTAAAGGCCCGCTCTCGTTCAAAGTTGGCAGTGGATTATGTTTCGAGGATTCTTGTTGCGGCGACTGCTTATTTCATTTGGCAAGAGCGGAATGCTAGGCATTTCAAGAATCAGACGAGGCCGCCAGAAACAATTGGGGCTACAATATTGAATACGGTCAGATACAAGCTTCTGGGAATGAAATTTAAGAATACTGCTAATGTGCGGAGGTTACTGGACAACTGGGAGATTCGTGGCACCTTTGTGGAGGACGTTGGAGGCTGAGCTTTAGCACATCTTTTTGTTTGTTTTATTCTAGATAATAGTCTAGTTGGTTTGTTGGTTTTGTTGCTTTGTTTTTCTTTTGGTTCACAAACTTGGGGGTCTGTCCCATGTTTGAACTAGTGAGAACGTCTCCTCACTACTTGTTTTGATTTGATTGGATTGTGAATATATAGAATCACCGGGGTAACCCTTTACCCAAAAAAAAGTAGGCCCATATACATGTTTTTTTGGTTAGTCATATCTAGTGGTTGATGCTTTGGTTATAGTTGTCAATTTATGATGAAATATGTTGATTGGATGGTATAAATGGTGTTTATATACATGTAATAAAGTGAAAATATTGGTAATGGTATTGTATTATGGATGGTAGGAGGTAATGGTATTGTATTATGGATGGTAGGAGGTAATGGTAGTGTATTATGGATGTTATGATAGATGAAAGAGAAAGTGTATTCAAAGTAGTGTACCAAAACACCTTATTTCATGTTGACACATATAGATACACATGTGCATTTCAAATATTGGTAATGTAAAAAGTAGTGTATTACATATGGTAGTGTAAATGAAAGTGCAATTGTCTAATATTTGTAATGAATTACGGAATTTGTCAAAGAAATGACAAAAATGCATATGTGCATGTTTGTGTATTATGGATGGAATGATAGATGAAAGAGAAAGTGTATTCAAAGTAGTGTAACAAAACACCTTATTTCAAGTTGTTACATATATATGCACATGTGCATTTCTAATATTGTTAACATAAAAAGTAGTGTATTACACGTGGTAGTGTAAATGAAAGTGCAATTGTCTAATATTTGTAATGAATTACGGAATTTGTCAAAGAAATGATACATATGCACATGTGCATGGATAACTGTTACTCGAATTTTTTTTTTGAATTTTTTTATTATTGATGAAATATAGCGATTTTTCCAAAAAAATAGTAAAAAAAATTGGGTGTTTTTTAGATTTTTTTAGGTATTACTGTTTGTGTTCACACTGGTTTTCGCGGTTCTCGCAATAAAGGGTGGTTCATAACGGATCCTTATCCTATATATAGATATGTGTGTGTGTATAATAATAATAATAATGAGGGATTCCATTGCCGATAACTAAATGTGTCCGAGAATATCTTAAATCTAGTCGTTGCGTCCATCAACTGCTTAACAGGTTTAACGGTACCATTTAGTCGTTGAGTGGTTACGTTAGTTTCTACTGACAGTGGAGGTTTTAAACATGAGATTCATAGGTTAGGACAATTTGTCACACCCTCAAATTTCACATGCGGGGTTTTACCGCAAGGCGCATGACATTCCAGGATCTAGCCACTAATCATGTCGATGCATTTCAAGTTTAACTGTAAGACGTTACCTATCACATTCAACATGAATAGCGATAATAGTTTTAGAAGTTTGAAAGCGGATATCTATACTCTCATGATTAAAGGAGAAGCTGATTATGAGACTAAAGACCTAGAAGAAGTTGTTGGAAAGCTGAGAGCTTACGAGCTCAACACGAAGAAGAAGGAAACATGATATGATCAGGTTCAAGATCCGGGGATTTACAAAGGCATTCCATCTTCATCATCACACAAACCTTCTAGCGATTCTGCAATTGCATTCCTTTCATGTGAGAATGAGGGTTATCACGAATGCACAACACACGATCTAGATTACGTAGACATAGATCAAAATAACTCTCGAACACAGAAAAATAAGCAAAAGTATAAAATCCAGACTTAATTGAAAACCACAGACATTTAGCAAAACAATGTAAACGGTTTAACCAAAAGCAATGACACTCTCCATGCTGCAAGTTCCCATCTGAGACGTACCTAACGAAGGTGTGACAATGACCACACCCTATAGTGTAAGAACCGGGGTAACCATCTCTCTTTCTTACTACAATGAGGGTCCGTGAAGAATGATTTCCACCTCGGGAACTTTCAAGGTCCGTCAACCCACTCTCTGACTCAACGTCACCTCAAGTTCATAGAGGTGAAAAAAAATCTTTTTGCTAAGGGTGGTCGGGGCGGTCGTGTGATGAGAGCTTGTGATGAGTGATAGAACAAAGCCACGAGCATGCTATCACGTGTGATGGAGACCAAACAAGTGATTAGTGTCGCATAGTGATGGAGGAATGTGTGTGTATGTTTGACTTTTTTTGTTAAGGTGTGATTGGAGAATGTGTGTGTGTTTTCTTTGGTGTTGAGATGTTAAGTTGTGATTGAGTGTGATGAGTGATGACCATTGCAAGTGTAATAGGGTAAAATGTGATGGAGTAAGGTGTCAAATGGTGATTGGGTGTGATGTGTGATGGAGCGAGGGCGTATAGGGTGGTCATCACTCATCACACTCCATCACATCATCACGACCACCTTTGACACCTCATTTCATCACATTTTACTCTATCACATTTGCAATTGTCAACACCAAAGTTAACCCACACACACAACACAAACCATCACATCGCGATACTTATCACGATTTCCATCCCATCACCAAGTGATACACCTCTTGCAGCAGTGTAGTACGGAACATCACTCATCGCTTGCACCCATCACGTACCCACCCTGATCACCTAATGATGTGACGATATAGTTTTAATCGGCAAGAATGATACGATATAATAATTAATTAAATACAGAAACACAAAATCACAAATGCACAAATCTTAAAATTGAAAATAAAAAATATCGTGTCGTTTGTAAAACTGAAGTATACTAAGCTACACTAAAATTCATTAAATAAAAAAATAAATTGTATTATTAATTAATACCTAACCCCTCATAACCACAATTAATATATGTGGTAAAGTAACAATTTGACAAAATTCAGATGAAAATATCAGTCGGATCATAAATATTTTCATCAGTATATTATGGATATTTTTATGGATATTATAAATTATTGAAAGAATAATTATAAATATGAATATCTGATGTATTTCGTATGGTTAACGTGACTGAGGGTCGTTTTCGATGTTTCACTATAAAAACATGTGTCATTGCTCTGTGGTAAAGCATCCGGTACCACACTATGGACTCTCTCTCCTCATCTTTCATTTCCATTTTTCCCCAATCAAACTCAACTGTTTCCCACCCACCACCACCACCACCACCACCATCATCGTCGTCACCGCCATCTACGCTAAGAGTCTTTTCAGTCAGGATTGAAGAAAAACCAGAAACCGTCACCACCACCACCACCACCACCACCACCAAAAGACCTAGTGGGCCGAAAAAGCAACCAACTTCACTGAATGTCAGAAAACGTGAAAGTTCAGTGGTGGCGGATCAGTCTTTACCCGCCACCGTCTTTAATGCTTTTGATAGCATCATTAATAACTTTATTGATCCACCGGCGAGGGTCTCAGTTGATCCAAAACATGTTTTGTCTGATAACTTTTCACCGGTGGACGAACTCCCTCCGACTGACTGTGAAGTCATCGAGGGCACACTGCCAAGTTGCCTTGACGGTGCTTACTTCCGTAATGGTCCGAACCCGCAATTCCTTCCGCGAGGACCCTACCACCTCTTCGATGGCGATGGCATGCTCCACGCTATTCGTATCTCCAAAGGAAAAGCTTCGATATGTAGCCGATACATCAAAACATACAAATATTCGATAGAGAAAGAAGCGGGATTCCCCATTATTCCAAACGTGTTTTCAGGGTTTAATGGTGTGACTGCCTCTGCAGCTCGCATGGCAGTCACTGCCGGCCGATTTTTGGCCGGACAATTTGACCCCACAAAAGGTATTGGTCTAGCCAATACCAGTCTGGCCTTTTTTGGCAACAGACTTTTTGCATTGGGAGAGTCAGATCTCCCATATGCCGTCAAACTAGCGCCCGACGGTGACATAATCACCGTCGGACGTGAGGACTTTGACGGCAAGCTATTCATGAGCATGACCGCTCACCCAAAAATCGATCCAGTAACGAAAGAAGCTTTTGCCTTTCGTTACGGTCCAGTCCCCCCTTTCCTAACCTTTTTCCGTTTCAACGAAAACGGAGAAAAACAAGCCGATGTCCCGATCTTCTCAATGACAAGTCCGTCGTTTCTCCACGACTTCGCCATCACCAAAAACTACGCGATTTTTCCCGAGATCCAAATCGGGATGAGCCCAATGGAGATGCTGGGTGGGGGATCCCCGGTTAGCGCGGACGCTGGAAAGGTGCCTCGGCTGGGGTTGATCCCTCGGTACGCGAAAGACGAGTCGGAGATGAAGTGGTTTGAGGTTCCGGGGTTTAATGTGATACATTGCATCAATGCATGGGAGGAGGATGGCGGAGATACGGTGGTGATGGTGGCTCCGAACATATTATCGGTTGAACATACGTTGGAAAGAATGGATTTGATTCATGCATCGGTTGAGAAAGTGAAGATTAATCTGAAAACAGGAATGGTATCCCGGCACCCGCTTTCAACCCGGAATCTTGACTTTGCGGTTATAAATCCGGCCTTTGTTGCCGTTAAAAACAGGTTCGTTGTTAATTTTATAAAAGCAGTTTTTAAAATTTCAAAGTATTAAAAAAAGTAAAAAACACATAATAACATGAAAAATAGATAAACAGTGACAATTTCTTGACTATTTCAAGTAACTAATTAATTTTGTAAATTTAATTTTAATTAAAACAATAATAAAGTTATTATAACCAGTAAAAGTAATTAATCACGTGTAAGTTATTTATTGCAATTTTGCAAAATTGAATGGATTTAAATGTTTTAGAAAGCGAAAGCGAAAGCATGAGAATTGATGCTATATATAAATAAAGTTGAAAATAATTATTGCATATAGATAAAGTTTTTCAATTTTTTGTGGAATGAAAGTCATTGTTCAAATTTTATTTATTTATTTATTTTTGTGGAACGTATAATGATTGTCATTTTTCCTAGAAGATATTTTTGAAGAGCATTATAGCGTGAGGCTCTAAACAAAACATAGTTTTTTTTACCGGCAAATTTCTTTAATTTTAATCCACGTTGTTTGTGAGAGTTGAAACAAAAACCTCGCCCTATCAGACATAAGTATTTAAAGGTTTTACTTTATCAATGGATCATCACCACATTAGTTCTAAATAGAACATAGTATTTGGATAAAGAAAATCGTTTTGTTTTTCAATCTTAATATTTTTAAATATAAGAAATAGTAGAAACGTAATATTTATTCATCATTTTAAATTAACAAAATAAATAAATAAATTTTGTTTATTTACATGTGTAGGCAAATGTCTAATCTTATTTTAAAAAAGTGAAAAATTAGTTTAATAGTTTTTTTTTTTTTATTTACATAGCATATAAATTGTAGCTAAGAAGTAGAAATTTGAAAATCTCTGAACCATTGAAAAAAATTGTAGCTAATAGTTTTTTTATTAAATAGTTTTTTTTATTTACATAGCATATAAATTGTACCGATTGAGGCGTGATACAAACTATTCAGGTATATGTATTGTGGAGTTGGTGATCCGATGCCAAAGATCTCTGGTGTGGTCAAGCTAGATGTGTCACTATCCGAAGCGGACCGTCGCGAATGCATAGTTGCTAGCCGGATGTTCGGGCCTGGTTGTTACGGTGGTGAACCATTCTTTGTAGCTAGGGAGCCAGACAACCCCAATGCAGATGAGGATGATGGGTATGTGGTTTCTTATGTGCATAACGAGAACACCGGTGAGTCAAGATTCGTGGTGATGGACGCTAAGTCACCGACGCTTGAGATCGTCGCTGCGGTGAAGCTTCCCCACCGGGTACCATATGGTTTTCATGGACTCTTTGTTAGGGAAAGTGACATTAACAAGTTGTGAAAATTGAATGGTCCAAGATTATTGTAAAATGTAGATGCTATAGATATTTTTCCACTCACGGGCACATGATATATATATGTATAATATATGTAAAATGTGATCGAACATAAAAAAAGTAAAACACACCTATTTCCAGGTAAAATATCTTCAAGTAAATATAGTAATGGTTACCTAATTATATGTTATCTAGATGAGGTGTAACACTACTAGAAAACTGCTACTATTTCTACCAAAATTTCCTACACATTTCCTACGAACAAAAATGCCCACACTTTTTCCACGAAATTCCGACGAACAAGAAAGGGTTTTAGTTTTATGACAAAAAAGCGACAAAAAAGCCACAAATTGCTATGCGTAGGAAAAGTGTCCGAAATTTCTCACGGATTTCCGACGTAAATCGTTTTCGTTTTAACTATTAGTCGGAAATTCGTAGGAATCGGTATGCGTAAGAGATGTGTCGGAAATTTTCGTTGGAATTCCGACAGAATTCGTTTTTATTTAACGATTAGTAGGAATCCAATTTATCATAAAAAAAATTATTCATAATAAACAACATTAATGATATTAAAATATAAATTTTATTATTTAATAAAAATATATGTTATTTCTAAATTGATTCAGTAAGATGTGTGTTGGAAATTCCGACAGATTACTCACGGAATGGATATATATATATATATATATATATATATATTGTAAATATATGCGTAGGAAATGTGTAGGAAAATACTGACGCAATTCCTACGAAATTCGTTTCATTTTAATCATTAGTAGGAAATGTGTAGGAATCCAATTTATCATAAAAAATAATTATAATAAATAAAATTGATGATATTAAAATATAAAGTTTTATTATTTAATAAAAATATATGTTATTTCTAAATTAATTTCGTAGGAAGTGTGTTGGAAATTCCGACAGATTACTCACGGAATGGATTATTATTATTATTATTTTTTTTGTAATACACATATATGTTATTTTTAAAACAAATTTTAGAAAAAGATGATGAAGTGATTGGAGTTGTTGAAGAACTTAGGTTAGACGAAGATATTGATCATGTAGTGATGAGCAAAGGGGGCAATATGTCGTACACAATGAATGTGCAGTCTGTTGAAGGTGTGAGGTTGATGTCACAACCCCCGCCTGTACCCTGGACGGGAGCCGTGAGCAGATACAAGTGGTGTCGATGTTTATTAAATTTGCAGCGGAAAATATCATCAGGACCGTAGTTAGGAAAACTTTCAGAGTTTGTAAAACACCCAAGTTTCATATTAAACAAATGGGATAAAACCCATATTACAAACAAATGTCTTTATAGGGATAAACCCTAATTGATAAAACACAATTTCTTTTCTTTATTCAGGTAACATAGCCACTTTATTTAAGCCTTCAGTGCTTCCTAGCAAGCTTATTTTACTTTCACAGTAAGTAACCTGAAACGCGTTTAAAAACATTTTATTAGCGAAAAATACTGGTGAGTTCATTCATTTGTATAAAAAGACACATTGTTATAATTTACAGTATCAAGAGTTTTTACATTTGTTTATATATTTCAATTACTCATATCAGTATTTGTCACTAGGCCAATCCCTGTACTCGTGGTCATATCACTATTCGCTAACTCTTTGTCTAATAGTGACGATAGACTAGTAATGTATACAAAACCCCACATACTGGCAGTAATTTCAGATTACAAAGACTTAATCACTATAAGTATAACTGAAAACATTTAGGGTTTTACAAAGCATTTGATAAGAAGAAAGAATGACTCACATTGTAGATTTAGGGTTTTAGATTTTAGTTTCCTGGTGTTAAGTCTGGATTCCTAATAAAAACACAATGCAACACGTATTAGTGCATCAACCCAATTCAAACTTTAACGATACATCACGAGATCAAAATCCCAACGTAGTTAACAAAGTATAGCCCTATACAGGCAGCACTTTGACATCCGTTGCTGGGTTTCAGATCGATCGGACAGGGTTCCGTATCCGTGATCAGGGTTAAAACACTTACTTTGGAGCAGAGTTTCATAGTTTAGGGGGGTATCGGGCAAAGAAAAGCAGAATGAGAGGGTATATGATCGCAAAATTTGATCGAATGTGAGCAGAAACTTCAGTCCCACACTGCTCCTTTTATAGCCCACCTGGGCATCCCCGAAGCGTCGCGGAGGGAGTCTGGGACTCCGCCACATGTCGCGGTGATAGTCGGCTAGGGCTAGGCTGGTTTCATCATACGTATAGGCTTGCCACACGTCGCGCTCAAGTGCCACGTGTCCTGGTACTCCCCCACGTGTCGCAGAACAATTAGGGTATCCCCCGCGTGTCTCCGGAGAGTCCTGTTATTGATTTCTTTGTTTTTCGTGCTGGATCACGCCGTACAAGTCCGAGGTTTCGATCAGGGGTCCTTATAAGGTATTTTGGGAGTTGTTACACTTGATTGTGAAGACTTGCGGGATATTGCATACAATGATACACCGGTTGAAGCAAATCCTAATCCCGAGCCTGTTCCTGAAGAACTTCAGACGGTTTTATGGCTAAGAGCGCCTCCCCCAGATCTAACTCAGAAGAAACATTTTAGGAGTATCAGGGGAGAATACTCATGGCAGATAAGAAGCTAAGATTTCGACAAGCAAAACAACTTGGTGATGATCAAACGTACAGATGGTGTTCAGTATTTCAGACCGCGCTTCAAAAATCTTAGTACTCTTCTGGCGCATGATCTTCATCACATTGCTCAGCTTGACTTAAACACACCGACCTCAAATGGAATAATTGGAGCGTTGAAGAAGGCTCTAGAAAAAGAGAGCAGATCAGGCACTTGGAACCGTTTAAATCCTGTTGTGGGTCGGCGTGTTAAAACGAAAGACAAGTTCACTGGAGAGATAAAATAAAGGTTTTGTACCAGCCTGCTTGGTGTCTAAGAACGATCCTGTTGAGGTAGTTCGACCTTGACAGTATGAAAGGCATCGGTTTTTGGTACGTTGACGGTAAGACAGGAGAGGCGGTGATCACCAAAAAGAAAGACACAGAGGAGATTGTTAAAGTGTTGGATCCTATGTGGCTGGTCAACTACAAGCTTCAAGATTTGAAGAAGTTGAAGCGTCACTGACTCCAGTATCTGAAGGAAAACAGGGAGATCGCTCTTTCGTTTATTAGAGTTGTTCAATTCTGCCTGAAGAACAAGATCAGAGCGGGAAGCGACTACTCGAAGATCTGATGAAGACTTTCACAAGAATTGCAGATCCCACATATATCAAGGGGGAGTCTGTAAGTGCACTTTTGATGATACATGTTGGTTTCTGCAAGGTAAAGATACTTCAGGGTCTGCTTTGTAATTGAAGAAAAGTTCAAGTCTTATTATTTATATTGTCCGATTTTGTAAAGCTGTAAGGAGTCCGAATAAGTGATAAATTCGGACCTCCAGGTTTATTATGTTATCCGAGTTTGTTTTAGGGTTTCTAGTTTATGTGTTATCCGAATTTGATGTAAAATCAGAATGATGTATCAGGTTTTATCTGTCCGTGTTTGTTGTTGTTTTATCTGGAACTGTTGTATTCCAGATTTGGTCTTTGTATTTAAACTTGGTGATTGAATGCAAAGTGACAACTTTTGAGAATTATCTTTCTGTGCAAGAAACTTTCTAGAGAGAGAAACAAAACCCTAATTACTATGTGTTCACTATGTGTGGATATTCTGTGAATACTTGATGTATTCACAAATTAATTCTCATCTCTGTTCTTCTGCACCTTCTGTTTCATGACCTACGCAGCGGTACGCTTCGCGTGGTGGGTTCCGCACACCACGTAAGTCGGTTGTTTGAGCGAGAAATCCTATTCGAGTGTTCGAGGTACGTAGGCGACCTTACAATATGGTTATTCTAAGCATTATGCTGTCGAAATTTCTACCAAATTAGCTTTATCTTATCCAAATGTTCGCTTACAACGCGTAGGACGAAACGGTCCATGTTCTAACAAATGTGGAACAAGTTAATGAACCAGTTGTTGAACCGATGGAAGTTGAAACCAAAGGAGTTCAGATGAAGAAAGGTTCATAGTCGGTTGAAGAAGAAACAGTTGATTTGGAAACTACAACGAATATTCATATCAAAACACCTACTTCAGTGCCTACAAAAACACCACCACCACAGTCAAAGAAACATGATCAAGCAAGTCCTTTGTCAGTTAAGGCAAGCCTTTCCTACACCTTGGCTTGAATCATTGGGTGAAATGGGTTATGATTACTTTGAAGAACTCAACAGTGAGAAGATCTTGGAGTTGCAAGAGAAAGTAACCAACTTGACTGTTATTGTTAAGAGTCTAGTTACAGAGAATGAGATGTTACATAAACAAAACGAAGAGCAGCAGGTTAAGATAGATGAACATGAAGCAAGGCGACACATACCGGCGAGCATGTTGTTGAAGTATAGAGATTATTTCAAAGTGTTGCAAGAAAGGATGGGAATTAACTTTGACAATGAAGTTAAAGTAATGAAAGGCCAACTAACAAAAGAAGAGATAGTGTTTGAAAAAGTTGTTGCTGAGGCTGCTGCTAATAAAGTTCAGGGTACGAAACCAGTTGATTTTATTCCTGAAACCACAACGGAAACTGAAACTGAAGCCGAAGAAACCCGAGCTGATAACACAAAAAAGGAAATTACGAACGCTTGGTATGGTCCAGAAATTAAAGATAATGAAGAGTATGGTAACGAAGATGAAGAACTGCTAGACTACGGTGATTCGGATAATGGTGATGATGGTGGTGATGATCAAAATGATGATGATAATCAAGGTGGAGGTGCATGTGTATTGGTTACTGGAGGTCAAAACCAAAACACTGAAGCAGATGTTAATCAACAAGAGACAGCTCCAACAGACAAAGAAATAGAAGATGTTCAATGACAAGGGGAGTCAGTACAAGAAACTGAAGTTCAGAATGCATTGATCATTGCAGATGCGGTACTGGTTCTATTTTTGCAAATGATATTGCTGAACAATTCAAGGATGTTGAGTATGCGATTGAGGAAGGAGAGTTTGTTCATAGCTACACAAGAGAAGAACTAGCAAAGTTGTGCAGCATTTCTGAAGATGAAGTTATATTTGATTTTGAAGAAGATTTGAATGATGAAAATGTCAACGATGATAAACAGGAATTTGTTAACATTCTTGAGGCTAATGATTTTGATAGAGTGGAAGTTGAAGATGACTTTGACGATGCTGAAGTGCGTTATTATAACAACATTCATGAAGACTTTCCAACATTCACTAAAACGTTTGATGTTGAGATCGATGAATTTTTAAAACGGCATGTTGAAGAAAAAAGTTAAGGAAAATGCCCTGATTATAGATGAAGCTGAAATAGCTGAAGACAAAAAGAAATAGTTAAAAGGAGTTAAAGCCGAAAAGGAAGTTTTTGAGGCTGTTAAAGTTTTATCAACAACACGAAGATATTTCCATGGGTGATATAAGCTAAATATAGCCTATTTACCGAAGATTCGAAAAAGTGGCGATTAGAAGAGAATACGGTTTACAGTACTTTCAAAGAATCAATGATTTGAAGACACTATTGTGGTTTGATATAAAAGACCTTTGTAGAATGAAGATGATAAACCATGATGTTGATGGGTACACATATCATGTTTAGATGTTAATTAAACACCAATCAAGAACTGAATTCAAACTTTAGACGCCACAAGGCGCTAACGAGCAAGAAAACGGATGCGCTAACACGCAACAGCTTTCCTTTCTCTGACAGAGGAACCGAAAAGATAGAATCAAAGACAAGATTCATCCAGAGACTAGAAAACCTGTTGTGACACTAAAGTACAGGAAACCAAAGGTTGTGAAGAATATACCATTCCATGAAATAGAACAGAATTTTCATAAATCTTTCAAGTGGTGGTACTATGATGAAAGACTAGAGAAGTAGTGATAGTGCTATGTGAAGGAAAAAAGAAATTGAGATCAATTAGAGTGTATGATCTGATGTGGTTAGTGAATCTGTCAAAGAAAGATGTTGGTGAGCTATTCTGGAATCAAATCTTATTTGACGCACGTGATATGGTTGAAGTGTTACAATTCCAGCATGTGGTTCGAGTATGCTTTATTTACGAGATCCATTCTGGTCGTATGTGGGAGACTAAATAGAGGAAGATTGAGAAGAGGGAAAGAAAAAAAGAAAGTAAGAAGGAAGGAAGAAAAGGTGGAAGATAAACGCAAGAACACATCTATTACAAGGTTTAAATATATGAAGCCACCTGTAACAGATCAATCTACCCGAAGAAGCTTTGAAGAACACAGGAAGGAATACCGCCATACTGGAGGCAGATATTCGGGATAGATTACTGAAGATTTTGGAAGACCAAGAATATAACAACCCTAAAGAAAACCAACACCCTCATAAATTTTCCGACACCTTAATATATTTTAAAATGTCCCTATATGTCTTAAAATACACCCCATACGTGAAAACGAACCCCGAATACCTTAAAAATTATTAAAAATAATCAAAAATCAAGTTTTTGGGTTTGACGCGGGCCGCGTAGCCCTTTGGCAACTCTTACGCGGGCCGCGACAACTTAAAACCTGGCGAAACCCTGGGCCGCCACATGGCCCAACACCCGTCAAGCCTACATAGTGACTCGGACAAGCTACTCCGTTGACCGAAGTTGACGCGGGATGCGTAGGCCCTTGTCTTCTCTTACGCGGGCCGCGTAGAACCCGAAGTGAAGCCCTATATAAAGGAGGCATCGGCCTTCAGTCGAGAATCGTTCAAATTCAAAATCTTTCTCTCAGTTCTGAATAATAGGCATAATATACAGGTATTATACCCCCCCCTAAATAGCGAAGTTCTGCTCCGTTGTAAGTATCATAACCCCTGGATACGTATTAGATACCTTGCCCGATCGATCTAGGGTTCCGTAACGGCTGTCGTGGTTCTGCCCGACGTAGTCGTTGGAATGTCGTCTCTGGGAGGGTATTACTAATGTTAAAATGGGTTATTATACTAACACGTGTGCTTTTGTGTAAATTATAGATAATTCTCAGGAAACCCTAAAGGATAATCTAAGACAGCAATGTGAGTTGATCCGCTTTTTGTAAACCTTTTGTTAACTGTTTTTACAAAACCTCATACAATTAAATGTATATTAAGCAGTTATTGAGTATTTGTAAGAATACAATCATCATGAGTATGTTGGGGTTTTGTATACAAAATTTGTTACCACCTGGTTAAGGAGTAACATTTCCACAAGTCGGGTCTGACAGTACCATGGATGTTAATTGATATAACTTGGAAACAAATGTAATTGCGAGATTGCCCTCAATACTGTACAATGGTTTTTATTTAAACTTGATTAAACTGGGATTCACTCACCAGTATTTCCCACTGACAAATGTTTTTAAAACGCGTTTCAGGTAACAAATTGTGAAAGCCAAATAAAAGCCAGCTGGACAGCACTGAAAGCTTGGAAAAGTGGCAATAAAGTTACCTAAAATAAAATAGATGTTTTTATTAAATAAAATAGGATCTATTCCTATGAAAACGTGTGTACTGCGAACTTGGGTTTATCCCATATGTTTAATATTATGAAAATGTGGTATTTTACTCTGATCAAATGTTTCCTAACTACGGTCCTGATGAAAATTCCGCTGCCAAATTAGACAACACGTGATACCACCGAAACTGGCTCGTGGCCGTCCGTTCCCTGGGATTTGGGATCGGGGGTTGCGACAGAAGGTGGTATCAGAGCTAAGCCACTGATTCAGCCACAGAAGTGTTCTACTGACATCGAAATTCAATCTGTTAGGAAATAAATTACGGGAATACGTGCATAATTGTATTTTATTGTTATGTGTTATTTGACTATTTGTTAGTTTACAGTATGAGCGGCCAAGGACCATCTGACGCGTATCGTCAATTGTCTGGTTCGCCTAGAAGCGAAGGCACCTCCTCTTCTCAGCCTGCCCTCTCAGGGTACTCTGCTGGTACAGAAGAAGGAATATTCGTGTTTAAGGCTCAGTCCGAGGAGCCATTCCCTTAGAAAAAGAGAGGATGGTTCAGTCGAGGGGCACACGAGCGTTGGAAGTGTATGAAAAAGTTACAAGACCAGAGAGTACTAGCAGCATCTAAAAGAGAAACCGATGCCTATGCCCAGGATATGCTTAATAGGGGTATAGCCAACATCCACATTTTAGCAACCACTGCAGCCGACCCTAATCTGGAACAAATGATAGCACCCCAACCACAACCACCAATTCCTGACCAACCGATGGAAATAGAAAACCCTGAAAATCAAGTAGAAATGCATGATTTTAATCCGGAGGAAATACCTAGGGTACCTGCACCAAACCCCTTAGACCCAAATTACGACCCCTGGTGGGATGACGTTAGGGACTATGTGCAACGCTACCCGATACATGAAGACACGCCCATGCCAAACATAGGAGCCTACCCAGGTTTGGATCCTTTAGATCCCTATTACCACGATGTATTCATTAGGGAGATTTTGGAAAATCCTTACCAATTCCAGGCACCTACACCCCCATATCAAGAACCCGCACCCCAGATTCCAAACCCAGTCCTAGAACCTGCACCCCTAATGAGTGCAGAAAACGTATAAGAACTTAGGACATTTGGTGAGGAAATTTTAGAAAGTAGTGAACGGATGAGACAGGTGGGAGAGCGACTCGTCTGGAAGTATGACGAGCGCAATATGGATTTTTGGATGAATCCATATCCATTAATGTGATGGTGGAGACGGTAGTAATAGTAGTAATAATAATAAAGTAATATGATATGTGTGTATGTGTATGAAAAAAAAACTACGGATGCCTATTACTAGTAGCGTAACTTTAAATTTCAGTCGGTATTGTAATTTTTAATTTCAGTACTGGTGTGTAATAAGTCGCAATGATCGACGCTTTTGACCAAAATGCGTGTCATGTGATTGGATATATTAAATATTATTTTGTATTAATACGTGGTAAATGTTTAAAATTCAGATGGCCGACGAAGGAAATCAAGAAAATCTGAATAAGGATAACCAGAGTAACATTAACTTGGTTAATGAGAATCCGAGCATCAATAACAATGGAAATCAAATGGATAATAGTGCTATCCAACACATAGTGGCACAAGGAATTATAGATGCAATGCCATTTATTCTTCAAACTGTTAAGGATGCTGATAATAAAAGTAAACATAGTAAGTGACCAACTGAACCAGAACACAGCGTGAACAATGGACCCGTACTTCAAGTGCCCATTCCCAAAAGAAGAAGAACCATGCCTTATGGTTGTTCTTACAAAGAATTCTGGTCTTGCAAACCAATAGAATTCTCGTGCAATGAAGGACCCATTGCAACTCTACGCTGGATAGAAAAGACTGAGGCTGTTTTAAAAATAAGCAAGTGTGCTGAAGAAGATAAGATAATGTTTGCTTCTAACCTGTTTAAGAACTCAGCCTTAGAATGGTGGAACACTATCCTCCAGTCTAGAGGAAGTAATAGGATTTATAATATGGAATGAGAAGAATTTAAGAATATGGTAGAAAGGAAATTCTGCCCTCCCAATGAAAAGGAACAGATAGCAAATAAGTTTCTGAACTTAAGGATGACCGGGGTAGATAGTAAGGGTTATACTACCACATTCTTTGAATATGCTATAATAGTACCAACCCTTGCATCACCTGAACCGGTATTAATCTCCCGTTATATCTGGGGATTAATTGGAGAGATTAGACATGTAGTCAAGGCAGCTAGACCTCAAACTATAGAAGAAGCTGTAGAACTAGCAAATACCTTGACAGATGAGTTAATCCGTACTAGAGAAGAAGACCAGAGGAGAAACCTAGCTCAAAGGTTTACCCAAGAGTCCCGTTCTGGGAATTTCAACCGTAGGAATATGGGTTCTACCTCTACACCATTCTGCAAGGTCTGCAAGAAAAAGCATTCGGGAAAATGCTCCACTCACTTCAATTTCTGTAAGTTACTAGGACATAAGGAAGAAGATTGCAGGAAAAAATCCAGTAATGGACTATGCTTCAACTGTGGAGAAAAAGGTCATATCAAGCCGAACTGTCCAAAACTAGCTCCAGCTGCGAACAACAAGAATACTAAAAATGCTAGAGCATTCGTTCTGACTGCAGATGAAACCAAGATGTTTCCAAATGTGATAGCCGGTACGTTTTTAGTTAATGATGTTTTTGCTAAGGTATTATTTGACTCTGGTGCAAACCAAAGTTTTATTAATACTTCGTTTTACAAACTTCTCAATCAACCATTAACTAAACTCTCACAAGAATGTCTAGTCGAGACAGCAAATGGAGAAACGGTTAGGATTTCTGAAATCTTGCAGGGAGCAAGAATAGAATTTTTAAACCAAAAGTATATTGCAAATTTGTACCCAATGAATCTGGCAGGATTTGATATTGTATTAGGAATGGATTGGTTAATAGCCAATAAAGCTAATATTTTATGTGATCAAAAGTCAATTCAAGTAAATTCACCAAAGGGTGAAAAGATCACAATTAAAGGTGATAAACCATCTAGATCCACGAAATTCATCTCTGTGATGAAAACTGCAAGCTATATAAGAAAAAGATCTATAGTGTATTTGATTTCTATAATCACTAACACTAAAGGAAAGGAATTAAAAGACATTCCAGTAGTGTCTCAGTTTCCAGATGTATTTCCAGAAGAATTGCCAGGGCTACCGCCGCCAGCCAGAGAAGTCGAATTCAGAATCCATCTATTACCAAGAACAGCACCGATTGCCAAAGCACCCTACCGTTTGGCACCAGCAGAGATGCAGGAACTAAAGAAACAATTAGACGAATTACTGAAAAAAGGATTTATACAGCCAAGCTCATCGCCGTGGGGAGTACCGATTTTATTTGTTAAAAAGAAGGACGGGTCAATGCGTATGTGCATTGACTACCGTGAATTAAACAAGGTCATGATTAAGAATCGGTACCCATTACCGAGAATCGATGATCTGTTCGACCAATTGCAAGGAGCTCGATTTTTCTCTAAAATCGATTTAAGGTCAGGATATCATCAATTAAAGGTACAGGAAGAGAATATTCCTAATACTGCCTTTAGAACAAGGTATGACCATTATGAATTTACTGTCATGCCCTTTGGTTTAACCAATGCCCTAGCCGCATTTATGGACATGATGAACTGAATATGTAAACCATATTTGGATAAATTCATAATTGTTTATATTGATGATATTCTCATCTATTCTAAAAGTAAGGAAGATCATGCAAAGCATTTGCACGCACTTCTAAGTCTATTAAGAAAGGAAAAGTTTTATGCTAAATTTTCAAAGTGCGAGTTTTGGTTAGAGCAAGTACAGTTTCTTAGACACTTAGTTAATCATGAAGGAATTCATGTGGATCCAACAAAGATCAAGGCAATTACCAAATGGAAAACCCCTGAATCACCAACCGAGGTTAGAAGTTTCTTAGGATTGGCCGGTTATTATAGAAGATTTATTCGAGATTTTTTTAGAATAGTCATTCCTTTAACTAAGTTAACCTGTAAATCCATTAAGTTTAAATGGGGAACCAAGCAAGAAGAAGCTTTTAGAATTCTTAAGCATAGATTAACCCATGCACCCATATTAGCGTTACCAGAAGGAACTGAAGATTTTGTAGTATATTGTGACGCTTCTAAGTTAGGTTATGGATGTCTGTTAATGCAACGCCAAAAGGCTATAGCTTACGCATCTAGACAACTTAAGAATCATGAAGAAAATTATTCAACCCATGATCTAGAGTTAGGAGCTATAATTTTTGCCCTTAAGATCTGGAGACATTACCTCTATGGTAGTAAGTTTACCATATTCACTGATCATAAGAGTTTAAGTTATGTTTTTGGGCAGAAAGAATTGAATATGAGACAAAGACGCTGGATGGAAATGCTTAGTGATTATGATTGTGATATCCAGTATCATGAAGGAAAATCAAATGTAGTTGCTGATGCTTTAAGCCGAAAGTATCATGAAAAGCCAAAAAGGGTACGTTCTCTTAAATTAAATCTACAAGTAGATTTAAATGATGAGATAAGAGAAGCACAAGAATCAGTAATCAAGGAGGATACTGAAAAATTAAAAGGTATGCTAAAGGAATTAGAACAAGGAACAGATGGAATTTGGAGATTCCATAAGAAGAGAATGTGGATACCTAAATTAGGAAACCTACGTCATCGTATATTAGAAGAAGCCCATAAGTCTAAGTATACGATGCATGCAGGAAATGACAAGATGTATCAGGATTTAAGAAAGAATTTTTGGTGGATATGAATGGAAAAGGACATAGCAACCTATGTTTCTAAATGTTTAACTTGTTCACAAGTTAAAGCTGAACATCAGAAACCCTCAGGTTTATTACAACAGTTAGAAATGCCAGTGTGGAAATGGGAATTAATTACAATGGATTTTGTTACCAAATTACCCAAAACCAGAAAAGGCAATGATACAATCTGGGTGATTGTAGATAGGCTAACAAAGTCAGCTCATTTCCTACCAATGAAGGAAACTTTCAGCATGGAACAAATAGCTAAATTATATGTAAATGAAATTGTTTGTTTACATGGAATACCTTTATCAATTGTTTCTGATAGGGATAGCTGTTTTACCTCTCATTTTTGGGCAAGTTTCCAAAAAGCAATGGGAACCAAGTTAAATCTAAGCACAGCTTATCATCCTCAAACGGATGGACAAAGTGAAAGGACAATTCAGAAAATGGAAGACATGCTTAGAGCATGCGTAATTGATTTCGGAGGTAATTGGGACGATCACTTACCTTTAATAGAATTTTCTTATAATAATAACTATCACACTAGTATCAATGCTGCACCATTCGAAGCACTTTATGGACGAAAGTGCCGAACCCCAGTCTGTTGGGCAGAAATTGGGGAGAAGCAACTATCTGGACCTGAGATAGTGCAGGAAACAACCGACAAGATTATTCAAGTCAAGGAACGACTGAAAACAGCACGTGATCGACAAAAGAGCTATGCTGATAACCGACGCAAATCATTGGAATTTCAAGTAGGAGATAAAGTACTGTTAAAGGTCTCTCCTTGGAAAGGAGTGGTAAGATTCATCAAACGGGGAAAGCTAAGTCCCAGGTATGTTGGACCTTTTGAGATTATTAGAAGAATAGGACCTGTAGCCTATCAGCTACAACTGCCAGAGGAAATGGCAGGAATACATGATGTATTTCATGTATCTAATCTCAAGAAATGCTTAGCTGATGAATCACTGGTAATACCTCTTAAGGATATAGAGGTAAATGAACAACTCAAGTTTGTAGAAAGGCCTCTACAGATTGAAGACAGGAAAGTCAAAAACCTCAAACACAAGAGACTAGTTCTGGTCAAAGTGAAGTGGGACTCCAAAAGAGGACCTGAGTACACATGGGAGCTTGAATCAGAAATACAAAGGAAATATCTACACCTATTCCAGTAGATCTTGAGGACGAGCTCTAAAACAAGGTGGGGAGGATATAACAACCCTAAAGAAAACCAACACCCTCATAAATTTTCCGACACCTTAATATATTTTAAAATGTCCCTATATGTCTTAAAATACACCCCATACGTGAAAATGGACCCCGAATACCGTAAAAATTATTAAAAATAATCAAAAATCAAGTTTTTGGGTTTGACGCGGGCCGCGTAGCCCTTTGGCTACTCTTACGCGGGTCGCGACAACTTAAAACCTGGCGAAACCCTGGGCCGCCACGTGGCCCAACACCCGTCAAGCCTACATAGTGATCCGGACAAGCTACTCCGTTGACCAAAGTTGACGCGGGCCGCGTAGGCCTTTGTCTTCTCTTACGCGGGCCGTGTAGAACCCGAAGTGAAGCCCTATATAAAGGAGGCATCGGCCTTCAGTTGAGAATCGTTCAAATTCGAAATCTTTCTCTCTATTCTGAATAATAGGCATAATATACAGGTATTATACCCCCCCTAAATAGCGAATTTCTGCTCTGTTGTAAGTATCATAACCCCTGGATACGTATTAGATACTCTGCCCGATTGATCTAGGGTTCCGTAACGGCTGTCGTGGTTCTGCCCGACGTAGTCGTTGGAATGCCGTCTCGGGGAGGGTATTACTAATGTTAAAATAGGTTATTATACTAACACGTGTGCTTTTGTGTAAATTATAGATAATTCTCTGGAAATCCTAAAGGATAATCTAAGACAGCAATGTGAGTTGATCCGCTTTTTGTAAACCTTTTGTTAACTGTTTTTACAAAACCTCATACAATTAAATGTATATTAAGCAGTTATTGAGTATTTGTAAGAATACAATTATCATGAGTATGTTGGGGTTTTGTATACAAAATTTGTTACCACCTGGTCAAGGAGTAACATTTCCACAAGTCGGGTCTGCAGTACCATGGATGTTAATTGATATAACTTGGAAACAAATGTATTTGCGAGATCACCCTCAATAATGTACAATGGTTTTTATTTAAACTTGATTAAACTGGGATTCACTCACCAGTATTTCCCACTGACAAATGTTTTTAAAACGCGTTTCAGGTAACAAATTGTGAAAGCCAAATAAAAGCCAGCTGGACAGCACTGAAGGCTTGGAAAAGTGGCAATAAAGTTACCTAAAATAAAATAGATGTTTTTATTAAATAAAATAGGATATATTCATATGAAAATGTGTGTACTGCGAACTTGGGTTTATCCCATATGTTTAATATTATGAAAATGTGGTATTTTACTCTGATCAAATGTTTCCTAACTACGGTCCTGATGAAAATTCCGCTGCCAAATTAGACAACACGTGATACCACCAAAACTGGCTCGCGGCCGTCCGTTCCCTGGGATTTGGGATCGGGGGTTGCGACAAAGAAGACAAGACTGCGGCAATATCCAAGGGGGAGTTTGTTGATGCATATGTGTAGGATCGTTTTCAGACCCGAATGAGTCGATCAGAAGAGTTTAACTCAATACGAGTGGCGAAAACAAACGTATCGAGGTCAATTTAGCTAGATTCACACATTAAACTGTCCGTATATTGATTTTAGATCAAATACAAGCCTGTGGACACTTCGGCAGCACTTCGTTACACTGACCAGAACCTTTTCAAATGAAATGACACATGAGGTATATATAGGTGGAGTGGTTTCGTTTGAAAATGCCTCAAACGAGATCACTTGTTCAAACGAAATTAGAAATTTCGTTTGAATGTGTCATGACACACCTCAAACGAAATTACAACATATAATTTCGTTTGAACTTGTCACACACCTTATATTTGACATATCCCTCGTATTACGTGCCCTAATCTGTCTAAGTACAAACAAGACTCGATACAAGACGAAGTCGATAGACGCATGCACCAACAGACTCCCCCTCGAATGTTGACGAGTCTTCAGTGTCGAGTCTTCGGTTGTCAAACCTTCAGTCTTTATCAGTCGTCTCGCTCTCTCAAAAAATTCTCCATTGTAAGCATCCACAATCAATCTTTTTCTTTCTAGTAATCTTCAGGATCTGAATCTGTTTCTACAATCTTCAGACTCCCTTTTGATGTCATCAGACTCCCCCTTTCGCTAAGCTGAGATCGCAGTCTGGAATTCATTTTCCACAGGTTCTAAGATCATAACCTTACACTCATCTAATTCAGGTATCGGAACCTAGCTAACCTGCACAAATCTCTACCCAAATATAAATTTCACAAATTTACAATTTTGCAAATTTAGAAACCACTTGCATATATCATTCAAAAATGATTTAATCTTTGATAACCACTTGAAAAACACAACTTCTTCATACATTCTTTCCCAAACTTGTTCATCAAGTTTAGCACTTGAAATTTTGAAAATCAACACTCCAACATCAGTTATCGAAAATCTTTTTGTATTTTTCAAAAGTTTATGCTAAAACACACTGAAAATATTTTTGAAATTTTTGAATAAAATGAAATGCAGTAATGAAATATTTACATACACTATATTTTTGTGAGTTTGTGTAAGAGGATCATATCAGTTTTTGAGACAAATCACCAACACCGTTAAGCTTTAAACATTTTAAGTTTTAAATGATTCACTTAGATTGTCAGTAAACTGATCCACTTAAATTCTCACACAAAGTTCAACTGCTTCGAGATACGAGATTAATGTCTACTTAAACTTAATCGCGTGTCCCACCTCAGAATATACTCCCGTATCCAGATCCCAATATTCAGTCTTACAGGTGAGTATACCACATATGATATCTGTAAGGGGTTAAATTGCGAAACCGTGAGAGCTCAGGTCAGAACTTCCGTTCAGCAGAGAGATGACGGCTCGACTTTTGGTGTGTCCCCTTTAGAGGATCTTTTTTACAACAACATATGATTTACATATTTTTTCAATGTTTCATCATTTTTTATGCTGAGGGTAGGCTATATTTCAAGCAAGCGTAAAGTATTCTACGGGGACTAGGCCATTGCTTCCGCAAAATCAGAAGTCCCGGGATAATACCCCAGATATCACTGAGTATAAAGACCTAGTATCTCAAAAAGAGGGACCTTTCAAACAAGATTTCGAGGGTTACCCATATATCCAAGAGATGTTCCCTACGATATAAGCAAGTTTGAATTTAGGTTTATATCTCGTCACAATCTACTAAATGTGCAAAAACCTACTGGCACATCATCAGTGAGACCGTTTATCACCTTTTTACTTTTCATTTCTTTAGCATGTTGTGATAGTCCACTGATGTACTATCATTTCCTCTTTTATACAACAAAACTCATTTTTTTTCATTTTATCATGTTTTTGACTTTTTCAAATTTTCAAATGTTTTTGTATTTTCCGAAATTCTTACTCCCCCTAAAATTCAAACACATTTAAAAGAAATTTGAAAACAAACTGTACAAGCAACGTGACAACTGATATCAAATCGCCATCCACTTGGCATAAACAATCAGAACTCCCCCTCACAACAAACTATTTTCCCATTATGATTTCAAAACACTTAAGTTTGTGTTTAATCAAATGGTTTTTCCGAAAAATAAGTTTTGTTGATTGATTTTAACCATTTGTAGGTTAGGGGATAAACTCATCATATTGTTTCTCAACCACTTGTAGGAAATCAGATACAACTTAATGTCCCTGATTTACCACTTGTAACAATAGTTCAATCAAGTTCAACCTAATGACCTTGATTAACCTTCAATTAAGAACACAACCTCTTTTTCAACCATATGGCTTACCAACTAATACCATTTGTAGGTTAAATTCTCAAGATGCCGATACCTACTCCTCACTTACCAACCTGGAAGTTCCGGCAAGTCACAGTAATACAAAAACAAATTTCATAAACAATGAATGATGCCGATTCATGCTCCGCGATTACCAACTTGGGAGCTCCGGCAAGTCAGGATTTTTAGTTAAATAGATTCTCCCAAGCCTGACAGACCTTGGGAGATTCCGAGTTGTTAACACTCGGTTGCCTACCTGCCATTTTCTTCTCATGGAATTCTTTAACCCCCTTGACTTTCCCATCAATCATATTACCAAAAATGTTTTGCACTGTGGGATTAAAAACCTTTTCAATATTAAATTCTTTATTTTTAGAAAAGAATTGATTTGAAATTTCAACTTTTCCAATTTTCTGTTTAAAATTTTCAGCCCTCAATAGTGGAAAATTGACATCATCCATTGGAGGTACTGATGTTTCCAATTTTAAATCAACTTTTAGTTCCTCTGATTTTGTGGAATCAGATTCATCACCAGAACTATTCCCTGAACCCTTAACCACCCACTTTTGATTTTTTAAAGTTTCTTTTCTTTTTAGAACATTTTTTGAACACTCTCCAACCTCAAATATTGAATTTTCAAAACCATTAAATTTTCTGGTTGAAAGTTCAGTTTCCTCAACAATCTTTTCTTTCAATTTATCAGAAACTCCTTGTTTTGTTTGGATTGTCTTTGGACAATTTCTGGCAATGTGACCAGCTGTTTTACATTGAAAACAGATTCTCGTCTCTATCTTCTTTTGAGCAACGCTTTTCTTCATTTCTTCTTGCTTTTTGGCAAGGAATTCTTTGTTCGTCTCCTTCCAGAATGAACTCTTTTGTTCTTTTTCAGCACTTGTACCTGAAACAAAAACAAATTTTGGTTTATAAATTTTCTCATTTTTATAATTTTTCGGTGGTATAAAACCTAGTCCATTCTTTTTGAAATTACCGTTATGGTTTAGTTTCTTTTGAAAACCCGAACCAGAACTGTAACCTTTTTTCTTGTTTAAACGTTGTTGAACTCTTGAGGTGTAATGATTTGGTTTTTCAGAAAGATTTAAATCTTTTATTTCAGAAATATTAATTTCTGTTAGTTTGAAAACCTTTTTAATCATTTCAGTTTTCACACCTCTTATTGGAAAAATCTCATCAGAATATAATTTGTCAGAATCTTTCAAAGTATATGCTACTTTGATAGGTTCGTCATTCAAATTAGATTTCGATAACAAAAATTCTTTATTATAAACCCGTTTGTCCTTTTTGACTGTTGACTTTGACGATTTGGACTTTGACTCTGATTTTGACTCCGACATTGACTCCTCTGTTTCATCTTTATCCAACACTTGATCGACCACTTTTTTTATTAATTCGGACTCATGATCAGTATCGGACGACGTGAAAGTGATATCAATATTTTCTGGCAAGTTATCTGACGAATCAGACTCCCACTATAAATTTGTTGCCTTTTCGACTCTTTCAGAATTTGGATTTCGAGGAGAATATCCATTTTCGACCGGGGGTGGACATTTGTTATAGACAACACTTGGTTTCTTACCAGAAATCTTTACTTCATCATCTTCTTTTGTCTTAGACTTCTTCTTTTCCGAAGTCTTCTCGTCTTCAAACGTCGTCAATCCTTCAACTATGGGGTAAATCCTGTCAGCAACAAAAGTAGAACATGAGAAACTTTTTAATAATCTGTTAACTCTCTCAGTTTCAATTCTATGAGTTTCCAGTTTCAGCTCAAGCTCAGCACACTTTTCAGTGTAATAGTTGACATTGTCAAGTTGTCTCATGTATGCCCCTTTGAGAGTATTCATTGCTACAGCTTGTTCACTATTCGACTCGGTGTACTTATTCATCGATCTGTTCAAAACATCATATGATTCTTTCAGCCTTTTTATATTGTGTAGCAACTCATTGTTTTGCTTGATCAGAGAATCACAATTCATATAGTTATAGTTATAGGGCAGTATTGTAGTGTGTTTGAGTTTAAGTTTTGATGTATAGAACTCATACGTACGTAGGAGTCTTACGTGCGTACGAGTCACCGTGTGCATGAGTCCTACGCCCCATGACACATGTGGGGCCTATATATAGATGCATGGGGCGTATGACTTAATAACTTTTGCACACTTGGACTTGGAGAGCACTGTGTAAAACTTTGTACGTCCTACTGTTATGCTGCCCAAATTAATACATAAGAGATGGATTTCGCACATTTCCGAGTTATATAGATATCATAATATGTGTTTCTACGCATAAAACATGATCCTACAGTCGATGCCCCCGCGATGACCTTATCCCTGAAGACAATAATCTTGTTGTGACATTTGTATATTTTCAATCATTGTACAAATCCGAACATTTTTGTATTCAATAAAATCTTGTATTTTATTTACGAAATGCATACTCTCAATCATTGTACAATTTCAATCATTTTCGTGTTCAATAAAATGTTATATTTTATTTACGAAACACATAACTGTACGATAGAACAAAACAATATCCACGACATTTCCAGACAAAATCCAAGTTACACATGCCTTAACACCTTTATATTACCTAAATTTTAGGTTAAAATGGGTTAAAAATGACAAAACGCGATTATACAAGTCCAGGGGCCAAAACTGCCAAATTTCAAAACTTCTGCCCAGGTCATAGGCTTACGGACCATAAGAAAGACCCCCATACGGTCCGTAAGGACCACCCAGAATCAGAAAAATGGCAGCTGGCTGTTAACCTGCATTTCTTGGCCCCGAAGTCGCGATGTTTGCCATTTCTCACCTGCTTTGGACACCTAGGAGGACACTAAGCAGTCCCTTGACACCTCATGGGGTACTTGTCATGAAATTAAGACCTCTTGATCACTATAAATAAATAGGTGATCAAATGCCTCATTTCAGCTTGCTCATTCAAAAATTCTTTCTCCCTCTCTTGGAGCTTGTTTCCAGCTGATTGGAAGCCTCCTACTTGAAGTTCTGAAAGTGTTCTTCAACACAAGCAAGTACTTTCCTTAGTTCTTTCATTATTTTAGCTATTTGAGCTAAAAGTCAAACAATTTGACTTTCTGTTTGACTTTCGGTTCTGACCATTTTTGGTTAAGTAAAAGTTTAATTGAACTTTGCAACGTGATCGTAATCACGAAGGTATTAATCCCTTGCGATTTCACCTTCTGATTACCACGTTTAGTAGGCGAAGTGACGAGTCAAAGTTTTACGAATTAAAAGTAAAAAATGCATAAAAGTGCATTTTATGACGAAAACGTTTTTGGGTATTAAAACTTAAAGATTTGACACCAAATCAGTTTTATAACATTATTAGACATGTTCCAACATGTCTAAGTCGTCATTTCTAGTTTAGTGCTTTTATTTTAGTCGAAAGTCGAACGGTTTGACTACCGCTTTGACTTTCGAATCTGACCTGTTTGGTTGATCTTAGGATTCGACCAAGCACATTTGTGTGACCATAGTTATATAGGGAATAACCCTCTGAGGTTATACCTTATGGTCATGTCGTTTGGTTAGTTATATGAAGAGTCAATTTTATGTTCTTTTAAATTGACGAAAACACCCTTTTTGCGCATAAAATGAATTTAAGCATATGAGACCAAAGTTTTGACATTTAAACTGACGTTATAACATAATCAAATATTGACATATTAGAGTCGTCATAGGATTTATTTGGCCATCCGATCTTATAGTTACGCTTACGACCCGTTAAAGTGGCGTAAACCACTTTAACGAGTCATAACGGGTCAAAAGCATTTAGGAATTCATCCAAATTAGAATGTAGGGTCTAATGAACCATATTACACGAGCTCCTTCTCTCGTTTGGTTTATCAACCTAATTCTATCTGAATCCTCCAATTAAAGTCTCAACACACTAACATAGTTATCCGATACATTAGGACACACGTGAGATTTGTTTATTCCATTGAACGAGGTCACATACGCAATCTCGGGTGAGTACATAGTTCCCCTATTTTACGTTTTTCAAATGTTTTGGGGTGATCCATATGTGCCAACTATCTTTCACATCTACATGTTTACTACGTTTAGCTCATGTGAGTACATAGTTCCCCTTTTTTACGTTTTCTAAATGTTTTGGGGTGACTCATATG
The DNA here is from genome assembly GCA_030545235.1 of Helianthus tuberosus. Taxonomy (NCBI): domain Eukaryota; kingdom Viridiplantae; phylum Streptophyta; class Magnoliopsida; order Asterales; family Asteraceae; genus Helianthus; species Helianthus tuberosus. Next base: position 101,482,490 of record CM060396.1, on the reverse strand, counting down.
TGCTAAACCGTTTTCAAGTTTTCAAAACAAAGTCTATGGTTTACATATAACAATATGATTTCAATAATGTGGTAAACTTCTTGGTGCGTTATCCATGACACGAATGACATTCATCAACTTGGCCGAGCCGACCAGTAGTATGTTATGGTACCACAGGACTGACAATCCCGTTACTAGACTTTCCACTGGATTTGGTGGAAGTTTGGGGAACAAAAGAAACTGTATTTTTATAACACCCCAAAATATAAATTTTATATTGTAAATTAAAAGTCGGTTATAGTCAAGATAAAGTAACTAGGAATAAGTAACCTAGTTAATCATAAGCCTCAAATTAATAAGAAAACAAGGTTAAAACACCCTTTATAAAAATAATTGAATTGTAGAAGGGCTAAACTTGGCAAAAGTGAAAAAGGTTTTAATTAAATTAAAAAACCAAAAACCAAAACACACACCTAAGTGTGTGTTCTAGGCATGCGATCCACAGAGGCAAGAAAGGGCTCTCAAAAGTTCAACCCTAACTCACAAAATTGATCAAATTAAGAAGGCAATTCAAGTTCAAATCGAAAACCAAGATCAATCTAGTGATCACTCAAGTGAGGGGATCGCAAGGTATGTTGAATTTCATATTTTGGTTACTTCTTGAATTCTTGATGATTTGTTAAATCGAAATCTGAACTTGCATGATTGATGTTTAGATGAAATTAGTAATGAAAACATGTCTAGGAGTAAACCCTAGACAAGAATATATTGAAATCATGCCTAGCTCAAGTAAATTCAGATTTTGTTGCTAAATTCATGTATGAGATGTTTTTAGGGTTTTGATTGCTAAAAATTAGTGTTATGATGTCAAGAAAATGCTTAAATTGAAAGCTGAATTCAAACAGCTCCTGATCAGAATTTACAGCCGACTTATATTGGCTGTAACCTGAACAAAACGTGACAAAACATGTGTTTCTTGAGTCTAAAATGTAATTCCAGGAAATATCTTTAAAACCCCATTGGAATCTCATTTTTTCGACGAGAATTGAGCGTTTTATGAATTTTTCCGTATCAAAGGTTCAAGCTGCATTTTCTGGCAGAATTTGCGGCCTATTACGAATGTCATAACTCAATTTAGGAATTTAGTTATGATCTCAAATTTTTACTGTAGATAGTTTTAAGCGATTAAAAGAATCGCCAATTGGAATTTCGTCAATCGGATAAACGAGGAATTTTTAATGAATTTTTCCGTAAGCTGCAGTCAGAAGTGACGAATCTGATTGCAGCTTAATAAATGAATTTTTACAAATTTTTGGTAAAGAGTTAGATCTTGAAATTTTAATACAAGGCCTAACCCTCCGAGAGGTACGCCACATAAAAAAATCATAATTTTTTAAGACATGTAAACAGGTTAAACAAGTCACCAAAAAACAACCCATTTTCAGTGATATGAAATACCTAAATGAAATCGCGGCCTACTAGTTAGTATGTAAAATTTGATTTCCTTAAGAGTTCGGATGAAATATGCCTAAGTGAGTTCATTGAACCAAATGTGCATTTGAATATGTTGATAAGTCAATTGACTTTTAAAAAGTCAAACCGACCAATGATTAGATCGAATGATAATTTTGATATGGACGAATGATAAATTCGACATAAAACCCGTAGGATGGAATAGTCGTAAATGATTATGACTAATCTAACCGTCTTACGAATTGTGATGATGATAGTTTGACTCTAGACAAGCTAGATGAAGACTTGGGAAAGAAGCGGGTCAAATGGATCGAGTACGCGGAAAAAGAGCATAACCGGATGCAAGGTAAGTAAAAGCTTACACCCTTTTATAGTATACATCAGTTGTGTGTATTGAAAATGAATAGAGAAAAATCCGTAATTGAATTTTGATGTTCCGACGTAAATAATATGGGTCGGAACAAGTGAAAGTGATGAAAACCATGATGGTTGTAAAAAAGGGTAAAATAGTAAATTAGTCACGAGTTTTGACACGATATTTGACCAGAAGTTGGTTTACAACATAAAGGATGTTTATTAATTTTTATAGATTTTTATAAAGTTGTTTGACGAGGTTTTCGCGGATGTTTTGTCAATAAATTAGTTGTTGACAGCAACAGTTCAGCTACTTTCAGAAATTATTTCGAGGTCTTAACCATCGAGTTTTGACACGATATTTGACCAGAAGTTGGTTTACAACATAAAGGATGTTTAGTAATTTTTATAGATTTTTATAAAGTTGTTTGACGAGGTTTTTGCGGATGTTTTGTCAATAAATCAGTTGTTGACAGCAACAGTTCCGCTACTTTCAGAAATTATTTCGAGGTCTTAACCATCGAGTTTTGACGCGATATTTGACCAGAAGTTGGTTTACAACATAAAGGATGTTTCATAATTTTTATAGATTTTTTTAAAGTTGTTTGACGAGATTTTCGCGGATGTTTTGTCAATAAATTAGTTGTTGACAGCAACAGTTCCGTTACTTGCAGAAATTATTTCGATGTCTTAACTATCGAGTTTTGACATGATATTTGGCCAGAAGTTGTTTAACAACATAAATAATGTTTGGTAAGTTTTATACATTTTAGACATAAGCCTTTTTGGGTCAAGTGCCTATAAACGGGTCTTTTCCGTAAAACTACCAACCGAAGTGTAGAATCCGGGAAAATCGGTCAAATATACTAAATCCACCACGAGTATAGTTGTGGTGAAATGTAAGTAGATAAATCAAATTTGGGAAAATGATGGGTGAAAAGAATGAGCGAAATTTAAACTTAAAAGTTTAAATTCTCTAAACGGGTCAAAATGAATTACGCGCATAACTTGGGTATTGGTTGCGTAATTCACAAAAGTTAAAAATCTGAAATAAAGATTTTGAGTTAAATACTTTGGTGTATGATTTATGATTAACTAGAAACAAGTGTGTGATGTTATAGTCAAACGGGTCGAATAATCATATAAAGGATTTATAAGCCAATAGCTTATAATTCAGATTTTTATGCAAACTGAGGTGATAAACGGATCCGTAATTTAATTACGGACGCGAGGGAAAAAGAATCACGCAAAACGGACTTGTAGATAAAAAGTTATGGCAATTTGAAGTTTGTTATTTTTGTAAAAATGGAGCTGGACAAATATGCAGGTCCAGAGAATGGACCCGCTGGAAAACAGACTTCCCCGCGGCACGCGAGGGGATGAGTGAATGCTGGCGCGACACGCGGGGCTTGTCGTGGCCCGCGAACCAATTAAAGAAATCTCTCGCGTGGCGCGAGAGACTTAGATCTGAATTTTTATTTTTGATTTCGTTTATTTGATATTGGAACTTGTTTATTCTTGTTTCTATGATTATCAAAACTAACTTTTAAGTTGGTTTTGACATTAGGTGAATGTTGTTATCATCCGGATGCCGATCAAGCAACGAAGTGAACCGAACACATACTTAATGAAGCTTCCGCGATATCTTTCTTTTGTTTAGTTTAAAAATGAAAGTTGTAAACACTTGATACTATATTTTGAATACTCTAATTCTGTATGAACGTTAACTTGTCAAAGTTTTTGAAAGGTCGCATTTTTTACATAAAATGCGTATCTAATGTTATAATTGTATTAAAATGAGACAGGTCTCACAAGTTGGTACAAACCCATTGGTGGTTTGTTAGTCGATTTAAAGAGACCCTTTGGTGGTCTAGATGAGTCAACACAGGTTTGAATGTATTCATTAAAGAACGACCACATTTTTCACAATTAAAACACGGACGATTTGTTTATACAAAACAAGGATGATTGGTTTATAACACGAACGATTTGTTTTTAACACGGACGATTGGTTTATAACACGGACGATTGGACGATTGGTTTATGGTAAGTAATTTAGATAACAAGACAGGTGTAATATGATAAAAGCATGGTGAATACACCGATGGTACTTCCTATATATAAGTGCTTTTACAGTATTACATAACGTAGCATTATCTAACTTTCTTCAACAGGGACAAATGGTTTTGAATGAGACATGAACGATTTTCACTTAAAGATATAAACCATACAACGTTTTCTTTTAGATCGATTTATTACTCGGTTTTACAAAAGAAATGTTTTTGTCAAGATTCATGGCTACTAGGTTTTATAACTTAAACCAACTTGTTTAGTTGGTTAAATATATTGCAATACCAAACACTTTTGATACAAGGTTTTCATTTATCGACTCTCATAGTCGGACAAGGTATTGCAATAACAAATACAAAGCCATGAATTTGACACACACAAAATCTATGTACTCGCCAGCTTTTATGCCAACTATCTATTCACATATGTTTTAGGAGCTAACGTTTGAAGATTAGGAACGCATGCTTTACATAGGATGGACGTGGGCCTTAGTTACTTTAAAACTTAAAAGACAATTTGATTGTATTTTGTTTATGTTATCTAAAGACAATGCAAATTTATTAATGAAATAAAGCATAACTTTAAGTACCATGTGTTGTGAAACACTTCCTGTAACGTGACTCCCCAATGTTTCCGCCGTGGATTGTTGTTTTACGCGATCGGGGTGTTACAGAGATTGGTATCAGAGCCATGGTTATAGGGAATTAGGTTATTAGCATTACTTTTGACCTCGACTTAACCTTCCTAGGACCCTAACGTAAGTAATCTTGCGTTTAGATTTTAATATAATACCATCACCTATCATTAGGTGATTACCAAAACAATACAAAAGTCACAAATTCTTTCCAAAACTTTTACAAGAATTCATCTATCCTTAGATGATTTATTTTTGGCTTTAAGCCTTCAAAGTTTTCAAAATCTCATTGATGTGTGCAAAATGCAACATATAAATTACATCAAATGTGGCATAAAACTAACCTTTTTTTAGTACTAATGTTGGAAAAAGTATGTTTTTGTCTTCCTTTTGTATTTTCAGGATTAAATGAGCTCAAATGAACAAAAGAAGCAAAAAACCAGCTAAATCTAACATTAATACAAGAAAAGGAATAAACGTGGCATGCCCGACCCCCCAACCGCATCTTCCCAAGCAAAAACAAGAAAACAGAAGGCTGAACACGCCCCGTGCTCAATGAGCACGGGGGCGTGCCCAAGTGTCTGCAGAAAAGACAGTTGTAGAAGCTTCTATCACCCACCACGGGGGCGTGCCCAACGGACACGGGGCCGTGGTCAACTCTAAGATTCGCAGAATCTGGGGAAATCTTGATAGTACAGATAGGCTTCTGCACACGGGGTCGTACCCAGCGGACACGGGGGCATGGTCAACTAATGCAGACAAATTGCAGTTAATGAAGAAAGAGAAGAAGGGTGGACACGGGGCCGTGCCCGAGCTACTGTTCAGGCTATAAATAGGGGTGCTTGGCTCATTTGCAAACCATCCCTTGGCACACCACCTCTCTCACACTTCACCCACCCTCCACCACCATCACAACACCATCATCCACCACCATCCACCACCATCATCCATCATAGAGTGTGTGAGTCGTCTCGGGATCCAAGATTGATCGTAAGAGTTCTTGACAATCAAAGGCCATGTTTTCCTAAGTCTCTTACATCACTTGGTGAAGACAAATGTCTAGTGTAATACTTTTTATTTTTAATCTTTTCGCACTTTTTATTTGGTTATGTATTAATGACTTAAATAACTAGTTTCTTATGTTGAAGGTGATTTTTCCTTATCGTTTGCTCGTGGTGTCTTGACATTATTTTACTGTCTATATAAAATAAAAGATTTTCACCATTCATATCTCCACGGTCTATATAGAGGTATGTTGGCTACCTGGTCGGGGGTTAAGGGAACGGTTTGGTAAGAGTCTTGCCTTGTTCAGTGTATAGATCCTGCAAGGACATGGGTCAAATTTAGTAGGACCTCCTTCAATACCCACCGGTATTGGATGGCGGGGGTCCAAACTCTTTGACCCCCTCATATGTAAGCTACTATTAAAACTTTAACCCGGCTACTTAGGACTGTATCCCTGCTGACTCAGACTACTTAGGCGAGGGTAACGTCACCTTCAAAAGAGAGGCCTACCACATTATGCATTAATAACTTAATTAATTATCTTTCAATAATCCGACCCTTTAGGATTGTATCCTTGTTGACTCAAACTACTGGGTTGAGGGTAACGTCACCTTCAAAAGAGGGGCCTACTACAATAACTAAGATAATCTCTTAAAAAGTGCAAAAGTGCGGAAATAATCAAAGGTTACACTACACACGAGTCAGATCCAAGTGATTCATCTTGTCTATCTGTTTTTATTTTTTTTTATTTTTCAGCATTTTAGTTAGTTTTATTTTTCTTGTTTAAAAACTTTTTTCTAACCTTTTGATTTGATTAGACGTTGAGGATAAACCGGTACTAAAAGCTCTTGTGTCCTTGGATGACCTCGGTATCTTACCAACACTATACTACGCTCATGATGGGTGCACTTACCCATATGTATGTTTAGTGTTAGTAAATATCGTGTTTTATAAATTTAAAACTTGACTAAAAAGTGTAAAAGGACTTAAAATATACATTAAAAACCTACGACACTTCACATGCATCAAGTTTTTGGCGCCGTTGTCGGGGACACAAGGATTTTAAGAAAACTTAAAATCGACGGCCTAATCAATTTTTCAAAACTTTTTTCAAAACGCGGGCACATTTTTCTGCATTTTAGTTTAGTTTTGCATTTACAGTAGGTTGAACACGGGCCGTGCTCACTGAACACGGGGCCGTGCTGCATATTTTTCATAAAACACCCAGATACAGAGCCTGAACACGGGGCCGTGTCCACTGAACACGCCCCGTGCTCAACGAAACCAGTAATTTTAAATCAAACGCCCAGATACAGATCCTGAACACGGGGCCGTGTCCACTGAACACGGGGCCGTGTCCACTGAACACGGGGCCATGTCCAGCCTCTATTTGCGTCTTTATTTTTGTTTTCTAGTCTCGAGACTCTGTTGTGGTCTGCTGAGTGATTATTATGGATCAATACTCAGGAGGCTACAACTACACCTATGAGGAGGATGATTATAGGAAATATTATTGCACCAATTGCGGTAACACTCACTCGGTACAATATTGTGACTTATTTCAACCATCCACTTCATACACCTACTATGAGGAGCCCAGGTACGACCCATCAACTTCATACACATCCTATGAAGACCAAAGGTATGAACCTTCTCCCTCAAACTCATATTTTGATGAACCAAGGTATGAGCCTTCATACTCATACTTTGAGGAACCAAGATATGAGCCACCACCTTCGTATGCTTATTATGAGGAACCATGGCGTGAACAACCCACCTCATATGAGTATTATGAAGAACAGAATTACGACCCTTATCCATCATATACTTACAATGAAGAACAATGGTGTGAACCATCTACTTCATATGGGTCTTATGAGGAACAAAGGATCGAACATCCGGATTCAAGCTTTGAAAATCCCGATCCTTACTCTATCGCCGACGTGACCGATAGGATATTAGAACACCTTAAAACTATCGAGCGTTACATAAAGGAATCTCGCGCAAGGGAAGAGGAGTCCCGCGCAAGATAGGAATTAAATAAAAAAGAGATAGTTGAAAGTGTAAAAATGGAAGAACAAATAAGTGAAAAACCGACACATGAGTTAAACAACGAAAAAGGTGAGTCCGACAACGTTAAAATTCAAGAAGAGTCTAATTTTGAAGAAATTAATCTCTTGTCACCTTCCTTTGAAAATCATTGTTTAGTACCCACTCATGCTAAGTTTTTAAAAGAGTTAAACACTAACACTAAAATTGACGAAACGGTAAGCATTAAGTTAACAAATGATCAAACCTCGCTAATAAAAGAAGACCCATTTGAAATCAACATTACACCGGTCCATGTTTTTTTCAAAATTCATTTATTAGTAATGTCACAATTGATAAAGATCTTTGCATTAACATAATGCCCAAATACATTTTCGAAAAATTAAGTATTAGTGATTTTTCTCCACTTCAAATACCAATTTTTTATCCAATCGGAGAGTAATAAAATCAATCAGTGTAGTTGAGAATGTCTTGGTTCAAACAAATCAAATGGGTAATCCCAACTGACTTTGTCATCCTCGATGACGCTCCTCTAGTGTTGGGACGACCTTTTGTAAAAACCCACGAAGCTTTGAAAAACCGGAAGAACAACAATCTATCAATTCAATTAGGGGCATTTAAAAGAAGCATCGATATTGAGCGTTCAATGAAATATTCTTTCGGCAATAATGACCCCCTAATTGAAGATGAAGATGAACCACCCGATACAAGTGAAACGATTGACCACTTTAAGAGGTCGCCATAGAACAAACTTTCAAAGTTCTTGATCGAAATGAGCAACCAAATAAGGAGTCTCCTAAAGACCCACTGCTTGAGCTCAAAGAACTTCCGAAAGGTTTGGAATATGCTTTTCTAGACAAAGATGGTAAATCACCTGTAATTATTTCGTCTAAATTAGGTAGTTTAGAAAAAGAGAAATTAATTAAACTTTTGAAAAAACACAAAAATGCGATCGCTTGGAAGCTTGTAGATATTAAAGGAATAAGTCCTTCCATGTGCACGCACAAAATTTTAATGAACGATGACTACAAGTCGGTAATACAACCACAACGTCGAGTAAATCCAAATGTACAAGAAGTGGTTAAAAACGAAGTCATCAAACTACTTGACGCCGGACTTATTTATCCTATCTCTGATAGTCCTTGGGTAAGTCCCGTCCAAGTAGTTCCAAAGAAAGGAGGTATGACGGTAATAACTAACGAAAAGAATGAATTAATACCAACGAGAACCGTCACAGGATGGAGAGTATGTATAAATTATAGACGATTAAATGAAGCAACAAGGAAAGATCACTTTCCTTTGCCCGTCATTGATCAAATGTTAGAAAGATTATTCGGTCATAAATTTTTTTGTTTCTTGGATGGTTTTTCAGGTTACTTTCAAATCCCGATAGCACCTGAAGACCAAGAAAAGACAACCTTCACATGTCCTTATGGAACTTTTGCTTATCGACGCATGCCATTCGGTCTATGTAATGCCCCCGCAACCTTTCAACGTTGCATGGTAGCCATCTTCCATGACATGATAGAAAAGACAATGGAAGTCTTCATGGATGACTTTTCTATCTTTGGGGATTCATACGACCAATGCCTCGATAACCTTGAACGAATGCTATCCCGGTGTGAGGAAACTAACCTCGCCCTTAACTGGGAAAAATGCCATTTCATGGTAACGGAGGGAATAGTACTCGGTCACAAAATCTCAAGCGAAGGAATGGAGGTTGATCGAGCCAAAATAGACACTATTTCTCGATTACCACCCCCATCCTCCGTTAGAGCTATCAGAAGTTTCTTAGGGCATGCTGGATTTTATAGGCGGTTTATCAAAGACTTTTCTAAAATCTCAAGACCTCTAACAAAATTACTTTAAAAAGATGCCCCTTTCATCTTTGACAAGGATTGCAATCAAGCATTCCTAACCCTAAAGGAAATGCTAGTCAATGCACCTATCATGATAGTGCCTTATTGGAAATTTCCTTTCGAAATCATGTGTGATGCAAGTGACTTTGCAGTTGGAGATGTCTTGGGACAAAGAAAAGAAAAGCATTTTCACCTAATTCATTATGCTAGAAAAACACGTAACGATGCACAAGAAAATTACACAACAACTGAAAAAGAATTACTAGCTGTGGTATTTGCTTTTGATAAATTTCGTTCTTATCTTGTTCTTTCTAAAACAATAGTCTATACAGATCATGCAGCCTGTTGGGATTGAACCCTATCAGAGGAACAGATAATTAAAGCCAAAACTGGATCAGAGCAGTGGATCCAGAATAAGCAGATGTTTACATACAAATCTCTCCCCTTGAAAGTGGTTTCTATCTGATGACCTCCTATCTGCTGATCTTACTAAGTGCTGACCTACAACTGCTGCCTTGCATCTACTGCTCAATGTCAAAGACTGATGGAAGACCAAAGCTCTGCTGATTCAATCTACTGCCTTGAGTCTAGTACTGCTGATCCGGACAAGCACTGCTGGGTTCACAGCAGTGGAAGGATGCAGCAGCTGTTTAAGTGTCTTTTATGTAATGAAATGTAATAGCAGTAGTTAGTACATCAGTGTTTGTATAGATCAGAGGTTAGAGTTTGTTAGGAGGTTAGATGTCACTTTCATGGTGACGTCAGCTAAGATGCTCAGTGGTTTGCAAGTGCCTATAAATAGTTCAGTACTTTGTACTGTTCTATTAGCTCTTTTGCAACATCGTCTTCTTTGCACGAACAAACAACTGAGCTCTGGCTGAGGGGGAGTTTGCATTCATTCATCAATCATTGTAATCGTTATTGAAACAAATTCAATCTTTCGATTCATTGTGAAAAGATGTTTGATTAAAGTATTACTCTCGTTTGATTGTATGCAAAGTTTGTTTTCATCATAATTCCGCTGCACAACTCTTTCATTTCCATCTTAATTTCAAACGAAAATACAATCAGAAATAAACTCAGATCCAACAATTGGTATCAGAGCCTGGACAGTCAAATTTGATTTAACAATCATTTTGACGTAAATAGTTCGGCTCATAACAGTTGATACTGATCGTTTGTTCGTCCGTTGAAAAACAGAGCAAGGATTAATCACCATTAAAGTTGATTTCTCAGTGTCTGTAAAACAACAAGAATGACGTCACAATCTCAGGATGATAAAAACAACATCGGCTCACTTTTTAAACCACCTATGCTAAAAAGAAATGAGTACAACATCTGGCAGAGAAGGATGGGTCACATCCTTGCTCAACAAAGCACAGGTTGTTGGAGGTCTGTCACCTTTGGTCCCCATGTTCCTTCAGTGCCAAGCGCTGAAGATGCTAAAAAGTTCGTTCCAAAACCAGTTGAAAATTATACCGAAGCCGACTTTCAAAAGATCGAACTAGATGCTAAAGCGTTTAGCATCATAGCATCAGCGCTGCCCAATGAGATATATGCTGGACTGTTACACTGTAACAGTGCCAAAGAATTATGGGACGCACTTAAGGAACAATTTGGGGGAACCGAAGAAGTCATAGAAAACAATAGGGAAATCCTGAACCAACAGTATGAAACATTTTGTTACGTTAAAGGTGAATCACTAACGCAACAATTTGAGCGTTTCAGTTGTCTCATCAGTGAACTGAGGCTTGTTAACACCACTTTTACAAACTCAACTCAAAATAGCAGGTTCCTCAGGTCACTGCCAGAAAAATGGGACACCATAGCTTTTGTCACCCGAAACTCACCTGAGTTCAAGGATCTGACCTTGATCCAACTCCACGGTCGACTCCTGACCTACGAAAGGGAGTTGAACCAGAAAAGGAGGTTACAAGAGTCAGGAAAAGTTACTGATGATTACACTTTCGGTAATACTGCTCTTCTGGGTCAAGAAGAATCTGGGAGCAGTGGTAAGGATCAGGGTTATGATCACTTCATTGACATAACTGCTGGAGCAAATTTTAACAACCCTGATCCTCACTCTGCTAGTTATGCATTCACTGCAAACGAAAACCAGATGTCAGACAATTTAAGCTTTGAACTAAATGATTTGCAACATTTTGATCCCACTGACTTAGAGGAAATGGACATCCTGCACCAACTGGCTTTGCTAAGTGTTAGAACTAGCAAATTTTACAAAAGAACAGGGCGAAAATTCCCAGGTTTGCATGGGAATCTAAGGGTTGGGTTGGATAAATCGAAAATCAAGTGCTACAAGTGTAATAGGTTGGGATATTTCGCTAGGGAATGTAGGAGTCAAACTACTGGTCCCATAATTACTCATCCTAGCTCAAATCCTAGACCTCAAAACCAAAGCACTGTGCACTATGCCCAGTATGCCCCAGCAGCTCAAGTGAACACTGCTCACTATGCTGCTGCCCCTGTGCCAGTACACTATGTCCAAACTACTATTCCACAAATCCAATATGTTCAAACCCCTGTTCCCCAGGCACAAGTGCAGCCTGCACCTCAAACCACTGCTCCAGCAGCAGTACAACCAGATCAACAAAGTTTTTTCACTCAAGGGTTTGTTGACTGGAGCAGTATGCCTGAAGACCTTAGTGATGAAAATTTTGCACTCTATGCTTCTAATGATTCTTCTCATAATGAATTTTGTTTGATGGCATTAGAGTCAATACAGGAGGGGGTTGAAACTGAGGAGGAACAGCTGAGTATTGAAACAGTGGATAAGGTAACTGAAGCAGTGGTTACTGCTGTGGCTGGTGAACTACTGTTGGGAGAAAGTTCAGGTACCCTGATTGAACCATTGACAGACCCATGGTCCGAAGAGAACAAAGAAGAAGAGAAAGAAGAAAAGGCTGGTGAAAAGAAGGTAAAAGCTGATGATGAAGAAGATCATCAATGTGATTGTGCAATGATGGCAGCTGCCAAGGTATCTCCTCAAGTTCTTGAAAAACTGTGTTCTGACAATTGCATAATTGCTTTTGCTAACATCAAAGAGGTGAATGAAAACCTTCGGGATAAAATCTTGACTGATGAGGTTAAATTTGAAAAGTCTTTAAAAGAACTTAAAAACAAATTGGCTGAAAAGGAAAAAGAGATCAGCTGTCTAAAAGAAGAGCAAAGCATAACCAAAACCCAACTTCAAACTATGGTAGAAAAATACCAAGTTTGCAAAAAGGAGTTGGAATCCACCCAGATTACTTGTGAAAGATGGGTGGAATCCTGCAGAGGATATGAGGTGATGCTTGCTAAACAGATTGAAAGCAATGTGAAATTTGGGGTTGGTTATAGAAAATATGATGATAAACATATTGCTTTTGAAAAATCTGTCCAAACCACTGATGAAGCTACTGAGCTCATCCCCACAAACAAGAATGGTCAAGAAGTGAAAATCACTGACAAAATTGGTAACAAAATCACACTTACCAGACCAATGGGATCCTCCACTTTTAAGGAGCTTGAAGATCATCAGTTTAAACCAAAATGGTCTGATGAGTGTGATATTCTTGAAAATTTCAAGCCAATGGACTTTACATCAACTGATGGTGTTAAAGCTCCAAAAGCTAAAGTCATACATCTCAAGGACATCCCAGCAGTGGTTAAAACCTCTGCTGCAAAGGAGTCTGAAAAGAGAAAGAAGAAAGAAAAAATTGATAACTTGTTTTGTGAATTCTGTGAGAAAAGGAATCATCTAACAAAAGATTGTTTCCACTTAAAAGCTTATGATTTAAACAGAACAAGTGTCATTGTTTTAGCTGAAAGTTGCATTGTTTGTGGAAAAACAAACCACAAAACTCAAGCATGTGTGTATCTCAAAAACTTTGATGTGAAAAAGAATGAGTATATTGCTAAAACATCCTTGATTCCATCATCATCATCAACATCTGTCAAATTCACCAAGAAACAACCACTGTTTGTGCCAGTTCAAACAGCTGTTACAAAACAGCTAAACCAAACATCTGTCAAAAGAGATGTTCAGGTTACTGATGCACCCCCTGCCAATCAGTTCAGAAAAGGCAAGGAAAAACAGTCCTACCAAAGGATTCCACACATTTATGAGGCCTACAAAAGGCACTCTAAACCCAGAGTAAACAGGCATCCTTTTGGTTACCAGCAGATGATTGGTCAGGACCCACAACAGTGGTTAGAGAAACACTGTCCTAAAACTGTTAAAACCCCTGACCTAACCACTGTCCATCATTCTGCATCCATCCCAGACACTGTTGAGACCCCATCCAAAGCCTTGCTGGCTTTGGAGACCCTAATGAACTAATCCTTTTACTTCATGTGCAGGGAGCTTCTGCATGCTTTGATAGTCTTTGGTATGTAGATAGTGGAGGCTCCAGGCACATGACAGGATGTAAAGCCCTCCTCAAAGACTTTAAAATCCATGGAGGGGGTGATATATCCTTTGGAAATAATAGTAAAGGGAAAGTTCTGGGGTCTGATACAGTGCAATCTGGAAATGTAAAATTTGAAAATGTCAATCTGATAGACAATCTAAAATTCAACCTTCTGAGTGTGTCCCAAATGAGTGACAAGGGATTTGGGTCATTCTTCACAAAAGACTGTTGTAGGATTGTTGGACCAGAAATGGTCAAAAAGATTGAAGCAATAATCAAAACTGGTCAAACTAAACTTGTTGCTCAAAGAAGTGGCAATGTTTATGTTGTTGACATGTCAAAAGAGTGTCCCAGAGCTGATGCCTGTCTGTTCTCAGCTGCCTCTAACAAAGAGACAGAACTTTGTCACAGAAGGCTGGGGCACACAAATCTTAAGACAATCACTGAAATTTCAAAAAATGGTTTGGTGAGAGGCCTACCACAAAAATTGTTTTCATGTCCTGAACATTGCATTTCCTGTTTAAAAGGAAAACAGCATAAAAGTTCTTATAAGTCCATTGAAGAGTCCAAAACAACCCAGTGTTTGCAAATGCTACACATGGATTTGTTTGGCCCAGTTCAAGTCATGAGCCTCAAGAAGAAAAGATATTGTTTGGTTATTGTTGATGACTTTTCTAGGTTTACATGGACTTTCTTTTTACACTCAAAAGATGAGACTGCAGGCATTTTGCAAGACTTTGTGACACAGGTTGAAAAGCAATTTGACCTTCCAGTGAAAAGCTTCAGGAGTGACAATGGCACAGAATTTAAAAATAAGGAGTTGGATGCCTTCTGTGTGAAGAAAGGGATTGTAAGGCAGTACAACATCCCTAGAACACCAGAGCAAAATGGGGTAGTTGAAAGAAAGAACAGAACTTTGATTGAGGCTGTCAGAACTATGCTTGCAGATTCAGGTTTGCCATTAACTTTCTGGGCAGAGGCAGTAAACACTGCTTGCTATGTCCAGAACAGAGTTTTAATAAACCCCAGGCACAAAAAGACTGCTTATGAAATTCTATATAAAATCAAACCACTGATCTCATATTTCAAAGTGTTTGGCTGCCCATGCTTTATTTTGAACTTAAAAGATTCCATTTCAAAATTTGCAGCCAAAATTGATTGTGGTTATCATCTGGGATACTCAACCACTGCCAAGGCCTACAAAGTGTTCAATACACGGACCAAGGCAGTGGAGGAGACTTTGAATGTTAAGTTCAATGAACTTTCATCAATGAAAATCCCAGCAAATCCTGCAGATCTGTTTGATCTTGAAAAATTTACTTTTGAAAATACTGCTATCAAGACTAACAGTGCAGGTCCATCAGAGGATACAACACCAGACTATGGGTATGAAATCATCATCCCTCAAAGGTCTGCCACAAAGGGAAAAGCACCAGCTGTTCAAAACAGTTGTCAAAGCTCAACCACTGCTACCTCAACAATTGTTGATCAAAGTAGCCCTTCCACCACTGCTTCCACATCCTCAAACACTGCTGAAAAAAGCCCTCAAACAGTGGATAAAAGTCAGCAGATGTCCACTTCATTACCTCCTATACCACCACCTTTTGAAGCCACTGCTGGATCATCAAAGTCCCCAGCAGTGGTTAGATCAGATGATACACATTTGCAGCCTTCACCAACAAATGCCATCATACCATACCAAGGAGATTTAATCTTCTTGAGATCTCATCCACCTGATCAAATCATTGGCAACATAAATGAAGGGGTGTTCACAAGAAGCCAAACCCAAAACATTTGTCTTTTTCCTGGTTTTCTGTCACTCCATCAGCCAGTCAAGTACCAAGAGGCACTGAAAGACAACAGCTGGGTAGAAGCCATGCAAGAGGAGCTCCAACAGTTTAAAAGACAACAAGTATGGGAGCTTGTACCACTGCCAGAAGAGGTTAGTCCCATTGGCACAAAGTGGGTCTTCAAGAACAAAACTGATGAAAGGGGTATTGTTGTCAAGAATAAAGCCAGGCTTGTGGTTCAAGGTTACAGACAGGAAGAGGGGATTGATTATGATGAAACATTTGCCCCTGTTGCAAGATTGGAAGCCATTAGACTGTTCCTGGCCTTTGCTGTCAACCACAATATGAAGGTGTTTCAAATGGATATCAAAAGTGCTTTCCTCTATGGTACAATTCAAGAAGAGGTGTATGTTTGTCAACCTCCAGGTTTTGAGGATCCATTTTATCCAGATCATGTCTACAGGCTAAACAAAGCCTTGTATGGCTTGAAACAAGCACCAAGGGCCTGGTATGAAACTCTTTCCAACTTCCTACTCTCAAATGGTTTCAAAAGAGGTACCATTGATAAAACACTGTTTTTAAAATGGAGAGGGAAGGATTTAATGATTGTCCAGATTTATGTGGATGACATTATTTTTGGAAGCACATATAACTCAATGTGTGAAGAGTTTAGAGAACTCATGACAGCTGAGTTTGAAATGAGTGCAATGGGTGAGCTGCAATGCTTTCTTGGTCTCCAAGTTCAGCAATGCAAAATGGAACTTTCATTCATCAAAGCAAATATGCTAAAGAACTTTTGACCAAATTTTATATGAATGATTGTAAACCATGCAGCACACCCATGGCAACAAATAAGCTGGTCATGTCTGATGAAAAAGATGAGCTGATTGACCAAACACTTTATAGAAGCATGATTGGGTCTTTATTGTACCTAACTGCATCTAGACCAGACATCATGTTTGCAACATGTGTCTGTGCAAGAAGTCAATCAGCTCCCAGAAAATCAAATCTCATTGCTGTAAAAAGGATCTTCAGATACATAAAAGGTGCTCCCACACTTGGTATCTGGTATCCAGCTAATGGGAACATCAAGCTTTCAGGTTTTTCAGACAGTGACTTTGCTGGATGTCACACCACAAGGAAGTCCACTTCAGGAGGGTGCCAATTTCTAGGTGATTGCTTAGTTTCCTGGCAAAGCAAAAAGCAAGCAGCTGTTTCAATATCCACTGCTGAAGCTGAATACATTGCTGCTGCAAGCTGTACAGCCCAACTCCTGTGGCTTCAAAATCAGTTACTGGATTTTGGTATCACTGCCTTAAAGACACCACTTATGTTGGACAGCCAGGCAGCAGAAAATATCATCAAAAATCCAGTTTCTCACTCTACCACCAAACACATCGACATCAGACATCACTTTGTGAGGGATTGCTATGAAAAAGGTTTGATTTCTCTGCATCATGTCCCAACTAAAGACCAGCTGGCAGATGTGCTCACAAAAGCACTTGATACAGCCACTTTTGAAAGCTTGGTCTCTAGGATTGGGATGCTGAACATGGAATAACAAGCAACATCTTGTTTTTCTATGAATAAAAGCAACAAAATGTTTTCAGAAAATCAAAAATCCATCCTTAAAAATAACTAAAAATGAAATTTTCATGTAAATCCTTAAAAGTCTGCCATTAACCACTGATTGTTCAAAAGTCTGCTTTACTTCAAAAGCCTGTTCACTGCTGAAAGTCAACCCCTGTTCTCTCATTCCGTTTGATAAACTCTGTTGTTCAAAAGCAGTGCCTTATCCACTGATATGCTATCCACTGATAGTGAAAATCATCCACTGCTCTACTACCACTGCCTTCATCAGTCACTTTCATAAAAGTACTGTCCTTCACTTTCACCAGGGGTTGTCACATGGGCAGTACATATTGGTCAGACCTTTTGTAACGGCTGCCACGTCAGCATTCACTTCCTTCCCTATAAAATTCCCCCTCACCACCAAAACAGGGTTTTACTGTCGAATTGAATTCTTAAAAATTCTCTTCTCAAAGCAGTTTTTCATCTCATTTCTTCACAAATTTCTTCGATCCTCATCTTCAAAATGACAAAATCGAAGTCATCTTCAAAACCCTCATCCAAATCATCATCAAAAACAGCCTCTCCAAAGGCAATCACCACTGAAATCCCATATAAACCATCTCACAATCTCCTGGGTCTTCTTACAAAACCAGGAACCACCAATGTGTTCGATTCCATCATTGACACCATGGCAAAATCAAAGTACAAAACTTTGTTCACCACCGATGCACCAATCTATTTGGCGACCCAAAGAGAGTTCTGGAAGAATGCAACCCTTGAAAAACAAGGAGACACTGCAACCACCATAAACTCTTCTATAAAGGGTAAAGCTGTCCAAATCACGCCACAATCCATTTCAGAGGTCTTTCAACTCGGTGATCAGGAAGGTAAAATTTCTTTCACTAAAAACGAGTTACAAACTGACTTCATTGAGAGAGGGTATGAAGCCACAATGATGAAGAAACTTACCTTACAAAAAGGTTATTTTCCTCTGCAACCAGATTTTTATTTCATACCCTCCTACTATGTGTTTCAAACAAAACCACTTCTTTCAATGAAATCCCTTTAAAGATTCAAAATCTGGGATATGCAATTCTTCAAGGAGAAAATTTTAACTATTCTCGGGAAATTTTTAAAGATTTGGTTAATAATGTTGAAACAAAATCATTCTTACTATTTCCAAGGTTTTTAAGTTACTATTTTGCAAAGAAATTCAGTAAGGATGATTTAGCTGTAATAAACCAAGGTGATTCTACTAAAATTAACAGTTTAACAACTGAAACTTTTTCAAGAATGCTAGCACCTTGCAAAACACAAGCAGAGGTGCCTGAGCAGATTTTAGCAGTTACAACTGCTCCTCAGGTATCTGCTGCTGAGCCCACTGCTCAAGGTGATCAAAGCAGCAGCACAACTGCTTTGAAACCCACACCTAAAATCTCCAAAAAGCCAAAAAGAAAAACTCAAAAACCCCCAAAACCCATCAAAAAGGCAACTCTGGAGGATGAGATACCAGAGCTCCTGCCTGTGACAACACAAATGTCACAAGAAACCACTGCTGCTACTTCCTCACAGCAGTTGGTACAAATATCTCTACCCATAACCGCAACTCCTCCTGCTTCTTCACAAAAAGAACAGGTTGTACAAATAGGGTCTCCACATCATGATGCTCTAGAAACACTCGTTTCTATCATCCACAGCTCAATACCCGGGGCAAATCCACTTTCTACACCACCCTTCACATCCACAATTCCCCCACCAACTAAACTGCTGTTGGATGCAATTGATTTGAACCAGGCATTAACCAGTCCTTCTCAATCACCTATCAATGAGAATATACCTCAACAACTGACTGGGTCTGATGTATCAATCTTTGCTAACCCACCAACACAACCTGAGGAGGTTAGACCCCTTGAGTTACAAGTAACTCTTGGTGGTAGTCCAAGTGAAGCAGCCACTACAACTGTTGAACCCATTGGTTTACAGTTGGACAGTGGTTACATCAATACGACTTCCTTGGAGGCAATTCCTTTTATAGCACCTCTGCCAACCACCAGTGGATTTATTTATCCTACTGGCAACATCAAAAGGTTGTCAAGTGTTGAAGGAAGAAGACCCAGTACCAAGAAAAAGGGGCATCAGTGGTTAATGCTTGGAGTATACTCCCTACATCAACTACTGATAAAACCACTGCTAGTGGGAAATCAGATGATCCCATTAACTTGGGTGATGGTTTAAAGTACCAGAAATTGACGGATCGTATTGAAAAGCTTGATAACTCTGTTGCAGAACTCAAAGATATGCTACAACAGGTGTTACAAGTACAAAAGGTACAATCAACTGCTGTTCCATCTCAAGCACCTGCTCCACAAAGGGCACCTGCTACAAATGAGCTCTGGAATTTGTTTCAACCTTTTCTCCATCAACAAGCACAATTAGCAGATCAGCAACATGAAAAATATGTCCAACAGCTGAAGAATGCAATGGAGTCAAGGTTCAAGAACACTCAGGCTGATCTAAAGGTTCTCAAAACTCAGATCCTGCACACTACTGGCACTGCTCCTCCTACAGTACTTTTCATTGATCAACTCCCAGACGATAATGCCAAAAAAGGGGAGAAAATTCAGGAGTGGAAGAAGAAAGGAATAGATGATGGTCTGTACATTGAACCTGAAAGGGATGCTATGACCAGAAAAATTCCTGTGCCAGATGGTAGTAAAAAGGTTGATGCTACTCAAGAAGCACTTGATGAAGGAGTAGCAAGTGTAAAAAGAGATAGAATGGCAAAGGATATTTCAAGGTGGAATGAGGAGAAAAGAGATTTCATGGAGCTGTATAAGCAGGGTTGTTCTGGTTCAAAGGATACTAAAAATCCTAAGACAAAAAGGAAGCCTAAGTCCACCTCATCCAGAATTCCAAAGCATATTCCAAAACCACCATCCAAAAGTCATCAGCATCAATCCTCCACCCAAACAGCTGTTGCAACTCCTGCTGTATCAACTACTGCTGGTACCTTAGTGGTTTCAACATCTGTTCTCTCCTCAACACACACCACCACAACACACACCACAACCATTACTTTACCACCACTGTCACCATCAAAAACAATTTCACCACCACTTTCACCTGCTAACAAAAAGCAGAAGACAACAGATGTTATAACATCTGCTGTAAAGACAACAGTGGTTGGAACACCAGTTGTTTCAACAACTGTTAGTCAAACACAAACCACTGCCATACAATCCACCACCACTGATCCACCCAAAACATCATCTGCTTCTTCTAAAACAAAAAGGAGAAGGATTTATATATCAGATGATGATTCACTTTCACCACCACCAACATCTTCAAAATCCCTATCAGTTGTCACTATTCCAAAACCCATACCTCTCTCTTCAGCTCAAATTTTAAAACCACTACCTCCTGCTGGTGTCTCATTTCCTCTAGAACTCATTGCAGTTAGGGAAGAAATAAAATCCTTTTATTGTGAGGATGACCCAGCCAAAAGGAGTTTGCCATCAATTGCAGGATATCCCAGGCCTAACAATCTTGAAGAATACTTGAAACTCAAGGCCAAACAAGCAGAGGATATTGCAATAAAAAACAGAAAAGGGAAATCTGATAGAGAATTTCAACAAAACTATCAGTTTTTACTCTCACAGGTCAATGCTATGGAGCGATTTGCTAAAAATGTATGTCAGCAAATTTCAGAAAGGGCAGATGAGTCCTTGAGGAAAGACTACATTGAGAACATCATGACCTACAAGAAATACAAGGGGGGGGGGGGAAACACATGTACAAGAACTGGACCATTCCTGAGCTTGAAAAAGAAGTAGCCAGGATTCAAGACATGATAAAAAATAAGGTCAAGCAGACTCCTCCTGAAAAATTCAAACAATTTGAAGCTGAGAAGATGTTAGAGTTGAGGAGAATGAAAGAGGAGCTGATTGCAACTGATTATGGGTCAAAGAACTCTGTGACAAAGTGGGGAGAAGATAGAGTCAGGGCAACCTATAAAAGCTTAGAGGGACTTAGAAAGAAAGATCCAAGAGTTCCACAAAAGCCTGACTACTCCAAAGCAGAGGTCTCAAAAAGACCACCAAAGCTGCAAGTTAAAAGAACCACTGCTCCAGCTGGTGCTGCCATCTACAAAAGAAGGAGCAAAAACCAGTTGAGTACTGAAACAATTCAAGATCTATTAGCTGGAGATGCTATTGTAAAAGCAGGCATGAAAGTAATGATAAAAGAAGATCTTGAATTGGAACAATCTGCAAGTGCTGCTCAGCCAGTTATGAATAGGCCAGCCTCACCAAATACTTCTGCAAATAAACATCTCCCAAGAAATCCACCAGGCTCAAAAATACAAAAGTGGGAAACTGACAAACAGACCTGCGTATTGACCTTGCTCAGGTCTGGTGGAGAAGTAGAGAAAATATCAAGGGAACAAGCTCTTGGCCTGAGTCTTGAAGATTTGCAGGATCTCCTTGATCTTCCGCTTAGCAGGGATGATGAAGACACAGATGCCCTAGACTTTGAACTACAATTCAAAGGTCAGATAAGGGAACTGTTAATGAGGCAATAAAGATTTCCACAATAATGAAGAGTTTTGGCATTATCTGTTCCAGGGGGAGATTGTTGGGATTGAACCCTATCAGAGGAACAGATAATTAAAGCCAAAACTGGATCAGAGCAGTGGATCCAGAATAAGCAGATGTTTACATACAAATCTCTCCCCTTGAAAGTGGTTTCTATCTGCTGACCTCCTATCTGCTGATCTTACTAAGTGCTGACCTACAACTGCTGCCTTGCATCTACTGCTCAATGTCAAAGACTGATGGAAGACCAAAGCTCTGCTGATTCAATCTACTGCCTTGAGTCTAGTACTGCTGATCCGGACAAGCACTGATGGGTTCACAGCAGTGGAAGGATGCAGCAGCTGTTTAAGTGTCTTTTATGTAATGAAATGTAATAGCAGTAGTTAGTACATCAGTGTTTGTATAGATCAGAGGTTAGAGTTTGTTAGGAGGTTAGATGTCACTTTCATGGTGACGTCAGCTAAGATGCTCAGTGGTTTGCAAGTGCCTATAAATAGTTCAGTACTTTGTACTATTCTATTAGCTCTTTTGCAACATCGTCTTCTTTGCACGAACAAACAACTGAGCTCTGGCTGAGGGGGAGTTTGCATTCATTCATCAATCATTGTAATCGTTATTGAAACAAATTCAATATTTCGATTCATTGTGAAAAGATGTTTGATTAAAGTATTACTCTCGTTTGATTGTATGCAAAGTTTGTTTTCATCATAATTCCGCTGCACAACTCTTTCATTTCCATCTTAATTTCAAACGAAAATACAATCAGAAACAAACTCAGATCCAACACAGCCATTCAATATCTCTTCAAGAAATAGGATGCTAAACCACGTTTGATTCGGTGGATTCTACTCCTCCAAGAATTTGATATTGAAATCAAAGACAAAAGAGGAGCAGAAAACACTGCAGCGGATCATCTTTCACTCTTAGAAGACCCAGCTTTGGAGGCAACCAGGGACGAGCAAATCAAAAAAAAATTTCCAATAGAGTCCCTAGAAATGGTGGAATACAGAGAAGAGCCATAGTACGCCGACTATGCTAACTACCTAGCTAGCGGTATAGTCGCAAAAGGTTGGCCACATCATCAAAGAAAGAAATTCTTTGCTAATGTAAAGCATTATTTTTGGGAAGATCCTTATCTTTTCAAAATGTGTGCCGACCAACTCATCCGACGATGCGTACATGGTAGCGAAGCAAGAAGAATTCTCCGCCATTGTCATGAAGGTCCATACGGAGGACATCATGGTGCCGCTAGTACCGCATGAAAGGTATTTGATTCAGGATTTTATTGGTCGACCATTTACAAAGACGCCCAAAGTCTTGTCAAGACATGTGACGTTTGCCAAAGAACAGGTAATATTTCTTCCAAAAACGAAATGCCACAAAATGGCATTCTTGTTTGTGAAATCTTTGATGTGTGGGGACTCGGCTTTATGGGACCCTTCCCACCATCAAAAGGAAACAAACATATACTTGTGGCAGTAGATTACTTGTCTAAATGGGCCGAGGCACTTCCAACAAAGGATGGAAGAGTCGTGGTAAGATTTCTGAAAAATTATTCTCTCGTTTTGGAACACCTAAAGCATTAATAAGTGATAGAGGTACCCATTTTTGTAATCATCAACTTGAAATTTTTTTAACAAGATATGGGGTCTATCACCGGGTCTCAACAGCATATCACCCTCAAACAAACGGACAAGCCGAAGTGACTAATAGAGGTTTAAAAGAATACTTGAAAAAAACCGTTGGGTTAAATAAAAAGGAATGGGCCGATAAATTAGATGATGCTTTATGGGCTTTTCGAACTGCTTATAAAACAACAATAGGTACAACCCCATGTAAGCTCGTCTATGGAAAAAGTTGTCATTTGCCAGTAGAAATAGCTCACAAGGCCTACTGGGTAATTAAAAATGTAAACCTTCATTTAGAATTTGCCGGTAAAAATCGATTTTGTCAATTAAATGAATTAGACGAATCAAGGAATTATGCATACTCAAACTCTGAAATTTATAAGGAAAGAATGAAAAATTTGCACGACAAACACATAAAACCAAATGAATTTCGAGTAGGAGATCAAGTTCTATTGTTTAATTCACGACTTCGATTGTTTCCTGGTAAATTAAAGTCTAGGTGGTCAGGACCTTTTTCCATCACCCATATTTTCCCACACCGTGCAGTAGAAATTAAATCTCGGAATGGCATTCCATTCAAAGTCAATGGCCAATGGCTGAAGCTCTATCAAGGATTCATTGAGGATGAGGAGGAAGAAATCTCGCTTCAAACAGTCGAAGAATAAAAGCATCAACATCATACCTGGTAAGTTACGAACAAACGGGTTGACTTCTAAATCGGTAAGTCTTCTAACCAAGTTTTTGGGAAACAAGGTGTTAGTGCACTATGTCTATTGACTTCGTCTTGTATCGAGTCATGTAATAGGATAGGATAACCAGTGCTCGGGTTGCTAGAAACTGATTTTTATAAGTTTAGAGCTAATTCCGCTTGAAAGTGTCAAGGGCCAGTTCAAACGGAATTAACCTGGTTAATTCCGCTTGAAACCACCTCTAACCATTTCAAACGGAATTACAACTACTATATATAGAGGAGCCTGGTTAGTCATTTCATACGAAACTAGTTTGTGTGATTTGGTACCGAAGTGCTGCCGAATCGTCTCCAGGTTGTATATTGCTGTTAAATCAATATTAGAGACATTTAAATTGAATCGAGCGTCCGTGTCATTGATTCCGCCTTTGATTCGGATCCAAAACTCTTCTGATCGACTCATTCAGGTCGTACAACGATCCTACAAGTGGTATCAGAGCTCAGGAGGAAGAGTTTAGCTTGATTTCATCAGTTTTCTGACTTCTACACTTTCTTTTTCAAAATTCACAAGATTTTACGGTCAAAATGGATTGAATTTCACACATTACATGCGAAACAGTGTTTTAACAAACCCTTGAAAGAATCAGACCTAAATTCAGTGTAAAAGTGACAAAAACAGGCCAAAAACCTAATTCCGCTTGAACGAGTACACCTAATTTCGTTTGAAAATTTGAGGCAACTTCACATGAAATTACTGATTTCGTTTGAATTTCAGTTGATTCCGTTTGAAAAGGGTAATTTTGTTTGAAAGGTTCATACGAAATCAATTAATTCCGCATCAAAGTGTAATTCCGCTTGAAGATTTCGTTTGAAACAAGTGATTTCGTTTGAAAGTCCTTATTCCGTTTGAGAAGTGATTTCAGTTGAAAACATATTCCGTTTGAAGGTGTAATCTCGTTTGAAAAGGGTATTCCGGACCAAAGTAATTCCGTTTGAAACCTGATTCCGTTTGAAGATTACAATTTCGTTTGAAAGTGGAAATTTCGCGTCAAGATCATTTCGCGTCAACCGAGTGTCAGTTTATTTCAAGTTGTTTGATATTGTTTAAACTGATTATGTTTGTTTGATTGTCTTTGTCTCCAGGTAATTCAAGAAATTCACATCATGGCTGAAGAGTTTTACAATACGTTCTACAATGCGTTCACATCCGAGTCTTCCAAAATCTTAATTGTCACACCTAAAACTATTACAAAAGCGATCAATGAGAACATCAAACATGATAATTTTTACGGCACACATTCAAAACCACCAACTTTGGAAAGCATTGAAGATTACACTTGGTGGAAAGATTGGTTCATCAACTGGGCAAAAGCTTATGCTCATGAAAGCTGGTTTTGTTTGGAATTTGGGTATAAGAGGCCGGCTGATGATAAAGGAGAAGATCTCCCTCTAAAAGGTTTATCCAAAGAAGACAAAGCAGAATTCTCAGCTGAACAGAGAATTATTGCTTTAATACAATCATCTATCAGAAATGATATGTTTGCTTTACTGCAACATGACAGAACATCAAAATCTATCTGGGAAGCTTTGCGGGTAAAAGCTAAGGGGGTAAACAAATCAAAAAGAATAAAATTGCTTTGTTAAAGAAAGAATTTGATTTGTTTGATAGTCTTAATGGTGAATCGGTTAGACAAATGATAGAGAGATTTGGTCATCTAAAAATTGAACTTGATCGGTTTGGTATTGTTAAAACTAGAGAAGAAATAATTGATAAGATCATAGAAGCGTTACCACGAGCTAATCAGTGGCAAACGTTTGTATTCATATTGAAAAATGATGCTTTATATGACACAATTTCTCTTGATGTCTTGATAGAAAAGATAGAAAGTCATGAGCTTGAATTGCAGAAACAAAGCAAGATGAGCAGCTCTTCACATCAACAGAATGTTGGTCTCTATTACAAAGGTAATCTACCTTCGGTGAAAGTTGGAGAATCACCAAAGACAGCATTCAGTGGTGAGAGGACAAAAGAACCACAAAAAGGCTCATCAAGTTATGATCTGGGTTATCATTCATATTCATCAAAAGCTAGTTCTGAAGAATCAGAAGAGATAACATTGCTCTTAAACTGAAGAATTCTCCTGCTATGAGCATCAATGCAGCTAAGCAGCAAATTAGCTTCCTTGCATCTGTTCTGGAATCGTATGAAGGTCTAGTTGCAGGTAGAATTGGTAACTCAGAGTTGACCAAAGAAGACTACGACCAGATCGATCCGGAAGAAATGGAACTTATAGACATTCAATGGTGTTTGGCAAGTTGCATCCGCAGAGCTCAAAGATACATGGAGATTACTGGGAAACAGTCACTCGGTGGTCCATCAACAAAGCTTGGATTTGATAAGTCCAAAGTGACCTGCTTCAAATGTAAGCAAAAAGGTCATTTCAAGAGAGAATGCAATAATTCTGCAGTTGGTGGAAATGAACATCCGTTCAATGATGATTATTACCGAAAGGAAATCTACCACCGAAGCAAAGAAGAGCCGAAAATGATTGAAGATAAACCCAGAGATAAGTCAAGAGCTTGTTCTGTAATCCATGATGATGAAGGATTTGATTGGAGTCAGATTCTTCCAGAAGAAGATCGTGTTGATATTCGAAGTACAGCTCATGGCAGAAAACCATCAAAGAGTAATCATTATGTCTTTATTGCTGAAATTAAAGAGGAAAACAAAGAAGAAAATGTTACAGCAGAAATCAAAGAGAAAACCAGAGAAGAGATTCTAAGTGAGAAAACATGCAGAGAAAGAAGCATTGCTTGGAACAGAATGGACGATATGCAAGAAGAGTATGAAGATGCTGTGAGAAATAAGAGATGGGATAACAAACGAGAGTGCTATGTCAACAGAAATGACGAACCTGTTGTTCCGAAGAAAGACATAGTTTATGATGATGTTCTTCTAGTAATTCCTCGTTCCGTCGAATACTATACAAATGTTGGAAAAGACAAAACTTATGTGAAGAAGTTTGAAAAACTCCTTAGGGATGTCATGACTTCAAGTCTAAGGAAGAGGGATGAAGAAAGAATGAAGAAGAATGTTGAGTGTATGGTAGAAGAATTGAAAAAGGTAGCTGAGGAAGTTGTTAAAGAGGAAGATGTGAAGGTTGCTGAGAAAGAAAAGATTGAAGAAAAAGTTGAGGTGAATGAAGAGGTTGAGAAAGCTGTTACTGAAGAACAGCAGGTTGTAGAAGCTGAGAAGAAGGTTGAAAGTTTGGCTGAAGTGAAGAATGAGATTTTGGAGGTTGCTGGTGATGCTGGTGATGCTAGTGATGAGGTTGGTGTTGAAGGAAAGAAGATTGATGCTGATCAGACAGATGCAGCAGAAAACACCGAGGTGCCAATCACTGAGGTAATTTCTGATTCTGAAACTCAAATCAAAATCGTTGAACAGTGCAAGAAATGCATGGAAACGTGCAGTGCTTGTACTGAAAAAGATGAGCAATTCAGAACAAGAAATCTTGAATTCAATAAAATTGAAGAAGTTTTCAAACATAAATGCAAAGAAATGTTTGAAAATGAAAAAGTTTTGAAAGATAATGAGGAAAAACTTTTGGAAAAATGTAAAAAGTTAGAAAAGGAAAATGAAGTTTTGAAAGCAAATGTTTTGAAAAAGACAGAAGAATGTGATCAAAAAGAAAATGTTTGCCAAGAAATGAAAAAGGAATATGATTCAATAAAATTAGCTTATCACATTACAAAAGAGTCATATGAAAAGGTGAAAAGTGAAATGAAATTTGCTCAATTAAGAATGAATTACTATTCTGAAACAACTAATGAGCTTAAGCGAAATTATGAAATAAAGCAACATGTTGTAAATTCCTACATTGAGGATGTTGCTAAGCTAAAGCGTCAGATTGCTGATTTAGAACAGGATAACAACAAGTTAAAAAGTTATCACGTGTCGTCATATGTGCTTGAAAGAATTTTCAACATAAAACTGGAAGGAAAAGATTCTGAGCAAAACAAGAAAGGTATTGGCTCAGAGTTTCATCAAGTTCCACCACCGGAAAAGTTTGCATTTTATGATGATGAAAAGGTCGAAAAAGCTTTCAACATGGTAGATCAATTGCCAGATAACATTGACGTAACCTATTCCAAATCTGATGATTCTAGTGATTCAGAGGTGGTAGGTAAGGTCGTTGAAAGTGTGTTGAAAGAAGAGTCAGTTGATACAGGTAAATCTGAATCACAGGATGAAAATGAAGGTAATTTTCATGATGGATATCTGAAAAATTAAAAATCCGAGAAAGATTTGAATGATGATTCAAAAGGATTGGTGTATACCATGATTGGATTGGACAAATTATTCTTAGATGTTGTATTCCCAATTCAGAATGTGATCTCAGAAAAGGTTGATAAAGTTTTCAAGATGGTTGAAATTGAAAAATCTGATATTTCAAAGTTTGCTGGAAAAGGTCACAAATTTTTTTATAACAAACCTGGTTACAAGAAGAAAAACATGAAGGCTGGGTTGGGTTATAAGAAGAAATAAAGTCGACATAAAAATGAAACGCCAAATTATCAGACAAAGATGAACTTTGTTCATGGAACAAGTTCAGAAGAAGAGAAAGAACTCCAATTTAGGCGTCAGTCTAATGAAGAGGTCTATGCTCAAAAGAAAAAGCAACAACCACAGGTCAAAGATGTTTCAAAAAGAACATGTTTTAAATGTGATCAAATTGGACATCATGCTCGAAAGTGTCCAAATCTGAAACCTGCGGATGTTGACAAAAAGAAGTCTGAAAATGTGGAGAAATAAAAATCTGAGAATGTGAAACAAAGTTCAACCAGATTTGATTCAAAACAAACTTGGAGGTATAACACAAACAAGTTTGTTTCGAACCAAACTTGGAAATCAAACCCAAATAGGTTCGATTCAAGACAGACCTGGAACTCTCACGCACCCAGATTAAGAACAACACAAAGTTGGAAAACAACTGTCGTTGCAACAAAACCAAACGAGTTTTGGAAACCTAAAGTTGTTGTTCAAAGTCAAAATGTTTAAAAAGAGTCACATTTTTACAAAAGAGGTACTTCAAAAGGTCAAACATGGAATGTTAAAAAACAAGTGACTTCGGTAAAAGATGAGAAAGTTAAAGTTGAAAAAGTCTTTGTTCAGAATGACAAAGATTTTCCGAAGTTGAATGAAGCATATTGTGTTGAAATGCCTAAGGTCAAACAGACCTGGGCTAAATTGTTCAAGTAATCAAGTAGTCTGAATGTGCAGGTGCTCAAGAAAACTGAAGATTGTGAAAATGGTATTCGGAGCAGCCTGGCACAACGAGAAGAGGAGGCTGCTGAACCCTGGTTTGGTTGAAACAGGGAGTTTGATTGTTTTCTGTACATAAATAAACAATATTTCAAAAACCCTAAAAATTGAAAAATTTAAAAACCAAAAATATGTTTTTATTTTGTCAAAATTTTGAAAAATAAAAAATATGTTTGTATTTAAATTTTTCAAAAAAATCAAAAAAATACAAAAATATGTTGATTGGATATGCTGAAACCCTCACGGCGGAACAAACATGATTAATTTCACAAGATTGAAAAACGGTTTTCAAACTGTAAAAAATCAATGTGTTGTAAATCATGGGGGTAATTGTTACTTCTTATGTTATATTTTTCTACAAAACAGGGCACAAAATGCAGAAAATGGATGGCGAGATAAAGCTATCAGCATCGGTTTGTTAAATTTTCTTTAAATGATTTTGCATTTTAGGGGGAGTAATATTGTCAGAAAATCCAAAAACATTTGAAAATTTGAAAAAGCCAAAAACATGATAAAATTCAAAAATGAGGTTTTGTGTAAGAAGAGGAAATGATAGTACATCAGTAGACAGTTACAGTATGCTAAAGAAATGTAATGTTTTTATAGCGTTAAACAGTCTCACTGATGATATGCCGATAGGTTTTTATACATTTAGTAAACTTTTTCGGGATATAAACTTAAATTCAAACTTGCTTATTTCGTGGGGAACACTACTTGGATATATAGGTAACCCCTGAAATCTCGTTTGAAGGACCCCTCTTTCTGAGATACTAGGTCTTTATGCTTAGTGATATCTGGGGTGGTATTATCCCGGGACTTCTGATTTTGCGGAAGCAATGGCCTAGTCCCCGTATAATACTTTCCGCTTGCTTGAAATATAGCACCGCCCTCAGCATAAAAAATGATGAAACATTGCAAAATGCTAATCATGTGCTGTTGAAGAAAAGATTATCTAAAGGGAACACACCTAAAAGTCGAAGCCGTCATCTCTCTGTTGAACGGAAGTTCCGACCTGAGCTCTCACGGACCTCGCACATTAACCCTTTACAGATATCATCTAGGTATACTCACCTGTAAGACTGAATATTGGGATCTGGATACGGGAGTATATTCAAGAGGTGGGACACATGAATGAGTTTAAGTTCTTAAAACACCTAATTCGTATCCTGAATCAGTTGAAATTTGTGTGAAAATTTAAGTGGATCAGTATATCGACAATCTAAGTGAATTGTTTGATTCTTAATGTGTAACTAAGCTCAACGGTACTTGTGACTTGTCAAAAACTGATATGATCCTCTGACGCAAACTCAAACAAAAATATTGTCTATAAATATGTTTGTACATATTTCTTTACTGCTTTATGTTTCAGAAAATACAAAAAGATTTTGATTTTGCTTTATTTTCGACAACCGATGTCTGAGTGCTGAGTTTCAAAATCTGAGTATGCTGACTGTGTTTCTGAAAATAAAACAAGTTCATTAATTTGAAACTTGAAGTTTTTAAACAAAAATAAAAAACAGTTTGTGATATCTCCAAGGTCATTAGTTTGGACTTGGATGATTAACTGTGAGGGATTTGAATGCTTATATTGTTAAAATCTATGAAATAGAGCTAGTTTCCGATCCTGAAATTTGTTAAAATATGTTTGTTTAAAAAGGTTTGAAAGAGCCAGGTCACAATTCCTGGATAATTGAATGATCAAAATGTTGTTACTTATGAATGTCTGAGTGATTGCAGATGAGATTCCAGACTACGATCCTGACAGCTGAGTCTAAGGGGTAGTCTGAAGACGAGCTCAAAGCAAGGGGGAGCTTGTAACCAGAAAGCAAGGTGTCGATCCCTAAAGCACGGAAGCTTGACGAAAGGGGGAGCCTGAAGAAGCTGTTAATGTTAGAGCCAGAGATTCAAAGATAGAGAGAAGAAGTTAAAGATTGATGGATGCTTACAGTGTTAGACAATTTGGTAAGAGGATGAAGACTGATCAAGACTGAAGATGTGTCATGATAAAGACTCGACACTGAAGACTTCGTCAACATCCAAGGGGGAGTCTGTTAGTGCACTATGTCTATTGACTTCGTCTTGAATCGAGTCATGTAATAGGATAGGATAACCAGTGCTCGGGTTGCTAGAAACTGATTTTTATAAGTTTAGAGCTAATTCCGCTTGAAAGTGTCAAGGGCCAGTTCAAACGGAATTAACCTCGTTAATTCCGCTTGAAACCACCTCTGACCATTTCAAACGGAATTACAACTACTATATATAGAGGAGCCTGGTTAGTCATTTCATATGGAATTAGTTTGTGTGATTTGGTACCGAAGTGCTGCCGAATCGTCTCCTGGTTGTATATTGCTGTTAAATAAATATTAGAGACATTTAAATTGAATCGAGCGTCCGTGTCATTGATTCCGCCTTGGATTCGGATCCAAAACTCTTCGGATCGACTCATTCAGGTCGTACAACGATCCTACACAAGGGCACTCACACGAGCACTTAAAAAAAATATTCGCCCGGCATGGGCCATGTCCGCGCAACTGTCGGGATAAAACCCCTTTTCCAAGCAGTTTCTTCATTTCCACACGCCCCGTTTCCCTGAAAACTCTCTGGTTCAGGCAATTGTTCTGCAAGATTTCGACGTCTCATCTACTTCTAACAACATCAAGGTATGATTTTATAATCATTAGTAGTTAGATTAAGCATTTGTATGTAGTTAAAACATAAAAAATTTGGGGAAAATCTAGGGTTCTTGAACTTCATCCGGATCGAACCTTAAATTTTTGCATAAAATTGTTAGCATTAGTTTAGATTCATGTTATAGGAAGTAAATACACTTGTATTGTTCATAGATTCGCCCGATTTCTCACAAAAACCCCAAACCCTTGTTTTTGAACCGAAAAAGATAAAATCGAAGGGGTAAACGGTTTGTTTTGGGAAAACGGCACTTGGGGTTTCATTTTCGGGGAAAACGCCCCTACGGAACCAAAAATTTTCAAGTTTTCAGGACCGGGTCGAAAAATGTGATTTTTGGGAAACAGACGTTTGGACACGGGGTCGTGCTCGCTGAGCACGGGGGCGTGTCCAGCTATTTTCTGACCAACATGGGGCGTGTCCGCTGAACACGGGGTCGTGTTCAGCCGACTGTTTTTAGTTTTCTCCAAAAAAAAAAATTCAATGTTTCATGCTAATTGTTTGGTGTTTCCTTTCAGATGTCGAAGAAATTCACACGGTTCAATGCAAATGAGTTGGATGCTAAAGCAAGATACGATGTGCTTCGAACCAGACCGGAGGAATACCCACGACAAGTGTGCATGGATCTTTTAGCAATGGTGAACCAGCTTGACCGGTTTAACAACCTAGTCACCGGCCCACTAAGAGCCGCCCTAACCACTCGACTTCGCTCAGTCCACGAGTATAATCTGGAATTCTATAGCACATTCGTGTTCAATTCAAGAGCCGACCCATTTGATAATGATGGGGTAGAATTCAGATGTGGAGGGACTACGTACTCTATCTCGATGGCACAGTTTGGGTCGATAGTTGGGTTATATGCGGAGGAAGATGCGGGTAATGAAGAGAACACCGGAGGGTTACGTGAACTATCAGAAAACGAACCCCAAACCACTTGGGCTCAAATAGGAGATGGAATCTACAACCCAAGTAGCACTAAGAGCACTAAGTTGAGGGACCCTCTTTACCGCTACATCCATAGGGTCCTCACTTACTCTCTTAGCCAAAGGCACGATAGCAGTAGCGTTGTAGGGTTGAGAGATTTGGTAGTCCTTCATTGCATTCACAACCGCAGAAACCTTGATGTTCTGTACCTCCTACACCGAAACCGGCTTGCTACTCCACCAACCCCTATCTTCTTCATGGGGTGGATATACCGTCTCTTCAAGCATTTTGTGAACATGCCCAGATCTTTCCAAAAGAGCCCATGGTCGGGAAGAGTGGACATACACATCTGCCGATCCATGAATTTGATTTATGAAGTCGAAGACGGGACGGTTAGCTTCCAAAGAGTCCAGGGGCATGCATGGAACCCGCAAGAGGCACTCGTCCTTCACGCTCCACAGTTCCAGCAACCTCCTCAATACCAGTACCAGCCCCACGGTGATCCGGGTAAATCCTCCTCACAAGGAGGCGGTTTTCCTAATTTTCAAAGTTTACATGATTTGTTACAGGAAAACCTCATGTGCACCAGGAACACTTATAACATGGTAAGCGATACGTACACCCGGGTCGGAGCAATTGAGAGAAACATCTCCGACATTCAGGATGACATTGGGAACATCCAGGAGTACATGGCGGGGCACGGAGGAGGAGATGATGATGATGATGAAGACGAGGACATGGACTAGGCGGGAGGAGCAGAGTTAGGAGTAGCTGGTTGGTGATCCCACAGGTTAACCCTATTTTCTTATGAACAATTTCCGGCCTGCGTGCTGAGTTTTGAACAATTTACTTCCTTTAACTCTTTTTATTTTCTGCATTTTTTTTCTTTTTAACTTTGTGATGTGGATGTTTTGAACTATGGTAATTTAGGATGCTTGTTATGGTTTG
Organism: Helianthus tuberosus; assembly: GCA_030545235.1. Classification (NCBI taxonomy): domain Eukaryota; kingdom Viridiplantae; phylum Streptophyta; class Magnoliopsida; order Asterales; family Asteraceae; genus Helianthus; species Helianthus tuberosus. The sequence goes on along the minus strand of CM060396.1, from coordinate 101,448,505 downwards.
GTGTAGTGTTTATTGATAAAACAGGTACATACGAGGCTTAGAGTACTAAACATTAGTGCTACTAAATCCGGGACAGGAAAACCGAAGCCAGAAACCTATTTTTCACCCTTGCAGACTGTCAACACGGGGTCGTGTTCAGCCGACACGCCCCCGTGCCCACTACCCCAGACCTGCTGTTTGTTTACCCCTGCAGATTTTACTCAGACACGGGGTCGTGTCCAGCCGACACGCCCCCGTGTCCACCTTCTGTAAGTCTTGGTTACTGGCACTCTGAACACGGGGTCATGCTCAACGAGCACGGGGTCGTGTCCAGACGCCCAGTAACATATATTTTTGTTTTTTCACACCTTTTTACACATTCAATCAACCTAAAAACTTATTTTTGGGACACATTGAGGACAATGTGTAATTTAAGTGTGGGGGGATGCTAAAACCTTGAATCTTGCAAGTCCTAATTACAAGCCTTACACAAAACTCTATTGGAACCGCTAATCACCCCAAATTTTTTCAAAAGTTTTTCAATTTTTTTTACGTGTCTAGGTTTAATTTGGGAATTTCAAGTTCTAAAAAGGTTATATTTTTACAAATTTACAACCAATAGCGTCGTGATAAAAAGAACCAACATAAGAAAATTATGAAACGGCATGACAAGTTTAGTTAAAATTTGATTATATATACTTGATCACATAAAAACCCATTCCCACAAAAAGTGAGTTTTGAGCCTTTATTGAGAATACAAATACATATCTTTAAACTAATTGCTCATTTTTTGTTTCTTGTGCGAATAGCCGCTTGGTTCTCACGACTCTAGAACTTGCCACGACAATACATTCCCGGTCCTTACCAACTTAAACCTGAGTAAGTAAATGATGGAGGCATTAGGACTAACCCCTTTTTATTTCTACACCATTATTTTTTTTACCACCTACCCAAAATCCCCCTAGTTAACCCCTTTGAGCCTAAACCTTTTCATTCTTAATCCAAAAGAAACACACTTTTACCCACCAAAACCCTTTTTATTTTAAACCCTTTGTTTTAGTAACAAGCTCGGTTTTTCTTATGACTTCCTTATAAAAAAAAAATTATGATGATGAAGCCAAAAATAAACAAACAAGTTTATCAAAAAAACAAATTTGTTTGAATAATCGCTTCATCAAAAGTTATGAAAAATAAAAAAGTCTCATGAAAACCGATGCTTTTTACGCCTTTCGCCCTTTTCTACTAACCACTAACCCAAAACCACCTACCTTTAACCCAAGCCTAACCCTTCACCCAAAAAGTCCTCTTGATATTTACAAAGGTGTATAGTTAAAAAGGAGGAGGATTGATTGCTTGGCAAGCTTATGGTAGGAGTAAGTTCCATGCCGCTCTCGAGTGATTCACTAAAAAACATCTTCGGCTGAGTGTTGAGTGATCCCCGCGAGGTATGTGAACTTGTATATAAGTGGAATTTTAAAAAGGCATGTTATGCCCTAATAAGTAATTTATCTTATGTAATGTTTTAAATAAATCATGACGAATAGGATTGTAAATAAATAAAAATAAAACTTAATAAAGAATCTTGGAAATCCCGACACTCTATGAAAAGCCCAAAAACCTTCTCTTCTACCCATTCCATTTGGGAGTGAAAAGCCACATTATAAAGAGTTTTGCTTGAGGACAAGCAAAGATTCAAGTGTGGGGGTATTTGATGTGTGCAAAATGCAACATATAAATTACATCAAATATGGCATAAAACTAACCCTTTTTAGTACTAATGTTGGAAAAAATATGATCTTGTCTTCCTTTTGTATTTTCAGGATTAAATGAGCTCAAATGTTCAAAAGAAGCAAAAAAGCAGCTAAATCTAACATAAATACAAGAAAAGGAATAAACGTGACATGCCCGACCCCCCAGCAGCATCTTCCCAAGAAAAAACAAGAAAACAGAAGGCTAAACACGCCCCACGCTCAATGAGCACGGGGGCGTGCCCAAGTGTCTGCAGAAAAGACAAAGTTGTAGAAGCTTATATCACCCACCACGGGGGCGTGCCCAGCGGACACGGGGCCGTGGTCAACTCTAAGATTCGCAGAATCTGGGGAAATCTTGATAGTACAGATACGCTTCTGCACACGGGGTCGTGCCCAGCGGACATGGGGGCATGGTTAACTAATGCAGAAAAACTACAGTTAATGAAGAAAGAGAAGAAGGGTGGACACGGGGCCTTGCCCAATGTACACAGGGCCATGCCCAATGGACACGGGGTCGTGCCCGAGCTGCTGTTCAGGCTATAAATAAGGGTGGTTGGCTCATTTGCAAACCATCCATTGGCACACCACCTCTCTCACACTTCACCAACCCTCCACCACCATCACAACACCATCATCCACCACCATCATCCATCATAGAGTGTGTGAGTCGTCTCGGGATCCAAGATTGATCGTAAGAGTTCTTGACAATCAAAGGCCATGTTTGCCTAAGTCTCTTACATCACTTGGTGAAGACAAGTGTCCAGTGTAATACTTTTTATTTTTAATCTTTTCGCACTTTTTATTTGGTTATGAATTAATGACTTTAATAACTCGTTTCTTATGTTGAAGGTGATTTTTCCTTATCGTTTGTCCGTGGTGTCTTGGCATTATTTTACTGTCTATATAAAATAAAATATTTTCACCATTCATATCTCTACGGTCTATATGGAGGTATGTTGGCTACCTGGTCGGGGGTTAAGGGAATGGTTTGGTAAGAGTCTTGCCTTGTTCAGTGTATAGATCCTACAAGGACCTGGGTCAAATTTAGTAGGACCTCCTTCAATACCCACCGGTATTGGATGGCGGGGGTCCAAACTCTTTGACCCCCTCATATGTAAGCTACTATTAAAACTTTGACCCGGCTACTTAGGACTGTATCCCTGCTGACTCAGACTACTTAGCCGAGGGTAACGTCACATTCAAAAGAGGGGCCTACCACATTATGCATTAATAACTTAATTAATTATCTTTCAATAATCCGACCCTTTAGGATTGTATCCTTGCTGACTCAAACTACTGGGTTGAGGGTAACGTCACCTTCAAAAGAGGGGCCTACTACAATAACTAAGATAATCTCTTAAAAAGTGAAAAAGTGCGGAAATAATCAAAGGTTACACTACACACGAGTCGGATCCAAGTGATTCATCTTGTCTATCTATTTTTATTTTTATTTTATTTTTCAGCATTTTAGTTAGTTTTATTTTTCTTGTTTAAAAACCTTAATCTAACCTTTTGATTTGATTAGACGTTGAGGATAAATCGGTACTAAAAGCTCTTGTGTCCTTGGACGACCTCGGTATCTTACCAACACTATAATACGCTCACGATGGGTGCATTTGCCCATATGTGTGTTTAGTGTTAGTAAATATCGTGTTTTATAAATTTAAAACTTGACTAAAAAGTGTAAAAGGACTTAAAATATACATTAAAAACCTACGACACTTCACACGCATCACTCATCAAAGTTTGGGTTTTAAAAATGTGAACATGTGCAATCTGGAAGGGTGGATGCCTGTACCCTGAGTTTTTTGTCTTAGGCTAGAGTGTTCGTACAAATCCGCATTATCGGGCCAGTCACTCTTACTCGGGAACTCTTGGGGTGAGTGTCCACTTATAAGCTAATCATGTCTTCATGATACATTATAAAGACCCATTTACTTTGATTAGTCGTTGTATGTCATTTGTTTGTTTTAAGTAACGAACAAATGATCACAATCCTTATGTTTCGTCGATATTTTTAACGTCTCTTTTGATTATCCAATGTCAATCTCACACGTTTTCTCTTATATTTCCTTCTCTTTTAGAATGCCTCCTCGTTGAAACGCTACTCAGGACGCCGAAATGGCGGCAATGATAGCCCAGCAGATAGCTGTTGTACTCCCAAATCTCGTGACCCAACTAAACCAAGCCAACAACAACAATAACAACAAAAATGCACATGCTCCATGCAACTATAAACAATTCAATTCGGATAAACCACTCAAGTTTACTGATTCTGAAGGAGCTACTGGGCTCCTACAGTGGTTTGAGAGTCTCGAGAGCACATTACGTCATGTTCAGTGTCTGAACGAGCGCAAAGTTGAGTTTGCATCAAGTATTAAAAAAGAGAGCACTCATGTGGTGGAACAGAGTTATAAGGGATAGGGGTGCCGACATGGCAATGGTTCAAACGTGGGAAGAGCTTAGAGCTCTCATGATGAAGGAATTATGCCCACGTCACGAACAACGGGCGCTTGAGAATAAATTCCACGATCTTAAATAAGATAGTGGAGAGCATCGTGCCTACACCGACCGATACAAGGAACTGAACCTGTTATGTCCCACCATGGTCACACCATTGGATAAAGCAATCGAGAGATACATTGATGGCCTGCCAGACCCACTTTAGGACATAGTTACGAGTAGCAACCCTGCAACAGTTAGACAGGTTATTGAATTAACTGCTACCCTGACTGAATCTCACATCATGAAGGGAAAATTGTTTCGCAATGGCGACAAGAAACAAGTTGCTAAGACCACTCAGGAGAAACCCAAGGAAAACAAAGTCGAACCTTCCAAGAAGTCGAGGAAGCTTAAGGCTTCACAAAACTTTGTAGTTGTTGCTCAACTCAACCAGAACACTCACAACCAACCAGCTCAACCTCCTGCGAGGAAACCTTATGTTGGTACTGCACCGTTGTGCAACCGGTGCAATGGTCACCACCAAGCTCACCTACAGTGTCGTCAATGCACTTTTTGTGGACGACTCGTCCACGTTGATAATGTTTGTCATTCTGCTCCGAATCAAGCTAACCCAAACCCTGTTCAACCTCAAGGAAACCCTTCTAGACCTCCATTTCCACTTGGATCTTGCTACAACAGTGGCGAAATGGGTCATTTCAGGAACAACTGCCTGAAAGTTGTGAATGTAAATCCAGCTCGTGGATGTACGTTCAACATTAATGCTAACGAGGCTCGTGCTGACAATGATGTAGTCAACGGTACGTTCCTTGTTAACAATCATCCTGCTTCTGTTCTTTTTTATTTGGGTACCGATAGAAGCTTTGTATCACTAGCCTTTGAACCTTTGCTTTTGATGCCTAGAACTAAACTAGGAAAGCCCTTAACGGTAGAGATAGCTAGTGGTGAACCTCTTGTGCTCGACTCTGTCATTCGTAGTTGCCAATTGAACCTCAATAACCACCTTTTTCTCAGTGACCTCACACCAATGCAACTCGGGAGTTTTGACGTCATCATAGGAATGGATTGGTTAACCAAATACTATGCTAAGGTGATCTGTTTTGACAAGATTGTTCGAGTGCCTCTTTCGTGTGGTGAAATCTTAGAGGTTCGTAGAGAGAAATCCTCTAGTAGCCTAAAACTCATGACATGTACCCAAGCCCAAAAATACTTACGAAAGAATTATGTGGCCTTCTTGGCACATATCGTAGAGGAGAAAGGCAAGAGCAAGAGTATTCAAGACATCCCTATTGTTCGAGATTACTCTGAGGTGTTTCCCGAAGAACTACCTGGTTTGCCCCCAACACGTCAAGTCGAGTTTCGTATAGACCTTGTACCTGGTGCCAACCCAATAGCCAAATCTCCTTACCGTCTTACACCGTCTAAGATGCAAGAATTATCAAAAAAACTCCATGAGCTCTCTGATAAAGGATTCACTCGACCAAGCTTTTCACCTTGGGGCGGTTTATGAAGAAAAAGGATGGATCATTCCGCATGTGCATCGATTATCATGAGCTCAACAAACTCACGATAAAAAATCGATATCCCCAACCTCGTATTGATGATCTTTTTGATCAACTACAAGGTGCTACCTGTTTTTCCAAGATCGATTTGCGTTCTGGGTATCATCAGCTTCGTGTACTCGAAGAAGATATTCCGAAGACTGCTTTCCTCACACGATGCGGCCACTACGAGTTCACTGTCATGCCTTTTGGTTTGACAAATGCTCCTGCCGTCTTCATGGACTTAATGAATAGGGTTTGTAAACCTTATTTAGACAAGTTCATAATTGTTTTCATCAATGACATCCTAATTTATTCAAAATCTCGAGCTGGTCACGAACAACTTCTCCGTCTAACGATGGAACTTCTAAAGAAGGAATAACTTTATGCAAAATTCTCCATGTGTGAATTTTGGCTTAAAGAAGTTAAATTTATGGGTCACATAGTCAACGAGCAAGGAATACATGTGGATCCTTCCAAAATCAGTGCGATTAAGGATTGGAATACTGAGATTCAGGAACCGGAGAGTTTGACGGAGCTTCGGTCCTTAACGACGTGTTCGGTGCGTTTATTATTACTAAGAAAGGAGTAGAAGATAGATATGACACCGAGCAGTCAATTTCAATCTGGTCTATATTCATATCTTGACAAGTTACAGCACCATGAGACCAGTCGGACAGCATGTCCCCTCAGAGACCCAAAAGCTTGTCCAAATGGGAACCCCAACTCCCTATTTATAGGCAACAGCCTATCCGGTCCGAATGAGCTAGTGTCCATCCGTCCGGATGGACTTTACAATGTTACACCTACATTCGGATGGGGGTTTGGACTATATGTTGTCCATCCGTCCGGATGGACCTTTACAATGTCTAGTCCGTGTCCAACTTTCTCTAATCTATACAATATTCAACACACGCTCTATCTAACTATTCGCACAGTGGCAGACGTACGAAATATGCACCAACAGATTCCCCCTCGGCTGTCACTGTCGAATCGTCTTTAACACTTTGAGAACCTTGAGTCGTGTTTGAATATTCTGCAATCTTCAACTATTCTGCAACTTCAATCAGGCATCTTGAAATCTTCAATAGATTCCTCCTTGATTGATGATTCGGGTTTGCTTTGACAGAGTAAAGCACCAATTCCCCCTGAAATGAATCTTCAGGTCTTTTGCACGTTCACGACTCTCCTCTGATTTGCTAAACTACAACCTTCACGAACAATCACCAACTTGAAACTAGTCAATACATCATCCTCTGTTTCAGCTTTAACCACATCCGAGCTTAGTTTTTGATATATCATGTCAGCACCACGATCTCGCATTCCGCTTGCTCGATCTAAGAATGTACAAAAACTCAACCGGTAATTGATAGAAACTTTAAATACCCCACTGGTTAACTTCAAATCCGTAATCCCCCCTGAAGATCTGATATCCCATTTTCCGTGATCAACGGTAACGCACCGTAAGAATGACAGATCCGTGTAAACGGTATTCTCCACAATCAGCAAATCTTCATCGGAAAACAAATCATCTAGTAATGTAATCCGATCTCCAAAGCATTCGTCCACAATCAGATTCATCTCCTCGGATAATCTAGATCTCAGTAGCTATCATCCACGATCACTCTCAGATCTCCGATGCTTTCGTCCATGATCAGATATCAACACCTCAGATCATCTTGATCTCAGAAGCTTTCACCCATGATCAGATTCACATTCCCCCTGACAATCTGAAGTCGAAACCACCCGAATACTGTTGCAGCGTCACAAATTTCAAAAATACTGGAACATCTGGAATTTTGATTCCCCATCATTTTTTTGCAAATTCTGACGTCTCTATTACTGAATTCCCCCTCAAACTAAGCAATTCAGCCCTCTTTTATCTGTGAAAAAACTCGACTATGCCGAAAATATGACAATTTTCCTCAAAACGTCAGTTTTTCATCATTGCAGATTTTACGTTTTGGCCCATAAATAGTCAGATAACCTGAATGATAAACATTCTACACCAATATCATGACTACTCCACTAATTTCCACAATCCATGATCGCATCATTAAATCTATTCACTGAGCCCCAAACGGTGTCCCAAAACAACCCAGCTTGGTCGTTAAAAACCCGAAAAAATTTTCAATCACCAAATTTTTTCTGGAGACTCTCCTCTTCAGTGTGATCAAAAAATGCCTTTTTTTAGGCATTAGTCCATCCGTCCGAATGGAGTAGATCCATCCATCCAGATGGACTGATCTTGGATCACCTTGACAGTTAGCCACTTGAGTGTCTTCATCCGTCTGGATGGAGTTGATGTCCATCCGGATGAGGTTTCACCCATCCGTTTGAATGACTATATGGTCCGAATGACCATTCGCTCGGATGACTAAATGGTACGGATGGTCATCCGCCCGGATGGTCATCTGGAGGAATATGTTCTAACAACTCAAGAACACTCCAAAACACATTTTTTCGATCCAGAATCTTTATTTGTGTGAATTTCATGATGAAACTTCACAGGATTGTACGTGGATCAATTCTTAACAGATTGATGTCTTCAATTCCAAGATCCATGTAAAGGTATTCTCCACAATCAGCAAATCTTCATCGGAAAACAAATCATCTAGTAATGTAATCCGATCTCCAAAGCATTCGTCCACAATCAGATTCATCTCCTCGGATAATCTAGATCTCAGAAGCTATCATCCACGATCACTCTTAGATATCCGATGCTTTCGTCCACGATCAGATATCAACACCTCGGATCATCTTGATCTCGGAAGCTTTCACCCATGATCAGATTCACATTCCCCCTGACAATCTGAAGTCGAAACCACCCGAATACTGTTGCAGCGTCACGAATTTCAAAAATGCTGGAACATCTGGAATTTTCCCCCCTCATTTTTGCAAATTCTAGCGTCTCTATTACTGAATTCCCCCTCAAACTAAGCAATTCAGTCCTCTTTTATCTGTGAAAAAACTCGACTATGCATGACAATTTTCCTCAAAACGTCAGTTTTTCATCATTGCAGATTTTACGTTTTGGCCCATAAATAGTCAGATAACCTGAATGATAAACATTCTACACCAATATCATGGCTACTCCACTAATTTCCACAATACGTGATTGCATCATCAAATCTATTCACTGAAGCCCCAGACGGTGTCCCCAAACAACCCAGCTTGGTCGTTAAAAACCCGAAAAAATTTTCAATCACCAAATTTTTTCTGGAGACTCTCCTCGTCGTTGTGATTAAAAAAATACCTTTTTAGGCATTAGTTCATCCGTCCGAATGGAGTAGATCCATTCATCCAGATGGACTGATCTTGGATCACCTTGACAGTTAGCCACCAGAGTGTCTTCATCCATCTGGATGGAGTTGATGTCCATCCGGATGAGGTTTCACCCCTTCCGTCCGAATGACTATATGGTCCGAATGACCATTCGCCCGGATGACTAAATGGTCCAGATGGTCATCCACCCAGATGGTCATCTGGAGGAATATGTTCTAACAACTCAAGAACACTCCAAATCACATTTTTTCGATCCAGAATCTTTATTTGTGTGAATTTCATGATGAAACTTCACAGGATTGTGTGCGGATCAATTCTGAACAGATTGATGTCTTCAATTCCAAAATCTATCTGTGAATTGGCCTTTATTTTGATGATTTTCTATGTTTTAACATCAAAACTCCTGTTTAACCCAAAATTGATGAGCTTGAGTGATTTAACCGACTGTTAGATCGATTAAATTGGTATCGTAGCTCTGATACCACTTGAGATTCCAGGAACCGGCGAGTTTGACGGAGCTTCATCCCTGAATGACGTGTTCAGTGCATTTATTATTACTAAGAAAGGAGTAGAAGATAGATACGACACCGAGCTGTCACACCCCGACCGCGTAAAACAACAAATCACGGCGGAATCGACGGGGAGTGTTGTAACAGAATCATTGTTTCAAAACACACGGAAATTTGAAGTTTCGTTTTATTAAACATTAAATATTTACATCGTCTGGAAATCTAAATAAACAACTTAAACATAGTCTATCATTGTTATTAAGTCACTAAGGCCTCGTCCAGTCCTATGTGAGCATGCATCCTAGCAATCAACGTCATTCAATCAACACCTGAAACACATGTGAAAACAAACTCAGCAAAGAAATGCTGGCGAGTACATAGGTTTTTGAGAGTGTCGGATTCATGGCTAGTTTACATGTTGCAATACTTAATTAAAAACCTTGTTTTGAAAAGTATAGTATTGCGACATAATTAACCAACTCAAATCAAGTTGGTTATAAATAATAAAACCTCGTAGCCATGATTCTTAACCCAAAACATTTATTTAATTAAATCAAATTGTAAAACATCTCGTAAAAACTCGTTAATAAATCTCGTTAATAAAATTCGTTAATAAAACTCGTTAATAAATCTCGTTAATAAAATTCGTTAATAAAACTCGTTAATAAATATCGTTAATAAAATTCGTTAATAAAACTCGTTAATAAATCTCGTTAATAAAACTCGTATGGTTTATATCATTTCGAAAACCTCGTTTGTGTGTCATCGTTTCAAAATCGTTTACCCAAGTGAACTAAATAACGCCACGGTATGTAATACGATGAAAACACTTATATATAGGAAGTACCAGCGGCGTATCCACCATGCTTTCATCACATTACACCCGTCCCGTTATCTAAACACTAACCAAAAACCAATCGTTTATCCAAATCGTTTAATTCGTTAAAAATCGCTTTAGTCGTTTAAATCATTCTCGTTTTAAATTGTGAAAACTACTTTTGATTGTGTCGCTAATAACATCCAAACCTTCGCAACTCGCCTATCGCTTCTCGCATTAATAAACCACCAAAGGGTAAATTAACAATCACAGATTCAGTCGTTACCCACCTAACCCACACATAACCATGGGTGCAGTCTGATAACGGGATTTGTCAGATCCTATGGCACCATAACCTAATACTGGTCGGTTCGGCCAAAACTAATGAATATTATTCGTTATGTAAATACAACCAACAAGTTTGTTTACTTTATCAAAATCGTTACAAATTTTGTATAAACCATATCATTTATTTTTGAAACCATCGTTAAAACCTCGAAAACATTTAGAACATATGAATCACCCCAAAACAATTGAAAACAGTAAAATAGGGGAACTATGTACTCACCTGAGAATGCTTAGAGGTCTTGAACAACAACAAAGCAAAGCTAGAGGGAGCACGGAATCATTTGGCAACCTAATAACTATATAAATAAACCGGACCTAAGTCGGAAGATCGGATAGGATGAGGTTTTGTAAACCAAATGTGTATTGGAACTCATATGACACGGTTTAACAAAGTCTACATTCTAAATCGAAACCTAACCTAAGTGCTTTCGACCCATTGTGACCCATTAAGGTAGCTTACGCTACTTTAACGTGTCGTTCGCGCAAAAGCGCGTTCGAGACGTCTAACTAGTCCTATGACAAGTATTATATGCCTAAACATGATTAAATATGTTGCATAATCAATTAAGTGACAAAAGTTTATGTTACATATGCTTAATTACCAATTATGCATGAAAAGGGCATTTTGGTCATTTACCTAAGGCATATAAACTACCTATCATACAACTAATTAAACCTAAGTGACCATAAGGTATAACCTCGGAAGGTTATTCCCTATGCAACTATGGTCACTAAACACGTTTGGTCGGATCCTAATGATCGACCAAACAGGTCGTGTTCGAAAGTCTAAGCAGGTGTTTAGTCCGCTTGACTTACGACTCTACACAAGCACTAATCTAAAAGTGACGAGCTAAACATGCTAAAACATGTTTAGTTAAGTTAGAAAACAGGTTTGGTATCAAAACAAACGGTTTTGATACCCAAAAGTAGTTTGGTTACAAAATACGCGAGAATGCACATTTTGGCCGAAACTACGACTCGTCACTGAGCCTAGATAATGTGATACTCAGTAGGTATAGTCACTAGAGACTATAACCATCATGATTACGCTCACGTTATGAAGTTCAAATGAACTTCGCATTGACCATAAACTGGTCAATGCAGAAAGTCAAACGCAGTTTGACTTTCAAGCTAAAAACGCATAAAAAGAACGAAGGAATACCTACAACGGGTCCACGCAAGCAAATCTTGATCCAAGTAGCTCAGGTATGAAGCAAAGGCCCCAACTTAAAGCATCTTAGATCAGATTTGAGTGAGAATGAAATGAAGTGGGGGTTGCTATTTATAGGAAATCTAGAACCGTTAGGATCGTTCATCGTAAAACGCGCTTTAATCTGGATCGTACACATGTGGCCCATGGTTTTGGGATACTAGGGGTGCCCCAAAACCAGCTAACGGTATTGAAAATGTTACAAAATAGACGCCCCAAGTTTGACCTCATTGCTGAAAAATGCAGAAAATTAACTTTCTGTCCAGATCAGGTGCTGGCGCTACGCCACGGGATAGGCAGAAGTTGGTGGTGTAGTGCCACCAGGTAACAGCTCCAAACTTTTTGCCAAAATGGCAGAAATGGTCCCTGCACATGTTTAAGGCCTTTTTCGATGCGTTTAAACCTCGTTAACCTCATTTCAAGGCTCTAAAATGAAGTTAAAGTATAGGGAACATGAAACATGCTCAAAAACATCTCGGATGTCGGTTCATTTGGCCGTACGGTTGCGTTATTCAGTTAATTACGACAGAAGTCGTAACGACGAATCAAAAACTCTGTGATGCTCCTATTTTATCCTTACCCGTTGGCAACGACGAATTCGTTGTCTATTGTGACGCCTCAAACCTGAGCCTTGGTTGTGTTCACATGCAACAAGACAAAGTCATAGCCTACACATCGAGACAATTGAAAATCCATGAGAAAAACTACACAACTCATGATCTTGAGTTAGGTGTTGTAGTTTTTCCTCTCAAAATTTGGAGACACTACCTTTATGGTACAAAGTGAGTGGTTTTCACAGATCACAAAAGTCTCCAACATATTTTCAATCAAAAGGAGTTAACCATGAGACAACGACGTTGGGCCAAGCTTCTGAATGACTACGACTGCGAGATTCGCTACCATCCTGGTAAGGCGAATGTCGTAGCTGATGCCCTTAGTCATAAAGAACGTGTCAATCTTCATTGTGTTCAAGTTCGATATGACATCCAAACACGTATTTTCCAAGCTCAACATACTTGTGCTACACATGGCATAATGGGTAATGAATTACCACATCATCTTGAGCTTCAGCTTGAAACAAGAGACAATGGGTTACTCTACTTCTCGAATCGATTGTGGGTTCCAAATCAAAACAATCTTCGCACCTTATTAATAAACGAGGTTCATAAGACTCGTTACTCTATTCATCCTGGTGCAGACAAAATGTACATGGATCTTTATACCCAGTATTGGTGATCGGGTATGAAGAAAGACATAGCCTTGTACATACATATCTAAATGCCTAACTTGTCTCAAAGTTAAGGCAGAACATGAATACCCTTCTGGTTTGCTTGAACAACCAGAAATGACGGTATGGAAGTGGGAGAACATAGCTATGGAACTCATCACTAAACTACCGCGCACTTCTAGAGGTCATGACGCCATTTGGGTAGTCATTGATCGTCTAACAAAGTCAGCACACTTTTTTTCCGATTCGTGAGGATCTATCTACTAACAAGCTTGCAAAGATCTACGTAGATGAGATTGTATCTCGACATGGTGTTCCTTTGAACATCATATCAGATCGTGATGCTCGTTTCTCATCCCACTTTTGGAAAACCATGCAATCTGCCATGGGAACCAAACTCAATTTGAGCACTTCTTATCATCCTCAAATGGATGGACAAACCAAGAGGATGATTCAAACATTGGAGGATATGCTTAGAGCTTGTGTGATCGACTTTGGTGGTAGTTGGGATTCGCATCTACCTTTGATTGAATTCTCCTACAACAGTAGTTATCACCCCAGCATCAACATGGAACCTTTCGAAGCTCTATACGGTCGAAAATGTCGTTCATCTGTCTGTTGGAATGAAGTCGGTGAATCTCAGCTCACTGGACCCGAACTCATTCTGGAAACAACAGACAAAGTCAAGAAAATTCGCGATAACCTTCTGACAGCAAGAAGTCATCAAAAGAGTTATGCGGACAAACGACGCAAGCCCTTGGAATTCCAAGTTGGTGATCACGTCCTTCTCAAGGTATCCCCTTTGAAAGGTGTGGTTAGATTTGGAAAGAAAGGAAAACTTTCACCTTGATACGTGAGACCATTTAAGATCATTGAGAGGATCAGAAAGGTGGCCAACAAACTTGAGCTACCTCCTGAACTTGGGAACGTCCACCCAACATTCCATGTGTCCAATTTGAAAAAGTGTTTAGCTAATGAAAACCTCCACATCCCTCTCGATGAAATTCATATTGATAACACTATGCACTTTATGGAGAAACCTGTGGAGATATTGGACCGTGAAGTCAAGAAACCCAAGCACAGACGAATACCGATTGTTAAAGTTCGTTGGGAATCCAAACGTGGCCCAGAATTTACTTGGGAACGAGAGGATCAAATGAAAGCCAAATACCCACATCTGTTCTCACAAGTTTCCTCCAATTAAACTTCGGGATGAAATTTCCTAAAGTAGGGGAGACTGTGCCATTTGTATACTTTAAATCATTGTACAAATCCGAACATTTTCGTATTTAATAAAATCTTGTATTGTATTTACGAAATGCATACTCTCAATCGTTGTACAATTTTGATTATATTCATGTTTGATAAAATGTTATATTTTATTTACGCAACACGTAACCGTACGATTGAATGAAATGATATCCACGACATTTCCGGACAAAATCCAAGTTACACATGCCTTAACACCTATATATAACCTAAATTTTAGGTTAAAAGGGGTTAAAAATGACAAAACGCGATTATACAAGTCCAGGGGCCAAAACTGCCAAATTTCAAGAGTTCTGCCCTGGTCATAGGCTTACGGACCATAAGAAAGTCCCCCATACGGTCCGTAAGGACCACCCAGCATTAGAAAAATGGCAGCTGGTTGTTAACCTGCATTTCTTGGCCCCCAAGTCGTGATTTTTGCCACTTCTCACCTGCTTTGGACTCCTGGGAGGACACTAATCAGTCCCTTGACACCTCATGGGGCACTTGTCATGAAATTAAGGCCTCTTGATCACTATAAATAAATAGGTGATCAAATGCCTCATTTTAACTTGCTCATTCAAAAAAAATTATCCCTCTCTTGGAGCTTGTTTCCAGCTGATTGGAAGCCTCCTACTTGAAGTTCTGAAAGTGTTCTTCAACACAAGTAAGTACTTTCCTTAGTTCTTTCATTATTTTAGCTACTTGAGCTAAAAGTCAAACAGTTTGACTTTCTGTTTGACTTTCGGTTCTGACCATTTTTGTTCATGTAAAATTTCAATTGAACTTTGCAATGTGATCGTAATCACAAAGGTATTAATCCCTTGCAATTGCACCTTCTGATTACAACGTTTAGTAGGCGAAGTGACGAGTCAAAGTTTGATGAATTAAAAAGTTAAAAATGCATAAAAGTGCATTTTACGACGAAAACGTTTTTGGGTATTAAAACTTAACGATATGACACCAAATCAGTTTTATAACATTATTAGACATGTTCCAACATGTCTAACTCATCATTTCTAGTTTAGGGTTTTTATTTTGGTCAAAAGTCGAGTCGTTTAACTACTGCTTTGACTTCCGAATCTGACCCGTGTGGTCGATCTTAGGATTCGACCAAGCGCATTTTTGTGACCATAGTTATATAGGGAATAACCCTCTGAGGTTATACCTTATGGTCGTGTCATTTGGTTAGTTATATGAAGAGTCAATTTTATGTCCTTTTAAATTGACGAAAATGCCCTTTTTGCACATAAAATGAATTTAAGCATATGAGACCAAAGTTTTGATATTTAAACTGACGTTATAACATAATCAAACTTGTATTGACATATTAAAGTCGTCATAGGACTTATTTGGCCATCCGATCTTATAGTTACGCTTACGACTCGTTAAAGTGGCGTAAACCACTTTAACGAGTCATAACGGGTCAAAAGCACTTAGAAACTCGTCCAAATCAGAATGTAGGGTCTAATGAACCATATTACACGAGATGCTTCTCTCGTTTGGTTTATGAACCTCATTCTATCCGAATCCACCAATTAATGTCTCGACACACTCTTTTACGTTTTCTAAATATTTTGGGGTGACTCATTTGTGCTAAACCGTTTTCAAGTTTTCAAAACAAAGTCTATGGTTTATTTATAACAATATGATTTCAATAATGTGGTAAGCTTGTTGGTGCATTATCCATGACACGAATGACATTCATTAACTTGGCCTAGCCAACCAGTAGTATGTTATGGTACCATAGGACTGACAATCCCGTTACCAGACTTTCCACTGGATTTGGTGGAAGTTTGGGGAACAACATAAACTGTATTTTTAACAAACCCTTTGGTGGTTTGTTTGTCGATTTAAAGAGACCCTTTGGTGGTCTAGATGAGTCAACACATGTTTGAATGTATTCATTAAAGAACGACCATATTTTTCACAATTAAAACAAGGACGATTTGTTTATACAAAACAAGGTTGATTGGTTTATAACACGAATGATTTGTTTATAAAACGGACGATTGGTTTATAACATGGACGATTGGTTTATAACACGGACGATTGGATGATTGGTTTATGGTAAGTGATTCAGATAACGAGACGGGTGTAATATGATAAAAGCATGGTGGATACGTCGATGGTACTTCCTATATATAAGTGCTTTTATTGTGTTACATATCGTAGCATTATCTAACTTACTTCAACAAGGACAAATGGTTTTGAACGAGACACGAACGATTTTCACTTAAAGATATAAACCATACAACGTTTTCTTTTAAATTGATTTATTACTCGGTTTTACATAAGAAATGCTTTTGTCAAGATTCATGGCTACTAGGTTTTATAACTTAAACCAACTTGTTTAGTTGGTTAAATATATTGCAATACCAAACACTTTTGATACAAGATTTTCATTTATCGACTCTCGTAGTCAGACGAGGTATTGCAATAACAAATACAAAGCCATGAATTTGACACACACAAAATCTATGTACTCGCCAGCTTTTTATGCTGACTGTCTTTTCACATATGTTTCAGGAGCTAATGTTTGATGATTAGGAACGCATGCTATAGGATGGACGCGGGCCTTAGTTACTTTAAAACTTGAAAGACAATTTGATTGTATTTTGTTTATGTTATCCAAAGACAATGTAAATTTATTAATGAAATAAAACAAAACTTTAAGTACCATGTGTTGTGAAACAGTTCCTGTAATGTGACTCCCCGATGTTTCCGCTGCGATTTGTTGTTTTACGCGATCGAGGTGTTACACTTGTTGTCCTTCAAATTTCCCCATCAGATTCTAGGTTGAATAATCAACTTTTCCCTCTAAACTATATCTGCTACTAGCAAATGGTGTTGAGCCACTACTGTTTCCCCCGGTATAACCTTGCAGTCTTTCCACCATCGTCGATCCTCTCACCTCGTCAATAGATAGTCGATTTGTGTGTTACGTCCCACACTACTAAAAGTGATCAAGTGTGATTCCCATTTTTAAATAACGAGTTTAGAATACCTAGGTCATGGGCAACCGCAAATTCTAAAAGATTTGTACAAGGCTCATTCCTATCTCCTAACCCAAAACCCCCCATGTACCAACTAAAAGCCATCACTATCCTTACCAATATGCCCATTAAAATCACCTAAACATATGTAGTTCGTTTGGTCATATTTGCAAGTGTTCCAATTTCAAATTTTGATGTTTTTCAATTCCTAAACATGCATAATGCTTTAATAATCGAAACAATTTATGATGTTCATTTGTAATGTTTATTTAAATTACATATATGTATGTTTATCATCTATACATGTAGTTGTTTACACATGTTTAGCTAGAAATCGACTTGATATAAGAGAGCGTACGGATGGAATGAACACCTATCTTGAAATTCATTCCATCCCATGAAGCTTACCAATAAGATGTAAACTCATTTGAACTCACTCCAACCCATTTCAACCCTAGATGGATAGGGCACACATCTTGAAACCCATTCCATCCAATTACATTTTTTAATTTAAAAATTAAATAATGAAAAACATATATTACGATTGGAGCATTCACATTTCCCATATTGGAATGGGTTTAGGAACTCGTGTCATCCCGCCGCTCCATCTAAGAAACACCCTGTGTACCCTAAGATATTATAAGGATCTTGTTCTTAGTAAAAAGGGTTAAAAATGTATTTTGCATATAATTTCATAATTATTTTTTGTTGATCAGTTATGTAAGCACATAATTGAAAACATGTAAAGTGTGTACCTGTTATAGCATTCAGGCTAATTCATAAGCTGATGCATCCATCGATGTAGACATGATAGTCAGCTTGATCTGGTTCCCATTAGGGTGTATATGATTTATGGTGGTTAGGAATTCAAAGGATGAAGAACTCGAGATTATGAGAGAGAGAGAGAGAGAGAGAGAGAGACGAGGTCGAGGTCGAGGTGATGATGATGTTATTATTAGTCTTTAACCTTTAACCCTCTCTAATCATATCCTTAAATACACTCAAGGGGAAACCTATATTAGTTATTAAGGGTAATAAGGTCCATCAACAATTATCTACTAATATAAATAAGGTATTATTATTATTGTTATTGTTGTTATTATTATTATTATTGTTTTATTATTATTGTTGTTGTTGTTGTTATTATTATTATTATTTGATCCATTATAATATCTATATCTATATCTATACTACCTTATTAAGTAAACTGGGCTTTTTGCCCTTTCGGTAATTTGCCACGTATATAAATTTTAAAGCATTGTGTATAAGAGAAAGAAGCTATGTTAGAGGGGGTGAAATGGGACATTATCCAAAGTTTTAAGACGCCTAGAGGAGGGCAATATAGGGATTTCACCTCTGCTCCAATCCTTCATGGCCCTCAACCGGAAGAGGTTCTTAATACTGGAATCTGGAAAGCCCTCTCAATTGAATGAGCTTTTCAATATTGGAAACGGTTTCACGTTCTTTTATTTCACACATCTCATTTTTGTTCACCCGCAAAATTTCCCCGACATTTTGAGAAAGAGGGAGAGAGGGAAAGTAGACAGAGTGTGAGATCGGAGAGAGAGGGAGTTCACAGCCAGATCATACAGGGAACTGGATACACTAAAGAACTACAAATTGAAGAAAAATCCTCCTTCTCAAACGAAGAACAACAACCCTAAAGTTGAATACGCCGATAAAACGGTGGGAGCAATCAATCAATTAGGCTTGAAGGATTTAGTCCTTGATTACTGATGTCTGAAACCGAAGATTCAGGCACAAATTAAAGGCTCACTCTTGCCCTCGACCCTTCCACTACCCTCATCGATTCAAGCTTATTGAATGTAATTCTTCCATTGAATCGTCTCTCCTATAACTGTTGTGTGACAGCAACTCCTCGATGAGATTCCTGAATTCATCATCTTGGTTAATCAAGATTGTCTGTAAGTTTTGAGTCTTGATAGTTGATTGATGTTCTGGTTGTATTTGAGAAAGAAAACTCGAGTCTTTGTAGGTTATTGGGGTTGAGTTTTGAATTCTTGGTTGTAAATTGTTTTCAGATAAAATTTTACAATCATTTTTTACCATTTTTATGATTATGTTCATCAATCCTTTAATTCAGGGATTCATCAATCGCCTTAGCAACCGTAGTTTCAGACTAGAGAGTGAAGATGGTAGTAGGGCATGTGTATGACAACGGAACTTACAAAAGGGTTCATTTGCATCAGCCTAAATGTTGGCATACCATCACCGGAAAGGACATGTGCGCCATGAATCATGATGTGGTAGTTCACTATGTTTTGATTTTAATTGTAAATTCACGGCACGATCCTTCAGTTAAGTGCGTCTTTTTTTAAATATTTAGATCATTATGGTAATAAATAGTTTGTTTTGTAATTGTAATGAACACATTTTTTTGTTAAGTTTTCTTAAAATGATCCAATTTTAAAACAGGAACCCGTACTAAAGAGCATGTGATTGATGTAGGCGGAAGAGAACGATGCGGGTGGGAATCAAAATGAGGGAAACGGAAGAGGAGGCGTTTTGGAGGCAAAACTATAACCGAGGGGCATGGTCATGGTGGCAATGACTACACCCAACCTAGAGGTAATGGCTATTACCGTCGGCAAGGTCAAGAGAACCCGACCCATTCCAAGTCGCCCCAGTTTTCTAAAAATGGTCAATTGTCATCTGAAAAAAGGAGGTTCGGGTTTGCTACTATACTCTTAACTGATGTTCAGCCATATCACCAACAAGTGACACTGATCTCCTATGTAGTCTAATATGAGCAGTGGCATTGCTTGCTCAAAATGCCCCACAAAACAAAGTTATAAGACCCCGTGGCAAAAACTTAGAGATTTTGTTTTGTTTATTGATCCCCACCTACATTACCTGGAGTCTGGACCATTAAATCTCCACTTTCTGAGTGGAACAGTTCATTGCCATTCTGGTTGTTTCTAATAACTGATGAAACATAGGGTGCTTTTATGGCTTTCTCTGTGAAACGTGATTTTACCATCATAATTAGTGTTAGTTGTAAATAGTTGAAGGACCTAGTTGTTAACTAGAGGTCTCTACATGCAATTATAGATGTCCTTACATGCAATTATAGGTGTCCCTACATGTAATTAATATTTACTTGTTGGTCCCTCCTTCCCCTATAAATAGAGGGATCCTCTTCATTTGTAAATACACTTTTCATTAATACAAGTTCATATTTCCTTTCCATTTCATACCTGTCTCTTTTACATGGTATCAGAGCTAAAGGTTTCTTAGCTTATGAGTGTCTTTCGGGTGACCATTTCCGGCTAAATTTCCGGTCACCACCAGTACCGTATAACCTTCTACTCCTTAAACCCATTCTAGATCTGCCCAAACACACACACCACTCCAGTCCACTTCAGATCTGCTCAAACACCCAAAACCACCACAACCCGTCACCTATTTTCTTAGATCCGACACTTTTTCCGGTGAGTTAAACTACACCGCCACCACCACTGTGCTCGGAATCACCCGATCTACAAAGCCCCAAAAACCGTACCACGAACCACCGCCACACGCGCTCCCACACGCCACCACTCTCCGTCTTCTTTTCAGTGCGTCGGCGCGTGAAGGCGCGTGGCTCCTCCACCAGTCGTCGTCTTCTTTTCAGTGCAGTCGGAGTTCCTTCCCCGTCAGTTCCGTCCGGTTAGTTTTTCAATCCAAGCATTTTTTGTTTTCTGCCTCGGTTCACGTGCTCGAGTTTCAGTTCGTTTTTTGGGTTAAACAACTTTTCAAATAGGAGACGAACGAACTCACACCATTGCATGCACCAAGGAGGAGTATGATTTGCTTCAACGGTTCCTTGCCTTTTGGTCATCGGGTCCTCAAACCAACTCAGTACAACCAGGTACGTTTTCTGGCTTTGACTTATCCTGGATTATTGATTCTGGAGCTACTCATCACATGACTGCGAATCAAGGAATTCTCACTAGCCTTCATAATACCTCTTACTCACCGGTTAAACTTGCAGATGGTTCCTCGTGCCCCGTACGTGGCATTGGATCCATTCAGAACCCAGATAGCCTAAACCTGTCTTCTGTTCTTCTTGTTCCTAACTTCCCTGCCAGTCTTTTATCTGTCAGTCAGATTACTAAACGAAATAATTGTTCCGTTACCTTTTATCCTACTCATTGTACCTTTAATGAACTAGGTACTAACCGAGTAATTGGTACCAGCCTCGAATCAGGAGGTCTCCATCGAATGTCTTCATTGTCGCATCCCAAAGCAAACATCTCTGAGTCTAGTATCTTTGAAACTCATTGTCGGTTAGGCCATCCCTCAGCAGCCATCCTACGACAAATGAGACCTGGCATCTCTATTCCCGATAACTTCCATTGTGAGTCATGTCAGCTCGGTAAACATACTCGACGTCCTTATCCTCCAAAAGTGTCAAGCCGAACCATTTCCATATTTGAACTTGTCCATTCAGATGTATGGGGTCCATGTCCAGTTAAGACTACATTGGGCTTTCAATACTTTGTTACTTTCATTGATGATTATTCTCGTGCCACATGGGTTTACCTATTGAAATCCCGTAGTGAAATCAACTCGATATTTCGTGAATTCCATGCATATGTCAAGACCCATTTCAAAACATCCATCCAAACCTTACGCACCGATAATGCTAAAGAATATATGTCCACCGATTTCTCTACATATCTCAAATCACAAGGTATTATTTGTTGGTGCACTGAATGTCTGCTGACTACGTCTTAATTGAGTCTTATGTCTAGATAGGTTAAATGAGTGCACAACAGTGTTTGAATTAGGGTTTAGTCATAGTTTAGATGGCCTGTCCGTTTGAAGATGGCCTGTCCGTTTGAAGATGGCCTGTCCGTTTGAAGAGTGTTCCGTTTGAACAAAGTGTGTCATCTTCAAACGGAAGGGTGACTAGTATATATAGGTTGTGTGCATGCTCATTTGAAACGGACTAGTGTGTGTGTGAGAGACAAGGTGCTGCCGGATTTTTGTCAAAATACATTGTAAAGTCTCGAAAAAGCGTTAATAGAAAAGAATTGAAAGGAACAAGCTGTTGTGACTTGGTTTACTTTGATTCCGCCTCTATAAACTAAGATGAACTGCCTTTACTGACTGTTTAGGGTCACGTACACGATCCAACAAGTGGTATCAGAGCTCAGGACGAGGAGTTCATACCAAATTCAGCTTGATTACTTCGGATTCTCTCACTTCTACCTTTCTTTTCTGATTTGAACAAGTGTTTACAGTTAAAATGGCCTGAAACTTTCACATATCAAACGAAATACACTATTAACTAATCCTTGAAAATTTGAAACTAAAATTCGACCTAAAACTGATTGAAAACATCCATTCCGTTTGAAAATGTTCGTTAAATGCTGACGTCATCCGTTTGAAGCTTGACATTCCGTTTGAAACTGGCTTCAAGTTTGAAACTGGCTTCCGTTTGAAAAGTGTCTAAAAGTTTGAAACTGGTTTCCGTTTAAAAGTGTCTAAAAGTCTAAAACTGGCTTCCGTTTGAAAGTGGTTTCCGTTTGAAACTATTCGTTTGAGAGTGAATTGTTTGAAACTTGATTAGTGCTGTCCCAAACGGAATAACAGTTTCCGTTTGAAAAGAACCATTTTGTTTAAACTGATCGTTTGTTTGTTTGTTTGCAGGTGATTCGAGGTGATTTACAAGGCGCAAATACCGAGAAGTTGAAATATTGTAGACTTTGAGATAAATTTTTTTAAGTCACTTAACAAAGAAGTTGTGGTTAAAATGTTTGACGAAAAGGAAAACAAGAATCTTGAAAATTTAAATGATTGGCCTAGTGAATCTTGGTATGAGAGGAGAAGTGATAAAAATGTTTATGTTAAAAGATTCGAAATTTTTTTGTGTATGAAGAATGAATCATTGGAGAAGTTGGAAAAACGATTTAATGAGTTAATTAACAAGTTAGAAAGACATGGGATACGTTTTTCAAATGATGAAAAAATTTCAAGATTTGCTGATGCATTACCTTTGGAATGGGATAAATATTTGCGTGAACTGAAACGGAATTCTAATTTTTCATACTATGGTTTAAGAGATTTCATCAATACACTTAAATCACACAAGTGTAATGAAGAATCAAGAAAAAGGAAGTTAATGGATGAAATAAAAGAAGATTTAGAAAAGATAAATTTGGATGTAATCATTGAAATGAGAAAAAGAATTTCTGTGTGTCTTGCTGCAAAAAATGTTATGAAATACGATATTAAGAGGGGTTGTTATATTGATGAATATATGAATCCTCTTGATTTTGTTAAAATTTTTTGTGCAGGTACATACAAGACAGAGATACAGGATATTTCAAAGATTGAAGAATCCAAGAAAAATGAAACTTCAAAATATGAAGTGGTGTGCGAAAAATGCGAAAAATTTGAAGCAGAAAATGTCAATCTCTTGAAAGATGTGGAAGATTTGACATTGGAAAACAAAGCTTTGAAAGACGAGAAGAAAGCTGATAATGAACAAATTTTGGAGTTGCGCTTGAACTGCGAAACTAAAATCTGAAAATGACAAACTTTTGAAGAATGTTGAGAGTTTGTCATTAGAAAACAAAAATTTTAAAGAAAAAGATTTTGAAAAAGAAAAATTAAAGATTGAAAAAGATTTTCAAAGTCAAATAAAGATTCTTGAAGATGGGAGATCTGTTTTTAGCAGGAATATTATTAAAAAGCAAAAGGTAATAAATTCCCATCGTCAGACGATTATTCGACTTGAAAAAGAAGCTGAATGTGATAGAAAGAAAATCAAAGATTTAGAGAATAAATTGAAAAGTTTTGTGACTTCTGCATCACATGTTTGTCCAAAACCGATCAATTATGTTCCAATAAGTGAAAATGTCACAAATTTTGACAAAGTCAAAATTGAAGATTGTGATGATAAATCTGATGATGAAAAAGAAAAAGAAGAAAAAAGAAAAGCATTTATGAAATTAAATGAAATGTTTAAAAATACTGTTTTACATTCTACTGAGAAAGGTGAATGCTCAACGCAAAAACCTGTAAAGAAGAATGTGGAACAGAAACAAAAAGATAAAAAATCGAAAAATTTTCAAAAAGAAAATAAAAGCTCATCAGATCAATCATCTAATCACAATAAAAAATCACAAAAATTTAAAAATCAAAACTCAAAAATAGTTGATAATCAGTGGTGCAGTTTTGACCACAGTGCTCAAATGCCAAATAAAGGATACAAGAGGAGACATGAGTACCACAAGGCAAATCAATGTTTTGATCTAAGTGTGTGGTATGAAGACGGTGTGTGGTATGAAAGTAGTGAGAGGTATGATAACAGAGTGTGTTACACTTGTGGATTTCAAGGACACATTGCTGTTAACTGCCAAAGTCAGAGAATCGAAACAAGAAGGTGCTATGAATGCCACATCAGAGGACACATTGTCAGAGATTGCCCAATGAGATCAAAAGGAAGATCGAGGGCTGAATCTCAGAAAATGGGAAAGAAATCAGTCAGTGTCAAGCCCAAAGAACAGAAAGTTCAAGAACCAAAAGTTCAAGAACAGAAAGTTCAAGAAAAGAAAATTAAGCTTTCACAAGGGCAGAAAGACAGACTGAGGAAGAAAAGGAAGAAGTATCTGGAAAGGATTTTGTCCTCGGATAAAACTGGTAATCCGAGAAAAAGTTCTGATGAATTGTTTTCCTCAACTGCAAAGGCAAGCAAAACGAATTCGTCAGATACAAATCTAAGGACAAACGGGAAAGAGAAAAGGAAGTTAAAGAAAGAAAAATTAACTAAGCAAAATGATAACCAATCAAAGAAAGTTAATTTTTCAGACAAAATCTTAATCAAGGTTTTCGAATATAAAAGAGACCGTGAAAGTTTATTCATTTCACAGGCTAATAAATTTGGAAAACCTAGATCTAGTAAGAATTGGGTACCAATGAAGGTTGGCGATGAATTTGTTTCTTCAAAAACAAAGGAGCCATGTGTTGGCAATGAATCTGACTTTTCAAAGTCAGACAAGCCATGTTCAGGCAATGATTCTGGTTTGTTAAAACCAGAAGAGCCATCTGTTGAGGTAAAAACTGTCAAACCCAAGATTGGTCAGGCTTGGGTGGATCTTTTCAAATGAAAAACCTGACTTGCCGGAGTTCCCAGGTTGGTAAGTGTGGAACAGGAATCGGCATATTTCTTGAGAAATTCACAGGTTGGTAACTGTGATATTTTGAATCACAAAAGACTAATCAAGGACATTAAGTTGTACATGATTTATCTTTCCGATAAGTGGATAAAGGTGAACAATGTGATAAAAGAACCCCAAATTTGTGAAATGACACATAAAACTAATTTTTCGGAAAAACCATTTTGATTAAAACAAACTTAAGTGTTTTGAAATCTAAATGGGAAAATAGTTTGTTGTCAGGGGGAGTTCTGATTGTTAAGCCGAGTGAATGGCGAATTGAAGCGATTCGATATCAGTTTGTCATTTTTGTATAGTTTGTTTTCAAATTTTCCTTGAAAATCAAAATTGAAACATATTTTGATTTTAGGGGGAGAAAAAATTTAAAAAATTAGAAAATTTGAAAATGCCAAAAACTTTGAAAAAGCAAAAATGAGTTTTGTTGTGAAAAGAGGAAATGATAGTAAATCAGTGGACTATCACAGCATGCTAAAGAAATGTAATGTCAAAAGTGATAAACGGTCTCACTAATGATATGCCAGTAGGTTTTTGCACATTTAGTAGATTGTGACGAGATATAAACCTAAATTCAAACTTGCTTATATCGTGGGTATCATCTCTCGGATATATGGGTAACCCCCGAAATCTCGTTTGAAAGATTCCTTTTTCTGATATACTAGGTCTTTATACTCAGTGATATCTGGGGTATTATTCCGGGACTTCTGCTGAATGGAAGTTCTGACCTAGTCCTCGAATAATATTTTCCGCAATGCTTGAAACATAGCATCACCCTCAGCATATATGATAAGACAATAAAATTGCTTAGCAATGTTGTTGTAAAAAAGATCCTCTAAAGGGGACACACCCAAAAGTTGAGTCATGATCTCTCTGCTGAATGGTAGTTTTGACCTGAGCTCTCATGATTCTTCATAATTTATTCCCCTTATAGATATCATTTGTGTTATACTCACCTGTAAGACTGAATATTGGGATCTGGATACGGGAGTATATTCTGAGGTGGGACACGCGATTAAGTTTAAGTATCTAAGACATTAAACTCGTATCTCGAAGCAGTTGACTTTGTGTGAAAATTTAAGTGGACCAGTATACTGACAATCTATGTGAATCGTTTAGAACTTAAAATGTCTAAAGCTTAACGGTGCTAGTGATTTGTCTCATGAACTGATATGATCCTCTTACACAAACTCACAAAAATATTGTTTGAAGATATTTCTGTACTACATTTCCTTGAAAATCAAAAATCCAAAAATATTGTGTTTAGTTTTAAATTTTGAAAAATACAAAAAGATTTTCGACAACTGATGTTGGAAAGCAGATTTTCAAAATTCCGAGTGTTAAACATGATGAATCACATTGGGTTGGGAGAATATGTTGAAAAATTTTGAATGTTATATACAAATGTTTTGAAAGATTATGTGATTAGTTAATCAAGGTCATTCACTTGAACTTGTTGTAATTATTACAGATTGATGAATGAATGATTTCTACCAGAAAGTTTCTTAAATCTAAGTGTTATAAATTTGTGAAACTTATGATTGGGTAGAGTATATGCAGGTAACAGGAATGTAGTTCCCCATGGCAACGAAATGTCAAAGTTTGAACCAGAATTTAAAGCCCTAGCTTATCGAGAGGGGGAGTCTGCGAAAGGGGGAGTTAGATTTCTGGATCAACAGATAAAGGGGAGATTGAAGATGGAGCTAGGTTGATTTTCTGAACCTGTGAAGAAGGAGCTTTACAATGACAAAATTTGGAAAGAGACAAAGACTAAAGACTCGACGCCAAAGACTTCGTCAACATCCAAGGGGGAGTCTGTTGGTGCACTGAATGTCTGCTGACTACGTCTTAATCGAGTCTTATGTCTAGATAGATTAAATGAGTGCACAACAGTGCTTAAATTAGGGTTTAGTCATAGTTTAGATGGCTTGTCCGTTTGAAGATGGCCTGTCCGTTTGAAGATGGCCTGTCCGTTTGAAGATGGCCTGTCCGTTTAAAGAGTGTTCCGTTTGAACAAAGTGTGTCATCTTCAAACGGAAGGGTGACTAGTATATATAGGTTGTGTGCATGCTCATTTGAAACGGACTAGTGTGTGTGAGAGAGACAAGGTGCTGCCAGATTTTTGTCAAAATACATTGTAAAGTCTCGAAAAAGCGTTAATAGAAAAGAATTGAAAGGAACAAGTTGTTGTGACTTGGTTTACTTTGATTTCGCCTCTGTAAACTAAGATGAACTGCCTTTACTGACTGTTTAGGGTCACGTACACGATCCAACATTATTCACGAGACTTCTTGCGCATATACATCTCAACAGAATGGTGTTGCTGAACGCAAGAACCGCCATCTGTTGGATGTTACTCGCACACTCATGATTCATTCTCATGTTCCTCGACAATTTTGGGGTGATGATGTTCTTACTGCGGCTTATCTGATTAATCGTATGCCATCGTCTGTTCTTCATGGTCAAACGCTGTTCTCTGTTTTATTTCCTAGAGGAACTCCGTTTCCTCTTGAGCCTCAAATTTTTGGATGTGTAGCTTATGTCCATGATCATCGTCCCGGAGTCCCTAAAATCGACCCTCGAGCCATTTGTTGTATCTTTGTGGGTTACTCACGTGTCCAGAAAGGTTATCAGTTTTATAGTCCTTCTCTTCGTCGATATTTTACCAGTGCTGACGTCACCTTTGATCAGTTGTGCCCTTTCTTCCCAGAATCTTCCATTCCAGTTTCTGACATGTTTCCTGATCCTGATATACCTGAGTCTCACATCATTCCTACCTTTCCTGTGTCATTTATTCCCTCTACCCCTTCGGTCTCAGACACCACAGTTCCAGCTCCTATAGCTTCGGGCCTTCCGACAGATCCTCCGCCATTACTCTACACATATTCTCGAGGAGGTAAGGATCAGACCTCAGCGACCCTTGATCCCCAGCCTACCCATGCCTCTGGTACGTCCTCAGCTCCGCCTGCCATGACCGAACCTGACACACCCTTGCCAGATACTACCTCAGGTACCCCTGCTTATGACCCTCCGGGTGCACCATATCCCGATATACCCATTGCCTTCCGTAAGGAACCTAGACGTTCCACTCGTTATCCCATTCAGAATTATATTGCCTACGCTCATCTCTCTACTGAGTCACATGCCTTTACCACTTCCCTGGATTCCTACCCGATTCCCAAGAATGTGATGACAGCTCTGGCTCATCCAGGATGGCGTCAAGCCATGGAAGACGAGATTGGGGCCATACGGGCCAATCAGACTTGGGATCTTGAACCACTTCCTCCTGGTAAGTGTGTTGTTGGTTGTCGTTGGGTTTTCACAGTAAAACTTAACCCTGATGGTTCGCTACATCGTCTGAAAGCTCGTCTGGTAGCTAAAGGTTATTCTCAAGCTTATGGTATTGATTATGATGAGACTTTCTCCCCGGTTGCCAAGATGCCCTCTGTGCGTATTTTTATTGCTCTTGCTGCCATTCATCATTGGCCGCTCCACCAGCTTGATGTCAAGAACGCATTTCTCAATGGTGTTCTTGAGGAGGAGGTTTATATGGAGCAGCCACCTGGGTTCATTGTTGAGGAGGAGGCCTCAAAAGTATGCAGACTACGCCGTTCCCTATATGGTCTCAAACAGTCTCCAAGGGCATGGTTTGGTCGCTTCTCTAGTGTTATGGGAGAGTTTGGGATGGTTCGTAGTGCATATGATCACTCTGTATTCTTTAGACATCATCAGGGCCGAAGGATTATTCTAGTTGTTTATGTGGATGATATCATAATTACAGGGGATGATGAAGATGGGATTACCAAGCTTAAACAGTTCCTTCAGTCTCAGTTTCAGATTAGTGACTTAGGTCGACTTCGGTACTTCCTTGGCATAGAAGTATCTCGTTCCCCACAAGGAATACTCCTTTCTCAGCGGAAGTATGTCCTTGATATGCTAACTGAGTGTGGCTTATTGGGCTGCAAACCGGTTGATAGTCCTATGCTTCCTACGAGGAAGTTCCTTCCAGAGGACGGAAGTCCAATGAAAGATCCTGAGCGATACAGATGATTGGTCGGAAAACTTAACTACTTAACTGTCACCCGACCAGATATCTCCTTTGTCGTTAGTGTCCTAAGTCAGTTCATGGCCACTCCGTACACGGGACATTGGGATGCTGCTCTCCGTGTCTTAAGATATCTCAAGACCACACCAGGCCTGGGGATCTTATATTCTGATCAGGGTCATTGTCTAGTGGGTGCTTTCACAGAAGATGGAGATGGACGTATATCTGGATTTTCATATGCAGATTGGGCAGACTGTCCTATTTCCCGTAGATCCACCACTGGGTATTGTGTTTTTGTTGGCGGAAACCTTGTGTCCTGGAAGAGTAAGAAACAACACACCGTATCCAGATCAAGTGCTGAATCAGAGTACAGAGCTATGGCAGATGTTACATCGGAGATGATATGGGTTCGTCGTCTTCTTAGAGAACTTGGGGTTATCTCTGAAGACTTGATGCGATTGTACTGTGATAATCAATCAGCTATACATATAGCCAAAAATCAAGTATTCCATGAGAGAACTAAACACATTGAGGTTGATTGTCACCTAATCAGAGATCGGATAGTCGGTACTCAAAAGGATCCTCCATCGATTCAGCCAATCCATGTTAGGACGGAATTCCAACTAGCGGATATCTTCACGAAACCACTTCGGAAGCCACAAATAGACTTCATATGTAACAAGTTGGGTATGATTAACATCTATGCTCCAACTTGAGGAGGAGTGTTTGTTGTAAATAGTTGAAGGACCTAGTTGTTAACTAGAGGTCTCTACATGCAATTATAGATGTCCTTGCATGCAATTATAGGTGTCCCTACATGTAATTAATATTTACTTGTTGGTCCCTCCTTCCCCTATAAATAGAGGGATCCTCTTCATTTGTAAATACACTTTTTATTAATACAAGTTCAGATTTCCTTTCCATTTCATACATGTCTCTTTTACAATTAGTATTAGCAATGCTCCCGGTTCAAGAACCTAAAATCCACACATATAATGTGACTGCATTACCAACAGTTACCAAGTTGCTAAACACAAATGACCCTCCGGTTACACGAGTAAGAAGGAGCAAATTTGTACCTACTCTTGAACTACAAGATTGTTTTTACGTTTAAATCACGTTGGCACTTGCCCCAACAGTAAGAATGAACAAACGACCCGAACCCATTTCAAATCATTACTCAACTTGTCCAACCCACCCATTTTGGCACGTATAGTGGTGGATAAAAATTTGTTCTCTTACTCATTTACATGTACCTCTTTTGGATTTTTTTATGTTTAATCACTTAACAACTTTTGTTACTCTTATTTTTGTTTATTGTGCCTTTGTAGCTTTGGCCCATATATGCAGCTGGCAACACAGTGCCTATTCCCTTTTTGAGGGCAACTAATATATATCCTATAGCATTGTTATCTGAGAATGTTCTTGGAAGTCAACATGTGGATAAGGTTGGGAATGTAGTTGTAGAAGCATTGCAAGAGCTGACAAAATGAGGTAATGGGCACTTTTATGTTTAGGCCGAGTCAAGTCAGTCTGGGTTCACTCAAACATATTTCGTTTAAAATCTTAATTCACAAACCATTAGTGTGTTTAAAATTAAGAAAAGTTCCAGATACCCCCCTAAAAATTTGCATACTATCATATATCTAATAGATCAGATATGCAGATTAGGGTTTGAGTGTATTGAATATTGATGTTCGTATTCGAATTGGTGAATCACCAGAATTGTTACAGGAATGTATATATACATGACGGCATATTTGATAACCGCCCACACTTATGATATCTAACTATAATACTAATAATGTTACATATTATTCTAATATCATGAAATATTATATCTATCTTATAATCCTAATCCTTCTAATATTCCCTCCCGTAAGCTAGATTGGATTAACATGGAGGAGCTCTTTAATCCGCTTGAAGTCTTTTTGCTGCAGCGCCTTGGTAAGGATGTCAGCGATTTGTTCCTTTGTTGAACAGAAACTAACCTCTACATCATCATTCTTTATGAGATCTCGGATGAAATGATACTTAACTCTAATTTGTTTACTTTTCCCATGATAAACTGGATCTTTGGCCAAGCATATTGTTGATTTGTTGTCACATTAGATAGTTGGAGGGCACTCCATATTCATGTGAAGTTCATTTAGTATTCCCTTCAACCAAAGTGCTTGACATCCAGCCATTGATAGAGCTATATATTCTGCTTCAGTTGAAGACAATGCAACCACCTTTTGTTTCTTCGATTGCCAAGCGATTGCTCCGGACCCTAGGTTAAAAACATAACCAGTTGTGCTTTTACTATCATCAATATTCCCTGCATAGTCGTTGTCACTATAGCCTACTAACTTTCCTTTGCTTCCTTTGGAGTAAATTATTCCGTGATTTATCGTTCCTTTTATGTATTTTAAGATCCTTTTACCGGCTTCCCAATGACTTCTTCTTGGCCTTTCCATGAATCGGCTGACTTTACTAACTGCAAACATAATGTTTGGGTGAGTGTTTGTAAGATACATCAGGCTTCCCACAAGACTTCTGTACATATTCTGGTTCACTTCTTCTTCTGGATCATCCTTAGTTAGTCGTTGACCATATTCCATTGGAGTTGAGATTGTGTTGCAATTTTCCATCTTAAACCTTTTGAGTAAGCCTTTTGCATATCTCTGTTGTGACACTAGAATATTTCCATCTTCATATTTAACTTCCATACCTAGGAAGTAATGCAATGTTCCTAAGTCTGTCATTTCGAACTCATGTTTCATCGATGTCTTCAGCTAATTTATCATACCTAATGAATCACTTGCTATGATCAGATCATCTACATAAAGTCACACCATCATCTTTGAATCTTTCGTGTTTTTTTATGAACAAGGTGTGTTCATAAACACATTTTCTAAAACCGTTCGATCTAAAGAATTCATCTATTCTGCTATACCATGCCCTTGGGGCTTGTTTTAGGCCATATAGAGCCTTCTTGAGATGGCATACCTTATGTTCTTCTCCAGGTTTAATGTATCCTTCTGGTTGTTCAGTGTAAACTGGCTCATTCAGGTTACCATTCAAGAATGCCGTTTTTACATCTATTTGATGTAAATACCAGTTGTTACGAGCGGGTAAGGCTAAGATCAATCTGACCGTGTCGAATCGGATCACCGGTGCAAAAACATCGAGGTAATCAATGCCATATTTTTTATTGTAACCCTTTGCCACTAATCGTGCTTTGTACTTGCTCACCTTTCCATGTTCATCATACTTTGTCTTGAAAATCCATTTTACACCTATAGGTCTTTGATTATTGGGAGGATCTACTAGTTCCCAGGTTTCATTTCGATGTATTGATTCCATTTCCCTATCCATTGCTTCCCTCCATTTATTATCTTTGTGAGCCTCTCCGTATGACATTGGATCTGCATCAGCATACAAAACGAAGTTTGCTGCATCTTCTGTCACAAGTTGAGCATTATATAACTCATCTACTTGTTCTTTTGTAAGCTGCTAAGTTTCTTCGTATATCTCTGAAATGTCTCTAGTCTTCAACACTTCATTTTCTGACGAGGATGATGATGAGTCTTCCTCCCCTTGATTGTTATTCTGACTTCCAGCTTGACCATTACTAACCTGTTCTCCGTATTGATCATTCAGATCTGCAGTATCAGTTTGCAGATTTCCTTCAGCAGTGACTATGTCACTTGTATCAGTTATATCTCTTCCAGGACCTTCATCATCTGGATAGTTTAGTTGAACACTTGAGTCTCTTTCATTTCTTTCAGAACCTTCCCAGTCTTGACTCTCATCAAAATGAACATCTCGACTAATAATGATTTTATTCGTTATTGGATTATGAAGTTTGTATGCCTTACTATGTTCACTGTAACCTATCATTATGGTCTTCTCCGTCTTGTCATCTAATTTTCCTCGATGCTGTTTTGGTATGTGTGCATATGCCACACTTCCATATATCCTTAGATGTGATACGTCGGGTTTCCTTCCGCTCCATGCTTCTTGTGGTGTCACATGTTGTATTCCTTTAGTTGTGGCTCGATTCAATAGATACATGGCACATGCCACTGCTTCTGCCCAGTAAGAGTGAGACATCCGTTTCATCTTCAACATACTTCTGCTAAGTTCCATAAGTGTCCTGTTTTTTCGTTCGGCAACCCTGTTTTGTTGGGGAGTATATCTCGTGGTGAGTTGATGACGAATTCCATTGTCTTTGAGGAAATTTTGAAATTCATGGCTGCAGTACTCTCCTCCTCTATCAGTACGTAATCCTTTTATCTTATAATCTGCTTGATTTTCTACCAAGCTTTTGAATGTCTTGAAGTAGACTAAGGCATCTGACTTCAATTTTAAGAAGTAAACCCATGTTTTTCTTGAGAAATCATCTATGAAGGTGATGAAGTATCTATAACCTTCAATAGAGATCGTTCTCATAGGACCACATATGTCTGAGTGCACCAGTTGTAGGGGCTTACTTGCACGCCACGTGGTTTGTTTCGGAAAAGGTTTCCTGACATGTTTTCCAAACAAGCAGCCTTCACAAACACTTTGTGGAGACTTGGAGCTTATTTTTAGGCAATCCTTTCACTACCTCCTTTGTTCCCATGTTATGGAGTGTTTCGAAATTAATGTTTCCATAACGTTTGTGCCATAAAACTGACGGTTCTTGAGTCATCATATTGCACACTCGTGGAGTAACATCATAATTCAGATTTAGAGGGAACATCTTATTACCGGTCATCTTAACACTTCCTATGGGCATCCCTGTCGGATCTTTGATAACACATGCATAATTATGAAAGTTTACTTCATATCCCTTTTGCACGAGTTGTCCTACACTTAAAAGATTATGTTTTAGGCCTTCTACATAGAAAACATTGGGCACCTTCTTCTCCACACCTCTCACTTTGATTGTTACATCACCACTTCCTAGGACTTCGAGTCTCTTATTGTCACCGGTCCTTACTTCTCTTCTTTCAGACTCATTTAGGGTAGTAAACAATCTCTTATTTCCGGTCATGTGATTGCTACATCCGCTGTCTAAATACCAGCAATCCTCTTTAGTAATTTCTTCCATATTGAAAATCATAAATAATGTCTCATTATTTCCCTCATCATTTTCTTCTTCATGCATTAAAACACTGTTGTTCTTATCATTATCATCCTTCTTCTGACAGAAACGTGTAGTGTGCCCTATTCTTTGGCAATTAAAGCATCGAATTTGTCCATAATTTCTACCTCTTCCCCTACTTCTTCCTCTACCGGTTTTGTCTGATCTGAAATATCTTGACCGATCTTGATTTGCATTCTGTACTTGAAATGCTTGTTCCATTGGAACATCATCGTATTGTTTAAGTCTCAATTCATGAGACTGTAATATTCCGAGTAATTCTTCAGTGGTTATAGCGGACAGATCTTTGGATTCTTCTATTGCTACTACCACCGATTCATATTTTCGTGTTAAACTACGAAGAATTTTCTCAATAATTCGTTGTTCGGTGATATTTTCCTCATTTAAACATAATTGATTAACTATCACCGTTGTTCTATTAACATATTCTTCTATTGTTTCACTGTCTTTCATTCTTAATGCATCGAATTCACATCTTAAAGTTTGGAGTTTTACCGTCTTGACTCTGTGTTCCCCTCGGTAAGCCTTATGAAGAATATCCCATGCTTCCTTTGACGTTTTGCTTGTTGCAATTCGTTCAAATATTGTATCATTGGCCGCTTGAAACATGATATGCAGAGCCTTCTTGTCTTTCTTAATGGTTTCTTTGTGATTATTCCGATCACTCTCCGATGCTCCGGCAGCGGGTTCTCTGTATCCTTCTTCTACAATTGTCCACAGATCTTGAGATTCCAACAACACCTTCATCTGTATATGCCAGTGGAAGTAATTTTGTCCCAATAATTTTGGAATTTGAGTTTGAATTCCTTCATTCGATTTTGATTGAATAAACTGATGGATTTCGAGTATTTTAATTTATCGAATTCTGGATTGATGTGGCTCTGATACCACTTTAATAGATCAGATATGCAGATTAGGGTTTGAGTGTATTGAATATTGATGTTCGTATTCGAATTGGTGAATCACCAGAATTGTTACAGGAATGTATATATACATGACGGCATATTTGATAACCGCCCACACTTATGATATCTAACTATAATACTAATAATGTTACATATTATTCTAATATCATGAAATATTATATCTAGCTTATAATCCTAGGGAAAAGATCAAATAGGAAGTTTATTTTGGTTAGGAAGTGTAGGAAGCAATATGATTATGACATGTGGCAACATTTAAAATAAAGAAAAAGGGTATTTTAGTCAATCCAACCCTTTCTTCTTCCTTTTCAAAACCCAGTAACTTCAAAACTCACCATTTTCAAAACCCACCATCTTCAACCATTTCTTCACTTTCTATCTCAATTCTCAATAATCACTACATTATAGTGCGATTTTCATCACCAATCAATGATTCAAACACCCGATCAACGTGTTCTTCAACTTTTTTGAAGAAAACCCAGTTTAATTTCATACAAAATCTCGTTTTTTCCGGTGATTTTGAAGATAATCACTCGATCCGTTCGATTCGAGCGCTGATAAGTGTTTTAATCATTCAAAAATTGTCAATTGTTGAATAAATCACTTCGATCCATGTAAGAAATTCTTTAATTTCATTTTTACGATCTGGACTTTTGATTTATTCATTGCGTTTTACGATCTTGGCGGGGGTCCGGGGGCAGCGCCCCTGGTAGCGGGGTCCCAGGGGCGGTAGCAGCCCCTGGCTAGGGTTGAGCTGCCAGAAAAATTAATTTTCTGTAAATTGCCTCTGGAAACTGCATTGGTTCAGACAGTTCACAGCACAGACAAAACTATTGTCATGGTTCAATGCGTTTTAGAGAGAACACTTTCTTTGGTGTTTTTAGGCAATTGCGTTTTAGAGCTAAAACTTTTTTATGTGTTTTCTGGCCATTGCGTTTTAAAAAAACACATTCTTGAAGTGTTTTTGGTGCATTGCGTTTTAGGTAAAACACTTTTTAGGTGTTTTCAGTCCATTGCGTTTTACAGAGAAAACTTTCTTTTGTTTTTTAGGCAATTGCGTTTTAGAATGAGTCATTTTTAAGTGTTTTCTGGCCATTGCGTTTTACAAATAAGACATTTCTTTGTGTTTTTTGTGCATTGCGTTTTAGGTAAAACACTTTTTTATGTGTTTTCAGTCCATTGCGTTTTAGAAAACAGACATTTTAAGTGTTTTATGGCCATTGCGTTTTACAAATAAGACATTTCTTTGTGTTTTTTGTGCATTGCGTTTTAGGTAAAACACTTTTTATGTGTTTTCAGTCCATTCCGTTTTAGAAAACAGACATTTTAAGTGTTTTCTGGCCATTGCGTTTTAGAAATAAGACATTTGTTTGTGTTTTTGGTGCATTGCGTTTTATGTAAAACACATTTTTATGTGTTTTTAGTCCATTGCGTTTTAGAAAGTACATTTTCTTTTGAGTTTTTAGGCTATTGCGTTTTAGAAATAAGACATTTCTTTGTGTTTTCTGGCCATTGCGTTTTACAAATAAGTCATTTCTTTGTGTTTTTGGTGCATTACGTTTTAGAAAAATGTCATTTTTTAGGTTTTTTTTTTTCATTGCGTTTTACGTAACTGGGGGTTTTTCTATTGCGTTTTACGCAATTGGATTTTTAAATTTTTTTTTTTTTTTAAATATAGCAATAGTATACTCGTTTTAAAGATTAAAAAAACGCTCGTTTTTTTGTGCAATTTTTATAAAAAAATAATGTCGTATGAAAGAGTTATTAACGTTTAAAAAATGGGGGGAATTGGAGGAAAGAGAAACTATTGGCTTGGATTGACTAGAATGCCCCTAAACAAACTCACACGCCTTTTTTCTTCCCTTCAATTTCCCTGATTTAATCTTAGCCCTTGATTAACTAAATGGATGGTCAAGATCACTTCCTAGCCTTCCTAGCCAAATAAACTTCCTATTGTATCTCCACCCTATAATCCTAATCCTTCTAATAATATCAAATATAGCCACTTACAACCCTTTTGATTTGACGAGTTAGAGATATATTTATCCAACCCATTTCATTTGACCCTTTAGAGATACAGACATAACAATCATTTATAAGTAAATTGGTAGAAAAGTAGAATTGCCATCTCTAATAGATAACAATGTGCATTTAACGTATAAAGTACTGCAGCTGCCTCTACCTCCAAGTGTATATCAAAGACTCACTTTAAGGTTAAATTCATGAATCTTGCACATGCTTTATCATATCATAAAATGTAAGCATTTTCACTGTTACACTCAAGCATTCACACTCACTAATTATAGGAAATAATTGAACTTCTGTAATTATACATGACAAACTTATATTTTTGGACAAATAATGTTTTGGGTCAACTTTACCTGGACCAAAAAGTTACCTGTTTGACCCACCCATTTTGTCACTTCTCATTCTTGCTTAAGCTTTTGACAGTGTTATTCATATATCTATTTGGTGTCAGTTGGTGTCCATATACATTAGATGAACCATGCCACCCATCGCTAATAGCGCTATAGAGACAAACGTGGCGAGAGAATCCATTCTAATACTCCTTTTCAACAAAATGACTCATTTCAACGCGAGCCAATTTTGGCCACAACATGTCTTGACTCGAACCAAATTGATAAGTTTTTAAACCAGCATGTTTAAACTCCAACATGGTTCGGCCCATTACTTGACCTCTGTTTTACCAGCCTCAGATGTGATAATAGTGTGCTCTTATGAGAATGTAATAAGTCTTGTGATTATGACCCAACAAGATTTAACTAAACTATTGATGGGTTTGAGTTACAGGATTTGGTGAGAAGTGAGAGACATAGGGCTACCTATTGCGCTGCAACTGACTATTTTTATGGTGGGACTTGTGAGCCTTTATCTGGGATACATGTAGCAGAGCTGACTGTCCACCAAGTTGTAAGAGAATGGTACAAAAATGGTTTAGAGTGTGTAAATAAAAGGTCCAAGGTTTATACTTTTTGAGTATTTGGATCCATAGACAGATTAAATATTAATATTCTATCATGGAATCTTTTCATATTATTATTATATTATTTATTTAGCAACTTTTTTTGTTTAACATATGGTCCTGACTTTTAAATCTTGTAACATTTTACCTAAATTAAGTATCTAATCTTGGTTTAGAAAAAGAAACATGAATACATGAGATGCATGATTAAAAGGAATCCTCAAAAATTCGTGAGAAAATACAAATCAACAAAACCGAAATGAAAAATCCATGTTAAAAATCTTGGACCCGCTGCTGATGAGCGCGACCCATGTGTGGGTAGAACCAAGT
The DNA here is from genome assembly GCA_030545235.1 of Helianthus tuberosus. Lineage (NCBI taxonomy): Eukaryota > Viridiplantae > Streptophyta > Magnoliopsida > Asterales > Asteraceae > Helianthus > Helianthus tuberosus. The sequence goes on along the minus strand of CM060396.1, from coordinate 101,409,535 downwards.
GAACCCCTATGCGTGCACAATGCGTGATTACGGCAACTACCGAGGTGGACACATATCCCAGGTTAAGGGTTTGAGGTTGTGATGTATAAGGGTGGTGACTTTACACACACCACAAACCCTACAACAACTATTATAGCAACAGGTACAGTCGTATGGGTTGCTAACAGGGAGACACCGATCACAGATAAATCAGGCATGCTCGAACTTAGCAAACAGGGAAACCTAATAATTCGCAGCGGTGACAATACAGTTATCTGGTCATCCAATTCAACAATATCGACGAGGAGTAATAATCCAGTGGTGGTGGTGCAGCTTCTGGATACCGGAAATCTTATTGTGTGGGATAGAAGTACCAAGAACGAATGTGTAATCTGGCAAAGTTTTGATCATCCGGGTAACACATTCTTACCAGGAATGAAATTTGGAAAAGATTTAGTAACAGGAAGAGAACGGTTTATAATACCTTGGAAGAGTGCAGATGATCCTTCACCAGGTCAATACTTACACTTATACGATGGAGATATGGACCATGGAATGGTCTTAAGTTTCAAGGTTTGCGCATGAAAAACCCAAATCCTATACACTCTGTTCAGTTTATTTCTAACGAAAAGGAAATATATTACACGTATGAAATTACGGCTACGGTTGTTCAAAGGATCATTGTGTTGTCAGATAACACCACTGTGCATTTGCGTTGGATGGATCAAATACAAGACTGGGTTGTGCATGCTATTGGACCTCGGAGGAAGTGTGCCTTAGAGTGTCTCACTTCTTTTAAAATAATGTTACTTAGAATTCCCAAACAGTAGTAGCACATCCAATGACTATGATCAATATCTACAACCGATTATTACTATTGATTGCTAATTCAAATTCGTTAATATCACATTATCACTTTCAAAACAAAATCCATACAGTTTGCGGTCTTTTCCAGCACAACCATAAAAAGCCATGTGCCATTGTTGGTGTCTTCCTTTAGTCCCATAAAAGATTTTACTAACTAAGCATGTTTCTTTCAATATGCAGGCCAAGAAACTGTCCATTAGCTATACTACTATACGGTATACGAGTGGCTGTTCTAGCTGGTGATTTTATGTTTGCACAATCATCATGGTACCTCGCGAATCTTGAAAGCCTGGAGGTCATAAAGCTTATTCGCCAGGTATATCATTGCATTGTCTTGTTTTTACTTCAAAATAGGAGTGATAAATGGGTCGTGTTTGGGAGTTGGCCGGTTGAACCCGAGAATTTGATACCAACTCGAACACGACACTAACCCGAAAATCGTGTTATGAGCCTAAGCACGACACAAACTTTCGCATGCTGACAATAACGTCCGAAATTTATTTAATTTTTTTACATTTTCATATTATTAATACACTAAATAAATTATAGTTTACAAACAAAATTAAAATTGTATATAAAATAATTACATTTAAACTGTAAAAATGGTCATTCCTATTTAATCTTTTATATTTTGGTATAAAATGCCTGGTCCATTTAAGTTATGACAACATATTTTTTATATAATTTATAATAATATACATGTTAAACGGGTCAACCCACAGACTTGCCACTCTGCCAGGTCAACCCGACACAATTCATTTAGCTAAATGTGTTTGTGGGTTTGACCAGAAACTGTTTAGACTAAACCCAAACCCGCAAATTTCATGTAGGTTCGTGTCGACTGTCTTGTTTTCGAGTCATGTCAAAAACTTCACACCCATGCTTCAAAAGGCTTACATTATAAAACAGAAGCTAAAACTTGAACTATAACAGGGTATTTAAGATTTTGCTAACGGTGAAATTAAGTAAGCTTTGAGTTTGTTCGATTGTGAAGTTGAACTCGATGAATATTTGATCAAAAGCTACTATAAAACAGCTTCATTAATCGCTGCTAGCAGTAAAGGAGCGGCAGTCTTTAGTGGGGTTGACAGTGACATCAGCGAGCAAATGTACCAATCCGACAAGAAATCTTGGTCTGTCATTCCAGGTTGTCGATGACAATTGGATTTTACACAGTATGCAGAGGCGCAGAGCAGTTGGGAAAGCTAGCTGGCGGTCACCAGGCGAAAGGAAATCTAACAGCACCAATGATATTTGCTCCTGAAAAAAGAGTCAAATCTGAGAGAAATAATTGAGTCAGTGTTTTGTGAAACGAGTTCTCTAAGTGAAGCTATTGAGCTTGTGATGAATAGTGGCAGGATTAAAAGAGCCCGAGTTCTTGCTAAACAGAAAGCTTTTCTTGGAATGCCTTCCTCAAAACGACTTTTGGTAGCCCTTGAAGGTATGGTAAAATTCAATCTTCAGCGTATTTACTAGATTGTGTGCAGGGCCGGCCTTGAGAATTCGTGTACCTTGTTCGAGCTCGAAAAAACGTGCCCTTAGGCCTTAACGAAATTGGGTATTGGGAGGTCTAAGCCTAATGACAATGAGCTAATAATTAATCTAAAACTTAAAAATGGTTTTGTAAGTGGTCTATGTTGGTGTTTGTATGGGTATACCCTATTAATTTATTTTTTTTACATATACATATCAACTTTATCAGCTAGCTAACTGGAGCCGGTCAAGGGCTTTATAAACACTTTTCACCACGGGAAGCAACACCTCCCAAAGTTCTTGATAGCTGCCACCTAATATATCATTTCCAACAACCATGGGCGTAGGATAGTAGGGGCGGGAGGGGGCGGCCGACCCCCCGAACTTTTCGTTCAGTAGTAGAGAGTATGTAGTTTTCGTATAGAAATTTTTGAATATATACGTTTTTGACCCCCTGGTTTTATAGAAATATTTTGATATATATGTTTTCGACCACCCGGTCGGAAATCTCAAGCTTCGCCACCAACGATACCGGCAATGCGCGTCTCGGACAGAACAGGCTCTACATTTTCTTTAACCCAGTTCATAGCCTGATCTTCATTCACGCCTCATCTCTTAAGAATTCATTCCCGAACCGAACCATTATTTCATTACCCGACCCTTTAAAACCCTTAAAAATTCATTCCCGAGCCAGACCATACCATCTACGTACACAATTCAATGAGCTTGGGCTACAACTACACTGTCGACTTCGGATTTTGTACATGTCACATACAGTTCTTGTTTTCTCCCTTACTATAACGAAATTTTTTATACGATTAAGGATATAAGACAAGATATCAGAGATATGTAACTTTTGTTAGTTATAAGAAATACTTTTGAACCCACCCACCTTGAAAAATCATACAGAATCTATATATTTTGAATTTGAAACACGCATTTCATTGAATAGTTTGCGGGCAATATAAAGATAGAGTTACCAAAACCACAGGATCACCAAAGGAACAAGTGACAATCAACATCAAGAATCAATGAAATAAAAGAAAGTCATCAGAAGAATTACCCAAAAACATATATGAACTCGTTTGAGAAATCGATGGTGTTCGATAAACCTGTTTATAAACAGCAACAATTTGAGCTAACATGATGGTGACTTTGAGGTGCTGTAAACTACAAGCTTTATAGAAGATGGATGCTTGGTAATGGGTTTTAAGAACCATTCCATTGTGTTTATCAGGCCAAATAAAGAGGTGACAAAACAGACGCACCCGCGGCAATGTGCGGGCATTCCCAGTAGTAAATGATAATGATAACTACATGATTAAATACATACTACAAATATATATATTTAATCTAACATTTTTATCATTCATGTACAAGAATGTCATTGAGCCATTTAACTCATTGATCAATCATGATTAATGACTAACAAGAATTCTTCTAATTCTTAAAAAAAAGATCTCATTTGAGCTCTTCATGTGTTAAAAATGTTTGTGCTTTGTTCGATCTGCTTTAATTAAGTTTGTTGGTGGTTTTGAAAAAAAAAACATGTCGAGTTTCGTCTATTCAGCAGTTTGCTAAACGCTGATTGGACCGATTAGGATTAAACAAGTCAATAATGCTAGAACTGAGTTGAATAGTAGAAAACTTGGATCTCAAAATTCAACATTGACAAACCTCGCCAGCACATTCTATATCCTTACTTTGTAACTTGTACAGTAGCTTTTTTTTTTTGTCTTTTGTCTTTTTTGTTTTTTGTTTTGCTTTTTGATTTTTTTGTCCTTTTTGTTTTGTATTTCTGTATACTTATATTTCTCGATTTTCAGCGTTAACACTTAAAACCCGTTAACTCTCTAAGAACTTTGTCCTCAAGTTTTACGTGTTTATTTTTATGTATGTATCGGTATAAATTCAAATTAATTTACGTTTAGACGTAAATTTTTCTCGAAAAAGAGTTAGGTCAAATATAATTTGTTTTTATACTTATTATTGTACACGTTTTTCAGTTGGTCTACATTTTAAAGCAATTTTTTTCTGAAAATGAGTCGGGTCAAATATAATACATTTTTCTTGCTTATTTTTATGTAGGTTTTCAGTTGTTCTATGTTTTGGCGTAAATTTTTGTTCAGAAACGAGTTGGGTCAAAGATAACACGTTTTCACTAGACGGTATAAATTCGAGTCACTTTACATTCTGACAGTGCTGCAACGCATTATGTGCTTATTTTTATGCACGTGTTAGTATAAATTCAAATTGGTCTACGTTTTGACGTAAATTACAATTAGCAAGTTAAATGAATAGTGCTTTCAACCTATTTGCTTTTTTGTTTCTTTCTTAATTTTTTTTGGACTTTATTTTTTTATTTTTTATTTTAACTTTTCTTTATATTAAATGTTTTAGTGTAAGGTTCCTTTTTCATTAAAGTTATATTTAAGATAGAGTTTACATTTCCATCAACAATTACTTTAAAATCAGCATGTCTCGCAGTCCAATTTAAATTTATTTTTATAGTTTTCGGTCGATGTAAAATCTGTTTTATATTCTTTTAAGCATATTTCTTTCGGTTTCTATACGAAACCAAAATAGATATCGACCAAAATCATGTTGCGTAGCGCGGATAATCTTACTAGTTGTTAAACAGTTTTGCTGTAAACTTTTTTATGCTTGTAAGTCTCTTTTTTTAATATATCAAAAATGATTAACTTTATCTAGACTTTTGTTAAACAGTTTTGCTGTTAACTTTTTTATACTTGTAAGTTTCTTTTTTTAATATAATAATATTGGATTTTAATAATCTCAACTATTCGTCGTTGGCTGTCGATAGTCTCAACTTCAAAAATAACCATTGTTAGTCCCAGTTATTAACATATTGACCTCCAATGGACCCTGAGTAACAGAACCTTAACGTTGTTAGTCTTCGGTCATCGGAAAACCGTTTTTGGCCAGAAAAAGGTATCTAAAGGTCTGATCTAAGGTTATAAAGAGGTTCGGGACGAAAATGTTCAGTTTTCCGGCCAAAAAGTTGAGTTTTCCGGCCAAAAAGAAGTTTTCCGGCGAAAAAAGAGTTTTCCGGCGACTTCAATAACTGGAGCTTTTACTAGAAAAAAGGTTACTAAAGGTTCGTAATAAGGTTAGAAAGAGGTTTGAGACAAAAATGTTGAGTTTTCCGGCCAAAAATGAGTTTTTCGGCGAAAAATGTTTTTCCGACGATCGGAGACTAACGGCGTTAGGGTTGTGTTAGTCAGGGTCCATGGGATGCAAATATGCTAATAGTTGAGACTAACAGATGGTATTTTTGAAGTTGAGACTGTTGGCAGCCAACGGCGAATAGTTGGGATTATTAATAAAATACAATATCTATCTATACTTTCTATAAAAGGAAAAATTCCAATGACATAAGAAAAGCTAATATGGCAGTCATAGAGGCTGTCCAACAATACTTTTCTTATGTCATTATTGCATCATAAAGCCTAATATATAAAATCAGTTTAAAATCTATATAAAACTCTGTCATCCAAAACCTCTGCCCATATCTATACTTTAAAGCCAGCAGAGGTTGAAGGTTCAAGGGATGCGTATATATCTGCAGATGTTTTGTTGCCGGTAATTTCAAATTCAAAATGCCTGGGAATACGTAATTTGCAATTAATGCATGTCACTCACTCACTTCTGTCAATCATCTTCTTATATAAAGGTTTTTTTCTCATTTCCCTCTTCATATTTACACTCTTGTGTTCTCTGCTTTTGTATTTTCAAACCACACTTTCAATGTATCTCTCCCTCAAATCCCCTCTTCTCAATACTCGACATTTGTTCACAAAGGAAAAGATAAAACCGAAGCTCTCTCTGACCCACTTTCAGAACAAATTTTGGGGATATGTCGTTTGCCTTGATGATGGTAATGTAATATATAATTATGTTTGTTTTTGTTTTTGATTTTTCGTAATTGTTTTTTATCTGAGTTATGACTAAATGATGATTGTGAATGATTTGAGCAAATGATGATGATGATTGTTCTACAGTTGTTCCTACTAAATGCAAGAAACTCTATGCTTCTGCTGTAAGATAAGATTTTATTTAATATTTTATTTATGATTTTCATATTCAGTCGGTTAATCTTCGATTACATATCTTTGTGCTTCACATAATTGTTCCAGCATCATTGTTCCAACATCGTTGAAAGTATGTTTTTTTTTTTTGTAATTTTGAATTTTAAATTTTAAATTTTAAATTTTGAACTGATCTACTCTAATTCTCGCTTCATGTTTCAGCCTAATCACAGTTGTTTGAAATTCATACAATCGTCTGCGAGTTATTTTAGGTTTGTGGATTTTTTTAAACTGTTGATAATTTTTATTTTAAAGCGTTGATATATTTCAGCTCTGTTTTTTCTTCAAGCGACCAGTGGTAGAAGCATTTGTGGAGCCAGAATGGTTTTAGAATATGTTAATATGGATATTGATAGTATTAAATTAAATACAAAGAAAGATTAAACACTTAATATGAATTTATGTTTGTTTATATTAAATGAACACGTTTTTCCCTCCTAGATTATTAAATGTACATTGAAATTAATCTGGGTTATGATTAAATGATGATTATGAATGATTTGGGCAGATGATGATGACGATTGTTCTACAGTTGTTCCTACTAAACGCAAGAAACTCTATGCTTCTGTTGTAAGATAAGATTTTATTTAATAAGATATATAAGTAGTTTCAGTTTGTTTTTCCTGCCTTTTTGTATTAAAAGATGCATAAAGTTTGGAATTTTGATGTATAGAATGTATACATATAAAATGCATACACTTCTGCAGACTCTGATGATTTAAAGTAGCGCTTTATCAAGCAAGTTAAGGATCAAGTATATGAGGATAGGGCTACTCTTCAAGAGCTGAAGAGGTGTTTTGATGGACTGCATCTTGGTCTATTCATGAGAGACCAGGTTTCCAGAAACCTGATGGCAATGCCTTTAACTTTCGTTCGTGACCTTTTGGTCTGTTTGGTATGGGGTAATAGAATGGACGAAGGAATGGAATGGACGAGGTAATGGAATGGACGAGGAAATGCAATGGATCATTACCATTCCATGTCTTGTTTGGTTACCATGTGTGAATGGAATGAATTATTATTGTGTATTGTTCTGTAGGCAAAAAAAACGGAGTAATAAAATCAGCGGTGAGTGGTGGTGGTGGTCGGTGGTAGTGATTGTGGGTCGTTATAGGTGGCGGTGGTGGTGGGTGTCGACGACGGCGATGGGTGGTGGTGGCGGCGAGTGGCGGTGCGGCGGTGACGACGAGTGGTGGTGGCGGTAAGGTGGCCGTTGGTGGTGGATGGCAGCAAAGGTGGCGGTTGGTGGCGGCAGTTGGTGGTGGCGGTGGTGGTGGCGTCGACGATGGTGGTGGGCGGCGGCGGCGAGTGGCGTTGGCGGTTGGTCGCAGCTGTGGGTGATAATGGTGGCGAGTGGGTGGCGGCAACGGCGGTGGTTGTCGGGGTGAGGTGGTGGCGGGTGGCGGCGATGGCGTCGGTGGTGGGTGGTGGTGTTGGTGGGTTGTTGTGTTGTTGATGAATGGTGCAAGAGGGGATGGAATGGAAAAAAAACATGGGGGTGGAAGGAATGATTTTGAGGGAATGGAATGCCTTTTGGAATGGGTGATTCCATTCCATTGACCAACCAAACATCTTTTTCTTCATTCCCTCGTAATCATTCATTCCATTCCACCTCTCATTCCTGCATACCAAACACTACCTTTGTGTTGTCGGTAATATAGGGTGCGGTGATAGTGTCATGGAGTTCATGGCGATGCTCAAAGATATACATCGACAGGTTCAGTACTCGATGGAGTTGAAGCTAAAATTTCTTAATTCTTGTTGTTAGATTCTTAAATTTCTTGGTGTTGTTGTTGTCACACCCCAAAAAACTCGCAGCGGAATAGAAAACGTAGTGGTGACGGAAGTTGGTGCCCATAAATATCTTGTTGGACGATGCATTGTAATGTTGGACATTCAGCTTAATTAAAACATAGTTTTTAAAACATAAAGTCTTAATGTACGTCACAACCACATCACAGTTTAGTTGTTTTGATCTTTATGGATCTTATTACATAGGTCCCAAATTTTAAAAGTTTGTCCAAAACATTTTCAAACCAAACATGCATCAACAACCACAAGATACGCCATAATTCCCGAAGCCGAACTCAAGTACCTGAAGAACACGTTAAAAATCAAGTGTCAACACAAAGGAGGGTGAGTTCACATATCCAAATTTAAATAATTTGATCCAAGGAAAAACTTTCTAATTATGTGTTTATTATCAAAACAACCATATAATTTTAAGAAAAACTTTATAAAAATTCAAGGGTCAGCCGTCGCAAGCGTTTCTTAAGAACCTCTGAACATAAACATCTTCCCAAGTTTACATATTAAATTGATAGCATCAAATGTTTGGACTCGTAAGTTTGCAAGACATTACGAACTATATATTAATAATGAAGGTATAATCAAAGCTAGACTATAATAGAATATCAATTCGTCGTTTGACTTGACACAGAGCGACCGGTCACGACGGGGTTGTCAACCCGATAGATCTACCAACAATTCCTCGCGTGCAATACTTAAATGATTAAACGACATTACTTGTGCACGTGCCCATAACGGGGCCATCTATAATGCCTGCCTCATGAACAATATATATATATCCTACTAATACTGGTAAATTTAATATAGCATGTACGAATTCCCCGATGAAGGGGTAAGGTCCCAAAAAACCTCGCTTCGAGTACTTGGGACCATACCACAACCTTATATTCTAACCCTCTTTAGACCTTGCGCGGCCGCGCACTGGTCCTACAAAGAGAACTTAGAAGAAAAACAACAAGCAACACCTGCGCCCCAAAAGGAAACTAATGAATCCTCGCGCCTCTCTCCATAACAAACAGGGATAAAAATCCCAATAAGCACTCCCGCTTAAATAATACCCAGACTTGGATATTATTCACTTCACTGATACCACACGATAAGGAGTCACGCTGGATTACGGCAGTAATCTTCTAGAAGACTCAATCGTGCACCACCAGACGGTTATAACCGTCTGGCCACGTGTCATTATCCCGGGCTCCCTTGAAGTCACGATGATGGCATGGAATTAAATAGAAATCTCCATTTGCCCACTTTCCACGTGGCAATACCCCAGCTATTGATCTAGATCGCGATCCGTGTGCTCTCACACTCGGTAAAGAGATTAACGGAGGGAAAAATAACCACTTAAGAAGTTAGCATTTTCCGTCGACATTTCAATAACAGGTTTTCCCGCCCAAACTTCGGCTATAAATAGAAGAATAATCCAGGTATAATCTTCAAGTTACACTCACTTAATTTATACTTCTTCTTCTTCTTCATATACCGATACTTATTCTCACGCCGGAGGGTGGTCATGGAGAGAACCCCCATTCTCCACGTGACGAGTCTAACAGTGTCTGTTTTGCAGCTATCGGAAAGAGAAGGAGATCCATCACCCCCGAACCGAATGAGGAGAAACCAACCCTTTATGCAGAACCTAACCCCCTGGTTTATCTGATTCCGGTCATTTAACCAGTGTTTCTTCATTGGCGCCCACCGATTTCTCTGTTTCATCCGTTTTTTCTCGTTTCGATTCACTTTGTTATTTCCATTTTTAATGGAAGAAACTTCGACTCACCGTCAAAATGGACCTCGGCCAAATTTCGTTAACAACACCCAGGTTGAGGGGATTGTAGAGGAGGTCTCGGATGACAATGAAGTACAGTACGCGGATAATCATCTGAATGACCCTGTCACCCCAGGGGTACAACCTGAAATACCTGTAAGTTCAATTCTACCCCCAGGAGAGACCCCAATCTCCTGGTATGTCATATCTCAGGGGGCATTAAACGCTGTGTATGCACAACTCTGTGCACAAACTGCTCCTCCTACTTAATCACGAAGGCCTGTATCCCGTATTCGAGCACCATCGATACCTCATGTTTCTCAGCATGACAGACCATCACGGGTTCAGGCAGAAGACACAGAGGTATACTCTAGATCTCCAACGAGATACGAGTACACCCAATCTGAAAGTCGACGAAGAGAATATCATAATGAGTCCCACTCTCATAGAAGGCCATCAGTTCACTCCAGGTTGGGCCCATCATGGGACACCCACACCAGGGAGTATGATAGAACGTACCGAGAAGGAGACAGTGCAAGTGTGTTTAGTCGGTTACAACCAAATTACAATAAATGTAAACCCCGCACAATTTACAATCCTAAAGCTGAACATGATTATAATCTAATCTACCGCCCGATGGAAGCTGCAGAAAACTCCAAATTCATCAGCGAAATTGCTCTGGCTCCATTAGAGAAAGCGAAACTCCCGTCCAATGTAGGCAAGTTTAATGGTATGACGGACCCAGATGACCATCTTCGGGTCTTCACAAGCGCAGGATTGATGGGAGGTTGGACTCTCCCGATGTGGTGTCACCTATTTATTCAAACCCTTACAGGAGCCGCGAGGCTCTGGTTTGACAACCTGCCTGTGGGGAAAATCACATCCTGGGTAGATTTACGAAAAAAGTTTTTGGTGCACTTCAGCCAGCAGAGGCGGTATATTCGTGACACAGCGGACGTCATGAATATATGGCGACGCGATGACGAGAGTTTGGAAGACTTCATAACCCGTTACAACAAAGAAGTGCTCGAAATAGGAGATGTCCATGAACACCTAATCAGAGCTCAATTTAAATATGCCGTCCGATGTGATGACATGATAAAAGTGTTATCGGGAATGGAAGGACTCCTAAAAAGTTGGGAAAAATTAATGGCGGCAGCTAAGGTCTATGCCCAGACTGAGAAAAATCTTAGCACCAACAGACCGCCACCGCCGCACAGTCGCCCAGCAGACTTAAGCTCAAACGGCGGGAAGAAGTACAAAAAGAAATGGCGCGACTCGGGGAACTACTCCTCTGAGGACGCACGAGCTACCATCAATAAACTCAACGCGCAAAGAGAGATGAAGCAAGAAAACTGAGAGAGGCAGTGGACTCCTCTGACCAAAACTCTCGCGGAGGTCCTAAGCACAGAGGACTACCAGTTCAAGGCACCTCCACCTATGAAGAATAAGCGCGGACAAGACCCAAGTCAATACTGTGATTATCACAAGGACAACGGTCATACTACTAATAATTGTATCTCCCTGCGCACCGAAATCGAGAAAGTGCTTAAAAGCGGTGAGCTCACTCACCTATTTCAAAATGTGCGCAAGGAGATAAAACAAATTACTCGAGGCGACGAAGGCCCGAGTAAAAAGGCGAAAAATTAAGCAGCAGTTCTATATCCTCCTTGCAGGTCGGTCAAACTCTACAGTTTATCAATTCTCAGCAAGGAATTTAAGTTAAGTCTCATGTAATTATTTTAAGAATAGACTTTGTACGGCCTTTGTGCCTTATCCATGAATAAACAACAAAGTTTCTATTATGATTGTGCTTTTTACAAAGTGCATGCAATTACTTTTGGTAAGCGCAAAAACATTATGGTAAACACAATACAGATCTCATGAGCGGTCAGCGATTACAAACATCGCGCACGACCTTACATTCACACATGAGTTTTATACCACCTTTATTCGCCTTACCTAATAAAAGCAATTGTGCCCATGCAAGATATTGTAAATCAAAACACTTATCATATTACTTCTGGCGCACTAACGCGCCTTAAAAAATTATCAAACTACACGGCAGTGTATTAGTAAATGTTACTTGCGCGGCAGCACATTAACAAAAAATGGATTCACATCCCAAAAAACATACAAGATAAGGGTTCATACAACCACAAGAGAAAACCTACGCTAGGTCTTCATCTTCACCTTCCCCATCTGGGAAGATTTCCTTCAGTTGCGCTACATGATCTTCAGACTGTAATGCAACGTTTATAAGATCCATAACAGGGAGTTGTAAGTTGTTGAATTCTGTTTTCATAGCTGCAAGGGCGGCGTCGGTATTAGCACCATAAGTAGCGGATCTACTAGTATCCCAATCAACCTTCAAAGCATTAACTACATGGTGCGAGCATTCCGCATATCCTTGAGCATATCCGTCATTTCGCGCGGCAACCATCAAGCGTGCAACCGTTTTATCTAGCCCTTCAGAATTCAGCACTGATTCAGCAACCTATAGAAACAAGAAAAATTAGGAAAGCGCAAAGCAGCTCCAAAGAATTACAAAAGGAAGAAAGAAAACTTACGCAAGCGATTCTGTGCTCTTTCAGCCATAGCATGTCGCTTTTCAATGGTTCAAGCTCGCTCTCTGCCGTCGCTCGTGCCGTTTCAGAATTTTCTAGTTTTTCTTCAGTTTCAGTTAGGCGGGGGGAAGTTTCAGCTTTCTCAATATGCGCAAGCTCCAGATCTTTCTTAAGTTGTTCCTGATCAGATAGCAAAGCAATAAGTTCTTCTATCTCTTTATCTCTAAGGGTAAGGGTAGCGCAGGTATGTACCTCTCATTGTTCACTTCTTTCCCTGTGAGAACGCGCTTCATCCCGTGCAGCTTCAGCATCAGCTTTTTCTTTCTTCAATTTGTCAATCTCCGCATCTTGTTTTTTCAACTTCTCAACCTCAGCCTTGAGATTGTTAATAACATTGGGAAGACCCATCTTCTCGGCATTATCTTTCTCACATATCTTTTTCCAGTTCTTGCGCTCCTCGGAAAGAAGGGCAGTTTCGGCTTCCGCCTTTCTCTTCCAGCCCGCAACGGACCACTCTTCAGTTTTTCTATCAGTCTCGAATTTGGCCTGATCAGCTTCTAGTTTAGCCCTCAGCTGGGCAACACGGTTTTCTTCATCAGCAGCTTTCTTCTTAGATGTCTTGAAGCCAGCCAACTCCTTATGCATACTATGCCACTCGCGCACTATGCGGTGCGTAGTGGATGTATAAGAAGTCGCCTCCTCAAGATAAGCATGATAAGTTTGATCGTGAAGGCGTCCCTCTTGAAACTTAATCTCCCCAGGCGGAAAGGTTCCCTGTAACCAGTCTCGGCATACACGCCAATCTGAATAGGTGTCACCTTTCTTCAGATTCCAAACAGGGACATGAATTTCAGAAGCATTTTTCTCCGAGTAAATCCTATAATAATAATCCCCCAACGTCTCATCTGGGCGGATTGGAGAATGTCTATCAGCATCAGAAAATGAGCCTTGGTCCTCAAAAGAGATCTTCTCAATATTCTCAGGCATAAAACCAGCAGCCACGGAAGGAGAAGTTGTTACAGGGATCTCTTCAGCAGTCTTCTTTTTCTTCGAATCTTGAGCAACAAATTCAGGAGTTTGTGGATTACTAGCACCAACATCCACAATCTCTGTGACAACTGGCACCAAATCGGTAATTTCCGTACAATTTAATTAATACTTAATGACTGCAATTATGTGCTTAAATGGCAACATTGTTCGATTACATGATATACCTGTGAATTCATGCACGTTTTATACAACAAGAATTACTTTATGCATTAATGAACAGCGTTGCGTCAGAAATACTAGTAAACTCACCGATAAGACACATTGTGTCAATAATTCTGCAGAAAGCAGTCAGACATTAGAATTGGGGCCTAGGTGTAGGTCCAACGTCAAGAATACATTAAAACCCAAGAGTACATACAAGGGTTAACATATAGACTTTCCGGAAGCTAAAATACGCACTAAAAAGCACCCGAAACGCACTTTAAGTGCAGAATTTTATTAAATTCAGCTATAAATCAGCTTTTAACACATAAATATTATGCAGAATTCATGATTTATCATTCAGAATACTTCCCTAAGTGTCGGGAATTGAAAGTGTTACAAAAGGGTACTTCAAAGACACTAAACGGTGCAATTTAGCACTTTAACGAACCGGTATTAAACCGTACAACCGGACATAACCCGGAACATCAAAATAATGTTGGAAGCATTGCTTTAATGTTTCTAAGCTAATATTGGTTCCCGAACACTTAAACTTACTACATAAAGCATTATACACTTAACACTAGACTTTTACCTCATAACCCTCCACTAACTAACCTACCTTACCATCTAATTTACAATTTACCCCCCCCCCCCCCTTGGCTGATTTTTGGATCATAAGGGCCCCACCACAAGATTGCTATAATCTCCTAAATATTCTCCATATCTTACATTGGGATTATGGTAGATGTTGTATGTACTTAGGAAGACACATGATCCATTGGTTAAAAGGAATTTAGGATATAAGTGCACTACCTTCCCATTCATCTTCACCACTCAAAAACTTCTTCCCTCCTCCTCCCACTTTGTCCGAGATCACCATCACCACCACCACTCTTTTGTTTCAAGCTTCATCCATTCCAAGTGTGTTACAAGGTGCTAGGAGGTGATTCACGAAGCTTGGAGTTCACAGTTCTTGAAGGACCTCTCTAGTGTGCTTTTATCCACCACATTTTCACCATTGTTCTTCCCTAGCTTTAAGCTAGTTGTAAGATCCTTGAACACCCTTGTTTACTTCATATTTTAGTGGTTAAAAGATATAACATGTTGAAAATCATATGAACACGAAAGAATATGAACATGAATCTTGAACATAAGTCTTACACATAATGAAATAGTGATGAAACTATGTGTTTAGTGTATAAGTGATGCTTGTTTGTTGAAATGATGATGTTGATCATCACCTAAAGCTTGCTAGATTGTGATTAAACACATGATCTAGCAAGTGGGAGGATGATTATGTAACAACCTAGAATAATCATCTTCTTGTCTAGTCATGAACTTGATGAATGAATGATTTCTTGGTAAAATATTAATCAAAGCAAGCTAGTAATCTTGTGAATCTAAGATTCATGAGTGGTTTTTCTAAAAGAACCAAGTTTAAAGTATGATTTTAGAAGATCTTGGTTTTTACTTAAACCTACACTACTTTTATTAGAAAAACAAGTGTATGAACACTTATGAAACAAGAAAAATACAAAAGAAATATTTTTAGAAAAATCACCCTACAAGTTGTAAATGGCTAAATCCTTCAAGAATGAGATTTACAAACAAATGACCATGTTTTTAAGGGTAACTAAACCTACTAAATAACATGGTAAGTTACTACAAGTTTTTTCAAAAACTTCAAGTTCATGATATAGTGTGATTTATATGATTTTGGCTTGTGGTAAGTCTTGATTAAGTTGTTGATTGATGAGATGATTTTAAAAGAAAATAAACACGTGTTTGGAAAACATGGGAAACCTCCATTTTTAGGGGAAACTCTGTCAAAAATTTTATAAATTTTGTCACTTAGAAAAATATAAGTTTTTGAGAAACTTATTCCCTAAAAATGTATCTAAAAATATTTACCAAGGTTTCCCTAATTTTTGTGTTAAGAAGTGATGATTTCTTCAAGACTAAAATTGATATTAAGTATGTATATTTTTTAGAAAAATATATATATTTATTGATCACCAAATTTTGTGCTAAGTGTATGTAGTATGTATTACATGTAATAGTGTATTAGGACTTGAAAATACGCTAAATACTCATAAGAAGTAAAAAAAGCACAAGAATACACATACAACATGCTTAGGCACATACATGGAAATATATTACTTGATAGAATAAATAACTTGGACAAGTTATGAACATGAAATGAAGCTTGAAGAAAATACATAATTCGGATAAAAAATACAAGATACTTATATTTATTTTTGAGAAAATAATATAAGATACATAGTTAAAAATATAAATTATTTTTAACACAAGAACAAATACACAAAAAATAGTGACTTGTACTTGTGCGATACAAGTCTAGTGACTAACGTTAATAAAACACGTTTAGGTCACGACGCTAGATAAGCAAATCCGGTGAAGTTTACGGCGCAAGGAACGCAAAGTTGTGAGTTCATGCTCCCCCTTTCTTTAACTGTTTTCAGTTTTATAACTTCGGGGGTGAAATACATGTTATAAATGTTACAATGTGTATAAATGGATACAAAAACAAGAAGCACTCTTGGTGATAACTTGTACCAAGTATGATGTGTGTTGAGGAATGATACGAGAAATCGTGTCACGAATAGGGTACCATAAGCACCATTAATCGTGTACATACTTAGACCGCAGAACAAAAGGTTAGATCTAATGGGTTTTCGGGCAGCCACACTCTTGGTGAAAACTAGTACCGAGTAGTGCTTTTGTGTCTCCGTTGTGAATCGACAACTAGAAAAATGCCTATGGTTTGGATGCTTCCTATGTCGTGTCACATGTTAATGGCCTTGCAACCCATTAACAACTTGATACTTACAGAAATACTTGACTTATACAGAATACTTGATTTATATAAGAATACTTGATTTATACAAGAATACTTGATTTATACGAGAATACGTGATTTATACAAGAATACTTGATTTATACAAGATACATACCATGTTTTTCATACAAAGTATACAAACGTTCCATACAAGAACTGCATGAATTCACACCAACATTATGTTGACGTTTTTCCAAAACTCACATGTATTTCAGGTAACTAAAGTGGATGTGTGCGCGGTCTTACTCATGCTCATGGATGTCGTTTATGTTATCTATGAATAATGTTGTAAACTTTTCAGACAACGTTTTGTGAAGTGATGTAAACACTTAAACTATGTTTTCAGTTATGTTATGTTAATGGTGTTTGAAGTTATTTTTATGAGCATGTAGTATGTTTACCAATCGTATGCAATGAAAACCTTTCATGATCACACCTCGTGCTTCCGCCTTAGAAGGGGGTGTGACAATCTCCGGGCTAGTAACTTTTCCCGCATCCACAGCAATATCAACAGGCTTATCAGCCTCAAGAGTTTCTGCCCCTGCAGTCTTCTCCACTTCGCTCACAGGAGTCTCAGTGGTCTTTAGCTGATCAGCAACAGAGGCGCGTGGAGGAAAGGGTGGAAGTTCTTCATTAACCACAGATGATGGAACATGAGAGTTTGGTTTTTCTGTAAGAACAAACATATGATTCACAAATTATTCAAGGCGAAAGGAAGAGAGCAAAAGATAGCACCTACCAGAAACAGGTTCTGAAATAAAGGCATCAAGGTTGCCTCTTCTGGTGATCTTTTTCCTCTGGATTTTCTTCTCCGGTTGTCCTTCCGTTTCACCATCACCCTGTTTCCTCTTCCCCGCTCTTTTCCTCAGCAAGCGCTCAGGACTTGATTCCAAATCAATGGGATCATCAGGGTTCGATGGAGGGATATCAGCAATATCTTTTGGTTCTGGCTTCGGTCTTCTTATAACTGTAGGCGCAAGACCCTCCAATGAATCAGATACCACCACATAATCACACCAGGAGTCAGAGGAACGGCGCGTACCTTTCTTCTCTCCTCCCACACTTTTTGCCTTAGAAGGTTGAGCCTTCTCGGTCACTCTTCTTCGGCGCAGCAGTGGTTGTGGGCGTACGCCTTTTCTTATCAGGGCCTATGCCCAAGTTAGACAGCTCACCTACTATAAAGTGCAAAGCATAACTTAAATCAAGCGCACAAAACAGCAAAGCAAACGGTATTGCGGTGAAAACTTACCAGCACCAGCAACAGGTAGTGCAGACAAATCTCCATCCCGCGGAAGAACGAAGTTCCTCACAATGCGGTGATACCAGAGCTCCTCATCAGGCTTTTTGGCAATTGTAGCCATTTTCCCACCTTCTCTCTCGAACATAACAACATACAAATAAACAACTGCAAAGAAAGAGGAGCAAGGTCAAAAAAAAAAGGAGTGAGAAGAAAGATAAAGAAACAGGGCAAGCCCCAAAATCTTACCTTTATCACCTTCCATGTACACCGGCTTATCTTCCCTGTTCATCATCCAATTCAGACTCATGCTAGCACCAACAAGGGCTTTCTCCGGCAAAGCAATAGACGGAACGTCCTTCAAATCCTGATACCAATTTTCATCAACAGGAGTTTGAATAGTCTCGGTGGGGACATCCTCTTTCCCCCTAAACGTCATCCTCATTGGGATAACCCCTACTTTAATAAAAAAAGAATTTTTGCTTCCAGTCATGGAACGATTTTGGGGGATGAAGCATAATTTTCTTCGCCAACGCTCTTTGTACAAAAGAATAGAACCCTTGAGAGCAATGCATTTGATGAAAAAATCGAAATCGAGGAACTGTTGGTTCAATATGCATCGTACGGCACACGAATTCAAAGTGTCAAACCCTAACCATACCAATTGGGTGCATCTGGGAGATGTGAATCTTGTAATAATCAAGAATTTCAAGGAAGAATTTCGTTACAGGCAGTCGGAAGTTGCCTGCAGAGAAGAAATCCCAAAATAAAGTTATGTATCCGGCCGGAGCGTCCGCTGCCGTTTGACCCTCGTCAGGGTATCGAGCACCCCAATTTTCTGGAAACCTGAAATTCCGAATCAAACCATCAAACGTCGCCCTGGACCACTTCAACGGTGGAAGTTCGGCAGCCATTTCCTCAGTAGAGTCTTCGTAATGATCTCCGGTTGACATAAGAAAGAGAAATTGCAAATTCTTTCTAAAAACTGACAGGAGACGAAGAAGAAAGGGATTTTCCAGGAAGTAATGATTTACGAAAATAGGCAACCGAAAACACTTATATACTCACCGCCATAAATAGCATAGATAACTGCAAAAGCACCTTTTCTGGGATGTCACAGTTATCCAAGCGTCAGAGGCGAGTGAGAGAGAACCACAAATGCGAGCTCACACGCGCGTGCAAGGCACGGCCAGTAATGTACACCTGACAGTGATAGCATGTCACACGTCAAATAGTCATTACTGTACCTTTCCACATACCCAAGGTCAAAGATTTTCAAAAATCAAAATAATGAGCAAAAATATCTTCTCTCAGAAGATTCTCCACTTTCGCGCCAAAAACTCTACAGCAAAAAGCACCTCTCTCTCATAGTCCAGTGCTCCACTTATTTGCATAAGAGCAACACTAGACTGGGGGGACTTGAAGAGGTAAGGTCCCAAAAAACCTCGCTTCGAGTACTTGGGACCATACCACATCCTTATATTCTAACCCTCTTTAGACCTTGCACGGCCGCGCACTGGTCCTACAAAGAGAACTTAGAAGAAAAACAAGCAACACCTGCGCGCCAAAAGGAAACTAATGAATCCTCGCGCCTCTCTGATGTGCGTTAGGTGTGATAGGTTTTTAATGTATATTTTAAGCCCTTTAACACTTTTTAGCCAAGTTTTAAATTTATAAAACACGATATTTACTAACACTAAACACACATATGGGCAAGTGCACCCATCATGAGCGTAGTATAGTGTTGGTAAGATACCGAGGTAATCCAAGGACTCAAGAGCTTTTAGCACCGGTTTATCCTCAACGTCTAATCAAATCAAAAGTTTAGAAAAAGGTTTTTAAACAAGAAAAATAAAACTAACTAAAATGCTGAAAAATAAAATAAAATAAAAAACAGATAGACAAGATGAATCACTTGGATCCGACTCGTGTTTAGTGTAACCTTTGATTATTTCCGCACTTTTTAAGAGATTATCTTAGTTACTGTAGTAGGCCCCTCTTCTGAAGGTGACGTTACCCTCAACCCAGTAGTTTGAGTCAGCAAGAATATAATCCTAAAGGGTTGGATTATTGAAAGATAATTAATTAAGTTATTAATGCATATTGTGGTAGGCCCCTCTTCTGGAGGTGACGTTACCCTCGGCTAAGTAGTCTGAGTCAGCAGGGATACAGTCCTAAGTAGCCGGGTTAAAGTATTAATAGTAGTTTACATATGAGGGGATCAAGGAGTTCGGACCCCCGCCATCCAATACCAGTGGGTATTGAAGGAGGTCCTACTAAAGTTGACCCAGGTCCTTGCAAGATCTATACACTGAACAAGGCAAGACTCTTACCAAACCGTTCCCTTAACCCCCGACCAGGTAGCCAACATACCACCATATAGACCGTGGAGATATGAATGGTGAAAATCTTTTATTTTATATAGACAGTAAAATAATGCCAAGACACCACGGACAAACGATAAGGAAGACTTTCCTTCAACATAAAAAACTAGTTATTAAAGTCATTAATACAGAACTAAATAAAAAGTGCGCAAAGATTAAAAATAAAAAGTATTACACTAAACACTTTTCTTCACCAAGTGATGTAAGAGACTTAGGCAAACATGGCATTTGATTGTCAAGAACTCTTACGGTCAATCTTGGATCCCGAGACTACTCACACACTCTATGATGGATGATGGATGATGGTGGTGGATGATGGTGTGTGGTGGTGGTGGAGTGTGGGTGAAGTGTGAGAGAGGTGGTTTGCCAAGGGATGGTTTGAAAATGAGCCAAGAACCCCTATTTATAGCCTGCACAGAAGCCCGGACACGGCCCCGTGTCCATTGGGCACGGCCCCGTGTCCACCCATCTTCTCTTTCTTCATTTAATGCAGTTTGTCTGCATTAGTTGACCACGTCCCCGTGTCCGCTGGCCACGACCCCATGTGTAGAAGCGTATCTGTACTATCAAGATTTTCCTAGATTCTGCGAATCTTAGAGTTGACCACGGCCCCGTGTCCACTGGGCACACCCCCGTGATGGGTGATAGAAGCTTCTACAACTTTGTCTTTTCTGCAGACACTTGGGCACGCCCCCGTGCTCAGTGAGCACGGGGCATGTTCAGCCTTCTGTTCTCTTGTTTTTGCTTTAGAGGATGCTGTCGAGGGGTCAGGCATGCCACGTTTATTCCTTTTCTTGTATTTATGTTGGATTTGGCTGCATTTTTGCTTCTTTTGTTCATTTAAGCTCTTTTAACCTTGAAAATACAAAAGGAAGACAAAAGCACACTTTTTCCAACATTAGTACTAAAAAGGGTTAGTTTTATGCCTCATTTGATGTAATTTATATGTTGCATTTTGCACACATCAGATACCCCCACACTTGAATCTTTGCTTTTCCTCAAGCAAAACTCTTTATTTTGTGGCTTACACTCCCAAATGGAATGGGTAGAAGAGGAGGTTTTTGGGCTTGTCATAGAGTGTCGGGATTTCCAAGATTCTTTATTAGGTTTTATTTTTATTTTGTTTACAATCCTATTCGTCATGATTTATTTAAAACTTTTTACAAGAGAAATTATTTATAGGGCATAACATGCCTCTTTAAAATCCCATTTATATACAAGTTCACATACCTCATGGGGGATCACTCAACACTCGGCCGAAGATGTATTTTTTGTGAAACACTCGAGAGCGGCATGGAACTTACTTCTACCATATGCTTACCAAGCAATCAATCCTCCTCCTTTTTAACTATAAACCTTTGTAAATATCAAGAGGACTTTTGGGGAAAGGTTAGGCTTGGGTTAAAGGTAGGTGGTTTGGTTAGTGGTTGGTAGAAAAGGGCGAAAGGCGTAAAAAGCATCGGTTTTCATAAGACTTTTATTTTTATGACTTTTTATTTTGATGAAGCAATTCTTCAAACAAAGTTCTTTTTTGATAAACTTGTTTGTTTATTTCTTTTGGCTTCATCATCATTTTTTTTTTCATAAGAAAGTCATAAGAGAAACCGAGCTTTGTTACTAAAATAAAGGGTTTAAAATGAAAAAGGGTTTTGGTGAGTAAAAGGGTGCTTGTTTTGAGTTAAGAAATGAAAAGGTTTAGGCTCAAAGGGGCTAACTAGGGGGATTTTGGGTAGGTGGTAAAAAAAAAGAAAAATAATGGTGTAGAAATAAAAAGGGTTAGTGCTAATGCCTCCATCATTTACTTACTCGGGTTTAAGTTGGTAAGGACCGGGAATGCATTGTCGTGGCAAGTTCTAGAGTCGTAAGAACCAAGCGGCTATTCACACAAGAAACGAAAAATGAGCATTTAGTTTAAATATGTGTATTTGTATGCTCAATAAAGGCTCAAAACTCACTTTTTGTGGGAATGGGTTTTTATGTGATCAAGTATATATAATCAAATTTTTACTAGATTTGTCATGCCGTTTCATAATTTTCTTATGTTGTTCTTTTTATCACGACGCTATCGGTTGTAAATTTGTAAAAATATCACCTTTTTAGAACTTGTAATTCCCAATTTAAACCAAGACAGGTAAAAAAAATAATGAAAATTTTTGAAAAAAAAATGGGGTGTTTAGCGGTTCCAATAGAGTTTTGTGTAAGGCTTGTAATTAGGACTTGCAAAATTCAAGGTTTTAGCATCCCCCCCCCCCCCCCACACTTAAATTACACATTGTCCTCAATGTATCCCAAAAATAAGTTTTTAGGTTGATTGAATGTGTAAAAAGATGTGAAAAAGCAAAAATTTATGTTACTAGGCGTCTGGACACGGCCCCATGTTCAGATTGCCAGTAACAGAACATGAAATAGAGTAACAGAAGGCTGGACACGGGGGCGTGTTCAGTGAGCACGCCCCGTGTCCAGGTACCTGAACTGGGCATTTTTCTAGCAGATGGTTGAGCACGGGGCGTGTTGGGTGAGCACGGCCCCGTGCTGAACTTGCTGTAATGAAGAAAAATCTTCGGGTGGCCTGTTTTGTGCATGGGGTGCTGGTGCAAGTTTCCCTTGGTATCCTTCACCATCCCGAGTGTGTTTTACCCATTACATCATCATCCAAACACCAAATTACTTAAAACCATCATTCATTCAAATAGAGAAAGTTACATAATATTCCTAATAAATTAAAATTCTAGATAAATAGGTTAAAAGAAACACAAGGAGTCTAAACCAAGAAGTTCTAGCCTAAAGTTTATTCTATTAGCAAAATTTCCGAAAAGATAATTCTCTCGGTTTGATGAGGCTCGAAAAACTTCTTCCTCCGGATATGGGTTCCTCATACGTCGGCAAGCCATTCCTCTATCTCCCTTGGGAGATGTAAGGCGGGCTCATTTGCATAAATTTGAGGGGGTGCAACCTCCATCGGGACTTCTTGCAAATCTTCAACAGGAGGCTCCGCGGGGATGTCATCCCATCCGGTGGGATTATTGACTCCAAGTGCTAGGTTCCAATCCTCTTGAGGGAGGATTGGCTCCATGGGAGGTGTCACAAGAATGTTCAACCTCTGGTGCAAGAGGTTGATTTCTTGAAAACTATTTTCCAACCCCACTGTAAGATAATTTATATGGTCTATAAGGACCTCCTCTACCGATGTCATCTCATCTAGAGCTTCACGTAATGCCATCACGTAGCGTACGAGAGTTGCTTCAATTGAGGACCTCCGATCTCTTCGACTGTTTCTGGAATGTGCCTATGAAGTTCCACTGTTTTGGCTTGACATTCTACGAAAACAAACTGAAAAGAGTTCATTTTAATGAAACAGTAACCTCGGACACGGCCCAGTGCTCAATGAGCACGGCCCCTTGTTCACCTTTCTGCAGATTTTTTGGCACAAGGAATCTTGGAGTTTCAAATTATTTTACCAACTTAAGAAGCGTTTTTTAGCAGAATAACTTAAAACAATGTTGTAAAACTTATTTTTAACAAGATTCCTTGAACAAAAACCTAACAAACATCACAATAAAGCTTGGAACCGTGGTGATCTCAAGCTCTAATGGAGGTGTTGAGGTAAAAAAAAATGAAGAAGAAGGGAATAGACAAGAGAGGAAAGGACAAGATGGTTGTTGAGAACCTTCTTTTAGAAAATACCTAGGATGGTATGTGTGAAGATCTCACCAAATCTCTGTCCCTAGAATGATCCAAATGTGCAGGATTCTTGGCTGCATTTATAGAAAACGACAGCACGCTGCACACGGCCCCGTGTCGGCTGGACTCGGCCCCGTGTGCAGGCAGGATCCTGACATATTCTGTACGTATTCTGACAAAAAGTCAGAAAGGAATCTTTTGGTAGACACGGGGGCGTGCTGACCTGGACACGGCCCCGTGTCTAGAGGCTATTTATGAAGTTTCGTCTATTTCTAAGGAACTTATCCGGATCGGGCAGTTCCTTAATGGATGGAAAAACTCCAAAGTGCCTGAGATACCTTAGTTGCTCTAGATTTAGACGAGAACGCAAGAGCTTGTCGGTGAGGGTGATTCCTATGCTATATGTAGGTGGACAAGTCCAACCCTTTCCCGGGCTCTCGTTAAAGAAGGTGTATGCCGAATCGCTCAGGTCTATGTATGCGCCAAACGAAGTCGATGGGGAGTCCTTCACGGCACAATCGACACAGGGACGACTATCGCTCAAGTCTTCGCTAGAGTTAGAGGTGATTTCGGGAACAACGAAGTTGTTTTTATTCGAATGCGATCCCAATAATTCTTCTTGGGTATCTTCTTGAGGTGAATTAATGGAATCCATTTCAAGTTCCTTTACCCAATTAAGAATTAAATCCTCCATTTGAAATAATTCGTCAAGAGGCATTTCTCCTAGAAGATTCGATTGGGAGCATTCGAGGGAGAGATAGTGATTATTTTTACTTTCGCCCCTCTTAAGGCTACAGGAAAACAATGGGTCTATATAATGGGGCTTATAATTTAGAAAATAACATTCTAAATCTTTCTGTCACACCCCGACCACGTATAACATACAAAACGTGGCGGAAAACGTCGGGGAGTGTTGTAACAGAATTAATTGTTTCATAACCATGGCATACAAAGTTGTATTTTATTTATCAACATAAGAGTTACATTGTTTTAAACAGGAATCAAAGAGTTTATAACATAATTAAGCTAAGTCTATCTTCATTTTAAGTATCTAAGGCACAGGTCCGCCCTAGTGTCACGATCATCATCCTATGCAAAAGCTCCTGAAAACACATGTGAAAATAGGTACGTCAGCATAAAAATGCCTGTGAGATACATAGGTTTTGTGAAAATAGGATTCATGACTTAAGTTTAAGAAAAAGTTGTTTAGTAAAAGTCAGTCATGAACCTTGTAAATTGTTTTGTTTTGTAAGTCATTTAAAAAGCGATAAGATCAAATGATATGTATAAATAAAAGAATAATGTATGGTTAAATGTATAACTAAGTAAAATGAGTTGTATAAAGTAAATTGTTTGTAAACCAAAGTCTTGTGAAAATCGAGTTACTTGTGTAAAATGTATAAGTCCAAATTGAATGATTTAAATAACGCTATGATATGTAATATAATACAAACACTTATATATAGGAAGTACCGACGGCGTATCCACCATGCTTGTATCATATTACTCACATCTCGTTACTTAAGTCACTTAAGCAAACCACCAATGTATAAAGTCTATGTTTAGACCAATTGTCAAAGAGTCCTTGTATAAACCATGTCAAATGTTAAGAAGTCCAAAAGTAGTCAAGTAATGTGTAACAAATGTTATGTATTGTAAGTAAAGTATTGTCACATAATCCAAATGTAGTAATGTACAAAACAAAGTATTTTGAATATATCAAAAAGTTATGTTTTGCAAAGTAATGCATGTTACATTGATACAAACATTTATGTGGTAAGTTAACGCATACATTCAAGCCTTGAGACAGTCGGACAACCCTTTTAGTCAAGGTTATCAAAATAATGTTTTCGAATTCAGTCATTCCTTACATCCAAACAAACCCGGGATGTCAGGAATGGGATTTGTCAAGTCCTATGGTACCAGTACTTACTACCGAGCGGCGTAGCTAATGTTAATGAACGTATATAAGTCTCGTTTGTGCAAACCAAATGTTATAGCAATTGTATACATGTCATATGAAAACAATGTACTAAGTATGCTAAGTTAACATACAAAGCAGAAAAGTCAAGTAAATCAATGTGCTAGCATGCTATCAGTCAACATACATAGCAGAAATGTAATGTAAAACAATGTACTAAGTATGCACACAATGGACATACATAGCATAAAATGTAATGTAAAACGTTGTACTAAGTATGCACACAATGGACATACATAGCATGAAATGTAATGTAAAATGATGTACTAAGTACGCACACAATGGGCATACATAGCATGAAATGTAATGAAATCATGTACTATAATGTACTAACAAACATAGCAGGTATATGATGTGAAAACAGGAAAGCATGAAAGTAACAAGTAGGCATATGTGTTTCACCCCAAAACAGTTTGAAAACAGTAAAAGAGGGGTCTATGTACTCACTTGAGATTGCTCAGAAGTCCTAAGATAACCACCAAGCAATGCTAGAGATCACGGAATCAAACGGCACCTAATATAGGTAACTATGTTAATAAACCGGACCTAAATCGGAGGATCGGATAGAATGAGGGTTCGTAAACCAAACGAGTATGGAGACTCGTGTAATATGGTTTAACAAAGCCTACATACTAAATGAAACCTAACATAAGTGCTTACGACCCATTACGACCCGTTTAGGTAGCTTATGCTACTTTAACGCGTCGTTCGCGTGAAACGCGTTCGGACCGCCTAACTAGTCCTATGACAAGTAAAATATGCCTTAACATGCCTAATATTGTCGCCAAATCAGTTTAGATGTCAAAAGTTATGTCACATATGTTTATAATGAATTTTGGCATCAAAGGGGTATTTTGGTAATTTACCTAAGGCATATAAACTACCTATCATACAACTACTTAAACATCGTGACCATAAGGTATAACCTCGGAAGGTTATTCCCTACCTACTATGGTCACCTAATGTGTTTGGTCGGATCCTAATGATCGACCAAATGGGTCGGGTTCGAAGGTATAAGCGATTTATTAGATCGCTTACCCTTGCGACCCTAGACAACGTGGTAATCAGTAGGCATAGTCACAAGGGACTATAACCTTCGTGATTACAATCACGTTGCGAAGTTCAAAAGAACTTCACATTGACCATAAACTGGTCAACGCAGAAAGTCAAACAAATTTTGACTTTCGGACTCGAAAAGCAATAAAAGAACGAAGGAATACTTACAAAGGGTCCCCGAAAGCTTTGATCTCTAAAATATTCTCAGGTATGAAGTGTTTTCACTCCAACTTAGAGAAATTTCAAGAAATCAAGTGGGTTTTGCAATGGCATGGGGGGGTATTTATAGTTTTCGGAGAGCCGTTAAGATCGTTTCTTGGAAACCGTGATCAAATCTCAACCCTCCACCTCAAGACCCTGGTTTTTGAAAACCATTTGAGCCCCTAGTATTGCCCAATACCATGTGCACAAGTGAAAGGGACCAGATGCAATGTTTCTGCAAGTTTCTGCTGTCTGGGGACTGCTTACGCACCGTAAGGAGATGGCTTGCGGTGCGCAAGCCATCAAGTTTGGCAGAATGGCAGATTTGGTCCCTGTTGTGTAATAAGCTCATTTCCGACACGTTTAAGGCCCGTTAACCCCATTTCAAAGCTCTAAAATGAAGTTAAAGTATAGGGAACTTAAAATGTGCTCAAAAATATCTCGGGTGTCGGTTCGTTTGGCCGTACAATCGCGATGTTCGCTTAATTACGACGGAATGCGCATAAGCGCGAAAAACGATCCAAATGACGCGACGAATGGATTTTTCTTATGCCAAACACTAAAATAAAATATTTTAGTGCTTACATAAATTTTTGGATGTCCGGAGGTATTCAGAACGTAAGTTATGCGCGAAAATGCAAACTTATGCACTTTTTGACACTTTTAGTCCCTGAATGACCCAAAAGTTTATTTTAGCACACCAAACCCCTCAAAGCCTATTTCTAAGCTATATAAAGGATATTTAAGGTGTGTTTAACTTATGGTCATGTTCCGGAATGTTTGTTACTGTTCAAATTGGCATACTTTCGCAGTTTGTCGAGTTTAGTCCCTGTAAGCGAATTAACTTGTTTTTGACATACCAAAGCCTTCAAAACTTATTTCTAAGTTATGTAAAGGTTATTTAAGATATGTTAAGTATATGTTGATGTTCCGAAGTATTTGTCGCATTAAACTGATTACGTTTACGCACCAGTTTGCGTATAACTCTCCAGAAAGTGATATAGAGTTTGAAATTGAATAAAAGTCAAAACATGAAAAATGTAAAACACAACCAAACAAACCTTGGGATCAAATAACATTGTTTTATTGATAACTGAATTGTTTATAATGATTTCAGGCACAGATGTTACAGTCTCCCCTACTTGTGGAAATTTCGTCCCGAAATTTATTTAGAGGAAACTCGTGGAAAAAGATGCGGATATTTCACCTTCATTTGATCTTCGCGTTCCCAAGTAAACTCGGGTCCACGTTTAGCTTCCCAGCGAACTTTGACCAAAGGAATGCGCTTGCGTTTAAGCCACTTGACTTCACGTTCCATGATTTCCACTGGCTTCTCAACAAATTTCAGTGTTTTGTCAACACGAATTTCGTCAAGCGGTATGTGGAGGTTCTCATCAGCTAAACACCTCTTGAGATTGGACACGTGAAAGGTTGGATGAACATTTCCAAGTTCAGGAGGTAACTCAAGTCTGTAGGCTACCTTACCGATTCTTTCGACGATCTTGAATGGTCCAACGTATCTAGGTGCAAGTTTTCCTTTCTTTCCAAATCTGATCACACCTTTCCAAGGTGAGACCTTAAGTAATACTCGATCACCGACTTGAAATTCCAAGGGCTTGCGTTTTGGGTCCGCGTAACTCTTTTGACGGCTTCTAGCTCTCTGAAGGTTATCACGAACTTTCTTAATCTTGTCAGTTGTCTCTAAAATGAGAGCAGGTCCAGTAAGCTGAGCCTCGCCGATCTCATTCCAGCAGACTGGTGAACGACATTTTCGACCATAGAGAGCCTCGAAAGGAGCCATTTTGATGCTGGTGTGATAACTGTTGTTGTAGGAGAATTCAATCAACGGAAGATGTGAATCCCAACTACCACCAAAATCGATAACACAAGCTCTAAGCATATCCTCCAGAGTCTGGATTGTTCTTTCAGATTGACCATCCGTTTGCGGATGATAAGCCGTGCTCAGATTAAGTTGGGTCCCCATAGCAGATTGCATGGTTCTCCAAAAATGAGAAGTGAAACGAGCATCTCTGTCAGAAATGATGTTCAAAGGAACACCATGTCGAGCTACAATTTCATCCACATAGATTTTAGCAAGTTTGTCAGCAGGAAAATCCTCACGGATTGGCAAGAAATGTGTTGACTTAGTAAGACGATCAACAACTACCTAGATGGCATCATGACCTTTCTTTGTGCGCGGGAGTTTAGTAACAAGATCCATAGTAATGTTTTCCCATTTCCAAACTGGGATCTCTGGTTGCACTAATAAACCAGAAGGACGCTGATGTTCAGCCTTAACCTTAAGACATGTAAGGCATTTTGATACATATAAGGCAATGTCTTTCTTTATACCAGGCCACCAATACTGAATACGAAGATCCTTATACATCTTATCTGAGCCAGGATGAATAGAATAACGAGACTTATGGGCTTCATCCATAAGCAAGGCGCGAAGGTTATCTTGGCTTGGGACCCACAAACGGTCCATGAAGTAATACGATCCATTGTCCTTCAGTTCCAGATCAGGTGTTATGTGATAGGGAAATTCCTTATCCATCAAACCTTGTGAAACACAAGATTGTTGAGCCTGAGAAATGCGGGCTTGGATATCGGATCGTGCTTGAATAACAGATTGAACACGAACACAGTGAAGCTTAGTACGTTCCTTACGACTCAATGCATCAGCTACGACATTCGCCTTACCAGGATGGTAGCGAATTTCGCAGTCATAGTCGTTTAGAAGCTCAACCCAACGTCGTTGCCTCATGTTGAGTTCTTTCTGATTGAAGATATGCTGAAGACTTTTATGGTCCGTGAAAACCACACATTTTGTACCGTACAAATAGTGTCTCCAGATCTTAAGAGCGAAGACAACTGCACCCAACTCAAGATCATGAGTGGTGTAGTTCTTCTCATGTATCTTCAACTGCCTTGATGCGTATGCTATGACTTTGTTTCTTTGCATCAGGACGCAGCCCAGACCCAATTTAGATGCATCGCAACAAATGACGAAATCATCATTGCCCTCAGGTAAAGTCAGAACAGGCGCGTCGCAAAGCTTCTGCTTCAAGTTTTGAAAAGCTTCCTCTTGTTTGAATCCCCAATCAAAGGGTTTGTTCTTCTGAGTTAGAGCAGTTAGAGGAACTGCAATCTTTGAGAAGTTCTCAATGAAGCGGCGATAATAACCCGCTAGACCAAGAAAAGAACGAACCACAGTAGGAGTAGTAGGCGTATCCCAATCCTTAATCGCACTGATCTTGGAGGGATCTACATGAATACCTTGTTCGTTGACAATATGTCCTAAAAATTGAACTTCTTTAAGCCAAAATTCACACTTGGAGAATTTGGCGAAAAGTTGCTCTTTCTTTAGGAGTTCCAAAGTAAGACGAAGATGTTGCTCGTGATCAGCTCGCGTCTTAGAGTAAATCAAGATGTCGTCAATAAAAACAATGACGAACTGATCCAAATAAGGCTTGCAGACCCTATTCATTAAGTCCATGAAAACAGCAGGAGCATTAGTCAAACCGAATGGCATAACTGTGAACTCGTAATGCCCATAACGAGTGCAGAACGCTGTCTTGGGAATGTCTTCCTCATGCACCCGAAGTTGATGATATCCAGATCGCAGATCAATCTTCGAAAAATAAGAAGCACCTTGTAACTGATCAAAGAGATCATCAATGCGAGGTAGGGGATATCGATTCTTGATGGTAAGCTTGTTAAGCTTACGATAATCGATACACATCCTAAAAGATCCATCCTTCTTCTTGACAAAAAGAACGGGAGCACCCCAAGGTGAAAAGCTAGGACGGATAAAACCTTTGTTAGAGAGTGCAAGACGATATGGAGATATGGAGATCTGGCAATGGGATTTGCACCAGATACGAGATCAATACGGAACTCGACTTGGCGTGCTGGAGGTAGACCAGGTAAATCTTCAGGGAATACTTCAAAATAATCCCGAACAACGGGAATATCTTGGATAGACTTACATTTGCCTTTATCTACTGTGACATGTGCCAAGAAGGCCACATAATTCTTTCGCAGATACTTCCGAGCTTTAAAACAAGATATGAGTTTGAGACCACCAGCAGGTTTCTCACCACGAACCTATAGGATCTCGCCTGTCGAAAGCGGCACACGAACAATCTTCTCAAAACAAACTACCTCTGCGCGATGCTTGGCTAACCAATCCATACCCACAATAACGTCGAAGCTTCCAAGTTGCATAGGCGTGAGGTCAATAGGAAAAAGATGTTCATTAAGGTTCACCACTAGCAACTTCTACTGTCAAAGGTTTACCTAGTTTCGTTCTAGACACGCGAAGCAATGGCTCAAAAGATAAAGACACAAAACTCTTATCGGCACCCGAATCAAAGAGAACATATGCAGGCTGATTATTAATAAAGAACGTACCGTTCACCACTTCATTGTCTGCTTGTGCCTCTTGAGCAATCATGTTGAAGACTCGACCTCGAGCCTGAGCCTGATTCTGATTTGGATTCTGATTCGGGTTGGCTAGCCTTGGGCACCGGTTCCTGTAGTGGGTCAGATCCCCACAATTGTAGCACGAACCAGGAGGAAAATGAGGTCGTGTAGCTTGACCTTGTTGCTGAGCAAGAGGCTGAGCAACTTGTTGGGCTTGGTTCTAAACTGCCTGGTTCTGGTTAACAGGAATGCGACAAGTAGCGGCAAGATGGCCAATTTTCCCACAGTTAGTGCAATGACGACATTGGAGATGTGGTAGGTGATGGCCGTTACACCTGTTGCACAAAGGTGCAGTGCCAAGATATGGCTTCTTGGCTAGTGATTGCGCAGGCTGATTTGGTGCAGCTTGGGCCTGTGCAGTAACGGCATAGTTTTGGGAAGCCTTTCGCTTCCTAGAACCCTTTGAGGAACCGGAATTCTTTCCATTCTTGTTTTGACCTTTCTTGCTATCCCCCTTATCAGACGCCTGCTTCTTACCCTTGTCACCCTTTTTGTGCAGTTTTCCCTTTCGAACCTGCGACTCAGTCAATGTCGCTGCTAACTCGATCACCTGACGGAGTGTGGCAGGGTTACTACCAGTAATGATGTCTTGCACTGAGTTAGGTAGGCCGTCGATGTACCTTTCGATAGCCTTGTCGAGTGGGGTAACCATTGTTGGGCAAAGCAGACTCAACTCCTCAAATCTATCAGTATACGCCCTGTGCTCGCCACTGTCTTGTTTCAAGTCATCAAACTCTTTCTCCAACGCTCGCTGTTCATGACGAGGACAAAACTCCCTCATCAAAAGGGCCCTAAGTTCGGCCCAAGTTTGTGCTAAAGCAACTTCTGCACCACGGTCTCTCATAACCCCGTTCCACCATGTGAGAGCCCTCTTCTGAAACACACTCGAAGAAAACTCGACCTTGCGATTGTCAGGACACTGCACGTGGCGGAAAGTATTCTCAATGCTCTCGAACCATTGAAGAAGCCCAGTCGCTCCCTCAGAACCACTAAACTTGAGTGGTTTAGCCGAGTTAAAATCCTTGAATTTGCATGGAGCATTGTTGTTGTTGTTGGCTTGATTCCATTGAGCAAAGAGGTTTGGGAATTGAGCAGCCATCTACTGCGCAATGATTTCTGCCAGTTCGGCAGTCGCTATCTGGTTTTCACGTCGAGGAGGCATTCTAAAAGAGGAAACATGAAAGGAAACGAGTGAGATGATTGGATGAAAAGAATGAGATGAAACAAAAATTGACAACAGCAAAGATGGTGGTCATTTGTTCGCATCACAAAGCAAACAAACGACACACAGTGACTAATCAAAGTAAATGGGTCAAAAATAATGTATCGCGAAGACATGCTCGCCTATAAGTGAACACTCACCCCTAGAGTTCCCAGGTAAGAGTGACTGGTCCGATTATGTGGATTTGTACGAACACTCTAGCCTTAGACAGAAAACCCAGGGTACAGGCATTCACCCTTCCAGTTTGCACGTGTTCACATTATTTAAAACCCAAAACCTTGACGAGATTTTGAAAACTCAAAGGGGTTCAAAACCTTATAACAGAGGGTTCAAAACCTTACAATAGAGGGTTCAAAACCTTGTAATAATTCATTCAAAAACAGATGATTGTTTTTCAAAAATCGTTTCGGAAATATTTGGTTTTTGTTTTAATAATCACCTAAGGATAGGTGATGTGCATGTTTTAAGATCTAAACACAAAATAACTTGTGTTAGGGTCCTAGAAAGGTTATAGTCTAGGTCAAAAAATTTCTAAAAACCTAATTCTCTATAACCATTGGCTCTGATACCAACTCTTCTGTCACACCCCGACCACGTATAACATACAAAACGTGGCGGAAAACGTCGGGGAGTGTTGTAACAGAATTAATTGTTTCATAACCATGGCATACAAAGTTGTATTTTATTTATCAACATAAGAGTTACATTGTTTTAAACAGGAATCAAAGAGTTTATAACATAACTAAGCTAAGTCTATCTTCATTTTAAGTCTCTAAGGCACAGGTCCGCCCTAGTGTCACGATCATCATCCTATGCAAAAGCTCCTGAAAACACATGTGAAAATAGGTACGTCAGCATAAAAATGCCTGTGAGATACATAGGTTTTGTGAAAATAGGATTCATGACTTAAGTTTAAGAAAAAGTTGTTTAGTAAAAGTCAGTCATGAACCTTGTAAATTGTTTTGTTTTGTAAGTCATTTAAAAAGCGATAAGATCAAATGATATGTATAAATAAAAGAATAATGTATGGTTAAATGTATAACTAATGTGTATAAATAAATAAAAGAATAATATCGAAAGGTTATTCCCTACCTACTATGATCACCTAATGTGTTTGGTCGGATCCTAATGATCGACCAAATGGGTCGGGTTCGAAGGTATAAGCGATTTATTAGATCGCTTACCCTTGCGACCCTAGACAACGTGGTAATCAGTAGGCATAGTCACAAGGGACTATAACCATCGTGATTACAATCACGTTGCGAAGTTCAAACGAACTTCGCATTGACCATAAACTGGTCAATGCAGAAAGTCAAACAAAGTTTGACTTTCGGACTCTAAAAGCAATAAAAGAACGAAGGAATACTTACAAAGGGTCCCCGAAAGCTTTGATCTCTCAATATTCTCAGGTATGAAGTGTTTTCACTCCAACTTAGAGAAATTTCAAGAAAACAAGTGGGTTTTGCAATGGCATGGGGGGGTATTTATAGTTTTCGGAGAGCCGTTAAGATCGTTTCTTGGAAACCGTGATCAAATCTCAACCCTCCACCTCAAGACCCTGGTTTTTGAAAACCATTTGAGCCCCTAGTATTGCCCAATACCATGTGCACAAGTGAAAGGGACCAGATGCAATGTTTCTGCAAGTTTCTACTGTCTGGGGACTACTTACGCACCATAAGGAGATGGCTTGCGGTGCGCAAGCCATCAAGTTTGGCAGAATGGCAGATTTGGTCCCTGTTGTGTAATAAGCTCATTTCCGACACGTTTAAGGCCCGTTAACCCCATTTCAAAGCTCTAAAATGAAGTTAAAGTATAGGGAACTTAAAATGTGCTCAAAAATATCTCGGGTTTTGGTTCGTTTGGCCGTACAATCGCGATGTTCGCTTAATTACTACGGAATACGCATAAGCGCGAAAAACGATCCAAATGACGCGACGAATGGATTTTTCTTATGCCAAACACTAAAATAAAATATTTTAGTGCTTACATAAATTTTTGGATGTCCGGAGGTATTCAGAACGTAAGTTATGCGCAAAATGCAAACTTATGCACTTTTTGACACTTTTAGTCCCTGAATGACCCAAAAGTTTATTTTAGCACACCGAACCCCTCAAAGCCTATTTCTAAGCTATATAAAGGATATTTAAGGTGTGTTTAACTTATTGTCATGTTCCGGAATGTTCATTACTGTTCAAATTGACATACTTTCGCAGTTTGTCAAGTTTAGTCCCTGTAAGCGAATTAACTTGTTTTTGACATACCAAAGCATTCAAAACTTATTTCTAAGTTATGTAAAGGTTATTTAAGGTATGTTAAGTATATGTTGATGTTCCGGAGTATTTGTCGCATTAAACTGATTACGTTTACGCACCAGTTTGCGTATAACTCTCCAGAAAGTGATATAGAGTTTGAAATTGAATAAAAGTCAAAACATGAAAAATGTAAAACACAACCAAACAAACATTGGGATCAAATAACATTGTCTTATTGATAACTGAATTGTTTACAATGATTTCAGACACAGATGTTACACTTTATGAGGGCCGCCACATATTTAACACCACGTACCATAAGAGTGCCGAAAGTAAAAAATATCAGTATCGCTCATGTTTATGTCAGAAATTACCAACCGTCGGGATCTTACGGTTCTGTTTTTTGTAACGGAAACTTGGGCACAGGGCATGTTGAGTGGGCACGGCCCGATGTTCAGCTTACGGTCTGACTTAAAACAGGATTGCCAGTTCCAAGGATTGGGCACAGGGCGTGTTCAGCGGGCACGGCCCATGCTGAGCTCTGCAGAAGCTGAAAATTTTAAGAAAAATCCTAAAAAATAGAGAATAAAAAAAACGATTAGGCCGTTGATTCCTAACTTTCTTAAAATCCTTGTGTCCCCGGCAACGGCGCCAAAAACTTGATGTGCGTTAGGTGTGATAGGTTTTTAATGTATATTTTAAGCCCTTTAACACTTTTTAGCCAAGTTTTAAATTTATAAAACACGATATTTACTAACACTAAACACACATATGGGCAAGTGCACCCATCGTGAGCGTAGTATAGTGTTGGTAAGATACCGAGGTCGTCCAAGGACACAAGAGCTTTTAGTACCGGTTTATCCTCAACGTCTAATCAAATCAAAAGTTTAGAAAAAGGTTTTTAAACAAGAAAAATAAAACTAACTAAAATGCTGAAAAATAAAATAAAATGAAAAACAGATAGACAAGATGAATCACTTGGATCCGACTCGAGTTTAGTGTAACCTTTAAAAATAAAAAGTATTACACTAAACACTTGTCTTCATCAAGTGATGTAAGAGACTTAGGCAAACATGGCCTTTGATTGTCAAGAACTCTTACGATCAATCTTGGATCCCGAGACTACTCACACACTCTATGATGGATGATGGTGGTGGATGATGGTGTGTGGTGGTGGTGGAGTGTGGGTGAAGTGTGAGAGAGGTGGTTTGCCAAGGGATGGTTTGCAAATGAGCCAAGCACCCCTATTTATAGCCTGCACAGAAGCCCGGACACGGGCCCGTGTCCGTTGGGCACGGCCCCGTGTCCACCCATCTTCTCTTTCTTCATTTAATGTAGTTTGTCTGCATTAGTTGACCACGCCCCTGTGTTCGCTGGGCACGACCCCGTGTGCAGAAGCGTATCTGTACTATCAAGATTTTCGTAGATTCTGCGAATCTTAGAGTTGACCACGGCCCCGTGTCCGCTGGGCATGCCCCCGTGGTGGGTGATAGAAGCTTCTACAACTTTGTCTTTTCTGTAGACACTTGGGCACGCCCCCGTGCTCAGTGAGCACGGGGCGTGTTCAGCCTTCTGTTCTCTTGTTTTTGCTTTAGAGGATGCTGACGAGGGGTCGGGCATGCCACGTTAATTCCTTTTCTTGTATTTATGCTGGATTTGGCTGCATTTTTGCTTCTTTTGTTCATTTAAGCTCTTTTAACCCTAAAAATACAAAAGGAAGACAAAAGCACACTTTTTCCAACATTAGTACTAAAAAGTGGTTAATTTTATGCCTCATTTGATGTAACTTATATGTTGCATTTTGCACACGTCACTCTCTCCATAACAAACAGGGATAAAAATCCCAATAAGCATTCCCGCTTAAATAATACCCAGACTTGGATATTATTCACTTCACTGATACCACACGATAAGGAGTCACACTGGATTACGGCAGTAATCTTCTAGAAGACTAAATTGTGCACCACCAGACGGTTAAAACCTTCTGGCCACGTGTCATCATCCCGGGCTCCCTTGAAGTCACGATGATGGCATGGAATTAAAGAGAAATATCCGTTTGCCCACTTTCCACGTGGCAATACCCCTGCCGTTGATCTAGATCGCGATGCGTGTGCTCTCACACTCGGTAAAGAGATTAACAGAGGGAAAAATAACTGTTTACGGAGTTACAATTTTCCGTCAATATTTCAATAACAGGTTTTCCCGCCCAAACTTCGGCTATAAGTAGAAGAATAATCCAGGTATAATCTTCAAGTTACACTCACTTCATTTATACTTCTTCTTCATATACCGTTAACTTATTCTTTTTATCATTTTTAAAGCACGCATACATGAAATAACTTATCAAGTTAACCTATGTATCAATTTTCATGCTCGACAAACAAGTTACACATTTAACGCGATTTTACCGATTCTACCTCTTTAAGCGCACAAGTGTACATGCATAGTCTAAATTCCCGCTAGCATGTCAACACTTAACATATTATCATATACACATATCTAAATCACATAACACATTTTAACACATAAGGTTCACCCATGAATAACCCATTCTAGTGTACATTGTAAAACACGTATTTTAGTGATTCGGTAACGTTTTCGGGCGTCGAAAGTTATGTATGACTAACCAAACACCAAGTAAACTTAATATAAGTTAAAATACTTATATTTACACTAAAAATATCAGTTTACTTACTGATCTAAAAGAGTTTTGTAAAAATCCTTCGAAAAGCTGATTTTTAACCGTTTTACCGCATAGTTTTGCGTCAAACGTTACCATAACCATCCCAAATCGCAACGACTTGATATTTTAACATAATCCATGTTATTTAATGATTAAAATGATGGTTATAATTAGATTAGTGCAGTTTTATTGTAAGTCACATAAATCATGCGATTTCACGTATTTTACAACTTTTTAAGCACGAAGTATAACATGTAAAGCTAGTAAACTTTATGGCAAAGTTTCATGCTATTATAACACTTCAAATATTGTTATTTTTAGTGTTTAGAATCTGATTAAAAATCATCTTCATCAAATCATAACTTATTCATCATTTCATGACCACAAATCATCATGCATGCTTAAATACAAGCATCTAATGTGTCCATATAACATCATCATCATTTTACATGAACTAAAATATTTCCTACATATATTTAAATCAGGTTAAAGTATTCAAGAACATCATAATCTACATATTATCATTTATCATAAATGCAAGAATCATGTTCCTACATATTTATGAACTAACAACAAAAATTTCACATGCATGCATACATATACATACATACACAACCATATGCATATATATGTATATAGTTCCAAAAATTCCCTTTTCACATATTCATCTAAATCACAAAAACCCCTTTTTAGATCATACATGCATTAACTTCGAAGAATCAATCAAACATGAATCAATCAAAAATCAAAACTCAACCTCATACACACATGTATACACACACACGGCGACATGCACACACACAAACACCTCCATTTTTATTTTGTACAAAAACCCATTTGTTATTGTTTTCAAGTTAGTGAATCATCCAAGAACTTTGAGAAACTTCCATCATCATCAAAATCATCAAGAACAAGGTTTTTAAAGTGAAGTTTATACCTTCAAGATTTTGATGGTTTTTTCGCAAAGGTTGATGATATGGAGCTTGATTCTTGTTTGAAACACATTAAAATCACCTTTGGATCCTTGAAATCACTTAAAAACACCTTGGAATGAGCTCGGATCTTCAAGAAATGGTTTGAAATTTCAAAAATGGATGGACATAGGGGTGTTCGGTCGTACCTTTGTTTAGAGAGAGAGTGAAGATTGTTTGAGATTGTTTTCTTGGATTTAGAAAGATATTGGAAGGTTTTAGAAAGCATAATCATCATGGACACTTTCCCTAGCCAACATGTGGAGGAGAGAGAAGGCCCTCCCCAAGCCGCCACCTACTTGCCATCTCTCACAATTTATACATACATACATACATACATATAATACATGTATAGTAGTTCAAAAACTGGTATTTTACTGGATACCCGGTATCTCGCGTTTTAATCCCGTTCTATGGCGTTTTAGAGTATTTTTATCACTCTACAAAAATAAAATCGCCAAAATATTACTGAAATAATTATCAGTTGCCTTGACTGGCTACGTTGACAGTATTTTGTTAGATGCGCGCAGTATCGCGCGGTACGCGCTTAAATTCGAAAAATAGAGTTTTTTAGCGTTTTAATTTATTTTTCTTTCCGAACAAGATTAAAAATATAATTTTAATCATAATGAATTGTTTTTATGATTTTAACATTAATCGGGCAGTCACCGACGTTCGTTTCGCATTTTGTTCATTACGAGATAGGCGTTTATCTTATTATTGCCAACATAATTTTTATCAAAGTTTGGATTTACCAACACACCAAACATCACACGTGAACATCAATATCAATCAAATATAGCCTTTTATTCATTCATGATACGTGTTACATTTGTACGGTACAGCCTAAATAGCCAGGTGTCACAGTCTCCCCCCCTGTTTAGGAAATTTGGTCCCCGAAATTCTACTCTACAGGTTTCGTTTTCGCACTAGGTGGGAAGAGATGAGGATATTTCCATTGCATCTGGTCCTGTCATTCCCAGGTGAACTCGGGTCCACGTTTAGAATCCCAGCGAACCTTGACCAACTTAATCCTGCTCCTCCTGAGTTTCTGAATTTTCCAATCCATAACCTCTACTGGTTCTTCGATAAATCTCAGTTTATCGTCCACACGAACCTCACCAGGGGTATAATCAGTGTCTCATTCGACAGACACTTTTTCAAGTTGGAAATATGAAACACGTCATGAACTCCACTTAACTCCTGTGGCAGCTTGAGCCTATACGCGACTGATCCAACTCGAGATGCGATTTTGAAAGGACCTGTATAACGCGGGATCAGCTTTCCCCCTTTCCCAAATCTCACAACACCTTTCCAAGGTGACACCTTCAACATAACACGATCACCAACCTGAAACTCCAACGGTTTTCTTCGGTTGTCCGCATAACTCTTCTGTCGATCCGCGACAGCTTTCAACTTCCCCTTGATCTGGACAACCTTGTCGGTGGTTTCCTGGATAAGCTCGGGTCCGGTCAATTGCTTCTCGCCGACTCAGCCCAACAAAGAGGTGATCGACACTTCCTTCCATACAAGGCTTCAAATGGAGCGGCCTTAATACTAGCGTGATACTATTGTTGTAAGAAAACTCAGCTAATGGCAAATGAGCATCCCAACTTCCACCGAAATCGATCGCACACACTCTCAACATATCCTCTAACGTCTGAATGGTTCTCTCACTCTGACCATCCGTTTGAGGACGATACGCAGTACTTATGTCCAAACGAGAACCCAGCGATTCCTGAAGAGATCGCCAAAACCGGGAGTCAAACCGTCCGTCTCTATCCGAGATAATTGACCCCGGTACTCCATGACGGGCTACAATCTCGTTGAGGTATAACTGCGATATCTTCTCAGTATTGTCTGTTTCCTTAAGTGCTAAGAAATGAGCAGACTTTGTCAATCGATCCACAATTACCCATATGGTGTCATGTCCACACGACGTACGGGGTAATTTGGTGATAAAGTCCATCGTAAGATGCTCCCATTTCCACTTAGGAATCTCTGGTTGCTGCAGAAGCCTAGACGGCTTCTGATGTTCAGCCTTAACCTTCAAGCATGCCAGACATTTACTCACGTATACCGCAATATCTTTCTTCATATTCGGCCACCAGTATAACTCCTTTATATCCTGATACATCTTGGTAGAACCTGGGTGAATAGAATATCTAGACTTATAAGCCTCGTTCATAACCAGTTCACGTAGGTTACCTCTAAGCAGAACCCAAATCCGGTTTATGAAGTACATCACTTCATCCGCTTTTGGTATCAGTTCACATTCTAAACCTCTCAAACCTTCTCTTCTGAGGTTCTCATCCTTTAAAGCTTCTCGCTGTGCATCACGAATTCGAACAATCAAATTCGTTTGTATGGTCAAACCCAAAGCACGCACACGCAGAGGCTTCTCCCGCTCCTTCCTACTGAGCGCATCAGCAACGACATTTACTTTTCCCGGATGATAACGAATATCACACTCATAATCGTTGAGTAACTCTACCCAACGCCGCCGTCGCATGTTGAGCTCCTTCTGGTCAAAGATATGCTGGAGGCTCTTATGGTCTGTGTAAATCGTACACTTCGTGCCATACAAATAATGTCTCCAGATCTTCAAAGCAAACACAATAGCTCCTAACTCCAAATCATGCGTCGTGTAGTTCTTCCCGTGCACTGTCAATTGTCTGGATGCATAGGATATCACTTTCTCCTTCTGCATAAGCACGCATCCGAGGCCCAAACGTGATGCATTACAATACATAACGAAATTATCCAAATAGGGTTTGCACACGCTGTTCATGAGATCCATGAACACAGCTGGCGCATTGGTTAAGCCAAAAGGCATGGCTAAAAACTCATAATGGCCATAACGTGTTCGAAAAGCAGTCTTCGGAACATCTTCGTCAGCAACCTTCAACTGGTGATAACCTGAACGTAAGTCGATTCTTGATAGTCAACTTGTTCAGCTCTCTGTAATCAATACACATCCTGAAGGAACCATCCTTCTTCTTTACGAACAAAACAGGTGCACCCCAAGGCGAAAAGCTTGGTCGAATGAAACCTTTGTCTAGTAGCTCTTGAAGCTGATTCGACAACTCTTTCATTTCTGACGGTGCTAATCTGTAAGGAGATTTTGCAATTGGTGCAGCACCAGGTACCAGATCAATTCTAAACTCGATCTGTCTCGCAGGGGGTAATCCAGGCAAGTCTTCAAGGAAAACTTCCGGATAATCATGAACTATAGGAATTTCTTCGATCTTCCTACCTTCAACCTTTGTATCCACTACGTTAACCAAGAATGCAGGATAGCCCTTACGCAACATCTTGTGCATCTTCATAACACTAACAACTCTCGATACTCGACTCGATCGGTCACCATGAACAACTATAGTTTCAACACCACTAGGACGAGGTATCCTCACTTGTTTCTCCAAACAAATAATCTCAGCTTTATTCTTGGATAGCCAATCCATCCCAACAACTACATCAAAACTACCCAGCTCCACTGGTAATAAATCGATACTTAAACTATGATCGCATAACCGAATACTACAACCACGAATGACTTCGCTAGTCTCTATCAATTTACCATTTGCTAATTCTATCGAGTACTTTTTACTTAGCTTACTTGTTTGTGAACACAGAAATGGTTCAAAGTTTTTCGAAACAAAACTCAAGTCAGCTCCAGTATCAAAGAGTACGAACGTAGAATGGTTATTGATCAAGAACGTACCGGTAACAACTGTAGGATTGTCACGTGCCTTCCCAGCATTCAGCTCGAAAGCTTTGCCCCTGGCATTCTGACCCTTTGCTTTCGGATAGTTTCTCTTGAAATGTCCCTGCTCTCCGCACTCGTAGCATCCCGCG
Organism: Helianthus tuberosus; assembly: GCA_030545235.1. Lineage (NCBI taxonomy): Eukaryota > Viridiplantae > Streptophyta > Magnoliopsida > Asterales > Asteraceae > Helianthus > Helianthus tuberosus. Next base: position 101,366,898 of record CM060396.1, on the reverse strand, counting down.
AGCTTAACTCCCTCCGACGTACTCTTAGCATAGCGCTCGCGAGTAACATGCCCAGTTCGACCACATCTGGCGCATTTTCCCTGCTCATCGCCGTGAGTCTTCTTTGCAAAACTACTCTTGCCATCCCTGGCATTATCCTTTCCTGAACCACTAGAGCTAGCCACATATGCTTTCCCCGAACTGCGTTTCTTATCACGCTTCTCATCGATATCCTTTTTCGAGCTCTCTGGTTTCCGCTTCCGCAAATCCCCAGATCTAGGCTCAGAACGCTCCGATCGCTCAGATTTCCCGTCTGCATTGGCCTTTCCCGACGACTTCCCAGTCTCCTCCTTCTTGTTCAGGCTACCTTTGCGAGCAGCATCATCCGCTAATGATTCCGCTAGAGTAGTTGCTTCTAGATAGGTAGTGGGTTTCGCTGATGTGACCATACTGCGAATTCGTGGCTCTAGCCCCCAAATATACCTCTCTATCTTAACGTAATCAGGAGTGACCATCCGTGGAACCAACCTAGCCAAATCATCGAACCTAGACGTATAAGCTCTGACATTCAGGCCTTCCATGGTCAGATTCCAGAAGTCAGTCTCAATCTTCTGTATCTCACTATGCGAGCAGTATTCCTTTAGAAGCATCTCTTTCAGTTCATTCCAGGTAAGACCATAGGAAGTATCTTCACCCATTATCTAAACTTGTGCATTCCACCAGGATAAAGCTTCATCAAGAAATGAACAAGAAGCATACCTAACCCTTTGATCAGCAGCACAACAACTGATTGCCATAACAGACTCCATCTTCTCGATCCATCTAGTGATATCAAGAGGTCCTTCAGCACCTGTAAATGATCATGGGTTACAACCCTGGAATGTTTTGTACGTACATCCATGCACTGTTCACAAGGTTAATGAAAATCAGGATTATGCTCCGATTATATCATAACACAGGAACTACTAAAACTTTCCGATCATTATATTACCTTGAGGGTTTCCGATCTGTGCTCCACCAAAACCATGCCCATGAGTACCACGTCCACGTCCTTGCCCATTATTCTGGTTAGCATCGCGCTGTTCCATGGCAGCATTAACGTGTTGGGCTATGAGTTGTGCCAACTCCTCTGGGGTGGTAGGTAATCCAGTACCATCGGTGGTAGGACCCTGTCTCGCTTTTGGCGGTATCTCTTTGTTTCTATTATTATAACAATAATAACAACATAAGATGATAACCAAAATAATTCAATCATTAAATGCTAGTGGACCAAACATTGCGCATGTAATCACATCCACATAACAATGAGAACAATTTTTAATCCAAAAGAAACCCATTCGATATTTATCACAGAAATTACAAAGCTTGTTTTTAGTACGACGACTAATCAAAATTCGGCGTATCAACATCAACACCAACAACAAGTCTATATGAAATTTCTTCCTAAATATCCAAAAATTTGGCATGCAAGCCATAAAGGGTTTATCAAATGAGACATACAAAACAAACAACACAAACGACAAACAACCATCACTTCAAACCCAGGAAGTCTAACAGCTTCCAAACAAGCTCTTCCAGCTCTACTATCCTCCAGTGCATCTGACTCATCGCGCGGTCGTCCAGATCCTTCAGCTCGCCATACATGTCCATCTGTCCCTCTAAGTCCTTCATCTGATTCTTCCCAGAGTCCAAGTCTCCGTGCAGAGTAGCGAACTGTCGGTCGCAGTGACAACATCGATCAACCCATACTCCTTTATGCTTCTTCGAAGCAGATGCTGTCTCAGCTCGTGAAGTCGATGCAATCTCCCCAACAGGTCGAATCCTCTTCCTACGTCGAAAGTTGACTAAGAGAGGTGCAGTAGGAGCGCGCCACTCAATCGACGGTAATGATGACTCTGTAACAACAGGTGGAGGGATCTCGATAGTGGGATCGACAATAACAGTAGGTGGGATGACCAATGCCTCTAATGGTTGAGCCGTAACAATAGTGGCGTCCACCACTAGTGCGATACCGAAATATCCTCCGATCAAATGGAAACCTCTATCCACGTCATCGATAACTGGCATGGTACCTGATGATTGTCCCGTATCGTGGATCGAGGGAGGAACATCATCATCGTCATCTATCCAACCGTTGCTTGTAAAAGCATAATGGGGGTCAACCTGGCTAGCAAACGCAGCAAAGTCAACATGGAAGGACGAAGCAAATTCAGCCATATCAACAATCTGTGGAGTCGTGAGGGGTATCTCTTGCAAAACGGATCTAGGTGAAGTCTCAAATTCTGGCTCGCTACCTGAGTCATGAATATCGATGACCTCGTGCCCGTGCGACATCTGTGACATATATAACCGTACAAAGTAAGTGTGTGTTCAAATGAAAAATAACACATAAGGCCCAAATAAACATATTAACACGTATGCACATAAACACAGAATGGTTTTCATACATGATAAAAATCCATGTTTATTTAAAAATTTTGGCTTCGCGAATTTTGGACTTTAATTCTTAAAATTCTTTGGTTGAAGTCTAGAGTTTTCCCCAGAAAACATCCAGTTCGCTAACAACCGTTGGCTCTGATACCAACTTCTGTCACACCCTAAAAACGTCAGAGCAGAATATAAAACATAGTGGTGACGGAAGTTGGTGCCCATAAATATCTTGCTGGACGATGCATTGTAATGTTGGACATTCAACTTAATTAAAACATAGTTTTTAAAACATAAAGTCTTAAAGTACGTCACAACCACATCACAGTTTAGTTGTTTTGATTCTTATGGATCTTATTACATAGGTCCCAAAGTTTTAAAAGTTTGTCCAAAACATTTTCAAACCAAACATGCATCAACAACCACAAGATACGCCATAATTCCTGAAGTCGAACTCAAGTACATGAAGAACACGTTAAAAATCAAGTGTCAACACAAAGGAGGGTGAGTTCACATATCCAAATTTAAATAATTTGATCCAAGGAAAAACTTTCTAATTATGTGTTTATTATCAAAACATCCAAATAATTTTAAGAAAGTTAATTTATTTCCTTTATAAAAATTCAAGGGTCAGCCGTCGCAAGCGTTTCTTAAGAACCTCCGACCATAAACATCTTCCCAAGTTTACATATTAAATTGATAGCATCAAATGTTTGGACTCATAAGTTTGCAAGACATTACGAACTATATATTAATAATGAAGGTATAATAAAAGCTAGACTATAACAGAATATCAATTCGTCGTTTGACTTGACACGGAGCGACCGGTCACGACGGGGTTGTCAACCCGATAGATCTACCAACAATTCCTCGCGTGCAATACTTAAATGATTAAACGACATTACTTGCGCATGTGCCCATAACGGGGCCATCTATAATGCCTGCTTCATGAACAATATATATATCCTATTAATACTGATAAATTTAATATATCATGTTGTACGAATTCCCCGAAGTCCCCACTGAAACATAAGCCAATAACCCGACACTTATTCTCTTGAGATCAAGCGAATTCGTCCCAACTTTAGATTTAAGCAATTTTAAATCTACACGGTCGTTTTCTCTAAAACACTATAATAATCCGCGTTTCTCCCTGAAACATATTTATTCACAAAATCCGTTTCTACCCGAAACAAATATATTCATCAAATCTGTATATTCTCCATGAAAATATACATTTTATATATCAAAAGGTATGTTTTATTCAAAAACATCTTTAAACCTTTTAAGGCGTGTTCTTACCCCAAAACATATACAAAACAGTAAAAAGAGGGGGTTTAGTGACACTCACCTTTGGGTGCGTATTATAAATAGTGCAATCCCACAATTGATTCTACACGTCCTAATATACGTAGGAACGATTTATAAATCAATATATCACAAAATTCCTAAGTTTCTCCGAATCTTAGAATTTTCACATAACTTTGAGATTTTCTTGAAAAGTCATTGTTTTTTTATTATGTTGGCACATTAATATATATATAAAGATATTGCGACTTGAACGATTTTATTGGTGACCCTCATTATGTTATATCCATCAACACTCCCCTTTATTCGTAATATATCTACGATTTGCGCGTCGTAATATATATATATATATATATATACATAAACGTGCACATATACTTAATATCATAACACGCGAAATCTCGTTAACTTATTCATTTTATCATTTTTAAAGTACGCATACATGAAATAACTTATCAAGTTAACCTATGTATCAATTTTCATGCTCGACAAACAAGTTACACATTTAACGCGATTTTACCGATTCTACCGCTTTAAGAGCACAAGTGTACATGCATAGTCTAAATTCCCGCTATCATGTCAACACTTAACATATTATCATATACACATATCTAAATCACATAACACATTTTAACACATAAGGTTCACCCATGAACAACCCATTCTAGTGTACATTGTAAAACGCGTATTTTAGTGATTCGGTAACGTTTTCGGGCATCGAAAGTTACGTATGACTAACCAAACACCAAGTAAACTTAATATAAGTTAAAATAATTATATTTATACTAAAAATATCAGTTTACTTACTGATCTAAAGCTGTTTCATAAAAATCCTTCGAAAAGCCAATTTTTAACCGTTTTATCGCATAGTTTTGCGTCAAACGTTACCATAACCATCCCAAATCATAACGACTTGATATTTTAACATAATCCATGTTATTTACTGATTAAAATGATGGATATAATCAGCTTAGTGCAGTTTATATGTAAGTCACATAAATCATGCGATTTCACGTATTTTACAACTTTTTAAGCACCAAGTACAACATGTTTCATACTATTATAACACTTCAAATATAGTTATTTTTAGTGTTTAGAATCTGATTAAAAATCATCTTCATCAAATCATAACTTATTCATCATTTCATGACCACAAATCATCATGCATGCTTAAATACAAGCATCTAACGTGTCCATATAACATCATCATCATTTTACATGAACTAAAATATTTCCAACATATATTTAAATCATGTGAAAGTATTCAAGAACATCATAATCTACATATGATCATTTATCATAAATGCAAGAATCGTGTTCCTACATATTTATGAACTAACAACAAAAATTTTACATGCATGCATACATATACATACATACACAGCCATATACATATATATATATATATAGTTCCAAAAATTCACTTTTCACATATTCATCTGAATCATAAAAACCCCTTTTTAGATCATACATGCATTAACTTCCAAGAATCAATCAAAAATCAAAACTCAACCTCATACACACATGTATACACACACACGGCGACATGCACACACACATACACCTCCATTTTTATTTTGTACAAAAACCCATTTGTTATTGTTTTCAAGTTAGTGAATCATCCAAGAACTTTGAGAAACTTCCATCATCAGCAAAATTATCAAGAATCAAGAACAAGGTTTTTAAAGTGAAGTTTATACCTTCAAGATTTTGATGGGTTTTTAGCAAAGATTGATGATATGGAACTTGATTCTTGTTTGAAACACCTTAAAATCACCTTTGGATCCTTAAAATCACTTGAAAGCATCTTGGAATGAGCTTGGATCTTCAAGAAATGGTTTGAAATTTCAAAAATGGATGGACATAGGGGTTTTCGGCCGTAACTTTGTTTAGAGAGAGAGTGAAGATTGTTTGAGATTGTTTTCTTGGATTTAGAAAGATATTGGAAGGTTTTAGAAAGCATAATCATCATGCACACTTTCCCTAGCCAACATGTGGAGGAGAGAGGAGAGAGAAGGCCCTCCCCAAGCCGCCACCTACTTGCCATCTCTCACAATTTATATATACATACATATAATACATGTATATTAGTTCAAAAACTGGTATTTTACTGGATACCGAGTATTTTATCTCGCGTTTTAATCCCGTTCTATGGCGTTTTAGATTATTTTTATCACTCTACAAAAAACAAACTTGCCAAAATATTACTGAAATAATTATCAGTTGCGTTGACAGTATTTTGTTAGATGCGCGCAGTATCGCGCGGTACGCGTTTAAACTCGGAAAATAGAGTTTCTTAGTGTTTTAATTTATTTTTCTTTCCGAACATGATTAAAAATATCATTTTAATCATAACGAATTATTTTTAGGGTTTTAACATTAATCGGGTGGTGACCAACGTTCGTTTCGCATTTTGTTCGTTACGCGATAAACGTTTATCCTATTATTGCCAACATAATTTTTATCAAAGTTTGGACTTACCAACACACCAAACATCACACATAAACATCAATATCAATCAAATACAGCCTTTTATTCATTCATGACACGTGTTACATTTGTACGGTACAGCCTAAATAGCCGGGTGTCACGGTTCTTAGATTTTAAAGTTTCGTTGTTCAGTACACGATGTAATTGTTGATCTTTTAATGTCATAAATAAATTTTATTTCTTGTAATCTTTGTGAAGCATTTTATTTTTACTAATTTTAGCACGCATAAGTATTATTATATAGTTTTTAATATCGTCTGAGTATTGCAGATCGATATTGATGTAGATGTGAAATTGTCTCTGAGTTTGATTTAGATTATGTTGATGATGAATTGTGCTTGAACATTTTTTTGAAGAATTAACTACAAATTACAAAGAATCAAATTTTGTTACTGTATAGATCTGTCAAAGTTAAAGTTTTCCAAAAGAGAACATTTGCTCGAAATCATCGTCCACAATGATGAAAGCATAATTATGTCTTCAAAACATCAAAAGTCCATTCTTAAAAAATAGCTAAAAAGTCTGTTGATATCTATCTGTTTTTGAAACCTCTGTTTGGCTACAAAGTCATCCACTGCTGAAGGGTATTGTCTGTTCTCATAAGTTCTGTTTAATCTAACGACTGTTGACTTGCCACTGTTGTCAACATCTGTTGTTGCCCAATAGAGGTTCCCAACATTTGTGTCTGATGAAGAGAGCATCTGCTCAAAATCATCGTCTGCTGATGATGAAAGCATAATAATGTCTTCAAAACATCAAAAGTCCATTCTTAAAAAATAGCTAAAAAGTCTGTTGATATCTATCTGTTTTTGAAACCTCTGTTTGGCTAAAAAGTCATCCACTGCTAAAGGGCATTGTTTCTTCTCATAAGTTCTGTTTAATCTAATGATTGTTGACTTGCCACTGTTGCCAACATCTGTTGTTGCCCAACAGAGGTTCCCAACATCTGTGTCCAATGAAGTGGTAGAAGCATGTGTTTGCCATGTAGAGTATTGTTGGTATTTAAATGAAGAGGTTTGAAATTTTATTATTTTTTTATGCCAGAGGTTTGAAATTTTATTATTTTTTTATTATTTGGTAAGTCAACAGTTTTTTGAAGTGATCCTCTGCTGATGAAGACAAAGTCTGAAGAAAGTTTGAAGAAGCAAATGTCTGCTATGGGTCAACAGATGTTAAAGAACAACAGATGATATTCAATAGATGCTGCTCAACAGAGATTTTCAATGTAATAGTGCTTAGGGTAATAGTAGATGTAGCGAGTTGGTTAGGCTATTAGATGTAATTGCAATCTTTATAAAAGTATGATGATGAAAACATTCTTCTCATTGTGTCTGAGTTTGATTTAGATTATGTGGATGTTGAATTGTGCCTGAACATATCTTTCGTAAGTCAACAGATGTGAAAATTTTAAAAGACAATTGTTGAAGTTTTGAAATGCGTTTTATGGTCAATGATCATTTATAGTGTTTAAAATGCGTCTTATGTTAAATAAAGAGGTTAATTGTAATTATGATAACCTGTTTTTTTTTAAGATTTAAAATTTATCCTTTGGGTTTCTTGATATTTAATTTTATAGTTTTCCCATGAAAACTTATTTTGAAATGTTTTGCATTAAAAGCCGAAACATCGTCGCATTATATTCTTTGACAGTAAGTTAGTCTCACCATCTACTCAATCATCATCGCCTTCATTGGGTATATAAAATCAATTTATTTGCCTTACATTGGGAAACTGCTTTCATCATTACCGCCTTCATCCATCTACTCAATCATCTTCAAAGTTTTTTGTTTATCAGTATCATTACAATCTCTTAGGCTTTAAACACCTATTTGTTCACCGCAAAATTATGACACAAACCGAACCATCGTCGCATCATATTCTTTAACAGTAAGTTAGTCTCACTTGACATCTGTTAAAATGTCTTTTTTTTATGATTCTCTTGAGATTTTACAATAAATTATGAATCGTAAAGTTAATCAAGAATATTGATTAAAATTTTACTTCCACAACAATGCACGTTATCTAATCCGAAGATTCTTTGTTTTAAATGTCATTGTAGTTACTCTGTTCATCAAAATTATGATCGGTTTTGTAGTTACAAATAGGATATTTGTTTTTTAAATTTTTGGTATATTTATATACAGTAACATCCTTATGTCTTATTTATAAACACTTACATATACAATTATATTTATCTGTTATATTTTTTATTATAGAACATATAGATCATAAAATGGAAAACATTGGGTTTCAAATAATCGTTGATGAAATTTTCACAAGGCTCCCTGCAAAAGCTATTAGTCGTTTGAAATGCGTATCCAAAAGTTTTCATAGGGAATTGTCAAGTCATGCATTTGAGATGATGCATTCTCACCGAATTGGAAATTCACTACAAAAGAAACTACTCTCCTTTAAAGACACGTCAATTTTCGTTGACAACATAGTAGGTGGGAATTTGGATGTCGTTACAAGCAAAACCATAAGTTTTCCTGTAACATTTGTGCTCTTGTAAACACTATATGATGTAGAACAATATCAAATATCAATGAAACAATGAGTTTTGGTCTCAATATTTGTTTATTTGTGTTTGACAATTTCACGTTTCAATTTTAGTTCGATTTCAAGCTCTAAATAACTTTCTAGAAAGTTATACGCAAACTATTACGTAAACGTAATCAGTTTGCGTGACAAACACTCCGGAATAGTGGCATATGCTTAACATACCTTAAATAACCTTTACATAACTCAGAAATAAGTTTTGAAGGGTTTGGTATGGCAAAAACAAGTTTATTCGATCACATGGACTATTTACGACAAACTGCAAAAGTCAGCCAATTCGTATAGCAACATACACTCCGGAACAAGATCATAAGCTAAGCATACCCAAAATACCCTTAACATAGCTTAGAAATAAGTTTTGAGGGGTTAGGTATACGAAAATGCGCTTATTTGATCATAGGGACTAAAAGCGTCAAAACTACGAAAGTATGCAAATGCGTGCATATCTTGTGTTCTGACCATATCCGGACATCCAAAAAATTTTGTAATCATTAAAATATTGTATTTTAGTGATGGGAATGTAAAAATACCATTCGTTTCGCAATTTGGGTCGTTTTCGCGTTCGTTATGATTCGTCGTAATTAACCGAAAAATGCAACCGTACAGCCAAACGAACCGACATCCGTGACATTTTTGAGCATAATTCAAGTTAAATATACTTTAACTTCTTCATGGAGCTTGAAATTGGGGTTAATGAGTGCTAGAAGTGCCGAAACGCGACGAATCAAGTTCAGGGGCAAAAGCTGTCAAAAAACAAACTTCAGCCCCTGAACAGGGCTTGTGGACCGTATGGCTGCACTGTTTGTGGTCCGTAAGCAGTCTCCAGAATCCAGTTTCAGCAAAACAACCTACTGCACTTGATTTTTAACTTATTTTTTTTGGATATTGTGGGCTGGTTTGTGTGTTCTCCAAGTCCCCAAATCATATCCTAACAAGTGTAAGGTGTGGATTGTTCCTTGTTCATCACACAAACACTTGGAAATGATCTAAAGGCCCATGATTTCCTATAAATACCCATGTTCTTCATGTAACATCCCGGAAATATAAAACTTTATATTAGGATTATAAAGTTTAAAATAAACAAGAATTTATTTAACTAGGAAAAATTATAACCTAGTTAGCTATGAGCCTAGAAATAACAAGAAATAAGGTTAGAATAACCAAAACTAAATATTAAACAAAGTGGAGGGACTAATGTTGATAAACTTGAAACTATTGTTATTATTTTTAATAATAAAACAAACCAAATACCTCAAACTGAGGTTCTGGTCGATCAACAGCAGGAAGGGGGCGACACCCACACTTCCAAACCCTAACATCTACTAAAACTCTAAATTGAAGGCCTAAATCAAGCTAAAATCGAAATCTGAACATGGAATTGTGATCACCTCGTCAAGAGGATCATAAGGTATGTTGAATTAGGTCATTTTCATTCGATTCAAAGTTCATGCATGTGATCAAAATCGAATGTAGAGCTTGATTATGTGTTGTAAACATGAAATTGGAAGTAATGTAAGGTTTAGGGACAAACCCTAGACGATTTCTTGTCAAATTCTTGCATGATAATTGTATAGATTAAAATCACCATAGTGGGTGATTAGTATGCTAGTAGAACTTGATGAACACTAGGATTAAAACTCTTGTTCTAGTGTAAACTGAAATTATGAGGAAAACTCTAAGTTGTTGATGTTAACATATAGACATGTGGTCAAATTGAAGTTAATTTGGGTGATAAAAATCGAGTCATGAACTTGGTTTAGATCATGTAAAAATCTGACCCGCTAGGTGTTTGATAAAATGCCTAAAAGAGGGTTAAAATGTTAAAAGTGGGGCAAAACGTAGATTTGAATATGTTAAGAAATAATGCGTTAAAGCTTATGAAAGAGTTCTAATTTTTGTTATGAATTGAACTCTTTAGGCAAGGAATCCGGAATGTCAAGTGGACACGCCGGAAGTGATACCCGCGGAAAAGGTGTGCTTTAAAGGTACGTGGCTTAAGCCCCGTTAAATTATGTGTAAATAATTAGTTTTGATGTATGAATGATGTTGTAGTAAAATGGATGCGTTTGATGCGTTGTTAAAGTGGCGAAGTACACTCGACCATCAAACGGGTCAAAGTAAAGACTTGGAATTTAGATTGGCTAGTCAATGAAGTGATGGTTTTCACTAAATAGCCAAACGGGTCAAAATGATGTTTTCAAAAGAATCATGAGAGTAGAGACTTGAAAGTCTTATACCTCATTAAAAGATGAATTGTACCATACCAATGATTTGGTGATATTAATCTAAGTATAAGAACCCGGGATATGGGTCAAACAATAAATGTTAAATGAAAAAGGGTTGTTTGAAACGGAATGCTTGAATTCCGAAGAAACAAGTATTAGCCATAAAGGAAACGCAAAGCCATGGAATTGGCGCGAATACACCAAGTATGTGAGCCCGGGAAATTGGGTAACTATGTCTAAAAGGTCTTTAGAATGGAAAAGAGGTGCTATGCACTTACACTAATGGGTTGGATAATTGAAATAAGGAAATTGTGAACCAATTGACGGTATCTCGGTTTTCGCGATGTGAAATTTACATGGTTGAGTCCGTAATTTTATTACGGACTCATAGGAAAAAGAATCGGTCAAAACGGACTTACGAGTAAAAAGTTATGACAGTTTAAAGTTAGAATTTTTACAAATTTCGGAGCTGGGTAGATATGCAGGGATTTAAGCCTGCACCTGCTGGAAAACGTGTTCCCCCGCGCCACGCGGAGGAATACATGTATACCCCCGCGACACGCGGAAGCCGTCGCGAGTCGCGACGGATTTGACGTTCCCTGCCGCGACACGCGGAAGGATAAAAAATCAGGAATTTTATTTTCTTATTTAAATTTAATGATGGAACTTGTTTATACATATTATGTCAATGCCAAAACTAATGTTTTTAGTGGTTTTGACCTTAGGTGACTATGGTGGGACTCCGGATGGCGTTCAAGCAATATCGAAGAACCGAACACGCATTTTGTAGCTTCTGCGTTAACTTAACTTTGTTTAGACAATGATTTTGATGTAAATGAATTGTTAACCATGTCCTAAGGTTTTAAACTAGTCGGTAGTTAACTAGTAGAAGTTACTTTAAACTTTCGTTTTGTACTTAACATGATCATGTTTGGTATTTCGAATTGAAAACCTTTTGGAAATTGGGATTTTAGTATAAACTCAAGTAAGATTTTAAGTAATCCCATTATCATAAAAAGGGTGTTACAAGTTGGTAATCAGAGCTCAAGGTTGTTAACAAGTGTGTTCGGTTCAAGCTTGATCAAACATCCGGTAAGAGTTAATTGTTCTTAGTAGAGTTATTAAGTATAAAGAGGGAATAATGAATAGATATGCATGGGAAGAGTGTGTTAACACACTCAAACCCGGAAAGTGCATTAAATAAGAACAGTGAAAACAAGTCACGAACTTGAATAAACCGAAGTAAATGAATCACATGTTATAGATGAAATGTTAACGCTCGATGTAAACATTTCAGTTAAAGATGGCGAATAAAGGTAATGATGATGCGGTGCCAAGAGTCACCGAACAAACAAGAGAAGTGATTGCTGAGGAGGTAGGAAAGGCAATCAAAAACAGTTTGTCGGGTTTCATCGACAAAATCCAAAACACGGTATTATCAGTGGTGGAAGAAAGAATCAAGAAATTGGAGGATAATACCAATTTAGCAAAGGAAAAGTCGGGAGGACGAAAATCCTGTTCTTATAAAGAGTTCATGGCGTGTAAACCGCCAATCTACAATGGGGAGGTTGACCCGATAATATGCCAACGGTGGCTAAGTGATATGGAGGGAGTATTTGAAAGGACCCATTGCGATGAGGATGACTTCGTGGCTTATGGCACGGGTCAGTTAAGGGGTCAGGCGAAAGATTGGTGGGATAACAAGAAGAAAGAGATCGGAAGTGAAGCGGCCAAGGCTATGTCATGGGACGAGTTTAAGACGCCGTTTCTTAAACATCATAGTCCCAAGGCAATCATAAATAAAATCAAGGAAGAATTTATGCAGCTTCGACACAAGGGTGAATCTATCGATAAAATCACGGGAACGTTCATGGATAAAATGAAGTTTTGTGATGATCTCATAACGAATGAAGAGCAGAAAATATATTATTATTATAATATGCTGAGTGCCGTGTATACGGAGTTTATGACTCCTTCTAAGTATGAGACTCTCACCGAGATTATAAACGTTGCTCGGGAACGGGAGATAGTGTTGAAGAAACAGATAGAAAGAGGCGAAATAAGGGCACAGGTAGTCAACCCAAGCCCGACGAAAAAGGCACGTCCGAACGAATCCTCAAAGAAACAAGAAGGAAAAAGCGGGTCATCGAGCTGCAAGATATGCGGGAAAGGGCACAAGGGTGAGTACCGGTTTAAGGACAAGTCGTGTCCTATTTGTGGGAAAACCGGGCACACGGCTGCGTTGTGCTCGGGGAAGGTGTCGGTGTGTTACAAATGTTATCAGCCGGGTCACAAGAAATCTGAGTGCCCGGAGTTGATCGGAAAGAAAGATGACAAGGATACACGTACTGAGACACCAAGAGCAAAAGCAAGATCCTTCCAGTTAACAGCAGCCGAGGCAAAGGTGGAACCCGATGTGGTTTCAGGTATATTTGCTATAAACTCAATTCCCGCACGTGTGCTATTTGATACGGGTGCGAATAAATCTTTTGTTTCACATGGGTTTATTCGACATCCTTCTTTTGTACTAACAAAATTGCCTATGCCATTAGAGGTAGAAATAGGTGATAACAAAAGTTTCCTTGTATGTGATGTATGTCAAGATTGCAAAATAAATATTGATGATGAGGAATATTTAATAGACTTGATCCCTATGTCAATGGGAGAATTCCAAGTAGTGGTCGGGATGGATTGGTTAGCTCGACATCATGCAGAAGTGATATGTTTCCGTAAGGAGATAAAATTGACATCTACAAGTGGAAAGCAAGTCACCATCTATGGCGAAAAAGGGGGCAGTCCCGTTATGTGCTCAATATTAAAAGCTCATAAACTTATGAGGCGAGGATGTAAAGCATTTATGATATACGCCAACGAACCTGATAAAGAGACGCCGAGAATTGAAGACGTACCAGTGGTACGTGAATACGCCGATGTATTTCCGGAAGAACTACCGGGAATACCGCCAGAGCGGGAGGTAGAGTTCGGAATCGAATTGATTCCGGGCGCGAAACCTGTGGCTAAGGCGCCGTATCGGTTAGCGCCATCGGAATTGCAAGAATTGATGTCCCAAATCCAAGAATTGCTCGACAAGGGATTTATTCGGCCAAGTGTGTCTCCATGGGGCGCACCGGTATTATTCGTGAGAAAGAAGGATGGGAGCATGTGTATGTGCATTGATTACCGGGAGTTGAATAAACTCACGGTAAAGAATCGATATACGCTTCCAAGAATTGATGACCTATTTGACCAATTACAAGGTGCAAGTTGGTTCTCAAAAATCGACCTCAGATCGGGGTATCATCAGTTAAAAGTCAAAGAGGAGGATGTACCGAAAACGGCTTTCCGTACAGGATACGAACATTACGAGTTTCTCGTGATGTCCTTTGGGTTAACTAATGCACCCGCGGCTTTCATGGATCTCATGAACTGGGTTTGCAAACCCATGCTAGACAAGTCAGTGATGGTGTTCATTGATGACATCTTGATATACTCCAAGAATGAAGCGGAACACGCAAGTCATTTGCGTGAAGTGTTGGAGACGCTCAGGAAAGAGAAATTGTATGCAAAATTCTCAAAATGTGCCTTCTGGTTACGAGAGGTGCAATTTCTTGGGCACATCATTAGTGCAAACGGGGTGTTAGTAGATCCGTCAAAGATAGAAGCTGTGTCAAGATGGACTCCACCAAATAATCCTTCGGAAATCAGAAGCTTCTTGGGGCTTGCGGGTTATTATCGGAGATTCATACAAGATTTCTCCAAAATTGCTATGCCGTTGACCAAACTAACCCGAAAGGATGAAAAGTTTATTTGGGCCGAGGATCAAGAAAGGGCGTTCCAAACGCTCAAGGAGAAATTGACCCATGCACCGGTATTGTCATTACCGGACGGAACGGAGGATATGGTAGTTTACTCGGATGCATCGCATTCGGGACTTGGCTGCGTTTTGATGCAGCGGGGCAAGGTTATAGCCTATGCCTCGAGGCAGCTAAAGACTCATGAGAAGAGATATCCTACCCATGACCTCGAGTTGGCAGCAGTGGTATTCGCCTTGAAGATATGGAGGCATTACTTGTATGGGGTGAAGTGCACTATCTTTACCGACCAC
The DNA here is from genome assembly GCA_030545235.1 of Helianthus tuberosus. NCBI lineage: Eukaryota > Viridiplantae > Streptophyta > Magnoliopsida > Asterales > Asteraceae > Helianthus > Helianthus tuberosus. The sequence continues at coordinate 101,351,805 of CM060396.1, read as the reverse complement.
AAAAGCTTAAAGTATTTCTTCAATCAGAAGGAATTAAATATGAGGCAGAGGCGGTGGTTAGAAACTGTCAAAGACTTTGATTGTGAAATACATTATCACCCCGGGAAGGCTAATGTAGTGGCAGACGCGTTGAGCCGAAAGACAGATTATACGCCTATTCGAGTACGATTGATGCAACTAATTGTGACATCGGGTTTGCTTGAACAAATCCGAAAATCTCAAATTGAAGCAATCAAGGAAGAAAATGTGAAGACGGAAAGGATAGTTGGGCAGCTAAAAGACCTGGAGGATGATAACCAAGGATTGAAAACTCGATTTGGGAGAATTTGGGTTCCAAATACGTGTGGGGCCAAGGTGCGTCTACTTGACGAGGCCCATAAATCTCATTATTCAATTCATCCGGGGGCGACCAAAATGTATAATGACTTAAAACAAAACTATTGGTGGCCCGGAATGAAAAGAGATATTGTGAAATATGTGGAGAAGTGTCTGACTTGTTTACAAGTCAAAGAGGAGCACCAAAAGCCATATGGTAGGTTGCAACCGCTGGATGTCCCAGTTTGGAAATGGGAACAAATCACGATGGATTTGTTAACCAAATTGCCCAAAACCAATCGCGGATTTGATGCTATATGGGTAGTCGTGGATAGATTGACAAAAAGTGCTCACTTCATTCCGATTCGTGAGACTTATACATCCGAGAAGATGTCGGAGGTGTACACCAATGAAATCATAGCACGTCACGGAGTGCCGATATCCATCGTGTCAGACAGAGATACTTGGTTTACCTCTAAATTCTGGCGCGAATTCCAAGAACAAATGTGAACTAAATTGTTCATTAGCACTGCTTACCATCCACAAACGGATGGGCAAAGTGAGAGAACGATACAAACGTTGGAAGACATGTTGCGGGCTTGCATTATCGACTTCGGGGGTAGTTGGGATGTCTATCTACCCTTGGTCGAGTTCTCATATAACAGCAGCTATCACACGAGCATTAAAATGGCTCCTTACGAAATGTTATATGGAAGAAAGTGTCGAACCCCGGTATGTTGGGGAGAAGTGGGTCCACGAGGACTAGCTCCTACTGATATAATCCGGAATACGAATGAGAAGATCGACTTGGTCCGAGCTAACCTAAAGGCGGCTCAGGCTCGACAAAAAGCGTACGCAGATAAACGGAACAGACCAATTGAATTTCAAGTTGGCGATAAAGTAATGCTAAAAGTATCGCCATGGAAAGGAATTATACGGTTCAGAAAAAAGAGGAAAGTTGAGTCCGAGGTTCATTGGGCCATTCAGAATCACTGAACGGGTTGGTAAGGTAGCATATCGCCTTGAACTACCCGAGGAGTTGAGTGGAATTCATAGCACATTCCATGTGTCACATCTCCAAAAATGCTTAGCAGACGAAGCTGCTCGTATCCGCTATGATGATATCGAACTGGATAACAACCTCAACTATGCAGTGAGGCCAATTGCAATTTTAGATCGAAAAGATAAGAATCTGAGGAACAAAGTAATTAACCAAGTGAAGGTTAAATGGGAGCACAGGAAGGGTGCGGATACCACGTGGGAATCCGAAGAGGAGATGCAACGGCTCTACCCTAAACTATTTGGTACGTAATACGGTTTCGGGGACGAAACCCTTTTTAAGGGGGGTGGACTTGTAACATCCCGGAAATATAAAACTTTATATTAGGATTATAAAGTTTAAAATAAACAAGAATTTATTTAACTAGGAAAAATTATAACCTAGTTAGCTATGAGCCTAGAAATAACAAGAAATAAGGTTAGAATAACCAAAACTAAATATTAAACAAAGTGGAGGGACCAATGTTGATAAACTTGAAACTATTGTTATTATTTTTAATAATAAAACAAACCAAATACCTCAAACTGAGGTTCTGGTCGATCAACAGCAGGAAGGGGGCGACACCCACACTTCCAAACCCTAACATCTACTAAAACTCTAAATTGAAGGCCTAAATCAAGTTAAATCGAAATCTGAACATGGAATTGTGATCACCTCATCAAGAGGATCATAAGGTATGTTGAATTAGGTCATTTTCATTCGATTCAAAATTCATGCATGTGATCAAAATCGAATGTAGAGCTTGATTATGTGTTGTAAACATGAAATTGGAAGTAATGTAAGGTTTAGGGACAAACCCTAGATGATTTCTTGTCAAATTCTTGCATGATAATTGTATAGATTAAAATCACCATAGTGGGTGATTAGTATGCTAGTAGAACTTGATGAACACTAGGATTAAAACTCTTGTTCTAGTGTAAACTGAAATTATGAGGAAAACTCTAAGTTGTTGATGTTAACATATAGACATGTGGTCAAATTGAAGTTAATTTGGGTGATAAAAATCGAGTCATGAACTTGGTTTAGATCATGTAAAAATCTGACCCGCTAGGTGTTTGATAAAATGCCTAAAAGAGGGTTAAAATGTTAAAAGTGGGGCAAAACGCAGATTTGAATATGTTAAGAAATAATGCGTTAAAGCTTATGAAAGAGTTCTAATTTTTGTTATGAATTGAACTCTTTAGGCAAGGAATCCGGAACGTCAAGTGGACACGCCGGAAGTGATACCCGCGGAAAAGGTGTGCTTTAAAGGTACGTGACTTAAGCCCCGTTAAATTATGTGTAAATAATTAGTTTTGTTGTGTGAATGATGTTGTAGTAAAATGGATGCGTTTGATGCGTTGTTAAAGTGGTGAAGTACACTCGACCATCAAACGGGTCAAAGTAAAGACTTGGAATTTAGTTTGGCTAGTCAATGAAGTGATGGTTTTCACTAAATAGCCAAACGGGTCAAAATGATGTTTTCAAAAGAATCATGAGAGTAGAGACTTGAAAGTCTTATACCTCATTAAAAGATGAATTGTACCATACCAATGATTTGGTGATATTAATCTAAGTATAAGAACCCGGGATATGGGTCAAACAATAAATGTTAAATGAAAAAGGGTTATTTGAAACGGAATGCTTGAATTCCGAAGAAACAAGTATTAGCCATAAAGGAAACGCAAAGCCATGGAATTGGCGCGAATACACCAAGTATGTGAGCCCGGGAAATTGGGTAACTATGTCTAAAAGGTCTTTAGAATGGAAAAGAGGTGCTATGCACTTACACTAATGGGTTGGATAATTGAAATAAGGAAATTGTGAACCTATTGACGGTATCTCGGTTTCCGCGATGTGAAATTTACATGGTTGAGTCCGTAATTTTATTACGGACTCATAGGAAAAAGAATCGGTCAAAACGGACTTACGAGTAAAAAGTTATGACAGTTTAAAGTTAGAATTTTTACAAATTTCGGAGCTGGGCAGATATGCAGGGATTTAAGCCTGCACCTGCTGGAAAACGTGTTCCCCCGCGCCACGCGGAGGAATACATGTATACCCCCGCGACACGCGGAAGCCGTCGCGAGTCGCGACGGATTTGACGTTCCCTGCCGCGACACGCGGAAGGATAAAAAATCAGGAATTTTATTTTCTTATTTAAATTTAATGATGGAACTTGTTTATACATATTATGTCAATGCCAAAACTAATGTTTTTAGTGGTTTTGACCTTAGGTGACTATGGTGGGACTCCGGATGGCGGTCAAGCAATATCGAAGAACCGAACACGCATTTTGTAGCTTCCGCGTTAACTTAACTTTGTTTAGACAATGATTTTGATGTAAATGAATTGTTAACCATGTCCTAAGGTTTTAAACTAGTCGGTAGTTGACTAGTAGAAGTTACTTTAAACTTTCGTTATGTACTTAACATGATCATGTTTGGTATTTCGAATTGAAAACCTTTTGGAAATTGGGATTTTAGTATAAACTCAAGTAAGATTTTAAGTAATCCCATTATCATAAAAAGGGTGTTACACTTCATCATTCCAACTTGCTCATCTTCTTTCTCTTTCACTCTTGCTCTGAATTGAGGCTACCACACTAGGTTGGAGGCTTCATACTTGAGCTTTCTTAGTCATTTTTCCAGCCTAGAACACTTGTAAGTGTTCTTTCATGTCTTGTTTATTTATTTCAAGCTAAAAAGTCAAACAGTGTTTGACTTTCAGATTTGACCATGATTTGGTCAAGACAAAGTTCGTTTGAACTTTGTAACGTGAGCGTAATCACGATGGTTATATTCCCTTGCGACTATACCTACTGATTACCACGTTGACTAGTCGAAGTGACGAGTCAAAGTTTCGGTCAAAATGCACGATTATGTGCATTTTGCGACGAATCTATTTTCGGGTATCAAAACACTTTGTTTTGATATCAAATCAGTTTTCTAACTTAGTTAAACATGTTTTATGTTGGTGCATTTTATGTGACAACAACGTTGAATTGGTCTTTGGATATTGAACACAAGTTTGGGCGACAAAGACTTATGAAGACTGAAGGGAATTCGAGTTTGTTAAAGCCCAAATCAAGTCCAAGTTCAAGTTCAAGTTCATGTTTAAGCCTATGTAATCTAGCCGAATTGCTATTAGAATTCGTGTGGGCTTAGCCCAATTCGTGTATGGCAGGTTGTGCTATATAAACAACCTTTAGCTAGAGTTTTAGGGTTAGACTTTTAGGCAATTAAGAGAATTCGAGTTTGAGAGAAGACACGGAACATTGGCTGTGAGTTCTTGTGATCTTAGGTGATTGTAAACGTTTTTGTTGGATAATCATAGAAGATCAGTTGGTAAATCGTTCTTGTGTTCGTGTTACTTGTTTCTGGTTCGAAGGTTTATCAAGGGGATTCCGCACCCTTGGTAGATTGTCAGTTTTGTTACGATCCATACCGGATAGGGGACCTACATTTAACATGTTTAACTCGTCACTTTTAGTTTAGTGCTTATTTAGGGTCGTAAGTTAAGCGGTCTCGACAACCACTTAGACTTTCAAACCCGACCCGTTTGGTCGATCATTAGGATCTGACCAAACATATATTGTGACCATAGTTGTATAGGGAATAACCTTCCGAGGTTATACCTTATGGTCACCTCGTTTAATTAGTTATATGATAGGTAGTTTATATGCCTTAGGAAAATGACCAAAATGCCCTTTTTGCGCATAAATTCATTTTAAGCATATGTAACCAAAATTTTAACACTTAAACTGATTATGCAACATTATTAAACATGTTTAGGCATATAAGAGTTATCATAGAACTAGTTAGACCATCTGAACGCGCATTTGCGCAAATGACGCGTTAAAGTAGCGTAAACTACCTTAACGGGTCATAACGGGTCAAAAGCAGTTAGGATTGCCATCAAATCAGAATGTGGGCTTTGTTAAACCATATCATATGAGTTCTAACACTCATTTGGTTTACAAGACCTCATTCTGTCCGATCTTCCGATTTAGGTCCCGATTTTTTAACATAGCGATCCGATACTATGTGCCACTTGATTCCTTGATTGCCTGAGTTTATTAGTACACTTAATCAAGGATACCTTGCAATATCAAGTGAGTACATAGACCCCCTCTTTTACATGTTTTGAGGTAACTATGTGAGTACATAGTTCCCCTATTTTATGCTCAATTGTTTTGGGGTGACTCATATGTGCTAAATGCTTTTCGAGTTTTCATAAACAAATGTTGTGGTTTATATAAAACACGATGATTTCAATATTGTGGACGAACTTGTTGGTGCGTTAATACATAACACGAATGACATTCATTAACAATGATCAAGCCGACCAGTAGTATGTTATGGTACCATAGGATCTGACAAATCCTGTTATCGGGCTATCCACTGGATTTGGTGGATAGTTTGGGATAACGATAGAAACTGTTATTTTAACAAACCCTTTGGTGGTTTATTAGTCGAGTTAAAGATACCCTTTGGTGGTATAGTCGAGTCAAAACACAGGTTTGAATGTATTCATTAAAGAACGACCAAAAGTTGTATTTCACAATTAAAACACGGACGATTGAATGATGGTTTATAACATGGACGATTTGAACGATTTGAACGATTGAACGATAGTTTATAACACGGACGGTTTAAACGATTTGAACGATTTTGGACGATTGGTTTATGGTAAGTGATTAGATAACGAGATGGGTGTAATGTGATAAAAGCATGGTGGATACGCCGCTGGTACTTCCTATATATAAGTGCTTATATCACATTACATTTCATAGCGTTATCTAGATCACTTGGACGAATGTTTTCAAATGATGTCACACAATGAGGTTTACTTAAAGAATAAACCATACGATGTTTATTTTCAAAACGATTTACTACTTGGTTTTACAATGACAAATGTTTTCAGTCAAGATTCATGGCTACAATGGTTTTGGTATTACTTATATCAACTCGAGAAGTTGATAAAACATATTGCAATATCAAAACACTTTTTTATTTCAAGGTACATACTCGACAACTCTCATAGTTGGTCGAGGTATTGCAATATGAAATCAAAGCTATGAATTTGACCTACAAAACCTATGTACTCGCCGACATTTTTATGCTGACTGTTTTTCATATATGTTTTAGGTTCTGTTATGTGACAATTGTTGATTGCTTGCCAATACATAGGGTGGACGCGGGCCTTAGTGACTTAAAACTTGAAAGACAATTGTTGTACTTATTTGGTTTATATCAAAACAACGAGTCTATTAATGAAATAAAACAAAACTTCAAGTACCATGTGTTGTGAAACAATGATTCTGTGACATGACTCCCCGACGTTCCGCCGCGGTTTGTTGTATTACGCGGTCGGGGTGTTACATTTCCTAACAATGTCCACCCTACCTTCTTACGTATTCTGTCGTCATTTAATGGGTTGTTGTTAGTTTGCAATGAACGGATTTGCTGTGAGCTGATCCTTTGGAATCCAACAACCATGCGCTATAAGTTTTTGTCCGACGACTACTTTAATAATAGTCATGATCGAAACTCTGATACAGGTGGAATGTATTTTGATGAATCCAATGATCTGAAAGTGCTTCACATCAGATGTTACCGTAATGTGGTTACTGCTCGTGTTTACTCACGATGTCGTGAGTCATGGAGAACAATAAATTTCTTGAGCGTAAATAATTATGGTTCAAGCAGTTATTCATGGTCTCCCGGAATTTATTTCGGCAAAACCATATATTTCATGGTTTCAAATTATTGGTATCCACCAGGTGAGAGGAACATAGTTGTTTTCGATGTTCTTTCTGAGACTTTCATAATACTTCGTTTTCCCGAGAGTATGGAAGTCAATCCTTGCCAAGGGCATTTTTTTTACCATTGCAAAGAAGCTGCATTTGATTGTCGTTGGAAAGTCTGATGAGCTAACTGCCAATTTGCTCAAATATGAAGAAGAAGGCTGGATCAAGGTGTTTGCTTTCAATAATCCTCGTGTAGTTGATTATGTAGATAGGCGCCAAAAGACCAATATAATTCAAAACAAGTGGCTGATAACAAGCATTTGGGGGGATATGGTTGAAGTTGATCTGAGCAATGAAGTTTTGAAATACCTCCAACATGTTGAAAACTACAACAGTCCGAAAGGAGCATTATTTATCGAGACTATTGTTTCGCCTATCGATTAGAAATTATTATGTTGTATTGTACTGAATGGTGTTTGGTTTTTCGAACTTTCTTTATTATTTCAAGTATTTTGTCGTCTGCAAAATTTGTTGTGTATGATATTGAAGCTAAAAAATTAACTAGATTTGACATGTTGCTAAAACATACACTATATATCCTTTACTTTGAAGTATTAACCCATGAATTTCTAAAAAACACCCTTGTTTGCACATTACTGAGTTTGGCGTAAAACCAGCGTTGGAACATTACCGATATCCCACCACGATAGTCGATGTCTCAAATATTATTTTTCCACATTAACTGCTTAACCAATTGGGTATATATGTTCTTTTGAAGGGCTTTGATGATATATGGTTTTGGGAGTTATTTGAGTTAAAAGTCATTTATTGATGAACTCTTTAAGTATAGGAGATATAAATCATGTGTTTGTTTTTATGACTGAATATGTCTACTATACTCTTCATCATACAGAAAACAACATAATCATATTTTTGATATCATATCCCATGCATTCTGAGGAAGCAAATAGCTTTAGAAAGATAACATATAGTATTTTTTATACTAATTTTGTGAGGAAGCAAATAGCTTTAGAATGACTCACACCTACAATGAAAGGTAGGATTTAGACATATTTTATATAGTTAGCTCTGTTTGACACTTTCATATTTTATATAATTAGTTGTGTTTAAATTATTAACGATGTTTGTTATTTAAAATAATTAAATAAATATTTAGGGTTGAGAGTTTAAAAGCTTGTAATAGTGGCAAAGATCTGTTTATGTTTTGAAACCTCTGTTTGTTGTGAACAGGTTTGAAAATAAAACAGTGGTTTATACATCTGTTGACTTTGGTCAACAGATGGATGAAAACAGATATTTGAAACCACTGTTGGGTTAAAACAGAGTTTTGTGGAGAAAAGAGTGGTTGAAACCACTGTTGGGTTAAAACGGGTCGTGTTCGAGGGTTGGCGGGTTCAACCCGACCCGAACCCGAAAATTTTAGACGAACTCGAACCCGACCCGAACCCAAAAATTGTGTCGTACATATGAACCCGAACTCGACCCGAATATTCTCAGGCTGACCCGAACTCGACCCGAATATTCTCAGGCTAACCCGAACCTGACCCATTCAACCCGAAATTTTTTATTTTTTATTTTTTTTAGCAAATTAATGTATTAAAATTAATATCTACTACAAAAAACACATTTATATAATAAAATTACATTAAAATCATAAAATAGTATGTCAATTTCCCTTTTTAAGTTATATTTATGACATAAAATTACACACCTAATCAAATTATGACATAAAACATATTGTAAAAATATAATTTTGAGTAAAATGCACGGATAGTCCCTGTGATTTTGCAAAATAACACCTATAGTCCCTAGCTTTTGGAAATTACACCGGTGCTCCCTATGGTTTGACAGTTTGTTACTCGGATAGTCCCTGAAGTGGATGACGGTTAGTTTTCTCCATTAAGTAAATGTAAAATGACAAATTTACCCTTCATCTTCTCCATTCTATACAAACAAAACAACCCTATCCCAACCCCACCCACCCCCACCTTTCTCTTTGTTTCCCCCACCATTAACCACCAACCACCACCCAAACTAATCAGCTGGGAGATAAATTTCCGGTTGGGAATCATCCTCCGCCATTCCCAAACTCATCTTCTTCAATTTCCAGCAATCAATTTAGTCAAAACCCCAATTTTTTTTTTTGAGGAATTTCAACAAACACCTTATGTGCAACTCAGCTTAATCAACCAAATAAGCTAATCACCAAACTGAAACGATAAATCTAACACAGAATCTTATCATTATGATCTATTTAACTCAACTAGATCTATGAAAAACAAGACTTTGAGTCTGTGCAAACAGATTTGCGAACGAAATTAGTCCAATACCAAATAAAAGTCTTTGAGGATTTCAACAAACACATTATCTGTAACTCAGCTTACTCAACTCCAACTTACCATTGTCACCGGATAATCTTCGGTGGAGATCGGTGTGGCTCTGCCGTGCCTCTTTCGTCGGCCGGCAAGCCACCCTCCATCCCCGCTTCTCTCTTTCTCTCGCTTCTATCTCTGTTTTACTCACAAAAGTGTGTGTGAGTGAGTGTTAAGAATGGTGTCAAATGAAGAATAAGTGGAAGGTGGTGTTGGAGTCTTTTTTGTAGATCTCTGATGCAGCAGATTCAAATGAAGAAGGAGAGTAGCAGAGAAGGATATGGGATTTGCAGGGGTGTGTGGTGGGGTTAGGGGGTTTATATTGTTTTTATAATAACTGGGCCCTCAAACATATATATATTTATTTAATTCAGGGGTAATTTTGTCATTTCACAGCTACTTAACGCCATAAACTAACGGTCATCCACTCCAGGGACTATCCGAGTAACAATCAAGCAAACCACAGGGAGCAAGAGTGTAATTTCCAAAAGTTAGGGACTAAAGGTGAAATTTTACCAAACCACAGGGAGCATCCATGCATTTTACTCAAATATAAATGGGTTAAACGGGTCAACCCGCCAACCCGACCGGGTTGACCCGAACCTGATCCGTTTAGCTAAACGGGTTCGCGGGTTCAACCTAAAACTGACCTGAACCCGTTTAGACTAAATCCAAACCCGCGAATTTCATGTTAGGTTCGTGTCGTGTTTTCGGGTCGTGTTAGAAATTCACACCCCTATTTAAAACCACTGTTGGGTTAAAACAGTGTTTTGGAGAAAGAACATGTTTGAAACCACTGTTGAGTTAAAACCGTGTTTTGTGGAGAAAGAACATGCTTGAATGCAAATGTTATTTCGTTCACAAAGATTAATAAATCGTATATTTTCGTATTTTGTATACTCTAAACTTTAAGTATTTACCGACTGACTTATCTATTTATAAATATAACGACATTCACCATTTATATGTGTTATGCATGGTATTTTAAAAGCCATCCGTGTTTGCACACGGGTCGTACTACTAGTTACTATATAATAAAAGAAACCAATAAAAGGACACTTGTCATTATTCTAAGCCATCTACTATTACTTAATTATAGATAATTATTATTTAATTTAAATTATTAAATTTAATATATGTTTTAAAAATTTAAGAAATTACGCTTAAAGTTTCATAAATTATCTTATTATTTATTTATATTAATTACTAGGTTATTACTCTAGACCATCTACTCTTACTTAATTGTAGATAATTATTATTTAATTTAAATTATTAAATTTAATATTTCTTTCAAACATTTAAAAAATTACGGATAAAGTTTCATAAATTATCTTATTATTTATTTATATTAATTACTAGGTTATAAATTATACCTTAATAATTGAAACAAATATCGAGCATTTTCATAACGAGGGTGGAGGGAATGATTTTCTTGCTTAACAAATAATTTATTTATTTAATACATTTAAAATACAAGAAGAATAATAACTACATTTATCATACTAATAAATTTATCCAAAAACAACCATCTTTTTAAGATGCAACTCAAGCCCATATATTTAAATTTTAAAGTTATATAACTTAATAATTACCGATAATTTATATTTATCTAATTAATTTAAATATTATTTTGTAGCTATAAGTTGATCTAATTGGCTAATTGCTATATGCCTAATCTAAACATTTCAACAATATTTTTAGAACTAATAAATTAAGACCACTGTTATTTAAATAAAATTGGGTTCACGTCGTGAGAAAGTCGATGATATAGTTTGTCTTCTAATCGATGGTTTAAATGCTTTCATATTTATAAACTTGACAAACATCCTAAGTTTTGATAATACATAAAACAAAATTTTTTTCGGATATCAGAAAAGTGTCTTAAATATCGTTTTATAATTATTAAATCTTCGTTATTAACTATTTGATATTTTATTTACTTAACCCGTGTAATAGTGGTGCACAAAAAACCCGAACCCGGACCCGAAAAAAAAACCCGGAACCGGGTATTATAAAAACCGGATTTTCTATACCCGAACCCGACCCGAACCCGACCCTACCCATAGGGTAGGGACCGGGTATTCATATTTGATCTAAAACCCGAACCGGAACCGAGTTTTTTTATACCTGGTTTATACCCGAAACCCGGTTTTTATAAATACCCGGAACCGGTTTTTATAAATACATGGAACCGAGTTTTATAAATACCCGGAACTGGGTTTTTTTATACCCGGTTATATAGCTACCCTCGAGTTTACGTGCTTATTTTTATGTATGTTTCGGCATAAATTCAAGTTTGTTTACGTTTTGACGTTTTTTTAAATGGATCGTGTCAAATATAATACGTTATTGTGCTTATTTTTATTAATGTTTTTAGTGGGTCTACCGTCTACATTTGATAGATAAGCAACTACAAAAAAATAAGTATCGAATTTAGATTTAGAAATGTCATTAAAATTTCAATAGGCACCATTCACTAAAACATATAAAGAAGCATTAATACCCGGTCGGGTTTTTTTAATACCCGGTGCGGGTTTTTTCCCGACCCGAAGCATACCCGAACCCTACCCGATGAATACCCGAACCGGACCGAACCCGGAAATAGGGTATTATAATACCCGGGTTTTATAAAACCCTACCCGAACCCGGGTATATAGGGTATACATTTTTTGTAGAAAGCCCGGACCCGACCCGGATTTTAAAAAAAAACTCGATTTTGTAAAACCCGATCCTACCTGAACCCGGTTCCATACCCGAACAGGTTTTTAAAAAAAACCCGATTTGTGCACCACTACCGTGTAATACACGAGTTAATAACCTAGTTACTTTAATATATCAAACTATGAAAGTAGACACTGGCCCATTAACTAAAACAAACCGATTCGGGTGAAAAAAACGAACCGGGTACCAAATTTAAGCCCAATAACCACATCTTTTGGTTCGCTAGGGTTCTTGTCATTTCACACATTGTCGGCGAAATCGCAATGGGGCGAAGGATTTTGAACGACGCATTGAGAACGATGGTTAACGCCGAGAAGAGAGGCTTCGCATCGGCTCAGCTTCAACCGATCTCCAATGTCATCTCCTCTTTCCTCACAATCATGAAACAACGAGGTACTTTCTCATCGAATCACCTCTTATTACTTTGATTTGTCTACTTGATTTTATTTATATACAGTTAGGGTTTTAAGACTTAGAGATATTTGGTATAATATTACAATGATATCATGAATTTGGTGCATAGTGTGGCTACATTATTTGTTAGTGCAATTGTTGATTATTGTGAGCGAGGTCACAGATTCAGTTTATTGCATGTTTGTTCAGTTATTATGCTCAACTGTAGTTTTGAGTTATTAAAAAGAAGCTGAAGCGACCTTAGGTGTAAAGGGATGTGCCTCGGGTGACATAAGGCCAGTGTTTTACATGAGGCGAAGGTGAAGCGCGCTTCATGTACATTGTCTCTTTTGTGCAGCAGGATGATGTACAGCAGGCTTTTTATGTTGTACATGTACGTAATTTATATGTTAAAGCATATATGCAGCTTATCTATAGCTAAATTTTGGGTAGTGGATGCTAAAAACTTATGAGATATATAAAAAAAATTATATAACCACTTTGCGGCGCATTGCTCTTGCGCCTGGGTTTTAGACATTGTTGCCTTGGTGCGCTTCTTGCATTTTTAAACCAAGGCTGAATGTACTTTGCGGCACATTTTTCAGGGTACTAGTTTTTTTTGTTTGAATGACAGGGTATGTCAAGAATTTTGAAGTACATGATCCTCACAGAGTGGGGCAGATCAAAGTTGAACTGCTAGGAAGGATTAAAGATTGTCGAGCTCTTACGTATAGACAAGGCATCAAAGCTCACGAGATAGAGAATTATAGACTACGTACCCTTCCAACACAACAGGTTTAACATCTAAAACTTTATATGCCGCTATAACTTATTATGTAATCATTTGTTTCTTGTTTATAAACATTTTCATGTTAACTTTTTTGTTATATTGCTATATGCATATGATACACACCTGGTTCAACTTATATGCTTTTAATTTGCTTGTTTTGTGCATTTGTTATGCTCAGTTGACCATGATGCTATATTTTGTTAATGGTGCCTGCAAAATCTTAAATGGTTTAGCTTATTGGGCTAGGTTCATTTGGGAAAAAGTTTGGTTCATACAGAATGTGAATGCTTATTTTTATCACTTTAGTAATATTTTTGCTGTTCTTATCACTTCAGGTAATAATTTTTTAGATATTTAGTTTAAACTTTAAAGACTTGCATGTGTCACCGTTATTTAAGGCCACACTTTGCATTATCTATCCATGCATCCTCCATTATGTAGCATCTTTTTGTATGACCCCTTTGAGAAACTACTAGATATGTGGAACTGTGTACAAATGGTTGTTTATCAAGGTGCAAAAGTCTATTGACTAACTTCTCATTTCGTGGTATCTTATTTTTAGTGGTCTTCCATCTCTCCGATGGTTGTTAATGGCGCATAGCGACAAATAGCGATAAGATATCTATATGCTACATAGCGAATAGCAATAAACAGGAGGCACTATTTATCGCTATTTTATAAATAGTGATACGCTAGAAAAAATTACAATTTTATTATATCAAAATACCCTGGTATATATGCTATGTTACATGTATATTTAACATAAACCTAAAATCGAGCTATTCTATAGCTATATCTAATTGCTGTTTAGATTTAAATAACGAAAAATAAACAACTAAAATCCCGCTATTTATGGCTACATACCCTGTGGCGACCTTCGACCATAGCGATCGCTATTGACAACTATTTCTCTGATCACTTGTAACTCCATGTGCTTGCCGTTAGGATTTAGACATTTTCACACGAGGTGAAGACCTATATTTACCATGGTTGTAAAAATCCCGACTAGCCTCCGTCCTCCGATTAGTCGCAGATTCATGAGTAATTTTTATCTAATCGGCCAATTAATAAGTAGGCAGTCAACAGTGGTTAAATCCAGTCCCTATTGGCCAAAAATCGGTGGCAGACTAGCGTTTCCAGACAAATTTTGGCCAGATTCCTGACCAAAAGTTGCAAGCTCCGGCAATTCATCCTATCTATTTGAAAATATGGGTCGAAGAGTCTGTTAAAACATGTCTACTTAAAAATACATATAAAAATGTGAGTATATACATATAAAACTGAAAATTACATATAAATAATCCGATTAATCCTGATTAATCGCTAGTTGGTACCCCACCGGCCGACTAGCGATTCTTACAACACTGATACTTCATACTGTTGATGCACTTCAATTTCAGTGCTCCTTTTTGTACTTGGATTCTTTTTCCATAAATGTGATATTCCTTGCTATTTCACTACACCCTGCATGTATGCAATTGCCACCTGCTAGGCACTACCCAAGTACCCAATACAGTTAGAATCTTTTGGTCAAAGACTTTCCTATTTTTCAACATGAAGATAGGTAATCATTTTTTATTTTAATTGATATTGTTAAAAGCTACTTCCATTTAAGAGCGGCATGGCGCGACCTTTGATCTTGTTGACTTCTTTTGCATGTCAACATTTAAGATAGGTAATCATTTTTTATTTTAATTGATATTGTTAAAAGCTACTTCCATTTAAGAGCGGCATGGCGCGACCTTTGATCTTGTTGACTTCTTTTGCATGTCAACATTTAAGATAGGTAATCATTTTTTATTTTAATTGATATTGTTAAAAACTACTTCCATTTAAGAGCGGCATGGCGCGACCTTTGATCTTGTTGACTTCTTTTGCATGTCAACATTATAAAAATTGCCTTGAATTAGTTTCTTGAATGTTTGGAAGGCTTACAAAGTTGGTTACCTGGATCAGAGCTGGCTGGTTTCATTTACACAATTAACCCGATTATCATTATCATAATCATCATTGTCATTTATCATTATCATTATCCTTATCGTTATCATCATCATTGTCAATATTTATTATCATCATATATCCAGTGATTTGAGTTCACGTTTAATATATTTTTCTCTGTTCTATTAATGTAGTGGGGCTATGTGGTGATAACAACCCCGAATGGCGTCTTGGACCATGAAGAGGCTATTCGACAAAACGTTGGCGGGCAGGTTCTGGGCTACTTTTATTGAGCACACGCCCCCTTGCTTGTTATGATTGATCATGAAGTTTGAATGAAGAACCATCAAATCCTGATTTCATTAGTCTGCAAATCAGTAAATGTTATTTGAAAGAAAAAACCGGTTTTAGGTATGAGAATGCCCAACAATGTTCTGTGATTTTGTATGGTAGTTATTAATATACGTGCTATTAATAAATACAGGTCTTGGTAACAATGTTTCTATAATCATCCTTGTTATCAAATTTACGTCTGAATTGGATGATGTAATCAATTTTAAGTTGTAAATATATAGAAAATGTAAAGGTTGAAAATAATTGAAGAACTTTAAAACACCTAGGTTGAGAAGAGAAGGGGAAGGTCTTGGGTTCAAGTCCCACAGACGACAGGGGAATAAAGAAATTAGCCGTTAAAAAAAGTTAATCATATGCAAAATGTAATGTGAGTTTATAGTAGTTTTTAGCTGTTAAAGTTCTGTAACTCCATGTCTAATTTGTTAAACATCCAAAAGGCGAAAATCCTAATACAATTTATTCGCAACAATTTTTGTTGTAGTTTGTATTAAACAAGAGGTGAATGAAGGCAGAGGATCGAATACACATTCATATATGATGGTTTCATAGCACTTATAAGTAGAGGTGCACAAATCGGGTTTTTGTTAATACCCGGTTCCGGGTATGATCGGGTATTGGAAAATCTGGTATTAAGAGAAACCGGGTAGGGTTCGAATATTGGAACCGGGTATGGATCCGTGCATTAATACCCAATTTTAAAAAATGTTTATTTTTTAATTTACATAAAAATAAATGTGTTTAGAAATTAAATTTGGTTTGTAAAAGTAATTAAAAACAAATTACAATAACATATATTCACTCAATTTCAAATTATTTGTTTTATAATATGCATTTTAAAAAAAATTAAATATAAAAGTTGCAAAGTAAACATAAAATATACCTTAAAAATTCGGGTATTAAACTATACCTTAGTATAACCGGGTTCGGGTATAGGCTATGACCGGTTCCGGGTATTTTCGGGTATAAATCGGGTTCGGTTTTGGTTACAAGTATTGAGTTCAAAATGTATACCCTGTCCATACCCTTTGGGTAGGGTCGGGTTCGGTTACGGGTATACAATGCCCGGGTACAAAAATAACCGGTTTCGGGTTTTTTATCGGGTCCGGTTCTGGGTACAGGTTTTTTGTGCACCTCTACTTATAATGGACGTTCTGTTGTGAAACCATCTTGAAAGCATATTACTTGTATACATGTATTGGGTGCTAGAATGATCCAACATGATGTACATAGGGGTGTGCATGAGTCGGTTTGGTTTGATTTTTATCATTAACCATAACCATACCCGTTATTTCAGTTATAGAATTTCCATAACCATAACTGCCACACCCAACCGATGGCGGAAACATCGGGGTGAGGCACTGAGCGAAACAGATTGTCCAGGAGAAATCCATAACAACTAATATTACCAAATACTTTTAAGTTACGTCCCATACCATAATATATCCAGCGAATTAATTATTACAGACCAAATATCTCAAAGACAAATAAAAAGTTGTTCCGACAACTCATAAATTAATTGTTTGTTTCTAGACTCTCCTAAGCTCGATTCCACATAGCAAGCAAAGCACAACATCTTAAACACATGTCACATACGTTAAAATAGGGGTCAATACACATAGTGTAGAGGTGAGCATACAAGTTTAATAGTATAATAGATAGCGAAATCGTTTTACGCATAACCAGCATGTAACATGTAGCAAAGTGAAGCTAATAGGTTATCGACAAAGAAATATGCACAGACGTGACTACGATTTGTAGAATGCGCAACACATATCACCACTGTAACACGTGAAGTAAAGCCTTTAACAACCCCTGTCCACGACAGGTACTGAGTCCAAACTATAGTACTATCGTTGCTAAGGTGTCAGGCAACAATCACTGTGTAAACATAACATACAAGTATTCATCGAATACCACGTATAACATGCAATAACGGTCAGCGTATAAAAGTGTTTGCGTTGTGTGTCGTTTGTGATTTGAATAAGTAACGTATGCAACACCCAAAAGTGCGTAAAGCAAAAAGGGTTCGAGTATACTCACAGATCGTGTTAAATGAATAACACAGTCTTGGATTGGATTGAAGGGAGCGCTGAAAAGTTAGCCTGATTACAGAACGATAGCATGAGTGATGAACAGTGCGTTAAACGGTGTCAAGTGAACTGGATGACGGAGTGCCATTCGATCGGATGACAATCCGGACGGATGGTCATTCGATCGGATGACAATCCGGCCGATGGCCATTCGGTCGGATTGTCATTCGTTTGGGAGGGATGTGTTTGTGTATGATGGATTTGAAGTTTTCGTTGTAGCATTTTAACAACAGAGAAGTATCTCTACCTTTCAGGTCGTCCGGTCGAACGGTCGTCTGGTCGGATGGGCGTTCGCTCGGATGGCGATCCGTTCCAAGTGAGACATCTCATAGAGAACAAGTTCACAGCAGGATGGTCATTCGATCGGATGGTCGTCCGGTCGGATGGCCATTCGTTTGGTATGACATTTATTGAAAACTTGTAAAATATTTAAGTATTTGAGGCCACAAGTCATCCGATCGGATTGTCGTTCGATCAGATGGCAATCCGATTAGACGGCAGTCCGTTTGGTGACTTGTTCATATTGAAACTTGGGGAAATTTTGTTAAGTTTGAAAAGTTGCGGTTTGACCGAGACAGTATGACAACGTGTTAAACAACAGAACCCCACCAAGTCCAAGTCATCCGACCGGATGGGAATCACCCCGTCTGGTCAGTTAACTGTTCTTGACGGTAGTTCATATTCAACCCGCTAAGTCGGTTATCTCGTTGATAGGAATCAGTTCTCAGACCGACACTTCACTAAAGAATGAGTAGAAGGCCTGAATGAGCTCCGATTCTATCGGTTTTGAGTGCAAGAGTGTAAAAGAAAGTAGAAGAAAAGTTATGAAAACATCTTTCAATTCTTTTAATCTTGAATATGTTTAGATCTAGGCGAAATCAGTGTTTAAACATGTTGAAATCTCTTGGATCTGAGTTTTTTTTGGTGGAATGAGGTCAAATCTTGAAGTTCATAAGGACCCCATGATGACATCATCCTAGAACACCTCATACCAGCCGATTTCATGGTGAAAAGTGAAGATTTATTGGTGAAAAAGATGAAGATGTGTGTGTAGATCATAGAAGTACAAGATTTGAGGTAGAAACTTACAAGAATCGCGAGGAATCGAGAGAAAATAGCCTGAGAAGTCGAAGGGTCGAGAGAGAGCTGTCACATCACTTTCATGATGTGACAGGTGCTATTTATAGGTGACAGAAGAGGAAAGGCGGTGTAGTGTGACGGATTGGAGGGCAGTCCGGTCGGATGGTCATCCGTACGGATGACCATTCGATCGAACGGTCATTCGATCGAACGTCTCCGGCGAGTTGAGTTTTGATGTTTTGTTTCGTGCGTTGAGCGTTGCGATGCGTTTAAGTGAGTGTTGATTAAGTGATGCGATAGATTTAATTAATAGTCACACAAATATCATAACTAACATACAACAACATAAATAACCTTGCGTTTCCAGTTTGTGATGAGATTGCGTTGCGATAGAGTTGCGATTGCGTTTTCGATTAATCACCACAAACATATAATAAACATGCACAAGTAACACATAAAGGGCACGCACACGTAAAACAATATACAGAACCTATGATTCAAGTTGTGATGCGGTTAGCGATAAATAGATTAGCGACTAACATCGATTAAACTACGATTATTAGCATTTACTCCACATAATACAACTAAAGTACATAAATTAAAGAAATAGATTACAAGTCAAGGAGTACAATCAATAGTTAAGCAAGGAGTGACAGATCGCAATTAGCAATATTTTCTTCCCTTGACTTTGACTTTGACTTATACTTTGACTTCAAAGACGCGGGTTGTTACAGCCTCCCCTACTTAGGGAATTTCGTCCCGAAATTAGGCCGTAGGCGTAATAAATAGCTGCGGGTACTGTAACACCCCGTGTTCGAAAGTCAAAGTCAAGATTGAAGTCAAAGGAAGAAAAGATTGCTATATGCGATCTGTCACTCCTTGCTCAACTACTGTTTGACTTCTTTGACTTATAATCGAATCTATTTATTTATTTGCTTTAGTTGTATTATGTGGAGTATCTATTAATAATCGAGGTTTAATCGCTATTTAATCGCATGTTTAATCGATTTATCACTTATCGCTATCGCAATCGCAACTCGAATTATGTGCTCTGGATATTGTTTTACGTGTGTGTGCTAATTATGTGTTACTTGTGCATGTTATGTTTATGTTGAGGTGTTAACCGCAATCGCAGTCTATCGCATCGCAATCAAATTGCAAACGCTAAACGCAAGTTAGTTATAGTAATTGTATGTTAGATATAGTAGTTATATTATTTGTGTAACTAACGGGTAACACTATCTCATCGCTCTCTCGAATCGCATCGCAACGCTCAACACGCAAATCGAAACAACAAAACTCATCGTGCCGAACTCATGGGTCTAGTGGCCAACCGATCGAGTGGCCATCCGATCGGATTGCCATCTGATCGGGTTGCCATCCGATCGAGTTATCACCCGATCGGGTTGCCACCCGATCGACCAGCCACTTTCCCCACTTTCCTTTTTGGGAAACCCTATAAATACCCACCTGTTACATCATTGTGATGTGACAGCTCTCTTGTTCGACCAGCAGACCTTCAGCCCTCATTTCTCTCGATTCTCGTAAGTTTTCAACCTAAATCTTGTACTTCTATGATCTACACGCATTTCTACACCATTTTCACCTTTGAATCTCAACTTTTAACCGTGAAATCACCGGATTTGAGGTGTTCTAGGATGATGTCATCATGGAGTTCTTATGAACTTCAATGATTGGCTTCATTCCACCAAGAACAACTTAGATCCAAAGGATTTCCACATGAATAATCAATGTTTTTGCATGAATCTACACAAATTCATGGTTAAAAGGATTGAAAGAAGGTTTTCCAGCTTTCTTTCAACTCTTTTACACTCAATGCACTCAAACCCGATAGAATCGGAGCTCGTTCTGACCTTCTACTCTTTCTTAGTGATGGGTTAGTTCAAGATCTGAATTCTATCTGAGAGATAATTGATTTCGGGTTTGAACATGAACAACCGTCTCGAACCGTGAACCGGTCGGGCTAGGGTGATTCCTGTTCGATCGGGTCACTTAGGTCGAGAAGGGGTTTCCGTTGTTTAAGCCAGTTATCATCACGTCTCGTTCAAAACTACAAAACTTCAAACGAAATCAAGTGTCAAGACGATCAAGATCGTTGGGACGAATTGCCGTCCGATCGGATTGCACTTGGATTCCACACTTAAACTTTTTATTCAAAATTCTAAGTTCTGAAGGTCAAACGGATTGTCGCCCGATCTGATTGCCATCCGATCGAACGACCACCCGATCGGGTGACGTCTCGGACTTTGGTACTTGAATCAATTTTCAAAGACTATCAGTAACAAATGGATTGCCACCCGATCAGATAGCCATCCGATCGAGTGACCGTCCTGCTGTGAACTTGTTCTCAACTAAGAAGACTCGCCAATCGGATTTCTGTCTGATCGACCGTTCGATCGACCGACCTGAAGGGTAGAGATACTTCTCTATTTTTAAAAATGCTACAACGAAAAATTCAAAGTACAAACCATCATACACAAACACATCCTTACCAAAAGAGGTGTCAATCCAATCGGATGGCCATCCTGTCACACCCCCAAAATCCACCATGCGGAGTATCACCGCTTGGAGGCGTGACATGACCAGGATCGAGCCACCAATCATATTGAACAACACAATTAAGTAAATAAAACCAACCACAATACGATTGGTGACCAAAAGAAAGTAAACCGACTTTAGGTTAACAGCGGAAGCATAATACGTAAAGCTAAAACATAAGTTCCATAGTTTTTAAAGTTCAAAACGTAAGTTTAATAGGTTCATATGGATTAAATATTAAGCATGGAACATAACGATCCTTATCCCACAACGACCTCCTCTCGTGCAAGCTCCATAAGCATCTAGCGACCTGTAAGGCATGTAACAACGAGTCAACAACAAAGTTGAGTGAGTTCACTGTTGGTTGTTTAGTTTTAAGTTGTTTTCCGAAAACGTGGTTTGTCTTTCGTTGGCTTATTTGCCGTGGGGGTTACCCCATAGTTGAAAGTATGATTAACCAGTTCCTTCTTTATTACCCAAACCATATCCATAACCAGTGGGGGCTTCCCCATGTGAACCACTAGACCGTATGATATCGACTACTAACGAATTTTGTTGTGCCCTACGTCAATGTTCTATCATCATTGACAGTTTGCGATAGTCCATTAGTACACGCCCGTCCGAATGGCACGGTGTGAGGTTTGTTAAACCTAATAGCGCTATTAACTAATGACCCGCTCGCCATCGGCCTCGGCGATTAAGTTGATATAAAATGAGGGACTTAATGATAGAGTTTTGTCTAGTAAGTTTTAAGGTTGTTGTCCTACCCACGGAGGACGAACGTACGTATTCTACCCAAGGAGAATACGCAGGATTAATATTGGCATCCTACCTATGGAGGATGGCGGTACATATCCTACTCAAGGAGGATATGTAGGTTTAATTCTTTAACCCATTCCCAACCACCGGGAATCCCATGCCTTAGAAAGTGTGTGAACTCACCTTGGTTTGCTCGGTTAGATTAATTACTCAAATAATCAGGAAATCAAGCACGTCCTAATGAGGTACAGATAACAGTCAGTTTCTCATGCATAACACGTATCCTACGTATGGTTTATCTACTCGTTACTTCTATCACATACCACACAATTCGAATGTCAAGTTGCATTGCTAAGTTACATTATTTTTCCCTAAAATAATGTAACTATCTTATAAAATAAACAAGTATCCACACAAGTGTCTTAATATAAAATATATATTCAAAATATATATTTATCCATTTTGCTTGTAAAAGTCAACCTCCGATACTTTGTATTTTGTAACAAAACCTTTGGCGAAGTTTATTTTGAAAACAAGGTTAAGAATATATTCGTAAACACTTGTTAGAAGAATATTTTCTAAGTGTCGGATTTTTAGAAAATTTCGCCAGAGTTTCCTTTGTAAATGGAGGTGTCCATGCTTATATGCATATCATTTTCTTTTGTAAACATCATTCAACAATCACCAATCAACAATATACAATCTCTACTTACCGAACTTGCCCAAAAACAAGCATAAACTATAAACTCATGAACTTGAAAATTTATAAAAATATGTAGTAACTTACTAGCATACTTAGTAAGTCTTGTTACCTTTTGAAATGTGATTAGTTCTTTAAAAACTTTATTTTTAAAGAGTTTAGGTGTTTACAACTTCCAATCGTATTTTCTAAAAATATTTCTTTGTGAACTTTTCTTATTACACAAGTGTTTCTACACTTGTTTATCCACCAAAAATGTGATTAGTTTATGTAATACCCAAGTTTTAATGAAACTCATATTTTTCACTTGGTTCTTTTGAAAAACCGCTCATGGATCTTTAGATCTACATGATTATATCCTACTTTGATCTTTATTTTTCAAGAAAGCTTTCATTCATTCAAGTTCATAGTTTATGTGTGGATGATTCCATCATCCTACAACATTCTAATTTTCTCATCTTGCTAGATCATGTTTTTAATCATGATCTAGCAAGACCATATGATGATCCATATCACTTCTACTAGCAAACAATGATCAACATGCATAACAACTTGTATTTATCATGATTTCTTCATCTAACAAGTTTATGTTTATGTCTTCTTCATAAGATTCATTAGGGTTCTTAACATTTTGTTCAAGATACATCATTAACCACCTAAACAAGATGAAAAATGCAAAGATCTAAGTTCTTACCACTAGCTCAAGGCTAGGGGAGTTTAAGTGATGAAATGTGGTGGATAAAAGAAGATGGGAGAGGTCCTTCAACTTCCGAACACACCGAGCTTTGTTGTATGATCTCTAACACCCTTGGATGCCCTTAGAATGGTTGAAAGAGCTTGAATGATGGTGATGGTGGTTGTGTGTGGGTTCGGCCGAAACAAGGAGAGAGGGAGAGAAGAGTTTGAGTGAATTGTGATGGTGATGATGAATGTGGTTCAAGTCCCTTGGTTATTCTTATAATTCCCCAACACCTCTTTGTCTAATGGACACTATGTTTCAAGAGTACTTAACATATCCAATTAAATAATCAAAGAAAATCATGGGGTGTGAGACCCCATGTAACCGTCCCAAGGGGGGGGGGGGTGCTTGGTTGAGTTTCAACTAAGTTAGTTAGTCTAGGATGGTAAAGTAAGTGATTTAGTTAAGTATTTAGATGTTATGTCATAATATAGTGTGTTAGGGTGTTCGGGGACCCTAACTAGCTTAGAAAAATAAAAACAATGTGTTTGACAATATTTTTGTGTTCCGGTTAATGTCCGGTTGTTTGGTTTGATACTGTCCCGTTAAAGTGCTTAATTAATCCGTAAAGTGTCTTTAATAATACTTTTTGTGTCACAAATAATTCCCGGCACTTAGGAAAGTTTACAGGACTATTTAGTAACTTTTCTGCACACGACTAGTATGTTAACATGCACATGTAAGTATGACACAGAAATCAGAAAGCAGTTAAGTAATTAAGCACAGTCACCAAGTACTTTAATTATCATTAATCAATCGTACGGATACATGTAATTTTGAGGGATGTCACATTCTCCCCTAGTTAAGAAAATTTCGTCCCGAAATTTAGCGCGTGGTTACTGAGGAAGCTAGTTAAGTTGCGTTGGTTTCCTGGTTTTCCTGGGGTGTCACATCATCCCCCCGTTGGTTTGGAATTTCGTCCCGAAATTCTGCAGTAGCTTCAGCCTCAGTAGTGGTTGCACTTTTCTTAAACGGCTGGGGATACTTGAGTTTCATTTGGTCTTCTCGTTCCCAGGTATACTCTGGGCCACGATGGGAATTCCAACGAACTCGAACAAGAGGTATTCTAGTACGCTTGAGAATCTTAACATCTCGATCAGTAATTTCTACTAGTTCCTCGACGAATCGCAGCTAGTCGTTGATAGTGAGCTCCTTTAAGGGAACTATGAGGGTCTCATCTGACAGACACTTTTTCAGATTTGATACATGGAATACGTTTTAAACTCCGCTGAGTTCTTCAGGTAAATTCAACTTGTAAGCGACTTTGCCAATTTTCTCAATGATTTCGAACGGTCCGACATAACGCGGATTGAGCTTGCCTCGTTTTCCAAAACGAACTACACCTTTCCAAGGTGAGACTTTAAGTAGCACTCGATCCCCAACCTGGAACTCGAGTGGTTTCCTTCGCTTATCAGCATAGCTTTTCTGACGGTCACGAGCTGCCGCCATTCGTTGTCGTATCTGAGCAATCCTTTCGGTTGTATCTACTACAAGTTCTGGGCCTGTGATTTGACTGTCGCCAACTTCTGCCCAACAGAGAGGTAATCGGCACTTCCGTCCATACAATGCTTCAAACGGAGCGGCCTGGATACTGGTGTGGTAACTGTTGTTATACGATAATTCCACCAAAGGGAGGTGCTTTTCCCAACCATTGCCAAAATCAATCACACATGCCTTAAGCATGTCTTCGAGGGTTTGGATGGTGCGTTCCGAATGCCCATCCGTCTATGGATGATATGCCGTTCTCATGTCTAATCGAGAACCAAAGGACTTGTGCATAGCTTGCCACAACTCAGATGTAAAACGTGAATCTCGATCAGAGATGATGGAGGTTGGCACTCCGTGCCTTGATACTACTTCCTTTAGGTAGATGTCTGCTAGGGTAGAAAACTTGTCGGTTTCCTTGATAGCCAAGAAGTGTGCAGACTTAGTCAGTCGATCCACGATCACCCAAATGGTATCATTCCCGCGTTGAGATCTA
This sequence comes from Helianthus tuberosus, assembly GCA_030545235.1. Taxonomy (NCBI): domain Eukaryota; kingdom Viridiplantae; phylum Streptophyta; class Magnoliopsida; order Asterales; family Asteraceae; genus Helianthus; species Helianthus tuberosus. Next base: position 101,326,202 of record CM060396.1, on the reverse strand, counting down.
GGCAGGTCAGTAACGAAATCCATGGAAATTTGCTCCCATTTCTATTTCGGGATCTCTGGTTGTTGAAGTAGGCCTGATGGTTTCTTATATTCGGTCTTGACTCTCGCACAAGTCAAACATTTGCTAACTTAGGCTGCTATGTGGGCTTTCATGCCAGGCCACCAGTATGTAGTCTTGAGATCATGGTACATCTTATCCGAACCAGGGTGTACTGAATAACGAGACTTGTGTGCCTCATCCATCACAAGCTCGCGTAAATCTCCATAAAGTGGAACCCAGATGCGCCCGTTAACATAGTAGGCGCCGTCTTCCTTTTGTTTTAGCCGCTGTCTCGATCCTCGTGAGGATTCAGCCCTGATGTTCTCTGCTTTCAATGCTTCAACCTGAGCATCACGAATCTGGGTGGGAAGGTTAGAGTGAATGGTAAGCTGTAACGCACGTACACGCTTAGGTATAGTATCCTTTCGACTGAGGGCGTCAGCCACAACATTGGCTTTGCCCGGATGATACTTGATCACACACTTGTAATCATTCAAGAGCTCGACCCATCGACGTTGTCGCATGTTTAACTCCTTTTGCTTGAAGATATGCTCGAGACTCCTGTGATCGGTGTAAATGGTGCACTTGGTACCGTACAGGTAATGTCTCCATATCTTAAGCGCGAAAACAACTGCTCCCAATTCCAAGCCATGCGTAGTGTAGTTCCTTTCGTGAACTTTAAGTTGGCGCAATGCGTAGGCAATGACCTTGTCACGTTGCATTAACACGCAACCTAGTCCTTGTATGGAAGCGTCGCAATAAACCACAAAATTATCTGTGCCTTCAGGCAATGAGAGGATAGGCGCGCTACAAAGTCTATCTTTTAAGTGCTGAAATGCGGACTCCTGTGCATCACCCCAACGATAGGTGACACCCTTCTGAGTCAGTGAAGTGAGAGGTTGCGCAATCTTAGAGAAATCCTTGATAAACCTTCTGTAATATCCTGTCAAACCCAAGAATTGGCGGATTTCTGTTGGTGTACGGGGTGCAGGCCAGTTCTTGATCGAGTCAACCTTGGATGGATCAACATGAATCCCATCCTTTTTTACTACATGGCCTAGAAAGTGGACTTCGCGAAGCCAGAAGTCACATTTCGAGAATTTGGCATACAACTGCTCTGTTCGAAGAAGTTCCAAAATAAGCCTCAGGTGTTGCTCGTGTTCTTCCTGACTCTTCGAATAGATCAGGATATCGTCGATGAAAACTATGACAAACTTATCCAGGTAAGGCTTGCACACTCTGTTCATGAGATCCATGAAGACTGCAGGTGCATTTTGTCACACCCCGACCACGTAAAACAACAAAACATGGCGGAAACATCGGGGAGTGTTGTAACAGAATCATTGTTTCATAACACATGGAAAATTAAATAATGTTTTATTAAGTACACGATTACAATGTCTTGACAATCAAAGAAACATAACATAAATAACTAGTCTTGCATCTTTTATTGTCACTAAGGCCCATGTCCGCCTAAGTGTATCTTGATCAATCCTATGCTTCATTTCCTGAAACACATGTGAAAATAGGTACATCAGCATAAAAATGCCGGCGAGTACATAGGTTTTGTGAAAATAAGATTCATGACTTCTGTTTAAGAAAATGTTTAGTCATGAGCCTTGTAATTTGCTTTGTCTTTGTAAATCATTTGAAAAACAATAAGTTCAGATGATACGTATAAATAAGAGAATAATGCATGGTTAAATGAATAACCATGTAAAATGAGTTTGTATAAGTTAAGTTGTTTATAAAACAATGTATTGTGAAAAGTATGTTATTTGTATAAAATGTTATATGTCCAAATTGAAATGATTTAAATAACGCTACGACATGTAATACCATACAAACACTTATATATAGGAAGTACCAGCGGCGTATCCACCATGCTTGTATCATATTACACACGCCTCGTTACTTAATCACTTACTCAAACCAAGCCAACAATGTAAGATGTCTAAGTTTAAACCAATTGCCAAATGTATTGAAATAATATGTTAAAATGTTTATGTCAAGATGTAAATCATGTAATGTATAACCAATGTCAAAAGTGTTTATGTGTCAAATGTAAACCATGTAATGTGTAACCAAAATGATATGTATGGCTAGTGAAAATGCATCAACTAAACCATAGATGAAATGCACAAGAACATAGTATTGAAGTAAAACTTGGTTTAAATCAAAGCTATGTTTTGTGGAAATGCATGATCAATGTAAATCATGTAATATGTAACCAAAATGATATGTATGGCTAGTGAAATGTATCAACTAAACCATATGCACAAGAACATAATATTGAAGTAAAACTTGGTTTAAATCAAAGCTATGTTTTGTGGAAATGCATGATCAATGTAAATCATGTAATATGTAACCAAAATGATATGTATGGCTAGTGAAATGTATCAACTAAACCATATGCACAAGAACATAGTATTGAAGTAAAACTTGGTTTAAATCAAAGCTATGTTTTGTGGAAATGCATGATCAATGTAAATCATGTAATATGTAACCAAAATGATATGTATGGCTAGTGAAATGTATCAACTAAACCATATGCACAAGAACATAGTATTGAAGTAAAACTTGGTTTAAATCAAAGCTATGTTTTGTGTAAATGCATGCTATACTGATACGAACATCTATGCGGTGTTGTGAAAATGCATACATCCAAGCCTTGAGACTGCGGCGATAAACCCTTAAACAACTTAAAGGTTTATCTAAATTATGTATATCGAATTCGGTCATTCCTTCCAATCCCCATACCCAGGATTTCAGGAACGGGAGTTGTCAATTCCTATGGTACCACTACCTACTAACGAACGGCGTAGCTAATGTTAATGAATGTATTGTTCCATTGTAAACAACCCAAATGTCATAACAAAATGTAAGCATGTGATGAAAACGATGTACTAAGTATGCACGCAATGGACATACATAGAATAAAATGTAAATGTAAAACGATGTACTAAGTATGCACGTAATGGACATACATAGCATAAAAACAATGAAATCATGTAAAACAATGTACTATAAGTGTACTATTGAACATAGCATGTATATGATGTGAAAACATGAAAGCATGAAAGTAACAAGTAGGCACATGTATTCCACCCCAAAACGTTTGGAAAACAGTAAAAGATGGGTCTATGTACTCACTTGAGATTGCTCAGGAGTCCTAAGATAACCACCAAGCAACGCTAGAGATCACGGAAATCAAACGGCACCTAATATAGGTAACTATGTTAATAAACCGGACCTAAATCGGAAGATCTGATAGAATGAGGGTTCGTAAACCAAACGAGTATAGAGACTCGTGTCATATGGTTTAACAAAGCCTACATACTAAATGAAACCTTAATCTAAGTGCTTTCGACCCATTACGACCCGTTTAGGTAGCTTATGCTACTTTAACGCGTCGTTCGCGTATAACGCGTTCGGACCGCCTAACTAGTCCTATGACAAGTGTTATATGCCTAAACATGTTACATTATCAGTTATGTGACAAAATTTTAGGTTACATATGCTTAATTACCAATTATACATGAAAAGGGTATTCTGGTAATTTACCTAAGGCATATAAACTACTTATCATACAACTACTTAAACGATGTGACCATAAGGTATAACCTCGGAAGGTTATTCCCTATATACTATGGTCACCTAATGAATTTGGTCGGATCCTAATGATCGACCAAACTGGGTCGGGTTCGAAGGTATAAGAGATTTATTAGATCGCTTACCCTACGACCCTAGACAACGTGGTAATCAGTAGGCATAGTCCCAAGGGACTATAACCAACATGATTACAATCACGTTGCGAAGTTCAAACGAACTTCGCATTGACCATAAGCTGGTCAACGCTGAAAGTCAAACAAAGTTTGACTTTCTGACTCTAAAAGCAATAAAATAAAGAAAAGAACGAAAGAATACTTACGAAGGGTCCCCGAATGCTAATCCCGATTCAAGTAGCTCAGGTATGAAACAATGGTTTCAACTTAGAGCTCCTCAAATCAGAATTCTAGTGAGTTTAGCAATGGGGGTGGATGGGTATATATAGTTTTCGGTCCACCGTTAAGATCGTTTCATGGAAACCGTGCTTTAATCGCATCCGTACAAGTGTCGGAACCTTATGGTGGCTAAAATTGATCCTTATCAGCTGACTAAGCATGTGTGAATGTGTGGTGGTGGATAGAACAGCTGGAATCTGCTGTTAAATGCAGTTTATCTGGTCAGGAAGTCGGACGCGGCCCGCTTCAGGATTAGGCAAGTATAATGCGGGCCGCCTGGAGCTTCTGATCTGAATATAAGTTTCCAAAATGACAGTTTCAGCCCCTGCACGTGTTTAAGGCCATTTCCGACACTTCTAAGGCCCGTAAAGCCAACTTTAAGGCCCTAAAATGTTTCCTAAACATTGTGGACATGAAACATGCTCAAAAATATGTCGGAGGTTGGTTCGTTTGGTCGTACGAACGCGATGTTCGCTTAATTACGACGGAATGCGCACAAGCGCGAAAAACGATCCAAATGACGTGACGAATGGATTTTTCTTATGCCAAACACTAAAATAAAATATTTTAGTACTTACATAAATTTTTGGATGTCCGGATGTATTCAGAACGTAAGTTATGCGCAAAAGTGCAAACTTGTGTGCTTTTTGACACTTTTAGTCCCTGAATGACCCAAAAGTATATTTTAGCACACCGAACCCCTCAAAGCCTATTTCTAAGCTATATAAAGGATATTTAAGGTGTGTTTAACTTATGGTCATGTTCCGGAATGTCCGTTACAGTTCAAATTGGCATACTTTCGCAGTTTGTCAAGTTTAGTCCCTGTAAGCGAATTAACTTATTTTTGCCATACCAAAAGCCTTCGAAACTTATTTCTAAGTTATGTAAAGGTTATTTAAGGTATGTTAAGCCTATTTCACTATTCCGGAGTGTCTGTTGCATTAAACTGGTTATATTTACGCATCAGTGCGCGTATAACCTTCCAGAAAGCGATTTAGAGTTTGAAATCGAACAAGAGTTGATATGTGTAAACGATACACATATTTTTACAAATCCCAAGTATGAAATACAATATTTCATTGGTTTGGCATTTGTTTGATGGCCGTGGAGGCACAGGTGTTACACATTTGTCAATCCAAAGGGCATAACCAGAAACTCGTAATGCCCATAACGAGTTCTGAATGTTGTTTTGGAGACGTCCTCATCTCGGACTCTCAGCTGATGGTATCCCGATCTCAGGTCAATCTTGGAATAGAAACTCGACCCTTGCAACCGGTCGAATAAGTCATCAATACGTGGGAGGGGATAACGATTCTTCACGGTCACCTTGTTGAGTTCGCGGTAGTCGATACACATTCTGAAGGTACCGTCTTTCTTCTTCACGAATAACACTGGAGCTCCCCAAGGCGAAGAGCTAGGACGTATGAAACCCTTTTCCAAGAGTTCTTGTAATTGCGTGGACAGTTCTTCAAGTTCTGACGGAGCTAGTCGATAAGGTGCACGAGCTATTGGTGCTGCTCCAGGAGCTAGCTCGATTTGAAACTCGACTTGTCGATGAGGCGGAAGACCAGGTAATTCCTCAAGAAATACCTCAGGAAAATCGCGCACAATAGGAATGTCTTCAATTCTCTTCTCTTCCGTTGATGTGTCAGTAACGAGTGCCAGAATGGCAGTGTGGCCCTTTCGCAAACACTTCTGGGCCTTAAGGAAAGAGATAATGCCTACGACAGCACCACTCTTGTCGCCATGAATCACGAGGGGTTCTTTACCAGAACGAGGGATGCGGACAATCTTCTCATTGCAAATAATCTCTGCTTGATATTGGGATAGCCAATCCATCCCAATAACAACGTCGAAACTACCCAGAGCGATAGGAATGAGATCGATAGAGAAGGTCTGACCAGCTAAGACGAGGTTACAACCTTTAACTATGTGTGTGGCTTCAAGACTTTTACCGTTTGCTAGTTCTACCGTGTGTTTGGTGTTCAAAAGTGTTGGAGTGCGCTTAAGCATTTGGCTAGCTTTTAAGGACACATAACTAGTATCGGCACCCGAATCAAATAAAACAGTAACAAAGAAATCATCCAGAAGAAACTTACCCATCACAATGTTGGGATCGTTCCTTGCCTCACCCTGACCCAGCACGAACACACGTCCCCTGGCACCATTGCCATTATTGTTACCCCCGTTGTTGCCTCCATTGTTGCCTCCATTGTTGTTCCCGTTTCTTTGGTTATTGTTGTTCTGATTCTGGTTCAGCTGAGGACAGTTCCTCTTAAAGTGGCCTTCAGTGCCACACTGAAAGCATCCTTTATTGCCCTGTTGTTGCTGTTGTTGGTGGTTCTGTGGAGCTTGTTGTTGTTGTTGGCGATTCTGATTTGCTGGTCGTGCGCTCCTGCAATCCTTTGCTTCATGACCAAACTTGTTACACCTCAGGCAATGACCCTTGTGGCACTGCCCGCTGTGGTGCAAATTACATCGATTGCACTTAGGGTGATTTCCCTTGTATCCACCCTGACCTTGATTCCTAGAAGACTGCTGACTGGGGCTCCTGTACTCATCTGTCTTTCGCTGCTGAGACTGAACTGAAGTAGAACCCTTGCCCAGATTTCCGTCCCACTTGCGCTTGTTATCACTAGGAGCATCAGTAGTAGAAGCGCTAATACGTTTGGGCAGCTTGTTCTGCTCAACTGCCTGATCAGTGAGACGATGAGCTAACTTGATGATTTGCTGAATGGTGCCAAGATTAGCTTAGGTCACGTGGCTTTGAATTTCTGGCACCAAACCCTTAAGGTACAGCTCGATACGCTTGATAGGAGGATCCACCATAGTGGGACACAGGATAGCTAGTTCGTTCGACCTCTTTGTGTATGCCTCGATTTCAGACCCCGTCATCTTCAGATTGAAAAATTCTACCTCTATCTTGTGGATGTCGTCACGGCTACAGTACTCTTCTTTGATCAGTTCTTTGAAACCGTTCCATGGGGTGGCATTAGCAACCGCCAGCCCTAGCAGTTGAACCTGTGCTTTCCACCAGGTTAACGCAGCACCTTCGAGTGTTCCATTAGCATATTTCACCCTATGATCTTCAGGGCATTCACACATCTCAAAAACAGACTCAAGCTTCTCGAACCAGTGAAGAAGACCAACAGCTCCTTCTGTGCCGCTGAAAGTACTAGGTCAGCAATCCATGAATGTTTTGAACGTGCACACAGGAGGCTGAGCATGTTGACCTCCTGCAGGGACAGCTGCGAGTGCCTCAGCAACCCGTTCATTGATCAAAGCCATCAACTGGGCTTGAGTTAGGTTGATACGTCCTCCACATCCGTTCATGATCTTCACAACGAAGCGACGTAAGTGAGAAAAGTGTCGAGAAAGTGCGTAAGCGTGGGATAACAGGAGAGGGTAAGCACACAAGGTTCAAATAGCAGTTATCACGTCAACTAGTGCACAGTGTGAACTACCTAACCGACAATATAAAAATAAATCATACCACTTATTGTGTCGAGTCTTGCACGTGGAGCGAAGCGTCGTTGTGGATCGTTGAGCACTGTACAAGTTATAGTCTGGTTTTGTCAAAAAAGCTTTTCCCCTTTTTAAAACCAAGTTCACTATAACCAATGGCTCTGATACCAATCTGTCACACCCCCAAAATCCACCATGCGGAGTATCACCTCTTGGAGGCGTGACATGACCAGGATCGAGCCACCAATCATATTGAACAACACAATTAAGTAAATAAAACCAACCACAATACGATTGGTGACCAAAAGAAAGTAAACCGACTTTAGGTTAACAGCGGAAGCATAATACGTAAAGCTAAAACATAAGTTCCATAGTTTTTTAAGTTCAAAACGTAAGTTTAATAGGTTCATATGGATTAAATATTAAGCATGGAACATAACGATCCTTATCCCACAACGACCTCCTCTCGTGCAAGCTCCATAAGCATCTAGCGACCTGTAAGGCATGTAACAACGAGTCAACAACAAAGTTGAGTGAGTTCACTGTTGGTTGTTTAGTTTTAAGTTGTTTTCTGAAAACGTGGTTTGTCTTTCGTTGGCTTATTTGCCGTGGGGGTTACCCCATAGTTGAAAGTATGATTAACCAGTTCCTTCTTTATTACCCAAACCATATCCATAACCAGTGGGGGCTTCCCCATGTGAACCACTAGACCGTATGATATCGACTACTAACGAATTTTGTTGTGCCCTACGTCAATGTTCTATCATCACTGACTGTTTGCCATAGTCCATTAGTACACGCCCGTCCGAACGGCACGGTGTGAGGTTTGTTAAACCTAATAACGCTCTTAACTAATGACCCACTCGCCATCGGCCTCGGCAATTAAATCGATATAAAATGAGGGACTTAATGATAGAGTTTTGTCTAGTAAGTTTTAAGGTTGTTGTCCTACCCACGGAGGACGAACGTACGTATTCTACCCAAGGAGAATACGCAGGATTAATATTGGCATCCTACCTATGGAGGATGGCGGTACATATCCTACTCAAGGAGGATATGTAGGTTTAATTCTTTAACCCATTCCCAACCACCGGGAATCCCATGCCTTAGAAAGTGTGTGAACTCACCTTGGTTTGCTCGGTTAGATTAATTACTCAAATAATCAGGAAATCAAGCACGTCCTAATGAGGTACAGATAACAGTCAGTTTCTCATGCATAACACGTATCCTACGTATGGTTTATCTACTTGTTACTCCTATCACATACCACACAATTCGAATGTCAAGTTGCATTGCTAAGTTACATTATTTTTCCCTAAAATAATGTAACTATCTTATAAATAAACAAGTATCCACACAAGTGTCTTAATATAAAATATATATTCAAAATATATATTTATCCATTTTGCTTGTAAAAGTCAACCTCCGATACTTTGTATTTTGTAACAAAACCTTTGGCGAAGTTTATTTTGAAAACAAGGTTAAGAATATATTCGTAAACACTTGTTAGAAGAATATTTTCTAAGTGTCGGATTTTTAGAAAATTTCGCCAGAGTTTCCTTTGTAAATGGAGGTGTCCATGCTTATATGCATATCATTTTCTTTTGTAAACATCATTCAACAATCACCAATCAACAATATACAATCTCTACTTACCGAACTTGCCCAAAAACAAGCATAAACTATAAACTCATGAACTTGAAAATTTATAAAAATATGTAGTAACTTACTAGCATACTTAGTAAGTCTTGTTACCTTTTGAAATGTGATTAGTTCTTTAAAAACTTTATTTTTAAAGAGTTTAGGTGTTTACAACTTCCAATCGTATTTTCTAAAAATATTTCTTTGTGAACTTTTCTTATTACACAAGTGTTTCTACACTTGTTTATCCACCAAAAATGTGATTAGTTTATGTAATACCCAAGTTTTAATGAAACTCATATTTTTCACTTGGTTCTTTTGAAAAACCACTCATGGATCTTTAGATCTACATGATTATATCCTACTTTGATCTTTATTTTTCAAGAAAGCTTTCATTCATTCAAGTTCATAGTTTATGTGTGGATGATTCCATCATCCTACAACATTCTAATTTTCTCATCTTGCTAGATCATGTTTTTAATCATGATCTAGCAAGACCATATGATGATCCATATCACTTCTACTAGCAAACAATGATCAACATGCATAACAACTTGTATTTATCATGATTTCTTCATCTAACAAGTTTATGTTTATGTCTTCTTCATAAGATTCATTAGGGTTCTTAACATTTTGATCAAGATACATCATTAACCACCTAAACAAGATGAAAAATGCAAAGATCTAAGTTCTTACCACTAGCTCAAGGCTAGGGGAGTTCAAGTGATGAAATGTGGTGGATAAAAGAAGATGGGAGAGGTCCTTCAACTTCCGAACACACCGAGATTTGTTGTATGATCTCTAACACCCTTGGAGCTCAAGTCACCAAGTACTTTAATTATCATTAATCAATCGTACGGATACATGTAATTTTGAGGGATGTCACACATCCGATCGGATGACCATCCGAACGGATTGTCACCCGATCGACTGGCCATCCGATCGGATTGCCATCCGATCCTTGGTACACTTGCATCGTTTTACGCTCCGCTTATCGTATATGCTATCGTTAACTGTTCAGTCTAATTTCTCTCAGCGCTCCCTTCAATCCAAGGCAGTATTTATTAAGTTAAACGCTATCTGTGAGTATACTCGATCCCTTTTTGCTTTATGCACTTTTGGGTGTTACATACGTTACTTATTCTAAATCACATCGAACACACAATGCAACACGACCTCTAATGCATGTTATACATGACTCGATGAATGCCGGTTTGTTATGTTAACACATTGATTGCTGTCTACCTGCCTTAGCAACAATAGTACTATAGTTTGGACTCAGCACATGTTCATTCATGGGTTGTTAAGGACAATTACTTCATGTGTTCACAGTGGTGGACATGTGTTGCGCACTCGCTACTCGCAGTCAACTCGCAGTCATTGGTATTGATAGGATCTTTGTCGATAACTTACATGCTTCACATTATACGTTATACATGCTGGTTACGCGTAAACGATTTCGAACTCTATATGCTATTATCTAACTTGTATGCTCACCTTTACACTATGTGTATTGACCTATATTTTAACGTATGTGGCAGGTGCTTAAGATGCTAGGGATTGCTGTGCTTTGATGAATCAAGCTAGGGGTCTAGTTATGTCACGCTTAAATCTGAGTCGTCGGAGCAGTATTTGTTTATGAGACAATTATTTGTAATAACTGTTTTTATTTGGATATGTTGTGGTATGGGACATGACGTTTTAATTATCTGGTAATGAATAGTTGTTATGGATACTCATGGACAATCTGTTTCGCTCAGTGACATGCCCCGATGTTTTCGCCATCGGTTGGGTTGTGACAGGTACTTCGCCTTCATGTCACTTTCGAGTTCCCAGGTGAACTCTTCGCCGCGTTTGCCTTCCCAGCGAACCTTCACAATGGGAATGCGTGAGCGCCTGAGCTTCTTGGTTTCTCGATCCATGATCTCAACAGGCTTCTCCATGAAGTGTAATGTTTCATCCACTTGTAGATCCTCAAGTGGTACTTGTAAATCCTGCTCGGCCAGGAACTTTCTAAGGTTCGAAACATGGAAAGTCGGGTGGACGCTGCTAAGTTCCTCCGGTAGTTCGAGTCTGTAGGCCACCTTTCCAATCCTTTCCAGAATTTTAAAGGGTCCAACATATCGAGGCACGAGTTTCCCTTTCTTGCCGAATCTGATCACCCCCTTCCAAGGTGAAACCTTTAGGAGTACGTGATCGCCAACGTCAAATTCAAGGGGCTTGCGGCGTCTATCGGCGTAACTTTTCTGACGACTCCGAGCTTTCAGCAGGTTGTCTCGAATTTGGAGGATTTTGTCAGTCGTTTCTTGCAGCAGCTCAGGACCGGTTATTTGCGCATCTCCGATCTCATGCCACACCATCGGCGATCGACATTTTCTTCCGTATAGTGCCTCAAATGGTGCCATTTGAATGATAGAATGATAACTGTTATTGTACGAGAATTCGACCAAAGGTAAGTGCGCGTCCCAATTACCACCAAAATTTATGATACGAGACCGAAGCATGTCTTCAAGGGTACGAATCATTCTTTCAGTCTGACCGTCGGTTTGGGGATGGAAAGCGGTACTTAGATTTAGCGTAGTACCGAGAGCAGATGGAAACGTTTCCCAAAGACGCAAGGTAAACCGACCATCGCGGTCAGAGATGATATCACGAGGCGTCCCGTGTCGACAAATGATCTCGTCGGTGTAGATCCGGGCTAATTTTTCTACCTTAAAGTCTTCTCGTATCGGTAGAAAGTGAGCAGATTTAGTTAAACGGTCAACGATAACCCAGATGCTATCGTGACCTGAAGGTGTATGCGGAAGTTTCGTTATAAAGTCCATGGCTATGCTTTCCCACTTCCACATAGGGTTCTCGGGTTGCACAAGTAAGCCAGAGGGCCTTTGTTGTTCGGCCTTGACTTTTGAACAAGTCAGGCACTTCGAAACATGGATTGCGATATCTTTCTTCATTCATGGCCACCAATACCGTAGACGAAGGTCATGGTACATCTTGTCGGCACCAGGATGAATGGAATATCGAGACTTGTGCGCTTCAGTCAACAATATATCTCAAAGGTTATTGCGACTTGGAATCCAGATGCGATCTAGATAGTAGTATATACCGTTCGATTTGGTGACAAAGTGCGATTCAGCACCACACTTTTTCATTTCCTCTCGCATGGTATCTTCAACGAAGCAGGCGTGTTGGGCATCACGAATTAAAGCTTCGAGGTCGTGTTGGGCATGAGTATTACGAACGCTATGCAAATAGTTTCATCTGCTTAGAGCATCGGCCACAACATTTGCTTTTCCAGGGTGATAACGAATCTCACAGTCGTAATCGTTAAGAAGTTCAACCCATCGGCGTTGGCGCATATTCATTTCCTTTTGGTTGAGGATGTGTTGTAGGATTTTAGGGTCGGTGAAGACCGTACACTTGGTACCATCAAGATAGTGTCGCCAAATCTTCAACGCAAAAACAACTGCGCCTAGCTTGAGGTCGTGGGTTGTATAGTTCTTCTCGTGGATTTTGAGCTGACGAGAGGCGTATGCAATAACCTTGTCCCGTTGCATGAGAACACAACCGAGACCAAGGTTCGAGGAAACACAATAGATAACGAAGTCATCGTTTCCATCGGGTAGAGCAAGGATAGTGTAACACCCCAAAAACGGGTTTGGTAATCAAACCCCGTTAATACTATAAGACGGGTAAAGTATCGTTAGCGGCAAAAGCAACCCGATAAATATTAGAAATTAAATAAATAATCCTAATATTAATTAAAAGGCGGATAAGAACTTTCAAGGAATAAAAGGGATAAAAGGCCTGAGTTAACGGAACTTAAATAAGACGGGTTATAACTCACGAAATCCAATAAGTTAACTAGGAATAATAATAACCTAGTTAGAAGAGAAGTCTTGTAGTGACATACTAGTGGGTTAAAACTTTATAACTAGGAAAATATAAAACTTTATATTAAAATTATAAAGTTTTAAATAAACAAGGACAAACTAACTAGGACAAAATAACCCAGTTAGTTATAAGACTTGTGTTAACTCAAAAGTGAGTTAAAAGCACCTAAATATGAACTAAAAGAAATTAGTGGGGCTAAAAGTGTCTAATTGGAAATTAATTATAATAAAATCAATTTATTAAAAGCAAAACACACACTTGTGTTTTGTTCTGGGAATCGATCAGAAGCAGGGGGCGATCCCAAGCTCCCCAAAACCCTAGTTCTTGTCAAAACCTCCAATTTGAAGGATCAAATCAAGTCCAAAACGAAAATCGAGCATAGATTAGTGATCCTCATTGCAAGGAGATCATAAGGTATGTAAAATTTGATAAAAATTCTCTACTTGAAATTCTCATGAGTTTAGGGAATTCGAAATCTGTGGATGCATGTGTGATATGTAGATGAAATAGGAACATTTAAATGCCTAGGAGTAAACCCTACACAAGTATAGATTGAAATCATGCTTAGCTCAAGTAAATTCAGATTTTGTTGATGCTAAATTCATGTATGAGATGTTTTTAGGGTTTTGATTGCAAAAAATAGTGTTATGATGTCAAGAACATGCTTAAATTGAAAGCTGAATTCAAACAGCTCCTGATCAGAATATACAGCCGACTTGTATTGGCTGTAACCTGAAAAAAACGTGAAAAAAACATGTGTTTCTTAAGTCTAAAATGTAATTCCAGGAAATATCTTTAATACCCCACTGGAATCGCATTTTTTTGACGAAAATTGTGCGTTTTATGAATTTTTCCGTATCAAAGGTTCAAGCTGCATTTTCTGGCAGAATTTGCAGCCCATTACGAATGTCATAACTCAATTTATGAATTGAGTTATGATCTCAAATTCTTACTGTAGAAATTTTTGAGTGATTAAAAGAATCTCCAATTGGAATTTCGTCAATCGGATAAATGAGGAATTTTAAATGAATTTTTCCGTAAGCTGCAGTCAGAAGTGACGAATCTGATTGTAGCTTAGTAAATGAATTTTTACGAATTTTTGGTAAAGAGTTAGATCTTGAAATTTTAAAACAAGGCCTAATCCTCCGAGAGGTAAGACACACAAAAAAATCATAATTTTTGAAGACTTGTAAACAGGTTAAACAAGTCCCCAAAAACAGCCAATTTTCAGTGATATGAAATGCCTAAATGAAATCACGGTCTACTTGGTTGTGTGTAAAATTTGATTTCATTAAGAGTTCGGATGAAATATGCCTAAGTGAGTTCAATGAACCAAATGTGCATTTGAATATGTTGATAAGTCAATTGACTTTTAAAAAGTCAAACCGACCAATGATTAGATCGAATGATAATTTTGATATGGTCGAATGATAAATTCGACATAAAACCCGTAGGATGGAATAGTCGTAACCGATTATGACTAATCTAACCGTCTTACGAATTGTGATGTTGATAGTTTGACTCTAGACAAGCTAGATGAAGACTTGGGAAAAGAAGCGGGTCAAACGGATCGAGTACGCGGAAAAAGGACATAATCGGATGCAAGGTAAGTGAAACTTACACTTCTTGGTAGAATACGTATAAATTCTATAAGTTATGAATACGAGAAGATTAATATTCGAAATACGGGTACCGACGTGTAATGATACGGGTCGGAACAAATATAAATGATAGAAACCATGGTTTATGAGAAAGAGGGTAAAAATGGAAATATAGTCAAGCGTCGACTAATGTAAATTTAACTTAAAAAGGATCTTGAGTTAAAATCCGAAATGGGTCGGATGTGAGAGTGAGAAATTGAAAACCATGTTTTAATAACCTATGCAAATGTTGGTCATACAGTCCAAACGGGTCAAATGGTGGTGAAAACACCATTTGACAATATCGGCTAATGATTGTTGTCAAGTCATATGTTAACCGGAGCAATTAGCAATTTGGTAGATTGCGACGCCATAGAATATCAGTTAGTTAAAGCAAGGTATAAAACGGGTCTATATATTGACTCGATCCAGGTACGCGGATATATAGATTTATAGTTAAAAGGACAATGTTGGTCAAAAACATTAGCAAAGGGCCTTTGTTGTAAAAGGAGGGACTAAATTGACCAAAACGCCCTTGATGGGTAAATCGGGCAAACGACCCTTAGAGGCCGTTTAGAGACTTGTATTGTAATTATGTAACCCTTAGATGCATGTAAGAGTTATAGGCGTAAACTTCGTAGTTCAAATGCCTAAAAATGGTCATTTGCGTGAAATGACTAGTTGAAGGGTAAAATTTGGGAAGAAGGGGTTCATTATGTTAAATCCACCACAAAATAGTTGTGGTGGATTATATGTAGTTATTTAGATATCGACACGCGACGATCGCCGCGACACGCGACACATTGAGATGGGTCTCCCGCGACACGCGGGAGACATCAAAGTTGGAAATAATTATTTTGTTTGATTATTCGTTGCTTAGAACTCATTTAGACTTATATTTAAGTTATCAAAACTAAATTTTATGTTGGTTTTGATCATAGGTGGATATCAAGAGTACCCGGATGAAGATCAAGCGGGGAGAGAGAACCGAACACATGAAAAAGAAGCTTCCGCATGTTGTTTCGTCGTTAATTTTTAAACGGCAAATTTATTTACATTATGTTGTATTACCTTTAATGTAAAAGTTTTAAATAACCCCGTATCTTTATAAGTATGTTCTTTCGTATTTACACATTTAATTACCGATAATTATACGAAAACCTTAAATAAATAGACAGGGTGTTACAAGTTGGTATCAGAGCTCATGGTTAAAGAATAAAGTGTGTTCGGTTCGAAGCTTGATCGCAAATCCGGTAAGTACATGCATGTTAATAGTTTAGTAGGATTAAAGTGTTGTGAACAACACAAAGGGTATCGTGTAATACACGTTACACCAACGAAAATGATTAGTATAGTTAACGAAATCACGTGCAGTAAAAAAGCCTTGTATTACAATACGTGCATTTATTAATGTTGAAATTACTAACTTTGTAAATGTTTAATTGAAGGATACTCGCATCTGAATATGACGAGAGTTGAACGAATTGTGGATATGACGGTGGAACGATCCAAGGTATGATAAGCAGAGCATACTCATCAAGGACCTAAATCGCGTGACGATCGCGAACAAAGTCAAAGGCAAGGAAAACCCATTAAGGGCAAGCATTATCAGGTACACACTTTTAAATTTAATTGCACAAGTAGTAATAAGCAACAAACACGTAGGGGATAACGGTTGCATATATCTGATAAAACCTGAATAGGATATCTATTCAGGATGATGTTTCTAAAAGAAGTTTAATAGAAACATGCGTTATTCACGATAATGAATATCAAAACTATAATAGAAATAGTTCATATGAAAACTTGGACGGGAGGTAATTATCCAAGTGGAAAAAAAAACTCTCAATATAATGCTATTGAGAAAAGTAACGATCACATTAACAATGTGATTATATAATAGTTCGATAGAAAAGAAAAACATTTTATATGTTCAAATGTAAAACTAGTAAAACTAATGATTGTTGTTTTGCAATTAAATAAAGTTTTACTAAATGAAATCAGAGATATGAAATAAATAGAGACGTTACTTACATAGGGCGTGATGTGAAAGCTATAAAAAGGTCATGTGTATCATGTGTTGATCACTTACTCTGGCCAAGTAAGTAGTGGCATATGACACCATGAACTTTTTGTAGTGGACATACTTACATCCGATGTAGTAAGGACGGGGTGAATGAGACAAACTTAAAAAGGTACCCAAATGAATCAAACAAGTAAGATGTTTGATAATAAACGTAAACGCAAGTCGGATGACAGGGAGCGTATTACGTTAGAATAACGAGGCCAAGAGAAGGGACAAAGATTAAAGTAAATGAAAATACAGACCAACTAATTAGAATGCTAAGGCATAAAGATAAAGTTTGACTGTCATAAGTGATGAAATTCACACAGACAAGTCAAAGGGGTAGAATAAAAGAATAAAAGACTTGACTAAATAAAAGCAATGGATTTCACTAAGACGATCAAATAAATTAAGATGATGTCTAATGTAATGACTCGCCCAAAAATGTTCTAAAACGCTCCGTAAATGAAAACCCGGACCCCTGAAACCCTAATGCTCATGAAAAACAAAAAATTAATAAATTTGGATTTCACGCGGGCCGCGTAGCCCTTAGCTACATCTTACGCGGGCCGCGACAGCTCAACGATGAGCGAAAACCTGGTGCCGCCACGTGTCGATGACTCAGCAAACCCTAGCCGCCTTTATGGCTCTCGTGGGCCGCGTAAGATCTCCTTAAGTCTTACGCGGGCCGCGTAAAACTCAAAATCATGCTATAAATTGCCTGGACCTGGGGCTGTCCTCTGTGCTCGAAAACTTCATTCAAAAATCATTCCTTTCTGCTAAAAATTCGAATTTCCGCATAGGGAAACGCCGCTACGACTACAGGGTATTAACTCGATCACTGCTACAATTCTTTCCTTTCCTTCAGCTTTTATTATAGTAAATAGTAGCTCGGGATTATATCTTCTAATTCCCGAAACTCTGCCCGTTATTAGGGTAATAACTCTAATCGTTGCTACGATTCAATGTCTGATCGATTGAAACTATCCGATGGATGTTTAAGTGCTGCTCAAACTCGGGTTATACTTTGTCATTCATCGTGAATTCAATGGATGTTAAAGTATCGCACTTTGTCATTCGTTGTGAGGGTTTCTATCTCGTGATTATCGTTAAAGTTGAATTGAGTTAATACACTAAATACGAGTTCCGTTGTATCTAGAAATTAGAACTCGTAACCAAGAAGCTGTTAAATTAGAATACTTAGCAATTAAGTAACCTTAATAGTTAAGTAAACTTACTAATTACGTACACATAATTGTTAAGGAAACTTAGCAGTTAAGCTAGCTGAGTAGATTAATTAATCTGCTAATTAAGTTAAGTATGATTAATTAAATTAAGTATGATTAATTAAGTTAAGTATGATTAATTAAACACTTAAGCGAGATTAATTAAGCTAAGTAAGATTTATTAAACACCTAAGTAGATATACATGAAAAATAGATATATATGGGGTAGATATTATCTAAGGAAGATTTTACCTAAGGAAAGTATTATCTAGGGAAGATTCAACTAAGGAAGATAACACCTAGGAAATTCTATATAGGGGTAAGACTTATCCCTTGGCTATAAATAGGAAGCTTAGGATTCATTTCCTTTGCTCGTTTCTTTCCTTCTTCTCTCTATACGTTGGTGTTCTAACCAATAATCACCAAAGCGATGTTCTGTCCGATCGATTCAAGAACCAACTAACGGATGCCAAAATACTATACTTTGTGAGTTCGTTAAACGGATGCCAAAGTACTATACTTTGTGAATTTCGTTAAGGTTCGAATCTCGTGACCATCGTTAGGTTTGATGTGGTTTTACACTAATACGTATTCCACTCTGTTAAACTAAATGTTTAAATACCCAAAACTCTACACCATACTCCTACAATCAAAATGGATGCTAAATCATCAGAAGGTTCAAAACAAATAAAGTATATGCTTAATTATCAGAAGGAGTAGAATCAAGAAGCTTGTTAAAGCAATACTGCATGTTTATAATGTGAGTCATTCTCTTTTTATCAAATGTTTTACAATACTCCATTTTCAAATGTTATAATTACAGGGATTAAGTCGTGGTTATCTTAAATCACTGGCTAGTGGGGTATTGTGCACATTACTAATTTCTCACGGTTCGGCTAATAAATCCTAACAGTGATAAACGTCACTACTTGGGGAAAGACCCAATAGTGGTATGACCATCGTCACCAGGTAACACGGCGCCAGATAAAAATAAGATCAAAGCCATTGTAATCGCTCTTATGCTGTAATTTATAACTATACATCATTTTGTACAAAAATGAATGAACTCACCAGTATTTCCTGCTGACAAAACCTTTTTAAAACGCGTTTCAGGTAATTACAGTAGATCGGAATAAGAGTTGGATGTGACACCAACAAGGCTTACAGAAGTGGCTTATTTTATCAATTAAATCAAATTAAGAAAAGTTGTTTTATATATTTGAATTTATCCTATGTTAAAGCTACCTTTCAAAACATGGGTTTATCCCATCTATTTAATAAATAAAATACGGTGTTTTCTAAACTCTGATATTTTCCTAACTCACGGTCCTGACGAAATTTCCGTTGCACTACTTTTCTAAATAACCACCGGTACCACTGAACTGGTTCACGGTTCCCGATTCCGTCCAGGGTGGGGTCGGGGGTCGTGACAGAAGGTGGTATCACTGATTTAAGCCAATAGGTGTTGTGATAATAATACCTAAACTTAAATAAAAGAGTTAGGAAATTACTATTAACTGATAGCACACATGATAGCGATTAGACTTGAACTTAAGAAAAGATGTCTTAGTATAAGCTCCAAGATAAGCTAAATACTTGTATAAATAAAGTGTGAGGGCTTTTGATATGCCGTGAGGATGATAACTAGAACGTTGCAAGTATAATAAATAAGCAATAACACTTGACCACTATTATTTCTTATTTATTCGTACTACTTTGTTCTAGAATATGATCCATCATGTGAATACTAATTTGCTTAGTCTTTGTTGAAAGTCATAATGCACTTTCCAAATCATGATTTAAGAAAGATCTATTTATGGGAAATATAAATTTCTTCTCCGGCAAGACAGGGTATGGTGTAGCAGACTCTCCAGCTTGTCCGGATATAATAGGGTTACCTCTCCGGCAAGAACCGGATAAGACGGGGTATATAATATGTCAAACAAGTGACAAGATTTCCCTAAATAGTATCATGACCTGATATCTGACTTGTTTTTGGAAATAAGAATCTGTTAAATACATTGACCTTATGAAGGGTATGTATATTACAGCATGTGAAATATATTATTATATAGATATGTATATCTATATATCTATAAGGAATTCCAAAAGTCAATTAAGAATAAAGCACAAGCATATGTGTCAATAATAAATCTAGATTTCTTTATCAGGAATCTCTTGCATATATCTATAATTCCGATATCAAACATTATTTCGTTTGATCATCTACCTCGCAACTCGTGCGACAATATAAACAATGGAAACCCTTTAAGTTGGGACGCCATCAAATTTATAAAGAATTTCCAATGCGTTACCATAAACTATTAACGCAAGTAAGAAGCATGTAAAGTTGTGCTAGTGCACAAGAAAACACATGAAACTTAAATTATACGTCCACAGACGACGAAGTATATCACACACGACTTTCAAGGCAAGACCTTTGGAAAATATAATTGGGCATGACGACACCAATGCAAATCCCGTCAGTGGAAGAATTACTAATCAAAAAGCAGCACTTGCCCACGTGATCCTACAAACAACATGAATCTTGCTGAGGTACGATAGAACAAGATTTCACAACAATCGGTGCATAGTCTAATCCAATTCTTGACGCTGCAAAAGGAGTCACATACCTTTGCAATTCCCCTATTTCATTTTATTCGACATTCCCTGGTAATGCCACTTAACAACGGTTATCACCCAAAATTTCAAGATAAAATTCTTAAATTTCTTTTATTAAAATTCTGACCTCTATGAATAGAATTTTGCATTGCTACTCCTCCTAATACCATGAGGATTTCTTTCATAGTAGCAAATATTGATCTATTTCATTTTTTGGTAAATCCACACGTTACACATGCACTGTTTGTTGCGCATGTGGTTCGTTTAATTTATGAAGACCGCTAGAGGGCTTCATTCCAATTTGTTATTTTATCCAAACTCAAATATCATTTCGTTATACTTGATTTTTGCACTGTGAACCGCATTATTGCAAAACGATGACTCTTTGATGTCGAGTCAATGAATTTCTTGAAAAACTCAATTTCTTTGGCATACATGGTTTTTGTTGTAACCATGTCAGAACTTTCTTATTAATACAAAAAACTCGTTTTGTTTAAACCAAGTTCAATTGTTTGAACTTGCTCGCCTTTGAAGCCATCATCTTCAAAACCAGCACTCCATTTGTTTTGAACCATAACATGCTTGTTTGGTCTTCAACTTCATTGAATCGTTTCACGATCACCTTGTGGTGACGTTTTCCCAAATTTGAAGCTTGCGATAATCTCGTTTGCACACATCATATACGGATTTAATTATTTATATATTTATGTTGAATCCGCTTTATTGGTTTATCATATTCAAGCAATCTTAACACAATCATGTGTTAAGATAATGATACACAAATTCATGTCATATCTCAGTGTATCTCTTAACAGTTTTTACAACATCGATCGAGCATTTCTTGATCTTTTCGATCGAAAAACATTATTCAATTGTTTCGTTTTCAATCGAAAATCCTACTAGATTTTTTGAAACAAACATTCGGATTTACTTCGTTGAACTTTCATTTGGTTTCAAGCATGGTGAACTCATTCAGTCACCGCTATTATTATTTTGATTACTACGACACCTTGTGGCGTCAATATAAACTTGTAGCTTGAGCTAATCTATATATACTTTTTGCTTGACTCATCCTTGAAAATGGTCTTGATACAATTATGTATTAAGACAATGATACACTAAACTTTATTGTAATTCGGTGTATCCTTGTAATTCAATAAATGTCAACTCATTGCTTTTTCTCAGTTAACAAATCATTTTCATTTCATTCGAGCTTGTTGATTCTAAGTCTTCCTCAGTTGACAATCAAAGTAAATTTTCTATTGACAATGAATTCTATTGTTTCTAAAAATCATTCACAATTTGTAAACATTCACATCTATTGATCATATATCTCTTTTGACTTGAACCTAAACACCTTAGAAAACTATATCATTTCATCTCATTCGTTTGACATCGATTTCTCGAATTGATTCAGTAGAATTATTAAGTCCTATTTATTGTACAACTCATATTCACAAAATTTGATATTTTGATTCTGTACCATCTACCTTAATACTGTTATTATTGACAAAGGCATGACATAATTCTAAAAGAGATATCGTAGCCCAAATCTCGAGGACGAGATTTAAAATAAGGTGGGGGAGGATGTAACGACTCACCCAAAAATGTTCTAAAACGCTCCGTAAATGAAAACCCGGACCCCTGAAACCCTAATGCTCATGAAAAACCAAGAAATTAATAAATTTGGATTTCACGCGGGCCGCGTAGCCCTTAGCTACATCTTACGCGGGCCACGACAGCTCAACGATGAGCGAAAACCTGGTGCCGCCACGTGTCGATGACTCAGCAAACCCTAGCCGCCTTTATGGCTCTCGCGGTCCGCGTAAGATCTCCTTAAGTCTTACGCGGGCCGCGTAAAACTCAAAATCATGCTATAAATTGCCTGGACCTGGGGCTGTCCTCTGTGCTCGAAAACTTCATTCAAAAATCGTTCCTTTCTGCTAAAAATTCGAATTTCCGCATAGGGAAACGCCGCTACGACTACAGGGTATTAACTCGATCATTGCTACAATTCTTTTCTTTCCTTCAGCTTTTATTATAGTAAATAGTAGCTCGGGATTATATCTTCTAATTCCCGAAACTCTGCTCGTTATTAGGGTAATAACTCTAATCGCTTCTACGATTCAATGTCCGATCGATTGAAACTATCCAATGGATGTTTAAGTGCTGCTCAAACTCGGGTTATACTTTGTCATTCATCATGAATTCGATGGATGTTTAAGTATCGCACTTTGTCATTCGTTGTGAGGGTTTCTATCTCGTGATTATCGTTAAAGTTGAATTGAGTTAATACACTAAATACGAGTTCCGTTGTATCTAGAAATTAGAACTCGTAACCAAGAAGCTGTTAAATTATAATACTTTGCAATTAAGTAACCTTCATAGTTAAGTAAACTTACTAATTACGTACACATAATTGTTAAGGAAACTTAGCAGTTAAGCTAGCTGAGTAGATTAATTAATCTGCTAATTAAGTTAAGTATGATTAATTAAATTAAGTATGATTAATTAAGTTAAGTATGATTAATTAATCAGTTAAGCGAGATTAATTAAGCTAATCAAGATTAATTAAGTTAAACAAGATTAATTAAGCTAAGCAAGATTAATTAAGCTAAGTAAGATTTATTAAACACCTAAGTAGATATACATGAAAAATAGATATATATGGGGTAGATATTATCTAAGGAAGATTTTACCTAAGGAAAGTATTATCTAGGTAAGGTTTTATCTAGGGAAGATTCAACTAAGGAAATAACACCTAAGGAAATTCTATATAGGGGTAAGACTTATCCCTTGGCTATAAATAGGAAGCTTAGGATTCATTTCCTTTGCTCATTTCTTTCCTTCTTCTCTCTATACGTTGGTGTTCTAACCAATAATCACCAAAGCGATGTTCTGTCCGATCGATTCAAGAACCAACTAACGGATTCCAAAATACTATACTTTGTGAGTTCGTTAAACGGATGCCAAAGTACTATACTTTGTGAATTTCGTTAAGGTTCGAATCTCGTGACCATCATTAGGTTTGATGTGGTTTTACACTAATACGTATTCCACTCTGTTAAACTAAATGTTTAAATACCCAAAACTCTACACCATACTCCTACAATCAAAATGGATGCTGAATCATCAGAAGGTTCAAAACAAATAAAGTATATGCTTAATTATCAGAAGGAGTAGAATCAAGAAGCTTGTTAAAGCAATACTGCATGTTTATAATGTGAGTCATTCTCTTTTTATCAAATGTTTTACAATACTCCATTTTCAAATGTTATAATTACAGGGATTAAGTCGTGGTTATCTTAAATCACTGGCTAGTGGCGTATTGTGCACATTACTAATTTCTCACGGTTAGGCTAATAAATCCTAACAGTGATAAACGTCACTACTTGGGGAAAGACCCAATAGTGGTATGACCATCGTCACCAGGTGACACGGCGCCAGATAAAAATAAGATAAAAGCCATTGTAATCGCTCTTATGCTGTAATTTATAACTATACGTCATTTTGTACAAAAATGAATGAACTCACCAGTATTTCCTGCTAAAAAAACCTTTTTAAAACGCGTTTCAGGTAATTACAGTAGATCGGAATAAGAGTTGGATGCGACACCAACAAGCCTTACAGTAGTGGCTTATTTTGTCAATTAAATCAAATTAAGAAAAGTTGTTTTATATATTCGAATTTATCCTATGTTAAAGCTACCTTTCAAAACATGGGTTTATCCCATCTATTTAATAAATAAAATCCGGTGTTTTCTAAACTCTGATATTTTTCTAACTCACGGTCCTGACGAAATTTCCGCTGCACTACTTTTCTAAATAACCACCGGTACCACTGAACTGGTTCGCGGTTCCCGATTCCGTCCAGGGTGGGGTCGGGGGTCGTGAAATCTAAAACCATATAAGAATGGTTACTTGATGATAACTTCGGTAAAGATACCCGATAGATGGGTAGGATTTTGAAAGCATGCGTAAACCAAGAGACGGGTACGCGAAATAGAAAGTCAAAGGACTCGGATTAAGAGTCATGACTAAAAGACAATGAGAATTTGCAAACAGAAATTTTGATAACTACGTTCAACTATTCTAAAGTTGAACGGGTCGAACAGAGAATGAAGTTTGACATTCATAAGTGATGAATTCTCACACACACAAGTTAAACAAATTTAATAATGGATGACGCTTGCTAACGTAAGTAAGCGCAAATTGAATAAATAAAAGCGCGAAATATTAAGACAAAAGAACCCGGGTAATGGGTTGTAAATAAATATAGGAATAAATCGGATAACAACAAGTGGAAAACAAACAGACGCGTAAATGACGTAAGAAGTCATAGAGTTGGAAGGTTAGTTTAAAATGGTAACGGGTGTAGCCTTAGACTACGGTCAAGGTCCATAGAATTCAAAAATGAAAAAGAACGAATTCTGAACATAAAAAGGGTGCCTTGACGCCATATACATATATAAATATATATACATTGAATAAAGACACGAATAAAAGATGATCTACGGGATCATCATAACCTACGGGATTAAAGGTAGTGCTAAGGTCTACGGGACCAAGAAGACTCTTGGGTCGGAAATAGAAAGAAATGAATTGTTGAGTATCACCTTAAAAAGGTGGAAATCTAAAGAAATAGTCTACGAGACGAAGCGAAAGAACCTACGGGTTATTTGGGTTAAGCGTGGGAACTAGTTGAAATTCACCGCATTAAAAGATAATGGAAAGTAACAAATCTTTGGAAGCAATATTCCTATATATGAGAGAAAGACATAAGACAAAGAGAAAACGTAACCTAAAAATTTAGCTTTTTTAGTTGAAAGCAACGTTTTAATAAACATAAGTGGTATGAGGAAGTTTAGAAAACCGTAAACGCACATAAGGCCGGAGATGGCGATATGGATATATACCCGAGCAATGGGGTATAAAGTAACCGGTGACTAACAAGTCTAAGCGCCAAAATAGATGATCAATAAAGATAATGAATACGAGCTGAAGGTAACGACCCGCGAGGCCTTACACATGAAAGACGTACACGTCAATATAAATGAAAACGTTAGATCGAAAGGAACGAATGAATGTCTTGAAAACGAAACTAAGTTCGTTTAGTCTGAATTAAAAGAAATACGTAAATAAGGTTTCGGGGACGAAACCTCGTTAAGGGGGGTAGACTTGTAACACCCCGAAAACGGGTTTGGTAATCAAACCCCGTTAATACTAAAAGACAGGTAAAGTATCGTTAGCGGCAAAAGCAACCCGATAAATATTAGAATTTAAATAAATAATCCTAATATTAATTAAAATGCGGATAAGAACTTTCAAGGAATAAAAGGGATAAAAGTTCTGAGTTAACGGAACTTAAATAAGACGGGTTATAACTCCCGGTATCCAATACGTTAACTAGGAATAATAATAACCTAGTTAGAAGAGAAGTCTTGTAGTGACATACTAGTGGGTTAAAACTTTATAACTAGGAAAATATAAAACTTTATATTAAAATTATAATGTTTTAAATAAACAAGGACAAACTAACTAGGACAAAATAACCCAGTTAGTTATAAGACTTGTGTTAACTCAAAAGTGAGTTAAAAGCACCTAAATATGAACTAAAAGAAATTAGAGGGGCTAAAAGTGTCTAATTGGAAATTAATTATAATAAAATCAGTTTATTAAAAACAAAACACACACTTGTGTTTTGTTCTGGAAATCGATCAGAAGCAGGGGGCGATCCCAAGCTCCCCAAAACCCTAGTTCTTGGCAAAACCTCCAATTTGAAGGATCAAATCAAGTCCAAAACGAAAATCGAGCATAGATTAGTGATCCCCATTGCAAGGAGATCATAAGGAATGTAAAATTTGATAAAAAAAAATCTCTACTCGAAATTCTCATGAGTTTAGGGAATTCGAAATATGTGGATGCATGTGTGATATGTAGATGAAATAGGAACATTTAAATGCCTAGGAGTAAACCCTAGACAAGTATAGATTGAAATCATGCTTAGCTCAAGTAAATTCAGATTTTGTTGATGCTAAATTCATGTATGAGATGTTTTTAGGGTTTTGATTGCAAAAAATAGTGTTATGATGTCAAGAACATGCTTAAATTGAAAGCTGAATTCAAACAGCTCCTGATCATAATTTACAGCCGACTTGTATTGGTTGTAACTTGAACAAAACGTGACAAAAACATGTGTTTCTTAAGTCTAAAATGTAATTCCAGGAAATATCTTTAATACCCCACTGGAATTGCATTTTTTCGACGAAAATTAAGCGTTTTATGAATTTCTCCGTATCAAAGGTTCAAGCCGCGTTTTCTGGCAGAATTTGCAGCCCATTACGAATGTCATAACTCAATTTAGGAATTGAGTTATGATCTCAAATTCTTACTGTAGAAAGTTTTAAGTGATTAAAATAATCGCCAATTGGAATTTCGTCAATCGGATAAATGAGGAATTTTAAATGAATTTTTCCGTAAGCTGCAGTCAGAAGTGACGAATCTGATTGCAGCTTAGTAAATGAAATTTTACGAATTTTTGGTAAAGAGTTAGATCTTGAAATTTTAACACAAGGCCTAACCCTCCGAGGGGTACGCCACACAAAAAAAACATAATTTTTGAAGACTTGTAAACAGGTTAAACAAGTCACCAAAAACAGCCCATTTTCAGTGATGTGAAATACCTAAATGAAATCGCGGTCTACTTGGTTGTGTGTAAAATTTGATTTCATTAAGAGTTCGGATGAAATATGCCTAAGTGAGTTCAATGAACCAAATGTGCATTTGAATATGTTGATAAGTCAATTGACTTTTAAAAAGTCAAACCGACCAATGATTAGATCGAATGATAATTTTGATATGGTCGAATGATAAATTCGACATAAAACCCGTAGGATGGAATAGTCGTAACCGATTATGACTAATCTAACCGTCTTACGAATTGTGATGATGATAGTTTGACTCTAGACAAGCTAGATGAAGACTTGGGAAAAGAAGCGGGTCAAACGGATCGAGTACGCGGAAAAAGGACATAACCGGATGCAAGGTAAGTGAAACTTACACTTCTTGGTAGAATACGTATAAATTCTATAAGTTATGAATACGAGAAGATTAATATTCAAAATACGGGTTCCGACGCGTAATGATACGGGTCGGAACAAATATAAATGATAGAAACCATGGTTTATGAGAAAGAGGGTAAAAATGGAAATATAGTCAAGCGTCGACTAATGTAAATTTAACTTAAAAAGGATCTTGAGTTAAAATCCGAAATGGGTCGGATGTGAGAGTGAGAAATTGAAAACCATGTTTTAATAACCTATGCAAATGTTGGTCATACAGTCCAAACGGGTCAAATGGTGGTGAAAACACCATTTGACAATATCAGCTGATGATTGATGTCAAGTCATATGTTAACAGGAGAAATTAGCAATTTGGTAGATTGCGACGCCATAGAATATCAGTTAGTTAAAGCAAGGTATAAAACGGGTCTATATATTGACTCGAGCCAGGTACGCGGATATATAGATTTATAGTTAAAAGGACAATGTTGGTCAAAAACATTAGCAAAGGGCCTTTGTTGTAAAAGGATGGACTAAATTGACCAAAACACCCTTGATGGGTAAATCGGGCAAACGACCCTTAGAGGCCGTTTAGAGACTTGTATTGTAATTATGTAACCCTTAGATGCATGTAAGAGTTATAGGCGTAAACTTCGTAGTTCAAATGCCTAAAAATGGTCATTTGCGTGAAATGACTAGTTGAAGGGTAAAATTTGGGAAGAAGGGGTTCATTATGTTAAATCCACCACAAAATAGTTGTGGTGGATTATATGAAGTTATTTAGATATTGACACGCGACGATCGCCGCGACACGCGACACATTGAGATGGGTCTCCCGCGACACGCGGGAGAAATCAAAGTTGGAAATAATTATTTTGTTTGATTATTCGTTGCTTAGAACTTGTTTAGACTTATATTTAAGTTATCAAAACTAACTTTTATGTTGGTTTTGATCATAGGTGGATATCAACAGTACCCGGATGAAGATCAAGCGGCGAGAAAGAACCGAACACATGAAAAAGAAGCTTCCGCATGTTGTTTCGTCGTTAATTTTTAAATGGCAAATTTATTTACATTATGTTGTATTACCTTTAATGTAAAAGTTTTAAATAAACCCGTATTTTTATAAGTATGTTCTTTCGTATTTACACATTTAATTACCGATAATTATACGAAAACCTTAAATAAATAGACAGGGTGTTACAGATAGGAGCATTATAGAGCATATGCTTGAGAATTTGGAAGGCAGTCTCGTGTTCGGTTCACCAAACAAAAGGTTTGTCTTTATGCGTCAAGGAAGTAAGCGGGACAGCGATTTTTGAGAAGTCAGCGATGAATCGACGGTAATAGCCCGCCAATCCGAGGAACGAACGAACATCGCATGGTGTTTTTGGAGTAACCCAACTCTTAACAGCTTCGATCTTCGCGGGGTCGACGTGTATACCTTAACTATTGACGATGTAACCGAGGAATTAAACCTCCTCCAACCAGAATTCACACTTGGAGAACTTGGAATAGAGTCGATTCCCTTGGAGTAATTCGAGAACCAAACGTAGATGCTGCGCGTGTTCGGCCTTCGACTTCGAATAGATAAGGATGTCATCGATGAACACGATGACGAAGCGGTCAAGAAATGGTTTACACACGCGATTCATCAAATCCATGAAAACCGCGGGTGCATTGGCTAAACCAAAGGGCATTACGACGAATTTATAATGGTCGTGTCGGGTGCGGAAAGCGGTTTTCGGTATATCTTCCTCCTGGATTCGTAACTAGTGATAGCCTGAGCGTAAATCAATCTTCGAGAAACACGTAGCACCTTGCAATTGGTCAAACAGGACATCGATTCAGGGCAGGGGATAACGATTCTTGATTCAATTCCCTATAGTTGATGCACATCCGGAATGACACGTTCTTCTTTTTGACAAAAAGAACTGGTGCGCCCCAAGGAGAGGTGCTAGGGCGAATGAAGCCTTTGTCAAGTAATTCCTGGAGTTGACTCGAGAGTTCGCGTATTTCAGACGGAGTGAGGCGATAAGGAGATTTAGCAACAAGATTGGCTCCAGGAATGAGGTCAATACGAAAATCAATATCACGACTCGGGGGTAAACCAGGTAAATCATCAGGAAAGACTTTAGGAAAATCACGAACCACATGCACCTTATCAATCGCCTTCCTTTCCTTTTCCTCCGCTACTACGATGTGTACCAAGAAAGCTTTGTATTCCTTGCGGAGATACTTGCTTTCTTGGACGCACGACATAAGCTTGAGATTCTTTGATGCGACTTCACCATAGACACAAAGATGATCACCATTAGCGAGTGAGAAACGAATCATTTTATCAAAGCAAACAACTTTAGCACGATTTTCACGAAGAAAATCCATGCCTACTATGATATCGAAACTACCGAGCTGCATCGGGATAAGGTCGATAGGGAAGATGTGATTGTTGAGTTCAAGCGTACAATCACGTAAGACAGAACGAACAGTTACGGTTCTCCCAGTGGCAACTTCAACGTCGAACGTCGTAGGGAGATGAGCGCGCTTACGATTAAGGAGCTTTTCGAATTCTAACGACACAAAACAGTTATCGGCTCCAGTATCAAATAAACACGAAGCATATATACCATTAACGAGGAACGTACCGTTAACCACATTGTTATCTTCTTGAGCCTGGCATGCGTTAATGTTGAAAGCACGTCCGCAGGCTGCTGCTGCTGTTGATGTTGAGGCTGCTGCTGTTGTGGCTCTTGCTTCACCACTCTGTTGGGGCACATGTTGGCAAAGTGGTTAGGATCACCACATGCGAAGCAAGCTCTAGCGTGGACAATGGGTGCAGGAGCTGCTTGTTGGTTCTTGGGAGCAGGAAGGAGAGCTGGTGGTGTAGGAGCTTGAACCGGGGCTTGACGTGGACAAGTACGACAATTGGCAGTAAAGTGGCCGTACATGTTGTAGTTAACACAAAACCTGCAAGCAATCCCCACGGGATGATGATAGGTACAGGTAGGGCAGGCCGGGTGAGGACCAGTATATGCACGCTTGGCCAGCGGTGCATTAGTCACCGGTGCCGCTACATGGCGGTTCTGAGGTTGCGGTTGAGCAGAGATGGCATTCAATGGCACGGCAGCTGTACCTGCACAGTTCTTGCTACTGTTGTTGTTGTTCTTTCTCTTGCGGCGGGAGGACTTTGAAGCTTGCGGTGCGGCGGTTTCAGCGGTGGGAGCGGCGGTTGCTTGATGAAGGCTCTTCGGAGTGTTCTTGAAGTACCCAGCGAGAACTCGCTTGTCATTAATCTCAGCAGCGAGTAGGTAGGTCTCTTCAAACGTTGTTGTCTTTGCGGCTTGCACGAAGTCAGCAACACAATCCGATAAAGCACGGATATACTTCTTGATCGTCATTTCAGGTGTTGCCACCTGGCTTGGACAAATGATACTCAGTTGTTTGAAGCGGGCAGTTAGACCGGCGTTATCGCCACCATCTTGCTTGATGTGCCAGAACTCATTCTCCAGCTTCTGCCGCTCGTGGGGTGGGCAGAATTCCTTCATCATGAGTTCCTTCAACTCATCCCAAGTGAGCCCAAAGGCTGCATCATTCCCACGTCTGTTCCTTTCGGTTGTCCACCACTCCAGAGCTCTGGATTGGAAGACGCTGGTTGCGTTGACAGTTCGCAGGTGTTCAGGACATCCGCTCTGACGTAGCGTGACTTCGATTGAGTCGAACCATTGAAACATTGTGCTTGGTCTGTCTTCGCATGTGAAGTCTTTTGGGCCACAGGCCTTAAACTGCTTAAAGCTGAAAGTACCCTTAGGCGAGCCAGTCCTTGATTCCTCAGAGGACTTGCTGGTATTCTCGTTAAGCTCACTGACGATTTGCGGGATAACTTTCGCCATTTGCTTACCGACTAGAGCAGTGATGCGTTTATCCTCATGGTTCCTTCGGGCAGCGCGAGAGTGACAGGATCCAAATGACAACATTGTCTACAACAGACATCGCCATAGGACTCAAACACTATATAATCGAATCTCACCACCCACGCACTACTACTAAATAAAGCTCAGGAACACGTCCAAACATATAAGCACATAGTCACGTAGGCACATAGACCACAAAAACACATAAGCACGTAGAGCACAGAGCATATAAGCACTTAAGCACATAGCCCACATAAACCACACTATATTTTGCACGTATTCACCTACATATATTGCACGTATTCACCTATCATTCAAGTTCGCGAGACGCGCTCGAGAGTAGTGATTGCGATTAGCGAGTACACAGCGAGTAGCATAGCGAGTAGTATGGCATAAGCGAGTAACATAGCATACGAAGTTCACAGAGTAGCAGCGATTTGTTAGCGTGTTGAGACAGATGTGCAGTGCGATTTGTGTGTGATCAAGGCGAAAAGCGTATAAATTACCAAAAATCAAAACACATAAGCATGTAAAAACCACATAAATCACATAAAAGTTCACATAAAAATGGTAAATCACAGAGTCAGTGATTGTGGGCTCAAAATCAAAACACATAAAATCAGCGATTGCGAGCTTGAAATTGGAAGTAGAGTGTCTTGGCTTGATAGACGTCGACTACCCAAAATGATTCGACTATTCTCAAGGCCTTCGAGCACACGCTTTGGCCTAAGAGACTGTGCTCCATCACCGGCGTATGGTGAATGGCATGCATCCTTTTGATTACTCACGCAACTCGAGTCGTTGGAATCCATCGAGATTTTGGTGAGAGGTTTGTAAAAACCAAAATAGAGAACGGAACAAGTCATGAAGGTTCGGGTTTCACCCCTCGCTTAACGACTACGTTCATGTTGGTGTGATAGAATCACGAGATAGTGAGAGAGAATTTCTTCGAAGTACGGATTTCACTCCTGATTCAACGTAAATTCCTGTGTTTATAGCAAAAATGCACGTCGAACAAGCGATCCAATCGAGAGTTTGCGGTTTTCACACCTAGTCTCGACCTAATCACTCATTCATTTTCGAAAATAGTGCGGTGTGCCTACCTTAGGAAAGGCAGTGTGATAGTATTCCAGCCTTAGGAAAGGCGGATAGAGTATAGGATGGTTGCGAGTCGACCGAATACAGAAATGGGCTCGTGCGAAACCCTTACTGGGTTCGCACAAGGCGGTATGTTGGTACTTATACTATAGACTAGGTCGTTTCTAAGACATCGACCCGGACTAGGTCGAGTCTTGCCTAATTCCCTATAGTTATGGCTTTGATACCAATCTGACACACCCCAACCGATGGCGGAAACATCGGGGTGAGGCACTGAGCGAAACATATTGTCCAGGAGAAATCCATAACAACTAATATTACCAAATACTTTTAAGTTATTTCCCATACCATAACAAATCCAGCGAATTAATTATTACAGACCAAATATCTCAAAGACAAATAAAAAGCTGTTCCGACAACTCATAAATTAATTGTTTGTTTCTAGACTCTCCTAAGCTCGATTCCACATAGCAAGCAAAGCACAGCATCCTAAACACCTGTCACATACGTTAAAATATGGGTCAATACACATAGTGTAAAAGTGAGCATACAAGTTTAATAGTATAATAGATAGCGAAATCGTTTTACGCATAACCAGCATGTAACATGTAGCAAAGTGAAGCTAATAGGTTATCGACAATGAAATATGCACAGACGTGATTTGTAGAATGTGCAACACATATCACCACTGTGACACGTGAAGTAAAGCCCTTAACAACCCTTGTCCACGACAGGTGCTGAATCCAAACTATAGTACTATTGTTGCTAAGGTGTCAGGAAACAATCACTGTGTAAACATAACATACAAGCATTCATCGAATAACACGTATAACATGCAATAACGGTCAGCGTATAAAAGTGTTTGTGTTGTGTGTCATTTGTGATTTGAACAAGTAACGTATGCAACACCCAAAAGTGCGTAAAGCAAAAAGGGTTCGAGTATACTCACAGATCGTGTTAAATGAATAACATAGTCTTGGATTGGATTGAAGGGAGCGCTGGAAAGTTAGCCTAATTACAGAACGATGGCATGAGCGATGAACGGTGTGTTAAACGGTGTCGAGTGAACTAGGTGACGGAGTGCCATTCGATCGGATGACAATCCGGATGGATGGTCATCCGGTCGGATGGCCATTCGGTCGAATTGTTATTCGTTTGGGAGGGATGTGTTTGTGTATGATGGCTTTGAAGTTTTCATTGTAGCATTTTAAAAACAGAGAAGTATCTCTACCTTTCAGGTCGTCCGGTCGAACGGTCGTCCGGTCGGATGGCCGTTTGCTCGATGGCAATCCGTTCCAAGTGAGACATCTCATAGAGAACATGTTCACAGAAGGATGGTCATTCGATCGAATGGTCGTCCGATCGGATGACCATTCGTTTGGATTATGACATTTATTGAAAACTTGTAAAATATTTAAGTATTTGAGGCCACAAGTCATCCGATCGGATTGTCGTTTGATCGGATGGCAATCCGATTGGACGGCAGTCCGTTTAGTGACTTGTTCATTTTGAAACTTGGAGAAATTTTGTTAAGTTTGAAAAGTTGCGGTTTGACCGAGACGATAGGACAATGTGTTAAACAACAGAACCCCACCAAGTGCAAGTTATCCGACTGGATGGGAATCACCCCTTCTGGTCAGTTAACTGTTCTTGATGGTAGTTCATGTTTAACCCACTAAGTAGGTTATCTCGTTGATAGGAATCAGTTCTCAGACCGACACTTCACTAGAGAATGAGTAGAAGGCCTGAATGAGCTCTGATTCTATCGGTTTTGAGTGCAAGAGTGTAAAAGAAAGTAGAAGAAAAGTTATGAAAACATCTTTCAATTCTTTTAATCTTGAATATGTTTAGATCTAGGCGAAATCAGTGTTTAAACATGTTGAAATCTCTTGGATCTGAGTTGTTTTTGGTGGAATGAGGTCAAATCTTGAAGTTCATAAGGACCCCATGATGACATCATCCTAGAACACCTCATACCAGCCGATTTCATGGTGAAAAGTGAAGATTTGTTGGTGAAAAAGATGAAGATGTGTGTGTAGATCATAGAAGTACAAGATTTGAGGTAGAAACTTACAAGAATCGCGAGGAATCGAGAGAAAATAGCCTGAGAAGTCGAAGGGTCGAGAGAGAGCTGTCACATCACTGTTCATGATGTGACAGGTGCTATTTATATGTGACAGAAGAGGAAAGGCGGTGTAGTGTGACGGATCGGAGGGCAGTCTGATCGGATGACCATTCGATCGAATGGTCATTCGATCAAACGTCTCCGACGAGTTGAGTTTCGATGTTTCATGTAACACCCCGTGTTTTTACAAGTCAAAGTCAAAGTCAAGGTCAAAGTCAACGACCGGTTATACGAATTTGACTTATAGAAATTTCTTTATTTTATTTGTATTATGTGGAGTAAGTGTTGTTAATTGCAAGCCATCGACGTATTATTCAAACGACTTACGACTGTGAGCTATAGGAAGTAACAATGCGATAAAGTTAATCAACTAATAATCAAGCGATGTTAATCAAATCGCAACTCGATCTATACTTGTTGGTTATTGCTATACGTGTGTGTGCCTTATGTGTTATTTGTGCATGTTGTGTTGTGGTAATCAATCGAAAACTCAATCTAACTCGAAATGCAAATGAACTCAATCGACATCGAACTTAAATCGTAATCGAACTATGATAATTGGTGGAGAAGGGATAGTGCTCGATAGGAATGATTGGAACTGAAAGTAATTTGATTTGGAAACCCTATCGTATCGAACCACTCGTAATCGAAATCGAATCAGCAAAAATCGTCGCAACAAACAATCAAACCACGTGCCATCAGGCCGGATAGCCATCCGACCGGATAGCCACAATGCCCCAGGCCAGGTGCCATCCGACCGGAATGTCATCCGACCGGATAAGTCATCCGAGTGGTGTGCCATCCGATCGGACAGCCTTTTCCTCTTTTGGAATCCTATAAATACCCCTTTCATTGTCATTTTTTTCCACTTTTCGAAACCCTCTGTCCGAACCATTCGTGTTCCTCACCTTTTCTTCGATTTCTCTCAATCCAGGTAAGATCTCACCCTAAATCTTGTACTTTCTTGATCTACACGCACTCCTACACCTTTCTATCTTTTAAATCTTAACTTTTAACCGTGAAATCACTAGATTTCGGGTGTTCTAGGATGATGTCATCATGTGTTCTTCAAGAACTTCATGTTTTGGCCTCAATCCACCAAGAACAACTTAGATCTAATCGATTTCCACAAAGATCTTGTAAAGATCTCGACACAAGGGTGATGAAAGAGGATTGAAAGATGGTTTTTAACTTTCTTTCAACTCTTTTGCACTCGATGTACTCAAAGCCGATAGGATCCGACCCTGATTTAGTCTTCTACTCGATTGTAGTGTTGTACTAGCTCAAGATCCGGATTCTACCCACGAGACTACCGGTTTCGGGTTAGCCAAGACCAACCGTCTCGAGCCGGTAACTGACCGGACTAGGGTGATTCCTGGTCGGGTTGGTCACCTGGGTCGAACTAGGGGTTCTGTTGGCTAACACGTTGTCAAAGTGTCTCGACATAATGACAAACCATCAAAATGACCAAGTGTAGGATGAACGGAACAACCGTAACGGATTGCTATCCAATCGGATAGGTCATCCGAACGGATTGCCATCCGAAATGATCACACTTGGGTCCCACCTTTAAAACAATCTTAGCTGAAGTTTGAGTATCGAACGAATTGCAATCCGATCGGACGACCATCTGACTGGATTACTCTTCGGATCATGAGATACTAAGACTTTAAAGACTTAAACAATTTTCAACATGTTCATTACCAGAGTTGCCACCCGATCGGATGTACATCCGATCGAGTGACACTTCTGCTTAGAGCTTGCCTTCACTAAGTAATCTCACCACTAAGTTGTCGTCCGACCTGACCACTGTCCGACCGGATGACCATCCGAACGGATTGTCATCCGCACGACTCACCATCCGATCGATCGACTTGATGGGTAGAGATACTTCAATGTTTTCAAAATGCTACAACGAAAACTTCAAAAGTCAAGCCATCATACACAAACACATTCTTCTTATAGGAAGAAACAATCCACTCAAATCGTCATCCGACCGGACAACTGTCCGACCGGATGACCATCCGAACGGATTGTTATCCGCACGGATTACAGTCCGATCGGATTACCATCCGATCAAACCACTATCCGACCCATTTGCACATTGCACCATTTGACGCGTAAAACGTCACTTATCGTTATACTATCGAATCTATTCAGGCTAACCTTACTCGCTAAGCGCTCCCTTCAATCCATTCACCACTGTGAGTATACTCGATCCCTTTTTGCTTCACGCACTTTTGGGTGTTACATACGTTACGAATATTCAAACTACAACAATCACACTACTCAATACTATTTGAACGCTAACCGTTAATGCATGTTATACGTGGCTTATGAATGCTTGTTTGTTATGTTTACACATGGAATGCTGTCTACCTGCCTTCGCAATGATAGTACTATAGTTTGGACTCAGCACCTGTTCACACGGGGGTTGTTAAGGACCATTACTTGCATGGGTTACAGTGGTAATCATGTATTGCGAACTGCCTCGGGCAGTCAACCCGCAGTCATTGGTATCGATGGATCTATGTCGATAACTAACGTGCTTCATTTCACTATGTGTACGTGCTGGTTATGCGTAAACGAATTCGAACTCTATATGCTATTATCAAACTTGTATGCTCACCTTTACATTTTATGTATTGACATTATTTTAACGTATGTGACAGGTGCTTAGGACGCACACTTGGTAGGAATTTAAAGCTAGAATAAAGCTTTAGAGCCCAACAAATAGTTGTCTGTAGTGGTTAAACTAAGGGTCTCTAGAAGCAGATAAACAATTGCTGTCTATTAAAAACTGAGTTGTCGGAACAGAATATTTGCCTGGATTTTCGTCTGTAATAATTATTTTGCTGTTTGAGATACGGTATGGGACGTATTATTTAAATTGAATAGTATTGATAATTGTTATGGAAACTTCTGGACAATCTGTTTCGCTCAGTGCCATGCCCCGATGTTTCCGCCATCGGTTGGGGTGTGACATTTCATTTCGTGCGTTCAGCGTTGTGATGCGTTTAAGCGAGTGTTGATTAAGCGATGCGATAGATTTAATTAATAGTCACACAAATATCATAACTAACATACAACAACATAAATAACCTTGGGTTTGCAGTTTGTGATGAGATTGCGTTGCGATAGAGTTGCGATTGCGTTTTCGATTAATCACCACAAACATATAATAAACATGCACAAGTAACACATAAAGGGCACACACACGTAAAACAATATACTGAACCTACGATTCAAGTTGCGATGCGATTGCGATGCGGTTAGCGATTAACATCATTAAACTGCGATTATTAGCATTTACTCCACATAATACAACTAAAGTACATAAATTAAAGAAATAGATTACAAGTCAAGGAGTACAATCAATAGTTAAGCAAGTAGTGACAGATCGCAATTAGCAATCTTTTCTTCCCTTGACTTTGACTTTGACTTGTACTTTGACTTCTACTTTGACTTCAAAGACGCGGGTTGTTACAATAACTATAATCAAACTTCGGTTACGGTTAATCGGTTATGGTTCGGTTTTGTTAATTTCGGTTAATTAACCAAGCAAAGTTTGAAACAAATAGGGGTGTGCACGGTTTGGACTTATCTTCGGGGTTTTTTTATAAGATAATTAAGACTACACTTTTTGGTAAACTACCGACGTGGGATTCCTTTTAATAAGGTAATACTCTTTATCAAAAAAAAATTAAGATCATAACACCTTAATTTTTTATCTTTGTAAAACATAAATCTGTTATATAGACTTAACATTACAAGTTCGGTTTGGTTTGGTTTTGGTTATATCGGTTAACCACAACTTTATAACCATAACCATAACCGATTGAGCGGTTAAACAAAGTTTCATAACCGTAACCATTGGTTATGATGGTTATCGATTAATAGTGGTTCGATTATCAGTTTTGGCAGTTAATTTGCTCACTCCTAGATGTACATATAGTAGTAACCTAAAATTATCTTCATTGGAACTAACACAACCAGCCGCATGCTTGAGTGATTGAGTATTAAGACTATGTGTTGTGTCTTAACTAACTTTTCTATTAACTAACAAAAAGTGTTACCACATCAGCATCAACTTAGCACAGTGTCATTAACTAAATTGTCGGTTAACTAGGTGTTATGGGTTAGCTACAATTTAATCATTTAACAATAAATATTCTATTTTTTATTTAATATATTTTTTAAAATGTAAATGACGTCAGCAAAAAGTGTCACGACATATGCCACTTCAGATGCCATTTCAGCAAAAAAAGTGTCACGTCGGCAAAAAAATTGCCACGTCAGCAAAAAAATGTCATGTCATGCCATGTCACATCAGCAAAAAAAACTAACTAGGCTAGAGTTCAATTAGTTTGGGAATGCCAGGAGAAAATAAATTGAAAGTTGGGAGTGTTGTGAGACAAATCAAAAGTTTGGATTATTTAAATCCAATATCCCTAAATAAAATCACAATATATCGAAAATTGCACTAAAATTAAAAGAGACTTGAAATAAAAGTTATATTAAATTTAAAATATACATAAAATAAAACAAACTTAAAAAAAGATTAGAAAGGAATCAAAATAAAGAACATAACTAACAGAAAGACGTTTTATTGAAGTGTTCGCGAATTTGTTGTTTCCTTAGCTCGAAAAATACTTGCTCTTCCTCTGATAAACCCGAGTAGTCTTTTTGGAGGAAAGCAAGGTCCACCGCGATTTGTTCGTCTTGCTAAATCCGATTAGGCTATCAATTTTTTCATCCAAACTTTCGACAACCAAAACTTTATTGGATTTTGATGTAGCACTTTTGGAGGCTGATGCTCGAGATTTATTGCATCCTGCTTTGCTTTTGTCTCTCCCCGCTGGACGGGCTAGTGGTTCCGACTCCGGTTCGTCTTCGGCTTCGTCGTCCAAGTCTAACCGATTCACAGATCTGAAAACAGAATAGAGGTGGAGGAGTAACAACCGTGTAATTTTCTTTTTAAAATATGAGAATTGATTTAGGATTATTGATGTTGGCACCCCATTTCTTCTGAGTCTCAAGGGTGGAGACATTTAGTACATTATTTCTGCCACCAAGATGACTGAAGAGCCATTGAATCTGGATATTAACCCTTACAAGTTTGACAAGAAGCTAATTCAGCTGGCATACAACACGAGATTCCTTAATTTCAAATTGCGCTTTCCATCTGAAAACAGAATAGAGGTGGAGGAGACGTGGTTTCGATATAAGGGGTGGCGACAGTTTGGGTGGAGAAGGTAAGGGTGGGGTGAGGATGGGGTTGTTATAAGGGTATTTTTGTAATTTTACACCCACTTAACTGAATTATTTAACGTCCATCCATTACAGGGACTATCCGAGTAACAGTTTGTTAAGCCACAGGGGCTATACATGTTATTTTAAAAAGGTGGGGACTAAAGATGAAAAATAGCAAACCACAGGGACTATCCATGCAATTAACTCCAAAAATGATAGAAGTTTAAATTTCAATTCTTATAATCTTGAAAAATATTGAAATTTCAAAACAATGTATATTTAATGAAGTTTAGGTTTTATTTTTTTATATAATTTATCTAAAGCTAATTAATAATTCCCCCAATATTGAAATAGCAATATTTAATACGTTACAAAATTTATTTTTAAGATCCATCAATATTTTTACCCTCAAAATTCAAACAATATTTTTTTGTAAATGAATTCTTATACTTCTTAGTTCTTACAGTTTCGTGCTATTATTATTTAACGTTTAAAAATTTTAATCCTAAACTGATGACTAAAATTGAAGAAAGAAATGAATAAAAAGTGAGATACTTGTAATTTAAAACTACAATGAATATGTTGCGTTCAAATGGAATACAATCACTAGATCCATGAAAATAATTGAAATATGTTTAAAAATCATCAAAAGCATGGATATGACTGACTTGATACAAACTTGGTTCTCAGTTTCGTTTACACGTTCTCTCCATCGACTTTTGAACCTTGGATGTCTTGAACATCTTCCGAGACATCCTGCAGCTGTAGACGAACAAAAGACAGTTGTTGACTTTTTGACCAACAATAATAGTTTTGTATAAGTCACCGTCTTACCCCCAAGTTCTTTAAACTAACGGTTACATCTTCTTGTTGCTGCTGTAGAGTGGTTCTTAGTTCTTGGAATTCCTAGTTTCCACACATGTTATAAATCAGTAGAAATGGTAACTTCGACCTGTTTACTTATCAATCCGTCGATTTGGGTTGTGTTTTATCGCAAATGGGTCATATATCAATTAGCTAAAAGGGTAGTGGGTCAAACACGTTTAAAGTTACTGAAATTGAAACACTTAAGTTATTGTCATAGAAATATAGTTTGTGTATCATAACTAACACAATAAGTATATATAAAAATGGACAAAAAGGTCTCGGGCCAATTCAACCCATCCAAAATAATGACATTTCGTTATCCAACCTGCCCAGCCTAGAGTGGAAGGTAGTGCAAAAGTACTTACAGATCGAAGCTGGTCTACTTCCACATTGAGAGTTTTCTTAAGGTCTGAAAGCTCCTACAGAAACAATAAGTTGGAATTGAATCATCATGTGCTCAAAGATCAATCAACTTGCTTTGAAATTATTTTATCTGAGCGTACTAACAGAAGATCCCATAATTGCAAAAAAAAAAAAAACAGAACTGGTTCAGTGAGATATGACATCAGCAAGCACACGGAAGCATCATTTTTATGAATTCTCAGGCTTTCATGAGTGTTATGTGCCTTATGTCCAAGGCTTGATGCAAAACCACAATCGAGCCGGGGGTCTCATTGGAAGCAGCCTCTCTATTCATACAGGGTAGAGGTAAGGCTGTCTACATCCCACCCTCCTCAGACCCTACCTTAGCTTTTGCTATTGGTGGGATATACTGAGTACGATGATGATGATGATGAGGCTTTCATGAGAATCACCAAAAAAAATACAACATAACAATTCTCCATTTCATGACCATCAGTATCAAACCTTCATTGGTGAAATTTGAAAAACTTTCTGTAACAACACTACACTTGCTGCAGCTACAGTAGCTATGCAGTTAATATCGGTGATATATTGGTTATCATAAGTCCCTATGTAAATTATCGGTACCGATATTACCGGCGATATTGACCGATGTATCACTGAATTGTTAAAATGTTAAATTGCTATATATATAAATTCTGCATGATATTAAAGTTACCGATATCTCACCAAGATAACCTATATCTCAAATATCGGTCCTTGACTGATATCCGATATTTTACCGCATTAACTGCATAGTACAGTAGTAATGTTCAAAACTGTTTCATCCGATCCTGACTGAATTTATAATGGGAAGAAAAACTTCAAAGGCAAAAAGAAGCTACAAAGAAAGCTAAGACAGATCATAGATTGTAAATTTCAATCATCATACTTGGTACTTGATGCAAAGAACTCATTATTCCTAGGTAGTTGAAGACTCAAGGTGCAAAAGACGATCAAAAAGCCAAGCAAGGCGCATGTCTGGTCCAGGCCAATTTTAACTGTTTATAAACCAGCTTTTGACTGGTTCAGACCGTTTGAAACTACTTTTGGCCGGTTTTTACTAGTTCAGTGTGCTTTGCTGCACTCAACGCGGTTTTGTTGCGCATAGCCTGGCCTGAGCGTGCGCCTTTAACTACATAGCACTATTCTTCTAAAAACGGAGACAAAGATGAAAGCCATCCCAAAAAATAGGGGTGCAAACGAGCCGAGTGGCTCGCGAGCTACTCGAGATCGGCTCGAGAAAAAGCTCGAAATAAGCCGAGCTTGAGCCTAAAATAAAAGCTCGTTTGTTTATCGAGCTCGAGCCTGGCATGTGAAGCTCGTCAGGCTCGTCGAGCCTTGTCGAGCTTTAGTGTAAAAGAGCCGAGCCGAGCCTATCTTATTTAAACTTGTTTACGAGCCGACCCAGAACCTAAAAATAAGCTTATTTAGTAAACAAGTTCGTGCCCGAGCTTCAATTATCGAGCTCACGAGCCTGAAAAGTCTATATAATATATTACTATTAGTTAATAGATAATAAACGAGCCGAGCTCGAGCTTGAGAAAATACCAACGAGCCGAGCTCCAGCTTTGAAAACAAAGCTCGAATCGAGCCGAGCTCGAGCTCCGATAAGTTAATCAAGCTCGAGCCTGGTCAAGCTCGGGCTCGGCTCGGATCGTTTGCACCCCTAAAAAACAAGCAGTTTTGAACAAAAACAATGCCAAGACAACCTATTATTCAGATTTCACCATTTCCATTGACCATTTGCACAACCCAAGATAGTAACATACACAAAACCAAAAAAAACCAACAACCAATACTTACATCACGGTAGCTCTTAACTTGAGTATCCAACTTAGATCTCCAACTTTGAAGATCCTTCATTTAAAAAAAAAAACCACAATTAATTTAAAAAAAAAAAAACATCAACAATATATCTAACACTTTCATAAACAAACTCTCAATCAAATCAAGTACTTACATTCTTCAGATTCTGAATTCTATTAAGCAGCTCCGCACGTGATTCACTCAACTCCTAAAAACACCCAAAAAAAAAAGAAAAATAATAATAATTAATTAGGGTTTTAATCTTTTTTCTTGAACGAAAACAATTGAAGAAAAGTAGAGTTGAATATACCGCGATCTTTGAATTAATCGGTGTGATGTTCTCTTTCTTCTAGAAAAAATAAAAAAATAAATTGTTAAATTGATTAAGAATTTAACATTTATCATGAAAACCCTAACAGGAAACAGAGTAAAGATTGAATACTAAGGAGAGAGGAGCAGCGGCAGCTGGTGATGAAGCAGAATCGGTGTTGGCAGCCATCTGAATTTTGTAGATCGAAGTTGAGTAAATGGGGTTAGATTGGAGAGAGAGAAATGGATTTTGATTTTTGAATTTTGAGGGGTTGAACAAATTGGGGGGGAATTGAAACAAGTAGTCGATAGCAAAGTTGAGATTTTATAGGGCAAATGAAGTCTAAGTGTGTCGGTCGTTGGTTCATTCTAAGACTGCGGGTATGGGGCGGGAGTTTAGGCGTGGGTAGGGGAAAACGCCCAAGCCACCACCCCGGGTGGGCATGGGTTTCGGCGTGGCCCTTGGGGCATGGGTTTCAAGCCGGGCGTGGGGCGGTCTGGCCAAGCTGACATGGCGGGTTGTGAATGGCCAAACCAAACTAGCCGTTGGTCTATTTTTTTAAAAAAAA
Source organism: Helianthus tuberosus (assembly GCA_030545235.1). Classification (NCBI taxonomy): domain Eukaryota; kingdom Viridiplantae; phylum Streptophyta; class Magnoliopsida; order Asterales; family Asteraceae; genus Helianthus; species Helianthus tuberosus. The sequence goes on along the minus strand of CM060396.1, from coordinate 101,282,203 downwards.
AAATTTCCTTTATAAATACTTTACAATATTTATCATTTTTCTCACACAAAATCAAACACATAAAACACAATCTCGCCATGAGTTCTTCAAGTTATACTGAATCGTCATCATCATCTGACGATGGGGCGGAAATATTTCTACAAACGATCGCGACGGTGGTGAAAGCTATCGTTGAGAACGAATAGGAGGAGGAAGAGAGTCAACAACCTAAACGCAGAAGAAGGTACATCGCTCGTGAACGGGTCACCGCTAACGATTTGTTAGTAAGCGATTACTTCTCAGCTGAACCTAAGTATGATGAAAAAATGTTTAGGCGTCGTTTTTGTATGAGTAGAAACTTATTTTTAAGGATATCTAGAGATCTTGAGGAGAAGTATGTTTATTTTCAACAAAAACCCGATGTAACCGGGCAATTAGAATTTACTACGTGGCAAAAGGTCACGGCCGCACTTAGGCAGTTAGTGTACGGCAATAGTTCGGACATTATGGATGACTATTTAAAAATGTCTGCACGTGTAGCTAGAGAAAGTCTTCACAACTTTTGTTCGTGTATTCTAGAATTCTATAGGAAAAGATGTTTCAACGATTCCTGGGTTCGAAACCGACGAAGACGACGAAGAATGATTGTTTTTTTATTTTAATAATTATTATGTTTGTTTATGTATTTAAAAAAAATATGTTTTTTTATGTAGTTAATTAATGTAAATATATATTAAAAAAAATGGTGATTTGGCTAGGCCACGCCGGCCCAGCCACGCCCAACCCAAGCCCCACCATACCCCATTAAAACTTGGGTTTGGGTTATGAGAATTCAACATCCAGGTGTCAGCAATTGCCCCAACCCACGCCCAACCCAAGCCCCACCATACCCCGCAGTCTAACGTTCATATTGTAGATCTACTTGCTCCTTTATATTTATTTGAGTGTAATCTCTCTAGTTGTGACTAGGGCTGCAAACGAATTAAACGTTGTTCGTTCGTTTATTAAAAAACGAAAACGAACAAGAATTTCGTTTGTTTAGTTAAATTAACAAACATGAACACATGTCGTGTTCGTTCGTTTATGTTCGTGAACGTTCGGTAACGTGTCCGTTTGTGTTCGATACTTCATTAGTGTTTTTAGTTTTTATATTTATTTAAATACTTCAAAATTCCAACAAATTAAATATCTAATAAGTGTCGGTGTATTATATATTCTATTCATGAACGATTGTTTGTGTTCATTTGTTTCCATTTGTGTTCATGAACATTAGTTTGTGCTCATTTGTGTTCGTCCTAAAATTAACAAACAAACACAAACGAACACAAACAAGTTCATTTCCTTAACAAACGAACACGAACATAAAATCTCGTTCGATAAGTGTTCATGAACGGTTCGCGAACACATGTATTTCTTAACAAACGAACACGAACAAGGTCTTGTTCTTGTTCATTCGGTTCGTTTACAGCCCTATTTGTGACAGTGTTTGTAAATTACTTAAATGAGAGAGAAAAAGTTAGTGTTTATCAGTAAATTTGAAAGAGATATTGTTCAACTCTATAGTTTTTTAATATTTTTTAAGTGGTTGTGAGTGAAGAAGAAAGAAAAGGTAATGATAAAAGTTTAAAAAAATATTATTTGATTGAAAAGGAAGGAAAAAAAATAATGTTTTTAGTGTAATTATAGAGATGGACTAAGAGATTTGATTGTGAATGCTCTGATAATCTTTTTGGCTACTTTTACGAAATTTGTCGAAACCTTTGTTTTTCCGCATCTGAATCCTTATGGTTTTAAAATCTTGACACGTTTGTCCACTTGACTGATTTAATCCATTTTCTTCGGTTAAATAAGAGGTAAATATGTCTTTTATATAATTTTTTTTTTCATTTTCAGGTAATAAAATCACACCCCATCTTTTATTAAAATCACCCCACCCCTACTAGGGTTCTTCACGAGCCAATCCGAACTGAGCATACCTTTGCTCGTGCTTGGCTCATCTACAACCGAGCGACTTCCGAACAAGCATATTCGAACGCATAATTTTCCGAGCGAGAAGCGAGCGGCGAGTAATTTGGACAACCATAGATTTAGCATGTTTCCTTCGATGTCTCCGTTATCGAGTCACGACTAAGATTCAACTGTCCGAGGATGACACTAAGATTGAGGTCGGATCGTCAGAGGATGAGGCTCTAGTTGAGGCAGGTGAGGCGATGAATATACAATAAAGAACAATTGTCGCATTGTGGCGTATGGTGAGAGCGAGAGGCGATTGACGATTGACGACTAACGATTGATGAGAGAAAGATGTCAAATATTGTCGCTTCACGACTTAGAGTTTTAGTTTTAAATTTGGTGTTAAATTTTTTATTGGTTTGATTAGGCTAGTATGGTTAAATATAATTGTATATTTGAGTATAGTGATCCAAATCTAATAGAATTGTATATGTAAAATATAGTAAATTGCGATTTTGGCCCCTATGGTTATATCACTTTTACCCTTTTAGCCCAAAAAAGAATCTTCTAACATCTGAGCCCCAAACGTCTTTTTCAACCATTTTGGACCCTAACACTAACCTCATCCATTTACTTTGTTAAAAACTTGTCATATACCCCTCACATGAGGGGCATTTATGATAATTCACCTATTCACTTGTGGCAAAAATAAATTATTTAAAAACAACTTGAGCCCTACCCCACCCTCATATCCTTTCCTTCAACCACCATATCATTTTCAAACGGCAACCTGCAACAATCGAACCACCATCAATAACAGGCGACGGCACTCCATCTACGTCTTCTCTCTTCTTCACCTGAATAGACTGGCCGATCGATAAACTTTTGAAATTCAAACTGGTCGGCCGATAACATTTTCAAAAGTTTCTCCAATTTAGCAAAATTAACTTGTTTACCTTAAAAATGCATCCACTGTTTTGGTCTAGTTAAAGAACATGTAATCCCATAACTTCATCTCATTTGAGAACCCAAAAACACTTATTATTCTAAGAAACAATTAACGTAACTGTAAACACCAAACCTGTGAAACTGATGAAACCCAACTCAGATTAAACAAACCTGTTTGTTTCCATGACCTATGTCACACCCCCAAAATACCACAGGCGGAAACCCCCGCGAGGCGTGTGACGTACCAAGATCCAACCACTAATCACATTGAACTAATAATGAGATATTAAATAAAAGTTCCCATTCATTAAGATAATATAATTCAAAACTTAACTTAAAACCCAACATGTTCAGCGGAAGCATAAATCATTGTTTAAGTATTTCAAAACCCAAGTGTATGAAAATAAATAGACTTGTCTCGTGTTTCCATATATCTCGACCCATGACCACTCCAGCAATCCCAGACAACAAGTTCCATATCCAAGAACCTAACGACCTGCAAGCATGTAGACAAGTGTATCAGCATAACGCTGGCGAGTTCACAGTTTTGTAAAACGTTTAATTGCCAAGTATTAGTTTAAAAGCATGTTGATATTAACTCGAGTACCACAAGATGGCGTCAGTTGTTTGCCCTTCCCCAATGCCTATCAGCATTGGTCGAGTGGTTAAGGTCATTAGTTAACGCCCGTCCCCCTCGGTACGGTGTGAGGGTGCCAAACCCAATAGGGCTATCAACTAATAACCCCGTTGCCTCCTCGGCAACCAGTTCGGTAGTAGATGGGACTTAAGTGATAGTTATGAGTGTATATCCAACATCAAATTTACCCGTTTGTCCCTCCCCGGGACGCATGCTTGTGAAAAGGAGTAGGTGAACTCAACTTTGATTGCTCGGATTAAGGAATGAAAAGAAATACGCGAGGTAGAACCGGTCAATCACGTCCTAACATGATTACCATTTAAGAGTTAGTGTGTGTGCTCACGCGAAAACATGAATCCTACACGTAGCACGTAAAATATTATAATATATATATATACACACACACACACACATGCATGCAAAGTGTCACTATTCTAAATAGCGACCACATTTTCGTCACAAATCACATAATAATTCTTGTCACAAAATTTGGCTTTTATGTGCATTTTCGGACAATTTGCGGTGCGTTAATCGGGACCGTTCGGGCACCGGAAAGTTCCCGAAGAAGTACAGAAGAAGAAGTACAGAACGTGTCAATTGAACCAAAGACCATTGTATTAAAATTTGGTGACCGAATTCCTTACGGATGTTTCGTGAAAAATCTTGCGCCAAACCATGATCAGATTTGACGTAATCTGGTCAGGTTTGCTGAACAATTTATTTAAAAATATCCGTGTATCCGATTGGCACGAAATCAAAAACAGAGTCACATGTCCAATCCCTAGTATCTACAGTTAAATTTTCATATTCAAACAGTAAACACATACCGAGTTATGATGCAAAAAGTTCGCTGCATTTTCTGCAGAAAATGGGAGCTCATAGCAGTTTTACAAACAATTTCGCTAAAAATACCCAGGCCTGTCCAAAATATACGAAACCACTTCTGTTTGAAAGCTATTTCTAGATAATTGGTTTTAGACTCTGAAAGTATAAGGTTTCGATAGTTTAAAGTCCCGAAACAGGCTACGCAAGTCAGCGTATTTTCTGCAGAAAATCGCTAAACTGATATTTACTCGATTTAGTCACTTTTTCATGCATCCTAACAAGTTTCTAGGTGTCGTAAGTGCATAATGAACTTGTGTAAACATAATACAAGGTATCTACATCAGATTGCAAAGTCGATATCACAAAAGTTCGCTTATGTAAACAGTCATACTATATCCTATACCCACATAAAATCACAACTCATATACGCACAAGATCACGACACATAACATTAATCACAGCATGTTATAAATCACTTATATCTGATTTATACCACCAAATCATCAAGTTTTATGCTACTATCGTGCAAGAAACAAAACCCTAATAATTCATATCAAGATATTTTGATCTTAGAGCCCATCATACACAATTTTCTAACAACCTAGCCAACAAGTAGCACCACATACATCGAGAATCATCAAGAAAAACATAGAACACAGCCGTGATAACCTAACATTAGTAACTGAAATCATGCATGAACTCTTATAATTATAGACAAAACCCAAGATACGATACCTAGTGATGATTGGGGATGGATTGTGCCTAGATGTCGACTAAGCCTTGAAACTGAATGCTTGTGAGGGTCCCTTGAGTCTTGCTCGTCTGGTCAGCAGCGAAAAAAGGAGGAGAGCAAGAGTGGTAAACGCAGACTAGGGTTTTGGGTAGGGCGTAATATATACTAACATGCATACATGAACGTAACCTATTAAATTGAGGAGCACAGGCAGTTTAATAGCTTAAGTGGGCTGGAGATGCACAAGTTTGGACCGAGGATTAAAGGGGTGGAGTTTTGGGCAGAGAGACTAGAGAGAAATGGGATGTGGTTGCCCATAATTTAATATCATGCAATACGTAAATACAGAACCTCATGGAGGTGTGGTGTTGACTAAATTCATAGTATGTATAAGTATATTTATTTTTTTAAAGAAAACAACTAATAACAATAATTTGGTTAGGCATTACATTGATTAATAATATATATATTAATCACGTTACAGTTTGGGTCCCACAATTATCGGGTTATAAGAGTGGATCGAATCGACGTGCACCTGGTTCAAACGTTTGAGGTCGGTTCAACGTGATATGGATAAAATGTAATTAACTCATCAATTAAAATAAGTATACGACTTGATCTATAAATATGAAAACAAACGCTTCTAAGCTCGAAATTACGAGTTGTCATAGTGCGGGTTGTCACATCATCCCCAACTTGAAAGAAATTTCGTCCTGAAATTTGATAAGCAGTCAAAGAGATGTGAAGTGATAGATCAAGATGACTGTGGATTTTCCTCGGGTGCCATATCATCCCCAACTTGAAAGGGAATTTCGTCCCGAAATTCACCAGTCGTATCAGGATTTGATTCAACAGTTTTGAATAATTGAGGATACTTGAGCTTCATCTGATCCTCGCGTTCCCACGTGAACTCCGGTCCACGTCTTGAGTTCCAACGAACTCTCACGATTGGAATTCGACTGTGCTTACGAACCTTATCTTCCTGGTCCATGATTTCGATAGGTTCCTCAACGAATTGTAACTTGTCATCTATCTTTAGCTCTTGCAAAGGTACCACAAGTGTTTCATCAGATAAACACTTCTTCAAGTAGAAATTTGAAAAGCCTCGTGAACATTACCAAGTTCAGAAGGCAACTCAAGTCTATAGGCCACCTTACCGATTCTTTCCAGAATTTTGAATGGCCCAACGTAACGTGGATTAAGCTTGTCACGCTTCCCAAAGCTGTCACACCCCGACTTTCCACGTGTCACCGGTGGGCCCGGTGGGGAGTATCGTGACGTGGTTGGCAACATAATAGTCAAACAACACAATATATATGAATGCACAGCGGAAGCAAAAGATAAATTATATTACATTCCAAATATAAAGTAATATCCAGTATTACAACGGAAAGTAAAGGATCCACATGCGGATCTTAATACATATCATTTGTTCAACAGACTTTAGACGCCTAGAACTTGCAAGATTCCTTATTAGCGCCCTGAGCTTCCAGCCAATTACGTTCAGTACCTGTCACTTAACCTTTTTGGAAAATACGTCAGTTTTCACTGGTAAATACACTCAACCGACTCATTTGAAAAGAGTTTAAGAAAATTGATTTGAATGCACATGGCACAAAATATCCTTTATAATTTGATTAAAATGCACAGAGGCAAAATTAACCCTTTTAACTTGGAACAATTATAGTTATAACCTTGTATACAGATTTACATATTCGTTATACGTTCAGGGCCCGATGTAGAAACCGAGTCAGATTAACAGACACACCACAAGTATAGGCCCACAAGGAAGTGAGATACCGTTATTACTTAAGTAACTGTCAAGTGTATGCCTACACCCCGTACTTAAGACGTGGCCATTTTATAATACAATGATGTCAAGGATATCCGAGACATGGTCATTAACCCCTAAAGGTCTTTATTTCAAACAATACAGATTAAACCGGGTTACCTCAATAATTTAACCATAATAAGATTAAATATTCAATACCCGACCAAGCGGTATTATAATACCGTATTCCAAGCCCGTATAGGGAAAATAAGTTAAGAGTATTTACCTAAGCTAGCTCCTGTCTTAAATAGCAAGAATTTAATAACTCAGCCGTATTCACTTAAGTAAGCGTAGGTACCATTTACCGGAAGGCTCTAGTCTGGAATGATGGTATAAATAACTAATTAGAATGCTAACGGGTCTTTAATTAAGCCTAAGCTTAGACCGGTTAGTCTTACGGGAAGATACGGTTCGTACGCACAATTAAGCGAAGACCGGAATAGAATGTGATTTAAACCCGACATGTTCAGAGACTTGTCTTATATGGGTATTTCATACACATTCTGGATTTTGAGATAAAACCAATAGGGTTTGACCCGTTTCGGCTAATTTATGTAAACTTGTTACATAAACCGAACCGTACGCGTAATAAGCGTGACGGGTATTCGTGAGAGTCATATACAGGTTTCCTAAGTTAATTATGCCTCAAATATGTTGTGACATCAGTAAGATGTCTTTCATTATGCCCGAAACGAATTTAAACACAAACTATGCCCCGTAGGGGTAGTTTGGTCATTTTTAGAGGTTGTAAAAGAGTTTAGTGTTAACCTGAGTTACAGGTCTGATGTAATCAGAAAATATACTCAATTTTCCAAGTTATATCAGTAGGTTAAAGTATATATGTGAAATTTATCAATTATAACCAAACTATGCACCGTAGGGGCATTTTGGTAATTTCACATAAGCCGAAAAACTCAAAACCGAAGTCTGAGTTAAACAACCTTTGCTTAATGTTAAAATATTATAACCTACCTCAAATATCAGTAGGTATCAACCTTAGTATGTTTAAAATAGTTCTAGTACATACTACGCGCTAAAAACGCTTAATTAGGCGATTAGAAGCCGTTTCCAGGTTCTATATAGAAATCTGATATTTTTATATTTACGGAGGTTTAAAATAATTTATTTAGCATATCTAATCAGTAGCAAAAGGTTTGGAGTCGTGTAGATATGTAAAACTCATTTTATGGCCCGTAAGGGCAAAACCGACATTTACCGGATTAAGCCTACGACTATGAGTTATGCTCAGCCTAAAATTAATTAAAAATCTTTAAAATTCCCAAAATAATATATTACATCAGTGGGTAAAGATTTTGATATCAAAAAGTAGGCTTAACTAGGCTATACGCTAATTACGCCATTTTATTAACAGAAAGCTTTCATTTTACGCTAACGAGCATAACTCTCAATCTCCACCTCAAACTGATGTCAAACTTTGCATACAAGTTTATATATCAGTGACTAAGGTTTCTACTCTTTTATATTTCCAAAAATCACGTTTTATGGTAATAAGGGCATAATGGTCAACATATGAGCAATTAACGGAATCATGCGTATTAATCGGTTAACTAATGAACCATGGTGTATAATCACAGAGGGTTATACTAGCATGTAACCTGGTCCAAATGAAGCTGTTAGGTATTTCTAAATCACACCAAAACGGGTCAGAACTGAAAGTCAAACTATGCGACTTTCGGTTCCGAACCGGGTCTAAACAGTAAATTGTCGGATTGAACATGTTTAGACATGTTCTTACACTAATTACCAAGTTATATTAATGATCAAACAGGTTGCACGCCTTCTGGATTGCTAATTATGCGTTTTATGCTTCTGTTGACTTTTTATAAACAAGTTTGACCCGACATTTGACCTAGTTAGAGTGATAATCAGGGGGAACCCTTTTGAGGGTTTATTACCCACATAATTACCAACTTATAAATACTTTTGATTCGACTAATCACTGGACCATTAGTGATTAATCTTAAAGTCAACCGTTAATTACGACGGTTTGACTTTTAAGCTAAAACTAAGCTAAAACTTAATCAAGAAAGGTTTAGCAAACTTACCAAGGTCCTATGCATGAAATGTGATCACTTGAGGCTGCTTGGGAGCTCCAGAATTGATCAGGAATGCAAATGAAGGTGTGAGGAACAATGTTGCAACTTATGGTCTTTATATAGTGATTTAAACACCACAAGAAGTTGACAAGCAAGTCTATCACTGACCATAAGTCATCAACATGTGTCCCTAAGTGTCTAGGGGTTGTTTAGGGTTCTCTTGGAAGTGTTTGAGGGCAACAAATGACGTTTAGAAGGCTGAACAGGCGACAAAAACGTTTTTCTGCATCTGGGCAAGCCAGGCGGCCCGCGTAAGGATCTTTAAAGGGTCACGCGGCCCGCTTGGGCCTTCTGATCAGAATTAAACATTTTCAAGTTTTTTGCATTTTGTCCCTTGGTTCTTCGAAAGGTCAACTAAGCTTATTTCTTGCAATTTGACCCCTTCTTATTTACCTACAAGGGCTTTAGGACTTATACCCACTTTGCCAAGTCCCTGGACACTTTTGGTTAACCCGAAAAGTCATAACTTTCAACGTTAACGCTTTAACCCCTCGCATACGAATTTTGATCATAACTTTCTCATACGGTAACGAAACTTTATGAAATTTATATCGTGCATTCTAGTGAGCATAATTAACCGTTACAAAGCTTCGGGTTTGTTAAAAGGTCACTCAGAGGTATAACTTAAACATGTTGACACATTTAACCCCTGTAGTTTGTAATCTCTCACTTTTAGCTTCGTATGATCCATGATTTATTCGTTTGATGGTATAAACATTATGTAGGGTTAATGTACAATATATTTATTCACTGTTGTCATTTAGAACTCGTATTTTCATATACTTTTCAAGTTTGTCAACTTTAGACCCTCTAGGGTATTCTTTCAAACGTTCAAGCTTATGGCACGTGTCAATACATGATAGGACGTGAATTTTCGAGGTGTTACATCCTCACCCCCTAAAAAGAAATCTTGACCTCGAGATTTGTTAAAGTAAAGGAAGTATTTTCTGCCTTAAATTGGGCTTAATCTTCCCCCAGTACCTTTGAGCCTCTAAGGCACTACAATTGACCTTTATAATAGGCACAGGTATCTTTTTGGAGCTTCTAATCATGTCGATCCTCAATCGACACAGGTTGCTCATACTATCAAAGTTCTGCATATCATTATGTGATAGTGCTTTTCGACTTATTGGTGACACGTCGCTAACTCATTAGTGCGGGTCACATTGCGCGCTCCACCAAGCCCCTTAATTATGTCTTGGCTCGTAAGCTATTTGATCTTGATACATTCGATTTCCTTCGAATGATTCTATATTCTCGAAGCTTAACTAGCCCGATAGTTTAACAAATTTAGCACACCCTTCCAGGGTGATATCTATTGTTGAACCTTATTCCTTAACAAGAATTTAGGAGGTTTGCTATTTTCATTAATCCTTAATTTTCTGCCGAATACTGGCATCTTACAGATGATTATGAATTTGCGTGATCTTATTGGGCGTTTCTAATGCAACATTCAGATCCTGATGATTGGACTTACCAATCTATTGTCCTATCAATGGACGTTTAACATTCCATTTATACAAGGTCTTCAAAGGAGCAGCCTTGATGCTTATATATATCAACTATTATAGAAAGTTTATCTTAAGGTGAGATGGTTATCCCAACCGTTGCTTAAAACTATTATTAAAGAATAGCTAATCCTTATAGTTAGTTGAATAATTCGACGATCCTGAGTAGCTGATGGAAATTCTTAATCATTGCCTAGTTAGGGTTGCGGTAATAATGCATAAGCAAAAAGAACCGTCTTTCATAATTTACTATACCAAATTCCCAGGATATTGAGTTTGGCTTTATGAATCTATATCTTAAAACTTACTTAACCAGGGTTTTCGATTCTACCAATAATGGTACTAGTTGTCTTAGAGATTTCATAATAATGCAGCCCTAAATGGGATATTAAACTTAACTCTACCTGCTTCCCAGGGGTAAACAGGGTAATCTTAGGAGAAGATAATCAAGGTACAAGGAGGTTACAGAGATTTCCATATCTCAGGCTCCAGTTCACTCATCATTGCTTGTGTCAAATAAGTGACACATTTATGTTACTAGTCCACGAATTCCTTAATCGGGAATATTTACTTGGACAATTTCATTCTGGATATCTTCTTTGAATACTATTAGTTGACTTTAGTACCATATAATCATTGGGATATCTTTGTGGTTCCATGCATTAAACCTCCATACTGATCAGTCATGGAAGCAATCTATGGAACTTATTAAGATACACCAATCCTCATATAGTGCTTTTGTCATACATTGGTATTCGAAATCAGTAGAGATCAAAGAGATATCAATTTCATATGATGATGTACTTTATCTATAGAGAGGGTACATTAGAATTTTCTACGGTTTACTATTGTAGTATCAATAGCATGCGTCGCATCATAAATGGCGCGATTGACTGTTGTCTTATCCGAGTTTATCATACTCGAGATTTAGTTCCTATTACTAGATGAATCATTTACTTAGTTGCAATCCAACATCTGCTATTCATCACCCTGATGGCCTTAACATATACTAACCATGGTTTCATCAAATTATACCGGCCAATAAGGCACTAATATTCTTAATGAACGTTATTTTAAGAATATATCAATATCACTTAGCCTAGGTCACAAAAGACCATCAATGGCTTTTAAGGGTTGGACCTAGTCCATCACCTTTTTGACAGGGGATCAAAAGTCACATCTGTCTTTATTATACTGATGAATTTGGACAGTTTGAAAGTTTGCCATAAGGGTATCAGAAAAGAGCGATTCCTAATAGATATAAAATATCAATCTAGGATTTGTTGGAGCATTTTCTAAAGTATCACCGGTCACTTTCTACCTCGCATTAAATGACCGGAGTCTTAATCAGGCGGAGACAACAGTTCTCAACATTTATCATTCATTATAGAATCATATGTGCCAGTATCAAATAATTTCTGCATAAACTGCTTGATATGGAAAGGTACCTGTTATATAGTTATCATTCTGCACCATCTCTTAGGCGTTCATCTGATTCCTAGGGCAGTTGGTCTTGATATGCCCCTTCTCGTTGCAACCATAACATGTTGCATCTTTTAACTTCTTGCAATCCAGGGTTTTATGTTCCTTTGACTTGCAAATTCCACACGGTAGAGGCTGAGACTCAAATCTGCATTTCCCAAGATGGTATTTCCTACAAGTTTCGCACCTGGTCTTCTCTCCCGACTGCTGGCTGTCTCTCTTAAACCCGGAACTCTTCTTATCTTCAGAATTCCTCTTCCTATCGGAGCGATGAGAATTCTCATCCTCCCTTTTACGCTTTCCATCTTTAGAGGCTTTGGCAGCCTTGTTTCTGACCACATCGAGTGTGAGAGATAGCGACAGATCTGCCGCTGACCTGAATGTAGTAGGTCTTGAAGCCTTAACACTGGCTTTGATTTCTGGGGCTAAACCCCCGATGAAGCGAGCAATTCTCTTGGGTTCTGGTGTTACTAGGTAAGGAACCAGTCTGGACAGGGTATTGAAACGGGTGAGGTATGCTTGACAATCTAAGTTTGTCATCACCAATGATAAGAAATCTGATTCGATTCTTTCGACCTCGTGTTGAGGGCAGTAGTTCTCCATAATGAGAGCAACAAACTGTTCCCATGACATGTTGTAAAGTGGGATCTTCCCAGCAGCTTGAATGAGAGCCTTCCACCACGCTAGCGCCTCTCCCTTGAATGATTGGGATACATACTTCACTACATCCCTCTCAGCACAACCGCTGATATCGACAACCGTGTCCATTTCATCCAACCAGACCATACAATCAATTGCCCCTTTCTCCCCAGTGAAATCCCGGGGTTTGCAGGAAACAAAATATTTGTAGGTACAAGACTTGGTACGCGGTTCATTATCGAACACTATCCTCTTGGATGGAACACTGTGTTCATTAGATGAATGTCGATCGTCATTCTTCTTTGGTTCCTCTTTCTTAGAGGGCGGCTTGTTATGCGGCTCTGAATGAGTTTTAGGGACAGACTTAGAATGGGGTACAAATGAGGCTTTACTATGTGTCTCACTGTACTCCTTAAATTGCTCCTCTACAGCTTTAGATACAGTTGTATCAATCAGTGAGCGAAGTTCTCCTTTGGTTATGTTAATCCTCTCATCATCGCGGTTTTCCAAAGGATGACTGTTCTCTTCCTCTGACCTAGCCATGTAGCTTTAATTGCTACATAAAAATTAAACAAGGACAAGGTTTATACGGAAGTTTATACAGTCTTGTCGTTTTAAACGATTTATTAACCATGGTAATATAAACCATATTGGTTAATTTGTTAGTTACATTCAATTAGCATTTTCATTATAATTTATCCTAGTTATAAAAACATTAAGGATATTAAGGTGGCGCAAAGGCCTAGTCACATGGACAGTTTTAAATTTACAAGCCATGATTTCAGAGAATCAAGGCATTAGGTTTGAATTAAAGTTCATTACCTTTTCTTGACAGGGAGTTGTAGGCTACCTCTGTCTTTAGTCTCGGAGGACATTAACTATAGCTCGTAGGCATTTCCCTTCTAAGGGATGTTTATAACATGATCATCTTCATTTGATGATAGTAGTCAGGATTGCATTGATCATACAGACTAATAGGCTTGAGCATAGCTCACCACCATAGACAAGGAATCATAAAGATCAAATGTCAATGTCGTAAATGGACAATCCATTATAGCCCGTAGGCAAAACATCACTAGGATGTTATATTATATTAGTCATGATCGCATTGATCATATAGACTATTAGGCTTGAGCATAGCTCACCACCTTAGACAAGGAATCATAAAGATTACAATGTCAGTGTCTCAAATGGGCACTACATTATAGCCCGTAGGCATTATTTTACCAATGTACGGTCATAATATGATCATCTTAATTGATGATCTAAACCCATGATTCAGAGATCATTAAGTTGGGTTAGTGATCTTTTTTTTTTTTTTTTTAAGAATCCATATATAAAAATGACGTGTGTGATTTTTAACGAATCACGTCTGCCAGGAGTGTTAACATATTTACAGATGTTAACAGGGATTCGAATCTTTTAAACAGGTCTTACCATCATGGCCCGGCCTTAAAATGACCCGAAGGCTAGGTTTCACTCTTAAGATTCTTATTAATATTTATCGCATGACAAATCCTAAATTGAGGTGTTAAATATGGATCTGAATCTAATTATGGAACTACCATCTTGGCCCGGTCTTAAAATGACACGTGACTAGGTCTTGTCCTTTTTAGATTTTTCCATTTTATTATAATGGTAGATCTTATAATATAGGAATGATAATTTAAACATAATCGTTCCTTTAAAATTTAAACAGGTATATGGTTGTCCTAAATGGGACTTCTAATAAAAATGACTTGCCCATGCAAAGGCTAATCAGAAAAATAATCAAGGAAGTAATTAAAAGACAATGAAACAAATTGGAATTTGTCCTATGTTCTTGTCTAGACTCAAGAATGTGCAACTGTCTAACTGAGATTAAACGCAAAAGGCTAGCGTTTAATTCACTCAGTGTTGGCTATGATACCAACCTGTCACAACACGAATTTCCACGTGTCACCGGTGGGCCCGGTGGGGAGTATCGTGACGTGGTTGGCAACATAATAGTCAAACAACACAATATATATGAATGCACAGCGGAAGCAAAAGATAAATTATATTACATTCCAAATATAAAGTAATATCCAGTATTACAACGGAAAGTAAAGGATCCACAGGCGGATCTTAATACATATCATTTGTTCAACAGACTTTAGACGCCTAGAACTTGCAAGATTCCTTATTAGCGCCCTGAGCTTCCAGCCAATTACGTTCAGTACCTGTCACTTAACCTTTTTGGAAAATACGTCAGTTTTCACTGGTAAATACACTCAACCGACTCATTTGAAAAGAGTTTAAGAAAATTGATTTGAATGCACGTGGCACAAAATATCCTTTACAATTTGATTAAAATGCACAGAGGCAAAATTAACCTTTTTAACTTGGAACAATTATAGTTATAACCTTGTATACAGATTTACATGTTCGTTATACGTTCAGGGCCCGATGTAGAAACCGAGTCAGATTAACAGACACACCACAATTATAGGCCCACATGGAAGTGAGATACCGTTATTACGTAAGTAACTGTCAGGTGTATGCCTACACCCCGTACTTAAGACGTGGCCATTTTATAATACAATGATGTCAAGGATATCCGGGACATGGTCATTAACCCCTAAAGGTCTTTATTTCAAACAATACAGATTAAACCGGGTTACCTCAATAATTTAACCATAATAAGATTAAATATTCAATACCCGACCAAGCGGTATTATAATACCGTATTCCAAGCCCGTATAGGGAAAATAAGTTAAGAGTATTTACCTGAGCTAGCTCCTGTCTTAAATAGCAAGAATTTAATAACTCAGCCGTATTCACTTAAGTAAGCGTAGGTACCATTTACCGGAAGGCTCTAGTCTGGAATGATGGTATAAATAACTAATTAGAATGCTAACGGGTCTTTAATTAAGCCTAAGCTTAGACCGGTTAGTCTTACGGGAAGATACGGTTCGTACGCACAATTAAGCGAAGACCGGAATAGAATGTGATTTAAACCCGACATGTTCAGAGACTTGTCTTATATGGGTATTTCATACACATTCTAGATTTTGAGATAAAACCAATAGGGTTTGACCCGTTTCGGCTAATTTATGTAAACTTGTTACATAAACCGAACCGTACGCGTAATAAGCGTGACGGGTATTCGTGAGAGTCATATACAGGTTTCCTAAGTTAATTATGCCTCAAATATGTTGTGACATCAGTAAGATGTCTTTCATTATGCCCGAAACGAATTTAAACACAAACTATGCCCCGTAGGGGTAGTTTGGTCATTTTTAAAGGTTGTAAAAGAGTTTAGTGTTAACCTGAGTTACAGGTCTGATGTAATCAGCAAATATACTCAATTTGCCAAGTTATATCAGTAGGTTAAAGTATATATGTGAAATTTATCAATTATAACCAAACTATGCACCGTAGGGGCATTTTGGTAATTTCACATAAGCCGAAAAACTCAAAACCAAAGTCTGAGTTAAACAACCTTTGCTTACTGTTAAAATATTATAACCTACCTCAAATATCAGTAGGTATCAACCTTAGTATGTTTAAAATAGTTCTAGTACATACTACGCGCTAAAAACGCTTAATTAGGCGATTAGAAGCCGTTTCCAGGTTCTATATAGAAATCTGATATTTTTATATTTACGGAGGTTTAAAATAATTTATTTATCATATCTAATCAGTAGCAAAAGGTTTGGAGTCGTTTAGATATGTAAAACTCATTTTATGGCCCGTAAGGGCAAAACCAACATTTACCGGATTAAGCCTACGACTATGAGTTATGCTCAGCCTAAAATTAATTAAAAATCTTTAAAATTCCCAAAATAATATATTACATCAGTGGGTAAAGATTTTGATATCAAAAAGTAGGCTTAACTAGGCTATACGCTAATTACGCCATTTTATTAACATAAAGCTTTCATTTTACGCTAACGAGCATAACTCTCAATCTACACCTCAAACTGATGTCAAACTTTGCATACAAGTTTATATATCAGTGACTAAGGTTTCTACTCTTTTATATTTCCAAAAATCACATTTTATGGTAATAAGGGCATAATGGTCAACATATGAGCAATTAACGGAATCATGCGTATTAATCGGTTAACGAATGAACCATGGTGTATAATCACAGAGGGTTATACTAGCATGTAACTTGGTCCAAATGAAGCTCTTAGGTATTTCTAAATCATACCAAAACGGGTCAGAACTGAAAGTCAAAGTGAAAGTCAAACTATGCGACTTTCGGTTCCGAACCGGGTCTAAACAGTAACTTGTCGGATTGAACATGTTTAGACATGTTCTTACACTAATTACCAAGTTATATTAATGATCAAACAGGTTGCACGCCTTCTGGATTGCTAATTATGCATTTTATGCTTCTGTTGACTTTTTATAAACAAGTTTGACCCGACATTTGACCTAGTTAGAGTGATAATCAGGGGGAACCTTTTTGAGGGTTTATTACCCACATAATTACCAACTTATAAATACTTTTGATTCGACTAATCACTGGACCATTAGTGATTAATCTTAAAGTCAACCGTTAATTACGACGGTTTGACTTTTAAGCTAAAACTAAGCTAAAACTTAATCAAGAAAGGTTTAGCAAACTTACCAAGGTCCTATGCACGAAATGTGATCACTTGAGGCAACTTGGGAGCTCCAGAATTGATCAGGAATGCAAATGAAGGTGTGAGGAACAATGTTGCAACTTATGGTCTTTATATAGTGATTTAAACACCACAAGAAGTTGACAAGCAAGTCTATCACTGACCATAAGTCATCAACATGTGTCCCTAAGTGTCTAGGGGTTGTTTAGGGTTCTCTTGGAAGTGTTTGAGGGCAACAAATGACGTTTAGAAGGCTGAACAGGCGACAAAAACATTTTTCTGCATCTGGGCAAGCCAGGCGGCCCGCGTAAGGATCTTTAAAGGGTCACGCGGCCCGCTTGGGCCTTCTGATCAGAATTAAACATTTTCAAGTTTTTTGCATTTTGTCCCTTGGTTCTTCGAAAGGTCAACTATGCTTATTTCTTGCAATTTGACCCCTTCTTATTTACCTACAAGGGCTTTAGGACTTATACCCACTTTGCCAAGTCCCTGGACACTTCTGGTTAACCCGAAAAGTCATAACTTTCAACGTTAACGCTTTAACCCCTCGCATGCGAATTTTGATCATAACTTTCTCATACGATAACGAAACTTTATGAAATTTATATCGTAGATTCTAGTGAGCATAATTAACCGTTACAAAGCTTCGGGTTTGTCAAAAGGTCACTCAGAGGTATAACTTAAACATGTTGACACATTTAACCCCTGTAGTTTTTAATCTTTCACTTTTAGCTTCGTATGATCCATGATTTATTCATTTGATGGTATAAACATTATGTAGGGTTAATGTACAATATATTTATTCACTGTTGTCATTTAGAACTCGTATTTTCATATACTTTTCAAGTTTGTCAACTTTAGTCCCTCTAGGGTATTCTTTCACACGTTCAAGCTTATGACACGTGTCAATACATGATAGGACGTGAATTTTCGAGGTGTTACAAAAGCGCACCACACCCTTCCAGGGTGAAACTTTCAATAGAACACGATCGCCTACAGTGAACTCCAAGGGTTTCCTCTGCTTGTCAGCGTAGCATTTCTGGCGACCACTTGTTGCCACCATACGATTTCTGATCTGAACAATCTTCTCAGAGGTTTCAAGTACAAGTTCTGGGCCTGTGATTTGGCTGTCACCCACTTCAGCCCAACAAAGCGGAGATCGGCATTTCCGTCCGTACAATGCCTCGAACGGAGCTGCCTGAATACTGGAATGGTAACTATTATTGTAGGAAAACTCTACCAATGGCAGCTGTCTTTCCCAATCTTTACCAAAATCGATCACACATGCTCGCAACATATCTTCAAGTTTCTGGATGGTTCGCTCACTTTGACCATCCGTCTGAGGGTGATAAGCAATACTCATGTCAAGACGTGAGCCAAATGATTTGTGCATCGCTTGCCACAAATCTGATATGTAACATGGATCACGATCCGAGATGATAGAGGTTGGCACCCCATGCCTAAAAACCACCTCTTTTAAGTAAATGCTAGCAAGTTGCGAAAACTTGTCAGTTTCCATGATCACAAGGAAGTGTACTGATTTTGTGAGACGATCAACGATCACCCAAATGGTATCATTTCCATTTTGATTTCTAGGTAGACCAGTGACGAAATCCATGGCGATCTGTTCCCATTTCCACGTGGGTATTTCTGGTTGCTGAAGCAAACCAGATGGTTTCTGGTATTCCACCTTAACTTTCGCGCAAGTCAAGCATTTGCTCACATACGTCGCTATATGAGCCTTTATGCCCGGCCACCAGTACAAGACTTTTAGGTCCTGATACATCTTATCAGAACCCGGGTGAATAGAGTATCGAGACTTTTGTGCTTCGTCCACCACAAGCTCTCTGATGTTACCATATGAAGGGACCCATATTCGCTCCATGAAATAGCGAATACCGTCAGATTTCGTTACGAGTTGCTTTTCCATGCCCCGCATGGATTCAGCTGGGAGATTCTCATTTTTGAACGCTTCAGTCTGGGCAGAACGAATCTTGTCAGGAAGATTGGAGTGAATGGTGAGCTGCAAAGCTCGAACATGTTTAGGTTTCGTTTCCATCTGACTAAGGGCATCAGCTACTATGTTGGGTTTGCCTGGATGGTACTTGATTGCACAGTCGTAATCATTTAGGAGCTCCACCCAGCGACGCAGTCGCATGTTCAACTCTTTCTGGTCGAAGATGTGCTAAAGGCTCTTGTGGTCGGTATAAATAGTGCATTTAGTACCGTACAAGTAGTGCCTCCAGATTTTTAGCGCAAAGACCACGACTCCCAACTCCAAGTCGTGAGTTGTGTAATTCATCTCGTGAATCTTCAACTGTCAGGAAGCGTAAGCTATCACTTTCTCACGTTGCATCAGTAAGCAACTGAGACCTTGAATAGAAGCATCACAGTACACCACAAAATCATTGGTACCCTCGGATAAGGACAAGATTGGCGTAATGCAGAGTTTTTGTTTCAAAAGCTGGAAGGCGTCTTCCTTTTTTGTCCCCCAGGAATACACGACCCCTTTCTGTGTCAATGCGGTAAGAGGTTGAGCGATCCTTGAAAAATCTTTAATAAATCTGCGGTAGTATCCTGCGAGACCAAGAAATTGTCGCACCTCCATAGGAGTCTTCGATGAAGCCCAATTCTTGATGGAATCTATTTTAGCTGGGTCCACATGTATTCCCAACTCGTTGACTATGTGACCGAGAAAGTGTACTTCCTGAATCCAGAAGTCGCACCTAGAGAATTCCGCGTATAGTTACTCCTTCCTCAGAAGCTCCAAGATCAGACGCAAGTGTCACTCATGGTCCTCCTTGCTCTTAGAGTAGATCAGGATGTCATCGATAAACACAATGACGAAATCGTCTAGATAGGGGTTGCACACTCGGTTCATGAGATCCATGAAAACTGCTGGAGCATTAGTTAACCCGAATGGCATAACCAGAAACTCGTAATGGTCGTACCGTGTCCGAAAAACCGTTTTAGGGACATCCTCCTCTCGGACTCTCATCTGATGATAGCCCGATCTTAAGTCGATTTTTTAATAGAAGCTTGACCCTTGCAACTGGTCAAACAGATCATCGATGCGTGGTAGTGGATAGCGGTTCTTGACTGTCACCTTGTTAAGTTCACGGTAGTCGATACACATACGAAAGGACCCGTCTTTCTTCTTCACTAATAGAACTAGGTCGGATAAAGCCCCTATCCAACAGTTCTTGAAGTTGATTAAACAGTTCTTGGAACTCCCCTGGTGCAAGACGATAAGGAGCACGAGCGATCGGGGCTGCTCCTGGCGTAAGATCAATCTGAAATTCCACCTAACGGTGTGGTGGTAAACCTGGAAGTTCTTCGGGAAATACATCAGGAAACTCACGGACAACCGGTAGATCTTCAATCTTCCTTTCCTCAGGCTGAGTGTTGGTGACAAGTGCTAGAATAGCAAGATAGCCCTTCCGTAAACACTTCTGGGCTTTCATAGTGAAATGATGCCAACCATTGCACCACTTCCCTGACCTTGAACAGACAACAGTTCCCAACTAGGGAGAGGTATGCGTACAATCTTCTCTTTATAGAGTATATCGGCGCGGTGCTTGGACAACCAGTCCATACCAACGACCATATCAAAACTACCAAGAGTAACAGGAAGAAGGGCAATGTTGAACACTTGACCTAAGAGATCGAGTTTACACCCTAAATGAACATGTGAGGCTTCAATTGACTTGCCATCAGCCAATTCTACAACGTGTTTGGTTTCGAGAGGTGTTGGAGTTAACCCTAACTGTCGACTGAACCCCAAAGACACATAACTCCAATCGGCACCAGAGTCGAATAATACAGAAGTGAAAATGTTGTTCATAGGAAACGTACCAGTCACCACATTGCCATCGTTCCTAGCATCACCGGCTCCAATCGTAAATACCCGTCCACGTGCACTATTACCACCATTATTTCCGTTGTTGTTGTTCCCAGCATTGTTGTTGTTATTCTGGCGATTGTTATTCCCATTTTTATTGGCATTCTGATTCAACTAAGGGTAATCCCTCTTGATGTGGCCCTCATCCCCGCACTGAAAACATCCCCTCCGGTTACCTCGGTTTTATTGGGGTTGTTGCCTTTGTTGCTGTTGCGGCTGCTGTTGCTGCTGTTGTTGATACCGCGGTTGCTGTTGCTTTGGAAACGGAGCCCTACAATCCTTTGCCATATGCCCCACTTTATCACACCTATGGCAGGCTCGGGTCCACAGTCCACGGTGATGATAGTTACACTTGCTACACTTTCCAGGCCTTCCCGCGTAGGAGCCTTGGTTCAGGTTACTGCTCTGGTTTTGATTAACAGAAGACGTCTGGCTGAAACTACGACTGTTGTTGTTGTCTGGCTTCTTCTGTGATTGGTTTGAGTTGGACACCTTGTCCACACCGTTCCACTTACACTTGTTATCAGTAACGGGAGTCGTAGTAGTAGTAGCAGCAACACGTGGATGTAGCGAGCCACACTCAACTTCCTGGTCGATGATCTTGTGAGCTAAACAGATGATTCGTGGCAAATTATCAAGATTTGCAGCAGTAACTAAGCCCTTAACTTCTAGCGCTAAGCCGTTGATGTACAGCTCGATTCTCCGGTGTGGTGGTCGTGATAAGTTAGGACACATGTTTGCAAGCTCGTGAGATCGTTTCATGTAGGCCTCGATCTCAGACCCCACCATCTTCAAGTTGTAGTATTCATTTTCCAACTTCTGAATTTCGTCACGAGGACAGTACTCCTCCCGTATCAACTCCTTGAAGTTGTCCCATGTAGTTGCATTTGCCATTTCGATGCCTAACATCTGCACCTTGGCTTTCCACCAGGTTAAGGAACCATCCTCTAGTGTGCCTGTAGCATACTTCATCCTGTCCCCAGCTGGACAATTACAAATAGAAAAAACTGACTCGGCTTCTCGAACCAACGGAGTAGTCCCACTGCTCCTTCGGTTTCGCTAAATGTCTAGGGCTTACAATCCATGAATGTTTTAAACGTACAAGTAGGCGGATTGTTTTGGTTCTGGTTTGCAGGTTGACCTGAAGACGAAAGAATATACAACGCACGAGTGAGAGTCAAACACACGCCACATGAATAAAGAGCGTTTCGTTTGAATATACCAGCCTGTTGAGCTGCTAAGGCTTCAGCCACGCAGGTATTGATCAAGTCAGTCAGTTCCACCTGGGACATAACAATGTTGCCACGTCCATCGCCGCGGCCACCACCACGTCCACCGTTACATCCACCACGTCGGTTCATGATTCTACATTCAAGAAAAGAGTGGAAACGGTAAGGATCGCGATTGAGTAGAACTCAACCTTCGCTATGACTTCTATGAGTTATTGTACACTACCATTAATTCGGATAATGGAACATAACCCCTTTCACACTTGTTAAGCCTCATTGGGACTCACATGCACCCTACACTTTTATTAGGTGCACCCACAATAATAATGCAGTTTGCATGTTTATCTCAGCTCCTCTTAATTCGTGCTAAAATGTTTCTCAGATTCGAGTGATAAGACAAATTATATCACAAAAGTAAGCATCACGAAAGTCTAGAGAGTATGTCGCACTCTCAAAACGTCACAACATAAGCAAGCAACACATGTAATCATATCGTAGTGCTAAGCATGCTGTCGTATGCAATATCATAAGTAAATGTATACTAGGTAGGCAGTGCATAAAGTAAATGAAAGACGAACCTTGCAATCTGGAGCTGAGTGTCATGGTCGATTTCAGAACTGTTCGGTTATAGTCTGGTTTTTATAAAAACGTTTTAAAACTTAGTTCGCTATAGCCAGTGGCTCTGATACCAAACTGTCACACCCCCAAAATACCACATGCGGAAACCCCCGCGAGGCGTGTGACGTACCAGGATCCAGCCACTAATCACATTGAACTAATAACGAGATATTAAATAAAAGTTCCCATTCATTAAGATAATATAATTCAAAACATAACTTAAAACCCAACATGTTTAGCGGAAGCATAAATCATTGTTTAAGTATTTCAAAACCCAAGTGTATGAAAATAAATAGACTTGTCTCGTGTTTCCATATATCTCGACGCATGACCACTCCAGCAATCCTAGACAGCAAGTTCCATATCCAAGAATCTAACGACCTGCAAGCATGCAGACAAGTGTATCAGCATAACGTTGGCGAGTTCACAGTTTTGTAAAACGTTTAATTGCCAAGTATTAGTTTAAAAGCATGTTGATATTAACTCGAGTACCGCAAGATGGCGTCAGTTTGGGTGCCAAACCTAATAGCGCTATCAACTAATAACCTCGTTGCCTCCCCGGCAACCAGTTCGGTAGTAGATGGGACTTAAGTGATAGTTATGAGTGTATATCCAACATCGAATTTACCCGTTTGTCCCTCCCCGGGATGCATGCTTGTGAAAAGGAGTAAGTGAACTCACCTTTGATTGCTCGGATTAAGGAATGAAAAGAAATACGCGAGGTAGAACCGGTCAATCACGTCCTAACATGATTACCATTTAAGAGTTAATGTGTGTGCTCACACGAAAACATGAATCCTACACGTATCTAGCACGTAGCACTTAAAATATTATAATATATATATATACACAAACATGCATTCAAAGTGTCACTATTCGAAATAGCGACCACATGTTCGTCACAAATCACATAATAATTTTTGTCACAAAATTTGGCTTTTATGTGCATTTTCGGACAATTTGCGGTGCGTTAATCGGGACCGTTCGGGCACCGGAAAGTTCCCGAAGAAGTAAAGAACGTGTCAATCGAACCAGAGACCATTGTGTCAAAATTTTGTGACCGAATTCCTTATGGATTTTCCGTGAAAAATCTTGCGCCAAACCATGATCAGATTTGACGTAATCTGTTCAGGTTTGCCGAACAATTTATTTAAAAAATATATGTGTATCCGATTGGTACAAAACCAAAAACAAAGTCACATGTCCGATCCCTAGTATCTACAGTTAAATTTTCACATTCAAACAGTAAACACATACCGAGTTATGACGCAAAACGTTCGCTGCATTTTCTGCAGAAAATGGGAGCTCATAGCAGTTTTACAAACAATTCTGCTAAAAATACCCAGACCTATCCAAAAAATACGAAACCACTTATGTTTGAAAGTTATTTCCGGATACTTGGTTTTAGACTCTGAAAGCGTAAGGTTTCGATAATTTAATGTCCCGGAATAGGCTACGCAAGTCAGCATATTTTCTGTAGAAAATCGCTGAACTGATATTTACTCGATTTAGTCACTTTTTCATGCATCCTAACAAGTTTCTAGGTGTCATAAGCGCATAACGAACTTGTGTAAACATAATACAAGGTATCTACATCAGATTGCAAAGTCGATATCACAAAAGTTCGCTTATGTAAACAGTCATACTCTATCCCATACCCACATAAAATCACAACTCATATAAGCACAAGTTCACGACACATAACATTAATCACAGCAGGTTATAAATCACTTATATCTGATTTATACCACCAAATCATCAAGTTTTAGTCTACCATCATGCAAGAAACAAAACCCTAATAATTCATATCAAGTTATTTTGATCTTAGAGCCCATCATACACAATTTTCTAACAACCTAGTCAACAAGTAGCACCACATACATCGAGAATCATCAAGAAAAACATAGAACACAGCCGTGATAACCTAACATTGGTAACCGAAATCATGCATGAACTCTTTTAATTATAGACAAAACCCAAGATACGATACCTAGTGATGATTGGGGATGGATTGTGCCTAGATGTCGACTAAGCCTTGAAACTGAATGCTTGTGAGGGTCCCTTGAGTCTTGCTCGTTTGGGCAATAGCGAAAAAAGGAGGAGAGCAAGAGTGGTAAACGCAGACTAGGGTTTTGGGTAGGGCGTAATATATACTAACATGCATACATGAACGTAACCTATTGATGTATTGTAAAATACATACTTATATCGTGTATAGTTTGTCTAGATTTCACGTTATTTCATTTAGTTTTCGTAGTTATTTCGTAGAAGTTTGATACTTTGTTTTTTACAGGTGTTTGGTTTGAAAAAGTGCTAAAAACTGTTGGAAATATGCTTAGAAGAAGCTAAGGATGAGAGTTGGAGATTGCTGGAGCTGAACACTTGTGAAAAAACGAAACTTTCTGTACAAATAGGGCCTTGGCACCACGCGATGCTCATGCTGAAGACCCTACGCACGTCGCCAAGGCTAGGAAATTGAATTCCTTGATTTTTAAGGCACCGCGTGGCGTGACACTCTTGTCCAAGACCCGTTGCGTGGCGCGACGGGGTATTTTCCGGAAATTGTTGATTTTTGTTGCTGCATGTTATCCCAAACATATATATATATACATCTTTAACTTGCACAAAAACCCTAGTTACAAATTTAAGAACCCCCAGGTGAATTCAGTAGCAGATTTTCAGTTAGTCAGAGCGTTTTGGCACACGAGAATCATTCGGTTGAAGCTTGGAGCATAGGAAAGAAGATCATTTGGGTTTTATCTCCCAATTTTCATTATTTTCTTGTTTTTCAGTACTCTGATCATGAATTCTTGTTTTGAAAGTTGTGTTTTGATTTTAGACACTATGATTCTTGGCTAAATTTCTTGAACTACCTAGGATAAGTTGAATATTTAATAAAGTTTGGATTTTTATTCGTTTATTATCGTGTGTATGGATTTTTCTTAAAAAGTAAAGAACTGTGGAACCTTTAATTTAGTGCATATGCGTATCTAGTTTTGATTATTGATTGTTTATTCGTTTCACATGAACCTTGGTGAATGTCTTTCATAGGATAGGTTTGTGTTGATTGTTCGAGTCTTTGCAGGTTCGGGTAGTCTTTGGGTAAATTGGCCAATAGCCTTAGAAACGGTAAATAAAATATAGTTAGAACTTGATATTCTGCTAATCTTGTCGCTGAGAGGCTCGAGGTTATTAATAGGTGTCGGTTTGATATATAGCTAGGATTAGGTTTTGGGAGAAATCGGTCTTAGTTCCCTAATCTTATTCGTGTCTATTAAACTAAATTAAAATCCATAGTTGCCTTAGACTTTCGCGCTGAGAGGTAGATTGTCAGATTAAGACACTTTTAAAGAAGTTAGAGGACTGAGAGGAAGTCTAACCAACCGGTAGTCAAAACAGCTCGGTATTGTCTCACAAGTTTCTTCCTGAGAAGGGTCGGGAGGTCTTAGTAGGGATTTCTTAGGGTTTAGCACATAAAGATCCCGGTTCCATACCACTTTAATTTTGAATAGAAATCCATTCCTAGTAAAATAGGATTCTAGCCTAGGTAGTCTTCATCACCACTAAGCTAAAACCCTCGTCCAAATTCGCGTCTAGTTAGTTTAGTTAATTAGTTTATTTTTAATTGAATTTTTAGGATTATTAGAAAACCCCCCTCAAATATATAAACAATTAGTTAAGTTCGTGTCAGTCTAGGTCTAGATAAAGTCTAATCAGCGTAATTAGAGAGTCTCGTGGGTTCGATACTCGGACTTACTTAGGCTATACTACATTGACCGGTACACTTGCCGGTTGTGTGGTCTAGGTTTAGAGAGTTTTAGTTATAAATTTAAAACTTAGAGAGTCTAGTTTAGGGTTTAATTTAGTTAATTTAATTAGACCACTTTTAGCACATCAAGTTTTTAGCGCCGTTGCCGGGGACTCTTGGCAATTGCGTTAATTACTTTGTTTGGATTTCATCTGATATCTTTACGTGCTATTTGTCTGTTTTGAGTCGTAGGTGTCCAAGTAATTTTAGTGTCTTTTTATTGTTAGAGTCGTCTTACTTGTTTGTTCTTGGTTTTGCAGTTAATGCCCCATACACGTTCTCAGGGACCAGTGAAGCCGCCAATCGAAAAGTCTGCCTTCTCGACATCTAGTTCGCAGGTTAGAAAATTTTCCACTTCATCTTCAACCCCTTCTGACTCTACACTTCAATCTAAACCACCAGCCTTTAACTTCACCCCGAAGTCGTCACCCCACAACTCCCCACCACCGTCCCGTTCCCATACACCTAGTCCACCACCAGTTTTCCAAATGGCCCAAAACCAAACTGTCCACCAACGTTCCACCATAGGTTTTACCGCAAACTCCCCCATCACCCTCCCCGAAATCACAAATGACAAGTCTTGGCAAATTCCCTCATACATCATGACTGCCATTAACAACTCTTGTTAGTTTCACGGTCGTGATGATGAGGATGCGCCCACCCACATCAACCGTCTCACCCTCCTTTGCAGCACCTTCGGTATCTAAGGTGTTAATCTTGATGCCCACTATCTCCAAGTCTTCCCATTCTCACTTGTTGGCCGAGCAGCCACATGGCTTGATTTGCAGCCGGCGGGTACTTTTACCACTTGGGTTGGACTTAGGGATGCCTTCCTGGCTAAGTATTTTCCACCTGCTAAGGCGTCTCGCCTTCGAGATCAGATCCATTCGTTCCGGATGGAATCTGACGAACCTTATCACTTAGCTTGGGAGAGGTTTTAAACTCTGCTCTCACGTTGTTCCCAACATGGGTTGTCTGATTGGGCATTGGTAGAAAAATTCTATAATGGTCTCACCCCCAAGTGTAAGGCATGATTCGACACCTCTGCAGGAGGCCATCTCATGGGAAAGAAATATGTGGCCAACTGCAATGATCTCTTTGAGAGCTTTGCTCATGCTGATATTGATCATAGTGCTACCAGCAGGACTTCCATTCCTGTTAGTACCACTTCCTCATCTGCCCGAGGAGTGAACCAAGTTGGCTTGGATTCAAAGGTAGCATCTCAACTTGATTATATCACCAAAGAGTTGTTAGAAATTAAGAAAAAGGGTCGATAGGTGCGAAGTTTGTAGGGGAGGTCATGATACCGTAGAGTGTCCAACACTTACCCTAGAACAGGTAGAGTACATCGCAGGTCAAAACAGGGGTCCGAGTAATCCATTTAATAATAGTAACTCTAACTAGAATAGTAATAACTTCCACTCCTCCGGTAATCCCCATGGGTTCCCATCAGGCCAATATCAAAGCAGGGGGTAGGGTTTCTATACTAGTGGGGGTTCTGGTCAGTCAGGTCAGTTTGCTAGTTCAGGTTCAGGTGGGCAATTTACAAGTGATGGGTCAAACCAAGAGGGTCAGCCTAGAAGTGAGGGGTCAACTGGTAGTTTATCTAGGATAGAGGACCTTCTTTCCCAGCTAGTAGTTAAGGACCAGGCCACCCAACGTACCTTAGAAGAACATGCCACATTCCTCAAGAATAACCATTCTAATTTCTTAGACCTTCAAACGCAAGTCGGGAACATTACACGCCAATTGCAAGAACGACCTCCCGGTCAATTTTCAGGAAACATAAAGCCGAACTCGTCTGGCATATTGAAGGCAATGTCGACCCGTAGTGGTAGGATTTTAGGAAAGGTAGCGAGACCTGAGAGTATAGAGGTAGAGGATGAGAAGCCAGTAGATGAAGAGATTGAGATGGAGGCTCTCGGTAAACTGCAACCTAGGTTAATCCCAACAAGTACCGCACACACCGGGGGGCCTCAAGTCGAGAGTAGTGTAGAAAAACGACCCACACGAATCGTTCCGTCACCCACTGTTGATCTTTCCAGTGCTCCATACCTGTCCCGTCTTAAAAACCAAACTTACTCTAAAGAGTACGGGAAATTCTTAGAGATCTTTAAGCAACTTAGAAGCCCTTCAATCTATGCCTAAGTACGCCAAATTCTTAAAGGACCTTCTAAAGCGTAAGGATAGGTTAGGAGAGGTCTCTAACATTCCCCTTAGTGGAGGGTGTTCCGCCTTAGTTTTGATCAAGGTCCCGGAAAAATTGACGGATCCGGGCCTTTTCACCATCCCATGCTTGTTCGGGAGTGATACCGAGTGTAGGGCCCTAGCCGATTTAGGCGCAAGTATAAACCTCATGCCATATTCCATGTACGAGAGGTTAGGTCTAGGAGAGTTATCCCCTACACGCATGTCTTTGTCCTTAGCCGATAGATCAGTGAAGTATCCACGTGGCATAGTCGAAAACATTCTAGTTAAAGTTGACAAATTCGTCTTTCCCGTAGACTTTGTCATTCTTGATATGGAAGCTGATGAGAAAGTTCCTATCATTCTGGGACGCCCATTCTTATGTACCGCCAAGGCCATCATTGATGTTTTCGACGGTAAAATCACACTCCAAGTAGGTGAGGAGAGTCACTTTCGAGATAGACGTTCTATGGAACATCCTAGCTATTCCGACGATCATAGTAGTCCTTGTCATTCGGTCTATTTCATAGAGTCTTTCCTATCATGTGTCGACCATTGCTTTGACTATATTAGCGGAGCCGATCTAGTAGGGGATAGGGTAGATGAGGTAGTCGAGGAAGTAGAGGAAATTGTGAGTGAGAATGAGGAAGGGGACGAGACTGATTGGGTCCTAGAAGTGTTAGAGTTGAGTGAAGTGAAAAGCGAGATCGAGAGTACACCCGTAGAGAAACCCGCCCCATTAGATCTTAAGGTTCTCCCATCCCACTTAGAGTATGCTTTCCTTGGTGAGGGATCCGATTTTCCCGTCATTATTTCATCTAAGTTAGAGGAGGAGGAAAAGGGTAGGTTATTAGGGGTGTTGAGAGAGAATAGGGAGGCCATTGCATGGCGACTTTCGGATATCAAGGGCATAAGCCCCGCCTATTATACCCACCGGATACTCATGGAAGATGATTATAAGCCGGTGGTGCAACCTCAATGGCGCCTTAATCCGAACATGCAAGAGGTTGTTAAGAAGGAAGTGCTCAAGTTGTTAGATGCCGGGGTGATATACCCTATTTCGACTCACCGTGGGTTAGTCCGACCCAAGTTGTCCCAAAGAAGGGCGGGATGACGGTGATCATGAATGAAAAGAACGAATTAATCCCTTCTCGTACCGTTACCGGTTGGCGTGTGTGCATCGACTACCGCAAGTTGAATGACGCCACCAGGAAAGACCATTTCCCCTTGCCATTCATTGACCAAATGTTGGAGCCTTTAGCGGGTCAACAGTTGTTTCTCGATGGATTTTGGGTTATTTTCAGATCCCCATCGCACCGGAGGATCAAGATAAAACGACATTCACATGCCCCTACGGCACTTATGCGTATCGCCGCATGCCTTTTAGGTTATGCAACGCTCCGGCTACATTCCAAAGATGCTGATGTGCGTGAAGTGTGTTATGGTTTTAATGTTTATTTTAAGCCCTTTTACACTTTCTTTAGCCAAGTTTTAAATTTATAAAACACGATATTTACTAACACTAAACACACATATGGGCAAGTGCACCCATCGTGAGCGTAGTATAGTGTTGGTAAGATACCGAGGTCGTCCAAGGACACAAGAGCTTTTAGTACCGGTTTATCCTCAACGTCTAATCAAATCAAAAGTTTAGAAAAAAGGTTTTAAACTAAGAAAATAAAAACTAACTAAAATACTGAAAAATAAAAATAAAAACAGATAGACAAGATGAATCACTTGGCTCCGACTCGTTTTTAGTGTAACCTTTGATTATTTCCGCACTTTTGCACTTTATTAAGATATTATCTTAGTTATTGTAGTAGGCCCCTCTTTTGGAGGTGACGTTACCCTCAACCCAGTAGTTTGAGTCAGCAAGGATACAATCCTAAAGGGTCGGATTATTGAAAGATAATTAGTTAAGTTATTAATGCATAATGTGGTAGGCCCCTCTTTTGAAGGCGGCGTTACCCTCGGCTAAGTAGTCTGAGTCAGCAGGGATACAGTCCTAAGTAGCCGGGTTAAAGTTTTAATAGTAGTTTAACTTATGAGGGGGTCAAAGAGTTTGGACCCCCGCCATCCAATACCATTAAGTATTGAAGGAGGTCCTACTAAATTTGACCCAGGTCCTTTGCAGGATCTATACACTGAACAATGGCAAGACTCTTACCAAACCGTTCCCTTAACCCCCAACCAGGTAGCCAGCATACCTCCATATAGACCGTGGAGATATGAATGGTGAAAATCTTTTATTTTATATAGACAGTAAAATAATGCCAAGACACCACGGACAAACGATAAGGAAGAATCACCTTCAACATAAGAAACTAGTTATTAAAGTCATTAATACATAACCAATTAAAAAGTGCGAAAATATTAAAAATAAAAAGTATTACACTAGACACTTTGTCTTCACCAAGTGATGTAAGAGACTTAGGCAAACATGGCCTTGATTGTCAAGAACTCTTACCATCAATCTTGGATCCCGAGACGACTCACACACTCTATGATGGACAATGGATGATAGTGGTGGATGATGGTGTTATGGTGGTGGTGGGTGGTGGGTGAAGTGTGAGAGAGGTGTGTGCCAAGGGATGGTTTGAGCTTGAGCCAAGCACTCCTATTTATAGGTTGAACAGAAGCTCGGGCACGGCCCCGTGTCCACATCCTTCTCTGTCTTCATTAATTGCGCTTGTCTTTATTAGTTGACCACGGCCCCGTGTCCGCTGGGCACGACCCCGTGTGCAGAAGCATATCTGTACTATCAAGATTTGCCTGGATTCTGCGAATCTTATAGTTGACCACGACCCCGTGTCCGCTGAGCACGGCCCCGTGATGGAAGCTTCTACAACTTTGTCTTTTATGCTGACACTTGGGCACGCCCCCGTGTTCACTGAACACGGGGCGTGTTCAGCCTTCTGTTATCTTGTTTTGCTTGGGAAGATGCTGTCGTGGGGTCGGGCATGCCACGTTTGTTCCTTTTCTTGTATTTATGTTAGATTTAGCTGCCTTTTTGCTTCTTTTGTTAATTTAAGCTCATTTAATCCTGAAAATATAAAAGGAAGACAAAAACATACTTTTTCCAACATTAGTACTAAAAAAGGGTTAGTTTTATGCCACAATTGATGTAATTTATATGTTGCATTTTGCACACATCCAATACCCCCACACTTGAATCTTTGCTTGTCCTCAAGCAAAACTCTTTATAATGTGGCTTTACACTCCCAAATTGAATGGGTAGAAGAGAAGGGTTTTGGGCTTGTCATAGAGTGTCGGGATTTCCAAGATTCTTTATTACGTTTTATTTTTATTTATTTACAATCCTATTCGTCATGATTTATTTAAAACTTTTCACAAGATAAATTACTTATTAGGGCATAACATGCCTCTTTAAAATTTTATTTATATACAAGTTCACATACCTCACGGGGGATCACTCAACACTCGGCCGAAGATGTATTTTAGTGAATCACTCGAGAGCGGCATGGAACTTACTCCTACCATAGGCTTGCCAAGCAATTAATCCTCCTCCTTTTTAACTATATACCTTTGTAAATATCAAGAGGACTTTTTGGGTGAAGGGTTAGGCTTGGGTTAAAGGTAGGTGGTTGGGTTAGTGGTTAGTAAAAGGGCGAAAAGCGCAACAAGCGTCGGTTTTCGTAAGACTTTCTCTAAACTTTTTATTTTGATGAAGCCATAATTCAAACAAAGTTACTTTTGATGAACTTGCTTGTTTATTTCTTTTGCTTCATCATCAACAAAGTTTTTTTTTTTTTTTTATAGTCATACGAAAAACCGGGCTTGTTACTAAAACAAAGGGTTAAAAATAAAAAGGTTTTGGTGGGTGAAAGGGTGTTTGGTTTGGGTTAAGAAATGAAAAGGTTTAGGCTCAAAGGGGTTAACTAGGGGGATTTTGGGTAGATGGTAAAAAAAATAATGGTGTAGAAATAAAAAGGGTTAGTCCTAATGCCTCTATCATTTACTTACTCGGGTTTAAGTTGGTAAGGACCGGGAATGTATTGTCATGGCAAGTTCTAGAGTTATAAGAACAAAGCGGCTATTCACACAAGAAACGAAACATGAGCATTTAATTTAAAGATATGTATTTGTATGCTCAATAAAGGCTCAAAACTCACTTTTGTGGGAATGAGTTTTTATGTGATCAAGTATATATAATTAAATTTTAACTAAGCTTGTCATGTCTTTTCATAATTTTCTTATGTTGGTTCTTTTTATCACGACGCTATCGGTTGTAAATTTGTAAAAATATAACCTTTTTTAAAATTTTGAAATTCCCAAATTAAACCTAGACAAGTAAAAAAAATGAAAATTTTTGAAAAAAAAATTGGGGTGATTAGCGGTTCCAATAGAGTTTTGTTTAAGGCTTGTTATTAGGACTTGCAAGATTCAAGGTTTTAGCATCCCCCCCCCCCCACACACTTAAATTACACATTGTCCTCAATGTGTCCCAAAATAAGTTTTTAGGTTGATTGAATGTGTAAAAGGTGTGAATCAAGCAAAAATTTGTGTTACTGGGCGCTGGACACGGCCCCGTGTTGTCCGGGCACGACCCCCTGTTCAAGTGCCAGTAACAAAAATTAAACAAAAGAAACAGAAGCCTGGACACGGGGGCGTGTTGGGTGAACATGGCCCGTGTCCAGTTTACCTGAACTGGGTCAGTTCTGCAGACTGTGCAGCACGGGGCCGTGTTGGGCGGACACGGCCCGTGCTGAACTTCCTGTAATGAAGAAAGTTTGTCGGATGGCCCTGTTTTCCTACATGGGGTGCTGGTTCAAGTTTCCATTGTATCCCTTGTCATCCCGAGTGTGTTTTATTTCTGAAAATTAAAACTAACTAAAAAAACATAAAAATTAATCTAAACTAAACTAAGGATAGTTCCGCGGAATGCCTCCGTGGTGCGCCACGTTTATAAGGGTCCTTGGCTAGACCCAAAGCATGGTCATATGTCACCCAAGTGGGATGTTTTGCATCCCATGTTACACCGTCGGAGAGCGTCATCCAAGCTTGAGTCTATGACCTTCATGTAGTTGACCGGGTCTTCGTCTTCTACTCTCTTTCCAACTCCAAACTTCACTTCCTCGTCCCCAAACTTCAATGTTAGTGTTCCGTCATTCATATCTACCACTGCTTGGGGGGTGGCTAGAAATGGCCTCCCGAGGATGAGGGGGACATCGGTGTCTTCTTCCATGTCTAGTATGACAAAGTCGGTCGGGAAGACGAAATTGTCAACTTTGACCAATAGATTTTCAGCGACACCATGTGGAAATTTGACGGATCTGTCGGCTAGTTGTATGCTCACCTTGGTAGGGCTCGTTTTTCCTAAGCCGAGACGGTTGAACATTGATGTGGGCATGAGGTTAATGCTAGCCCCAAGATCGGCTAGTGCATTGCGAATGGGGGATTCCCCAATCGAGCAAGGGATCGTGAAGCTTCCAGGATCAATTTTCTTTTGTGGGAGTTTGTTGAGTACTAAGGCGGAGCACTCTTCGCCTAAGTTAACTAATTGCAATGATTCAATTTTCCTTTTGTGAGTGAGGAAGTCCCTCATAAATTTTGCATATTTAGGCATTTGGGTTAGGACCTTGATAAAAGGAATATTAACATGCAACTGTTTTAGTAAATTTTCGAATTTTGCGAATTGCTCATCGGTCTTTTGACGAATTAACCTACCGGGGTATGGAACCGGAGGGGTCTTGGTGGGCTCTTGATTTGGTAAAGAAATTTTTCGGGTTGGGGTGCGGGTGGAGTCGTGGTTTGGCTGGACTGGCTTCTTTCATCCGGCGGTAATGGAGCCTCCTCGGGACCCACGGTTCGATTTCTCAATGTGATGAGATGTACTTGTGCTTTTGGGTTGGTTTCGGTATTGCTTGGTAACGCGCCTTGTGGTCTCTCAGAGAAATTTTGAGCTACTTGATTTAATTGTTTTTCAATGTTTTGAATGCTAGCTTGTTGATTTCTAAAATTCGATTCCAATTGCTGAAATCGATCCGAGTTTTTCTTTTCGGTGTCGGAGATGAGGCGATATACAGTATCTTCGAGCCTTTCTCGTCCACCTTGTTGTTGAGAAAAGTTTTGTGGTTGTTGGAAGTTAGTTCGTTGGTTTTGTTGGTTACTACTATTGCCGGGATCTCTCCAACCAAGGTTAGGGTGGTTACGCCATCCTTGGTTGTAGGTACCCGTTGGTGGACCCGACGGCCTAGGTCTATTATCAATGTAGTTTACCGTTTCTGTTTGATCGTCTACTTCCTTCATACAACTCCAATTTTCATGTGGTCCACCACACCCCTCACAAGCCATAACCGAGGCCGTTTTTGCCATTTCTAACTTTTTGATTTTTGAAGAGAGGGCCTCGATTTGGGCTTGTAAAGAAATGCTTTCATCAACCTTATGGGCGCCCGGGGCAATAGATTTATTACCTCGGGGAGTGTGCCACTGAAAATTGGTTTGAGCAATTTCCTCAATTTGATTATATATTTCATTTGGGCGACAATTACCTAGAAGTCCCCCGGAGCTAGAATCAAGTGTTTGTCTTGTGT
Source organism: Helianthus tuberosus (assembly GCA_030545235.1). NCBI lineage: Eukaryota > Viridiplantae > Streptophyta > Magnoliopsida > Asterales > Asteraceae > Helianthus > Helianthus tuberosus. The sequence continues at coordinate 101,246,659 of CM060396.1, read as the reverse complement.
GTGGCAACAACCCATTGTAGAAAGTGGATACTTGTTGCCATACAAGAAGACCGTGATGAGGACACTTTCTTAGTAGCTCCTTGAACCTTTCCCAAGTTTCATATAAGGATTCCCCATCCTCTTGAGAATATGTATTAATTTCAGTCATTAATTTAGCCGTTTTAGCAGGAGGGAAATACTTATATAGAAACTTTTGGGCTAGTTCATCCCAGGTGTTTACCGAGCCAACTGGGAGGGTGTTAAGCCAAGCCTTAGCTCGGTCTTTTAGTGAAAATGGAAACATTCGAAGGCGGATGGCGTCATTTGATGCTCCATTGATCCGAAAGGTATCACATATTTCTAAGAAATTAGTAATATGTAGATGGGGATCCTCGTCCGCAAGCCCATGGAAAGTTGCGGAGTTTTGAAGCATTTGTATCAAATGCGGACGAAGTTCGAAGTTATTGGCTTCGACATTCGGTGTATTGATAGCGGCGCCGAGATTACCTACAGTGGGTCGTAGGTAATCCATGAGGGTACGTTGGTCCGCCATTGGAAGAGGGTCCCCCGAAACTTTCTCTTGGTTTTTAGCTTTAAGCCTTTTTCTGAGAAAGCGTTCGGGTTCTTCTAGAGGTTCTTTTATGTCTCTACTAGAACTGGAGCTCATGCACTATGTAGGAAGTTCAAATGTGGCGCCTGGGTTCCAAGTCTTGCAACAAAAACAGAAAAGAACGTTGGTCAGAAGGTTCACCACGTCCCCGTGTTCAGCGAACACGGCCCGTGGTCGGAGTTACAGTGATTGTTTTCCGGATCCCTATTACCGGGAGTTGGGCACGGCCCCGTGTTGCACCGACACGGCCCCGTGTTCAGCTCTCTGTAACTCGGAAAATAAAAACTGCCAGTAACAAGGCTGGGCACGGCCCGTGTCCGACCAGGCACGGCCCGTGCTGAGCTCTGCAGAAGCTGAAAAACTAAGAAAAATCCTAAAAAATAGAAAAATAAGAAAAAACGATTAGGCCGCTGATTCCTAACTTTCTTAAAATCCTTGTGTCCCCGGCAACGGCGCCAAAAAAACTTGATGTGCGTGAAGTGTGTTATGGTTTTAATGTTTATTTTAAGCCCTTTTACACTTTCTTTAGCCAAGTTTTAAATTTATAAAACACGATATTTACTAACACTAAACACACATATGGGCAAGTGCACCCATCGTGAGCGTAGTATAGTGTTGGTAAGATACCGAGGTCGTCCAAGGACACAAGAGCTTTTAGTACCGGTTTATCCTCAACGTCTAATCAAATCAAAGGTTTAGAAAAAAGGTTTTAAACTAAGAAAATAAAAACTAACTAAAATGCTGAAAAATAAAAATAAAAACAGATAGACAAGATGAATCACTTGGCTCCAACTCGTTTTTAGTGTAACCTTTGATAATTTCCGCACTTTTGCACTTTATTAAGAGATTATCTTAGTTATTGTAGTAGGCCCCTCTTTTGGAGGTGACGTTACCCTCAACCCAGTAGTTTGAGTCAGCAAGGATACAATCCTAAAGGGTCGGATTATTGAAAGATAATTAGTTAAGTTATTAATGCATAATGTGGTAGGCCCCTCTATTGAAGGCGACGTTACCCTCAGCTAAGTAGTCTGAGTCAGCAGGGATACAGTCCTAAGTAGCCGGGTTAAAGTTTTAATAGTAGTTTAACTTATGAGGGGGTCAAAGAGTTTGGACCCCCGCCATCCAATACCGTTAAGTATTGAAGGAGGTCCTACTAAATTTGACCCAGGTCCTTTGCAGGATCTATACACTGAACAATGGCAAGACTCTTACCAAACCTTTCCCTTAACCCCCGACCAGGTAGCCAACATACCTCCATATAGTTCGTGGAGATATGAATGGTGAAAATCTTTTATTTTATATAGACAGTAAAATAATGCCAAGACACCACGGACAAACGATAAGGAAGAATCATCTTCAAAATAAGAAACTAGTTATTAAAGTCATTAATACATAACCAATTAAAAAGTGCGAAAAGATTAAAAATAAAAAGTATTACACTAGACACTTTGTCTTCACCAAGTGATGTAAGAGACTTAGGCAAACATGGCCTTGATTGTCAAGAACTCTTACTATCAATCTTGGATCCCGAGACGACTCACACACTCTATGATGGACAATGGATGATGGTGGTGGAAAATGGTGTTATGGTGGTGGTGGGTGGTGGGTGAAGTGTGAGAGAGGTGGTGTGCCAAGGGATGGTTTGAGCTTGAGCCAAGCACTCTTATTTATAGGCTGAACAGAAGCTCGGGCACGGACCCGTGTCCACATCCTTCTCTGTCTTCATTAATTGCGCTTGTCTTTATTAGTTGACCACGGCCCCGTGTCCGCTGGGCATGACCCCGTGTGCAGAAGCATATCTGTACTATCAAGATTTACCTGGATTCTGCGAATCTTATAGTTGACCACGACCCCGTGTCCGCTGACCATGGCCCCGTGGTGGGCGATGGAAGCTTCTACAACTTTGTCTTTTATGCTGACACTTGGGCATGCCCCCGTGTTCACTGAACACGGGGCGTGTTCAGCCTTCTGTTCTCTTGTTTTGCTTGGGAAGATGCTGTCGTGGGGTCGGGCATTCCACGTTTGTTCCTTTTCTTGTATTTATGTTAGATTTAGCTGCCTTTTTGCTTCTTTTGTTAATTTGAGCTCATTTAATCCTGAAAATACAAAAGGAAGACAAAAACACACTTTTTCCAACATTAGTACTAAAAAATGGTTAGTTTTATGCCACAATTGATGTAATTTAGATGTTGCATTTTGCACACATCAATGCATGGTTGCTATATTCCAAGACATGCTTCAGATTTCTATGGAGGTCTTCATGGATGACTTCTCGGTTTATGGAACAACCTTCGAATAGTGTCTTCTTAATATTGATAGGATGCTTAAGAGATGTATAGAGACAAACCTTATGCTTAATTGGGATAGTCTTTGGTTACAAAGTGTCTAGAGAGGGAATAGAGGTGGATAGGGCCAAGATAGATACCATAAGTAGGTTGCCTCCACCCACTAGTGTCAAGTCCGTTCGTAGCTTCCTAGGGCATGCGGGCTTTTATAGACGTTTCATTAAGGATTTTTCTAAGATCACACGCCCCATGACCCGACTTCTAGAGAAGGATGTACCTTTCATCTTTGACGAAGAGTGCATTAAAGCCTTTGACTTTTTGAAGGAGAACTCATTAGTGCTCCTATCCTTGTTTCGCCGAATTGTAGCTTGCCCTTTGAGCTCATGTGCGATGCGAGTGATTATGCCATAGGTGTTGTATTGGGTCAAAGAATCGAGAAACATTTCCATCCAATCTACTACGCGACCAAAACTTTAAATGATGCTCAAGAGAACTATACCACCACAAAAAAAGAGCTTTTAGCTGTAGTGTTTGCGTTTGATAAGTTTCGCTCATATCTTGTGCTTTCCAAAACCACTGTGTTCACCGACCACGCCGCATTGTGCTTTCTTTTCCAAAAGAAAGACGCCAAGCCATGCCTCATTAGATGGATTCTTTTGCTCTCCGAGTTCGACATCGAAATTCGGGATAAAAAGGGAGCGGAGAACGTAGCCGCCGACCATTTGTCACGCTTAGAGGATCCTAAGAGAGAAGAGGTTCGTGAAGATTCGATAGGAGACACCTTCCCTCATGAAACCATAGATTTCGTTAGAGCCGAGGTAGAGGGTTTGCCATGGTTTTCGGATTTGGCAAATTACTTAGCAAATAGTGACATTGTGAAGGGTATGTCCCACCAACAAAAGAAGAAGTTTCTTAGGGATGCTAGGAAATACATTTGGGATGACCCGTACCTTTTTAGGATAGGTGGTGATCGAGTGCTTAGGAGGTATGTTTCGAAAGAGGATGGAATGGATGTTCTTATACATGTGCATGAGGGCTTAACGGGGGGCCATCACGGGCCGAATGTCACCGCACAAAAGGTTTTTGATAGTGGCTTCTATTGGCCAACGGTAGTTCGAGATGCCATAGAGTTCGTTAGGACATGTGACCATTGCCAACGTACCGGCAACATCTCATCCAAGGATGAAATGCCCCAAAATCCCATTTAAGTTTTTGAAGTCTTTGACGTTTGGGGTATTGATTTCATGGGACCCTTCCCCTCATCGAGTGGGAATAGGTACATCCTCGTGGCCATTGACTATGTCTCAAAGTGGGTGGAAGCTCAAGCTTTGCCTACTAATGATGCCCGAGTGGTGGTGAGGTTTCTAAATAAGTTATTCACACGTTTCGGTGTTCCTAAAGCCATTATAAGCGACCGTGGTACGCATTTTTGCAATTTCGTCATGGAAAAGGCACTAGCACGCTACGGAGTCACTCACCGTCTTTCTACCGCATACCACTCACAAACTAGTGGCCAATAGAGAATGCAAACCGAGGGGTGAAGAGAATTTTAGAAAAAAAAAGGTAGGAAAAAGTAGGAAGGATTGGTCGGAAAAGCTAGACGATGCATTATGGGCATTTCGCACCGCTTACAAAACACCGCTAGGAACCATGCCCTTCATGATTGTGTATGGAAAAGCGTGCCATCTTCCGGTAGAATTAGAGCACCGAGCACTATAGGCTTTAAAAACTGTCAACATTGACCTTACCGAAGCCGCTAGGTGGAGATTCTTTCAAATCCATGAATTAGAGGCCCTAAGGGATGCCGCCTATGAACGATCTTGGAGTATCAAAGAAAAGACTAAGGCATTACATGATAGGTGGTTGGGACGGTTGAAGGAGTTTAAAGTAGGTGATAAAGTTCTTTTGTTTAATTCGAGATTGAAATTGATAGCCGGGAAGTTGAAATCGAGATGGACTGGACCGTATGTGGTAAAGGAGGTGTTTCCATACGACACCGTTGAGTTGTATGACGAAGTTGATAGAGGTTCGTGGAAGGTAAATGGTCATCGATTGAAACATTACTTGGGAGGTCCCATTGATACCACCGAGGAGGAAGAAATTCCTCTAGAGGACCCACCCACCTTCATCGAATAGTGAGTTAAGAAAAACTTCGTTTGTAGAGTATGTACCGTTTCTATTTTATGCATTTTCATAGCTAACGTTAGTTTTCTCGTAGTTTTCGGTTTGGTTTTTGTGTTTTTTGAGTCATTTGCAGTTCCAGGTAAGTTCCAGTGTTAGAATATTTTTGGGATTCGTTTTGGGAAGGTTTGGGTGAATTGGAAATTTTTCTAAGGCATTTGGCCATCAAAAATTCGAAACCTTCTGTGAAAATAAGGCCTAGGTGTAGCGCGACATACCTTCACCTACGCGCTACACCTAGCCCTGGGTCAGAAAAACAAAATTGTTTGACACGCGGCGTAGCGCGACTCCACCCCACCTTCGGCTACGCGTGACACGACCCCCCCATTTGACCTGTTTTTGTTGAACCGCCCACTAGATCTGACCCGGTCCAAACTTGAGCCCTTATTTAAACCCCCAATCACCCTTTCTTCCCCAAATCTGCCCCAAAACCCTAGCAGACGCCCCCAAATTGCCATTTTCACCTTTTTCACCATATATTCACCATTTTCTCACCAAAATTCACAACTCAAACACCCCTGTGCTCGGAATTCGTTCCCGAACAAAACCCAACAACCATTGGGGCGATTTACTGCTGCATCTTTTCACTTCGGGACCGACACAACACGAAAATTTTTACTCTTTTCTTGCATTTCGTCGTGATTCAGGTATGTTATTCTTGTTTATTCTTTTACCTATGGTGTTTAGAGTCTTTGTAGAGTAGTTGAGTCGCTTGTTTGGTCTACTTTTTCAGGTCAGTCGAGTTGAGTCCGTCATGACTGATTAGCTAGTGTAGTTAGTCTAGTCGAGGGGTATGGATGATTTGGTTTGGGCTGTTGCACATTGGGATTACAGCTTTTTGAGATAATATTGTCGTTCTTGACATAAAGGTTGGTCCTTGTCTCAAGTCGTGCTAAATATTTGCCGATTTAATCTCGTTTCTGGGTCCGGTTGGTATCGGTTTGGGATATTGACATTGTTTTGGCTGAATATTGATTGGGACATAGTACATTGACGTATAAAGTCTAAACCTTGCAATATGAAATGGGAATTTTTGCAAAGATTAAAAACCTTTTTTAATTAGGCGGCATTTTTCGATGCTTAAATCTGTTTTACATTAAAAAGCCACTAAATTTAAGCAAGTTTAGACTCAATGTACGTTTTGGTAGGCACTTTGGCTCTTAATTGGGACAATTAAAGTGCCGAGAGGGGGTAGTGTACATTGAGTAGTGTAAATTGAGTCGTTTTCTTAGTCTTTGGTCTTGGGTTTACTCATATGCATGTACAGGTATACCACACTTCACCCGTACTCAATCTCCATTTGAGCGAGGTTGTGTATGACTTAGCTTTTGTAAACGGTGACCCACTTTGGTTTTAACTTTATTTTGGTATCAACCGCGAATGAAATGCTATACGGTTGTTACAACTTTTTCTCTAAAATATAAAAATAAATAAAAAATAAAAAATATTAAAAATCCAAAAAAAAAAATTTTTAAAGTAAAAATACCAAAAATAGTTTGTGATTACTAATTATCTGCTTGTTTTTGCCTTGTTAAACATGTTTTTGCAGATATGTCAGGTGAGGGAACTTCAAGTGAGCTAGAGGAAGAAGACGAGGCCCGACTGCACGGCCAAGAGGTTTACCTGCTCGAGAACAGCAAGTTGTTCCTCATCTAAAATGAAGATGTATCCAGTATGAAGGTCACGAGCAACTGATTTATGCTTGGGTTCCCCTCAGGAGGGAGCACCGGCTACTCCAGTTTCAGGTTAATACGAATGAGTGGATAAAGCTTCAAAAGATTTTTCGTACGGACCTGCTTGAACATTGGACTATTGATTGGGAATGGTTGGGCCAAATGGGTGCTCGTGAGAGAGTTGAAGAGTTGTTGGGCCCAATGTTGGTAGAGATGGTTAATTGTGACTGGCCACAGTACGACGAGTTGGTGGTAGAGTTTCATCCTACCTTTCATCATAGAGAGGGCTCGTTCTTTGAAGGCGACGCAGTGTCGTTTAGTTTAGGGAAAATGCTGCACGAGATGTCCATTCCTCAGTTTGCTATAGCTAGTGGTTTTTATGCTTTTGAGGATACGTCTACTGAGGACTTTACTAATGGGTTGAGAGGGGTATATGTGAATCCGAGGGAGTTATGTGTGACAGGTGGTGAGCTAGCGTGGTTTTGGGGGACTATAGCGGATAGTGGTTTTGGTAAGACGAATCTGATTACTTCTATTCGAGATCCGATTCATAGGTTTGTGTTGAAGGTTTTTTCTACCACCCTGGTTGGTAGGAAGTCGGGGAAGAACAAAGCTAACTGGATTGATTTGTTTTTAGAGATATGAATTTGGCAAGTGTGTTGGCTTGGTCGTTTAGTAGGTCACGCAGGGGAGGAAAAGGGCTGCTTTGGATATGGGCCCTTACATAACGAAGTTGGCGTAGAATTTGGGAGTTTTTTCAGAAATATAACGTGAACACATTGCGCCCGGGACCTGCATCGAGGCACTTTGATGTGAAGGATTTACAGTTGGCAGGTATTGTGAGTATGACTGAGCCAGTGTCTTGGATTGATGCGAGGCAGGGACCTCAGGTTATGCCACCAGGGGGTCATCTGGCAGATGATGTGATGCAGGCCATTTGTCCACCTGCTCACCAGATTCCCAGACAGAGACAGGAGATACCAGCTCCTCAGTATCCACGCCGCCAGCAACCACCGGATCCACTCACTTTGGCTTCACTATATGAGCGGATGGATGCGGGGTTTAGTAGGATTGATTATCGTTAGGATAGGCGGGATGGGGCTATCAGGTACATGATGGGAAGGATGAGTATGAAGGTGCCAGATTTCTTTCATCCTTATGTGGACCCGGTTCAGTTTCCTATGCCGGGTCACTATGATCCTACAGGTGGTGCGAGTAGTTCTGGTGTGCAAGTAGGTCAGGGATCCGGATATGTGCAGTCTGAACCTGAGTTTGAGGTATATTAGCAAAGTGATGAAGACAGTGATGAGGAGATGGAAGAAGAAGAGGAAGTTGAGAGCGACAGCGAAGATTAGTGTGGGGATTACAGCATGCGGGGAGCGTTTTGGAGTATCTTTTTAGATATTTTTCTTTTATGTTGTTTTCATCTAATCCCGTCTGTACTAATGTTTTGAATACTTTGCTACTTGGATGGTTGGGATGGGTTGGTAGTTGCTAGGATGGTTGTTGAACTTTGAAACACTTATTATCTATCGTATTTTATTTGGCATGTATTTTGATTTGATAGGTATGGTGTGTTATAAATAGTTTGCTGAGCGTGTTCGGATTGGAGGGCATATGTGGAATTGACTGGCACATTGACAGTCTCACATATTCAGATCAGCTAAGTCATTTTCCACTTGTATATTTTGTATATTTATTCGGTATTTAGTTTTTTTTTAGTTTAGTGGTAATTTAGGTAGTTATTTGAGTCGTATTTCCGTTCTTGCATTAGGGACAATGCAATCTTTAAGTGTGGGGATGGGATACATAATAGTAGTGGTGGTGGTGGTGGTGGTGGTGGTGGTGGTGGTGGTGGTGGTTGTAGTGGTAGTTGAGTCATAAAATTGGAAAAATTAAAAAAATAAAAAAATTGAAAAATTAGAAAAATGCCTTTTGAAATAACAAGTTTGCAAAAAGTAATACGGAAAGTGATAGAAAAGATGGGTTTTTGCTCGGGTTCAAATAGTGATAACAAGAGATTAATTAAGTCGAGCTTGTGTCTAGTTTGGGATATGTGAATAAGCCCGGTTCGGTTTTAGGTCCCTTTGATTTAATATTACCTTAATTGTCGGTCTGCTAGTGGGTACTCATCTAGGAAAAATGGGAAATTGAAACCGCCAATAAGAGTATAAAGAATGCCGTTATAAGTCAAAATCGTTAGAATTTTTAATCATGAAAAAGAAAAAATAGAAAAAAATAAGCTAGAAACTAAAGGAAAGTAGCGCAGACCTATGTAATCTTGATTGGGGATAGTGACTCTGACCTGGAATGCCTCTGGGATGTGTGAAATCGAAATTGCAAAAAAATTATCGACGCCTATTGTAATCTTGGTTGAGGATAGCGACTTTACAACCGGAATGCCTCTGGGTTAGATAAAGCAGCGTCTAAGCTCAAAAGAAAGAAAAAAAAACATGAAAAGAAAAAAAATGGAAAATTGATTTTAAATCCTCTTGATTTTGGTATAAAACGGATAGGAATTGGTCCAGTGATCGTTCCTTTTGTTCTATAAGCTTGAGGCGGGATTAAGTGGACTGTGGCTTCTAGCGTGAGACCCTAGGTAGATTGACTGCACTTGAACAAAATTTGCATGATAAGGGGATTAGAATAGGGTAGGGTTTAAAGGGACAAATATATTTGCAATCGTGGCTAATACAAGTTTTGATTTCTAACAAGTATAAATAAATTTTGACCCGAGTATTTATCCGTCTCTGATTCCGTTTGCATAATTCTTTTTCGAGGACGAAAAAAGAGTAAGTGTGGGGATATTTAATACATACTTATATCGTGTATAGTTTGTATAGATTTCACGTTATTTCATTTAGTTTTCATAGTTATTTCGTAGAAGTTTGATACTTTGTTTTTATACAGGTGTTTGGTTTGAAAAAGTGCTAAAAAGTGTTGGAAATATGCTTAGAAGAAGCTAAGGATGAGAGTTGGAGATTGCTGGAGCTGAACACTTGTGAAAAAACAAAACTTTAAGGACAAATAGGGCCTTGGCGCCATGCGATGCACATGCTGAAGACGCTACGCGCGTCGCCAAGGCTAGGAAATTGAATTCCTTGATTTTTAAGGCGCCGCGTGGCGCGACACTCTTGTCCAAGACGCATGGCGCGGCGGGGTATTTTCCAGAAATTGTTAATTTTTGTTGCTGCATGTTATCCCAAACATATATATACATCTTTAACTTGCACAAAAACCCTAGTTACAAATTTAAGAACCCCCAGGTGAATTAAGCAGCATATTTTCAGTTATTCAGAGCGTTTTGCACACAAGAATCATTCGGTTGAAGCTTGGAGCATAGGAAAGAAGATCATTCGGGTTTTATCTCCCGGCTTTCATTATTTTCTTATTTTTCAGTACTTTGATCATGAATTCTTGTTTTGAAACTTGCGTTTTGATTTTAGACACCGTGATTCTAAGCTAAATTTCTTGAACTACCTAGGTTAAGATGAATATTTTATAAAGTTTTAATTTTTATTCGTTTATTATCGTGTGTATGGATTTTTCTTAAAAAGTAAAGAACTGTGGAACCTTTAATTTAGTGCATATGCGTATCTAGTTTTGATTATTGATTGTTTATTCGTTTCACATGAACCTTGGTGAATGTCTTTCATAGGATAGGTTTGTGTTGATTGTTCGAGTCTTTGCGGGTTTGGGTAGTCTTTGGGTAAATTGGCCAATAGCCTTAGAAACGGTAAATAAAATATAGTTAGAACTTGATATTCTGCTAATCTTGTTGCTGAGAGGGTCGAGGTTATTAATAGGTCTCGGTTTGATATATAGCTAGGATTAGGTTTTGAGAGAAATCGGTCTTAGTTCCCTAATCTTATTCGTGTTTATAAAACTAAATTAAAATCCATAGTTGCCTTAGACTTTCGCGCTGAGAGGTAGATTGTCAGATTAAGGCACTTTTAAAGAAGTTAGAGGACTGAGAGGAAGTCTAACCAACCGGTAGTCAAAACAGCTCTGTAGAGTCTCACAAGTTTCTTCCTAAGAAGGGTCGGGAGCTCTTAGTAGGGATTTCTTAGGGTTTAGCACATAAAGATCCCGATTCCATACCACTTTAATTTTGAATAGAAATCCATTCCTAGTTAAATAGGATTCTAGCCTATGTAGTCTTCATCACCACTGAGCTAAAACCCTCGTCTAAATTAGCGTCTGAAGGGGTATGGTCCCAAAAAGCCGCGCAGACCAATCAGGTCGCGCACTGGACCATACTCCTTACTCAGCAAAGCTGACCAATCTCTTAGACCCGCGCGGACTACTCAAGCAAAATAAGGCCTCGTGCGAGGTCCAAACAAGGGACGACATCAGTTTCCACACTTAGCATTCTGGATATGAGCCTTCAGCCCCTACAACCCTACGGGGGCTAGTTACGTGATCAACAAGGGTCGCGCAGGAGTTACGGCGCAAGGCCGCTTCAGAAAGTACAAAAGGTACAAGTGGCAGAAGAATAAGCCAATCAATGTCCTCCAGGCTGTGCTCTATCGTGCTCCATGATCGTCTGACGTGCAGGAGACAGAAAGTACGCAAGGACGTCTATGTGGCACCAATCAGGGGGCGGCGACACCTGCCCCACGATCTCCACTTACCTGCTGATGGCAGAGGGACAACAAGGTCGACAACTGCGACACGTGGCTCCAATCATAGTGCGCCAGCACCAGGGATCTTCTAGAAGACACTAACGGTCGATACCAGTGAGACAAGGAGGATATTCTCTGGTTGTCTCCTTCCGGCCCAAGGCCCATCAGCCCACCTCTTCTTACACCTCTCCGGCTATAAATAGAGACCCTCATGCACAGGTTAAACATTCCATTCCCTCTACTCTCACTCTTAGCACACACTTATTTACTCAAAGCAGATACTTATTCTCACGCCGGAGTCTGGTTAAGAGGGAAACCCCCATATTCCCCTCTTAACGAGCTAACGGTGTTTCTGTTTTGTAGGAAGAACTGATTAAATCGGAGCTCAGGAAAGTTCAAGAAGATTAACCATTATGACTGAAACATAAACCAAACTAATTAACCTTAAAATTAGTTCCGTGTTTCTTCATTGGCGCCCACCGATTTTTACAATCACTTCATCTTCTTTTTCTGAGTTTTTCTGAGTTTTGTTCCTTCGATCATGGCTGGTCAAGGAATTATTCCTGATTTCGGTTTTGGCACGAACTCTAACGCAGGATTGGGGGAGGATAATCTGAATGTCCAAGTCCAACCTGCCGAAGAGATAGGTGAAATCGAAGTAACAAACACTAGGGGACCCCACGCGAGCTTCACTCGCATCACCCAAACGGGAACCCCATCAAGTCATGTCGCTGGTCCCTCAAACCTAGCTCCAAACCCGAACATTTCGGCATTACTAGGGCTGCCAGAAGGTGAGACTTTAGCTTCCTGGAATGCCAAACATATTGCTACCATAAATACTGCGTATCAGTCCTTGATCGCACAACATGCAATTTTACAAGCAGAAGCTTCCTTGGTTACTCCTACGGGTCCAAATCAGGGGGCGCGCCAGACACCCCCGCAACAGAACTTTCAAGGAAGAATCAACAGACCTCCCCCTTAGAGAAGGCCAAGCGTGCACGACACGCGCGATACACGAGGGGAGACAGGCATTTATTTTGACTATCTGTCAAATGTGCAAAGAGGTCCAGTTCACAGCCGGCTTAGGCCGCGCAACATGAACAACGAATGGGATGACACGGATCTGGATGACTATACTTGGCAAGAGGATGAAGGTTCCTCAGTTTTCAACCGTTTGCAGAAAAATCATGAGTCATACAGGCAAATGCAGCGCATCGCATACAGCGAAGAAGCAGAACAAGATTTCAGCCTAGCCTATAGGCCAGCTGAAGCTGCTGAACACTCAAAGTTCATTCCAAAGATTCCTCTAGCCCCGCTGTCAAGAGAAAAGCTACCTCCAACAGTGGGAAAGTTCAACGGTCTCACTGACCCTAACGATCATGTTCGAGTATTTACAAGCGTTGGTGTTATGGGAGGATGGAACATGCCAATGTGGTGTCATCTGTTTATCCAGACGTTCACAGGCGCTGCTCGCGCATGGTTTGACAGCCTTCCGCCTGGAAAAATCACGTCATGGGTCGACTTCAGAACCCAATTTGTAAACCATTTCAGCCAACAAAGACGTTATCAGCGCGATACGTCTGAAGTAACAGACATCTGGCTCAGAGAGAACGAAGGTTTAGAAGACTTCATCACTCGCTTCAATAAGGAGTGTTTGGAAATCGGTGGTGTAAGCGAACAGCTAATGCGCGCCCACTTCAAGAAAGCCATTCGATGTGATAATCTCATTAGGACTATCACAGGAAAAGACGGTATGCCCAAGGAATGGGACAAGCTCATGGAAGCCGCAAAGATAGTAGCACAGACTGAAGAATCGTTAGCTGGAGCCAAAAACTCCTACACCGAAGACCGTTTTTCCAAGAGAAGCTCGCGCGACTATGGCAAGCGTAACAAGAACAGAAATCATGAATGGAAATCAGGACAATCCAGCGGTTATGAGGAAAGACTGCGTTACAAAGAAGACGCGCGAGAAACAATTGACAGAATCGGATATTGAAAGGCAGTCAGGAACGAGAATCGAGAAAAACACTGGACTCTGCTCATTAAGACACCGAAAGAGGTGCTCATGATGGAGAATCATGATTTCAAGGCTCCAAAGCCTATGACAAACAAGAAGGGGCAAGACCCGAACCTGTACTGCGATTTTCACAAAGATACAGGTCATCTAATGGATGACTGTATCAGTTTAAGGCAAGAATCGAGAAAGGGCTGTAAAGCGGGAAGTTAAGCCATTTGGTTAAGAATGTGCGAAAGGAGACGCGCCAGATTCAACGTAATGATGACGGAAACCAGAAGAAGGTCAGGCGCCTAGAAACGCACATGGTCAACGGACCAAGGTACAACGCGAGAGACAAAGGCAAGCGCCCATTCGAACCTGCATGGCAAGAACAACAAGTCATCTTATCGGTAGTGCGCGAGGGACCACGTGCCCCGCGCCCCGTCGTCATTACCGGCATTATCGGTCACTACGAAACAGAATACATCTTCATCGATCCGAGAAGTACAGTTGATATCATTTACGAACAATGCTTCAATCAGTTCGATGATGAAGATAAAGCGCACCTCAAACCTGTTGATTATCCTCTATCGGGATTCTGTAATGAAATGGTCTTCCCACTAGGCCAAATCAGCTTCCCCGTCACGCTATCTGACGGGAAAGATTCAAGAATTACAAACGTTAACTTCATGGTAATGCCAGTCAAATCATGGGATGATGTTTTAATTGGGAGAGAAAGCCAAGGAGAATTGAACATGGTAACCTCCACACCCCACTCAGCCATTGGATTCCCAACTGAGATGGGGGTGGCGATTATCTATGCAAAGAAAGAGGTGATGTCAGCAGAGGATGCGCGCCCAGTCAAGGCAACAAAAATTTCAATGACCGAACCAGAAAAATGGGTCTCGAACCACAAATACCCGGAACAGACGGTGACGATAGGCCATGCAATATCACCAAGTATCAGAACGCACCACAAGCAACTACTGTTCAGGAACATGGACATATTCGCCTGGACTCCGGCCGACATAACCAGTGTCCCGCACGACGTCACTGAACATTGTTTGAACACTTATCCTTCCGTCGAGCCAAAAGTACAAAGAAGGCGCAGCCTAGGAGCGGATAAGACTAAAGCCATGAACGAGCAAGTTTGTGAACTGCTAAAGGCAGGTATACTAAGGGAGGTGCGCTATCAAAGTTGGGTTACAAACCCTGTCATGGTTGAGAAGTCTACTTGAGGATGGCGAATGTGTGTTGATTACACGGATCTCAATAAGGTGTGCCCCAAAGATTGTTATTCATTGCCTGAGATCGACAAGAAAATAGACTCTCTCGCGCCATACAGGTGGAAATGTTTTTTAGATTGTTACTAGGGGTATCATCAAGTCCAAATGGCACTGGAAGATGAAGACACGACAGCTTTCCGCATTGACATCAGAATCTTCTGCTACACAAAGATGCCATTCGGGCTCAAGAATACTGGCGCAACCTACCAGCGACTGATTGATACGATATTTGCTGATGATATCGGAAAACATATCGAAGTTTACATCGACGATCTTGTGATTAAAAGTCCCGAGGAAGACTAGATGCTAAAAGACATAGAGAAGACGTTCAATTCTCTAAGGAGCGTGAACATGAAGCTAAACCCAACAAAATGTTCTTTTGGTTTGGAAGAAGGCAAGGTTTTAGGCTTCGTGGTTACAAACGACGGTTTTAAAGTTAACCCGAAAAAAGTTCAATTCATCGAGCGGATGCCGTCGCCGCGCACGATCAAGGAAATGCAAAGATTGGCCGGACGCCTAGCCGCGCTTAATCGATTCTTATCAAACCATGCTGTAAAATCTTACCCTTTTATCAGTACCTTGCACAACTGTGTGAAAAAGCAGCAGTTCAAATGGACGCCAGAAGTAGAAGTAGCCTTCCAACAAATGAAGGAGTGTTTGATCAAGCTCCCTACATTAACCGCGCCATTTGAAAAAGAACCACTCATTCTGTACTTGTCTTCTTCGGACAAGGCAATTGGGTCAGTATTGTTGGTGGAAAGAGACGGAGTTCAGACTCCAATTTACTATGTTAGTAGGGTGCTTACAGATCCAGAAACACGATACTCAACCATGGAAAAGTTAGTGCTCGTGCTACTACACGTCTCCAGGAGGCTGCGCAGGTATTTCACTGGGCATGTAATTACTGTACTCACTAACTTCCATATCGGCACAATATTGCAAAAACCAGAGACGTCAGGTCGGTTAGCAAAATGAGCAATTGAACTAGGGGCCACAACATCCTGTACAGGCCGCGCCCAGCTATCAAGGGCCAAGTGTTAGCGGACTTCATCACGGAAGTCCCAGAAGACAAGATCAAAGATTGTGAAGTTGTTGATATTCCCATCAAAGACACATCAGACGAGTTATTGTTGCTGTATACTGACGAAGCTTCCAATGAAGACGGCGCAGGAGCCGGATTGCGCCTTGTTAGCCCAGAGAA
Organism: Helianthus tuberosus; assembly: GCA_030545235.1. Classification (NCBI taxonomy): domain Eukaryota; kingdom Viridiplantae; phylum Streptophyta; class Magnoliopsida; order Asterales; family Asteraceae; genus Helianthus; species Helianthus tuberosus. The sequence continues at coordinate 101,230,823 of CM060396.1, read as the reverse complement.
ACATGAGTTCACATACGCCATCAAGTTGGATTTAAAAAATACCAACAACGAGGCAGAATATGAAGCGTTTTTGGCAGGCTTGCGCCTAGCCACCAAGATGGGAGCTTAAAATTTACAAGCGTATGTCGACTCTCTCCTAATCGCAAGTCAAATTAATGGGTTGTATGATGCAAAGGGTGAGGTTATGGCCTTGTATTTAGAACAGGCGAAAGAGTTGTTTCAACAGTTCAAATCATACAAGGTCATCCATATTAATCGGTCAGAGAACAAGCCAGTAGACGCGCTTAGCAAGATTGCTTCAACAGCTTTCCAACATCTCGCCAAAGATGTAAGAATCGAAGTCTTAAAAAACCCATTTGTTTTATTACGCCAAGTTAATGTAATCGAGATAGGACCACCATCGTGGATGACCCCTATCATTCAATATCTTCAAGAAGGAATTCTCCCTGAAAACAAAGTAGAGGCTAGGAAGATACAGAACAAAGCGTTGTTCTATGAGATGAATGGTGGAATTTTGTATAGAAGATCCTTCTTAGGGCCACTACTGCGCTGCGTGGACCCTCAAGATGCAACTTACCTGATCAGGGAGATTCACGAAGGCATCTGCGGCATTCATGCGGGCCCGCGCATGGTCATAGCGAAGATAATGAACGCCGGTTACTATTGGCCAGGGATGCACGTTGACGCTCTAAAGGAATTGCGCAAATGCGACTCCTGTCAAAGACACGCCCCGAAAACCCTACGCCCGAAGAATGATCTGATCCCTGTGTCCACTTCCTGGCCTTTCCAGCAGTGGGGGTCGATATGGTGGGACCTTTCCCTGAAGCTCCTGGAGCAGTGAAGTTCATAATTGTTGCCGTTGATTATTTCACCAAATGGGTGGAGGCCAAGCTCTCGCTTCAACTACTGCAATGATGGTGCTCAAGTTCATATGGGAACACATCATTTGCAGATTTGGTCTCCCACTCAAGATCGTAACCGATAATGGCACCAATTTTGCTTCTGAAGACCTTCAAGAATGGATGAAAGAGATGAACATCGAGCACACTTTCTCTTCCGTTGCGCACCCTCAGGGCAACGGCCAAGTAGAAAGTGTCAACAAAAGTATCGTCGAAGGGATAAAGGCCCGACTGGGCACTAAGAGAAGAGGCTGGGTAGATGAGCTCCCGAGCATCCTGTGGGCTCATCGAACCATGCCAAAAACAAGTACTAGCGAAACCCCTTTTAGCCTGGTGTACGGCTCAGAGGCGGTTATCCCAGCTGAGATTGGCCTCCCCTCGCCGCGCTTGTCAGCGGTCAACAAAATTGATAACGAGGCGGAGCACCGTCTAGACTTGGACCTGCTCGAAGAGAGGCGTGAAATAGCGCGAATCAAAGAGGCCAAGTATAAGACACAGCTGGAGAGGTACTACAATGCAAGAGTGTGCATTTGTACCTACACTCCAGGAGAATACGTCTTCAGAGACAACGAAGTCTCCAATGCTGAACGCCCCGGGAAACTAGCACCTAAGTGGGAAGGCCCATACTTAATACATGAGGTGCTAGGGAAAAGGGCATACAAGCTGCGCACCCTGGATGGAAACATCATCCCGCGCACATGGAACGCGCAACAATTGCGCAAATGCTACATGTGAACACCCTTGGCCGTGCGCCATTTCATTTAGTTATGTTGGCTGTGCACCTTTTATCTACTTATGTTGGCTACACGCCTTTTTAATTGCTTATCGGCTATACGCCCTTTTTTCTATTTCAATGATGTACGTTGGCCCAGCGCCCGTTTCCAAGCTACTTAATGCAAGCATTGACTATGCCTTGTTATTTATCATCATGAGACTACGTTACAAATGCATGTTAAACTTTTGATTAGCATGAAAACACTTCAGTAAATTACGATCTCTTGAGTTATGCCTCCAAGGTCCTCCGCGAACATAGCGCGAGACCGGGCAGTTACACTCATACACGAGCCACACTTACATTTATTTGCGCTAACTTAACCAAAGTTTCTAACAACAATGCAATAATTGTAACTTGACAAATAAAAAGCAAACGTAAATGTCATATTCCAAAAAGCGCGTCCGCGCAATGATTACATAAAAAGTCAAAAGACAAATTACAAGGCACAAAGCCTACAAACACTATCTATTCATAACCATCACCATCACCATTTCCATCGCCATCGCCATCTCCGCCGGCTGCGTCTTCCTCATCCGACAACTCCACAGCTTCTGGAGGGTCGAGGATAGCCTTTAGTTGTGCTTTAACGCCTCGAAGACTAAATCCATAACTGGCAGCGATAGATGGTCATACACTTTTTCAGCGCGAGCTAGCACAGCATCAGCTTGATCTGTCACGGAGCAATGACTGATATCAAACTCTTGACCAAAGGCTTCTTCCACATGATGAGCACATTCCAGATAACCCCCGCGATGCCCAACAGCACGTGAGGCATCTATAAGCGCGGCAACAGTCGTATCCATCTTAGTAGCGTCGAGAATAGAGTTAGCAATCTACAAAAAAAAAATAAGAACAAAGCAACAACAAATAAAACCTAAGGTAAAAGAGGAAAAACTCACCGCAACCACTCCCCTAGCACGCATCCATTCAGAGTCGGAAACCAGCGTGTCCACGATTGCTTGAGATTCGGCGTAATTGTTCTGAGCCACATTAAGGGCGAAGGTGCTAATATCTCGCGCCTCGTCGGCCCTCTGTTTGGCCTCCTCGGCGGTAGCAGCCTTCACCCTCTTGGCCTCGAGATCAATTTCCAGTGATTCATTCTTATCAGTTTGCTCATGCAATTGACACTTTAACTCCGCAATCTCAACATCTTTGGCAGCCAAGTCCTTATCCTTGCTCGCAACCTGCGCCTTTAACTCGTCCTGCAAAGGATGAGATAACGAATTTAATATTTTGACAAGTACAAAACAGCATAAAGAGGAAGGGGATAAAGTTTGTTGAACCTCAACGCGCTTTTTGTCCGCTTCAACATCCTCAACCTTCTTTGTTAATGTAGCAATCTGAGCCTCAAGGTCGGTAATCTTGGAGCGAGCAGCATACATACGTTGATTATATTTTTTGCATACCTTTTTCCATTCAGCACGCTCTTTAGACAAGAGCTCTTCAGCAGCACGTAGCTTGCTCCTTAAGCCCTTGCGGCCCCACTCTTCAGATTTTTTTCTCAGATTCGAACTGGGTTTTCTCCTTAGCAAAGGCACTTTTCAACTTCTCAAAATCCTTAACCTACCTTAACAAGCACTCACGGTATTTCTCCGAATCCCCACGCTCCTTAACCATTGTGCGCCACTCGCGCACAATCTGGTGGTTAGCAACGCGGGTATTGGCCGCGCCGACAATATAGGCGTGACACAACCCATCATGGGTTCGCGCTCTTTTCCGATTAACTTCAGTAGGAGGGAAAGAATATAAGAACCAATCACGACACAGAGCAAACTCCAGAAACGTGTCCTACTTTAAGCCCCATGGAGCTTGGTAGGGAGCATCACCGCGATCCTCCTCGGTGTAAGTTTTATAGTAAATATCTCCTAAGGTATCCTTAGGACCAATAGGATTTTGTGGCATCGTTCCTCAAGCACCACCAGCCGCGCCTGCACGCACATTGCCACCAGCACTCGCACCACCCGCAACAGCGGTAGTCTCCTAATGCACGGTAGCAGCTGATCCCCCAGCAACAGAGGTCATTTGCACAGTTTGGGTGGGGGCATCAGGTTGCGCAGGCTCTGTTACTTTAACAACTTCGGGTCCTTTGCCCCGAGTAGCTCTTTTCTCCTTTTCATGAAAGGGCTGATCAAGCCCTGTGATGCGTGTAACCTCCAGATCTCGTGCCACATCATGCTGGGTGGCAACGACAGCATCAGCAGTTTCTCTCTCTTTCTCCTTTTCTTTCTCTCTCTCTCTTTTTCTTTCTCCTCCTCTTTCTCTTTCTCAGCCTCCAACTCAGCAGACTTAAGAGGCTTGATTACAAACTTGGGTTTCTTTGGCGCTGGCTCCTTCGGTTCTTTTAGATCCTTAAACTCAACTCCCTTAGTCTTCTCAGGGGTCTTCTTCTGAACCTCTGTAGAAACTAAGTGTTAAAAAGAAATTCCACTAAAAAGAATATGAAGGGCGTCATAACACTAACCTGGAGCGAACTTGTAAAGGGAGCGCAGGCTGCTCTGTTTCCCTATTACTGGGGCTCCCCCAGCTTTCCGCGCCACTTTAACACCAGCAGCAGCCTCATCTCTACTTCTTTTTCTGCTCACCAACTTGGCAGCAGGCTCTTCTTGTTCTTCTTCTTCCTCTTCTTCTTTTTCTTCTTCTTCATCAAGAGCAACCGACGAAGGGGTCGCGCCAGCATCAGGGTTCCTTAACCCCGCGCTTCCAGTGCTCTTCGAGCCAGCAGCACTGGTTTTCTTCTCACCTATACGGGACAAACCCTCAAGTGAGTCACTTGCAACAACGTAATCGTCCAGGTTACTCTGCCGGAATCGAAGGGTACCTTTATCAGAGGCACCAGTAGTCGCGCGGCTACTCCCGCCCTTCTTGCTGGTCGGTTTAGCATCGACAGTGATCACCTTCTTCTTCTTCTTGCTTGGTTTTTTCTTCTTCTCCTCCGGATCTATGCCATGGTCGCGCAACACACCTGCAAAGATGTTAGACCAGGAACTTAGCTCCCCATTCGAAGACCCTACAGACTCCTCTCTGGAAAGATAAAGAATCTCTTTCCCAGCGGAAGTCACAGCACGCAAGGGCCTGGGGTTGGGTAGATGCGCACCTTCGGTTGCAGCAGAAGGATTGGCAAAGGCTCCAGCAGGAGGGTAAACAAAAAGGCCTTTGATATGCTCATACCAGTAAGGCTCTCCTGGTTGCAGCGGGCGTACGCCCATAGACCCACCAAAGGTGGGGAAAACAGCTTGATAAAGGCGTGCCTCTGCAATGAAATCCAACACTTAAGCGCAAACGAATTAAAAAGAAGAATAATCAAAGAAACCACAAACCTCTATCTTGAAACTTCAAAACAGGAACTTCGTTGCTGTCCCCTGGCCACTGATCACTCATCTGCGCCGCAACCAAGACATTTTCACCAAAAATTCGATTTGGTGTTGAAGTTAGTTTCAAATACCAGTCGGCTGTTTTGGGGATCGCCAGTTCCTCCTTCTCAATCGTGTCCAGCTCGCGGAAGATCATCGTGATCGGCATAACTTCCTCCCTGATAAAGAAGAACTTCTGCTTCCAATCATGAAAGCTCTTGGGAGGATTCAGCAGACTTTTCTTGGCTGAACCATGATTGCCAAAAGAGTAGAATCCCATGTTCTGGATCAACTGATAAAAAGCTCGAAATTTCTCGACGGTAGGTTCTATTCCATGAGATCGACACAAGAACTCGAAGTGTCGCACCCTCACCATGCCGGGTGGACTCATCTGGGACATATGAAACCCATAGTGACGAAGTATATAGGCCATAAACTCCGTCGCCGGCAACCGGAAATTGCCTTGTAGAAAGAAATCTTCAAAGAGGGTAATATACCCCGGCGGATGTTTGGCTTTGACTGGGATATCGTGCATCCCATTTCGGAGGAAACCGGAATCCACGAGTGATTTATTCAAACAAACCCTGATCCCATTTGAGAACAGGGAGAGGACCCTCTTCGAGTTGAGTTTCTTCTTCAGCCATATGTAAGAGCAGATGAAGATCTTCGAATCCCTGGAAAAAACTTGAAGATATGGTGTGGAAACTTTGAAGATTTGAAGATTCAAAGAGGAATAGAGAGAAAATAGAGGAGCAAATGAAGGATTTGTGCAATCCCCTCTCCTCTCCTCGACTATATATATACCCATCGCATTTAATGCGATGGGTAAACGTGCCGGATTCACCGCGCGCGTAACCAATTAGGAGCTGCCACGTAGGGCGGATTTCCCGGAGTGACGGTTACTACGCGTGCGTGGGTCTCACTCGACTGACAGAAAGTCGAACCGTCAGTGACAGCATGATGATGGCCGTATCAGCAGTCAACCAAAACGTCGCCGTCAAAGACATTTCACACCAACCTGTTAGAATTAAAAATTCGAGGTTTTTCCCGCCCAAAGTTACTACAAACTTCATGCAAAAGTTATCTAGGCCGCGCAACATTCATGAGCATCCAATGAGCCTCCGCGCTTATACCCAAAAGCAAAAGCTACCAACAAGCTAATCTGGTAGTCGCGCCGTAGTAAATGACAAACACTTACATGCGCGCCGTCTACCAAACATTAGCAAACATTGTTTCAAGGATAACACTTCTCTTTTTTCTAAGTCCAGAGCTCTAACCATTTACTTCGCGCATACAACAACATTGGACTAGGGGGACTTGAAGGGGTATGGTCCCAAAAAGCCGCGCAGACCAATCAGGTCGCGCGCTGGACCATACTCCTTACTCAGCAAAGCTGACCAATCTCTTAGACCCGCGCAGGCTACTCAAGCAAAATAAGGCCTCGCGCGAGGTCCAAACAAGAGATGGCATCAGTTTCCACACTTAGCATTCTAGATATGAGCCTTCAGCCCCTACAACCCTGTGCGGGCTAGTTACTTGATCAGCAAGGGTCATGCAAGAGTTAGGGCGCAAGGCCACTTTAGAAAGTACAAAAGGTACAAGTGGCAGAAGAATAAGCCAATCAGCGTCCTCCAGGCTGTGCTCTATCGTGCTCCATGATCGTCTGACGTGCAGGAGACATAAAGTATGCAAAGACGCCTACGTGGCACCAATCAGGGGGCGGCGACACCTGCCCCACGATCTCCACTTACCTGCTGATGGCAGAGGGACAACAAGGCCGATAACTGCGACACGGGGCTCCAATCATAGTACGCCAGCACCAGGGATCTTCTAGAAGACACTAACGGTCGATACCAGTGAGATAGGGAGGATATTCTCTGTTTGTCGCCTTCCGGCCCAAGGCCCATCAACCCACCTCCTCTTACACCTCTCCTGCTATAAATAGAGACCCTCATGCACAGGTTAAACATTCCATTCCCTCTACTCTCACTCTTAGCACAAACTTATTTCCTCAAAGCAGATACGTATTCTCACGCCGGAGTCTGGTTAAGAGGGAAACCCCCATATTCCTCTCTTAACGAGCTAACGGTGTTTCTGTTTTGCAGGAAGAACTGATCAAATCGGAGCTCAAGAAAGTTCAAGAAGATTAACCCTTATGACTGAAACATAAACCAAACTAATTAACCTTAAAATTAGTTCCGTGTTTCTTCAGCGTCTAGTTAGTTTAGTTAATTAGTTTAATTTTAATTGAATTTTTAGGATTATTAGAAAACCCCCCTCAAATATATAAACAATTAGTTAAGTTCCTGTCAATGTAGGTCTAGATAGAGTCTAATCAATGTAATTAGAGAGTCTCGTGGGTTCGATACTCGGACTTACTTAGGCTATACTGCATTGACCGGTACACTTGCCGGTTGTGTGGTCTAGGTTTAGAGAGTCTTAGTTATAAATTTATAACTTAGAGAGTCTAGTTTAGGGTTTAATTTAGTTAATTTAATTAGACCACTTTTAGCACATCAAGTTTTTGGAATTAAAGGAAAAAAAAGAACGAAGAAAAAAAGATATAAAAATATATAAGGAAAGGTAGTATGGAAAGACAAAAAAATATAAATCTGCTGGGGAGCATAGGCGGTTAATAGCTTAAGTGGGTTGGAGATGCACAAGTTTGGACCGAGGATTAAAGGGGTGGAGTTTTGGGCCGAGAGACTAGAGAGAAGTGGGATGTGGCTGTCCATAATTCAATATCATGCAAATACGTAAACACAGAACCTCATGGAGGTGTGGTGTTGACTAAATTCATAGTATGTATAAGTATATTTATTTTTTAAAGAAAACAACTAATAACAATAATTTGGTTAGGCACCACATTGATTAATAATATATATATTAATCACGTTACAGTTTGGGTCCCACAATTATCGGGTTATAAGAGTGGATCGAATCGACGTGCACCTGGTTCAAACGCTTGAGGTCGGTTCAACGTGATACGGATAAAATGTAATTAACTCATCAATTAAAATAAGTATACGACTCGATCTATAAATACGAAAACAAACGGTTCTAAGCTCGAAATTACGAGTTGTCACAGTGCGGGTTGTCACAACCTATATCACCCTCTAGTATGATTAATTCATCAATAAAAGATGATTTAGAGTTTAAAGTTGGTTGAGGAATTTTGCTTTTATCAAACATGTTGTAAGCTGATTGTTTTTTTGGTGAAATGAGTTGAGCAAACGGTGGAAGTAACGGTGAGAAATGTCATGGGCATTGTTGATGCAACAAATAATAGACCAGTGTCAGTAGCGAGGCTGGTTAGGCAAAAAGGTTGAAGGGTTTAGTTTTGCCTAACGCAGGTCGTGGGGTCCCCCCACGTTTGCAAGACGTGGAGAGAGATTCACTAGTTTGATTTTGTTGTTTGCTCGGGATCCTCCACTGAAATGTGTTCAGTCTCGGATGTGGGAGCAATAAGAATGCGTGTGTTGAATGTGATGGAGAGTGACTTTCATAGAATAAGTACTCAAGAGCAATAACCAGAGATTCGCGTAGAATCAGAGCTGATCCAGAATGTCCTGAGCACTAAATGAAGTGTCACATTTATAGGAAAGGTTATCGCTCAAAGAGGAAACCATTGACTAGTGAATATGCTTGCAGTGGGGGACTTACCCTTTTAGGGGTTGAAGCCTTTTGACCTGCGGGTAAAAGACTGTATTCTGTGGACTTGTCATACTTTTGCGGCTGGGAGAGTTGGTAAGGCAATCAGAGATGTGACCATTTACTGTTCACGTGTTGCTTTATCTTGGTTCCCGGATTTTCAACCCTTGAACCCTTAAACCTTTTGAGCATTCATGTATTTAAGTCACTTTATTTGGTCTTGGGCTACCCCCGTCATTAGCCCCCCAAGTCAGAGGTTTTTGGGAAATGAGCTCAAAGACTTCTGACTTTTACACATGTATTTGTATTGCTAAAAGGTTTCAAGGCTTCGAAGCTTGAAGGGTTGAAAACGGTTGAGCTTTTTTATTTTTGAATTTTAACAAGACAGTTGATATGACTTGTGGCAGTTTTCTTTTGTGTCAGGCGGCGGTTTTAATTCCTTCGTTTAATTATATCATTTTCTTTTCATTAATTTACATTAACTTAAACAGAAGAACATCATTTGCTCTCTTTCTCTCAAGTTTTCCCCTTTTTTCGAATCAGGTTAGTTCCGATTGCTTACTTTCTGCTTATTTTCTTATATCATGGGTGCTCGTAAAGATTTAGCGAAATTGTTTTCTCGATTGACTCAAGAGGAGGTCGATTTGTTTTGTATGGAATGGGGGATTGGGCAGAAGTTTAAACCTGTTGCACCGGCTTGTGACATTTCAATCGATAGATGTCCCCCTGGTTCCATTGCTCTCTACTGTCTCCATTTCGAGTTTTCTAACCTTCGTCACCCATTTTCGAACTTTGTTTTGAATATACTGGAGTATTATCGCATATCTTTCGGTCAGATTCACCCTCATGGCTTGGCTAGGGTTTTACACTTGAAGTTTTGTGTCGGGCTTCTGGGTATGACCCAACTCTTTTATCGTTCCGTCGTTGTTTCCGACTGGCTAAGAATGGTGACTAGTTTACCTTCGAGACGTCTCAAGTTGACACTTGCTTGATTTCATCTATGGTTTCTACCCTTGGTGTCTGGAAGGACTGGTTTTTCTGGGTGTCCGAGGAAATTGTTCCTTTTAAACTTGTTTGGAGGCAACCGGATGCCGTTTTGAATGAACCTGAGCCTTCTGCCTCTAATATAAATGCTCGTTTTCTAGAAACTCTTAGGGAATGCCCTTCAAGGCTTCGTCCCTTTCCCGAGCATTTATTGGTGTTATTTGGTCTTAGTAAGTTGTGGGAAAAACGCGATCGAGACCCGGTGCTTTTGAGAGATGGGCAGGGTATGCATTTATTCTTGTTGTGCTGTTATGTTCCTGTTTTTCGCTTGCTTACATGTTTCATTTTTGTTTATTTTGCAGTCATGTCTGCACTTGATTTTATCAAGAGTGACGATACTTCTGATGTTGCCTTTGATGATGTTGCTGCCACTCCAGGTGAAGATGCAGTTGTCAGGGGATCCGATCATAGGTTTGAGGGTTCTGGCTATGTGAATGTCCCCAATGTCATGGGTTTTACAAAGGCTGTGGGTTCCAAGGTTTCCGTTCATCGTTCGAAACATTATTTCAAAGGTGCTGATCAACCATCTGGCTCGGAGGTCATTGATGTTAGTGACGATATTGTAGTATCAGCAGAGCAAGCTATTGAGGTTGATATGTCAAAGGGTAAGGAAAAAGAGTTGGTTGTTTCCAGCAAGAAGAAGAAGTTGGTTAAGAAAGGTAGCACTCCTACCATCCAGGGTTCATCTGTCAAAAGTGTTGAGAGCTTCGAAGGTTCGGAGGCTGTAGAGGTGTATGTTCCCAACTGGGGGGTGACGGTTGGAGATAGCTTTAAAGACCCGGCTGTTTGTGCTGAAGCGTTGGCCCACTTTGCTCCTCCTGGCGTTCGAAGCGCTATTTCTGAAATGGAGGCTGATCATCTTATTTCAAGATTGATGCTGAGTTCCTGTAACCTTTCAGCCTTGTTGGCTGAAGGTGTTACCCGTTTTACAAAGGGTATGCGGGAGTATGAGGAAGCCTCCAAGAAGAAAGAGAATATGAAAGCCTCTATGGCTGCTATGAAGAAGGAAATTGACAGCTTTTCCGAGAAGGAGCTAGCTTGGGCCAAGAAGGTGGGTGAGTTGACGAGAAGGCGCGAAATTGAGATAAATGATCTCAAGAAAAGTTTCGAAGCTGACCAATTGAAGCTAAAAGCTGATAGGAAGGCCTTGGCTATTCAACAGAAGGCATTTGATGAAGAAAAAAATGGCTTGAAGGCTTTAGTTGCTCAAGCCACTGGTGATAACCAGTGGCTTATTGAGCAAGGTTTCCACCAAGTTGTTACCTACCTTCTTCACTCTAAAGAGTTTAATTCTGCTCTTGGTGAAGTTTATACCAAACTGCTCAACTTGGGGAAATATCAAGGTCTCATTGCCGGTTACAAGCTTCATAAATCTGGTCATCCCTTGGAAAAGTCTCCTTTGTACCGTCCTGAAGCTTATGAGGTCTTCAAGGGTTCCGTTGAGCAGATGGAGAGGCTGACCTATCCGTATGTTAGCCAGGTTGCAGCTTGTTTTGGTAAGCCCCTTTTTCTGTCTTGCAGGAGCTAAAACCGGATGGTCTTAACGAAAAGGTTTGTGCCGAAGTGCTCGGTTCCCTTTCAAGAAAGCGATCTTATTCAGGAGACAGTGAGGATACCTTTTTGGGAGAACCTGATGCTTTCAAGGATGCGAGTTTGGAGGGTTCAGCGGTTGGTGGTGGTGTTGGTTTGAAGGCTAAGAAGTTGAAGAAGACCAAAAAGGCTAAAGGTGATTGTTCTTGGGCTTCTAAGCCTTCTGTTGATGTTTGATAACATTCGTAGCTTTCTTAGCACCCCTGAAAACAATTTAACGGTTTGTATGCTATTTTAAACGATCTTAGGTTTTGCAGGAACCCCTAAGGTTCCTGCTTTGTGGTTGTGGTTTGGCCTTGGTGGCCTTTTGAACAATTTCTTAGGTTTGCAAGCCATTAAGGCTTGCTTTAACTTGTTCGAATGCTTGGAAACCTTTTAAGGTTTCTTTTATTATCTTACTAAGTTTTTACTATTTGCCTTGTGTTATGTTTTTCGTGCTTGTGCCTGTTTTGGTAAGGCAGCTTGGTTAGCTTCAAGCCTTCAAGGTTTCTGGCTGTTTGTATGTAGCTTGAAGCCTTCAAGGCTTCCGGTTACTATTTTGGTCTTATGACTTGATGTCTTGGTTTATATTTTTGAGTTTTGGGTTGTGTGTAACCATTTTACTCATGTTGTTGCATTGTTCCTTGAATTATTTCTTTTCTTTGTGGTTTTGTCTTTGTTGGGTTTGTGTTATCTTTATGTTTTTCATACCTTGAAGGGTTCAGCGCTGCAGTCACTTAGCCTTGGTATTTTTAACAAGAAGACATAGCACATATCCTATTCATTATTTTCCTTAGTTTGATTTCATTTCGTAAGCCTGTTTTTTGATACTTTTTCTAAGGCTTAAAGAACATTTGATGTAGGCTGTTCAAACCCGTCTATGAGACAGCTTTGTTTTCAATTATAAGTCTCATGGAGTTGTATTGATTTAGGAACTCACCCCTTATATAGGTTCATTTAACGCTTGAACCTATTGAGCGATATGGCATGGGAGCTCATCCCCTTACATGGCCCTTGCCATGGAGTTTCTTGCTAGGTTCTCAACCTGATTTTAGGATAGAAAGACAAATTTGATAAAACAACATCATTCATTCAAGAGATATTATGTTACAAAAGGTGATCGTAGGATAACTCTTGACATATAACTTTGTGAAATACAAACCAATCTTTCTTGATTACACATGAAACCTCTTAAGGGTTTTTCCATTCCAGTGTCTTGGAAGCTTTTTACCTTCTGAGTCTGCTAGCTTATAGGATCCACCCTTGTGTGCTTCAAGGATTGTATATGGCCCCTCCCATTTTGGGCCAAGCTTTCCTTGGTTCTCTTTTTTACTAGCCTCATTGTTTCTAAGCATCAGGTCTCCTGGCTTGAAGCGTTCGTGTTTGACTCTTTTGTTGTAATAGGCTTCTATCATTTGTTTATACTTGGCTTCTTGAATTGCAGCTTGGTCTCGTGCTTCCTCTAGGAGTTGTAAGTTCAACATGGTCTCTTTGTGGTTTGCTTCGAGATCCATGTTGACCATTCTTTGAGTTACAACTCCTACTTCAGCTGGAATCACGGCTTCAGATCCAAACACCAAGCTGTAAGGTGTCCTTTTATGGCTCGTTTTTTCGGTTGTTCTTATGGCCTATAGGACACTTGGCAATTCTTCAAGCCAATTGCTTTCCTGCCTTCCCAATCTGGCTTTGATTCCTTCAACTATGCTGCGATTCATCCTTTCAACCTGACCGTTTGATTGTGGATATGCCACTGAGCTGAAAACCTGAGTTATTCTGAACTCTTTGCACCAAACGCTAAAAGGCTTCTCAGAGAATTGCTTTCCATTATCGGTGACAAGCACTCCCGGCAATCCATAGCGACAAATGATATTTTCCCACACGAAGTCAATGACCTGTTTGCCCGTAATTTTTGCTAGTGGTTTAACCTCCGGCCACTTGGTGAAGTAATCTATGGCAACTAGCAGGAACTTTACTCCACCTTTAGCTGGTGGGAATGGACCAACGATATCCATTCCCCATTTATAAAATGGCCATGCTGAGGATATTGGGACAAGGTCATGCTTGGGACTCTTTGGTATCGGTGCATGGATTTGACAAGAATCGCATTTTTTCAGTTGTTCAGCAGTATCTCGGTGCATAGAGGGCCAAAAATACCACCGTTCTTGTTCCAAAATGGGCTCCGCATATCCCTTCATAAACCTCTTTGACCAAATACTGGCTTTGTTCGGGACCAACACATCTCAGCAAGGGTGCAAGGTAACCCTTTTTGTAGAGGATTTCACCTTGCAACACATACTGTCTAGACTTGATTTTAACCCTTTCAGCCTCTGTTTGATCAGTAGGTAATTCACCATTTTTAAGGATTTTTTTGATTGGAGTCATCCAATTGGGACCTTCTTCAGTGATTACGTCTTGAACTTCTAATTCTTCAATTGACGGGGTTTTCAACACTTCTACCAACACCTTTTTAGTGAGGTGGGCAAAAGTGAGGGAAGCGAGTTTACTCAAAGCATCAGCTTTCTTGTTTTGGGACCGGGGGATTTGTTTGATGGTACACGTTTGAAATGTGTTCATCAGCTCTTTGGATTTTTCCTTGTACCTCTTCATGTTAGGTTCTTTTGCAACATAACTGTAGTTCACTTGGCTTGACACCAACAACGAGTCCGTGAAGACTTCAAGCTTTTGAACCTTCATTTCCTTAGCCAACTATCAGTGCTTCGTATTCAGCTTCGTCATTGGTGGTCTGAAAATCAAATCGAAGAGCATACGTGAATTCTAACCCTTCCGGGTTGATTAGAATAAGACCGGCCTCTGACCCTTCAACGCTTGAAGCCCCAATCGGTGAAAAGCTTCCAGGTTTCAAGGTCTGAAGGTTCAGTGGCAGCTGTGTTTACTTCAGCGGTTGTTTGTTTTGGGACTTCTACAATGAAATCAGCCAAGACCTGGGCGTTAATGGCTTTTCTTGGAACATAGGTGATGTTGTGTTCACTGAGTTCAACAGCCCACTTGGCTAATCGCCCTGAATTCTCCGGTTTTTCAAGCACACTTTTTATTGGTTGGTCGGTGACCACCTATATGGGGTGTGCTTGGAAATACCTTCGAAGCCTCCTAGCCGTTTGGACTAGGGCTAGAGCAAGTTTTTCCAGGGGAGGATACTTGATTTCTGTCAATTTTAGAGTTTTGCTGAAGAAATAAACGGGTACCTGAACTTTGTCTCATTCAATGGTGAGGACCGCACTTATTACTTCTTCAGCAAATGAAAGGTATACCGAGATCAATTCTCCCGTTTCCGGGGCTGCAATGTCAGGTAGTGGGCGCCAACTTGTTGATGCAACAAATAATAGACCAGTGTTAGTAGCGAGCCTGGTTAGGAAAAAGGGTTGAAGGGTTTAGTTTTGCCTAACGCAGGTCGTGGGGTCCCCCCACGTTTGCAAGACGTGGAGAGAGGTTCACTAGTTTGATTTTGTTGTTTGCTCAGGATCCTCCACTGAAATGTGTTCAGTCTCGGATGTGGGAGCAATAAGAATGTGTGTGTTGAATGTGATGGAGAGTGACTTGCATAGAATAAGTACTCAAGAGTAATGACCAGAGATTTGCGTAGAATCAGAGCTGATCCAGAATGTCCTGAGCACTAAATGAAGTGTCACATTTATAGGAAAGGTTATCGCTCAAAGAGGAAACCATTGACTAGTGAATATGCTTGCAGTGGGGGACTTACCATTTTAGGGGTTGAAGCCTTTTGACCTGCGGGTAAAAGACTGTATTCTGTGGACTTGTCATACTTTTGCGGCTGGGAGAGTTGGTAAGGCAATCAGAGATGTGACCATTTACTGTTCACGTGTTGCTTTATCTTGGTTCCCGGATTTTCAACCCTTGAACCTTTTGAGCATTCATGTATTTAAGTCACTTTATTTGGTCTTGGGCTACCCCCGTCATCAGGCATGATTAAAAGATTATAGAAATGCAAATAAAGACATAGTGAGGAGACATGAGTGATAGAATAGGCCGGCCCATAGTCCCTTTTGCCATCTTCGATCTCTCTCCCTTCTTAATTTCTCCCTCTATCGTCGGACGTTGTTGGCATATTTTTACCGGCGAGGCTGCTTCACACGTTGTGGCGGCGGTGGCGTTCGAGATCAGTGAAAGAGGGAGAAAAGGGGGTGGGTGGGTTGGTAGATGGTGGGCCAGCATATTATGTTAATGTTTGAGTGAATAGGGGAATTGCCATAAATGCCCCTCATGTGAGGGGCACAACACATGACAAGTTTTTAACCAAGTAAATGGATAGGGTTAGTGTTAGGGGCCAAAAGAGTTAGAAAAAAAAGACGTTGGGGGCTCAGATGTTAAAAGATTCATTTTTGGGCTAAAAGGGTAAAAGTGATATAACCACAGCGGTCAAAATCATAATTTACTCTATAAAATATGAATATACATGTAATTTGTGTGTGCACACATAATTATATATGTAATAAAGTAATAAAAAATAATTCCAGCAGAATCGAGCCGAGTGGACCTTTGCTCATGCTTGACTCGTTTGCAAATCGAACCAAACCGAGCAAGTATATTTTGATCATTTTCCAAGTGATCGGCGAGCGATGAGCGGCGAGCGATTTGAACAGCCCTAACCCCTACCCAAATCTTGGGTCTCTCTAAAAACCTACGACCATCATCTATTTCCAATGATTAGAACCGACGACCGTCTCCCTTGTTTTTGTCAATTGAAACCAGTGACCACTAGGGGTGTTCAACGGGTTTCGGGTTGTTTGTGTTTTTTGCTGGGAAAAGTGACCCGATAACCAACCCATTTAAAGTTTGGGTTGGTGGAGTTTTGATTATTCGGTTCGGGTCAGGTTGTCCGGTTTTTGAGTTTAGACGTCAAACATAAAATGAATTTCCAAAGCTTACGTGTTTAATTTTACCGATTTATGTGAAATTGAGTTTTAGAATACACTATTTTTGAGATGGTTTCTATTTTGCAAGCCTTAATAGATTTAAGGTGTGTTTTGAAAGCTTAACAGAGCGTTGGAATGGATCAAGAATAGGAAAAAAAAAACTGGGGGGAAACGGAGCACAAGACGCTGAGAACCTGCCCAGGGCGTCCTGGACGGCCAGCAAGGGTGTCCAGGAGGCTGGCTCTACATGAAAAAGGGGGAAACTCTCATTTTGACTAGTATTGAAGGCTAATTTCGAATTCATCTTCCCACACTCCATCTACGGCTTCCAAGAGGTGATTTTCAAAGATTTTTGAAGGTTCCATTTGATCTATAATCATATTCCATTAGGTTTTGAAGATTACTCATCAACCATGAGTGGCTAATCACTCCAAGATCATCCCAGGTGAAGGATTGTAAGTTCTAGAGTTTATTTTTACACAATTGGGTTTGAAACATTATTCTTTTTTACTTTTTGATAACGAATGTTTGTTTGATTGTGAGTGTTATCGTAAACTTGTGATTGTTACGGTTTTTTTATGCCATTGACGTAATAAGATACCGATTATCAATTATCAATTCAAAATTCAAACTGGGGGTTGTTCATAGTTCTTGCTTTACAAAATATACAATTGTCTGTTATCCGTGTAGTGAATATTATTCTTGCATCATTTTGTTAGTAGAGTAATGTCTAATGCCTGCGTCTTTTGTAATAGTCATTTTGTTTATTAGGCAGTACGTTTATTTGAGTTTTTGCTTGAAATGAAATGTAAAGCAACTACTTGTATGCAGGCAGGAGTCCTGCGTAGCGCATGAGCAGTGCGTGCGGATGAGTCCTGCGTAGAAGATCGTGTGCCTATAAATATAGGTGTCATACGCATGGATGTTCATAACTTTGGATTTGGAGCTTTTGTAAAGAGAGAGCTTGTGTAAACGAAGTGCTGCAAAATTTTAATCAGAACGTTTATTTAGTATCTATGAGCCAACATAACACAAATATATGTATTGCGCACTTATATTCGTGTCGTAGATTCCGTTCGCGTCATTCTAAACGTTTTATCGCATCTACGTGATCGATTCCTGGAACTTTCAAGTGGTATCAGAGCATAGGAAGTGATATATACTTGTGCTATGGCTTACAAGTGAAAAATTCGGCATAAAACTTCATCTATTCGCATTTTTGAAGTATTTTAATGGTTGAAACGTGTTAATTTTCATCTCAAAACCTTTTTTTTCATATTTGTTCAACATATTAGAAAGTTGCACCCAAAAACCTCCAAAAACACGTCCAAAATATCAAAATACTACTAATACGTTTCAAAGTTTGTTTCAGTGTAAGAGTCATAAGCGCGCAAGAATTTAAACCCGAGAGTCATACGCGCGTAGGATTTCATCAGCAAGAGTCATACTAGTATGATTGAACGTATGAGTGAAGGGTTGACCGTAGGAGTCATACGCATTGACTTATTTTAGTCATACGCGCACAGGAGTTCTACGTTTGAAGAGTTTAAGTTTGGAAAATTGTCTAGGTGTTTTTTAATAAGGATTATCAATATGGAAGCTTGGAGAGCATTCATGATAGGTGCAACCAACATAACTCAAACACTAAACCTCGTAAACATGATGGGTACAAACAATAAGGCCCCGAAATTGCTTAAAATCAAAGGTTGTCCAAGATGGAGAGATAGATTCAAGGGTTACGTTCTAGGTTTAGACATTGATATGTGGATAGTTCTTCACGAAGAGTTTATCGTACCTCGACATCAAACAACGGGAGTGTCAGTGAACATCTCAACGTTAACACCTGAAGATAGAAAAAGCTACGGACGAGAGTGAAAAATGTTCAGTCAATTGCAGTAAGCTTTAACGGATAATATGCTACATTTGTTGAAGAGCAAGAGAACATCAAAGTCTTTATGGGAAGCGTTATATGAAAAGTATTATGGGAATCAAGATATGACTGATAGCAAAACAAAAACTAATAAAGAAAGAGTTTGAGATCTTTACAAGCATGAAAGGAGAGACTCTACATCAATTGATAGAAAGATTTTGTCACTTATTTGCGGAGATGGATGAAGTTGGAATTGTCAAGACGAATCTTGAAAAGAATACCAAACTTGCAGATGCGTTACCAGATAATGAGTTGAGAAGTTTTCTCATCACGGTTAAAGGGTAATGGGATGGAGAGAACTAACAGTGGGTCAGTTCATCGGGAAGTTCGAGGCTCAAGAATTAGACATCAGGAAGACAACAAAGATGCAATCCCAGATGATATACCAAGATACCAGTTTATACTACAAGAATGCAGAAATTGTTCAAGGAACAAAAATACAAACGACTTTTAATGCAAATTTGGGAAGCTGGAACAAGTATACATACATATCAGTAACAGATGGTAATGGTGGATTCACATACTCTGCATTGCCTGTTGACCAAGAGGGATAAAGTTTAGTTGGAAATGCTTTTGTTGGTAATATCTTAGAAAATTAAGGGGTTTATTCGTCAAATATACCAGACTTTTCGCATCTTAGACAAAGTCAACTACAACATAGTCAGAGTCAATCGCAACAGTATCAACAACAGCAAATTTCGTAGAGTCAAACCAACTTAAGGAAAAGTCTTCATTGCAATGTTTCAGTGAACCTGACAAGTCTGCAAAACTCGTTAATCCCAAACGCTAAAGAACATTTTGCGTTAATAGCACCAGTGTTACAATCATACGAGTGCCTGGTTGCTGGAAAGATCGGGAACTATAATCTTGTTAAAGAAGACTACAACCAAATCGATCTCGAAGAGATGGAATTAATTGACATTCATTGGTGTCTTGCAAGTGTGATGAGGCATGCACAAAGATTTATTGAGATAACGGGCAGAAAAGACTTAGCTAGGGAGAACGTGAAGCTCGGGTTTGATATATCGAAAGTTACTTGTTTTAACTGTGGTGAACGTACCGATTTCAAATGGGAATGCAACAAACCCATAGAGGAAGGAAATCAAAATCCGTTTGGTGGAAGAAGAGACTACTACCATAAAGCTTATCAGTATCGCCCATAACCACAAAGGTAAAACCAGAGTCAATCGTCTTCGAGTCGTGTTATTCCGATTGAGGGTTCATCATCGTCAAACTTGAAAGCATCATCATCTAATGAAAAAGTATTGATGGTAGTTCAAGTTCATGAATGCTTCAACTAGAACAACGTGGTACAGAAGCCTGAATGAGTGCTTTTGTTGCTTAGATCACATAAATTGAACCGACATTTGATGTCGAAGAGGAGATAAAAACTGAATCTTTTCAATTTCAAGTTTTAAAATTTGTGTTTCCTACTAAATTTTCTAGAAATTTTGCAGGTTATTTTACCAAGGGATCGCCACTAGCTGAAATGAACATTGGTGAAGAGGATTCTGATTATTCAACAAGTCTGTTGGAATGTTCATCAGACTCAATTGAAGAAATTGCTCAACACTCAATGATGGCACAACTTAAAGAGGTAAAAATCAGATTCTGAGGTAAAATTGACTGTGAGTGTTAAAAAGGTGTACAATAATATTCCTATCTATGCAAAATGCATTGAAAAGGAAGGGAACATTGAGAGGCTAAGAGAGCATTCTCAGAATATGTTGACGGATTTGCAACGTATCAAAAGGCTTACAACACCTTACAAAATAAAGAGATTTTATTAAACAAGTTAAAAGTTTGCAAAAGACAAATCAACAGTTAGAAGCCACAATTTGAGTAAACAAACTGCCATAAACTCTTATATTGATGAAATTTCAAGTTTGAAAGACCAAATGGTAAATGTTAGAATTGAATATGAAGGAATTGAAAGAAAACTTAAAAGTTACGCTTCTGCATCACACATTCTTGATCACATCATCCCTAAACCTATCAAGAAAAATGTAGAAACCGGGGAGGATGAATATGATCGAAGTTATCATGGAATTGGGTACAATAGTTTTCCTCCTCTGATTAATAATAATTTTACAAAAGCACTGGAGGACATTGGAGAAGCTATCGATGTTGTTATCACAACACCATTGGTAGTTGACCCAATTTAGGCTTTACCCGAAACCATTAATGTGTCATATATTAACTCAGGAAACACATCAGATAACTATGATGAAAATGTGTGTTAATCTGTGGTTGAGAAGGTTTTTGAGAAAGAAAATGTTTTGGTTGAAAATGTTTCTGCTTGTAATGGTAAGGCTGAGAAGAAGCCAAACATTTCGTGTAAATCGGAAAACATGATAACAACATATCAAATGATAGGATCAGACAAAATTTACTCAGATCTTGATTTTCTAGATAAAAAATGTGAATGTTGCTTTAATTGCTAGAACATTTAAGCTAGTTGAGGATGTTGCTGTAGAACTTAAGACTGAGAAGAAGAAAGTTGTTCTGAAAGCTGAACCTAGTTCTTCAAACACTAGGAAAACCCTGAATCCGTCTAAGAGGTATGTTGAGACTAGTTATTATCAAACTGAGATAGCTCATAGAAACCAATCGAGATACAACCAGAGTTTGAGAAACCAATCTTGGAATTACCAAAGCCACCATGGTAACAGGGAGTACCAAGGTAAGGGTAATACCGGATTTAGTAATCAGAATGGTAATGGAAACGGGTTCAAGGGTAACTTCAACCAACCTAGAAATAGGTCATATCATTCTAGGTCAAAGTACCAAAGGTATGTGGAATTTGTTGCTGGACTTAATTCCGATAGTGAGAAGAATTTGTTTGAGAACAAGTCAAATGAAGATTTTTTTAAATAGAAGGCGTCATGAACATGCTCAAGAAACTCATCGGTGAGAAATCGCAAGGACATGAGAACTTGCTTCAGTAGTCATGAAGTCAGATATGTATCTTACCGTTTTCTTGGGCATGACCAAAAGGGAAAGAAAACCATGAATGAAGTTTCAAAACTCACTATTTCAAAACAAACTCAAAAAGTTGAACAAAAACAAGTTTTGAAACAACAGAATTCAGATGGACACTTTTTGATAAGGGGGAGTTTGTTAGTATAGTAATGTCCAAAGGGGAGTTTGTTAGTACAGTAATGTCTAATGCATGCGTCTTTTGTAGTAGTCATTTTGTTTATTAGACAGTACGTTTGTTTGAGTTTTTGTTTGAAATGAAATGTAAAGCAACTACTTATACGCAGGCAAGAGTCCTGCGTAGCGCATGAGTGGTGCGAGCAGATGAGTCATGCACAGAAGGTCGTGTGCCTAGACATATAGGTGTCATGTTCATGGATGTTCATAACTTTGGATTTGGGGCTTTTGTAAAGAGACAGCTTGTGTAAACAAAATGCTTCAAAGTTTTAGTCAAAACTTTTATTTAGCATCTCTAAGCCAACACAACACAAATATATGGATTCCACACTTATATTCGTGTCGTAGATTCAGTTCACGTCGTTCTAAACATTTTCCTGCGTCTACGTGATCGATTGCTGGAACTTTCACATTTACATCTGATAATTGATTGTTGATGTCTACAACACGGTTTTTATTATCAAATCCTAGAAATCACTTTGTTTTCAAGTAAAATCCCAAATCCATTGTGTAAGATTAATCCTAACTGCTTGCAAATCTGAAACCCCTCATTTGATTCGTCTTCTCATCATTGTTATTAATCATTGTTTTTCATATCACTAATTACATCAAAGCTTTCGTTCATGTTCTTATAAATTAAAATGTGATTGTCTTTTGGTTCCAAACCAATTCAACCTTTAAAGATAAAATTGCAAGCTTTATAGTACTTTAACTTCGGAATTTATCGTAAGCAACCAAGTTTAATCACCGGCCATAGACTTTTCGTGGTTTGACACCCTTCTTACCACTAACTATATAGTTAAGGGTACTAAAGAACACACTTAAACTTTCTCTTTCACCAGACCCTTGACATCCAATCAATAGTGACATCCAATCAATAGGCAATTAAATGCTTGAAGGGCATTTGAAATGAAAGACTGGCATGACTAAAATTTGTCTCACGTTACAAATTAAATATTATAAAGATGTCATCTTTGTGCCGTAGTAAACATACAAAGAAGAAACTATACTTGATGATTATGTCATCTCAATAAACTATGTACAAGAATGGAACAATATGGATTTTGGAAATGAAACAATCCTTAACAAAGTCTCTGCATATGAAATATAAATCGTTGTGTTTGATAAGGAAGTATACGTTGTAAAATTCCTAGGAGCATACAACTATATAATTGCTCAAAATAAAAAGAAGTTAGTGAACAGTTGTAAATGTATAAAGCATTCATACCAAAATATTAAGAAATGAATTATATAAAATTAACAAGATCAACATGGACTAAAGAGAGTGTGGTATAATTGACTCGGTGATTATCTCGGAAAAGAGAGATTTATATACTATGCATTTGGTCCATGGGTTTTAATTTAACGAATTATTGGTGCTTACATACCATCAAAAGAATTATACTATGAATTTATATTCGTAACATATGTCTCTCATACTTAATCAAATTCAAATGCAAAACACAACTGTCATTTTTCCCTGAAACTCGAAAATAAAAAAGAAGAGTACGGTCGATGGCATGGACGGACCATGCATCAATCATATCATCTCCATAATAATTTTTTTAATACATCGTCCAAGAACAATGCAACTTCCTGATGGTAAAAACAAGAGTAAAATTTCATTTTAGTCCATCAGGTTTGGGTCATTTTGCAACTTTTTTCCAAAGGTTTCATTAGTTGCTTGTGGATCCAAAAAGTTTTTAACATTGCCCTTTTAGTCCAATGAATTTAACATAATCCATTGACCTCTGTTAGTCAGGGACAATTTTATCATGTCCCCTATTATTTTAATTAAAGCTTTAAAACCACCCTACTTATATGTCAAACACCACAAAAAACTCTCTAAACCCTAACCAAATCAAAACCCACACCCACCCCCACACTCTCTCTTGTCTCTCTCTAAAAACCCGCCGTCATCCACCTCCACCGTGTATCAACCCTCACCTACCTCCACTACCGCCACGTCACCTACCTCTGCCACCCACCTCTAATACAAGATTCCTCCAAAGGGTTCATGATTACTGAACATATAAAATGATTTGCTTACGGTTGATAAAATCCCCAAATGGGTACTTCCTAAAAACTCTAGAATGTTAAAGAACAAGGAGTTAACTGCCAGTTTCCTCCCTGACATACTGGAAACATGCCACTTCAGCCCAAAAATTAAAACCCAGTTAGGTCAGACAGGTTTAATGAAGGGTATTTTTGTCCTTTCATATTTCTTTTATTTTCCCCTTATTTTATGTTTGACTAATAAATCCCAATCCCTATAAAACCCCCTTTCCCTCCATTAACCAACACTCCCAACCCTAATTCCCAATTTCCCTCGTTGATTAACACCCTTCGTCAACTCTGTAATCACCGATCAAAACAATGGATCATGAAGACGACAACGACCCAAACTGGAGAGTTCGAGCTCCTGATTCAAATTTCAACACCCAAATCGCATACGGTAGGTCTACATGCTTCACCTTTGGGTTTTTTTACTTTTTTTCTTCATCAAGTATAAATTATCACTAATGTTGGGTGTATAATCGTTTCAGTACACGAACCTGAGATGTTTACCATGGAAGTTCACCATTGAGGTGAACTCACTCTGTTCCTAGATATCACATACCAGGGGGATAATTGCATATCTTGATAAGGTGAATGCTGACTATTTCTCGCGAGTAATCATCAATGACATGATGATTGAACTTGGTTATATGGAAGAGGATCTAGATCTTATAAAATACTATTTTAGGATTCCAGGTGAAGATATGGATTTTGGGTTAACGCCAATAGGTATTGATGCTGATATTCTTAGGTTGATTAAACATGCAACAATGACTAAGGTTATAGAGTTATATGTTGACAAAGTTATAAAAGTGGATTTAGCAGACTTGACACATGAACCATTAAGTGTGATTTTTCTTGAACAACATCAACAGCCTCAACGTGATCTTGATTTAGGAGATTTGACACAGGAACCAGGTTGTGGTGATGAGATATTCCAGTAGGTGGTGATGATAATCCAAGAGGTGGTGATGATAGTCCAGGAGGTAGTGATTATAGAGAAGGCAGTGGTGATGATACTGAAGGCAGTGGTGATGAGGAATGTGATGGTAGCAGTCATGAGATCCAGTCTGAGGGTAGTGAAGATTCTGAAAGCCCTGAGTTTAATGCTAATGATGAGCTTAGTGAAGAGGATAGTGAGGGTAGTATGAATGAAAATGCCACCAAAAAGAAAGGTTACAAAAGGAGGCAAACAGAGGAGGATGGCGAGGGCAGTATGAATGCAAATGCCACCAAAAGGAAAGCTTACAAAAAGAGGCAAACGGAAGAGGATGTTGATGATCCTGAGTTCATTGTTGATAAGGATAACTTAGTCATAGACTATGATGAGGACATGGATGAATGTAGGGTTGTTGTTGACTTTGACATTAGTGATGATGAAAACTTACAAGAAGATAGTTAAATGAGGAAGAATTAGTAGATGTTCAATTAGATATAGATGACTTTGATAGTCTTAGTGAAACTGTATAGGGTAGTGAGGAAGATTAGGAGAGGTAGGAGAAAAAGGAAACCAACAGATGGTTGTCCCTTTTATGTTGGTCAATAGTTCTATGATAGACAATCAATAAAGGATCTTGTAAAATGGCATGCAGTGGAATCTAAAAGGCAGTTATTTTTAATGAGGAATGATAAATAAGGTTCATGGTAGTGTGTAGGGGAAAAATCCGAAGTTAAGCAGTTATAGTAATGAATGTGGTCGTGATGCTGGGGGTAGTTCTGGAATTTCACATGGTACATGTATGAATGTAAATCTAGAAGTGGTTGAGGACCTTAATGCAAAGGCAAATAGTAGTGGTGTGCCCCAACAGTCTTGTTATTCAAAAGGGGATGAAAAGAAGCAAAAGCATCCAAGGAAAAAGATCCCTCCTCCCACATGCCCTTGGGTTCTGCATATATCAAATCATTTCAAAAACAGGGATACATGGGTGGTGAAGACTCTTCACAATGAGCATAACTGCTTGAATACTAGGGATGTGGGTTTATGCACTATCTCTTTTTTAACTAAGGAAGTGGAACCAATAATTTTGGTTAACCCTACTATCCCACTGGCTGCTCTTCAAGATCAACTCTAGAAAAAACTGCAGGTACAAATCACAATTAATCAACTTGCTAGAGCTAGGATGTTTGCAATAGACAAGGTACAAGGAGATTACAAAACTCCGTTGGGGTTACCTAAGGATTATGCTGAACAGTTAATGAAATCGAATCATGGAACAACTGTTACCATAGATGTTGAACCATCTTCTTGTAATCCTAAAAGTTCAACAAGGCACTTTAGGAGGATTTACATTTGTTATGGTGCATTTAAGAAGGGTATTAAGATAATTGGTAGAGACATATTAGGGTTGGATGGATGCTTTATGAAGGGGCCCTATCCTGGCCAGATTTTAACAGCAGTGGGGGTGGATGGAAACAATGGGATTTATCATGTTGCTTTTGCTGTGGTTGAGTCTGAAACAACTATGACCTGGACCTGGTTTTTAGAGAAAACTTGTTGTAGATCTGGAGTTGCCAACAAATGCTAACTTCACCTTCATAAGCGAAAGACAAAAGGTGTTATTCTATTTCTACAACTTGTTTAAATTTTGTGCTTTTGCTTATCAAGTATGTTAACTAAAAAAGTCCTTCATTTTATACAGGGAATATTACCTGCTGTAGCAAAGTGTTTCCTATGGAAGAGCATAGATATTGTATTAGGCATATACATGAAAATATGAAGTCTAATGCTAACTGGAGAGATGCTAAGATAAAGGGCCTATTTTGGAATGCTGCATCTGCAACAACCACACTTTGGTTTGATCATTCAATGCTAGAAATCAAGATGGTAGATAAGAAGCTTCATGATTGGTTAAGACAAATCCCACTTAAACATTGGACCATGTCTAAGTTTAGTGGTAAGGCTTGTTATTGTCACATATATTAATACAGTTTCTAATGGTTTGTGGTTGCCTAATAACTGACATGATTCCTTTGAACAGGTAGGCCAAAGTGTGGCATTTTACTAAACAACATTTGTGAAGTCTTCAATAGGCAGCTGATACATGCTAGGGATAAACCAATCATTACCAGCCTAGAGTGCATCAAGGAATACCTAATGAAGATGAATGTTGTGGCGCGCAAGCTGATTGCAAAGAACAAAGAGCCTTTTACCACTTATGCAACAAAAGCCCTAGACAAGATCAAATAAGAAGATGTTGAGTACACTGTTATCTTTAGTTGTATCACCAAGTATCAGGTTAATGGCCCAAGAGACAACAAAGTAGTTAACTTGGAGCAGAAAAGTTGCACTTGTAGAAGATGGGACTTGACTGGCATCCCTTGTAAGCATGTAGTTGCTTATATTTGGAACGTGGCTCTACATGGAAAAGATGATGGTGTATTGGAAAAGTGGGTTGATAAATCATACTGGTTGCAGACTTGGAAGGATGTGTATTCCCATGTAATTGATCCAGTCGATGGTCAAGAATTATGGCCACCTTCCACATGCCC
The DNA here is from genome assembly GCA_030545235.1 of Helianthus tuberosus. NCBI lineage: Eukaryota > Viridiplantae > Streptophyta > Magnoliopsida > Asterales > Asteraceae > Helianthus > Helianthus tuberosus. The sequence continues at coordinate 101,204,010 of CM060396.1, read as the reverse complement.
TACTAAGTTGGTTCCACTGAAGCACCACAAGCAAATAGGCAGGCCAAAAAAGAAAAGGAAGAAATCTGCTATGGAAATCAGTGAGTTGACTCAACAGATGGAATACAGTGGTAAGATGTCAAGGAATGGTGAAACTGTGGAATACACCAAGTGTAAGAGTAGGGGCCATAACAGGAGGAGTTGTAAGGGGGCTGATGTTGAATAGGCAAGGCTGGTGTTCAATAGTTTGGTAGTAACATGTCTTGGTTATGTTATTTGAACATGTCTTTTGAATGTTTTAGTACATTGCTTCGTTATGTATTATGTCCAGGAATATGTGTGATATTATTCTTGTAAACTACTATCTTAGGTTGTCTTTTGGTTTGTGGTAATGGTAATGGCTGTCTCTTGTAAATTGTTATGTTATGGTAATTAGTTTAAGTGTTATGTTCAGTAGTTATTAGGTTTGGTCATTTGGTATTTGTTTTGATCATTTGATCATTTTGGTCATTTGGTTATTAGGTACATTAGTATAACTCTTTTGATAAACCATAAGATACAATTGCATCGAACAATTTTCAGCAAGTGCATAAACCATAAGATAAACCAGATTACATTGCCTCAGACAAATTTCGGCAAGTGCATAAACCATACCATTGAATTAACATCATAATAGGTACATTATGAACCACATTACATCCCCGTTACATATCCAAAACACATCCCAAAACACAAATCTATACCACTGCATTAACATCATAATATTACATATCCAATATTTCAGTGAAAAACAACATATAAGATGAAAAAAAAAACCCAGCTAAACATTAAGATCAACTTCATTCTTGTATACTTCACTGCCATCCCTAAAGCTTGTTCTTGATGGTGCCTAATTTCAGATGCCATCCTTAAAGCTTCTTCTTCACGGTCCCTAACTTGATAAGCCACAGCCGCAAAATGTCGAAAGACTTCAACTGCCCTTTCACACGATGGACCCTCTTCCCAATCCACAAACCCACATCCCCTCCGTCGAGTAATGCAGCAGAAGAACTTCCGTCCAGGGTTTGCAAAGGCCCACAAAGTCTTGATAATTGTTGGAGAACCACAATTAACGCATACGACCATTGTTTCAAGACGAGGAGCTCTTCAATTTTGAATTTTGGGCCACTTGAATTTTGGGGATCGATTGAATTAGGGTTAGGGTTTATAAAATGACTTGCAGGTGAATGGGTTTTAAAGGGGCTGGGATTTATTAGTCAGACATAAAATAAGGTGAAAATAAAATAAATATGAAAGGACAAAAATACCCTTCATTAAACCTGTCTGACTTAACTAAGTTTTAATTTTTGGACTGAAGTGACATGTTTCCATTATGTCAGGGAGGAAACTGGTGCATTTTTGAAAATTGGACTGAAATGGCAAAAGTGAATAAACCACAGGGACAGAAATGACAGTTAACTCAAGAACAAGCTCAACCGTTAGGATTTAAATGTTACCCAAGCCAACGTATTTTTGAGTTGCGAGGAGATGAGCTGAAGTAAAAGTTTCCCAATGGTGGAACTCTGTAATTCCTTGACGAGGAACAACCCTTTAAGCTGAATTTGTCTTCTATAGTGAAATCTTGATGTTCTTAAATTGAATGAGGGTTTTGTTTGCGATTTTTAGGCGAATTTTGTGTGTGGGGGTGGGTGGGGGGATTCTTCTCTTAAAAAACATAAAAAGGTGTGGCGGTGGCGGCGACGGTCTGGTGTGGTGGTGGCAAGGGTGTAGTGGTGGTGATAATGGTTGTGGCGGTCTGAATATCAACAACTGAATCTTGCCCATAAAAAAGACCCTTAACTTTGATTTATATATAAAGTAGTAACAAACTTTACTTAAAGTTTATAAACAATTATAAAACTTACTAATAGCCCATTCTTCACATTTTTAACTAAATACGAAAATACTGTATAAACATATTGGACAATAAACTTGGTATGGGCAGGGGATTTTTAGACAAAATAATTTGGAGGGGGGGTGGCGAACCTATATAATTTTAAAATATGCGTCCCTTCAAAGCTGTGCTACTGCTTCTATCAGTGTTTATACCGATACTAGGGGCGGAACTAGAACGAGCCGTAGCACGGGCTATGGCTCAACCCCGTATTCACAGTGTAATTTTTTTTCTTTTCGGTTTTATACATAGGATACCCTAAACATATACAAGGATACCCACTAAGAGAAAATTATGAAACTTGATGTTATTCATTAAGTCCAAAACTTGTTTAGTAATAAGCCTAAATAATTAGTTTTATTATAATTAAGCCCTAATTGTAATAACTAATAATGCCCAAATAATATAATAATCCATTGAACCATTGATTATGGGCGGCAATGTCCTATTGTGAAACCAAACGTCGTACAACAACACAATCGCATTTTGCAGTCTCTCATAGTCGCGCGACAATCTGATCAGCGATTCCGGTCCGGCAATCTGATCAGCAATTCAGGGCTTCGGGCGATTTGATTTCTTATGAGTTTTTATTGTCCTCTTAATCTTTCATAATTGATAGTTTGATTTCTGATGATGTTTAAGACTTATAGTTTATCTAGAAATTCTTTTATGATGTTTCACATATAAGAGAGGTATCAACATAAGACCATGGGGTATGGTGGGGCAGGGGTTAGGAGCATGAGTTGACACGTGGAGTTCGAGCCCCTCTACCGGTGAGTGACGTGTCCGTGGGGTATGGCGGGGCGTGGGTGAACCGCGTGGCTTGGCAATTTATTAAAAAAAATAATATAAAAAATTAAAAAAAAATATCGCGTTTCACTGGGTTGTCGCCCCTTCATTGCGTCAACGACGCTCGTGACAAGAGCTAGCTCTTCTTCGTGTGTCCAAGAGGCCATCGATCAAGTGGGTTGGGGTAGCGGGTTCGATCAAGTGGTTGGGGTAGCGGTGGACAGCCAACAAGTTTGTTTGGGTTGGGGTAGCCAGTGGGGTTGGGGTTATATATATAGCCGGGTGGGTGACTGTTGGGTTGGGTGAACCGCTTGACTTGGCCAAATGGTTAGATTTTGAATTTTAAAATGCCCCGCTATGACCTAGCTAACAAGCGAATACGAGCCGGCCACATAGGATCACTAGCCCGCCCCACGGCCGGCTTTAAACTCCCGCCTCTTGTGCCACACCCAAACCCAAGCCCACCCAGGGTGGTGGCTTGAACGTTTTCAGCTAACCCACGCCCCAACCCTCGCCTCATACCTCACAGTCTAATTTGAAAAATTATCATCGATATTGTATTGTTGTTCAATCGAATGGAATGAGGAAAAAATAGTATAGAGTAAACCACACCTTCTACTGTTGCTCGATTTATGCAACATATATATATATATATAGGGCATGGATGTATAGAAAACTTATTTCTACTTAGAAAACCTAGGAAACCCAATCTATGACCATTGATCAAGATCATCCAATGGCTCACATAATTTAAAGCCTTTTTGAATTAAATTTAATACATAACATATGTTGATGAGTGGGCCAGGAGGGCATTTGTGTCAAAAAGACCATATCTCATTCTCTCTCTTCTTTATAGTTGTCACCATCACCATCAAAGCATCATCATTGTCTCTTTTCCTTCTTTCTTCTCTTTTGAGAATTCAAAATATCTGTACATTCACCATCAAACCATCATCATCATCCATTCTCTCATCCTCTCTCTTTCTTCATGTTTCAATCACCAAGAACACACACACAAGTGTGTGTGAGAGAAGCAAGCCTGAATCGTTATTGTTAAAGAAAGAGAAACACCAAAAGCATACACACAAGTGTGTGAGAGAAAGAGAAACAAGATTCTCCTTCGTGTTCATGAAGAACACCAAGAACACACACACAAGTGTGTATGAGAGAAGCAGGCCTGAATCATTCGGTTGCATGTGTTTCTAGAGAGAGAAAGTTATTAGAACACCAAGACCAAGAACACACACAAGTGTGTGAGAGAGAAGCAGGTCAAAAATCATTTGGTTCATGGGTTTTTGGAGAGAGAAAGTTGTTAGAACACCAAGAACACACACACTTATGACATGGACTGGTTCCATGTCTTAATGTTATTTGTTTGGTAAAAGTTGAATGATTTTGTGTGTGTATTGGTAAAATAGATTTGATAGTTTGTTGGGTTTTTTTGTTTTAAAGGGATTAAATTTTTTTTAGAATTGTGATAATGAATGTTATTGTTGATATATATTCGTTACCTTTGAAAAGTTCATAATCTAATCGTTGATGATCTCGTTTATTTTACAAATAAAAAGTTATGTTTGGTTTGGTTGCTTGTTTGAGGCTTTTGATCTAAATAGTAATTGTTTTTTGTTGGTTTGGTTGTTTGTTTTGGGCTTTTGATCTAAATAGTAACTGTTTTTATGTGTTATACTAGGTGGTAACACATGTATAGCCATGTTAACATGTCACATATAGTTGTTACATGTTATACATGTGTTACCACTATAGTATAACACGTAACACATGTTATACATGTGTTACCACTATAGTATAACACGTATAACACGTAACATGTCACATATAGTTGTTACATGTGTTACAACATGTTGTTACATGTGTTACAACAAAAAGTTTACACATGTATAACACGTAACACATGTATAGCCATGTTAACATGTCACATATAGTTTTTTGGTCCGATCGATGGTGATTTTTGTTTTGGAATGCGACTAGGAAGTGTTAGTTATTTTGAGTAGAAATAGTCTCGGGTTATTTATTTTTTATTTTTTTGGATTGCCAACTTGCCAACTGCACGTTAAAACTATTGATTTGTAACATGTGTTAAACCCGTCTTGTTTACTGTCAAAAACATGTGTTAAACATGTCTTATATTTTTTTATCAAAAACATATTAGGTAACATGTGTTAGACCTGCCTTGTTTTCTGTCAAAAACAAATTAGGTAAACCTCTGATATTAGGGTACAAGTCCAAGGGCTCAAAAGCATATAAATATATTAGCGTAACATGTGTTAAACTTGTCTGATATTAGGGTACAAGTCAACAGACTAAAAAGCATATAAACATATTAGCGTAACATATGTTAAACCTTCTTATTAGGGTACCATGTGTTAAACCTCCCTGATTAGGTAAACATATTAGTGTAACATGTGTTAAACCTGTCTCATTTTTATCAAATGATGTAAACGTGTGTTAAACCTGTCTTATTACCATGTGTTAAACCTCTCCTATTAGGTAAACATGTTAGTGTAACATGTGTTACACCTGTCTTATTTTTATCAAATTATATAACATGTGTTAAACCTGTATTATTTAACAAGTGTTAAACTTGTCTTATTTTTATAAAAATAGGTAACATATGTTAAACCTGACTTTATTTTATCAAAAACATATTAGGTTAATGAAATTAAGTAACATATGTTAAACCTGACTTTATCTTAACATATGTAACAAGTGTTAATGAAATTAAGTAACATGTGTTAAACCTGTTTTATTTGCAGCAACAAAGAGAGTAACAAGATCGCAAACTGGTAAGATACCAAAAAAGCGAAAGAAAGTAGACGAAGAAACGGACGATGAATGGGATGAAGAAAGAGAAGAAACGGACGATGAATGGGATAAATTATGGCCATAACCCAAAATACAATATGACCATTCTGGTCTTCTCTGTAATATGTTGGTGTCTGGATGTTAAATAATTATGGTGGGAAATGTATTTGGTTACCAGTTATCAGTTACATGTGTTATTAGTTAACATGCTTTATTCATTACCAATTGTAAGAAAAGTAGTAGACGAGCATTGGGTGGTCAACATATTGTTTCAATTGTAACCTTTGATACTAATTAACAAGTGTAACATGTGTTACACAAGATGAAGTAGAAAACAAGGTACATACCTTTAATGTTACTTGGAAACAATAAGCAATTGTAACATGTGTTACACATCTTACGTAAGTAAATGCAGTACATGGTGGAACATGTAAGTAACATGTGTTACATACGATGCAGTGAATAAAAAGAAGGCACATATATAGTGAATAACATACATATACATGTAACATGAGTAACATGTGTTACATACGATATAGTGAATAACATACGTATACATGTAACATGAGTATATGCACCACAAAGGCATACGCATGTTACATGTGTGTATGAAACACACTTGGCATATATAAAACACTTAGTATATGTAACATGTAACAGTCACTATTACATGAATGAACAACATGTTGACAAATGTAACAGTCACTATCCATTTCCGGCTGTTTTATCACCCTTTTGTGGTCATCATAACTATATGATGTTTGTAACCTTAAAAGCCTTGGTAGGCTGCCACTTTTAATGATGTTAAGGGTTACAGTTAATGTTATATTACCCTTTTCTGACATTATGGTTTACGTTTAATGTAGTAGTTTACAACAACTTTTAATGATGTTATTGTTTATTTTTAATGATGTTATGTGTTACATGTAATGTTATATTATGTTTGATGTAATGGTTTGAAGAACTAGATCATACCCTACATTCAACAATACTCCTCTTTACGAGATGTAATACTTCTTCTGATTTTAAGAGAATCTCTTTATGTTAACATATGTAACACCTCTAGGGTTTTGGTTCCTGGAAGTTGTAATTAGCTACATATGTAGTAACAATGTTACACATGTTACTTACGGTAAGAACGGCCCTTTATTGGACAAAACAGGGCTGCGTATATGTAACACATATTTGTAACATGTGTTACACTAGATGGTAACACATGTATAGCCATGTTGCACATGTTATATAGTTGTTACATGTGTTACACTAAATGGTAACACATGTGTTACACTAGATGGTAACACATGTTCTATAGTTATAACATGTGTTACACTAGATGGTAACACATGTATAGCCATGTTGCACATGTTATATAGTTGTTACGCATGTTATACAGAACCTGTACAACAGTCACTATTACATGAATGAACAACATGTTGACAAATGTAACAGTCACTATCCATTTCCGGTTGTTTTATCACCCTTTTGTGGTCATCATAACTATATGATGTTTGTAACCTTAAAAGCCTTGGTAGGCTGCCACTTTTAATGATGTTAAGGGTTACAGTTAATGTTTTATTACCCTTTTCTGACATTATGGTTTACGTTTAATGTATTAGTTTACAACAACTTTTAATGATGTTATTGTTTATTTTTAATGATGTTATGTGTTACATGTAATGTTATATTATGTTTGATGTAATGGTATAACCAACATCAAACAAATGAATGTTAAGGGTTACAGTTAATGTTATATTACCCTTTTAACGTATGTAACACATGTGTACCAAAGTCATATGACCAACATTTTATCAGGTCATTCTTTGCTATTAGTTAGTTACCTCTCACATAGGTTACACATGTTACGTCCAACACCAGTTACAAATGTTAATCAAAACAAAACTCACTTGTCATCATGGGTTGTTAGTAATTGCACACATTACAATCATACTTAAAGGTATCAAAAATCTTTATAAAAACTTAAACATATAAAAATGATCCAAAACTATCATAAAGGTTACAAAAATATAGCTACGCTTTGCGTCTTGATAACCATCTTTATCTTGAACATAAACATCCATTCACCTATGAACAAAACAAGTACATCGGTGTTAATCCCCTAAAGTTAAACTTATTAACACAAATGTAACTACAGGTATGTAACATGTGTTACGTGTTATACACGTGTAAAATTTTATTGTAACACATGTAACATGTGTTACCTCCTAGTATAACACACAATAACAGTTACTATTCAGATCAAAAGCCCAAACAAGCAACCAACCCAACAAAAAAACAGTTACTATTCAGATCAAAAGCCTCAAACAAGCAACCAAACCAAACACAACTTTTTACCACAAAAATGATTTTAACACAAAAATAAAAACCTGCAAATTACATAAATATTTACCCATTTTTAGAACCATTTTAACAAAAGAATCATGTTCATCTCTAAAACATCCATTACACAAAAACCTATAAACAACCATTTTAACTAAAACATCAAGTGTGAAATGATTTTTCAAAATAAAATACTCAAGAGATTGTTGTTTCTCTCTCTAAAATAGCAACTTTCTCTCTCTAAAAACACTTACCGAATCTAGAAACCGTGTGATGAACACGATGAAGATCTTCAAACTTGCTTCTCTCTATGTGTTCTTGGTGTTCTTGATGAATATGATGAAGATTGTTGTTTCTCACTCTATGTAGGTCCCTCTCGGAGGATCGAGAACAAACCTAAACCTTGTTATACTAACTCACTAGCGAGTGCGGAATCCAAGCTAGCAAGCAAACTGGGATGATGCAAGAACAAACACAAGAACACACAAGACTCAACGATTAACACCACTTGTATTAATGCGTATGAAAGGTTCCGATTACAAGCACAATGTTTACAATCAGTTTGCAAACTCTCAAAGTGTGTGTGTGAGTGTTTTCAGCAGAATGCTCTCTATCTCTCGGGTGTGCATTCTTTCTAAAACAACACACTGCATGGATATTTATATACCCAGCTCAACATGTCTGGTCCGAAGGATCCGATAGATGGTCCGAAGGATCATCTATCGATGACAATGCTTTCGAAGGATCAGCAGGGACCTCGAAGGATGATCCTTCGAGGTCTATTAATCGAAGCATATCTTTCGAGCACCTCGAAGGATCAACAGTATCCTTCGAGGAGCTATCCTTCGATACAGACAAACAAACATATTACAAACTTATTGGCCAAGTCAAACTAGGAGGATAGTTGACTAGGTCAACTTACAGGACATTGTTTACATACAGACCGAATACAGACAAAGTACAGACACAAGTGCACCAACAAACTCCCCCTTGGCTGTAGCTTTGTCTTTATCTTCTATAATTGCAGGCTCGTCTCGAACTTCGACGGTCTTTGGTCTTCGAGTTCCCAAAACTCTGATGTCCTTTCAAGTCTTCATTGTCGGAGGATCTTCAAAGTCTTCACGTCTTGAAAGCAAAGAGTGTATCAACAAACTACCCGTATCATGTAGGAAGTGTGTTGACAAACTCCCCCTTAACATAAGCTCCCCCTTGAGTTATGCTCGTGAAATACTTTATCTTTATGAAGTGAGATCCTTGTGGTGTTGATGATGGCCAGCGGCAACTCGATCATCTTCATCACTTGAGTGCCTTCACGTCGTGTCTTCATTCCAAAGCTTGTCATCGACCATGTTCTCCTTGCCTTTAGAATCTGCACATCTAAACGCGTAATGAGAACAACTGCTTGGAATGTAGTTAACATAAACACATGACACACGGATGACCATGTCACAATCAAACACCGTCCGATAATTTGACAGTCTAATAGATTTATCAATTTCAGATTTAACTTTCAAAACATGCAAATTTCGACCGTTTATGAAGACTTAGTCAATTCGGTTTTCATTCAGGTTTCAGGCAACGAAGACTCGAGTTCCAACATCGTACGATCAAAAATAAAGTAGAAATAAAATCTTTTTGGCTTTTAAAAAGTTTATATTAAAACACACCTAAAATCTTTTTGGTATTTTTGAAATTAAAAGACAACAATTTAATATCCTTTGAGTGTTATCAAACGACATCACCGCTAATGTCGTGCTGATATGCACCAAACGACGAAACTGTTTAAAAATAAAGCAATAAAATTTAAGCAGTAAATAAATATATACAGACAATCTTTTTGCGAGTTTCGAGGGTAAGAGAATCATATCAGTGTACGGTCATGTCAAGACACTCTTGTTGTACATTTAGTTAACATTTAGATAAGCATCCTATAACAATTATCGGTATTGTTGTCCATTTAAGCTCAACTTATCAGATGTAATCATGATTAGGGGATACGTTAATGTATAATTTATACTTACCAACCGGTGTTCATCCACATCACGACACATTCCCGTATCAAGGTATGCACGAGGGTTCATCTTACCGGTGAGTATACCGATTATCATCTGTTTGACCGTATATGGTGTGAGATACTCACTTATTTTGATTTGAAAAACAAGCCCTATGTGATATAATCACTTATTGATGAGGAACTTGATTTTCATATGCATGAGGGCACAGGTGCAAGTCCGTGAACAGGTCAGTACTTCCGTACAGCAGAGAGACGAACTTGACACCCGGGTAAATGTGATATATTATCACTTATTTGATTTGGACATGTGATTGTTGATCACTTATTGAGGTCGAATGCAGTATGTATTATGTACACGTATGTATAGTATCATGGAAGATCTTAGACTTAGTCTATTTATAGAAGCAACCATGATACCCAGATGATAAGCAGCATAAAGACCGAATATCTCAGAACCTCGGCAATCTCTCAAACGAAATTTCGGTACCAAGACCATATGCCAATGAATGGTTCCCACCCAGTCTTCAGTCGATTTAAGTTTATATCACCCTGCACACTTTAAAATGATTGTGAGCCTACCGATACATCTTATATAGAGCTGCTTATCGCTTTTTCATTTAAGGTTTAAAGAGGTTTAGACAGACCACTGATGTACTATCATTTTCTCTTTTACTCGCCAGGAAACTCATTTTTGATTTTCTATTGTTTTTGTGTTTTTGAAATTTTTCGATGTTTTTGGATTTTTCGATTTTTGGTTTACTCCCCCTAAAATCAATAAACTAAGACAAATTTTAAAACACAAAGGTATTTACAAAAATGATTTTCCGATGTTAGTTTTACTCTTGCTTGACCTTAATGCCGTTTACCAATAATAAAAAGTCAAATCTTGATTTGTCAAAAGCTTTGGTAAATAAGTCGGCACGTTGGTCATCGGTGTGGACCTTAACAACATCGATTAATCTTTTCTCAAAGCAATCACGTATGAAGTGATATTTGATTTCGATGTGTTTGGTTTTTGAATGCTGCACAGGATTTCTAGTGATCTGTAAAGCAGCAGAGTTATCAACGTAAATAGGAGTAGTTAGGAATTCAAAACCGTAGTCCCGCAATTGTTGTTGGATCCACAAAACTTGGGAGCAACAACTTGAGGCAGCAATGTATTCAGCTTCACATGTTGATGTTGCGACACACGTCTGCTTCTTGCATTGCCACGTGACTAGGCGATTTCCTAAAAACTGACATCCAGCCGTTGTGGATTTGCCGTCGATTTTGCATCCGCCAAAATCAGAATCACTGAATGCGACCAATTCAAAGTTATTATCCCTAGGGTACCACAGACCGGTGTCTGGGTAAGCCTTCAAATAACGAAAGATCCTTTTTACAGCTGCAAGATGGGAGTCCTTTGGATTCACTTGATATCTGGCAAGCAGGCACGTTGGGTACATTATGTCTGGTCTTGATGCTGTGAGGTACATAAGAGATCCGATCATAGCGCGGTAATATGAAGGGCAAACAGTCTCTCCCTTCAAATCTGGAGTAATTCCGTGATTTACTGCCAATGGGGTTCCAATGGGCGTTGCATCAGACATCTGAAACCGGTTCAAGATGTCACCAATATATTTAGTCTGATGGATGAATATCCCAGACTCCGTTTGTTGCACTTGTAGGCCCAAGAAAAAGTTCATTTCCCCCATAGCACTCATCTCGAATTTATCCTGCATTATGCGCTCGAAATTCCTGCACAAAACATCATTAGTAGAACCAAAAATAATATCGTCAACGTATACCTGTACCAGAAGAAGATCTCCATCTTGTTCTTTGATGAAGAGAGTACAGTCGATAAGACCCCGTCGAAAACCGTTCTCCAGCAGATAGTTTGATAAGGTTGCGTACCAAGCTCGCGGTGCTTGATGAAGACCATAGAGAGCTTTGTTGAGCAACCAAACCCGATCGGGATGGATAGGATCTTCAAAACCTGGAGGCTGTTCGACATATACCTCTTCTTCAACCACACCATGTAGAAATGCACTTTTCACGTCCATTTGGTAAACCTTGAATCCTTTGTAGGACGCATAGGCTAGAAAGATTCGAATTGCTTCGAGACGTGCCACTGGTGCATATACTTCGTTGTAGTCGATGCCTTCTATCTGACGAAAACCTTGAACGACTAAACGTGCTTTGTTTCGAATAACCACGCCACGATCGTCCTTCTTGCATTTGAAAACCCATCGAGTTCCAATCTTCTTGTAGTTTTCAGGCTTTTCAACAAGTTTCCAAACACCAAGCTTTTGAAATTGCACCAATTCTTCCTGCATAGCCTCAACCCATGAGCTGTCTTTCATTGCTTCTTTCCACGACTTTGGTTCTTCTTGTGACACGTAACACGCGAAGGACCAGTCATTCTGTTGACCAGATTCTCTTATAGCTGAATACAAACCAGCATTCCGGTTGTTTCTCAGCTGATTACGCGTCTGCACACCGCGATGGACATCTCCTATAATGTTCTGCTGGGGATGGGTATCATGAATTCTCATTTCAGGATTATCTGGCACACGAGCATTGATACCCAAATTGTTCAAATTAAGATCCACAACCAACTCTACACCAGGAATGTGTGTCGAGGTGGATGCATTTCCTTCAGCAGTGTCTACATTCTGCATATGAGGTGTATCAATAGAAGCACCTTGAACAGGAGCAACTGGAGCTGAAGATCCTTCAGCTGCATCATGATATTCATCATCTTCAGAAGACTCATTATAATCAGCAGCATCTTCATAAACCTCATTTTGAACTGTATTGTTAACAGATGAAGAACCTTGAGGATCAACAATAACAGGTCTAACCAATGGCGAGACAGCCGCATTATCACTTTCAATTAACATTCTTGCAGCTGCTGATTCTTCGTCAAAGGTTGGCAGATTGAAGGAGTCAAAGAGTCCATCATAATCGAACATCCACGGATCACCCGGAGCCCTAACAGGACTCGTATACCTTTGAACCCGCACCTCACTCCATAGCTCTACCTTTTTGGTAGCTAGATTCCAGACACGAAAGTTTGGAGTTTGGTATCCAAGAAAATATCCTTCAATAGCCTTAGCACCAAATTTGCCATCTGGTTCAATCATGGTACAAGGACCACCAAAGGGTTCTAGGTAAGAAAGATCAGGTTTCCTTTTCTGAAGGAGTTCGAAACAAGTTTTGCCATGTCTCTTCACTGTAAGAACTCTGTTTAATGTGTAGCATGCAGTCGACACAGCCTCCCCCCAGAATTGAATAGGGAGTTCCGACTCAACTAACATTGTTCTAGCAGTTTCTATAATCGTTCGATTCTTCCTCTCGGCGACACCATTTTGTTGTGGAGTATAACGAGAACTGTATTCATGAAGAATGCCTTTAGAAGTACAGAACTCATCCATAACTTGATTCTTGAATTCGGTTCCATTGTCGCTTCGGATTCTTTTTACTTTCAACGAATAGAGATTCTCCAACATAGGGAGAAGATCCTTGAGAATGCCAGGAGTTTCACTTTTGTGTGCCATAAAAGATACCCAAGAAAATCTAGAGTAGTCATCAGTAACTACCAGACAATATGCATCACCGAACATTGTCTTGTGCTTCATAGGTCCAAAGAGGTCCATATGAAGACGTTCGAACGGCAAGCTAACAGTGTTGATTTTCTTCAAAGGATGGGATTTCTTCGTTTGCTTTCCCTTTTGGCACGAGACACAGATATCTTGTAAATGAAAACTTCTTACAGGCACACCATTCACAAGATTGTTTTTCACCAAATGGTTCATTTTTCTCAAGTGAATGTGTCCCATTCTTCTGTGCCATGAAATTGACTCCTTTTCTGTGGCTTTTGAGACAAAGCAAGTGACTTGTGCAGATGTTGTAATCGCCTGGCTCATATCGAGAATGTAAAGATCATTAACTCTCGGAGCCGATAAGAGAATCCATTCTTGTGGAATTTTGAATCCAGGTTTTAGCACATAGCAGCCGGCATCATCAAAATGCACGGTGAACTTCTTATCGCAGATTTGCGACACGCTCAGAAGATTATGATCAATTTGCTTCACGTAATTGATCTTGTCAAAACACACAATACCATTGGAGATACTTCCCTCTCCAGTGATATAACCGCCTTTATCTCCCGCAAATGCGACATAGCCTCCTCTAATATTTCTCACATCGTACAGAAGCCGTAAGTCGCCAGTCATGTGCCTAGATGCTCCACTATCAACAATCCAATGACTGTTAATAGTTCCTCCTGGAACACCCTGCACATGTCAAGTAAAACATCAGTTGAGAATGGGGACCCAAGCCTTAGTGGTCTTGGGTCGTCCCTGAGCATCACGAAACGTGATATCAATCTCTTGATGGTTTTTAAGAACAACTGCTCCCCCTGAATTGTCACCTGCCTTAGGTAACCAAGGTTGTTTTTGCCTACCAGTTTTTGAAAATTCTGGTTTTGCATGTTGTGACACACTTGATTCCTTTTGAACTGTTTTAACTTCAGATTTTAAAGCTTTTTCAACAGTTTTCATGTTCTTACGTCGTTGTTTAGTTTCTTGTTCTTTAACAGTTCTTTTATCATTTTTAGGTGAAACTGATCGACGTTGGGGATGAATTGTTTCAGGTGGAGTTTTCTCAACAAATTTTTGCTTTGGAGCATTTGGGCAGTTTCTGATGATATGCCCAATTTCTCCACATTTAAAACATGTTCTCCTTTCAACAAGCTTAGGAGAACTTGATCGACCACAAGAAGTCGAAGTCGTGGACCCTGAGGTACTAGCCTTTTCATCACACCCATTTGTATGTTGAGTGTAATTGTTATCACTGTTACGTTTTAAGATTGTGACTTGTTTTACAAAATCTGTGTTAGATTTGTTTTCAAAGGTTTCAATCTTATCAGTACCCTTGGATGACACGAACTTGACATCCTTTGCTTTCTTTTGAAATCGAGCTCCTTTTGTTTCAGACTTCATCTGAGAGACTTGATGTTTTTGAGCTCGTTTGACGGGTTGTTTACCATTAGAAGCAGTAGGTTGTTGAGTGATTGGAGATTTTTGATTCCTAAATTGTTTTCTAATCTCAGCCTTAGGAATTGGATCACATTGTGTTACCACAATTCCTGGAAGTGTTTTTCCCAAAAATTTGTTTGTGTTGTCTTCAAAGACTTTATCAATCAAAGATTGATTTACATTTTTAATTGGAAAAACGTTATCTGAGTAGATTTTATTATCTCCAACCAATGTATACAACACATTACTGCTTTTAACAGTAGACACAGACTTCTTTTCAATCTTGACAGGATCTATCACTTGTTTCTTGACTAATGAAACCTCAGGAGTATCGGGATCACACAGAATGTGATTCTCAAGTGGAACAACTACTCCTTTCATTTTGTCAAGTGATTTATCCTGTTCACCTACATTCACTTCTGATTCATCATCCGATGACTCATAGTCCTCGATAACTGGAGGACTTTGTTTCATAGATGTTGAAACTCCTTGCTGCTTTGCACTGTCCGGTTTGAACCCTAGGCCAGTAGAAAATTCCTCAAAGTTCAGAGGCACACTGGGTTCATACCGTGGCATGTTTTCATCATTAGGCATCGTGTTGTAATTATGCCTCAAAGGGGGTGGGCATTTCTTGTATCCTATGCCCTTTTGATCTCCCTTTAGTTGTTGAACATCGATGATGTGATCAAGCACAAATCGAGAGTTAGAATAACTTTCCAATTTCTGTTTGATCGCGTCATGCTCACTTTTGGCAATGGCTAACTGCTTCTTGGTTTCCTCAACAAGATTTATGTATTCATTTATACTAATTTGTTTATGGTAAACCACTTTATTAACCTCGGACACATCTTTCTTTAATGTTTCTATTACAGATTTAAATTCTTTTTCATTCCGAGTTAAAGCCATGTTTGCCTCTTTGCATTTTGACAGTTCAATAACTAAATTTTGATTATGACTATGAAGCTTTTCCAATTCAAGCTTCATTTCAGCACATGATTCACAAACACTAGGAGCAGGAGGTTCAGAATTTACCTGACTCGAAGAGGCTGACAAATTTGCCATAAAGGCAGTTTGAAAAGAAAAATCTCCATCTTCAGAAAATAACTTTTCCATTTCCTTTGATGCAGTAGCAGCCCTCCTAATCAGAATTGATTTCTGACATTTCAGCTCATCAGCTTCATTTAATAACTCCTGAATATCAGAACCTGCTTCCTCCTTCACATCAGATTCAGACTCTGATTGATTATCCCCAGAAACAGAGCCTTCTTCATCAGAACTCCCAGAATAACCAGAACTGTCATCACTTTCAGATGACTTTTGATTGATGATTTTTGCATAAAGAGCTGTTCCACTTCTTTGATCACTGTCACCAAACTGCACAGACCAGTCACATCCTTCATCACCTTGAACTGTCAAAGCCCGATTGGGATTTGATGGTCCAGACTGGTTCTGATTGTTGTTGACTGCTACAATCCTCCTGTCTTGGTTTCTGAATGGGTTGTGATTGCCTTGTTTTGTTGGCCGAGTGCACTCACGCTTGAAGTGCCCTTTCTCGCCACAATTAAAGCACGTGACGGCATTAATATCAAACCCATACTTCGTATCTTTCTTTCCTTCCAACGAAGTCCTACCAGTACGAGCCATGAAGTCTTTGGCCCTTCTAACCGCACTAGCAAACGCCCACTTAATATCCATCAACTCCATTTCATCCTTGTCGATCTGTTGATAATCTTCATGTGTCATGTTGATGTTTCCAATCTGTCCCGCAACTAACCCGCAGTAGGCACTGACCATAGTATTGATCAATTCTACATGCTCCTTTGCAACTTCTATACTAACTTGGGAAAGATTTGAAGTGTCAACACGAACAGTGTTAGGGTTTGGAGGTTGAGAATTGCTTGTGAAATGAGCTTGCTGTTGTGGTTGAACTGGTGGCTGTGATGGAACTGGAATGTAAGATCTTGGATCAAAACCCGGAGCAGGATTGGTCTGAGGAAACGGAAGAGAACTTGTGTTGGATACGAAAGCAGTTTGCAGTTTAGGTTGCTGAGCTGCAGCGGATTTTGCTAAGATGTCGAAGCCTGGAAGATACATTTCTGTATTTTGAGGAACTGGAGCTCGCTTAGCTTTCCTGATTTCTTCCTCATTCTTATGTTCCAGTTTCTGAATGAACTCATAGATATTAACCGTGTCTAGAGTTCCAGTGTGCTTCAGCAACTCAATGAAAGAACTCCACTTTGGAGGTAAAGCATCAGCAAACTTGTTCACCATGTCTTGCTGAGTAGCAATAACCCCATAAGCACACATTTCACTGATCAGATGATAGAAACGTGTTGTCATATCATTTAGAGTCTCGTTTTCCAAAAACTGAAACGAGTCAAACTCTTTCTTCAACAAGTCATGACGAGACTTTCTCGTAGCTGCATTGCCTTCTCCTCGAGCAACCAAGGCATCCCACAATGTTTTCGTGTTCTTGCAATAGGAGAACTGATGATAAATATCTTTATTAAGCGCCTGTGTAAGTGTTGCGAAGGCCTTTTTCTCCAATTCATAAGATTTCTTGTCAGGTTCAAGCATGTTGGCATAACCTTCTGAAGTGGACGCAGCAACTTCAAGAGCAGCATTGAATGGATTGATGAAACACGTCCAAAGATCAGTGCTTTGCCCTTGAACATACGTGTGGAAGCGGTTTTTCCATGAAGGAAAATCGTTCATATGATTTAGCTTTGGAGGACGATTGTTGCTTCCCGTTTCGCTTTCACTGATCAAAAGGTTTTGAATACTTTGACTTTGATTGGATACCAAAGCCCATTGACTTGGACTGATTGATGGCGACGGAAACATACTCTTAGCCCAAGCATCAGCAGTAGTTAGTTCTTGACTAGATTGTGAGTTCAAACTCCAATCCCAAGGACTTGTACAACTCATCTTGATCAAATATTAATAAATAACCTACACAACCACAAACTGTTAAATGCAAACAGACAAGAATTGAAGGATATAGACCTGTTCGAAAGATCAAGACTGGTTCGAAGGACCAACAGTGATCGAAAGATTACTGTTGAGTTTCGAACAAAGTCTTCGAAAGATTCACAAATGACAGATCCTTATCTTTCGTAGAGTTTTATCGAAAGATTCACAGTTCGAAAGATATTTATCTTTCGAATACTGATCTCGAAGGATTCACAATGAAAGATCCTTATCTTTCGAGATAAATCCTTATCTTTCGGACAACTAACTTTCGAAAAGATTCCAGAAACGAAGGATAAAACTTAGACTTCGAAAGACTGTTCGAAAGATGCTAATCTTTCGAGCTGTTTCTAAGTCGAAAGATATCTTTCGGAAGTTTCTGACACACTGACACAAAGTGACGGGTAGGTGGGAAAGGTGATGGGTTGGTGCACTACTTTCGGCAGAAGGTATGTGCAGACACAACTTTTCACCAACTTTGAAAAGTTTTCCCAAAATGGACAACACCTTATCCAGAACCTGTCACCGGAGATATGACCGGAATTTGGTCGGAAAAATTCAAAGTTTCTCAAAAACAAATTTTCAAGTTACCCAACCCAACCTTGAACACTCCCGAAGGTTTAGAAACCGTTTTTCAGTTCAAAGATGCAAGAAAAACTACCAAAAACGGGTGCTAAACCAAGTGTCCAAACACACCAAGAACTCAAACAAACACCCGGTTTTAAACAAGGTAAAGAGCGATGCTCTGATACCACTTGTAGGTCCCTCTCGGAGGATCGAGAACAAACCTAAACCTTGTTATACTAACTCACTAGCGAGTGCGGAATCCAAGCTAGCAAGCAAACCGGGATGATGCAAGAACAAACACAAGAACACACAAGACTCAACGATTAACACCACTTGTATTAATGCGTATGAAAGGTTCCGATTACAAGCACAATGTTTACAATCAGTTTGCAAACTCTCAAAGTGTGTGTGTGAGTGTTTTCAGCAGAATGCTCTCTATCTCTCGGGTGTGCATTCTTTCTAAAACAACACACTGCATGGATATTTATATACCCAGCTCAACATGTCTGGTCCGAAGGATCCGATAGATGGTCCGAAGGATCATCTATCGATGACAATGCTTTCGAAGGATCAGCAGGGACCTCGAAGGATGATCCTTCGAGGTCTATTAATCGAAGCATATCTTTCGAGCACCTCGAAGGATCAACAGTATCCTTCGAGGAGCTATCCTTCGATACAGACAAACAAACATATTACAAACTTATTGGCCAAGTCAAACTAGGAGGATAGTTGACTAGGTCAACTTACAGGACATTGTTTACATACAGACCGAATACAGACAAAGTACAGACACAAGTGCACCAACACTCTAAAAATCAGCTTTCAACAAACATCAGCACACCCGAGATGAAGATGACGACGTGAGATGAAGCATGGACACACCCGAAATCAGCTTTCAACAAGCATGAACACATCCGAAATAAACAAGATGAATATTGTTGTTTCTCTCTAAAAAACATTAGTTTTCTCTAAGAAAACTAAGAAAGAAAGAGATGCAAAGTTTCTGTATATTGTTGGTTTTAAAAAAAATGATATGATGGTAATAAATGACTTGATGGGATGGGGAGAGATGGTGAAACGATGGCTTGAGCAAATGACTATATTGCCCTTTTAACATGTGTTTAAAGATATGATGTGGATCAATCTTGACCACACAATTCAGGTTTCCTAAGTTTTCTAGATTAAATGGGTTTTCCATAGATACTTACACTATATATATATATATATATATATTCTTTCTTTATCTCTATTTATTTTATTTTCACAACATGCTATTGTCCAATATATTAAAAATAGAACTAAATGAACAGTAAACAAATGAATATAGTAATAAAAATTGAATTTAACATATAGTAACATCACTAATGAATGAGCTGGTATCGGGTACCTGTAACGGTATCGAATTTACCAAACCGGGTATATTTTCGGTACCGGTTCGACACCGGTATTCATCTGTTTTTACCCTCAAATGCCGGTGTCGTACCAGTACCGGTACCGGTCCGTACCGTAACAGGTATATTCGGTACCGGTACCCACTTTTGGGGATTTCGGTAACGGTATTTTCCATACCGGTTCGTACCGAGCTCATCAAATCTCGTAGCAACGTAGCAATGCAAGTAATTGCACCGTTTATATTACTTTTCATACACACAGTAAGTATATTTCGTTTGAATGAAGTTTATATACAACACAACTTATTTTGCTTTATTTTTTGTCTTTTCTGTAATGAATGAATTGTTGCATGTAAAAATTACGATTTTTCCCTCGGTTCAAAATTACGCTTTCACCCTTAATTCAAAATTACGTTTTTCCCCCAGTTCAAAATAAAAATATGGTTTTCCCCTAACTAAAAATTACGATTTTACCCCCCGCTAAAAATTACGATCTTGTCAACGTTTTAGTTTTCCTTTCTAACAAAACTATAGTACTGTTTTTTTAATTGGTTGAGAATTATTCGGCCATCGCCCCACAACGCGGGCGGGGCATCAACTAGTATATACTAAGTTATAACATAGTCAAAGTTGGTGTTATTAGACCTTATTATTATTGTTACTAGGTTAGTTCCCCGTGTGTTACACGGGTTGAACAATTTAAACTTTATAATAAATATTTCTTGTAAATGCAAATCAAAGACGAAGACATTTATATACCAAATTGACATAAATGAGTTAATATAAAGATGATTTATGTTGGTACTATAAAATTCATCAAAAAAAAACATGTAATCAAACTGTCGTTTAAAATAATACAAAAATAAATATATTATATAATACTCATTATTATATTTACGTATTGAGTAAATTACAAGTTTTGTCCTTTATGTTTACATCAAATTTCAGGCGCTGTCCTTTTTTCCAAAATCTTGCAGGCGCTGTCCTTTAACTTTTCAAAATCTTGCACATTATGTCCTTTAGACCAAACTCAGTTAATTTTTTTGGTTAAATATGATCATTCAAGGGTATTTTTGTCTTTTAACCTATATTTAATATTATTATTATTAAAAAAATACTATTATAATTATTATTATTATTATTATTATTATTACTTTACTATTATTTATATATATAAATTGTACTTATATATATAAATTGTACATCTGACTGATTCTCTTCTCTCTCTCTCTCTCTCTACAACTCACTCTCTAGGTCTAGCTCTCTGCTTCTCTCTCTATCTCTACCACCAGCCCCCACCGCCCCCACCTACCACCACCACTGTTAACACCACCATCTACCACCGCCACTGTTAACACCACCATCTACCACCTCCCCCAGTCTCTCTCACTTCTCTCTCTCTCTAAGAGGTTCGAAGCATGTCTAGGGGTCGTAAGAGGGAGAGGTCAACTGATCATGGCGGTGATGACATGAATGTGGATAATGATGGTTCGAATAAGAAGATGAGGCTGAGGTCGTTGTCTAGTCCTAGGTCAAGGACGAGTTCAAGACCGCCAAAGGATGTGGTGGTTCCTGGTGAGGGGTATAAAGATTCTGCTCAGAAGATTTAGGCGTTTAAAATGGGTAAGAAGTCTGTTTACAATATTGGTTGTTTGTTTGATCTGATCTATGTTTGTATGTATTAGGATTTAGGAATCCCCTTTTGGGTCTGAATGATGAACATCAAAGTGATACAGAGAGGAATTAATTGTTTGTGAGGGTTATAAAGGGGATATAGAGATGAATTGATTGTTTGTGAGGATTATTGTTATTATGGTTCCAGTTAATTTGGTTGATTCGGGTCGGGTTTTGGTGGTCCATTTCGATGTTGATCAGGTGTTGGTGATCTGCAGGGGTGAAATTGGGGGATTTGTGGGAATTGGTGGAAGTTTGAGAGGTCGTGTTGATGATCGATGAACAGTTGTTGGTGATGGGTTGAAGAGTCTGGATCGAAACAAGCGGTTGATTCGAACATGTCTGGATTATCCAGCATTTTGTTTACAGGGAGATGATGATTGATGGATGTTTGAAGATACCCACAAGAAGAAATTAGCAAATCATATACATTGCAGGTTTAAATCATTGAAGAAGAAGGGGAAAGTGTAAGGCTTGAGAGGGAAATTACCATTTTACCCTCATGTGCATTGCACATGACCTTTTTTAACTGAGATTTCTAACCAGGTTTGGCCTAAAGGACAAAACGTGTAAGATTTTGAAAAGTTAAAGGACAACACCTGCAAGATTTTGGAAAAAAAAGGACAGCGCCTGAAATTTGATGTAAACATAAAGGACAAAACTTGTAATTTACTCTTTACGTATTACATTACACTTATGTAATGAGAAATAAAAAGGTTACAATTATAACTCGCACATTACCGAAAGTAATTTGAATCAAAAAAATATTCACATAATTCATAAATATCTATATATTTTTTGTACACAACATTAAATCTTTTATTCATAATTTTACCATCTCTATCTAGAATTAGTAGTTTTACCCCGTCTCTACTTTTAATCTCTATATCTCTATATTATAATTATAATTATAATTATAAATAAAATAAAAATAGAGTACACATGTAAGTTTTTCAGCCTCCCCTTTGATATTTACCATTTAATGATTGTCTAAATAGTTGACACGTGTTGTTAATGAATGCCTAAATAGTTGACACATGTCATTGACGAAATGTATTTTTTTAATTTAACGGCACGAGGGGTATTTTTTTTCTTTCAATATGGCGATCCCGGTTTCCGACGCCGCTTCCACCTAATTGTTAACTTTGGGTAGTGCAGATGTAGCCTTCCTCATTTTGGCTGCCCATAAGAAAGTTGTCTATAAATCCATCTATGGATATAAGGCATTGACCCTACGTAATAGTTTTATTGGTGGCCATCAAGGCTTCCATTCAGCCGATTAGGTGATTCTTTCCAATTTAAAGATTCTAATTCCTTAATTATATTGTTGGAGTTAGAGATATATAAATTATATTGTTTTCAAGATTCATCCCGTGTAATGTGTTTTAAAAATGTTGTTTCTATTTTGTATTGTTTGTTTGAAATGTTACTTTCACATAATGGTTTCCAACGTATAGGTTAATATTATTCTTATTGATGCGTTTGCAGTGTTCCAAAACTTACATATGCACTATATTCGAACCTTTTAACATTTTCAACCATTGATCAGGTATGAATCCACACTTTAATCTTCTAGAGCTATATTGAATCTGTCTTATTTCATTTTTCACTATGTTTCATGATTCGTTCTTTCGTATATTTGTTAATTTTAATTTGTTGGATAATCTTGATGAGTTAGATGGGTCATGAAACGGGTCAGTTGTCTTTATTTTAATGGGTCAAGTTTAACAAATAATGTGTTTAATGGTTAAGCAAGGTTACTTTGAATAAGTAAGAGTTAATGTGAACGTTGGGATGTTTGTTGAAGTCTAGGGTCTTTAGGGTAGCTATTGAATCGTAACTTTGAATATTTCTTTTGAAAGTCAGGTGGCTTGTATGCCAGGCATTTACATTGCATGGAATAATCACAGTAACTATACAATTAATATAGTTGTTGAAAAGGCCATGATTCCAACATAATCTAGCAACATGGCATGAGCTTTTCATAAAAGAGTAATAACAAATCTTGAATAAAAATTAACAAAGGTGCTAAATCTTATTGTAGAGGTATATACATGAAGTGAAATTAATCTCATCTCAGCCATCATTTCTCATGTAGCGATGGTATTGTACATTGTGATATGCAGGTGCAACAGCTTATTACACAGCTTAATGAAGTTTTATCCCATGGTGGTTGTAGATCACAGAGGATCATGGAAGAAGAAACTTAGGAATCATTCTGATGAACTCTTTGAGATGTTACCAAAAAGTATCCGGAACAATTTCTCATTTAAAATCACTATAAGGTTTTGATTAAAAAGCTAATACATTGTTGACAAAAAGCCCAAACATATTTATTGTAACCGTTGAACGTGTAGATGGGTTTGAAATTTTTGATATTAAATCTTTTGTCAACTATCTTTTAGGTTTGCATATCATCTAATGTGGTTTATTGCTATGCTCACGAAGCCTACCGAAAGAACAAGGTTATTTTTTTCTTTTTATTATTATTAATATTATTGTTTTTATTTCAACCCATGTATTAGAGCATATTATGAGCACTTTTTTTACTTGACATTGTATCCCTTATTAAACCCGTGTAGTACACGGGATACTAACCTAGTTATTAATAATGCCAGATACAATTGACCATGGGTGAATCCAGTAATGCTAAAAACAAACCAACATTGGATAATATTAATAAACAATATTACTTTTTATCATATATATATATATTAATAGTTATGCTAAAAGATATAATATTTATGTATAACAACATCAAATATAAGTAGAAAGTATAACAATATTAATAAAATGTAATCAATTGTAAATTTCAAAAATAAGTATAACAATATTAATAAAATGTAATCAATATTAATAAGATGTCATCGTATTAATTTGATTTTGAAAATTAAAATTTGGATAAAAATATTAAGTAGGGATTAATTTATTTTTCCCAAGATTTAAGGATTAATTTTTTAATTTAGGATTAAGTAATGAAACTAAAAGGATTATGTTTAAGACGAGAAAATAGGATTCTAGATAACCTCAATGATTGTCATGTGTCTCAAATTGATTTACTTATATGTATAGATAGATTATAGTACATTTTTAATTCTCAATAAAAGAAAAAATCGAAATATATAACTTAGTAAATCAACTAAATAAAACCCAATATGAATTGAAACTTTAACTTAGTAAAATTAGTTGATAGACAATGTATAATTTTTCCGTAACATGTTATCATGATTAACAACATATCATCGTATTAACTTGATTTTGAAAATTAAAATTTGGATAAAAATATTAAGTACGGATTAAATTATTTTGACAAAATGACAGTGCACGTCCTTTAGGTTTACCTAAAAGTACAGTGCACGTCCTTAATGTTTAAAAGTTGCAGTGCACGTCCTTTACCTTTAATTTTGTTGCATTGCAAGTCCTTTATGGCTAACTGAGTTAACTTTTTCCATTAAATCCCCCACGTGCCTCCCACGTGAGGGGTATATCTGTCATTTCCCTTCATTAAGGACGTGCACTGTACTTTTAGGTAAACCTAAAGGACGTGCACTGTACTTTTAAACATTAATCTTCTACTTTTTTTTAAGGTTTATCTTTTTTTTTTTTTTAAGTTTATACAATTTTTTAAAGTTTATACAATTTTTTAAAGTTTGTTTTTCTAATTTTTTTGTTAACAGTTTCTAATTTTTTAAAGTTTGTTTATTTTTTTTAATTTTAATTTTTTGCTAACAGTTTGTTTATTTTGTTAACAGTTTCAAATTATTTAACTCTATGTTTTTTTATTAAGTGTATGTTTTTTTTATTATGTAATGTCTTTTAATATGAATGATAATTTTTTTGTTAGTTTATAAACTTATTGTATTGAATTCACATTAAGATCATGTACATAACTGTATGATTGCGTTCTTATTTATTTTATTTAGTATGTACGATATTCTAATTAAATAAACTTTGTAAGTAAGATTTCATTTTGGATTATTGAAGACCTTAAATCACTTGATAATTGACTTTCTTATTTGTGTGTTCTTGCAATAAATCACATGAGGAGGTATCTCCTTATGATTTATTTCATTTCTGTTCTTGTGGTCTATAACATCAGTGCTTGTAGCCACCAAACGACTCATTTTTTCTCTCATGCTCGTAACATGTTTTGTGGAGCAAATCACATATCCTAGGTGTGTCGTGATATCGTACATACTAAATAAAATAAATAAGAACGCAATCATACAGTTATGTACATGATCTTAATGTGAATTCAATACAATAAGTTTATAAACTAACAAAAAAATTATCACTAATATTAAAAGACATTACATAATAAAAAAAAAACATACACTTAATAAAAAAACATAAACTTAATAAAAAAACATAGAGTTAAATAATTTGAAACTGTTAACAAAATAAACAAACTGTTAGCAAAAAATTAAAATTAAAAAAAATAAACAAACTTTAAAAAATTAGAAACTGTTAACAAAAAAATTAGAAAAACAAACTTTAAAAAATTGTATAAACTTTAAAAAATTGTATAAACTTAAAAAAAAAAAAAAGATAAACCTTAAAAAAAAGTAGAAGATTAATGTTTAAAAGTACAGTGCACGTCCTTAATGAAGGGAAATGACAGATATACCCCTCACGTGGGAGGCACGTGGGGGATTTAATGGAAAAAGTTAACTCAGTTAGCCATAAAGGACTTGCAATGCAACAAAATTAAAGGTAAAGGACGTGCACTGCAACTTTTAAACATTAAGGGCGTGCACTGTCATTTTGTCGATTATTTTTTCCAAGATTTAAGGATTAATTGTTTTTTAATTTAGGATTAACTAATGAAACTAAAAGGATTATGTTTAAGGCGGGAAAATAGAATTCTAGATAGCCTCAATGATTGCCATGTGTCTCAAATTGGTTTACTTTATTATATGTATAGATTAGTATGAGCCCACGGGCCCAGCTTAGGTTTCTAGGGTTTCACATATTCTTTATATAATGTAATCTTATTGAATCAATAAAGCATTCAGTTTTTTACCGTCTTACATGGTATCAGAGCCAACTTAGGCTCTATACCGTTTCCGCTGCGTCACACACAAATAACCAAACCCTAGCTGTCACCACTTGAGAAAAACCCTAGACAGGGCGGCGTGCCGCCACTGCCGCCGCCGCCCTGTCCGGCCATCGTTCGTTTTCTGTTTCGTTTCCTATTCACCTTTCCTAAATAAAGTTCCGGTTTCGGTTTTTAAATTCTAGCCACTATTCCTACATCTTTTATTCGGACGACACTTGTAATCAGGTTCGACCGCCGTCCTTTTTATGGGTATCTTAGGAGTTTCAAGCCGCACAAACCCGTATGAATACCTTTCGTTTCGACGACTTTTCGGGTTGTGTTAATTGTGTTCGCAATGGTCCGGTATCTTTTTCAACAGATGCCAAGAAAACCACACATATGATGCTATGGCATCTTGTTGATTCCGCTTCTCCGTCATGCCGCTCCTTGTCGTCGCGCTGCCGCAGCTCATTGGACTACGGTCCCGCGCCGCCTACAGGACTACGGTCCACTGCCGCGCCGCTATTTGCCGCCGCCGCCCTGCCGCATTGGATGCTTCTTGCCGGATCAGGGATCATTAAAAAAAAAGTGGATTCTCATTAATTAAAGATTACAAGATTGTGAATTTTGGAAGAAGTTTTGACCGAATCTTAAGAACACACTTTTTCTATATGTTTTTTTTTTCAGTCATAGCTTTCGGTTTCCTTCCGCTTCGACTGCGGGGGAGTATTAGACCTTATTATTATTGTTATTAGTATGTGCCCACGGGCCCAGCTTAGGTTTCTAGGGTTTCACATATTCTTTATATAATGTAATCTTATTGAATCAATAAAGCATTCAACATTCAGTCTTTTACCGTCTTACAGGTGTTAGGTGGACTTGTATAGATATGTTGCTTTAGACTTATAATTTTATTTCTTTTATGGTGATCTTTCATAATTGATAAATATTTTTTGAAATTGATGCTTGTCAAGACGGATTTACACAATCGAATGGTCCCGGAATTTTTGAACAATGCCATGGTTTGTGTAGTCGAAAAGGATTTTTTTTCATAAAGTAAAAGACGACGATGTGATGGAACGATTTCAAGCTATGAAAAAAGGAAGAGGACAAATCTATTAGGTATTTGTTTTACTTTAAATATGTATTGTCGTTTTTTTTAATATTGTATGATTGCACGGTAAACTTTTTTTGGATACCCCTAATTTAACGGGCTAGTTCCGCCACTGACCGATACAGTGGAGAAAACTTAGATCGTGAAGATAACTCTTGATCGACGAACAAGGAGTGGATGTATGGTGAAGTTGTTAACTTTGTTAAATGACTTGTATTAAATGGGAATCACTAGTTCTATGGCAATTAGGAAGTGTTTGAAAGTATCAGAATCAGTGTTTTTGAATTTAATCAATGAATCTATTTTTGTTGTCTCTTTTCACCTTGTCTATTTAAAAAATCATTCACCAAACCTTTCAACTCACCTATTGCAAATCAAAGTAGAATTCTTTTATAATCTTGAGTTAATATATTGATTCATATCAAAGCTCATGATATTCAAGCAAGCAATAGAAAAGCAAAAGCTTCACATTACATCAAACACCTAGAATAACTTTGTTCATTTAAAACACTAGTTGTAGACGCCCCGCTTGCAGTATACGCATATAATGTATAAAAATGTGTGGGCGCTAGGGGGCAAAAGTGAAAGTGCGC
Source organism: Helianthus tuberosus (assembly GCA_030545235.1). Lineage (NCBI taxonomy): Eukaryota > Viridiplantae > Streptophyta > Magnoliopsida > Asterales > Asteraceae > Helianthus > Helianthus tuberosus. The sequence goes on along the minus strand of CM060396.1, from coordinate 101,175,767 downwards.
TAATTTTAACGTTATTTTACTAATTTCGTGAAAATAACGTTAAAAGAGTGGGATGGTTAATCAAGCATCATGTGGTGGCGTTGATAGCCGAAAGACAAGGGGGCACATTCACTAATCGGCAGTTGTCTCAATTGTTGAGTGTTATGTGTCTTATGTCCAAGGCTTGATGCAAAACTACTATCGAGCCGGGGGTCTCACTTGAAGCACCCTCTCTATTCCTACAGGGTAGAGGTGAGGCTGTCTACATCTTACCCTCCTCAGATCCTACCTTATCTTTGCTATTTATGATGATGATGATTTAAAACACTAGTTGTAGTCTTCATGTATTGGGTGATCCCTTAAATTTAAATATAAGATAAAGGGGAAGTCATGGTTATCTTTTTCTTAAAAGAGAGAAGTGTTACCCTTGTTGGTGAGATGCTTGTATCGATGTTTTATACCGATATATTAGAGAAAATAGATGGTGAAGATAACTCTTAATCGATGAACAAGGAATGGATGTATGGTGAAGTTGTTAGCTTTCATCAAAACCATTACACATCATGTTGTTCCTATGGTACTATTTTTAATTCCCTCGTCTTTGTTTAACTTGTTGTAATTTCAACTTCCCGTAAAAGAATTCTTCAAATCTTATTTAAACTTAATCTTTTACCGTTCGCCATCACCTACCCGTGTGGCCACTACCACCGCCCCATCGCCGTTACCATTGTCGCCACCATCACTACAACTATCACCACTGCCAACTCCCTTCCAACACCACCATTGTTAGTTGTTGTCGCAACTTACACTACCACCGTCACAGTGGTGGTGCCGATAATGGAGATGGGGTCATGATGGAGGGAGACGATAGTGGAGGTGACGACAATGAGAAACATGAGGTGGTGGCAGCGGCGAGGTAGCGATGATGATGATGTCGGCAACAAAGGTAGAGGCGGCAAAAAACATATGTTTAATTAGGGCCTTTGGATTAAGAGGGGCCCAACCAAATAAAGATAATACTATTCAAAGGTAACAGGCTGAACACCGACGACGGTGGTGGTGGCTGGCAGGGTTATCTACTTGGTTGAAAATCTTCACAAGGAAGGGATGATAAATTTCTTTACATGAAAGGATTTTAGTGAATTCATCCTAGTGCTATTCTCAATCAAACATGATATCTTTGAAATTCAGATTCAATTTCAAAAACTTTGCGAACCAAACACTTTAAGAATGAAACTAAAGATCAAAATCTATGTAATTCCGTGAACCAAAGGCACACTAAGTGAGTCATATGACCCTAAGAGATGTACACGAAAAGTGTACACGTAAAACTCACATAGTTGTTTCCAGTTGTAAATACACCCGAAAGATCAAGACCTTGACAGATTCGACCAAAGAACAATTTGTACCCGCATAGCCATTTTTGATCATACATACACTTAAAAGATCGAGACAGCCTCAACTAAAGAGCAATGTGTAATCGCATAGCAGTTTTTGGTTGTATACACACTTGAAGAGATTAAAATAGGCTTAACCAAATAACAAAGTGTACCCAGATTGTCTGATTTTCGTAGTGTATACACTTTTAACCAAAGAACAATTTGTACCCGCATAGCCGTTTTTGGTCATGTATACACTTGAAAAATCAGGACTCAACCAATGAACAATTTGCAACCCATACCCGTTCTCGTCGTAAATACACTTGAAAGTTCAAAACTGCCGCAAAAAGATTAGTGTTTAGGAAAAACCACATGTTTTACATCTTTTAAGACTCGTGCTCAAAGGTCTTTGGAAACTCAAAAACTTTGCCATTTCACTAAAAACATATTCTTTCTCAAATTGTCCAATATTTAAGGCTTTAACTTCCAGTTGGTTTTCCTAAAGACCGAGTACTCTTAGTGCCTTGGTTACATCTAACATTGGTTGTTCCGTACTCATAATGGTGTCTTCAGGCAGCTAAAGAATAATGTTAACTGTTTCATCAAGTTTAATGTATGTCATCCTGACCCTCATAGTAGACGGTGAAGACCCCTATCGATGTATGAGACAAACTTTAGTAGCCAATCGTAAAGTTATATCTGTTCCATTGCATTGTTTTCCATTCGAGTCATTTAAAACTACGAATTGCATATAATTTCATGCTAAATATCAAGACACTTTTGCCTATATGAGAAGGAAGCTTCCTCCCTCGTTACAGTACTTGTACTATTGGTTAACAGGGTAATGGTGGATGTGAGTTTTCAGACGACGAGTTCTTACGATTATAGTACAGAGTAAAAACAGTACATAACCTAAATCGATAATCAATAAATAAACACGTCGGTTGGTTTTATTAACTTAACTCAAGGGAAATCATCACATAAAATCCCATATAAGACACTGTTTTTCTTTCTTCTCTTCACTTCTTTCAAACTTATAATAGCAGGCTCAGTTCATAAACAAGTAAATCATATCAGAAACAGAAAGAGAAAACAAACCTCATTATTTTGGTATAGCGAATCAAGAACGAGCATAACGTACAGATACGCGCTGTTGGATGGGTCCTCTACAAGACGGGCAGTCCTTCATTCCTTGTTTTTCATGAAGCTCGTTGCACTTTGTACAAACCACTTGATGCGCACAAGGGAGAAACACAACCGACATCTCTTCCGATAAACACATAACACATTCCCGTTCACGTTTCACACCTCCAGTAACCGTTTTACTAACGGTATCAGTAACGGTTTCAGGTACGTAAGGCGTGTGAGTTTGCGTTACAGAAACGTCGGATAACTTACTAGCATAGCTTCCGATTCCATCCACGCCTCTCCTTAACGCAGCTATTTTCGAAGAGTCCGATTTCAGTCGCAATAACGAGATTTCCTTCTCGAGCTTTTGAATATCGTCTTTGTATTTTTGAAGCGTTTTATCTGCTTTTAGTCTAGTTAAATCTTCTCGTGATTTAGCCGAAACTTCTCCTTCTTGCCGCTCGATTTTAATCTTAACCGCTTGATTAATCAATTCTTGTTTCGCTTTCTCTTCCTGTTTCCATTTCGTCTGCAAATAATTCACTTTCAATGAGAACTCAACAATTCAACCAAACAAAACAACAAATGATTCACGAACACACACACCTCGAGTTGATCTCTTTGTTCTTTCGCCTGTTCAAGATCTTCTTTCAGCTGAGTTAACTTACGTCGCTCGGTTATAAGCTCTTCCTGAAACAACGTTTTCTGCTTCTCCCAAAACTGTAACTGCATCAACGTCCGTTTCTCTCGCTTTGACACCTCTTCACAGCTGGCAGCTGACTCAGCGGCTTGTAAATTCGCAGCCTCCATCTTCAACCTCAAATTAGCGTTCTCCACCTCCAGTCTCCGCACCGCAGCGTCAGCGCGTCCCACCTGATTACTCGCCTTCATCAAAGCATTCTCCATTTCCGACAACTTCTTCATCGTGTTGTCCTCCAACGCCTGTTTCTCTCTCTTTAACCGCTCTACTTCATCTTTCTCTTGTCGAAGCGTTTTAAGCTCGGCTTTGTCTTTACCGAGCCTACGTGCCGCTTGCATTACCTTCTGATTTGCCCATTCCGTCCATAACTGTAACTGGTTTTGAAGATCGTGTACACGTGGCGCAAGCTTTGAAATTGTTTCCTCTTTTTTATCTTGTGGGGTCCACCGCCCAAACGATTTGTCATAACGCATGGCGGAAAAACTAAGGGCGGGGGCCTCGGGTGGGGGAGGATTGTTGCGTTTTACGGGAAGGGAAAGAGATAACTCGGTTTCGGCTACTGATAATGCAGGAGGTGTGATCGCGCTGTTATTGTTTATATCGTTAAGCTTCAATGAAGCATTTTTAAGGCTGATAGATGTAGATTCCGACACGGATTTCAGTTTCTTATCCAAGATTAAGCCACCGAAGTTACCGAGTTTTCCAGATCTAGAAACGCCTTTCAATCCATGCGTTCGGTAGCTTTTCTCCAACTGAACGGATTTTTGTCTCAGTAAATAATCTCTCTTACTAATGCCGTTAATTTTTCTACTTCCTATTGATTTTTCTTCATGGGATGAAAGGCTGAACGATCTAGTTGTCGTTCGAGTACTCGAGTTTTTATCCCCTTTCTGTGACGCAAATCCATCCAAAACAAACGAAGACTTCGGTTTTGAACGAACTTCCGTCTTTGCTGGCGGGTCTGACGTACAGTCATGCACACTATGATTTACTTTACACGGACTTTGAACACTTACACGGGTCTCAACCGAATTAGAAGATCCGTCACCGGATAAAGTACATAATTCATCACCGTCCACTCCACACGCTTGAGAGACATTCATGTCGGATATTAACAAACACCACATTGCATCCCCTGTGCTGAACGAAGGTCGAATTTCACGAACAACGCAAACGAGTTCCGCTAGTAAATACTTCTCCATTTGCTCTAGATTTTCAAACTGATGTTCCTTCCATGGATCGACGTCTTGCCCATTTTTAAGAAAAATCAACGTGTTCTCGACCATACTCGATACAATGTCCTGACAACCACAACAAAGACCAGACCGGAGAATACCCCTTATCGCAACTTCTTCCGTATAACCACATGACACAATTTTCTTAACCGCGCTCTTGAACATGGTGTCCAAGTTAACTAACACAAGCTCTTCCAGCTCGGATTCCGTAAGATCACTCCAATCAGCGTCATGAAACCCGTCATTTGCATCCAACTCAACTCTATTCCGATTAGCCCCAAAGTCCGCACAAGACAACCCTAAATCCAGTTTTACAGAATCCGTATTTTCAAGACCAAAACTACACATATCACACGCGTTATCCTGCCCATGACACTCGAACTTCTCAGCAGAAAACTCATAACTAAAGCATTCAGCCTGCAAAGTCGAAACCATTTTCTGCGAACCGATTGGAGGCGATGGATCAGCTCTAAATTTCCGCTTATTCCTACTCCCCTTCTCTTGAACTGTCATAACTGGCGACACATGACTCGTTTTCGCAACAATAGTAGCCATTGTTTCCAACTTCACAACAGAATAACAACCTATTAAATAAAAACAATATTAATATCGGTTACACCGATTCAATTACTCAGAAAACATTTCTATCAGTTGCATATGTGTGCAATTAACAATTAACAAAACAAACATTTAACAGAACAAACATATATAATCAACTATCAATTCATCATAGAGTTATAACTTATAAAGTATGAACAATTATCAAATAATAATCAAATTGTCCTCAAAACACCAAACTTCAACTTCAAATCATACCAGAAGCTTCTCGAATTGAACGAATAAGTTATCTGCAACAAAACCCACAAATATTAATCATCAATTACACTTTTTCAATAACAACTACTAATTAAATCAATCGTAACACAACAAGATCAAAATATATCAATCAAAGCAAGCAATTAATATCATCTGATTACAAAATTGAACGAAAATGAAATCGGAATCGGGAAAAATGGATTTGTGATTGTAGCGATGGAGATTATTATACCGATTTGGGGAAATCAAAGATACGGCAAACGATGGAGCATCGGAGGGTAGTAAGAGAAAATAATCTGATCGTTTTTTTATTTATTTTTTTTATTTTTTGGGTTATTATTCTCTTTTTCTTCACTACAACTTTGAACGTGTCTCTCTCTCTACCTCTTTATAAGTTTTTAGCTCTTTGTGGATTCCTAATACTTGTTTCTAGAAATACAGTCTCTTTTTTTTTTTTTTTGTCAAAAATGGACAACTATTGATGTGGTTTATAAAATTTTTGATGGGTGTGATTGAATAATATGGCGTTTAAGTTTTTTTTTTATTTATTGTATGTTTATATTTTAGGTTTAATGTTGGGATATGAGGGTGTGATTTGGTTAACAAAACACTAATAATATATGATTTATCAGAATTAATTACAATAGAAACAGTCATTAGCGATTCTTGTATCATTGAATCGTAAAGGTGTCTACAGACTCTGCTCGCCCTCAACACATTGAATCATAAAGCGATTCGTGTATTGCACTAAGAATTACAAGAGAATGACAAGAGAGATCATGGCAATCTCATGGATCTATTTATACAAGCTTAGAACAAAAGTGATGACGTATGATGACATCACCTAGAAAGTGACCTTTAACAATCAAAATAACAGAACGATTCCCAGTTGTCATAAAACAACTGTTAATCTCACAAGAACTATTGTTCCATTAAACAACTACCTAAACCTATACAATGACTCTTTGGAGAACTATTGTTTGTGAATCAGCAGTTGTTTACTCTTAGCAACAGTTCTTCTGTCCTTTGTAATATCAACTTTAACCGGCAGTTGTATACAACTATTTCATTGTCTTCATCAGTCGTTTCACTGTAGAGAACAAATTGTAATACCTTTGATTCAAAATTTTCTTTGTGAAAGACAATTGAGTTTGGAACAATTGTTCGGTCTTTTGACACATCCGTTCTTTATAGGGTTCAACAGTTTCCCCTTGAATTGATCATGCTAAAACCAGTTATTCTTCAGTTTAACCTTCACTTTATTTCCTTAACACCTTATCTCTGATTTGTCCTTTGAATTGCAAATCAAAGTTCAAAGCCAGAGTGTCGTCATATTCCCATATCAAAGGGAGTTCCAGTAGATCTTTCTGATCATCAATTCCCAACCCAAGTAGTTCATTTCATTAAGACTTACCATCTGACCATTCAACTATTATGTTACTACTCCATTGCATAATCCTTGGTCTTGATGTGTCATTTCTTGCAATCATGGCAGTTGATGAAGGATTTGGTGAGGATGGTCTTTAAGGTTGCATAACAGCAAATTAAGTATGATGTAGTGCCTAAGTTTCAAGATAGTACATGTTTGGTCAAAAATCTGATTAAGGATAATTTAACCAAATTTGTTAAGTGAGGTAGAGTGCTTAGGTGATGAACAATGAAAAATATTAATGCTTGATGAATGAAATGATGAACACAACGATTTGTATGAGGAAAAGCCCTTGATCACTAGTAGATCGACGGCATAAAAACCTCGGATAGTGAAAACTATCACTATCAACTATATTGAACAATAAGAATTACAACTTCGGATGTTGATCAAGTGTGGTACAATCGAATGTTGAGTGTATGTATGCTCTGGTTTTCAAATGTACGTGAATGTGTGTATGCGAAAGTGAGAATGTGGCTAGAAACACTTGATCAACCCCTTTTGAAATAAACTAACAACTAAGTCCGATTTTCTTGGAAGACCACGTCCAAGCTCCATGAACGTTAGTGGAATTCAGCACGTGTAGCATCGTAAACGAATTATGCCCGAGATTCTAGCTAAGACTTAGTCCACGTCGTTCATAACCTGCATACGAACATTAGAAAACATAGAGAACAATTGTTAGATAACATAAGTAATAATAAGGATCCTTGATCCTCAGGCTCCCTGCACTATCCACTAAGGATAAGTGATCCAGGCAACATCTCAGGATACATGATCCACAATTAGTAAAACATATACCCCAACAATTGCCCCTAATATGGCGGTTGTGATAAGGATCACAACTGTCATATTGTCGTTAATATCGAACTAGTTGTTACATAGGAAAATTAGCCATTGTTAGGTCCTGACGTCACTGATGGGATTGACTACAACCATCATAGCGCTATATAGGGTAGAGATAAGTTTTCAAAAACCTTTAAAGATCAGAAGATCCTTTTTTAAATATTCATTCCAGAACTAATTCAGGTATTCTTCTTCTCTCTAAAATCTTTTATTTTGAAATCCTTCATCCCCATTTCTTTGATCAAGGCAAAGATGGCTACCCAATCCTCACCCGACAAAAGCACGAAGATGGATAATGTGCCCCAAAGTCAGAACCTTTTAATGAAACCTTCCTCGGAGCTCTGCAAGTTTACTGATCCTGAGATTGAGAGTCTGTTCCCCTGTTTTCCACCGGAGACCATCTTCCGACCGTTCGATTCCTCATGAAAAGTGATGTCGTTTCACCCACTTGGGTGTGTTTTCCAGCTTTACCTTTTCTCCTTGGCTATTCCTACCCCGTTCCTGATTTTACCCAAAGGTTTTTCACTCTCACCGGCATTAGCTACAATCAGGCTATGCCTATGCTCTGAGGGTCTTGCACACCATCGAGGAGATCATCAGAACTAAAGGGCTTGACTTCAACCTCTCTGAACTTTCCCATCTCTACTCCCTAGTCACCCACGGCTCCCATCGCTTCCTATTCAAGGCCAAACCTCATCAGCCTCTTCCCATCCTCAAGACCACTCAGAATAATTCCACATGGAAGAACCAATTCTTCTTTGTGAGAAGGGATTCTATTCCTCATGGGGATAGTCTGCACAAGAAGTGGATCTTGAAGGGTAGGATATATGATCCTTAGATAACCACTGTAGAGATTATTATTATTATTATTATTATTATTATTATTATTATTACTGACTTGTCCTTTTTCTATGTTTGCATGTAGTGACCAATTTCGCCTGCCTTGCCAATCTCCCCTGCACTAAAGAGAGAATCACAGCTTTCGGGACTATTGACTCGACGATTAGGACTTTCAAGCCAATGATAAAGGATTCAGAAGAGAATACTTCCACATCCTATGTAATAACCCGACTCTTCAGATTGTTATCAGTTTGCTACTTGCTTCGATTCGTAACCATCTTGTACTCTGAGATTCGATATAAATAAAGGGTTATGTTATACTAAATACATTTTCATTACACCGCACCACTGCACGCTTAAACACTTTATAGTCGCAAACTCTCAACGCTAACACAACACGAATTACAGAGAATTATGATACTTTATTTGCCGAGTGTGTTTGTTTGTTCGGTAACCACTCTCGCCTTCGCCTTCGCATTCGCTTATCGCTAAATCGCCAACGCTGTTAGTAGTAGTAATGTTATGCTGTGTGTTCCTATATGCTTTACTTGTGTGTGCTTTATGTGTGTTGATTACATCGCTCAAACGCTACTCGCACAACTAGATTTGTCGCATCACAACGCAAACGCAAAGCCATACTCATCATCTCGCTAAAATACTTAAAGTACAAATACTATCTAACGCAGCAAAACAACACCTTCGAATGAAGCCAGCTGGCCTCGTACGAAGGCACTGCCTTCGTACGAAGCCAGCCAGCTTTGAACGAATGCTTCTGTGCGAACCCTCATCCTCTATAAATACCGAAGCCCTTCTCCATTCCATTTCACTTGCTGATTTTCATACCGAAACGTTTCCGAATTGCTTTCCGATCATTTTCAAGTAAGATTTATCAGTTTTATGTGATTACACAACGTTTTCCACTACGATTTTTTCCACAAGGTTCACTTCGATTTCCTCAAAACTCTTCTATTCTTCAACCAAACTCCATCTTTTCACCTTTTTACAAAGAACTTCATCCTTTTTCATAGAAAACCCTCATTCTTTTTACAAAAGCTTTATCTTTGTGAGCGCGTTGTAGGACCGTAAACGGCTCCCGTACGATTGCGAACGACACGTGCGACGTGCGGAATCCGTGCACTTGTGTGGACCGAACACAAGAACCTAATATAATAGTGATTCTATAGAATGTATAACAACGTACAAGTGCACCGTGAATCACGTTGCTACTTTCTCTATCTACTTTCTCTCTCTAAGCTCCAAGCTCTCCAAATGATGACAATGAAAAAAGTTGCAAAAGTTCCTAATGCCTAACATAAGGCTCCTATTTATAGGCAAAGACATAAGGGATTTCCATTTATTTACAAGTTTGCCACCTTGCCTTTTTCCCTACATATTACACAATAAAATAATGTTTTCTTCTAAATTCTGCTACGAACTGGATTGGCGGAGGCGATAGACATATCTGCACTCATAGACTCCCCATTGGATATTGTCGTAGTCAATCTTGTAGCATCTTGTTTTTTCTTTCTCTCTGATTCTTCTTGAAGGTTTGATATCTTCAGCAACCACAGACTCCCTCTTGCTCGAACAGACTCCCCATGGATTTGTCTTCAGCTTCAATTGCTCCCCCTTTCGGTAGACTCTTTCTTCAGGCTCCCCCTTTCGTTAAGCTTCCGTGCTTTTAGGATCGACACCTGGCTTTCCACTTACAAGCTCCCCCTTGCCTCGAGCTCGTCTTCAGAATCCCCCTTAGACTCGGCTATTGGGATCGTAATCTGGTATAACATCTGCAATTTCTCAAACATTTTATAAGTGAAAACGTTTTGAACATCCAGGATTGAAAACCTGGCTCTCAGCATAACCTGAAACATTTCAAATATGCGACAGTGAAAGCGTGTTCGGTTGTCCAGGAATGATGATCTGGCTCTCAAAATTTTTTTGAATCAAGAACCTGATTCTATTACTCAAAAATAAGAATATAAATATATCTCGGATTACTTGACTTTCTCCCCCCTATCAAATGACTTTATGAATTTTACAGTTTAAGAATCCAAATCTTCATGATTTATCATCCAAGTCCAACTTAATGACCTTGGAGATTTTAAAAACTGTTTTTTATTTTTGAGTTTAAATCTTCAAGATTCAAATTAAAGAACTTGTTTATTTTCAGAAACACGTTCAGCATACTTAGATTTTGAAACTCAGCATTCAGTCATCGGTTGTCGAAAATAAAGTGAAAACAAAATCTTTTTGTATTTTTCTGAAACATAAAACAGTAAACAAATATTTACAGACATATTTACAGATAATATTTTTGTTTGAGTTTGCGTCAGAGGATCATATCAGTTTATGACAAATCACTAGCACCGTTGAGCTTTAAACACTTTAAGTTCTAAACGATTCACTTAGATTGTCAGTATACTGATCCACTTAAATTTTCACACAAAGTTCAATTGATTCGAGATACGAGATTTAGTGTTTTAAGGACTTAACTTATTCGCGTGTCCCACCTCAGAATATACTCCCGTATCAAAATTCCCTAGATTCAGTCTTACAGGTGAGTATACCAATTTGATATCTGTACTCTGGGTTAATGCGAGACCTTGAGAGCTCAGGTATGAACTACCATTTAGTCAAAGAGATGAAGGCTCGACTTTAGGTGTGTTCCCTTTAGAGAATCTTTTCTTCAACTGGAATTGATTCATATCTTTCGATATTTTTCAATTTTTATGCAGAGGGTAGGCTTTTAAAGCGCGTAAAGTATTATACGAGGTCTAGGCTATTGCTTCCGCAATATCACAAGACCAGGTATAATACCCCAGATATCAAACAGTATAAAGACCTAGTATCTCAGAATCAGGCAATCTCTCAAACAAGATTTCGGGGGTTACCCATATATCCGAGAGATGTTCCCTACGAGATAAGAAAGTATATTGATATTTAGGTTTATATCTCGAAATCAATCTACTAAATGTGTAAAAACCTACTGGCATATCATCAGTGAGACCGTTTATCACATTTAACTTTCCATTTCTTTAGCGTACTGTGACTGTCTACTGATGTACTATCATTTCCTCTTTTTACACAAAACTCATTTTGATTTTCTATTGTTTTTGGCTTTTTCAAATTTTCTAATGTTTTTGGATTTTCTGACAACGCTTACTCCCCCTAAAATTCAAAACATTTAAAGAAAATTTGATAACCTGATACTGATAGCTTTGTTTCGCCATCCATTAACTGCTTTACATGCTCTGTTTTGCAGAAAGTATACCCCCGTGATTGACAACACATTGATATTTTACAGTTTGAAAACCGTTTTTCAATCTTGTGAAATTAATCATGTTTGTTCAGCCGTGAGGTTTTCGGCGTATTCACTCAACATATTTTTGAAATTTTTGATTTTTGACAAAATTTAAAAACAAAGATATTTTTTATTTTTCAATTTTTGACAAAATAAAAGCATATTTTTGGTTTTTAAATTTTTAAATTTTTAGGGTTTTTGAAATATGGTTTATTTATGTACAGAAATGAACAACTCCCTGTTTTAGTTGCAGGGTTCAGCAGCCTCTTCCTCTCGTGCCAGGCTGCTCTGATACTCCTTTAGTTGACATTCAGTTTTCTTCGGGAGCACCTGCACATTTACACAACTCAATTACTTGAACAATTCAGCCTAGGCCTGTTTGACCTTAGGCATTTCGACATAATCGACTTCATTCAATCTTGGAAAATTATCGTCGTTTGGTACAAACAACTTTTCAACTTTTACTTTATCCTTTTTTATTGAATCAGTTTTCTGTTTGGAAGGAGGTTGTGTCTTAACCACCCAGCTTTGTCCTTTTGAAGCACTTCTTTTGTAAAAATGTGAATCATTCTGAGTGTTTTGATTTTGAACAACAACTTTTGGTTTCCAAAACTGACTTGGTTTCGTTGCATCAACAGTTGTTTTCCAACTCTGTGTTGTTCTAAATCTGGGTATGTGAGAATTCCGGGTTTGTCTTGAATCAAGCCTAGTTGGGTTTGATTTCCAAGTTTGATTCGAAGCAAACTTGTTTGTGTTGTACCTCCAAGTTTGTTTTGAATCAAATCTGGTTAACCTTTATTTCACATCCTCAGATTTCTTTTTTTCAACATCAACAGGTTTTGGGTTAGGACACTTGCGTGCAAGATGTCCAGTTTGATCACATTTAAAACAAGTTCTCTTTGAGACATCTTTCGCCTGTTGTTGTTGCTTTTTCTGTGCATAGAACTCTTCATTAGACTGTCGTCTAAATTGGAGTTCTTTCTCTTCTTCAGAACTTGTTCCGTGAACAAAATTCATCTTTTCTGATAATTTGGCGTTTCATTTCTTTTCCAATTCTGTTTCTTTTTATAACCCAACCCAACCTTCATGTTTTTCTTATTGAAACCAGATTTTTTATTAAAAGTTTTGTTACTCTTTCCAACAAACTTTGAAATCTCAGATTTTTCAATTTCAATCAACTTGAACACTTTGTCAATCTTTTCTGAAATCACATTCTGAATCGGGACTTCATTATCTGAGAATAATTTTTCGGATCCAATCATGGTATAAACCAATCCTTTTGAATTATCATTCGCATTTTTCTCAGATTTTGAGTTTTTCTGATAACCTTCATGAAAACTACCTTCATTTTCATCCTGTGATTCAGATTTACCTGTTTCAACCGACTCTTTCAAAACACTTTCAACGACCTTACCTACCACCTCTGAATCACTAGAATCATCAGATTTGGAATAGGTTATGTCAATGTTGTCTGGCAATTGATCAACCATGTTGAAAGTTTTTTCCACCTTCTCTTCATCATAGAATGTGAATTTTTCCTCAAACGGTGGTAAAACTTGATGATACTCTGAGCCAATTCCTTTCTTGTTTTGCTCAGATTCTTTACCATCCGGTTTTAGATTAAAAATGTGTTCAAGAACATATGATGAAGCGTGATAACTGTGTAACTTGTTGTTATCTTGTTCTAAATCAGTTATTTTACGCTTTAGCTTAGCAACATCTTCAATGTAAGAATTTACAACTTGTTGTTTAATTTCATACTCTCGCTTTAGTGTATCAGATGTTTCAGAACAATGTTTCAATCTCGACTGAACAAGTTTCATTTGACTTTTCACGTCTTCATATGATTCTTTTGTGATATGATATGCAAGTTTTATCGAATCATACTTCTTTTTCATTTATTGAAATGAATTTTCTTTTTGCAAACATTCTTCATTCATTTTTGAAATCTTTTCTTTCAAAATTTTATTTTCTTTTTCTAAAATCTTGCATTTTTGTGTTAGTTTTTCATCATTATCTTTCAAAATCTTTTAGTTTTCTAACATTTCTTTGCATTTTTCTTTGAAAACTTTTTCGATTTTAGTGAATTCTAAATCTTTTGTTCTGAATTTTTCATCTTTTTCAGTACAAGCACTGCACGTTTCCATGCATTTCTTGCACTGTTCAACATTTTTATCTAAGACTTCAGATTCAGTTAAAGTATTTACCTCAGTGATTAGTACCTCGGCTTTTTCTCCCGTTTAATTCTGATCAGCTTCTTTCTTTTGCTGTTTGTTACCAACACCAACACCATCATCCTCTTCAACTAATTTTTCAAACTTCTCATCAGTTTCTTCTTTGTTCTTCAGATCCTCTGCATTCTGCTGTTCTTCAGCAACAACTTTTTCGCCAATTGCTTCTTCTTCCTTTTCATCTTCACTCTTCTGTTCCTCAGCAACCTTCTTCAAATCATCGACCAACTCATCAACATTCTTCTTCATTCTTTCTTCATCCCTCTTTCTCAGACTTGCTGTCATCACATCTCGAATTATCTTATCCAGCCTTTTTAGATAATTTCTATCTTTTTCAACATTTGAGTAGTATTCGCCAAATAGAGGAATAACAGCCAGTACATCATTGTACACCACTTCTCGTCTGTGAACAACTCGATCTTCATTTCGATTGATGTAACAATCTCTCTTCTTATCGTACCTACCATAAAACTTTGCATCTTCAAACTCTTCATGCTTCTTTTCAATTCTGCAATCTACAAAGAATCGTTCTCTATCAGTTTTCTCTTTCAGAATTTCTTCTTTTGTTTTCTCTTTCACAACAACAACAAAAGCACTATGTTTATTAAATCCATATTCTTCTTCTGGAAGAAATTCACTCTAGTCGAATCCTTCATCATCTTGGATCACTACACATGCTCTTGAATTTTCTTTAGAATTCCTTTCAATTTGTTTCATCTTTGATGGTTCATCTCTGCTCTTGTGATAGATCGCTTTACGATAGTAATCGTCTTGAAAAGGATTAGCGGCTTCTTCAACAGCAGAGTTTCTGCATTCGCTTTTGAAATGACCCTTTTGCTTGCATTTGAAGCAGGTCACTTTTGATTTGTCGAAGCCCAGCTTTGTTGATGGTCCACCGAGTGATTTTCTTCCAGTTATTTCCATGAACCGCTGTGCTCTTCGAATGCAGCTAGCCAAACACCATCTTAGATCAATCAGTTCCATCTCTTCTAGATCTATCTGGTTATAATCTTCTTGTGTCAGAATTTCCAATTTTCCCAGCCACCAAACCTTCATATGATTCCAGAATCGATGCCAAAAAATTCATTTGTTGTTTAGCAGCGTTAATGCTCATTGCTGGAGAATTTTTCAGCTTTAATGCGATGTTGCAGAGAATTTCTTCAGATTCTTCAGAGTTTGAATTTGTGAAAGATGAGTGATATCTTGGATTGTAGCTTGATGAGCCTTTCTGTGAGTCATTCGTCTTTTCAACGCTGAATGCAGTCTTTGGCAATTCACTGTCTTTCACCGAAGGTACACTGCCTTTGTAGTAAAGTCCTACATTCTGTTGATATGATGAACTGCTCATCTTGCTTTGTTTCTGCAATTCAAGCTCGTGACTTTCAATCTTTTCAATCAAAACATCAAGAGTAATCGTATCATACAATACATCATTTTTCAAAATAAACACAAACGTTTGCCACTGATCAGCTTGTGGTAATGCTTCAATGATTTTATCAATAACTTCCTCACGTGTTTTAGTTATCCCAAACCTATTAAGTTCAATTTGTAAGTGACAGAACCTCTCGATCATTTGCCTCACAGACTCACCTTTTAAGCTATCAAACAAATCTAATTCCTTGTTAAGTAATGCAATTTTATTCTTTTTGATCTGTTTTCCTCCCTCGGCTTTTACTCTCAAAGCTTCCCAAGCTGATTTTGACGAACCATCATGATTTAACAGTGCAAAAATATCATCTCTGATAGACTGTTGAATTAAAGCGACCATTTTCTGTTCGTACAAGAATTTTCTTTTATCTTCATCTGATAAGCTATTGAGATTAATTTCTTCGTTTTTATCATTAACAGGTCGACTGTACCCGAACTCTAGACAAAACCAACTCTCGTGTGCATAAGCTTTCGTCCGGTTCAAAAATCTCCCTCCACCAAGTATAATCTTCAATGTTTTCAAGTTTCGGTGGTTTAGAATGTGTTCTGTAAAAGCTATCATGTTTTATGTTATCATTTATAGCTTTCATAATCATTTTCGGTGTAACAGATGATGTTTCAGAAGATTCAGAAGTGAACGCCTTATAAAACGTGTTGTAAAACTCTTCAGCCATGACGTACAACTCTTCGCTTTTCTCTTTCTCGTAAAGCACTTTGAATTTGCACCTCGTTTAACACCTGCAAATACACAAACAAACAAACGATTAGTTTAAGCAATCAATCACTTGGATCGGATGAATAACCGATCGGATGGGGTCAGCGAAAGTCAAACGAATGGCTTTGATCGGATCGCTTCGATCGGATGAAGATCCGGTCGGATCGCTCTGATACCACTGCTAATCCAGGAGCCAGCGAGTTTGACGGAACCTCGGTCCCGATGCGACGTGTTCGATGTGATTATTAGGACTAAGAAAGGAGTAGAAGATAGACACGACACCGAGCAATCACTTATAATCTGGTCTCATATTCATATCCGAAAGTTACAGCACCACAAGACCAGTTGGACAGCATTTCCCCTCTGGGAACCAAAAGCTTGTCCAAATAGGATCCCCAAGTTCCTATTTATAGACAACCACCTACACTATATCCATCCGTCCGAATGGACCTTGACATTAACAAAACCGTGTCCAACTTTCTCCTATTCTATACAATATTCAACACACACTCTATCTAACTATTCGCACAGTGGCAAACGTACGAAATATGCACCAACAGATTCCCCCTCAGTTGTCTCTGTCGAATCATCTCTAATACTTTAAGAACCTTGAGCCGTGTTTGAATATTCTGCAACTTCAACTTTTCTGCAACTTCAATCAGGTATCTTGAAATCTGACAATAGATTCCCCCTCGATTGATGATTCAGGTTTGCTTTTGTCAGTATAAAGCACTAATTCCCCCCGAAATGACTCTTCAGGTCTTTTGCACAGTTCACGACTTTCCTCTGATTTGCTAAACTGCAACCTTCACGAACAATCACCAACTTGAAACTAGTTAATGCAGCATCCTCTGTTTCAGCTTTAACCGCATCTAATATGTCATGTAAGCACCATGATCTCGCATTCCGCCTGCTCGATCTAAGAATGTACAAAAACTCAACCGGCAATTGATAGAAACTTCAAACACCCCACTTGTTAACTTCAAATCCGTGATTCCCCTTAAAGATCTGATATCTCGTTTACCATGATCAAGGTTAACGCACCGTAAGAATGACAGATCCGTGTAAACGGTATTCTCCATAATCAGCAAATCTTCATCGGAAAACAAATCATCTGGTAATGTAACCCGATCTCTGAAACATTCGTCCATAATCAGATTCATTTCCTCGGATAATCTAGATCTCAGAAGCTATCATCCACGATCACTCTCAAATCTCTGATGCTTTTGGCCACGATCAGATATCAATACCTCGGATCATCTGGATCTCGGAAGCTTTCACCTACGATCAGATTCACATTCCCCCTGACAATCTGAATTTGAAACTACCCGAATACTGTTGTAGTGTCACGAATTTCAAAAATGCCAGAATTTCAACATATGATAATGAAATTTTTATTCCCCCTCATTTTTGCAAATTCTGACGTATCTATCACTGAATTCCCCCTTAAATTGAGCAATTCAGTCCTCTTTTATCATTGAAAAACTCGACTATGCCGAAAATATGACAATTTTCCTCAAAGCGTCAGTTTTTCATCATTGGGGATTTTTCGATTTGGCCCATAAATAGTCAGATAACCTGAATGATAAACATTTTGCACCAGTATCATGACTACCCCATTAATTTCCACAATCCATGATCGCATCATCAAATATGTTCACTGAAACCCCAAACGGTGTCCCCGAACAACCCAGCTTGGTCGTTAAAAACTCGAAAAAAAATTCAATCACCAATTTTTTTTTGGCATTTGATCATCTGGTCGAATGGTATGTTGTCGGACGGTCATCCGATCGGATGGGTCTTCTTGTCCGGATGGTCGTTCGACGAATGGCATAAGAGACAAACTTGTGTTTGTGGATTGGATGGTCATTCGATTGAATGATCATTCGAGTGAAAACCAACTGATCTTTCAAACACAAGCTAGTGACATGGGTCAGATGGTCATCCGATCAGATATGTTCTAACAGCTCAAGAACACTCCGAATCATGTTTTTTCGATCCAGAATCTTTATTTGTGTGAATTTCATGATGAAACTTCACAGGATTGTTTCCGAATCAATTCCGAACCGAATGAAGTCTTCAATTCCAAAATCCATCCGTGAATTGACCTTTATTTTGATGATTTTCTCTGTTTTAACTTCAAAACTCCCGTTTAACCCAAAATTGATGAGCTTTGGGTGATTTAACCGACTGTTAGATCGATTAAATCGGTACCGTAGCTCTGATACCACTGCTAATCCAGGAGCCGGCGAGTTTGACGGAGCCTCGGTCCCGATGCGACGTGTTCGGTGCGATTATTACGACTAAGAAAGGAGTAGAAGATAGACACGACATCGAGCAATCACTTATAATCTGGTCTCTTATTCATATCTGGAAGTTACAGCACCACGAGACCAGTTGGACAACATTTCCCCTCTGGAAACCAAACGCTTGTCCAAATGGGAACCCCAAGTCCCTATTTATAGACAACCACCTACACTATGTCCATCCGTCCTGATGGTCATCCGTCCGGATGGACCTTGACATTAACAAAATTGTGTCCAACTTTCTCCTATTCTATACAATATTCAACACACGCTCTATCTAACTATTCGCATAGTGGCAGACGTACAAAATATGCACCAACAATCTTATTAATCAAATATTCTTATTTCACCACGGATCTACACTTCACCTAGTGTATTGGGCCTAGCTACGGCTTCCCAATTAGAAATCAGTTGATTTCACACTCACCAAGTGTTAGATCTAGGTGAAAACTCTTTAAAACCATTTTAAACTTGATTTTCACACTAAAACGGACCTAAAACGACATGTATTTCATTCACTAGATAGTGGAACAAGGTAGTGTCGAAACCGTCATGAATTGGACTAAAAAACACATCTGATTCAGGCAAAAACACAGCTCTGAATGCCAAGAACAGCCACGAATATGATCTGGACTGTTATGTGCGAAGCCCGGCTTCATACGAAGGCACTGGTTTTACATATCACAGCCCGACTCTCATCCATGACTCAGACAAAGACCTCTCCGACTCTAAGTTTAATCAGTAGCTTAAGGTTGGAGGGATGAACACTCGACTTTCCGAAGACAGACGCGAAGACACTTGATTTTGGACAACGAAAGCTACACTTGTGTGAAGACCCACCTTCGTACGAAGGCACAGCTTCGTATGAAGCTTCTGTTTCCCACTGACACTCCGATTTACGACCGTTTCAACACTTTGGAGGACTTACGCTTCTGTTCCCGTACGCAGGCTGATCCGGCGCTCCCTTCAATCCATTCAGAACGTGTTTATTCGTTAGACACGCACTGTGAGTATACTCGAACCCTTTTTCGCTTAACGCACTTTTGGGTGTTACATACATTCTCTATAAAAAACACAACACACAACGCTTAACACTTTAAAAAACGCTAACCGCTCCCTCATGCTATACGTGATTAGTTGAATGCTTGTTGTTATGCTTATACAGTGATTACTTGCCCGACCGCCTTTAGCAATGATAGTACTATAGTTTGGACTCATCACCTGTTTGTTCAGGGGTTGCTAAGGATCACATACTTTACTTCACGCGTTCGCTTTGGCGAACGTATATCGCACATACTCTACTCGCAGTCACATAGTTAGGATGTATCATTGTTGATAGTTACTTGATTCACCCGTTACGTGTTACATGCTGGTTATGCGTAAACGCTTTTTATACTATATCTATGCAAACTTGTGTACTCACCTTTACATTTTGTATTGACTTTATTTTAACGTATGTGACAGGTTGATGGATTGTTATGCTGCGAAAATGATAGGAAGTCTAGAAACTCACCTAATAAAAATCTAGGTTGTCAGATTGGAACTTGTTTGAGAGATTTTGATGTCTGTAATAACTATTTGTGGATTATTTGTTTGATATTATGGGCTATTAAACGTGTTAAAAATATTGTCACTTAATAGTTGTTATAGATTCTCTTGAGCAATCTGATTCGCCTAGTGTCGCGCCCCGATGATTCCGCCATCGGTTGGGGTGTGAAAGATTGGTATCAGAGCCATAACTATAGGGAATTAGGTCGAGTCGTGTAGAGCAGGCCTAGTCTATAGTCTAAGTACCAACAGACCCTTCGTACGAACCCACATGGGGCTTCGTACGAACCCACATGCCATGTTAAACTCTTGTTCGAACCTGCAGTATTACACCTTCGTACGATCCCACACACTACAGCTTCGTACGAAGTCACCTTTCCTAAGGTTTAAATGTTTATTTGCCTTTCCTAAGGCTAACAAAATGTACACGTTTGATGATACTCGCATAACACAAACGAGTGATTGTGTCGAGATTAGGTGTGAAAACCAAGAACTCTCGATAAGATCATTCACTCCGTGTATTTTACTCTCGCACGAGAATCTTTCGTTGGGTTAGGAGTGATATCCACATCTCAACGGAAATATCCATTTCTATCTCGTGGTTGTTTCAACCACAACTAGGAGCGAGGTTATTAACTTAGGAGTGAAACCCGCATCTTAATGACCCAATCTACTCCCTACTCTGATTTTCAAGATTTCACCAAAGTCTCGACTGTTCCAATGACTCGAGTCACGTAGTAACTGGAAGGATGGATGCCGGTAGCCGTATCACGGTGAGAGCATAGTCTATTAGGCCAAAGCGTGTACTCGAACTTGTTGGGAATAGTTTAATCACTTTGGATAGTCGATGTCTAACTGATGTGTGTAAAATGCAACATATAAATTACATCAAAAGAGGCATAAAACTAACCCTTTTTTAGTACTAATGTTGGGAAAAGTGTGCTTTTGTCTTCCTTTTGTATTTTCAGGACCAAATGAGCTTAAACGAACAAAAGGAACAAAAATGCAGCAAAAACTAACATAAATACAAAGAAAAGGAATAAACATGACATGCCCGACCCCTCGACAGTATCTCCAAAAGCGAAAGCAAAAACAAGAAACAGAAGGCTGACCACGGCCCGTGCTCACTGGACACGGGGGCGTGGTCAGATGACTGCAGAAATGGGTAAAGCTATGGAAGCTTCTACGCCCACCACGGGGGCGTGCCCAGCTCAGCACGGGGCGTGGTCAACGCTAAGATTTGCAGAATCTTGCAAATCTTGATAGTACAGATACGCTTCTGCACACGGGGCTGTGCCCAACGAAGACGGGCCGTGTGGAGCCCAATGCCAACAAATGCAATTAATGAAGGAAGAGAAAAGGGATGGCCACGGGGGCGTGTCCGCTGGACACAGGGCCGTGGTCGGGCTTCTGTTCAGGCTATAAATATGGGTGGTTAGTTCTCTTCAAAGGCATCCCTTGGCAAACCACCTCTCTCCCACTTTGCGACCACTCCACCACCATTACAACACCCACATCCACCACCATCATCCATCATCCACCTTAGAGTGTGTATAGTAGTATCAGGATCTAATATTGATAGTAAGAGTTCTTGTCAATCACAGGCCATGTTTGGCTAAGTCTCTTACATCACTTGGTGAAGACAAGCATTTAATGTATTACTTTTGATTTTTAATCTTTTCGCACTTTTATTCGGTTTTGTATTAATGACTTTAATAACTAGTTTCTTATGTTGAAGGTGAAACTTCTTTATCATTTGTCCGTGGTGTCTTGGCATTACTTTACTGTCTATATAAAGTAAAAGATTTTCACCATTCATATCTCTATGGTCTATATAGAGATATGTTGGCTACCTGGTTGGGGGTTAAGGGAACGGTTTAGTAAGGTTCTTGCCTTGTTCAGTGTATAGATCCTGCAAGGACCTGGGTCAAGCTTACTAGGACCTCCTTCAATACCCACTGGTATTGGACGGCGGGGGTGTGAATGGCTTGATCCCCTCATATGTAAACTACTATTAATACATTAAACCGGCTACTTGAGATTGTATCCCTGCTGACTCAAACCACTTAGCCGAGGGTAACGTACCTTCAAAAGAGGGGCCTACCACTTTTCGCATTAACAACTTAATTAATTATCTTTCAATATTCCGACCCTTTGGGATTGTATCCTTGCTGACTCAAACCACTGGGTTGAGGGTAATGTCACCTTCAAAAGAGGGGCCTACTACTATAACTAAGATAATCTCTTAAAAAGTGCAAAGGTGCGGAAATCATCAAAGGATACATTAAAGGCGAGTCGGATCCAAGTGATTCATCTTGTCTATCTGTTTTTATTTTATTTTTATTTTTATTTTCAGCATTTTTAGTTTTATTTTTTTTAAATCTTTTCTCAAATTTTTTTTTGGCTTGATTAGACGTTGAGGATAAACCGGTACTAAAAGCTCTTGTGTCCTTGGACGACCTCGGTATCTTACCAACGCTATACTACGCTCACGATGGGTGCACTTGCCCATGTGTGTGTTTAGTGTTAGTAGAATATCGTGTTTTATAAATTTAAAACTTGACTAATGTGTAAAATGGGCTTAAAATATTAATAAAAACATATTACACCTTACACACACCAAATTTTTAGTGTCGTTGCTGGGGACACAAGGATTTTAAGAAAACTTAAAATCAACGGCCTAATCGTTTTTCAAAACCTTTTTAAAACTGCGCGCACATTTCTGCATTTTTCTTAAATTTTTGCATTACAGTAGTCTGAACACCGTGCTCACTGAACACGCCCCCGTGCTGCATAAAAATTTACAAAACTCCCAGATACAAAGTCTGAATACGGGGTCGTGTTTGCTGAACACGCCCCCGTGCTGCACAAAACCAGTCACATTTTTTAAAATGCCCAGATACAGGATCTGACCACGGGCCGTGCTCATTGAACACGGGGCCGTGGTGAGCCTCTGTTTCTGTTTTTATTTTTATTTTCTGGTCCCGAGACTCTGTTGTGGTCTGCTGAGTGATTCTTATGGATCAATACTCAGGAGGTTACAATTACCACTATGAGGAGGATGGTCACATCATCAATGAAAAAAATTCTTTGCCGATGTAAAGCATTATTTTTGGGTAGATCCTTATCTTTTCAAAATGTGTGCCGACCAACTTATCCGCCGATGCGTACATGGTGGTGAAGCAAGAAGAATTCTCCGCCATTGTCATGAAGGTCCATAAGGAGGACATCATGGTGCCGTTAGTACCGCACGAAAGGTATTTGATTTAGGATTTTATTGGCCAACCATTTACAAAGATGCCCAAAGTCTTATCAAGACATGTGATGCATGCCACCGATCAGGTAATATTTTTTCCTAAAACAAGATGCCACAAAATGGATTCTTGTTTGTGAAATTTTTTATGTGTAGGGACTCGACTTTATGGGACCTTTCCCACCGTCAAAAGGAAACAAATATGTACTTGTGGCAGTGGATTACTTGTCGAAATGGGCCGAAGCCGAAGCTCTTCCAACAAATGATGGAAAGGTTGTGGTAAGATTTCTGAAAAGATTATTTTCTTGTTTTGGAACTCCAAAAGCGTCAATAAGTGATAGGGGTACCCATTTTTGTAATCATCAACTTGAATTTTTTTTAACAAGATATGGGGTCTATCACCGGATCTCAACCGCATATCACCCTCAAACAAATGGACAAGCCGAAGTGACTAATCGAGGTTTAAAGAGAATACTTGAAAAAACTATAGGATTAAATAAAAAGGAATGAGCCGATAAATTAGACGACGCTTTATAGGCTTTTCGAAGTGCATATAAAACAACCATATGTACCACCCCATATAAGTTTGTCTATGGAAAAAGTTGTCATTTGCCAGTAGAAATAGCACAAAAAGCCTACTGGGCAATAAAAAAACGTAAACTTAGACATAGAAATTGCAGGTAAAAATCAATTTTGTCAATTGAATGAATTATACGAATTAAGGAATCACGCATACTCTAACTCTGAAATTTATAAGGAAAGAATGAAAAATTTGCATGATAAACACATTAAACCTAATGAATTTCGGGTAGGTGATCAAGTTCTATTGTTTAATTCACGACTTCGATTATTTCCCAGTAAATTAAAGTCTTGGTGGCCAGGACCTTTTTCTATCACCCATATTTTTCCACACGGTGCAATTGAAATTAAATCTCGGAATGGAATTCCATTCAAAGTCAATGGCCAACGGCTAAAGCTTTATCAAGGATTCATTGAGGATGAAGATGAGGAGATCTCGCTACAAGCGGTCGAGGAATAAACGAAGGTTTGCGCATCAACATCATATCTTGTAGCTAATGGACGTCGGAAAAGCTTCAAAAATCGGTAAGATTTCTAAAACCAAGTTTTGGGAAATAGGTCACTCACACGTGCACTAAAAATTTAACTTTTACCCGCCCACGGGGCCGTGTCCGCTGGACACGGGGCCGTGGTCGGCTGCTGTCGGGGATAAAACCCTTTGTCTTCTCATTTTCATTTCAACACGACCCGTTTCCCCGAAAACTCTCTGGTTCCCCCGCGAATCTTTACAGATTTTCACGTTCTTCCACCGTTCAACATCGTCAAGGTATGATTCTATCATCATAGTTAGTTAGTTTAATGATTTGAATGTAGTTTACCACAAAAAATTTGGGGAAAAATCTAAGGTTCTTGAATTTGAACCGAATCAAACCTCAAATTTTTGCTTAGATCTGTTAGTATTAGTATAGTTGCATGTTATAGGAAGTAAATCAACTGAAGTTGTTTGTGGATTTGCCCAATTTTGAACAAAAACCTTAAACCCTTGTTTTTTAACCGAAATAGATGAATTTGAAGGGGTAAACGGTTTGATTTCAAAAAAACGGCACTTGGGGTTTCATTTTCGGGGAAAACCGCCCCTACTCAACCAAAAATTTTCAAGTTTTCGAAACCGGGTCAAAAAATGAGATTTTTGGGAAACAGACGCCTGAGCACGGGGACGTGCTCCGCGAACACGGGGGCGTGGCCAGCAAAATACATCCGAACACGGGGCTTGGCCAGTGACCTCGGGGCCGTGTTCAGCTTGCTATTTTCAGTTTTCTTCGAAAATTTATTGTTTCGTGCTATTTGTTTTGTGTTTTCTTTCAGATGGCCAGAAAATTTACAAGCTTCAATCAAAATGAATGGAACTATCAAGCCAGATTTGATGTTCTCAAGAAAAGGCCCGAGGAAAATCCAAGACAAGTATGCCTCGAGACCCTGGAAGCTGTGGGGCAGCTAGATCGTTTCAACACCCTAGTCACGGGTCCACTACGGGTGGCCCTCTGCACTAGACTCCATTCGGTCCACGAATATAGCATGGAGTTCTATAGCACGTTCGCGTTCAAAGCTAAAGCAGAGCCATTTGATGAGCAAGGAGTTGAATTCCGTTGTGCTGGGGAGATACTTTCAATCTGGGGAGAGACTTTCAATCTCTAACGCTAAGATTTGCAGAATCTTGCAAATCTTGATAGTACAGATACGCTTCTGCACACGGGGTTGTGCCCAACGAACACGGACCGTGTGGAGCCCAATGCTAACAAATGCAATTAATGAAGGAAGAGAAAAGGGATGGACATGGGGGCGTGTCCGCTAGACACGGGGCCGTGGCCAGGCTTCTGTTCAGACTATAAATATGGGTGCTTGGTTCCCCTCAAAGGCATCCCTTGGCAAACCACATCTCTCCCACTTTGCCACCACTCCACCACCACTACAACACCCACATCTACCACCATCATCCATCATCCACCTTAGAGTGTGTGTAGTAGTCTCAGGATCCAAGATTGATAGTAAGAGTTCTTGTCAATCAAAGGCCATGTTTGGCTAAGTCTCTTACATCACTTGGTGAAGACAAGCATTTAATGTATTACTTTTGATTTTTAATCTTTTCGCACTTTTTATTTGGTTTTGTATTAATGACTTTAATAACTAGTTTCTTATGTTGAAGGTGAAACTTCTTTATCATTTTTCCGTGGTGTCTTTGCATTACTTTACTGTCTATATAAAGTAAAAGATTTTCACCATTCATATCTCTACGGTCTATATAGAGAGATATGTTGGCTACCTGGTCGGGGGTTAAGGGAATGGTTTAGTAAGGTTCTTGCCTTGTTCAGTGTATAGATCTTGCAAGGACCTGGGTCAAGCTTACTAGGACCTTCTTCAATACCCACTGGTATTGGATGGCGAGGGTGCGAATGGCTTGATCCCATCATATGTAAACTACTATTAATACATTAAACCGGCTACTTGGGATTGTATCCCTGCTGACTCAAACCACTTAGCCGAGGGTAACGTCACCTTCAAAAGCGGGGCCTACCACTTTTCGCATTAATAACTTAATTAATTATCTTTTAATATTCCGACCATTTGGGATTGTATCCTTGCTGACTCAACCCACTGGGTTAAGGGTAACGTCACCTTCAAAAGAGGGGCCTACTTGTAACGCCCCGTATTTCACTTCTGGAAACTCGTATTTATTTATAACCGAATTCCGTTGCGAAACGTTGTAATCTGACGCTTTAATTATTAAAAACTTGAATAATTATTTAAATTACACAACTATGATAGGTCCATGTTCTACTTCTACCTCATTCGCACATTGGTGCATATCCCTCGTACACAAGAACACATACTTGCTTTACAAACCAAATTTCGAATACACGTGTTTTTATACACTTTAAAACATACAAACACTTGATTTCGTACCCACACTACCTAGTCATAATCTCATGTGTTATGTAATGGGCAACCTATTTAGAATACACAAAAAAAAGAGATACCTTCAATTGCACCATACATTAAACTGTAGGGGCCAACATGTAACTTTATTTTATAAATACCTCTTCCAAATATCTAAGAAAATCAATTTGCCCTAAAACCTGTACCCGCCTCCATCCCTCTTCTCTTTCATTTGTAAGAAAATAAAACCCTACATCATCAGATCATAAGCAGCCCCCAACCCCCCTGTTCTCTCTCTGCAACTCCGGTCACTGGATTTCGGTGATAATTCCGGTTGGTTCTGGTTGTCCGCGGTCTTGTTTCTCCGACCAGACACCCCCCATCGACAATCACCCACACTCACCTGCTTCCCCCTCTCTAAACGAAGGGCCAGACGCCCCTATGCCGGCGACACACGGTGAAGGACGTCGGAGATCGACACACAGAGAGAGAAAGAGAGTGCGGTGGAGAGAAAGATCGACCAACCACCTCCCTGTGGCCGCAGTGACATAACAGCGGCAGCGACGTAACATCGGCGGTGATGGCAGCACCGCTGTGAGCAGCGACGGTTCGGTTCAGTTTGGGTCACGTTCTCCAGCGCCGACATCAGGATCCGATTCGAGTCTCGATCCAGGTAGCGTCTTCAGTTTATTCGGTTCAGTGTGGGTTTTGACTCAAGTCGAACCTTGTTTATTTTCAGTTCATGTTCGGTCTGATTCTCGATTCGGTTTTTGTTTTGTTTAGTTCGCATGTTGATCCTGATGTGGTTCAAGCTTGGTTCGGGTCGGATATCGGGTTCCGGGTCAGCATCGGTTTGGATGTCGGTTCAGTTTCGAGTCTCGACTCGTGTCTCGGTTCAAAACTGGTGCGACTAGGTTCAGTTCTGTTCGGGTCAGATTCGATGTTCGGTTCTAAGTCTCAGGTGGTGATTTGTTCATTTCAGGTTCGGTTCGGCTCATCTTATTTCGGGTCTTAATCTCAGATTTGTTTCCTGTTCGGTCCATGTTCGGGTCTCAGTTCAGTCAACACAGGCCAACAGTAGTCAACCGGTCAAATAACGTGCCAGCGACCGTTCGAGAATTGGTACAATTTAAACAACGCTTCTTTTTATTATCGTTTCATATGTGTATATATTACATTAAATGTCGAACCGATACATTTATTTATTATTTCACTTTCGGCATTTTTTTTTAAGTATATAGTTTATATTGTTGAATTTTGAAAATATATCGACAACTAGTATTGTCGGGATCGTCCAAAAACAGAGGAAACTCTGCCCGATTTTAGTTAAAAATATATATGCACTTTATAGGCGAACCGCTAATGAAAACGTATCGAAGTTCAAATGATTTTTTTTATATAACAATAAATATAAACGTATATTCATTTTGACAACCCTTCTATAATGCTATTGATGAATTTAATTTAGAGTTATTACTTAAACTATGTAAAATATATATATATACCTATATATCAACTAGACTTGCCTATTTCCAACTCAAATCCCCCGTCAAATTTCCGATTTCTCTTACACCTCCGTTTGCCCCCTATAGGGTGACTTTGGTGTTCCATATTTCCTAATCTCATACGCTCGTCAAAACTTGGATAATCAGAAGATTTGGCAATTCTGTGAGTATACTCGAACCCACTTTACTTTTTAAACACTTTTGGGTGCAACATGTATTCTATGTAAAAACACTAAACACTTGAAACTTTTTGAATCATATTCTATCCACATGTAAACATGTTCACCTCCCGCTAGTCTATTGGGAGTTAGTCTATGAACGATTTGATGCTTGTTAATCTCATATGCTATGTAAACTATTAGTGTCTATATGCTCATTAACTTCGTACAAGCCCACCTTAACAATTATAGCGCTATAGGAGTAATGCACCGCCCCTTTTGTATTCGAGGGTATTGTTAAGTTAAACTTTTCTACCACCCCGCTATTCTCTTGGGATTAGGCTATTTTAACGCATTGTATTCTAGGGTTTGAACATATAGTGACACTAGCCCAGCGTATTAGTAACTTGCATCATGTCATTTACGTTGGATATGAGCACGTTAAACTATTTTGTTCTACTATGCTATGTATCAAACTTGTATACTCGCCAACATTTTTTGTTGATTTTATTTTAATACATGTTGCAGGTTGATAGTCAAGATGATGAAGGAATCAAGTTAGGATGGACTAGATACCCATTTTAATAATAAACCATGTTTGTTGTAATTTGTCTTTATTTGAAACAATGTATTTGAATTTAGTCATTTATGAAATTTGATATAATCTATATTTTCACAATTAGTGTTATGATGCTTTTGAGCGATTTGTTCGTCTCATCCCGATGTTTCCGCCATCGGTTGGGGTGTGACACTACTACTATAACTAAAATAATCTCTTAAAAAGTGCAAAAGTGCGGAAATCATCAAAGGATACATTAAAGGCGAGTCGGATCCAAGTGATTCATCTTGTCTATCTGTTTTTTTTTTCAGCATTTTTAGTTTTATTTTTTTAAATCTTTTCTCGAAAAAAATTTGGCTTGATTAGACGTTGAGGATAAACCGGTACTAAAAGCTCTTGTGTCCTTGGACGACCTCGGTATCTTACCAACGCTATACTACGCTCACGATGGGTTGCCCATGTGTGTGTTTAGTGTTAGTAGAATATCGTGTTTTATAAATTTAAAACTTGACTAATGTGTAAAATGGGCTTAAAATATTAATAAAAACATATTACACCTTACACACACCACTAATACCCAAGACACTCTATTTATTTTCTAGCCTGCAATCGCTGATTTTACGCGTCATCGATTTTATTATGATTATGTGTTTTCGATTGTGAGAGCTAAACTTTACGCTTTGTGGTTTCGATTCATCACTCTCCGCTATACAAAACGCGCAAAACTCGCACAGCCCCCGTAATCTAAAACGCTAACTAATCGCAAACAAACTAAGAAACCTCATACGCTAAACTCATCGCTTATACTACTCGCTATCTCTCGCAACTCTCGCATGCGCTACGTGTCCTTGAAATGTAGGTGAATACGTGCAAAATATGCGTTTACGTGAATTATGTGCTCATACGTGCTTATGTGTATACGTGCTTACATGAATTATGTGTATACGTGAATATGTGCCGACGTGTTACTGAGCTTTACATGGGTAATAATTGGGATGTTAAAACGCTAAACTTTTCAACAAAACCCAATATAATCGAATCACATCTGATTCACAGATGTTTTCTTTCGGATCCCACACCCGCCGAACTGTTAAGAGGAACAATGCTAACAAACGAAATGCCTCTCTCGTGACCAAGGAAATGGCCAAGGTGATCCCTCAAATCGTCAGTGAAATCAATGCTGCCAGCAGCACCTCTTCTGTGGATTCCACGAATGAAGCGCCTAAAACTCCATTCAGCTTCAAGCAGTTCAAAGCATGTGATCCTTCAAACTTTACTGGTGAAGATGGACCCAGTGCAATGTTTCAATGGTTTGATGCGATAGAAGTTACCTTTCGTCAAAGCAGATGTCCTGAGAATCTCCGCACTGTGAACGCCAGTAGGGTCTTTCAGTCAAGGGCACTTGATTGGTGGACCGCTGAGCGCAACAGGCGCGGTAATGATTGTAACACCCCGTGTTTTCACGAGTGAAAGTCAAAGTCAAGGTCAAGTCAACGATCGATTTCGCGCAACTTGACTCGTAGAAATGTTTCTATCTTATTTATATTATGTGGAGTAAGTGTCGTTCATTACAATAATCGAATCACGCTAACCGTATTTCAATCGACCAACGACTGTGAATGATAGGAAGTAACAATGCGATAAAGTTAATCAAGCCATGATAATCAAATCGATATCAAGACCGTAACTCGAACTGTATATTTTACTTGTTGCTTATACGTGTGTGTGTGCCTTACGTGTTACCTGTGCATGTTTATTTTATGTTATGTTTTGATAATCAAGCGAACTCAATCGAACTCGAAGTCTAGCTCGAATGTAAACGAACCCGAACCCGAATTCCGAGTCGAACCTTATAAGAAGTAGTTGGGACTGAAAGTAATTTGACTAGGAAACCCTATCGAATCGCTCGCAAATCAAAACCGAATCAACATCGCGCCGAACACCCCAAAGCAGGCGGCATCCACACGGATTGCCAGTCCGCACGGATTGCCAGTCCGCACGGATGACCAATCCGCGCGGATAGCCTACCCGGGTGCGTGCCATGCGCACGGCTCACTCCTTTCCCTTTTTGGCATCCTATAAATACACGAGCCACTCTCCACTTTTTCCACTTTTGGCAAGTGACGTCCGAACCACGCGCATTCTTCAGTTTTTCGCAGATTCCTCTCAATCCAGGTAAGATCTTGCACTAATTCTTGTACATCTTTGATCACTACACAATTCTACACATTTCCATCTTTCAAATCTTCACTTTCAACCACGAAATCATCCAGATTCGAGGTATTCTCGGGTGACGTCATCATGAAGTTCATATGAACTTCTAGCTTGACCTCATTCCACCAAGAATATCTCAGATCTAAACGATTTCCACAAGATTTCACAACGATTTCACCTAGATCTAAACTTTTCTAAGGATAAAAGAGTTGAAAGAAATGAACCTAAGTTCTCTCCTTCTTTTACCCTTAAAACCGGTACGAATCAGATCGGTTCTAGTGTTCTACTCGTTGATAGTGATTCACTAGTGCTAGATCTGGAATCCGACCCACAGACAACTGATTTCGGGGATAACCGGGATGACTGTTCTGAGTCGCCGACAGGCCGAGTTAGGGTGGTTCCTGACCGGTCTAGTCACGCGGGTGAGAACACAACTCCAAGTGGTTGCCACGTAATTAGAACGTCTCGATAAACGACAACAGAAACCAAGTGTAGACGAACGGAACAACCAGACCAATTGTCCGCACGGACTAGCTGCCCGAACGGACTAGCTGCCCGCACGGACTAGCTGTCCGCACGGACAAGCTGTCCGCACGGACTAGCTATCCGCGCGTACAGGCCATACGGACGGGTTGTCACCCGGACGAGCTACCCTTGGGACCCACTTTTCCAAACAAGGTTTGAGTATCGACGAATAAGCAATCCAGACGGACGACCTCTGAATGGATTACTCTTCGGATCATGAGATACTAAGGCCTTAAGCTAAAATTCAAACAATGTCCACCCGCACGGCCAAGTCGTACGCACGGACAGGCTATCCGGACGGATTGGCTCTGCCCGCGCGCACAGACTGTCCGCACGGACCACCACTGTCCGCACGGACTACCGTACGCACGGACTGTCGTCCGCGCGACCGGCTTGAAAGGTAGAGACACTTATGTGTTTTCTAAATGCTACAACGAAAACTCCAAAGCACAAGCCATCATACACAAACACATCTTAGGAAGAAACAATCCACTTGAACATTTATCCACACAAACAACTTATCCGTACGGATAAGTCAACCGCACGCACAACTAATCCGCACGGGTTGCCACCCGCACGGACAGTCGCACGCACGGATAACTTATCCGGATGGATCACCATCCGCACGCATCACCATCCGCACGGATAGGTCATGCGCACGGATGACTTCTACTCACGGATAACTGATCCGCACGATCAGTCATCCTACCCACTCTCACTTGTACTGTTTTACGTGCCACTTATCGTTACGTTATCGAATCTATTCAGGCTAACCGTACTCGCTGCAAAAGCGCTCCCTTCAATCCATATCGCTGTGAGTATACTCGAACCCTTTTTGCTTTAGCACTCTTGGGTGTTACATACGTTACAACTATTCAAACTACAACTATCACACTACTCAAGCTATTTTAACGCTTAACCATTAATGCATGTTATACGTGGCTTATGAATGCTTGTTTGTTATGTTTACACATGGAATGCTGTCTACCTGCCTTAGCAACGATAGTACTATAGTTTGGACTCAGCACCCGTTCACACGGGGGTTGTCAAGGATCTTTTACTTGCATGGATTACGGTGGTAATCATGTATTGCGAACTGCCTCGGGCAGTCAACCCGCAGTCATTGGTATCGATGGATCTATGTCGATAACTAACGTGCTTCATTTCACTATGTGTACGTGCTGGTTATGCGTAAACGAATTCGAACTCTATATGCTATTATCAAACTTGTATGCTCACCTTTACATTTTATGTATTGACTTTATTTTAACGTATGTAACAGGTGCTTAGGACGCATATGTGGTAGGAATTGGAAGCTAGAATAAAGCTTTAGAGCCCAACAAATAGTTGTCTGTAGATAACTTATTAGGGGTCTCTAGAAGCAGATAAACAATTGCTACTTATTTAAATCTGAGTTGTCGGAACAGAACATTTGTTTTGATGTTGTCTGTAATAACTTGTTTGACTATTTATGTTACGGTATGGGACGTAATGCTTTAATTAAATGGTGATGATAGTTGTTATGGAAACTTCTGGACAATCTGTTTCGCTCAGTGCCACGCCCCGATGATTCCGCCATCGGTTGGGGTGTGACAATGATGCAGCTTATAGTCTCACATGGAAGGAGCTCAGGGAGCTCACGATGAAGGAATTTTGTCCTCCCCACGAAGTCCAGAAGCTGGAGAATGAATTCTGGAACATCAAGCAAGACAGAGGTGATAACGCTGGTGTTGGTGCATACGTCTGTCGACTTCGTCTTGTATCGAGTCTTGTATTAAGAATGTTAGATCAGGGCACGTAGTTCGAGAAACTAGGGTTTGTGTGTAAGTGTGTAATTTCGCTTGAAATAACCAGTGCCACTTTCAAGCGAAATCACCTCCTCTATATATACCCTTGGAGCGAAATCATTTGTAACTTTTGTAATTCCGGTACCGAAGTGCTGCCGACGTGTCTACTGATCTGGAAACTTGTTATATCAATAAAACAAGACAATTAAATGTGAAACAAGCTGTTTTCCAAGTCAATTCATCTGTTTCCGCTTCTTGAATTGATAAGAGCTCTTCTGATTGACTCGTTTGGGTCACAAAACGATCCTACAAGTGGTATCAGAGCTCAGGAGGAAGACTTATTGCCAAAACAACCATAAAATATGTCTTCTACACTTTCTTTTTCAAAATTCACAAGTTTTTACGGTCAAAATGACTTAAATTTCTCATATTGTGTGCGTAACAGTGTTTTAATGAATCCTTGAAATAATTGGGCATTTATTCGATATAAAAGTGGTAAAATTACATAATTTCGCTTGAAAATGGACTCGGATTAGGTGACGTCGGCGTTATTTCGTGCGGAATTACAGCTTGAGTTCAAACGAAATTACATAATTTCGCTTGAGTGATTCCATTCGAAATCACTATTCCGCTTCAATTTGTTATTTCGCTTGAGTGATTTCGTTTGAAATCACTAATTTCGCACCAGATTGTAATTCCGTTTGAAAATTTCATACGAGATTAGTTATTTCACTTCAAATTGGTATTTTGTTTGAACACGTAATTCCGTGTGAAGAGGTATTCTGGTTGAAAAGTGTTTCCATGTGAATTGGTATTTTGTTTGAAACCATTTTGTTGTTATTTCACTTCAGAAGGTGATTCCGTTTGAAAGTGCTATTTCGTTTGAAAGTGTCAGTTTTGTGAAAAAGTTTATCGAATCATGGAAGAAGAGTTCTATAACGCGTTTGCTACATCCCGGACTACTCCAGCTACCATTGCTTAGAACATGAACTTGGAAAATGAAACTGGAACTTTACAAAAACCCCCGAAGCTAATGGGAATTGAGGAGTATTATGGTTGGAAAGATCGTTTTGAAACCTGGGTTTAAGCTAACCATTTGAGGTCTTGGGAATGTGTTGAGAAAAAGTATGTTTTACCACGTACAGACTTGGGAGTTGAAAAGAAAATTTATGAATTTACGGATAAAGAACGAGACATGTACAAAGCAGAAAAGATGATGATCAGTTTACTCCAGCAAGCTATTAAAGAAGACATATTCATATTGCTTCAACATGATAAGACTTCACGCTCAATATGGGAAGCACTTCGGATTAAATTTGAGGGAAGTGAGAAAATGATCAAGAGTAAAAAGGCATTGTTAAAGAAAGAATTTGATTTATTCACAAGTTTGCCAGGAGAAGATACAAAGAAACTAATTGAAAGATATTGTCACTTAGTACCTTCAATGTCATTGTTAGACATCAACAAAGATAGTGAAGAATGGGTCGACAAACTAGCTGATGCTTTACCTCAGAAAGAATGGGGTACATTTTTGACGATATTAAAGAATTCTGGAGAATATGATGGATTGACAATTTCACAGTTCATTGAAAAAATTGAAGGACAAGATATTGAACAACAAAAGATTGCAAGAATGAACAATCCGAGTGCACAACAAGATGTTAAGATGTACTACAAAGGGAGTGTTCAGAATACTGAATTAAGTCCAAAAATCCAAACTGCTTTTAATGCCGAAAACTCATCTGAAACAATCAATCAAAGTACAAACAGCAGCAGCAGTGGATTTTCTTCATATCCGAGTGTTAATCCGAAAGCTTCAAGCTCAAGTCATCAAGTCCAAAGCTCTAACAGCAACAATGGTCATGTCTTAAATTGCAACATTGCGTTGCATCTTCAGAATGGTCAAAATTTTTTGAAGAAGTTGTCAAAAATCATATGGCACTACTTGTTACAGTATTGGAATCATATGAAGGATTGGTTACAAGAAGGATCGGAAATCCTATGTTGACGAAAGAGGATTATGATCAGATAGATGCTGAAGAAATGGAGCTGATGGATATAAAATGGTGTTTAGCAAGTGTGTCGAGAAGAGCTGAAAAGTTCAAAATTATTACAGGAAGAGATGATTTCTTGGATGCAAAAGTTTCTACTTTGGGTTTTTGATAAATCTAAAGTTACTTGTTTTCGATGCAGGGAGAAAGGTCATTTTAAGAGGGAATGTACTAATCGAGAAGCAAGTGGAGCAAAGAATCCGTTTGGTGGAAATGATTATTATCGGAAAGCCATATATCAACAAGTTGCTCATCAACCGCATCAACAAAAAGAACCACAAACAGCACATGCTAAAATGATCGAAGATGCAAATAAAAAATTACGGTATTATTGATCAAGATGATGAGAAAGTGGCTGCAGGTTTTAGTTGGGACAAATATATTCCATCTGATTCAAAAACTGTGGCATTAATTGCTCAAATAGTTCAAAAACCAGATTTGATGACGGAATGGATAAAAGCATTTGCCAGTGATGAGAAAAGTCAAGATGAAGAGTTTGTTTCTTCAGATGATAGTTCAGAACAGACTCAAGTGTTTGATCAATCATCAACCGATGACAGTGATAATGAGGAAGAAACACATATTAATATTGCAAAAATTCATTTATCTCCTGAAAGTTTTCAATTTTATTTTGCAGATAAAGTGGAGAAGCTAAAGGAGAAACGTGCAGCAAAGAATAAGAAACAAGTAAAAAGCGAGAGTGTTGCACAGGAAGAGAAGTCTGAACAGAGTGAAGAAGTTGAGTCTGCTGTAAAAGTAGTTGAAGTTGTTGAGAAAGTAGTTGAAGTTGAGAAAGTGGTTGAAGTTGAAAAGATTGTTGAAGCTACAAAACTGTGTCAAAAATGTTCAGAATCTTGCAAGAAGTGTGAAGAAAAGGATGAGAAGTTGAGTGAACAAGATAAGATGAAAGAACAATTACTGTTCAATCTCAATTACGTGAAAGAATCATATGATGTGTTGAATAGAACAATGGATGGTCTTCAAAAGATGAATTCTGAAAGAGAAGATGCATTAACAATGATGAATGCGGTAATGATGTCAAAGCAGAAGGCAATTAATCATTACATTGAAGAGTGTGCAAAGCTGAAGCAAGAATTGGAAACAGAAAAGATTGAAAATGAAAGAATCAGACGCTTATTGCAAAGTTATTGTAGTTCTGATTATTTGATTGATCGAATTTATCCAACTGTTGCAAATTTTGAAGCATTTCAAGACACGAAGCCTGAAGAAAAGGATACTGGTAAGAAACAAAGTGCAAATTATAAAAAGTGTCCGCCTCCAATTTGGGAAGGTTATTCTCCCAGAAAACTAAATGAGGAGCAAGTCAAAAAGGCAGTCAATATAAAGCTAAAGTCCGAAATAACTGATGATTTACCAGAAAACATTGACGTTACTTTTACATCATCTGACACTGATCATGAGTTCGAGTTAATAAAAAAGGTGGT
This sequence comes from Helianthus tuberosus, assembly GCA_030545235.1. Lineage (NCBI taxonomy): Eukaryota > Viridiplantae > Streptophyta > Magnoliopsida > Asterales > Asteraceae > Helianthus > Helianthus tuberosus. The sequence goes on along the minus strand of CM060396.1, from coordinate 101,138,936 downwards.
CGATCAGGTGTTGGATAAAGATGAGGAGTCTGAGTCAAAGTCCAAATCTGGAAGTTCAAGTTCGTCTGTTAAAAGTTCGAGTTCGTCAGTCAACAGTTCAAAGACGTCGGTTAAACGGGTTTACAATAAAGAATTCTTGTTATCAAAATCTAATTTGGATGATGAACCAATCAAAGTGGCATATACTTTGAATGATTCAGACAAATTATATTCTGATGAGGAATTTCCAATAAGAGGTGTTAAACCAGAAATGATCAACAAGGTTTTCAAATTAACAGAAATTAATATTTCTGAAATAAAAGATGTAAATCTTAATGAAAAACCTAAAAAGTACACCTCAAGAGTTCAACAACGTTTAAACAAGAAAAGGAGTTACAGTTCTGGTTCTGGTTTTCAAAAGAAACCAAACCATAACGGTAATTTCAAAAAGAAAGGACTTGGTTTCATTCCTCCAGAAAATCATAAAAATGAGAAAACTTCTAAAACAAATACAAAATTTGTTTCAGGGACAAGCTGTGAAGAGGAATCAAAGAGTTCTTTTTGGAAACAACCAACCCGAGAATTTCTTGCCAAGAAGCAAGAGAAAATGAAGAACAGAGCTTATCAAAGAAAGGAGACAAGAACCTGTTACAGGTGCAATTAAGTTGGTCATATTGCATGGAACTGTCCTCAAGCAACAAAAACAAAACAGGGAGTCTCTGAAAAACTCAAAGAAAAAGTTATTGATAAAACTGAAACGCAAATTGAAAAGTTCAAAATTTTCAAAAACTCTACATACGAAGTTGGTGAATGTTCGAAAAGATTTTACAGAAGGGCGAATTCTGACAACCAAACATGGGTTGTTAAGAAATCTGAGGTGAAAACTGGCGATGAATCTGATTCCACAAAGTCAGAGGAGCCACAAGTTGAGGTTAAAGAAGAAAACTCAGTTCCTCCAATGGATGATGAGAACTTTCCACCATTGAGGACTGAAATTTTCAAACAAAAGTTTGGTAAAGTTGAAATCTCAAATCAATTCTATTCTGAGAAGAAAGAATTCGATGTTGAGAAAGCATTCAATGGGAATGTTAAAAAGATTTTTGGGAAAATGGTTGATGGAAAAGTCAAAGGTGTAAAAGATTTTTATGCAACAAAAAAGGCAACTTATTACCCGACTGAAGATGATTTGGTTACACCCAAAGCAGGTCAGGCTTGGGTGTATGTGTTCTTTACTTAAAAATCCTGACATGCCGGAGCTCCCAAAGTGGTAATCGCAGAGCATGAATTGGCATCATTCTTGAAAAATTGTGTTTGTGAAGCATTTAGAAATTGTTAAATTTTACAGGTTGTGGATTTGCCGGAGCTTCCAGGTTGGTAAGTGTGAAGCAGGAATCGGCATTTTTCTTGAGAAATTCACTTCGGTGATATTTCGATTTACAAGTGGTAAATCAGGGACATTAAGTTGTACTTGATTTTCTACAAGTGGTATTTATTGTTTATACTTAAAATTGTTAAATGTTTCAAGTGGTTAAAGAAGAACAAGGTGATGAAATCCCTAACCTACAAGTGGTTTTATAAAATCAACAAAACTAATTTTCCGGAAAAACCATTTGATTAAAACAAACTTAAGTGTTTTGAAATCATAATGGGAAAATAGTTTGTTGTAAGGGGGAGTTCTGATTGTTTATGCCAAGTGGATGGCGAATTGAAGTGATTTGATATCAGTTGTTATTTTAATTTGTATAGTTTGTTTTCAAATTTCCTTTAAATGATTTTGCATTTTAGGGGGAGTAAGAAATTTCGGAAAATCCAAAAACATTTGAAAATTTGAAAAAAAAAAAAAAAAAAACATGATAAAATCAAAAATGAGTTTTGTTGTCAAAAAGAGGAAATGATAGTACATCAGTGGACAATCACAACATGCTAAAGAATTGGAAAGTTTAAATGTGATAAACGGTCTCACTGATGATGTACCAGTAGGTTTTTACACATTTAGTAGATTGTGACGAGATATAAACCTAAATTTCAAACTTACTTATATCGTGGGGAACATCTCTTGGATATATGGGTAACCCCCGAAATCTTGTTTGAAAGGTCCCTCTTTCTGAGATACTAGGTCTTTATGCTTAGTGATATCTGGGGTATTATCCCGGGACTTCTGATTTTGCGGAAGCAATGGCCTAGTCCCCGGAGAATACTTTACGATTGCTTGAAATATAGCCCACCCTCAGCATAAAAAATGATGAAACATTGCAAAATGCTAATCATGTGCTGTTGAAGAAAAGATTCTCTAAAGGGAACACACCAAAAGTCGAAGTCGTCATCTCTCTGATTTTGTGGAAGCAATAGCCTGAGCTCTCACGGCCCTCGCATTTAACCCTTTACAGATATCATCTAGGTATATTCACCTGTAAGACTGAATATTGGGATCTGGATACGGGAGTATATTCTGAGGTGGGACGCGCGTATAAGTTTAAGTCTCTAAAACACTAATCTCGTATCTCGAAACAGTTGAACTTTGTGTAAAAGTTTAAATGGATCAATATACTGACAATCTAAGTGAATCGTTTAGAACTTAAAATGTTTAAAGCTTAACGGTGTTGGTGATTTGTCTCAAAAACTGATATGATCCTCTTACACAAACTCACAAAAATATTGTAAATATTGCTTTACTGCATTTCTTTAATATAAAAAATCCAAAAAGTTTTTAGTGTGTTTTAGCATAAATTTTTAAAAAAATTCAAAAAGATTTTCGACAACTGATGATTGAAAAACTGATTTTCAAAATTCCGAGTGCTAAACATGATGAACAACAGGGTTGGGAAAGTTTGTTTGGAATGAAGATTGTTTGAAATGAAAAATTTTGAATATTTTGTATACAAGTGGTTCTTCAGAGGTTAAAATTGTAAAACTATTTCTTAGGAGGTGTCTCTTGAAAAAGTTTAAATTTGTCAAATTTTTTAAATCTTATGAAATCTTACTTTGAGGTAGAGAATGTGCAGGTTATGGCTATGAGAGAGCCATGTTGAAATTCTAGAACTTGTGAAAGCTAGACTACAATCTCAAGCATAGTTTAAAGGGGAGTCTGATGATGCAGAGCTTAAGGAATCAAGAGATCTGATCAAGAGAAGATATAGCCAGGTCGATATCTTGAAAATGAAGAGAAGACTGAGAAAAGAAGCCCAAAGACTGATAAAGACTGAAGACTGTGAAGACTCGACACTTAAGACTCGTCAACATCCGAGGGGGAGTCTGTTGGTGCATACGTCTGTCGACTTCGTCTTGTATCGAGTCTTGTATTAAGAATGTTAGATCAGGGCACGTAGTTCGAGAACTAGGGTTTGTGTGTAAGTGTGTAATTTTGCTTGAAATAGTCACTGGCTATTTCAAACGAAATTAAACATGGTAATTTCGCTTGAAATGACCAGTGCCACTTTCAAGCGAAATCACCTCCTCTATATATACCCTTGGAGCGAAATCATTTGTAACTTTTGTAATTCTGGTACCGAAGTGCTGCCGACGTGTCTACTGATCTGGAAACTTGTTATATCAATAAAACAAGACAATTAAATGTGAAACAAGCTGTTTTCCAAGTCAATTCATTTGTTTCCGCCTCTTAAATTGATAAGAGCTCTTCTGATTGACTCGTTTGGGTCACAAAACGATCCTACAGCTGGTCTCACCGCTCATTTCAAACAGTTGAGCATCATCTGCCCTAGTCAAGTGGACACTCCTAAGAAGTCCATCAAGAAGTACATTCGAGCTCCCCCTGATTGCGTCGCTGATTTTGTTCAAGCAGCAAAACCAGCAACTATCGAGGAAACCTACCAACTCGCAGCTGAGATCAATGACAATTGAGTCTTGGCTGTTTTTTCAAAACCTCGACCAAGAGTCTCAACCAGGTTACTGCACCTCCAAGCACCGACACTGCAGCATCTCAAGCTTCAAAGTCTAGTTGCCAAAACCGCAAGCAAATGAAATCTAGCAAGAACAACGCGGTAGTCACAACACCGCCCAACCCTTGGAATCGCCAAGTTGCTACTACCAACACACCGCCTACCAAGCGTGCGTATACTAGTACTCACCTAATGTGCCCTACTTGCACTTATCATCATCTAGTGGGAACCAGCTGCCGTTTCTATGTAAACTGCAATCTCTATGGGCATTACACAGCTCACTTCCGCTCAGGCCCTCGTCAACAAGCTTCTCAAGCTCTCCCCACACCGCCAGCTCAACCCCTTACTCCTCAGGTTAACCCAGCAGCTCCTGCCTCCGCTGTTCATGCACGAGCTTGCTACACGTGTGGTGACCCGAATCACTTTGCAAATGTCTGCCAACAGCATATTGTGAAACAAGAGCCGTAGCAACAACCACCACCGTAGCAACAGTAACCATAACAGCAGCCACAGCAAACAACCCGCGGAAGAACTTTCAACATCAATGTCCGCCAGGCTCAGACTAACAATAATGTTGTCAATGGTACGTTCCTTGTTAACGGTATTTATGCTTCATGCTTATTTGATAATGGAGCCGATAACTGTTTTGTATCATTTGAATTCGAAAAGCTTCTAAAACGTAAACGCGCTAACCTCCCAACGACCTTCGACGTAGAAGTTGTCACCGGAAGAACCGTTACCGTTAGCTCTGTTCTCCGTGATTGTACTCTTGAACTTAACAATCACGTCTTCCCGATCGATATCATACCTATGCAACTAGGTAGTTTTGACGTTATAATAGGCATGGATTTTCTTCATGAAAATTGTGTCGAAGTCGTTTGTTTCGAAAAGATGATTTGTTTCTCTCTTTTAAACGGTGATCAATTATGTGTTTATGGCGAAGTATCCTCGAAAGATTTGAAACTTATGTCGTGTATCCAAGCAAGTAAGTACTTACGCAAGGAGTACACCGCTTTCTTAGCCCATATTGTAGTAGCAGAGGAAGAAAAGAAAACGATGAAAGACGTACCTGTTGTTCGTGATTTTCCTAATGTTTTTCCCAACGATTTACCTGGTTTACCCCCTACCCGCGATATTGATTTTCGTATTGATCTCATCCCTGGTGCTAATCCTGTTGCTAAAGTTCCCTATCGCCTTGCACCCTCCGAAATATGTGAATTGTCTAGCCAACTCCAGGAATTACTTGATAAAGGCTTCATACGCCCTAGCACATGGGGCGCATCTGTCCTTTTCGTGAAAAAGAAGGATGGATCGTTCCGAATGTGCATCGATTATAGGGATCTCAACAAGCTTACTATCAAGAACTGCTACCCGCTACCCTGAATCGACGACTTATTCGGTCAACTCCAAGGCACTACGTGTTTCTCGAAGATTGATTTACGCTCTGGCTATCATCAGTTGCGTATACAAGAGCAAGACATTCTGAAAACCACTTTCCGTACCCGTTATGGCCATTACGAATTCATGTTCATGCCTTTTGGTCTCATAAACGCACCCGCGGTCTTCATGGTTTTGATGAACCGTGTGTGCAAACCATTCTTAGATCGTTTCGTTATTGTTTTTATCGATGATATCCTTATCTACTCGAAGTCGAGAGCCGAACATGCGCAACATCTTCGTTTATTTCTCGAGCTTCTTCAAGGAAATCGCCTCTACGCCAAATTCTCCAAGTGTGAATTTTGGCTCGAGGAGGTTCAATTCGTCGGTCACATCGTTCATAGTCAAGGAATTCACGTCGACCCCGCGAAGATTGAAGCAGTTAAGAGTTGGATTACACCAAAAACTCCTTCCGAAATCTGTTCGTTCCTTGGATTGGCGGGTTATTACCGTCGATTCATCACCGACTTTTCAAAAATTGCCATACCTCTTACCGCTTTAACTCACAAGGACAAACCTTTTGTTTGGGGTTCCAAACAGGAGGAAGCCTTTCAAACTCTCAAGCGTATGCTTTATAACACTCCTGTTCTCACTCTCCCCAATGGAAACGATGATTTCGTTGTCTATTGTAATGCCTCTAACCAAGGTCTTGGTTGTGTTCTTATGCAACGAGACAAGGTTATCGCGTATGCGTCTTGACAACTCAAGGTCCACGAGAAGAACTACACAACCCACGATCTCGAACTTGGTGCAGTTGTTTTTTGCGTTAAAGATATGGCGGCACTACCTTTATGGTACCTAGTGTACGGTCTTCACCGACCATAAGAGCCTACAACATATCTTGAAACAGAAAGAACTGAACATGTGCCAACGCAGATGGGTTGAACTTCTCAATGACTATGATTGCGAGATACGCTACCATCCAGGAAAGGCAAATGTCGTAGCCGATGCTCTCAGTTGACGAAGCTATGTGTATAGTATTCGTAATATTCAAGCCCAGAATGATCTCGAAGCTCTGATTCGCGACGCTCAACAAGCATGCTTCATTGAGAATACCTTGAAAAAGGAAATGAAGTGTGGTGTCGAAACTCAGCTAGTGACTAAATCAAATGGTATTTATCACTATCTCGACCGTATTTGGATTCCTAGTCGCAATAATCTTCGCGAGATATTGCTGTCTGAAGCCCACAAATCCCGATATTCCATTCACCCCGGTACCGACAAGATGTACCAGGACCTCCGTTCGCGGTATTGGTGGCCGGGCATGAAGAAGGATATCGCTCTGTATGTCTCGAAATGCCTAACTTGCTCGAAAGTTAAGGCTGAACATCAACGACCCTCTGGTTTACTTGAACAACCCGAAATCCCGATGTGGAAATGGGAAAGTGTCTCTATGGATTTATTACCAAACTCCCTCGCACGCCTTCTGGTCATGATAGTATCTAGGTTATCGTTTATCGTCTTACGAAGTTCGCTCACTTCATTCCGATACGAGAAGACTTTAAGGTTGAACGATTAGCACGAATCTATACCGACGAAGTGATTTGTCTACATGGGATGCCTCGAGACATCATCTCTGACCGCGATGGTCACTTTACCTCACGTCTCTGGGAGACATTTCAATCCGCTCTCGGTACGACTCTCAATCTCAGTACCGCATTCCACCCCCAGACCGACGGTCAGACTGAGCGCACGATCGGCACCCTTGAAGACATGCTTCGTTCGTGCGTTATAGATTTTGGTGGTAATTGGGATTCGCATTTACGTTTAGTAGAATTCTCGTACAATAATAGTTATCACGCTAGTATTCAGATGGCACCCTTGAGGCATTATATGGTAGAAAATGTCAATCGCCTATTGTATGGCACGAGATCGGAGACACACATATTACCGGTCCCGAGTTAATACAAGAAATGACAGACAAGATTCTCCAGATCAGAGACAATCTCCTGAAAGCTCAGAGTCATCAAAAGAGCTACGCTGATAAACGCCACAAGTCCCTAGAGTTCGAAGTTGGTGATCACGTACTCCTAAAGGTTTCACCTTGGAAGGGGGTGATCCGATTCGGAAAGAAAAGGGAAACTAGCGCCACGATACGTGGGTCCCTTTAAGATTGTGGAAAGAATTGGTAAAGTGTCACACCTCGACCGTGTAAAACAACAAACCGCGGCAGAAACATCGGGGAGTGTCATAACAGAATTATTGTTTCACAACACATGGCATTTAAAGTTTGGTTTTATTAATTAAAGTGTTTACACTGTCTTGTAAATAACGAAAACATAACGTAACTTAAACTGTTCTTGCTTCATTTTAAGTCACTAAGGCCCAAGTCCACCGAAGTGTAGCACGATCATCATCAAACATTAGCTCCTGAAACACATGTGAAAATAGGTATATCAGCATAAAAATGCCTGTGAGATACATAAGTTTTGTTGATGAAGGATTCATGACTTGTAGTTAAAAGAAGTGTTTATCAAAAAGTAGTCATGAACCTTGTAAACTGTTTTCTTTTATAAAATTATATGAAAATCGATATGAAAATCAAATGATAATAAAAGAATGATGTATGGTTAAATAAATAACCAAGTATAAACAAATTTGTATAAAATATGTCATTTGTAAAACAATGTTTTGTGAAAATATGTCATTTGTATAAAATGTGTCATGTCTTTGTCGAAGTGGTTAAATAACGCTACGATATGTAATATCATAAAAGCACTTATATATAGGAAGTACCAGCAGCGTATCCACCATGTTTTTATCATATTACACACGCCTCGTTATTTAAATCACTTACCAAATAACCACCAAAAATGTCGTGTCAAACCAAAGTCAAATGTTGTGCATAAACAATGTATAATGTCACAATGTCGAGTATAAACCATGTCTTTGTATAATCAAATGTCTTGTATGGTGAATAAAGAGTATTTACTCAAACCATATGTATAATGTCAATGTGTAACCAAATGTCATGTACAAAACAATGTCTTTGAATAAACCATAGTTTAAATCAAAAGTTATGTTTTGCAAAACTGGTGCTTTATGGATATGAACATTTATGTGGTTGTGTTTATCGCATACATTCAAGCCTTGAGACTGTCGGATAAACCCTTAACAAGTCAAAGGGTTATCAAAAATGTTTTCGGATTCTGTCATTCCCTACTTCCAAACAACCTAGGAAGCTGGGAACGGGATTTGTCAAGTCCTATGGTACCATTACATACTACAGAGCGGCGTGATCAATGTTAATGAATGTATTCTTGTCCCGTTAAACATACTAAATGTCATAACCAATGTAAGCATGTCATGTAAAAACCATGTTTTAAGTATGCTAAGTAAACATACGAAGTAGAAATGTCCATGAAATCAATGTGCTAGCATGCTGAGTCAACATACATAGCAGAAATGTAATGTAAATCACTGTGCCCATATGCTGAGTAAACATATGCAGCAAAAGTGTCTATTAAATCAATATGCTAGCATGCTCAGTTAACATACATAGTAAAACATAATTGAAATCATGTACTATATGTGTACTAGTTGAACATAGCAAGCATATGTCATAAAAATCATGAAAAGTATGAAAGTAACAAGTAGGCACATGTGTATCACCCCAAAATATTTGAAAGCAGTAAAAGAGGGGACTATGTACTTACTTGAGATTGCTTAATAGTCTTGAAATAAAGACCAATTAAAGCTTGAGGAATCATGGAATCAAACGGCACCTAATATAGATAACTATGTTAATAATCGGATCCTAAACCGGAGGATCGGATAGAATGAGGTCTTCTAAACCAAATGAATGTTGGAGCTCATATGATATGGTTTAACAAAGTCTATATTCTGATTTGAAACCTATCCTAAGTGCTTATGACCCGTTACGACTCGTTAAGGTAGTTTACGCTACTTTAACGTGTCATTTGTGCAAAAGCGCGTTCGGATGGTCTAACTAGCCCTATGATAAGTATTATATGCCCTAACATGTTTAATTATGTTGCATAATTAGTTTAGGTGTTAAAATTTTGGTTACATATGCTTAAAATGAAATTATGCGCAAAAAGAGCATTTTGGTCATTTTCCTAAGGCATATATACTACCTATCATACAACTAATTAAACGAAGTGACCATAAGGTATAACCTCGGAAGGTTATTCCCTATTCAACTATGGTCACAATATATGTTCGGTCAGATCCTGGGTTCGAAAGTCTAAGCGGTTTTTTAGACCGCTTGACTTACGACCCTAAATAAGCACTAAACTAGAAGTGACGAGTTAAACATGTTTAACTAAGTTAGAAAACTGATTTGGTATCAAAACAAAGTGTTTTGATACCCGAAAATAGTTTCGTTGCAAAATGCACATAAACGTGCATTTTGACCGAAACTTTGACTCGTCACTACGACTAGTTAACGTGGTAATCAGTAGGTATAATCGCTAGGAATTATAACCATCGTGATTACGATCACGTTGCAAAGTTCAATTGAACTTTGATTTGACCAATTCATGGTCAAAACCAAAAGTCAAATGGTAGTCTAACTGTTTGACTTTGAGCTTGTAATTGCTGAAATGAATGAACAATCCATGAAAGAACATTTACAAAATGCTCTAAGGCTGGAAAATGAACTAGAAAACTCAGGTAAGAGGCCTCCAAACAAGTGGTAGCCTCTACTTAGAGTTGTAGAGATAAGAAAATGAGAATGAGTAATGAAAATAGGCAGATTTGAAGGGTATATATAGTTTTTTGAAGTGCACAAGATCATGACAAGTGTGTTATGTGATGCCCAAGGAATAATCTTATCCATACAAGTGTTAGGACCAGGAGTGAAGCCTTGGGGAATACTATACTTGGCCTCCAAACAATGAAAACCATCAAACAAACCAAGTTAAAACAAGCTAGGAGCTGATAATCAGCTTGATGTCAAAAAGCAGGGGTCGCATGGCGCGACAGCACCACCCCCAGGGCGTCGCGTGATGCGAGCACATGTATCAGAGTTTCAAAATTGTCAATTTTAGTCCCTGCACACTTTTAAGCGTGTTTTCGACGCGTTTAACCCACGTTAACCCATTTTCAAGGCTCTACAAGGATGTTAAAGAATAGGGGACTTGAAATATGCTTGGAAATATCACGGATGTCAGTTCGTTTGGTCGTACGGTCGCGTTTTTTGGTTAATTACGACGAAACTCGAACGGACGCGAAAACGATCCAAATTAAGCGACGAATGGTATTTTTGCATTCCCATCACTAAAATACAACATTTTAGTGATTACAAAAATTTTTGGATGTCCGGAAATGGTCAGAACACAAGATATGCGAGTATATGCAAACTTTCGCAGTTTTGACGCTTTTAGTCCCTATGATCATATAAGCGTATTTTCGCATACCGAACCCCTCAAAACTTATTTCTAAGCCATGTTAAGGGTATTTAGGGTATGTTTAGCTTATGATCATGTTTCGGAGTGTTTGTCACGTTAAACGGATTACGTTTACGTAATAGTTTGCGTTAACTTTCTAGAAAGTGATTAAGAGTTTGAAATCGAACAAAAATCAAAACATGCAAATGTCAAACACAAATAAACAAATATTGGGATCGAAACACATTGTTTTATTGATAATTGGATTGTTCAGAGTTATACAATGATTACACAAGCACAGATGTCACATAAAGTGGCCTACCTACTCGAATTACCGGTAGAACTCAGCAACATACATCCGACTTTCCACGTCTCAAACCTCAAGAAGTGTCTAGATGAAGAAAATCTTCATGTACCTCTCGAAGATTTGCAAATGAACGAGACTCTGCACTTTGTGGAAAAGCCAGTAGAAATCATGGATCAAGAGACCAAGAAACTTCGACGCTCTCGCATTCCCATAGTGAAGATTCGCTGGGAAGGCAAACGCAACACCGAGTTCACTTGGTAACTCGAAGGTGATATGAAAGCTAAATATCCGCAATTCTTTGTTACGTCTACTACTTACTTTCAGGACGAAATTCCCTAAAGTAGGGGTGACTGTAACAACCCGACACTTCAGATTGTTATCCGTTCGCTACTTGCTTCGATTCGTAACCATATTGTACTCTGAGATTCGATATAAATAAAGGGTTATGTTATACTAAATGTTTTGGTCAAAAATCAAGCAATGATAATGCAACCAAACTTTCTGTTGTGAGGTGTGATGCTTGAATCAATGAACAATACTAAGGATCACTCTGAAATGTAATGAACAAGTGACACAAAGATTTATACGAGGAAAAAGCCCTTGATCAATGAATGATCTCCGGCATAAAAAACCTCGGGTGATGGAAACTACCGATCACCAACTCAGATTAAACAAGAAATGTAATACAACTTCGGATGATAGCGAGCTAGTTACAAGGATCACTATAGTGTAATGTGCAAAAAAGTGTGTAATCGCCAAGTGAATTGTCGAGAGCTAGTGAGAGCAGTTACGAGTGTGTATGTTCAGCTAAAAATAGCCAAGTGTTTTTTATTTAGCTTGCTATCCCCTTTTAAAAATGGAAAATATCTAAGCTAACAAACTGTCCGCATTTTGTGCAAGTCTTCCACGACCTCCATAACGTCCACTTTAGCCATGCACGTGCGGAATAAATATGGAATATGCTCCAGGAATATCGCCAAGACCAAGTCCAAGCTCGTACTCCTGCAAAACAACTTCATATTCAAAGCAGACAATCGTTAGTATAAGGATCCTGATGATGATCCATGATCCTGATCCTACAATACTTTCTGAGGATCACTAATTCAGACAGAATTGAGGATCACTAAGCCCAACAGTAAATGAGGATCACTGATCATTGGAAAATCCTCCCCTAACAATTGCCCCCAAAATATAAGGAGTAATTTGTAAATAAACGAGTTGTATTTTTTTGTTCTTATCCGTAACTAACTAACGGATATATAGTCGTTGTAATCGAATTATCCGTTGCCATCCTGACGTCACTGAAGTGACTACCCTGCAAGATCATCATTATAAATTGAAGTTAGAGATAAGGGTTAGAGAGCATTTAAATTCGTGCGTTTCCTCCTTTAAATCCTCATTCGAAGATCCGATCAGGTAATTCTCTCTCCTTTCTCTCTTCATCTTCTTTCTCTGTTCCTTCTTTCCTCATCTTTATCGATCCACAGATGGACAGAATCCGTCATTGTTTCCCGGCGAACACCGTTTTCAAACCATTTGATCCCACCGTCCTGAGTGACTATGTTTCTGAAACCTGGGTGGCTTTTCCGGTCACACCATTTACAATAGGATACTCGTATCCTTTTCCAGATTTTACCCAATCCTTCTTCTCTCTTACCGACATCTCCTACATTCAAGAGATGCCAATGATTTGGAGGGTCTTATATACCCTTGAAAGGATCATTGAACATGAAGGAATTGATTTGGGAATGTCGAAGTTTGCAGAGATGTATGACCTTGTTAGCCATGGATCCCACCGATATCTACTCAAACATAAACCTGGTGAAGAACACCCTATCTTCAAAGCCACTAAGAACAACACCAACTGGAAACGGCGATTCTTCTTTGTCAGAAGGGATTCTCTCCCTGATGGAAAGGATCTGCCTAGAAAATGGACCACCCATGGTAGGATAGAGGATCCTTAGAAGGATCACCAGATGACCTTGTTTCTGCTGAGGATCACTAACATCCTTTTGTTTCTATTTTGAAGCTATCACTGTCGCACACCTTATTTCAACACCTGCAACGAAGGAAAGGCTTGTTGCTTTTCGGAGGCTTGATCCTGAAATAAGATCATTTAAAGCAAATACCCAGGATTCTCAAGAGGTATCCTCAGGTTCTGTCACAATGTCAAGTAAGTATCCATGTTTATATGTAATTAAATGCTTAGATTAAAATGAAATAAGGATACTTATCTGTTTTTGAATGTGTAGGTGCTGGAAAATCATCGAAGTCTGCTACCCGTTTCAGTGTCACCGATCTCACCACTGTTAAGTCCGGGAAGAAGAAGGCTGCTGCTAGCCCGAGTACTGCCATCCCCAAGCCTACTGCTTCCAAAGGAAAGAAGAGGAAAGCCTCTAAGGCTGACAATCTAGAAGGCCTGCCTCTAATTCGCCACCAGTTCCTTGAGTACTTTGCCGATGTAAGGATCACTAACTTAACTTAGTTATCCTGCCCACTTGAGGATCATGTTATCCTAAGCTTTATATTGTCTTTTTGCAGAAATTCGCTGAAATCGAGGATTACGTAGGCAGTGTTGAAGAAGTTGAGCAAAAGTGTGTGGATCTCCAAAAGATGATGCTGGCCAAGGATAAAAAGATTGCCTCCCTTGAAAATGATGTCAATCTAGTGAAGAGGGAACTTGTCTTGGCTCACATTACTGCTGATCATGAGAAAAATGAGATCACCAATGATGCTAAAATCTCCGCTGCCATTCCTATGTACAAAACCCAGTTGCAGATGGCCCAAGAAGCTCTGGATCCTGACTTTGACAAGAGCAGCTGGGACGTAGAGGGCTGGAAGGCTAGATTGGCTGAGCTGGATGATGAAGAAGAGGTCTTAGCAATCGAGGCTGGCGGCAGTGGAGTCAAGGATCAGGTGGATGATGCTGGAGCTGGATGAGATGGTGATGCAGCAAAGGAATAAGCTGCAGGAATGGGCGATGAAGGACATTTCTAGACGTAGCCGGAGCCCATTTTTTAGAATTTGGTAGTTTTATTTTGGTTATGGTGTTTTGAAACAATCTTGGGGTTGTAATAACTTTAGACAATAGTTTCTAGGGTGAAGGATCATGGATCCTTGAACAATAGGCAGGATAATGGGTGGTGGATGGATCCTCTGTTTGGGGGATGAAGCCACTCGTTATCCTTCCGTCTTTTATTTCCTGCACTACAAAGACCCGTAAACAATGGACACCCTTTGCCAACCCATGTGGACGGGCCACGTTTTGCTGGTAGAAACGTGGGTTGACAATTTTGACAACCTTAAAGGGTTTAATCTTTTGTGAATAAAATAACTTTAACTTTTTGGCTATCTCCCGGTTGCTATCCTCGTTAGTACTTTACTTTTCAATCGTTGAGATATACATTTTGTCTGAATTTGTTAAGTAAATAAATATTTTCAAAAAGTTTAGAATATAATCAAGGATCATATATCCTTTAGTTGGCAAGTTCTGAAAAGTAATATAATTTAAGGATCATAAGTTCAGTTGTCAAAGGATAAGGGTCACTCAAATGAATAATGAATAAAATTAAAATAGTTAAGGATCATACCTGAGAACCCAAGTTAGGATCCTAACCTTTAACATTTATAATCAGGATAACCAAAAGACAAACCTTAGTAAAAGGTAAGGATCAAGGATCCTTGGTCGTTTATCTCCAAAAACCTGAAATAGGATACAACTTGGGACTAAGCCAATATAAGATAAGAGTTAGTAACTGGGGACAAGCCCAACAATTCTGGGGACAAGCCCAATATACTGGGGTCAAGCCCAAAGGATGACTGGGGACAAGCCCAAAGGATAACTGGGGACAAGCCCAAAGGATAACGGGGGACAAGCCCAAAGGATAACTGGGGACAAGCCCAAAGGATCGTGTGTAAACTGGAGTATGGCCCTTACTGGCGACTATCCAAACTTAGTGACATGAAAATGACAAAACCTTAGCAAACGTGAAAACGTTAGAAACCTTAGGAATGGATGTATGGTACGTCTACCATTATACGTAGGATCCTGAATATAGCCAGTACAATGAAATTGTCAGCCCCTAAAGCGAGTACTGGTCCCATTGCCATGAACTATACCAGGATCATCGTGCGCTACTGGAGAAACTGGGGACAGGCCCAAAAACTGGGGACTAGCCCAAATAACTGGATACTTCTGTGAATACTCAATCCTTTGTTAAGGATAACTGAACCTTCAAAACTCAGAATCAAGTGAAAGGAGGATAAAGGATGCATGATCCTTATCCTTATATAAGATGATTAATGAATGAAATAGTTTGAGATTAGATCATTACCAAAATGAGGATCATCGGTCCTGTAAGAATCCTTCAAGGATACTTGTCAGATAAGGATCATGATCCTCGTTACATGAAGTATTTCTTTAAGTGGACAGCATTCCAAGCTCTTGGTAGCAAGTCACCTTCCATTGTTAGCAATCGATATGCCCCCTTTCCTGCCTCAGCTTCGATCAAGTAAGGGCCTTCCCACTTTGGTGCCAATTTTCCATCAGCAGGATTGGTGGTATTCTGAAATGCTTTCCTTAACACCATATCACCAACTTGGAATTTCCTGATCCTGACATTTTTGTTGTAAGCTCCAGCCATCCTTTGTTGATAACTGGCCATCCTTATCCTTGCCAAATCCCTGAGTTCTTCTATAGTATCCAAGTCTTGAACCAAGTTTTCAGCATTTTCTTCAGGATCACGAATGCTTGTTCTTGCAGTAGGAACCACCATCTTTGTAGGGATCACCGATTCTGCCCCAAATACCAAAGAAAATGGAGTTCGGCCAGTAGCATTCTTGGGAGTTGTCCTATCAGCCCATAGTACATAAGGTAGTTCTTCTGGCCACTTTCCTTTCTTGGATCCACGCTTTTTCTTCAAATTGTTGATGATGATCTTGTTGGATGATTCTGCCTGACCATTAGCTTGTGGGTGGACTGGTGTTGATGTTATCATCTTAATCCCCCAGCTGTCACAAAAGTTAGTAGTTCTATTCCCAATAAACTGGGATCCATTATCACAGACAATTTCAGAAGGGATACCAAATCTAGTAATAATGTTTCTCTTAATAAAGGATATTACTTCTTTTTCTCTGACTTGAGCAAAGGCTTCAGCCTCTATCCACTTGGAGAAGTAATCAGTCATAGCAAGCATGAATACTTTTCCACCAGGTGCCTTAGGAAGCTTACTAACTATATCCATTCCCCACCTCATAAATGGCCAAGAAGAGGATATAGGATGCAAAAGTTCTGCTGGTTGGTGAAGGATATTACTGTGTCTCTGACAAGGATCACACTTCTTGGCATACTCCACAGCATCCTTCTTCATAGTAGGCCAATAGTATCCTGTCCTCAGGATCCTTGAGAATAATGCCCTGCCCCCAGTGTGGTTTCCACAATCTCCTTCATGGAAATCCTTTAGGACTTCTTGGATTTCAGGATCCTCAATGCATCTTAGATATGGACCTGCAAGAGATCGTTTATACAACATGTTATTCAATATTGTAAATTGAGATACCTTAGTTTTGAAAGCCCTAGGGTTTTCTCCTGTAGGAATCTCTCCATGTTGGATGTATCTCATAATTGGAAGGATCCATGATCCTGCATGAGATTGAGTATCCTCACTAGGGATGATTGCAGAATCCTCTCCTATCTCCATAGCTACATGATCCTCGATAGCAGGGGTCAGGATATGGATAATAGGGATCTTGATATCCTCCGGGATCTTCAGGGATGATCCTAAATTGGCTAATGCATCAGCCTCTGCATTCTCTTCCCTTGGTACTTGTGTCAAACTAAAGGAAACAAAAGAGAGTGCCAATTCTTTGACTATCTCTAAATATTTGATTAGTTTTTCACCTTTAACAGCATATGATCCATTAAAGTGATTACTGATTAATAATGAATCTACATGTACCTCAAGATACCTGATCCTCATATGCTTAGCAATTTGCAAACCAGCTATCAAGGCTTCATACTCAGCCTCATTGTTGGTAGTTTGAAATTCACAAGCTATGGAGTGGGGTATTATGTCCCCCTGTGGCGATTTTAGTAGTATTCCAAGCCCTGTTCCTTTGACATTAGAAGCACCATCAGTGAAGAGTATCCAAGGATCCTTAGTTTCTTCAAGCTGTTGGACTTCTAACTCAGCTTCCTTTTGCAAGTCACTACTGAAATCTGCCACAAAGTCAGCTAAGGCTTGGGATTTAATGGCAGTTCTAGGCTCATATCTTATATCATAAGCACTAAGCTTCACTGCCCACTTAGCCATCCTTCCTGACATTTCAGGTTTCCTGAGAACATTCTTAATTGGAAAATTAGTCTTAACAATAATGGCATGAGTCTCAAAATAATGTCTTAATTTAGTAGATGCCATAATTAATGCAAGGATAAGTTTCTCTAAGTGTGAATACCTGGATTCAGCATCAAGTAAACTCTTGCTTACACAATAAACAGGATGTTGTGTACCTTGGTGATCCTTAACAAGGACCGCACTTACTGCTTTTGAGGATACTTCTAGGTATAAGGATAATGTTAGGGGAGGATTTCTTAATGACCTGTGATCCTCAATTATTATCCTGCTTGGTGATCCTTACTTCTGTGTCAGTTAGTGATCCTCAGAAGTGCTTCAGGATCAAGATCATGGATCATCCTAAGGATCTTTATACTAATGATTGTCTGCTTTGAATTCGATATTGTTTTGCAGGAATACCGGTTTGGACTTAGTCTTGGTAACGTTCCTGGAGAATATTCCACACTTATTCCGCACGTGCTTGACCATGGTGAACGTTATGGAGATCGTGGGGAGAAGGCATGAATTGCGAAAAGTTAGTTATTTAGATATTTTACTAAATTTAAAAGGGGTAGCGAGCTAATTAGACAACACTTGGCTATTTTTTGGCTACACACACTCGTACAACTGCACTCACCAGCTCTCGGCAAAACACTTAGTATTTTTCATACGTTTCTACACGATACACTATAGTGATCCTTGTACTTAGCTCGCTATCATCCGAAGTTGTAAAAGGATTATTGTTTAATTTGAGTTGGTGATCGGTAGTTTCCATCACCCGAGGTTTTTTATGCCGGAGATCATACATTGATCAAGGGCTTTTTACTCGTATAAATCTTTGTGTCCCCTGTGCAATTCATTTCATAGTGATCCTCATTGTTGTTTACCAATTCAAGCATCATACCCCGTAACAGAGAGTTTGGTTACATCATCCTCGTCTGATTTTTGACCAAAACAGTTTGGCGCCCACCGTGGGGCAATTGGTGCTTCGTTCCTAAGAAATTCTCATTTTTGTGATCATTTCGATTCGTTACATCCAAGCAGATGGCTTCATCATCAAAGAACATGTCCAGTGCGATGTCTGCAGTCAATTCGTCCCAGGGCATTCCACCTTTGCCTCCACCACCTTCTGGACCTCAGAAAAATGCCGAGAAGAAACCAACTCCCATTTTCTCAAAACCTCCAACTTCTTCTGCTTCTTATACTCCTACTACTAGTGACTTGTTTACTCTGATTTTGCAGATGAATGAGCATATACAGCAGCAGGACAAGACCAATGAAAGGATTCTTAGAGAAATTCGAGACATCAAGAAACAGAAGAGATCGGCAGAGGATCATTCCCCACTGATGCCCAGATCTTTGAATTTCGATACTCTGGTTATAACTTCTCAGCCTTCAGTGGTTCCAGACATTCAATATGTGGGAGGACCAAAAAGAGTGCATAACGGATCATCAGCAATGACTCAGGCTTCAGGGTTACACTTCCAACCAGCAAGATCCCATCCTCAGCATATAGGATCCTTCGCAAGCTCAGGAGGATACTCGGGAGCGCAGCAGATTCAAGGGTTCTGGTCGTTTCAAGGATCCTCCTATGTTCCAGGATCCTCCCAGGTTCAAGGATCCTCTCAGGTTCAAGGATCCTCCCAGGTTCAAGGATCCTCCTATGTTCAAGGATCCTCCCAGGTTCAAGGATCTTCCTACGTCCCAGGATCCTCCCAGGTCCAAGGATCCTCTCAGTTTCAGGGATCCTTCCAGATTCCGGGATCCTTAAGGAGTTTGCAATCAGGGAGTTCCGATATCCATCAGGGAGATTTTATTCCAATGCAGACCATTGCTTCTACTGGTCCATCGGTCATTCCAGAGCCCCAACAATATGGATTCACATCCGCTCTTCCTAATTTGAATCCAATGGGAGGTAACACTTTCAATAATTCT
Source organism: Helianthus tuberosus (assembly GCA_030545235.1). NCBI lineage: Eukaryota > Viridiplantae > Streptophyta > Magnoliopsida > Asterales > Asteraceae > Helianthus > Helianthus tuberosus. The sequence goes on along the minus strand of CM060396.1, from coordinate 101,119,699 downwards.
TATACCACTAACCATGGCCTTATGCAGGATATAGGTATCAATCATGCCATGGCCAGAGAATTGCAAAAGTTAAAGGATATGATATCAAGTGTCCCAGGAGTGGTCAAGCCTATCCCGGAGATTGCAGATGGGAGCCACAAGATATCTCGTTTTGAAGCACCAATCTGTGATGCTGAGATACCCAAGAGGTTCCATGTGCCTACCATGAAGTTGTATGATGGTTCAACAGATCCTGAAGAACACATAGCACAGTACAGGGAAAGGATGGAGATTAATCCCATCCCAGAAAGGTTAAAGGAAGCATGTCTGTGCAAGGGATTTGGATCCACTCTTACTGGATCGGCTCTTAAATGGCTGCTAAGTCTTCCCCCTTACTCTATTACCTCGTTTGCTAATCTAGTTAACCTATTTAATAACCAGTTTTCTTGTAGTAGAAAATTTGAGCGTTTAACTAGTGATCTGTATAGGATAACCCAAGGTCATAATGAATCATTAAGGGATTATATCACTAAATTTAGTATAGAATCCTTAGATATCCCTAACCTGGATATAGCTACGGCTGTTAAAGCCTTTAAAATGGGATTGCTTAGGGATTCATTATTCTATGATGATCTTGTTATGACACCATGCAGGAATCTAGATGAGGTAAGAACCCGGGCCCTTAGGTTCATCCGGCTAGAGGATGACAAAAGGATCCAGGAGAGGTTAGCAGGATCCTCAAAGCAAGAGAAGCAAGGATCCTCATTCAAGAACAACAAGTTCAGATCCTATAACAAATCTGATAACCAGAATGTGCATGCTGTTGAACAAGAAGAGGATGATGAGGATTATCCTCCAATTTCTGAATATTGTTTTTCTGTTGATAACAATGAACTAATCCTTGCGATGCAGAATTTAGGTGATAAAGCTAGATGGCCCAGGAAAAATGACAGACCAGCTGCAACTAAAGATAAGTCAAAGTGGTGCGCATATCATGAAGATTTTGGGCATCTCACAGAAGAATGCATCGCACTGAGAAAAGAAATTTGATACTTGTTGAGCAAGGGGCATTTGAAAGAATTATTGGGGAGAAAGAAGTCAAGGACTCAGGATCCTGAAAGGATCCCAGAGAAAGCTCCAGCCCCTCCAGCAGATGCACAAGTTATAAACTTTATTTCTGGAGGATCAGACATTTGTGGAACATCCTTCTCTGCAGCTAAAAGACATGCAAAGGAAACCAAGATGGATAATGGAGATAGACCCATTCGAACATCCAGTGTCTCCGAAGGAAAAGTTATAACTTTTGATGAGGATGATCGTGTTGACATTCAGGATCCTCATCATGATGGTTTGGTTATCACTCTTTTTATTTCTAACCATTTTGTTCGCAGGATCCTTATAGACGGAGGAAGCTCTGTGAACATTATCCAGCTTGATGTCCTCAAGAAGATGAATATTCCTGAATCTGATATCATACCAAGATCCTCTGTGCTCGTGGGATTCAGTGGCGAGACTAAGAATACTCTGGGGGACATTAAACTCCCAATCTATATCGAAGGCCTACATTCTTACCAAAAGTTTTGTGTTATTGACTGTTTATCTTGTTGTAATGTTATCCTAGGCAGGCCTTGGATACATGACATGAAGGCAGTCCCATCCACTTATCATCAATGTGTGAAGCTTCCTAGTCCTTGGGGAATAGTGAAGATTGATAGTGATCAGCAAGAGGCTAAGAACTGCTACACCTCATCAATGAAACCAGCATCAAAGTCAAGGGAGCAATAGCAATTAAAGCCGTCCTCCAAGGGATGTCTTGGAGGCAAGAGAACAGGATGTAGTAGAAATCCTTATGGATCCTGATGATCCTGAATCTAAAGTTTATATAGGATCAGGGATCCTTGGCGAAATAAAGGAAGACCTTATATCCTTCCTCAAAAGGAGAAAGACTACCTTTGCATGGAAACACAAAGACATGATAGGTATATCTAAAGATATAATCACTCACAAACTTGGCATTGATAGGTCCTTCAAACCAATCCATCAAAAGAGGAGGAAATTTGCACCAGAAAGAAATGCCATTATCCAGGAGGAGGTAGAGAAATTACTCCGAGCAGGTATGATTAGAGAGGTCAAGTATCCAAGATGGTTGGCCAATGTGGTTGTTGTTCAAAAGAAAAACGGAAAGTGGAGGGTATGTGTCGATTTCACCGATTTAAATAAGGCATGTCCCAAGGATCCTTTCCCATTACCCCACATTGACTCCATGGTGGATGCAACTGCGGGTCATGAACTGTTAACTTTTATGGATGCTTCATCTGGATTTCAACAAATTCAAATGGAACCATCCGATCAAGAGGATACAGCCTTTATGACTCCAACTGGTATATACTGTTATATTGCTATGCCATTTGGACTAAGAAATGCAGGTGCAACTTATCAAAGGCTAGTGAATATGATGTTCAAGGATCAGATTGGACATACTATGGAGGTTTACATAGACGATATGGTGGGAAAATAAAAAAAGGCTGAGGATCACCTAAGAGACTTGGAGGAAGCATTCAATATCCTTGACAAATATAACATGAAACTTAATCCTTCAAAATGTCACTTTGGTGTTAAAGCAGGTAAATTCTTAGGATATATGATGACAAATAGAGGCATCGAAGCCAGTCCAGAACAAATCAAAGCTATAGTAAACATCAAGTCCCCTGCCAATGCTAAGGATGTTCAGAGGTTAACAGGCAGGATTGTAGCTTTAAACAGATTCATATCCAAATCCTCAGAAAAGTGCAAGGAATTCTATGATATCCTAAGGAAGAACAAGAAATTCGAGTGGACTGAGAAGCATGAAAGTGCCTTAAGAGCTCTTAAGGATTACCTATCCTCGGCCCCGGCCTTGATGAAACCAGAAAAAGGAGATGTGTTATCCTTATATTTCGCGGTATCCTCAAAAGAAGTAAGTGCCGTCCTTGTTAAGGATCACGAAGGTACACAACATCCTGTCTATTATGTAAGTAAGAGTTTACTTGATGCTGAATCCAGGTATTCACACTTAGAAAAACTTATCCTTGCATTAATTATGGCATCTACTAAATTGAGACATTATTTTGAAACTCATGCCATTATCATCAAAACTAATTTTCCAATTAAGAATGTCCTCAGGAAACCTGAAATGTCAAGAAGGATGGCTAAGTGGGCAGTGAAGCTTAGTGCATATGATATAAGATATGAGCCCAGGACAGCTATTAAATCCCAAGCATTAGCCGACTTTGTGGCAGATTTCAGTAGTGATTTGCAAAAGGAAGCTGAGTTAGAAGTTCAGCAGCTAGAGGAGACCAAGGATCCTTGGATACTCTATACTGATGGATCCTCAAATGTCAAAGGAACAGGGCTTGGAATACTACTAAAATCGCCACAGGGGGACATAATACCCCACTCTATAGCTTGTGAGTTCCAAACCACTAACAATGAGGCTGAATATGAAGCCTTGATAGCTGGCTTGCAAATTGCTAAGCATATGAGGATCAGGTATCTTGAGGTACATGTAGATTCTTTGTTAATCACTAATCACTTTAATGGATCCTATGCTGTTAAAGGTGAAAAGCTAATCAAATATTTGGAGATAGTCAAAGAATTGGCACTCTCTTTTGTATCCTTTAGTTTGACACAGGTACCAAGGGAAGAGAATGCAGAGGCAGATGCATTAGCCAATTTAGGATCATCCTTGAAGATCCCGGAGGATATCAAGATCCCTATTATCCATATCCTGACCCCGGCTATCGAGGATCATGTGGCTATGGAGATAGGAAAGGATTCTGCAATCATCCCTAGTGATGATAATCAATCTCATTCAAGATCATGGATCCTTCCAATCATGAGATACATACAACATGGAGAGATTCCTACAGGAGAAAACCCTAGGGCTTTCAAAATTAAGGTATCTCAATTCACAATTTTAAATAATATGTTGTATAAACGATCTCTTGCAGGACCATATTTAAGATGCATTGAGGATCCTAAAATCCAAGAAGTTTTAAAAGACTTCCATGAAGGAGATTGTGGAAACCACACTGGGGGCAGGGCATTATTCTCAAGGATCCTGAGGACAGGATACTATTGGCCAACTATGAAGAGAGATGCTGTGGAGTATGCTAAGAAGTGTGATCCTTGTCAGAGACACAGCAATATCCTTCATCAACCAGCTGAATTATTGCATCCTATATCCTCCACTTGGCCATTCATGAGATGGGGCATGGATATAGTTGGTAAGCTCCCTAAGGCACCTGGTGGAAAAGTGTTCATGCTTGCTATGACTGATTACTTCTCCAAGTGGATAGAGGCTGAAGCTTTTGCCCAAGTCAGGGAAAAGGAAGTTATATCCTTCATTAAAAGAAATATTATAACTAGATTTGATATTCCTTCTGAAATTATATGTGATAATGGTTCCCAATTCATTGGGGGCAGAACTACTAACTTTTGTGACAGCTGGGGGATTAAGATGATAACATCAACACCAGTCCACCCACAAGCTAATGGTCAGGCATAATCCTCCAATAAGATCATCATCAACAATTTGAAGAAGAAGCTTGGATCCAAGAAAGGGAAATGGGCAGAAGAACTACCTTATGTGCTTTGGGCTGATAGGACAACTCCTAAGAATGCTACAGGCCAAACTCCATTCTCTTTGGTATTTGGGGCAGAATCAGTGACCCCTACAGAAATGATGGTTCCAACTGCTAGAACAAGTATTAGTGATCCTGAGGAAAATGACGAGAACATGGTTCAAGACCTGGATACTATAGAAGAAATCAGAGATTTGGCAAGGATAAGGATGGCCAGTTATCAGCAAAGAATGGCTGGAGCCTACAACAAAAATGTCAGGATCAGGAAATTCCAAGTTGGTGATATGGTACTAAGGAAAGCATTTCAAAATACCACCAATCCTGCTGATGGAAAGTTGGCACCAAAATGGGAAGGACCTTACTTGATTGAAGCTGAGGCAGGAAAGGGGGCATATCGATTGCTAACAATGGAAGGTGATTTGCTACCTAGAGCCTGGAATGCTGTCCATTTGAAGAAATACTTCATGTGATAAGGATCCATGATCCTCACATGATAAATATCCTTAAAGGATCCTTAAAGCACAGATGATCCTCATTTTGGTAACATTCTAATATTAAACTATTTCATTTCCTTACTTTCTCACATAAGGATAAGGATCCTGTATCCTTTATCCCCCTTTCATGTGATTTTGAGTTTTGAAGGTTCAGGTACTCTTAGCAAAAGGATGATTATCCACAAAAGCAACCAGTTACTTGGGTTTGACCCAAGTTATTTGGGCTTGACCCCAGTTCCGCCAGTAGCGCACGATGATCCTGATATAGTTCATGGCAGTGGGACCAGTACTCGTTTTAGGGGCTGATAATTCCATTTTACTGGCTATACCTAGGATCCTACGTATAATGGTAGACGTACCATACATCCGTTCTTAAGGTTTCTAACGTTTTCACGTTAGCTAAGGTTTTGGCATTTTCATGCCACTAAGTTTGGATAGTCGCCAGTTAGGGCCATACTCCAGTTCACACACGATCCTTGGGCTTGTCCCCAGTCATCCTTGGGCTTGTCCCCAGTCATCCTTTGGGCTTGTCCCCAGTTGCTAACTTTTATCTTATAATGGCTTAGTCCCAAGTTATGTTCTATTTCAGGTCTTCGAAGTTAAACAACCAAGGATCCTTGATCCTTACCTCTTACTAAGGTTTGTCCTATGATTATCCTGGTTATAGTATTAAGGGTTAGGATCCTAACTTGGATCCTCAGGTATGATCCTTAACTGTTTTGATTTTATTCATTGATTATTTGAATAACCCTAATACTTTGACAACCGAACTCATGATCCTTAAAATATACTACTTTTTGGAATTTTTCAACTATAGGAAATTTGATCCTGGATCATATCCTAAACTTTTTATCTAATTTGTTCAACTTTTCTTATTCAGACAAGTGTACATCAAAACAATTGAAAATTAAAAGGACAAACAAGGATAATAACACAAGATAAGCCACAAAATATTAAAGTTATTTTATTAACAAAGGTTTAACCATCGAAGGTTATCAAAATTGCCAACCCACGTTTCTACCAGCAAAACGTGGCCCGTCCACATGGGTTGGCAACGGGTGTCCATTGTTAATGCGGTTATAGCAAGTGCAGGAAATCAAAAGGCGGCAAGATCACAATGGCTTCATCCCCCAAACAGAGGATCCCTCCACCATTTGTAATCCTACCTATGATCCAAAGGATCCTAGATCCTTAATCCTAAAACTATTGTTCAAATACAGACCATCATTGTTTTAAAACAGCACAACCACAAAATAAACTACTACCGAATTTAAAAAATTGGGCTCCGGCTACGTCTAGAAATGTCCATCATTGCCCAATCGTGCAGCCTACACCTTCGCTGCATCTTCATCCCCTCCAGCTTCGGTATCCTTCACTTGATCCTTCCCACTACCTCCAGCCTCGATCGCCAAAACCTCCTCAGCCTCCTCATCATCTTCCAGATCAGCTAACCTCGCTTTCCAGCCCTCAACATCCCAGCTGCTTCTGTCGAAGTCAGGATCTTGAGCCTCCTGGGCCATCTTCAGCTTTGTCTTGTACATTGTGATGGCAGCGAAGACCTTTGCACCTTCTATGAGATCATGCTTCTCGTAGTCGATGTCGATCAAGATTTTAGCTGTCTTAGTCTTGGCGTCTTGAAGGGCTTTTTCGAGATCAGCAATCTTAAGATCTTTGAGCACTGTAACTTGTTGGAGGTCAGCAATCTTCTTATCCAGCTCCTCAATGCTCCCCACGTAGTCTTCAATCTCAGCAAATTTCTGCAAAAAAGACAAAGCAGTTCAAGATCAGGTGATCCTCAAATAAGTAGGATACCTAGGCAGAATTGGTGATCCTCACGTCATTGAAGTATTCAAGGAATTGGTGGCGGATCAGTGGCAGGCCTTGTAGATCCTCTATCTCAGAATTTTTCCTCTTCTTGCCACCCCTTCCTTTAATGGGTGCCTTGGGGATGGAGACATTAGGGCTGGCAATGGCCTTCTTCTTTCTGGATCGAACAGTGTCAAGGTCGGCCATGTTGAACTGGGAGGCAGGCTTGGAAGCTTTTCCGGCACCTACACATTCAAAGCAAGATAAGTATCCTTATCCTATTTCTATTTAACTATGTATTTAAATCTTTAACTATATAAAAAGCAGGATACTTACTCGACATGGTGACTGAGCCTGAGGATACCTCTTGAGAATCCTGGGTGATTGTCTTGAATGATCTTGTTTCAGGACCGAGTCTTCTAAAAACAGCAAGCCTTTCCTTAGTATCAGGAGACGGTATGAGGTGTGAAACAGTGACAGCTGCATAACATAAAACAAAAGGGGGTTAGTGATCCTATCACAAGAGCGAGATTACCTGGTGATCCTTCTCAGGATCCTCTGTCCTACCATGGGTGGACCTCTTCCTTGGTAGATCCTTTCCGTTTGGAATGGTATCCCTTCTGACAAAGAAAAAGCGTCGTTTCCAGTTTGTATCGTTCTTGGTGGCTTTAAAAATGGGATGTTCTTCGCCGGGTTTTCGCTTAAACAGATATCGGTGGGATCCAAACGTCGTGAGATCATACATCTCTGCCAGTTCCGACATTCCTAAATCAATCCCTTCCTGCTCTATGATCCTTTCAAGGGTATATAAGACCCTCCAGATCATCGGCATAGCTTGGATGTAGGAGATGCCGGTAAGGGAGAAAAAGGATTGGGTAAAAGCTGGAAAAGGATAGGTGTATCCTATGGTGAATGGGGTAACAGGAAAGGCAACCCATGTCTCAGAAATGTAGTCGCTCAGAACAGTGGGATCGAAGGGTTTGAAAAAGGTGTTCGCCGGAAAGCAGTGCCGGATCTTATCTATTTGCGGATCAGAAAAGCAACACCTCTCATTCGCTGAGTCTTTGATGATCCCTTGACTCTTCAAGGGGCTATCCTTCTGGTGATCCTTGGCGGGGGAGGACCGGAGCATCATTCTTAACGTGATGTTGGTAAAGAAAGAAAAACAGAGATTGTCACTTCAGTGACGTCAGGTTTGCAACGGCTAGTCCGTCTTCAACGGCTAGTTATCCGTTAGTTTGTTGCGGATAAGATCAACAAAATACAACTCGTTTATTTACAATATTACTCCTTATATTTTGGGGGCAATTGTTAGGGGAGGATTTCTTAATGACCTGTGATCCTTAATTATTATCCTGCTTGGTGATCCTTACTTCTGTGTCAGTTAGTGATCCTCAGAAGTGCTTCAGGCCGGTACCGAAAATCCCTAAAAGTGGGTACCGGTACCGAATATACCCGGTACGGTACGGTTCGGTAACAGTAGTTGAGGGTAAAAACCGGTTCGGTACCAGTATCAGGTGCCATTTGCTCATCCCTAGTACCGGCCCAGGTTAGTTTGTGGGTTTGAATTTTAGTTTTTATTGGCCCATCTTCGTGTTTACTCCACAATTTTAACCTAGCGACTTTCAATATTCCATATCTACTCCATCTTATTCCTCGCTTCCATCACTCTATCGTTCGTCCTGTACTTCCATCTTCATCAACCAATTTCGTTCTAGACTTCCATCCCCTTCGTTCATTCGAAGTTCATCACTCAAGTCCGCAATTGATAGGTCATTTTAAGTTTTGTTTTCTTTGAATTTTTGTTGTTGTAGACACCCACTCGGTTTGTAATTTTTATCAAAACTTTTTTTTGTTCTTTAAAAAAACCATTAGGGTTATACTTGAAACAAAACAGTGTGAACAACATTTATAGCTTCCACCCTCACCCTCTCCAGAATCCAGGGACCACCTGGCACAACCCCTGCCCCACTCACCTCCATCCTCTCCGGTGACCGTCCCCGCTCCGGCGCTCCACCTCCGGCCGTCAACGCGCTTCTCTGGCCAGCCTCATTCTCTCACATCTCAGGTGTGTTAATTGAATAATAATTGTTATAATCTGTTGTTATCATGTTAAATTGCGAATTACTAGTGTGCTCTGTTAAAACTTAGATTATTTTGATGTTAATTTTTAACTTGTTTTGTTGAAACTTAGAATTTAGGATGTTAATTTTTAACGTATGTTGTTTTAATCTGCTTAAAATTTTGATTAGTGATGTTAAATTGTAATATATTGAAACTTGAATTTGGTATTTAGGTAGTATATAGAAGAATATTTCAATTTTTTTTTTCCAAAGGCAGTTCGTATATGATGAACCTTACCTCCCCGAAATTTTTAATGTTAGCATCAAAATAAGTGAACCCAGTAGAAAAAATTCCTAGATCCATCACTGGTAGACACTAGTATCTTAGTGTGTCAACATGTATAGAGGATGTTTCATAGATATTGATGTATGTGTATATGATAGTAGTTAGTTGTTGAGTTATATAAATATGAATGTATGTGTGTGTGTGTGTATAAATATGATAGTATATAAATCTGGATGTATGTGTATAGTATAGAGTTAACTAGTTAAACCGGTTGAACCATTTTTTAGCTCAATCCGGTATGATTTAAAAACCGGTTTTTAAAACATTGGTTTTGGTTGAAGTTTAGTTTGGATGCTGTTACTTAGGCCTGTCAAAATTAGTCCGTACACGGCCTTTTTTAGGGTTCTTGATACGCAACTCATCTTCAATTCAAAAAATCGACCCATCTTCATTTAGGAGATGAACACTCATGCCTAATACGCAACTCGTCTGCAATCATCTTCTTCGTTTTCAGATTAGCCATAAATTACTGTTTCTGAGAAGGTATTTTGATTAATCTTTTCGTTCTTCTTGTCAATTAGGTTCCTCAGTAATGTGATGATATGATTAAGTTTGTGTTTTTTGATATAGTTTTGTTCTTATTTTGTATTTGTTTACACAATCAGGAACGGTCCAATTTAGCGATCCGGTACGCGTACCAGAGGCGATTGGGACGACTGTGTACCGCGATTCGGTACGACCGATCTGGTACGCGATACGCGGGTCTTTTAGTTTTTCCTCTGACTATAATTTGTATAGATATAAGCATGCATTATATTATGTGATGTGAAGCTAAATCTTTGTGATTTGTCGGGTCATTTGAGACACACTCCAGTGTTCGATGAAATGTCTCAATATAATTTGTTAATCGGGTATGCCTTTGATTATAAGTAGGTAGTTGACATTCCATGAGTAGTTCAGAGCTTCAGAGTTCAGATACAACATATATATAAATTTCAATCTATTAGTAAAAGCTATTGTTACAATCGGATCATAACGCAATGGATGCAAGGTAGGTCTGGTGGAGGTATATTGGTAGAGAAGTTTAGGACTTGAAGCAAGTGGCAACGTTACTATTTTTGACCATAGTTAGAAGAGGACGTTTCAACCCATTTATGTGCACATTTGTGAATTTGGTTATCTTTTATTGCTGTGGGTTAATGTAGCTAAGTTGTTAACGGATATCAATAGTGTTTCTCAAAGCTTACTCATGCCTCTACAACTTCCTATGGTGCTTTATTAAAAAAAGGGATCATTTTTTGATGAATGATGTTAGTTACTGTAATCATAACTAATATCTGAAACGAAAAGTAAAGTATACAAGGTATTGATTTACCAACCTACTGTTAGACATTACACTATTTCTTTCAATCTGCCCAGTTTTGTCACCTATAGCCCTTTGCATTCCATGATTCGAACTTCAAAGAAAATATATTTTATGAAGATCCAGCTTCAAAGAGTTCTGTAACACATAGTTCTTAAAAGCCATCTTCTCTTGCGCCTAGGCCCATTTCCTAGCCAGACGAGACAATTGCGCCTTAAGTCAAGGCAATGGTGCTTTAATTCTCCAGGTGATGGTTCAGGTGCATATTCCAGCGAGATTCCGGCCAAATTCTCTAAATTCTAGCAAGATTCCAGCTAGATTTCTACTTTTATCTAACGAAAACTATTTTTCTACACTAATAAACTAGCATTTATAACTTTTGGTACTAAATAGACGATATAAAATGTTATATAATAGCTTTAGTTTTATTTTATTTGAAGAATGGTATCAATTTTCTATTATATAAAAATATTTTATGTTTTTTTTGCTGTGCGCTTTTTTTTTCTCAGGCCGACGCTTTTTTTGCGTCTTGTGCCTAGGCCCCAGGCGAGACCTATGCGCCTTGAGTGCGCCTAACGCCTTTAATAACCTATGTTGTCAAAAGCGGGCTAGGCGCGCGCCTAGGCGCTCAGGCGCAGCGAGGCGCAACTAAACCGCTTGGTGGAGAGCTAGACGCAAATCTGCGTCTTTTTTCAAAAACCGCACTCAGGCGCTCGCCTGGAGCTGGGCGCAGGCGCAAAAAGCGACCCTAAAACGAAAAAAACAGCCTAAAACAAGAAGAGACAGCCTGAAACGTTAATTTAGAGAGGGTAGATAGTTAGGAACCTGGTTTAGCAACTTGTTGAAGACTCAACAGATGGGGAGAAACCCTGGTTAAACCGTAGAGCATTGTGGCCGACCAGGTGGACTGGATTCGGCCGTTGTTTTGGATAGGAAACCCTAATTCAATAAAATTGATGGGCTGCCTTTTGTAGATTATGTGTAGATTGTAATGGGCCGGTCTTTGTTTTAAATAACTAACCTAATTTGTAGAATAGATGGGTGGCCCATCTAAAGATCTTTAAATTGTTTTCCACTTTATTGTTTTAGTTTGTTACAAATACTTAGATGTTTTTATAAACATTAATTATTGTTGTACATATTCTAAAAGGGTACTATGTTTTTTTTTACATTATATTTGTATAATAGTGTAAAACTATTATTTTTATGCCTATTATATATAATTTCTTCTATTTTTTTTTTTTACTACGGCGCCTTACTTAAAAAAGCTCTCACCTTTTTTGCGCCTTGCGCCTAGGCTCCAGGCGAGACCTTTGAGCCTTAAGTGCGCCTAACGCTTTTGACAACATAGATTAAGACTTAAAACACCAGCATTTTACACTAACAATTAAGACTTAAAACACTAATAACAGCAATAAGAAGATAGACAAATGGTAGAACTAAGAAGAAAGGTATTGACATCGGAAAAGCCGGTGATATATCATATTATCAGTCAAATTTTGGTCAAATATCGGTTCCGATATTTGACACCGATATCTAGGGCGGACAATTCTGACACGAACACGATAACACGACACGAATCTACACGAAGTTAACATGTTTTTCGTGTCTAAAACAGGTCGACACGATAAGACCTGTTAATTTTCATGTCTAAATCATAGTTATCGATAGCGGCCATAGCGACCGCTATCGCGGATAGCGTGGCGAGGCGAGACATGGTCGCTATATGGTGTATAGCGCTGAATAGCGTGAAAATAGCGGATTCCGACGACGACTTCCGGCCGGAAACCTGCAATTTCTGCCGGAAACTTGCTGGAAACTATGAAGAAGAAGAGCAGCTGCGTTTTTGTTGCGTTTGAGCCTTTCTAGGGTTAAATAAGTTTATGGATTTTAACATTTAACCCCTCTATCTTTCATCAGGTTACATTTAGTCATTAAAACTTGTAAAATTTACATAAAAAGTGTAAAATTAGTTTGTGTATTTTAACATTTAACCCCCCTATTTTTACTAGCTTACATTTGGTTGTTAAACTTATAAATTTATACATAAAAGGTATAAAACTAACATTATATATAAAAAAAGTTATGTAGATAGCTATTATTTATTTCTTAAATTTTTAACTACCTTGTCGCTAAACACGAAATAGCGGGCGCTATTTCATCGCTATCGCTACGTAGCATATAGGTACGTTGTCGCTATTCGCTATCGATAACTATGGTCTAAATAGGTTAAAACCCGTTAACCTGTTAAGATCCGTTAGTGGCATGTTAAGAATTTTAAATTAAAAAATTTATGTGGATGTGGGCCGTAGGGGGGGGGGGGGGAAATTCTGACCCAAATAGCATACAATGGGTCAGTATGGGTCTTTTTTAAATTAGATTGGGTGAATTTGGGTGAGGAAATTTAGTTAAGGGGGTCAAATTGGGTTATTTAAAAAATAAAAAGATTTATGTACGGGTCAGACTGGGTTGAAAAATTAGGACGGGTCAGTTAGGGTTGAAAAGAAAGAAAGCACGGGTTTAACAATGGGTTATCTTCTTCATTCTTCAATCTGATTGAATCAAACCGACAGCTGCCAGAAGAAATCATAAAAAGAAGAACTACTGCTGCCAGATCAAGCTGTCATGGGTTAAATTCGAGGCCCCAATACCTCTTAATTCCGTATAATTCTGTTTATCCAGTTGCTGAATATCCAAATTACAACCTAATTTCAGTTTTCCGGTAAGTTTGTTCAATTGTTGATCACTTGTTTGGAGTTTTAGGTGCCGATCGGTGAAGAATTTATCGGTTTTTTAGGTTAATTGTGTTGTGTTCATGATTGATCGGAGTAGAAGTTTTGGATCTTGTGTTTTAGGGTTTGTAGTTTTGTTCAGAGGTTAGTGAAATGTTTTCCTATAATATAATATTTGAATTTGAACACAAACAGTTAGCAGGTATCTAAGCTTTCTTTGGATTTTAAACAGGTTTTAAAAATGCAGCTCTAAATTGGCAAAAGTGGAAGGTCTTTAATGTGTATTTGTAGCTGTTTGTTTTCTGTTGTTGCTTCTTTTGCCTGTTTTGTTTTGCTAGTGGCTTGCTAGCTGTTCTTGAGTTCAGTTAAAGTTTGTTTGCTGTTTGTTCATGTTCTTGAAGAATGCAGTTGACTGGTATTCTTTGTGTTTGATCTTGCTCAGCAATTGACTGATTATTTTAATCCGAGTTGAGATCATAACATAATTTCTAGTTTCTTAAGCTTCTTGCTGTATATACTAGTAATTAAATTGTTTAATGAGGTTATTGTCTACTTTTTTTTAGTCAAATTTCTATCCCCATATTCTTGCTTTAGTAATCTTAATTTCTATATATATGAAGTTGTCTACAGCTGATTTAAGATCTTAATGTATTGGTTCACTGAAATACTGCAAATGGTCTTAAAGAATGCAATTGATATTCTTTGTTTGATTTCTCTCATGAGATACCTGAAATTTCGGTATCCGCTCTGATTGTTTTGATCCGAGTTGGGTAATTTTACTGTATATTCAGATTGTTGTCTACTTTTTAGTCAAATTTCTATCCACTTATGTCTATAAAGTTGAATACAACTGATTTAACTGTTAGATTATGTGTTGTTATTATATATGTTGGAGATCCTGTATTGGTTTTACTGAAATACTGCAAATGGTAAAAAAAAAATGACCCGACCCGACCCGAAACCCGTTCTGACCCGGGCCCGTTCTGACCCGGACCCGTTCCGACCCGGACCCGTTCTGACCCGGACCCGTTTTGACCCGAACCAAAACAACCCTTTTTTATAATTGATCCGTTTTGACCCGAACCCATTTTGACCCGAACCCGTTCTGACCCGAACCCATTCTGACCCATGACCCGACCCTGCCCGGCCCGACCTGTTTGCCAGGTCTATTGTGGGACCTGGATACTGTATACACAAACATAACGCTTTCCTTTCTTTCCAACCCTAATTTTTTGAATCAGTTTCACAAACACCGCCATTCCCAAATCGGCAAATCCCATCATCAGTTCAGCCTCCAACTGGCCGCCGATTCACCACCATCCTTTCACTCATTGATTCACCACTCACCAGGATCCTTCAAGCTCGCCGTTCAAATCACGATTTCACTCATTCTCCATCAGCCTACATCGATTTGGTATGTTTAATCTTATTTCGGGGGTGTTTGGCTAAGCTTTTCCACACCTCCAATATAATTTATTGACTTTTACAAAAAGCTAGTAAGGAGAAAAGGTGTTTGGCAAACCTAAAAGTACTTTTTAAAATGACTTTTTGTATAGGAAGAAAAGAAGCCAGGGTATTGTGACTTTTTGAGCTGCTTATGACTTTTCAAAAACAAAATTACCAAATTACCCCACATACTGCCCTTCACATATCGCTGCTGTTTCTTTTCTCCACAGCCCCAACATCACTCCACAGCAGCGAGTTCTTCACGCCAGTTCCGGCTCCCAGACATCGCTTTCACGTCCCCTGCTACTTGTTCCGCTAAGGTTAGATTGTTTGTTTGATTGATTTGTTCCGGTTGCTTGCTGCTGTTTCTGCTATTGTTTGTTTAATTTGTTGATTGTTTGAATATTACATCATGACTCACTGGTAGATCGTTTCAATTTGGGGGGGGTTTGAAATGTGTCATCAAGCTAGTTCAGGTGGTGTAGATGGACCAACTCAACTTTTTAACAAGTTCAGTTTGCCACTCTCGTCTACGGGTCATAAACAATGTAGTCATTGTTTCATATGTGAAATTTTTTTCAACATTTTACTTCTTTAAAATCTTTACACAAACTGACAAGGACAGAATATTAAAAAAGACTTTAAATTGTCTAAGTTCAGTTGATTTCGTTCTCTTCTCCTTCACTGATCCCACACCGTTCTTCAGGTCTGTTTTGTTACCTTTTTTTTGCTGTTTATGTTGTATCTTGCAGCTTACATTCTCTGTTTTTGAGGGTGTAGTTGATTTTTGTGCCTGTTGGTACTTTAATTTGGTTTGCTTTGCTTTGTACGGGCCATGTTGTCAACTTTCGTCAGTAGTATACTCTTGAATAACCCAAATCTGATAGTTGTTGTGGTTGTCGGTTACCCGCTAGCCATTATCTCCATGTACGACCTAAAAGGTCTATTTTACAACATTTTGATGCACAAAAAGTCGCAATGTGCGCTAGGAGCGTGCCTAGCTGCTCTTTAAGTCATATTTTGTGCGCCTTTTGCGTCTCAACATCATCTTTTGTGTATCTTACTATCTAAGCAGTCAATAGCGGTGTTATAGCGGTGCTATAGCGGTTAGCGGACCTCAGGGTGTGTAGCGGTCCAAATAGCGGTGGCCTATAGCGGTTCCGCTATTAGCGGCGCTAAATACCGCTATAGCGGTGGCCTATAGCGGTTATATTAGTAACGGTGTTTAATTGTGTTAATTCTTAAATTAAATACTTCAAAGTTACTATTAGTATTTGATTTGCGATAGGTTTTTGATAATGGAATGATATTACTATGAATTTTGATATTACTATTAATATTTTTCAAAGATATATTTATATATATATATAAATACATAAATTATGCATGGTATAAAAATTACCGCTATATCACCGCTATACCACCGCTATAACCTATATATCATATAGCGGACCTTGACCACTATTTGATTTTGGACCGCTTTAACTGCATAGCTTACTATCTTGCGTCTTACTTACACAAAAACAAAGGAACTTCCGCCTTAGGTCACCTTTCGCTTATTAGACACGCCTCGTAAACACTTTAAAACTAACGTATAGTAGAATAAGAAAACTAATTATTTTCATATGTATTTTCCTATAATATATTAGTCTATATACTACCGCTTGTTTAATTCGACCCGAAAGAGTTAAAATATTTTTGTTGAAAATCGTATTTCCTACATCGTTTTCCTTCATCAGCGAATATAAGCTGCAAGACACAGCATAGAGCAACAAAAATCAACATAGATACCTGCGAAAGAGTTCAGTTAATTCGACCCATTTTCTAATGCTTTAGCAGCCTGTGGCCTGCATTTTAAAAAGTTCAATTGGTCCATCTGAGTTACCTGATCCAAAAGGGATGATATGCGGTTCAGGTGCTGCACTTTTTAAATAGTTCAGTTGGCTGCTTTCGTCTAAGTCCACTGCGGGTCATAAACACGCAACATTTAATGTGATATGATTATTGTCTTATATGTGAATTTTTTTCAAAATTTTACTTCTTTAAACATTTTATTAGGAAGGGAAGATAAACAAAAAAGCTAAGCCAAACGCTTTTTAAAAAACAACTTAATGACTTATAAAAGAATGTCCCTTTTAGTCATTTTACATGAATAAGCTAAGCCAAACACTTTTTAAAAAACAACTTATTGACATATTGGCTTTTCCCACCCCATAAGCTAATCCAAACACTTTTTTTTTAAAACTTCTTTTCAAAAAGTCGTAAGTCAGTAAGTCCTTTTAACAAAAAGTCCTTTTTGAGTTAAATAAGCTTAGCCAAACAAGCCCTTCATATATAGTATAAGCTCATAATCGATCAGACATCATCGGTTTATCATGTTAATCAGTTGTTTTTTTTAACAGCTCATGTTTAATTGTTTGTATAATGATTATGTGTGAGATTTGTATACTGAATCAGATGAATGTTAATCATGTTTTAATCTGAGCATGTATAATGTTTGTAAACTTTGAGCGACTTTTGTTTCATTAAGCAGGTTTCTTAATGGTTAAATATCAAATATGTCTTAACAGGTCGTTTTCGTGTCTTAACGGGTCGTATTATACGTTGGTAACTTTTTTCATGTCTTAACAGGTTGTTTTGTGTAACTTGTTTATTAACAGGTTCGTGTTCGTGTTTGAAAAATTTGACACGATAAGATTTTGTGTCGTGTTTGTGTTTACTTGTTTCGGGTTCTTGTCTTATCGTGTTCGTGTCTTAACAGATCGAGTTGACTCGATATGCTATGTTGTCGGTATCTAGTAGTTTCTTTTATTCTCATCTTAAATTCTTAATTATGGATTTTTAGTTCTTGTTTTGGATATCCTTTGAAATAGTTATTGGTGTTATGTTTTTAAATGTTCATCTCGTTGTACAACATAAAAGGTGTTGGACTAATTGTTCATTTTTTTTTTTTTTTTTTAGTTTTGTATTTTTATTATTTATTATTTTTAAAAAGTTATATATTTTTTTTAACTTTTTTCTTGTTTATATATTATATTTTATTATATATTTATTTATTTATTTATTTTAACTTATCTATTTTTAATATTTATTTTTGTTATTATTATTAATTATTTTTTTTTAGCCCATCTTAGGTCGAACCCATCTTGTTAATAAGATCTTACCATGCTGTCTGTTCTTTAAATCTCTGCATTCCTATATGCATAGACGGTTTTGGGGTCATGGTACCAGTTCTCATTCCAGCTTGCTTCAAACCCATGTCCATAGCGATTCCAGGACAACTAACTAAACAACCCCTAAGATTAAAACAGTATTATCTAAAATGCAATCTACAGACATCCTGATATTACTTATTTTCTCCCTACTTACCGTTGTAAATGTGTGTAATCAGGTTTACAAATAGTTTTCTTTATATAACTAACACTAGTTCTTGTTCTTCTAGATTTTCGTCTCAGCCAATGCAATGGCAGCGTTTGGCGGCAGATTAAGGTCAAAGATACAGTTATCTCTCTCCTCGTTGGTCCATCGCGACATAACAAGAATTCCCATCTTCAAAGACTGCATTTCTTCATCTTCTTCTACAATACAATTAGCGTTCGACCACCCAACTCGAAGTTTCGAATATGTTTGGCATGGTCAACAACAGTCATACACTTATCGCTATTACCATGATGGCAGGCCCAGGGGCTCTCTTTGGAGGGGAAAAAAGTTAATTGGCAAAGAAGCCCTTTTTGTTATATTGGGGTTGAAGAGAGTTAAAGATGATGAAGAGAAATTGGATAACTTTATTAAAGTTAATGTCTCACGGCTCTTGAAGATGGACATGGTTGCTGTTCTTAATGAGCTTGAACGCCAAGAAGAAGTGGATTTAGCCGTCAAGGTTTTACTCACCTCTCTTTATTTAGTAAATTGCCATTTTAGTCCCTGAGGTTTGGCCAGTTTTGCGACTTTCGTCCAAAGATTTGTTTTTCTGCATTTGGATCCAAAAGGTTTGAAATCTTGCCATTTTCAGCTGGCTCGTTAACACCATCCATTTTTCTCCGTTAAGTCAATGGTATTTTCGTCTTTTTTGTGAACTTAAAGGACAATTCGGTCTTTTTCACTTTATGTACAAGCATTTAGCATAATGTACAAGCGTTTAGTATAATGTACAAGCGAGTCCATAAGTGAAAAAGACTGAATTGCCAAGTCAACAAAAAAGACAAAAATACCCCTGACTTCACAAGAAAAATAGGAGTAAACAAACCGAATGAAAATGGCAAGATTTCAAATCTTTTGGATATAGATGCGGAAAAACATACCTTTGGATGAAAGTCGCAAGACTGGCCAAACCTCAGGGACGAAAACGGCATTTTAATCTAAATATTATTATCACTTAACTAGTTGTCTTGTTTGTTTATAATCTATTACAAGTCTTATGTTATAGCTATGTTATGGAATTTTCAGATGTTTTGGGTGATTCAAAAGCAAGACTGGTATCAGCCGGATGTATATCTATACAAAGATTTGATTATCGCATTATCTAAATCCAAAAAAATGGACGAGGCGATGAAGCTATGGGAAAGCATGAAAAAGGAAAATTTGTATCCCGATTCACAAACATATACAGAAGTTATTCGCGGGTTTTTGAGGTTTGGATCTCCCGGTGACGCCATGAACATATATGAAGACATGAAACAGTCCCCCGATCCACCCGATGAGTTGCCGTTCAGAATTTTATTAAAGGGGCTTCTGCCGCATCCCTTATTGAGGAACAAGGTTAAACAAGACTTCGAGGAGATTTTTCCTGATCAGAGTATTTATGACCCTCCAGAAGAGATTTTTGGATTGCGTTAAGACTTAAGGTGCCGTATTTAATTTTGAAATTACATGAAAATTTTCATTTCGTTTAAAGATAATATCTTGACAGTTTCTGTTGTGTGTGACTATTGAGCATACCATTTGAACTGTTATTAGTCATTTTAGATATGCAAGAATGTATCATTCTAGGTTCTCTGTTTTCCCACATATACTTTCACAAGCATAACCTTGGTCAAAGTAGAAATTTTGCAGTTGACTAGATTGTGAGCTGATAAATATATGGCAAAAGAGTGCAAAAATTCGATACTCACCATCACTACTGTTCTATGCAGTCAATAGCAAGCTATGGCGGACATCTTATCACATAGCGGTCCAAATAGCGGTGCTAAATGCCGCTATTTGACCGCTATTTTGAATCCCGTATAGCGGCCATAGCACCGCTTTCCAAGGATGTTTTTTAATTTTGAGGCCAAAAGTTGGGTAAAGCCCACATAAATCGTTTTTTGTTTAAATAACCCGAAAGTAAAGGCCCGACTCTAATTAAACCTAGTCCAATCCTAAATCTATTGAGGGCAAAAGTTCAAACCTCAATCCTAATTCCTAAATCGCTGGACGCTGCACACTGTTGGATCATTGTTGGTGATTCTTCATAGTTCATCATCAATTTTGAATTTGATTGCATAATATTACTATGAATTTGGATATTACTATTAATATTTTTCAAATATATATATATAGGGGTGAGTTCATTGGGGAACACAAAAAAAGTGGGGAACTAGGGGTATTTTTGTCCAACTACAATTCAAAATTTATCTACGCGTCTTTTATTTTTTGAACCTGAGTATTACAAACTCTTCTTCCTCCGGCTTCCATAAACCACCACCACCACCACCCTAAACCGCTGATTCTCACCGTTGCGGTTGCGATTCCGATTTCTGATTTAGAAGCAATTGAAGACGGGGGAGAAAGGTCTTAGGTGTATTTTAGGGATGTATGTTTTTCTTATTCTTTAAGTGACTTTTCCGGTGATTGCCTTCTTGTGTTTATGCCCAAATGATGTTGTATACTATTATACATGATTGACATTATATTGTGTCATTCTGATCACTTTCTTGGTATGTGAGACTGATTGTTTCTATATTCTTTGACTTGGTGTGTTTGTATGATGTTCGTTTTGGAGCCGAGGGTCTCTCTGGAAGCAGCCTCTCTATCCCTAGGGATAGAGGCAAGGTCTGTCTACATCCCACCCTCCCCAGACCCTATAAGTAGCTTTGCTATTTGTGGGATTTTACTGGGTATGGTTGTTGTTGAAGACGGGGGAGAAAATAAGAACCTCAGTAAACTGTTAGTTCCCGTTCTGACGTAATTCCTAGGGTTTAGAGATACAAAACGTTAGCGTTTGGAGGAAGTGAGAGAGAAAAGGAAGTGAATGATGTGAATTAGGTTACTGGATGAGTGTAACGAAGACGGAACAAGCATCCGCCATATTGATTTACTGGATTAGCAGGTATAATACATCATCCCTGACCTTTGTTTCTTGTTCTTTGTAATTTCTACAAAATTGCAGACGGTTTATATCATTTACAAGGTTTTTAAATGAAACACTTATAGTTTAACATGTTAAACTTATTTGAAACTATATTTTAAACATTGGTATGATACTTATTAAAATCAACCAAGAAAAATTAAGAGTAAACTTCTGTTTTGCTCCCTGTGGTTTGGTCACTTTAACGGTTTTGCCCCAAACCTTTAAAAATAACCATTTTCCTCCAATAGTTTGCTATGGTTTTTCCATTTTGCTCCCTGCGGGGAGCAAAATGGAAAAACAGACAATTTGGATGGAGTTAGAGGCGGGGAGCAAAATGGAAAAACCATAGCAAACTATTGGAGGAAAATGGCTATTTTTAAAGGTTTGGGGCAAAACCGTTAAAGTGACCAAACCACAGGGAGCAGAACGGAAGTTTACTAAAAAATTAATGGAAAAAATTCAAAATAAATAGCATTTCTAACTTTTCTTTTATATCTTTACTTGCTGAGGTATTCCCTAGTCTAACAATTCTAAAAATTTTGTAAATGATAATTAAAAAAAATCACTGAATAGCAAGGCTCCTTTACATGTATATTTAACTTCAATTTAACATGTTAAATCTAGCTTTTTAAGTCACAAGATGAATGTTATTGTTACTGTTTATTAGAGTTAATTACATGGATGGTCTTAGAAAATTTTGGAACTGCTTGTTAAAAGCTACATGGATGCTCCCAGTGTATATAACAAATTACGGATTAAGTTCCAGAAGACTCAATTGCTGGAATATCAGTCCATATTTTCAGTTTTTGTCGCTTGAAGATGATCATTCAATTAGTTATAAGAGACCTTGATGATGATTTTTAATGCGTCCGAGTGAAACTGAGCAAAGATGAGATTATCTGCATTTTGGCAGGGTAACCGAGTTTGTCATGTGAAACAAGATCTGATTGACTTTGTGCTTTCACTAGTTGTATCACATGAGAAAAGTTTTCTATGATTAAAAAAAAAAAAAAAACGAACATTCACACACTTATTGCCCCAGGTTACAGAGACATGCAAAGCGGCTGGTAGCATGGAGAATGCAGAGAACAATGATGTCACTAGGGGTGTAAACAAGCCTAGAGGCTCGAGAGCTACCCGTGATCGGCTAAGCAGTTAAAGCGGTAAAATAGCGGATAGCGGTCAAGGTCCGCTATACGATATATAGGTTATAGCGGTGGTATAGCGGTGATATAGCGGTAATTTTTATACCATGCATAATTTATGTATTTTTATATATATTATATACATATACCATTAATTTTATATTGTTTATATATAAATTCACAAGTATGAGGACTAAATATAAACTAATGAAGATGGAGGGGGGTTATATGTTAAAATACCCAAACTTAAATAACCCTAATTATCCCCACTTTCATCATACGCCGTTTTCTTTCCCACTCCCCTTCTCTTCTCCATCAGGCGTACCCAGTTATCTCTACAATGGTTCAAAATCATGGAGCAACAACTGATTTTTGTTCAAATTAAGGTAACAATTCGTTTCACTTAACCGATTTGGTCAATTTTTTACTAATATCTGATCCAGTTTTGACCGATTTGGTCCGATTATAGGCGACTTTTGACCGATTTTTTCAAACTTTGACCTAATTTGACTATGACCGCTATACCGGTTTCCAAATAGCGGTCAAATAGCGGGCTATAGCGCCGCTATTAGCGGAACCGCTATGCCCAACCGCTATTTGGACCGCTACGATGCCAGAAGACCACTACACCGCTATAGCCCGCTATAGCACCGCTATAGCGCCGCTATTAACTGCATAGGTGATCGGCTCGGTTAAAAGCTCGAACGAGCCGAGCCTTAACGAGCCCGAGCTCGAGCCTGAAATACAAAGCTTGTTTAGGCTCGCGAGCCTAAACGAGCCCATACAAAATTTTAATTTTTATATATATAATATATTAATAATGATGATAACATTGATGAGCCGAGCTAGAGCCGAGCTTTAGCTCGTTTAAGCGATGTTGAAGTGAGCTCGAGCCGAGCTTTTAGCTCGTTTAAGGTTGTTCTCAAAATAGTTCGAGCCTAGCTCGAGCTTTGGGTTTTACTCGCGAGCCGAGCTCGAGCTCAAAGAAGTAGGCTCAAACCGAGCCGAGCTCGAGCTCGAGCTTCATAAAAACCTAACGAGCCGAGCTTGAGCCTGGTCGAGCTCGGGTTCGGCTCGGCTCGTTTACACCCCTAGATGTCACTCTCAGCAACATGCACAATTCCAAATTTGTAGAATTCTGGATTTCTATTCAGATTTCAGACGTGCAGCTTGAACAGTATTGTGCTGTGCTACTCTACTTTCTAATGACACGGATCTTCGTTTGAACTCAAAAAGTGATACTCTCGGGGCTCGGAAGGACATTTTTGTTATCCGAAAGGTTTGTTAGGTTTCTAGCGCTGCTGTTTCATCATTTCAGTATTTTGAATCTGAAATATGCTAAAGTAGTAATCTTGGAAATTATGTTTTCATGTTAGTTAAATACGCTTAAACCGATATTATTGATGATGTAAGAAAAAAAGACAATAAAATTTGATGATGGTTTCATACGAACCAAAAAGGGTTTCGATTTAGTACAACCCATTTCGACCCATACCAAAAAAACTACCCTTTTTAACCCATATAAACCGAAAAGTTGAATATATAACTCATTTTAGTTGTAGTATTGGGGCAATACTACAAAAAGGAGTTTTTTTTTTTTTTTTTCATATGTGCATGTACATGATTAAAATCCCTTGTGTGATAGAGTACCACAGTCCACAACCAAAAGACTATACGCTGCAGCTGTCATTCGAAGATACGGACCACATCCAGATACAAGTTTCGAGAGTGCCTGTAGAAATGAGGTTAGTAATTTTGTTCAAATCAGCTAGAGATAACTTCTATAACCAATACGGATTATCCTCTCTGTTCGAATGTTTACAAAACTAAGCCTCAAATTGGTTTATCACACCAACACCGGTTGGTATTCATTTTTCATGTTTTTGGTTTTGGTACCCATTGTTGTGGTTTTCTCAATGATATTCGGTTTACAATTTCACTATTTTTGGTCTCAGTATTTTACTGTGTGGCACCGATATCATGCCTAATGGACATAATATTATTAATAATATGTATACACTCTATACGGCAGTGGCGGATCTAGAAAATCCGCCAAGCCGTAACGTTTTATAAAAAAACGGTAACGAGATCGAAAAAACGTTATATTTTTCCAAAATTTACACTAATTTTACACTACCGCCGGAGCGCCAAGCCGTAGCGGGGGTTGCCCCTTGTTATATGCTGGATCCACCCCTGCTATACGGCATGAGTCTCTTGTACTGCTTGTAATATAACACTAAATGTATTATTAAGATAAAACATATTAGAATTACAGGCTCGTAACTTGGCAGGGCAACACGATTTGTGTTGCAGCCATGTCGGTGTCCGATCCCCTTTGTTGGGTTCCAGATTTGCAATCTGAGTCTCTCATCAGAATTCATGTAACTTAGGATGAGACCATCTCACTTGAGTCGAGTTCATGTACCATTACTGATGAGTGAAGGCGAACACGAGATAATGTTTAGGTTAATTGATCGAATGTTACTTCTAGTTCTAACTTGTTTGGTGTTGGATCATATTAACATCGGAAAATGGAGGTTGCATACCATGTGTTCTTTGAGATCCGAAAGTGTAACCAAAATGGTTTCACATGTGGCCTAGGGTTGTTGACTCGTTTAAAATTAGCTCATAAAGTATTAAGTAACATCCGCTCGAGCTAATTCGGCTAGAGCCACTGGCTTGCATATCATTAAAAACCTGTTAATTCTCAAATGTTAAATGTTAATACAATGAAAATCGGACTGGGTCTCTTAAAAGTTGTAAAATAAACAGGTAAACCAATTTTCAAATAGGTAAACCAATTGTCCAGAGTTCAGCGTGTAGTCCACAACAACTTTTCGACCCCTCAGGGGCGAGGCTTTGTTTTTAGTAGATTAGGGTTTTCTATTCAGAAAGGGATGGCGGCGCAGTTTGTTGCTCGTCTACCTGCTATTCTTATGTAATTTGCCCTGATGATTGAAAAAGAAATTGAAAAATAAATTTTTTTTTCAAATAATAACTAAATTAATTAAAATTAACACAATTATTATGGTTTAACAACATAAAAGGGAAACCAGATTTATTTTTCAATACATGAATATTAACAGAAGATTGATAAATAATAAAGTTAGGAAAATACTCCTTTTTTACTGTTTTATCGAACCTTAAATTTGAAACCGTAATGTCCAACCTTTCACGACACACTATCCAATATGTACGTGTAATGGGGAAGAGTGGAAGATGTTTCGACTTTTATCAATCATATCAAAATGTACATATGTATGTATGAACAATCAAATGAGTATGATCTTAATACAAAGACGACATAACATTAAAAAAACCCTTGAATTTCGGTTAGAGTTCAAAATATTAAAATTTAACATGTTAAATGAGAGTTTCATTGATCCAAATGTTAAATTTAACGTTATTTTAATAGTTTGAAATCTAATCCAAAATCCAATCTATAATTTGGTCAAATAAAGTTGAATCGGATCTATTTGATCAATACAAACTCTCATTTAACATTTATTGCACTTTACGTCCTTTAAGTTTGAATGAATTTACATTCGTTGTCCTTTAACTATGAAAATTACAATGGATGTCCTTTAATCTTTATCATTTTCATAGACGGTGTCCTTTAGCCATAAGTTAGTTAAATTTTTTGATTAACTTTAGACACATGGAAATCATGTGAGGGCAATTACGTCATTTTTTTTCACCAAAAAATAAGACCAAAATTAAAACGCCACATACTAACTTATTTATCTCTTTTAGGGGTGCAAACGAGCCTAGCGGCTCGCGAGCTACTCGAGATCGGCTCGAGAAAAAGCTCGAAACGAATCGAGCCTTATCGAGCCCGAGATGAGCTTGAGCCCAAAAACAAAGCTCGTTTATTTATCGAGCCCGAGCTCGAGCCTCACATGTGAAGCTCGTTAGGCTCGTCGAGCCTTATCGAGCCTTAGTGTAAACGAGCCGAGTCGAGCCGAACTTATTTAAACTTGTTTGCAAGCCGACCTCGAACCTAAAAATAAGCTTATTTAGTAAACGAGTCCGAGCCCGAGCTTCACTTATCGAGCTCGTGAGCTTAAAAAGTCTATTATTTATATTATTTTTATTTAATATACTAATTAATAGATAATAGCCCGAGCCGAGCTCGAGCTTGAGAAAATACAAACGAGCCGAGCTCGAGCTTTGAAAACAAAGTTCGAATCGAGCCGAGCTCGAGCCCGAGCTCTCATAAGTTAATCGAGCTCGGGCTCGACTCGGCTCGGCTCGTTTGCACCCCTAGTCTCTTTCACAAAAATCAAAACCCCCAATCGCATCTCCACTGTACACAAACTACCCCACTGGACAAATTCTCATCCACATTTCAAGCAACTTCCGGAGATTGGAAGATGATTTCAGAAAAAAAAACGAGCACCGGGAAATGATTTTGGTAACCTACACCTTCGTTTCTCACTCTAAATAGTCCTCCTGTCTTTGTTTGGTTTTCAGAAACCCGGCCGGAGAAACGAGAGATTGAGGTGGTGTGAGATGAGCGTGGGCTTAGATCTTTCCATCCGATTGATTTGAAAATCAAGTTGGTGGTGGTGGTCGGATTTATGGTTGCCGGTGATGGCCGCCTTCATGGACACCATTAAATCTAAATCTATATTGTTTATTCTTTTCTTTTTAGTCTTTCTTAGTTTCCAATTTGGTGTTTATTCCTTGCAAAATTTTTTTTTGAACCAATATAATAGCTAATTACGCTGAGTATGCATTGAAATAAAGTTACAAAAACAGAGGAGACTCAATATTAAGGAATTTAGGTGAATCATTCTGTTTAGAAAGATGTGGTGACGGAGTTTTCCGGCGGCTCTTTAAAGGACGGAAAGTGCAATTTAGCTTTAAATTTATTTATACAATTTTTTTTAGCCTACATAACTCCATTTCCTTCTTTCTACTACACAAGTGCCACAAACCCTATCAAATATAGCTTCGCACAAAATGTTATGTTAATATTTTTAACTTTAATCCAAAATTCAATATATAATTTGGTCAGATAAAGTTGAATCAAATCTATCTAATCTATACAAATTCTCATTTAACATGTTAAATTGATCCATTTAAATATTTTTTAGCCCGCGTAGACTCCATTTTCTTCTTCCTTCTACACAAATGTCCAAACGACTACCAAATCCATCATCCTTAAAACTTTATTTTAATATTTTGAACTCTAATCCAAAATTCAATAAACAATTTCGTCAAATAAAGTCGAATCGAATCTAGTTGAATAATGCAAACTCACATTTAACATGTTAAATTTATTTATTTTAATATATTTAACCTGCATATACTCCATTTCCTTCTTTCTTGCTACACGTGCTGTAACACCCCAACCCGAAAGGTCTGACGTGTCACTCATACAGATATCAAAACTAAAACCAATCCATAACGTTGAAAACAAAAGATCCTAATTACATTTTCATTACATTACCGAAATAAAAATAAATCTTTATCTTCACGACACTCTTCACTTATTCCCCACGTTTCCTGTAACGCCCAAAATTCCTAATCCGAAAGTAATATTATGATGCTATAATTTAATAAAAAATCGGGCATGACCCGTTCGTATTATGAACAATTCCCTGTAAGACTAACTTGTAATAACTTAAAAATACAACACAGCGGAAATATGAACCCAAAATTTCGTTCTTTAATAGACATAGTACTTACAGGAAAGTTCGAATACCAAATGTCATACACTCATTAAAAAGGATTTACCACATTCCATTATATTAATACTTCGGACCTACATTTGTTAAACTATGTGACCGATCCTTCCCGTACAATCCTTGCTCTTGACTCGATCTTCGTCCGCTCATCTTCGTTAGTAGAAGAAGAAATCCGTATGGTACCTGTGAACATCACAAACAACTTAATCATTAGTCATTGACAACCTCATACAACACTATTCTCACACAATTAACTTTCGTATAATATTCGACAATATAGCTTCGATTCATTCGACTATTCTCTCTAAGTCTCTTGTTCCGAGTTCGGCTTCAACTTCATAAGAATCCGACATTCTCATTCCTGCATTACATCCCAAACTCAAGGGCATTGTTAGTAACGTTAATTCTCAAATGCATCCAAATCATGCATTCGCACATACTTGCACACATACATACCTACAATCATACACATCTACATACCTATATACATTCAATCATACCTACAATCATGTATTCATACCTACGTGTTCCGTACGCATTCTTGTATACCATATACATGTAATACATGTCCAACTTCATTACATACATCTATCATACTCTTATATAAAGTACATGAGGCTTAGACTTGGGTTTACAACTTATAATCGTCAAGGGAACACTCGAAATCATGTTTGGGAGGCCCACCGTAGTCCACGGATAATATACCGAAGCCTACGATGCATAAATCACATAAATAATATTTTTCACAGAACCTTCACCCGGCCGTGTCAGCTCACCACCCGCCCGTGTCAGCTGTGCACTTTTCCTAGCCATTAATTCTTACCGAAACGGACATAACTCTCTCATTTTTCTTCCGTTTTGCGTCACGTTTCTTCCTACATGATTGTAAATTAACATTCTATCATGCGAACTTGAAATCCAACATCCGGGTTAAGGAAATTCTTAACTTATACGTCTTCGGCTTATTATTCATCTACGAATTATTCGACCCGCTCATGGTTTTTATCAAACAACACATTCGATTTAGCCTAAAACTTACAAGAACATTATAGCCATAAAACTTTTACATTATACGTACTTCCACTTACCCATTAACGTGCTTATGCGCAATCCTACCCGTTACCCGGTTATCATACCGTAGACATTTCTTATTCTTCATTCCATTATAACATCAAGACCTCATTTTTGACCCGTTACATCTACTTAGTGAAAATCATTGGTTTCATACAACCCATCCATTATTTGACTCAATTATTATGCTTAATCAACTAGCACACAACTCTACGTAAACAACTAAGAAGTGATTGCGGAAATCACTTACTTAAAAATACTCATTCGATATCTTCTTCAATAACAAATTTCAACATAACCTTTAACGATTATCATACAATTAATTCCATTACTATTAAAGATGGAGTCCGGGAGTTTACTTACCTCGTGCGTCCGAATTTACACATAGCTTCCGTGTTTACCTTCGACCCGTAGCGCTTCCATATTTGTGCCTCTATTGACATGACTCCTATCCATACATGTCATCATAATTGTAACACGGTTAGCTTACAAACATTCGTTCATTCGGCTTTCAAATCATGCAATATTTGACTTTCGTTAGCTTATTAACGCATATAAGGGATATGTATCATCATACTTTATTACTACCGAACATAACACATCAACTAGCAAGTTCATAATGCAATAGTTTCTCGCATACAACTTTTACCTTTTTAACTTCAATCCTATACATAATCCACTCTCATTTAAACTATGTCATTCACTTACATAACTATTGCATTCACATATAGTTTGCATTCCATAACACTTTTTACAAAAGATCAATTCCATAATTTCCACATACAACACAAGACTTCCTAATTCATTCAAAATTTATAAAATTAACCATTCAAGCATTTAATCGAACACTTGGTGTGCATATAACAACCTTAGCACTAAGTACAAGTGTTTTATGCATAACTTCTCTAGTAGTCTTCACAACTTTTATCAATCAAAATCACATAATTCATTCATAGTAAAACCCTAGTAGTTCATCAATTTTACTAGTACTCATACATTCATCATCACAATATTCAATCTATGGAACTACAAGATCACCAAACTACTAGATTAAGTGGGTTTTACTTGAAACCTTCAATACAAACGAAATTAAGCATAAAACATCTTCTAATGATGGTTCTAATACATACATCAATTCGATTTCTTCAATTTCATGAGTTGATTAAAACCCTAGTTCCATGAATATGCATCAAATCACAACATTCAACTTACCTTGTGTTCAGTACACTTAGATTAGCAAGGAATTTACTTCATGCATTCGATTTTCTGGATCAATAGCACCTTAATTCCCTGAATTCTTGAAATTTTATGAAGGAAAAAGGGTTTTCCTTTCTCCCCTGGTTCTTGGTCGCCACCCACACACACCCACTATATTGGGGGTTTTTTTTTTTTTTTAAGTTATTAACATAATTACAAGTTTAACCCCTCAAGGTTGTTTAAGTTATCATTCTTGTATTTTTTTTTTTCTAACTTTTAAACTTTTATTATTCATTTATAACTAACTAAACATTTAAAACAATTAAACATTCAAATAATCTTTTATAAAAAATTGGGGTGTTACAAGTCTACCCCCCTTAAAAGAGATTTCGTCGCCGAAACCTTTCACATTTTGTACTCCTACCATTTCGCTGTAATCATTAAAAGGGCATACTATAACACGCATACATTCGGGCTCTTTGACTAACAGTCTTATTCTTAAATAAACATAATGGCAGGTATTGAACCTACCTTCTTAAGTTAAGCATTATACTTTCATAATCACATAAAAGTCGAAGTCTTATCAAGAGCTCTTAACAGTGTCGCTTTCATTTTAATAATGCTAGCTACTAGCACACTTCATCGCTAGCGGTTCATTCGTTGAATTCATTCAAGGTGCATACTATTGCAAGAACATACTCGCGATCATATCAAGTTTAAGGTTTGCTTCTACCTTTCTAATTAAGCATAAGACTTTTATACGTTTACCCATCATGGTGGTTTAATAAATTTCCTTCTCACAAATGTGTCACTCATGATACTTCATTCTAGCATTAATCATATAAGTTCTTACCCTTCATTTCCTTAGTTCGTATTCAATCTACCAATTCACGCTTATGATTCATGAATTAGACGTTTTACTCACCAAGAGTTCTACCGTTCTTTCCTATAAAATGGATGATTAGCACCTTTCATTCACATTCTTTCGAGTATGGCGTTAATTAAATCATCTTGTTTACATACTAGTCATTTCTAGATTCTTTTTAAAACTGTAGATCGTTTGACTTATTCATAGTGGGTTAATACATGACCATTTTCTAACATATTACTTTCGTTGTTTGACCCGTTTATGACGGGTCAATACATAACCGTTCCTTTGCAATTGTTTAGCTTATTTGTCAACTTTTGCAGTTTGACTTTTCAAAGTCAATCTGTCACTTCTTTCTTATTATAAATACACATAACGTAGCACGCGTTTGTACTTCTTGTCGATTCATGCATGCATACAATTTCATCGCTTCATGCTTTAGTGCTTCTCACGTATTCTTGTCCTTTCCATTAAAACTTAAGCCGTCCGCCCGGGTCGAAACCCGTCATTCACTTTGACTCTCTAGAGTCGAGTATTAACATATCTCATGCTTGGTTTTATCTAAGGTTTATTTCTTACAACTAAAGCTTCTTGCCACATCAACCGTTTTCAATGTTTTATACTTACTTACTTAATGGACCAGACTGCTCTATCCATTCTTTTATTACTTATCATTTTATTTCGTTTGACTTCCGGAAGTCTAATTTGTAATTTCATCCTTACATATGCGTATCAATTATCCTATTCTGACACATCCACCTCTAATCGAGTCATAAGCTCCTATTAAAAGTATAACCCTATTTTTACATACCTAATGTAAGCAAAATTCATTGATTCGTTATTCATACCTTACGATGGTCCTTTCTTTCCAATTAGCGACATTGCGTGCCCATTCATCAAGCTCACCAATAAGTATAAAACTTAACAAACCAAAACATTAAATATCGGATTTAAATGGCGATTACCATTTGACCCGCATGACTCATTCGTCCCTTTAACCATTCTTGCATACAAACATATTTGTGTATATATATAAGTTTAAGACATAACTTGGATAATATCCTCTTTTCTTCTCTTTTTTTAATATTTACTTGCTTAGTCTGTAATTACTTACACATTCGAATCTTTTCATTTCTTATCATTCATTATGTTTCGAACCCGTCCCGCGGTTTATAACATCTCATTCCTACTTTTATTCTTTCTTTGTTTTGAATCCGTCTCGCGGATTCTAACATATCATTCATGCTTTCATTCCTTTCATGCTTCGAATCCGTCTCGCGGATTCTAACACATCATTCATGCTTTCATTCCTTTCATGCTTCGAATCCGTCTCGCGGATTCAAGCACATCATTCATGCTTTCATTCCTTTCATGCTTCGAATCCGTCTCGCGGATTCTAGCACATCATTCATGCTTTCATTTCTGAAAGTCTTACATTCCTCTTCACCCCCACGTCCACCTACTACCTAGTTCTAGCGGACATACCTGTAACAATTATCACGGTCTCACGAACGTCATATGTTTCTTGTGTACTGGCCAGGTACACAATCCGCATACTAGTTTCGTGTCTTCGTGTAATCGCCACCTTATGTCCGAAGAATTAAGTTTCAGCACGTGTAACATTTTCAAAACTTCATTATCATTCCATTATTACATTTTACTTAAAATTTTTCTTTCACTTGCTAGATTTTACCATTACATGTACTTACACATATTAAATATACGTACCTGGAATCAATTTATCTTACTACGTGCCTTGGTGTCGGTCCAAGACTGTACTCGCGGATCATCCTCTCCAACAACTATGCTTACCCTTCACATAACATACTGTTAGTTTTTTTTTCTTAATATACATGCTTAAATACACACTTACATTAGCTTCTACCTTTAAATTTTGATCGAGTCTTGGATTGTACGGGTCCCTTGTCACAAGAGCACTCTGGTTTGAGTTCAAGTATTTACCTCCACATACTTGATTTCCCTCAAACCATGGCTCTGATACCAACTTGTAACGCCCAAAATTCCTAATCCGAAAGTAATATTATGATACTATAATTTAACAAAAAATCGGGCATGACCCGTTCGTATTATGAACAATTCCCTGTAAGACTAACTTGTAATAACTTAAAAATACAACACAGCGGAAATATGAACCCAAAATTTCGTTCTTTAATAGACATATTACTTACAGGAAAGTTCGAATACCAAATGTCATACACTCATTAAAAAGGATTTACCACATTCCATTATATTAATACTTCGGACCTACATTTGTTAAACTATGTGACCGATCCTTCCCGTACAATCCTTGCTCTTGACTCGATCTTCGTCCGCTCATCTTCGTTAGTAGAAGAAGAAATCTGTATGGTACCTGTGAACATCACAAACAACTTAATCATTAGTCATTGACAACCTCATACAACACTATTCTCACACAATTAACTTTCGTATAATATTCGACAATATAGCTTCGATTCATTCGACTATTCTCTCTAAGTCTCTTGTTCCGAGTTCGGCTTCAACTTCATAAGAATCCGACATTCTCATTCCTGCATTACATCCCAAACTCAAGGGCATTGTTAGTAACGTTAATTCTCAAATGCATCCAAATCATGCATTCGCACATACTTGCACACATACATACCTACAATCATACACATCTACATACCTATATACATTCAATCATACCTACAATCATGTATTCATACCTACGTGTTCCGTACGCATTCTTGTATACCATATACATGTAATACATGTCCAACTTCATTACATACATCTATCATACTCTTATATAAATTACATGAGGCTTAGACTTGGGTTTACAACTTATAATCGTCAAGGGAACACTCGAAATCATGTTTGGGAGGCCCACCGTAGTCCACGGATAATATACCGAAGCCTACGATGCATAAATCACATAAATAATATTTTTGACAGAACCTTCACCTGGCCGTGTCAGCTCTGCACTTTTCCTAGCCATTAATTCTTACCGAAACGGACATAACTCTCTCATTTTTCATCCGTTTTGCGTCACGTTTCTTCCTACATGATTGTAAATTAACATTCTATCATGCGAACTTGAAATCCAACATCCGGGTTAAGGAAATTCTTAACTTATACGTCTTCGGCTTATTATTCATCTACGAATTATTCGACCCGCTCATGGTTTTTATCAAACAACACATTCTATTTAGCCTAAAACTTACAAGAACATTATAGCCATAAAACTTTTACATTATACGTACTTCCACTTACCCATTAACGTGCTTATGCGCAATCCTACCCGTTACCCGGTTATCATACCGTAGACATTTCTTATTCTTCATTCCATTATAACATCAAGACCTCATTTTTGACCCGTTACATCTACTTAGCGAAAATCATTGGTTTCATACAACCCATCCATTATTTGACTCAATTATTATGCTTAATCAACTAGCACATAACTCTACGTAAACAACTAAGAAGTGATTGTGGAAATCACTTACTTAAAAATACTCATTCGATATCTTCTTCAACAACAAATTTCAACATAACCTTTAACGATTATCATACAATTAATTCCATTACTATTAAAGATGGAGTCTGGGAGTTTACTTACCTCGTGCGTCCGAATTTACACATAGCTTCCGTGTTTACCTTCGACCCGTAGCGCTTCCATATTTGTGCCTCTATTGACATGACTCCTATCCATACATGTCATCATAATTGTAACACGGTTAGCTTACAAACATTCGTTCATTCGGCTTTCAAATAATGCAATATTTGACTTTCGTTATCTTATTAACGCATATAAGGGATATGTATCATCATACTTTATTACTACCGAACATAACACATCAACTAGCAAGTTCATAATGCAATAGTTTCTCGCATACAACTTTTACCTTTTTAACTTCAATCCTATACATAATCCACTCTCATTTAAACTATGTCATTCACTTACATAACTATTGCATTCACATATAGTTTGCATTCCATAACACTTTTTACAAAAGATCAATTCCATAATTTCCACATACAACACAAGACTTCCTAATTCATTCAAAATTTATAAAATTAACCATTCAAGCATTTAATCGAACACTTGGTGTGCATATAACAACCTTAGCACTAAGTACAAGTGTTTTATGCATAACTTCTCTAGTAGTCTTCACAACTTTTATCAATCAAAATCACATAATTCATTCATAGTAAAACCCTAGTAGTTCATCAATTTTACTAGTACTCATACATTCATCATCACAATATTCAATCTATGGAACTACAAGATCACCAAACTACTAGATTAAGTGGGTTTTACTTGAAACCTTCAATACAAACGAAATTAAGCATAAAAGATCTTCTAATGATGGTTCTAATACATACATCAATTCGATTTCTTCAATTTCATGAGTTGATTAAAACCCTAGTTCCATGAATATGCATCAAATCACAACATTCAACTTACCTTGTGTTCAGTACACTTAGATTAGCAAGGAATTTACTTCATGCATTCGATTTTCTGGATCAATAGCACCTTAATTCCCTGAATTCTTGAAATTTTATGAAGGAAAAAGGGTTTTCCTTTCTCCCCTGGTTCTTGGTCGCGACCCACACACACCCACTATACTGGTTTTTTTTTTTATAAGTTATTAACATAATTACAAGTTTAACCCCTCAAGGTTGTTTAAGTTATCATTCTTGTATTATTTTTTTTCTAACTTTTAAACTTTTATTATTCATTTATAACTAACTAAACATTTAAAACAATTAAACATTCAAATCTATACTATATAATAAAAGAAACCAATAAAGGGACACTTGTCATTATTCTAGACCATCCTTATTGTAGATAATTATTATTTAATTTAAATTATTAAAATTACAATTGCATATGAACGATATCTTAAAGCTTTTTAAATTTTAATTTAGATAAAATACGATATCTTAGTTATTTTAAAATAAAATAAAGTAATAAACACAATCGAACTCCACATGCAAGCATTATCATTGAAAGACAACATGTTGAGTTATTATTTGTTTGGATTGGATTCACTCAAAGCTTTGTCCCCATTCCGTGGTAGTCATAAATCCCCTTTGAGGGCGTTATACGACACCTGTCATGCAACGTCACACAGGAGTTTTATGGGTCGTTATGTCACTAGAGCCCGTAGTCATAAAGGCCCTTCCTCATCATTACTCAATTAATTAATTTTCAATTTTTTAATTAATTTCTAACTTTTTTTTTTAAAATTATAAACCAAGTTTTATTCTCCAAAACTTTCAGGGACCAAATGTGTTTTAAAAACTTTCAGGGACCAAATGTGTTTTAAAAACCAAGTTTTAAAAACCAATTCAGATATTTGAGAAAGTGCAGGGACCAAATGTGTCTAACCCAAAACTTTCAAAATAAAAAACCGCTTCCTGTCTTCTTCTCCGATTTTCCGGCCAATACCGCCTTCAATTATACATATGTATGTATATTATATATGTGTGTGAGTGAGGGGAAAAACAAGAAAAAAAATCAAACCAAACATCACGCCGCTATGAGCATGGTGCCACCCACCAATTTGACCCCCATAGCGCCACCCGTCGTGGTATTGGGGGCGCTAAGGGGCGCTATCCATAAAAAAAGTCACACACCACGCTCCACTACAGAGGGTCTTAACGTCGAACATGCTCATTTTTCACATTATTTTGTATTTTTTAAGTGGTAAGAGAGGGTTTTGTTAGTCAGCGTCCATTGGAAGCCAATATATTAACAATTGGGACAACCAGTGGTTATTTTTGAAATGGTAACTGTTAGCGGCCAACGACGAATAGTTAGATTATTAAAATCCAATATTTTTTTTAATTCAACATTTCCCAAGTTTTGTTGGTGTGAATTTTGATGACTTTGTTTTTTATTTTATAATTTTAGGAGGTTTATCCCATGAATTTCGATGTTATTAGAGGTTTATCCCTTGAAATTCAATGTTATTAATGACAACTTATGAATTTATCATGTATGTTCAATCAAAACAATCAAGAGTAGATTAAAAATAATAAGTATTTACAAATAATAATTTATATCGTTTTCATTAATCAATCCGTGTAACACACGGGGCCATAACCTAGTAATCTTTTATAAAAATTTGGGGTGTTACATTTCCCAAGTTACCTGACAAACAAATAAGACAAACACAAGAAAGAAACTACGGCTGAGCCAAAAAGTTGCTCAGTAACGGAGAAATCAATAGTAAAAGCAAAGCAGGCATACGGACAGAAACATGAACGGCACTGACGTTAACAAGTCTAAATTTTGGCACTGAAACAAATATTTATATTACTTGAATCCCAAAACTTATACTGAACAGATAACAGATACTAAACATAATCAGATGCATATAATCATATCAAACATATCATAACAGAGACAAGACATACATGGCCAAATATAACAGTGAAACAAGTCACGTAATATAGAAGCACCCACGAGCTTAAACAGAGGCATACATGGCTATAGTCCATGCGCCAAGATGGTGCGTGTAGGCGTACACACATTATTCCATCTCAACAGGAGTCAGGAGCCAGGAGTCAGAGCTAAGATCGATCTATTCGCCTCTAGGGGCCAAATGCAACACAAGCACATACTAGAGACTCCGTGAACTTTAGTTACACACCGTCACGATGAGTGCCATGTCGTTGACGCCCCAACGACAAGTCTAAACGTATAATTGTTCGGGTGACAGAGTACAAAGCGTACCTGAAATAAAAGTATCTTGACATAAGTCTAAAGGGAACATGCAATAACGAGCACAAAATCTAAGTTCTATTGCATGCTACAATAAGTACTAATCATATAACAATACGAACCGAAACATCTAACGAAACATCCGTACTACAAAGTAACGGATATGAATAAAATACTATGATGACAAGGACAGGAGTCCGTACCAACGAGTAACGTAAAATAAAAGTATACTATGATGAAAAGAAAATAGAATCCGTACCTTAGTTTAGCCAATCAAAACAAGTCGTCCTCATTATCAAGAACCTATAATCCCGTTATATTCCAAATCAATTTCTGTAATAACTTATTCGTTTAAGTTATATTGTTAATTACAAAATTCCTGGCGACTACAATTAAATCATACCCAATGATCTTAAATCCCAAATGGTTTTTAAAACACGATTTGAACTTACATAATAACCACTATAGTACGATATATGAAAACAATTTTAAACTTCACATTAAAATATATTCTTATTTCTTTACAAAACAAACAGCTTCTATGACTTCACTTAATATCCAGTTATCATTTAATTTAATTTGTAAACCAAAAGAAATCAAAATCTTGACTTTGACAATACTACACCCATATAATTCCGATTTCTCACACAGAATAACCCATGCACCACATGCAAGCACCCCATGCATGACATAGATCATGCACACACAGCATACACCACCTCGGTTCATATATATATAAGCAAAGACTCATAGCAGTTTACCAAATACGGTTCTTAGTCGCCGGAAATAAACCGGGTTCATAGCTTAAATCAAACAAAAGTAAGAAGGGTCACATCCTTACCTCCACTGATGGACCGAACAAACGGATCTGTTTCGCGTGGACATTTAGCATAAGGAGGGCGTGACAATGACCACTGATTGGCTGCTCAGCTGCGGCGAATGGTGAAGATGCTGCAGTTTTCCGTGGTGATCGCAACACCCGAATTCGAGACATAGGTGATGATGGCGGCGGTTCTAGAGGCTACAAGGTGTGAAGCCGGTGACGAAGGTTGATCAACCAGAGATTGAGACAAAGATGGCCAGATGGGTACGCGGTTCATGACGGTAGTTGGATCGTGAATCAGTAGCTTCTCAAAGTCTTTGAACGGTGGTACTGTGACGGTTGTAGCGGTGAACAGGCTGATTTTGCGGGTGCGGTGATGGTCGCGGCGAACTAGCATGGCAACGGAATGGCTGACCTGAATGGTGCAGTTCGCGTAATGCGAGTGGCGATCGATGGTACTGACCCTGGTCCGTGGTGGCAGACGGTGGCGCTACGAGAATGTATGGCGGGGCTGAATAGGAATCAAGCAGAAAACCGATGAGATGAGGAGTTCGAATGCGGTGCCAAGGCTTAAAACGAATTTGAAGGTCGGCTGTAACGAGAAATTCCCCTATCTTCGTCAAGTTTGTTTAAAGGAGATAAAGGACAAAAGATATTTGCACAGGGTTTCGGTGATTTTATAATTGGCAAATTTACAAGGTCAAACTTCTCATATATGCATCTTACTAGGTTTTTACCCGGGATTGCTTCCCGGGCTCGGGAAAGTTATTTAGATTAATTAATTACTATTTGTTATTAATACGACCGCATTACACCAACCATCTCATTCGATTCAACAACGACTTCAAATCACCGGATTAGATCATGAACTCATATTAGAGGACAAACAAAACCACAACAGGACCATATGAATAATTAAATTTCCACTTTTACATCAATGCACTTACATGATAGGGTGATTTGGGATTTTCAAAAAAATCTTTGTTTTTGTA
Organism: Helianthus tuberosus; assembly: GCA_030545235.1. Classification (NCBI taxonomy): domain Eukaryota; kingdom Viridiplantae; phylum Streptophyta; class Magnoliopsida; order Asterales; family Asteraceae; genus Helianthus; species Helianthus tuberosus. The sequence continues at coordinate 101,080,076 of CM060396.1, read as the reverse complement.
CCTCTTTTACAAAATAAGATGTTGACCAAATTTGAAACAGATGTTAACCAAAAGTCAATAAGATATTGACAAATAGTCAAACAGATGTTGAGCTTAAACAGATGTTTGGTTTAAGGCCAAACATCTGTTTATGGGCAAACATCTGTTGAAGGTCAAACATCTGTTTAAGTCCAAATATCTGATATAGAATAAGAACATCTGTTTAAGGCAAAACATCTGTTTAAGGTCAAACATGTGTTTAAGATCAAACAACTGTTTAAGTCGAAACATCTGATACAAAAGGCCAAACATCTGTTTAAGCCTTAACAGATGTTTAACTTGTTAACATCTGTTTAAGGCAAAACAGTTTAAGCCTTAAAAGACCAAACAGTTTTAACCCAACAATGGTTTTAAACCACTATTTTAACCAAACAGCGGTTTCGACCACAGTTTTCTGAACAGTAGTTCCAAACATCTGTGGACATCAATCTGTTGACCAAAGTCAACAGATTTATCAACCACTGTTTTATTTTCAAACATCTGTTCCCAATAACAGAGCTTTGATCATTTAAACATACATTTGCCAATATTACAAGCTTTTACACTCTCAAACCTAAATATTTATAAAAAGTACAAGTGTTAAACAGCATACAAAGTTCATCCATCTGTTGACCCAATTCAACAGATGTATCAACAACTGTTTAATTTTGAAACACCTGTTCTCAATAACAAAGCTTTGATCATTTAAACCGACCTTTGCCAATATTACAAGAATTTACACTCTCAAACATCGATATTCATTTACTTAATTTTAATAACAAACATTATTAATAATTTTAACACAACTAATTATATAAAAGATACAATTGTCAAAACAGATAATAGCATTGAATAAAATACAAGATTCTAATTCCTAATCTATTGGTGAAACTGTAGTTTCAATAAGTAAAGCTCCTTTCGGACCATTGTAGTTGTCAACATGTTGGAGGTATTTCAGAAGTTCGTTGGTGAGATCAACTTCAATCATATCCCCCCAGATGCTTGTTATCAACCACTTGTTGTCTTCAATTATATTAGTACTTCGGCGTGCATCTACGTAACCAACTACACGAGGATTATTGAAAACAAACATCTTCTTCCAGCCTTCTTCTTCATATCTGAGCAAATCAGCAGTTAGCTCAGCAGACTTTCCAATGACAATCAAATGCAATCTCTTTGCAATGGTCAAAAAATGCCCTTGGCAAGGATTGACTACAATACTCTCAGGAAAGTGAAGCATTCTGAAAGTCTCACTAACAACATCAAAACAAACGATGTTCCTCTCACCTAGTGGATACCAATAATTTGAAACCATAAAATATATGGTTTTATCAGCATAAACTCCAGTAGACCATGAATAACGACTTGAACTATAATTGTTTACGATACTGAAATTTATTGTTGTCCATGACTCACGACGTCGTGAGTAAACACGAGCAGCAGTTACATTACGGTAACATCTGATGTTCAGCACTTTGAGATCATTGAACTGATCAAAATAAATTCCACCGGTATCAGAGTTTCGATGATGATTATAATTAAAGTAGTCATCACACAAAACCTTATACTGCCTGATAGTTGGATTCCAAAGAATCAACTGACAGCAAATCCCTTCATTCGAAACTAACAACAACCCATTAAATGAAGATAGAATACGTAAGAAGCTAGAGTGGACATTGTTAGGAAAACTTAACGTTTTACTACTAACAACATCCAACTTACCACCAACTACGTTGTCAATGACAATTGACGTGTCTTTAAAGGATAATAGTTTCTTTTGTACTGAATCTCCACTTCGGAGAGCAAGCATCATCTGAAATGCATGACTTGACAATTCCCTATAAAAATTCTTGGAAAGACACTTGAAACGGAAAATATCTTCTGCAGAAAGCCTTGTGAAAATCTCGTCAACAATCACTTGAAACCCAAATTTTTCCATCCTGCAAAGAGCCTTGTGAAAATCTCGTCAACAAAATTTTTGAAGATGATTGAGTATATAGATGAAAATGGTAATGATCAAAACCTCTGCCAAATCTATTTTATATACCCAATGAAGAAGGCTATGACTAAATACATCGTCAGACGAAAGAATATCATGCGACACTTATTAGGCTTTTAATGCATTTACACGGGAAAAATACAAAATTAAACACGTTATTATAATTACAATTAACCTATTCATTTACCTATAAGACGCCTTTAGCATAAGAGAGAAGTGATTGCTTAACGTGCATTAATTGCAAAGTATATATCCCAAGGCATTTTGAATTTGAAATTACCGGCAATTTCAAAACCACTGCTATGGTATATGTTTGCCAAAGGAAATATCTGCTAAGTTATACTTTCTTGGCTATGGGCAGTAGTTTGCTGATCTGATTGAAAGCAATTGTCGTGATGGGTTTTCTAATAGAAACAGAGTATGAGTTAAAAATTTTCTGCAAATAATAATTATTTTAACATGTTCTCAACAGATAATTCAAACACATAAGTAAACCCTTATTGAATGTATAGCAATAAACATTTAAAATCGTATTAGTAGCAAGATAGGATTTAAATTAACATAGATTAAACAATATAAAGTTCATCAATAGGAATGTACATACCAGTTGCTGAAGAAAAAATAATCAAACCTCAGGTGATTGAAGTGTAGAAGATGGAGGAAAAGAAAATTGAAACCCTAGAAAATGACTGGGGAGAAGTGATTTTTGAAAAAAGAGATGATAGATGTTTGATGTGTAATGATGATGAAGAAATACTGACGGTTGTGCTTTTAACAAAAGTAGTTTGACTTTGGTCAAACAGCGTTTTAACATTCCTTAAACAGTGTTTTATCTATTATAATTAGCTTTTAATATAAGTAGCTTGACTTCGGTGAAACAGGGTTTTAACATTGCTCACAATGATTACAACCTAGTAAAAACTTCTTTGTAAACAACATTACTTATTTGTTGGTTTTCCAACAACGTCGAATATTAGTATTTTAACACCTTCTCTGGTCTTGACCCTTGATAATGCAACATACAACTGACCATTAGTGAAGACAGGATCTTTCAAATAAAGACCAACCTTTGATAACGTTTGTCCTTGACACTTGTTAATTGTCATAGCAAAACAAACTGATAAAGGAAATTGTCTTTGTTGAAATTGAAAAGGTATTTTTTTGTCAAACGGGATCATATTAATCCTTAGAATAAAAACTCTCGTGCCAAAGTTCCTACCAGATATAACTTGAGCTTCTATAACTCGTTTACCAAGAAAAGTAATTTGAAGCCATGAATTTAGAATTAATAATGCAAACTACAGTTAAGTCAAACAGCTGATGGAAAACTTTTAAGCACTGCTAGTGATTAAAACACTGATGGTACTTAACCAATAATAGTGAACTACAGATTTTTAACAACCGCTGCTGCAGTAAACAGTAGATACAGAAGCAGGGATTAAGGATTAAGTGTTAAGGAAGAGCAGTGGTTAACATCTGCTGATATCACCCCAAAACTTATAAAATATGTTGAAAAAAAGTAATATTTATTTTTAATGAAAAATGCAATTTGCGTCCCTGTGATATGTGTGAAACATCAACTTGATCCCCTAAATTCATTTTTTGGTTTTTTCAGCCCTTGATCTTATAAATTCATAACAGTTTGAGTCCCTCCCTCACACTTCCCTATGTTGACTGTTTGACAATTGTGAAATATCCTTTAATTACCCTAAAGACCGATCACACTTCTCAAAAATATCTGAAAATCTCTACTCCGAACACCAATCATCATCTTCATCTTCATTGAATCTCCTCACCAACCATTTGTTGTTATAACAATCCAAGGTAAAATCACATACCTAAAACATGATCGACACTATGGTTTACCCTCTGTTCTTGTTAGATGCTTGTGTAACCCTATGTAAGTTGATGTTTGATGATATCTCATTTTCACCACTGTATGAAAGTAACAGCTTTTGTGTGAAAATATTGTTTGATTATTGTGGAAAATATTGTTTGATTATTGTGGGTTTTTGGCTCGGGTATCAAAACAGAGGTTTGGGTTTTGGTTATTATAAAGGTTTGTTTGTGATGTTTTTGAGAAGTGTGATCGGTCTTTGGCTCGGATGTAAAGATACACAAAACACCAACTACGAAAACATTGGCGAGAATACTTGACAACCTCCTAGAAGTTAGTGCGATGCACATAAGGAAGTGATTGATCAGAACGATCAATTGCTAAAACATAAGCTGTTTGGTGCATATGAATGAATATAACCCCAGTGGCAGATATGAAAATACCAAGCTTGGGAATTTCAAGGAAAATCGAAGAGCTACACCAAAAAGGGGGTTATCAGCTACATTCCGAAGTGCACCATTCACTCCTTGAGTTTTCATTATAAAGAAATTTGAAAACTCGTTGTATGTTACAATCTTTTGTTTTCGAGTCTGTAAGTTCTGTCAAGTCTACCAAGTTGGATATCCTTCTATGTTTCTAGGTATGACGTTTTGTGTCCGTTATGTATGTTTAACATAATGCAAGTGTGCATTTATGTTGGCTTTAATTGTAATAATGAATTTAACATTAATTTAAAATGAATAAAGCAAAATACTGTTAAGTGAAACTACTGTTAAGCGAAACTACTGTTATGTGAAACTACTGTTAAGTGAAACAGCTGATGAAAAACTTGTAAGCACTGCTAGTGATTAAAACACTAAGGGTACTTAACAACTGATAGTGAACTACTAATGGTTAACAACTGCTGATGTAGTAGTCAGTGGATAGAGAATCGTGATTAAGGATTAAGTGATGCTACTTAACAACTGATACATGAGTTAAGGATTAAGTGATGCTACTTAACAACTGATACATGAGTTAAGAAGTTATAATTTCACTTACTATGTAAATTTCGTTAAGATGAATTAGCTGCCGTAGAAGATGAACGTGAATCTTTGAAATCTCAATATTTATTTAACAATATAGATAATAATATGCAAAGAAAGATCATAGTCATTATAATATTAGAACATAACAGTATAATAAGCAGATAAGTTTTCAGGAATTCAAAACCACACAATGAGTCCAAAACATAACCCACCAAACACCCAAAAGCAACAAAACGAAAACCATAAGTTCAACATGGCAACAGCATATGAAATCAACACGTAAATGTATCTGAAAATACTGAAAAAACTATTTTTCAATCTTTGGAATCAAAAGCGTCAAAACACCAGCATCTTCATCCTGACACAGTTCATCACTGATGCGGCGCTTTGTCGAGGAGCAACCTAATGCATCATCCACATCGAACACTTCAAGAATTTTACGTTTTGTTTCATCTGAAGAAGGATTCTTAGTGCCTACCAGTGGTTGGGATAAAGGGGTAACATTGTCACCACAGCATGACATCTCATCCTGATATAAAAAGACAGTAAGTACTAACGTTTCAAAAAATTTAGTACAAATAAACAAATTCTCATATTACCTTCATAAGGTCAACAGGAGTAGACAAACTGCAGGAATCTGGAACATCCAACGATTCGGACTGCTCATGCTTTAAGTACATAATACACAATAACATAAAATACACACAATGGTATAAATCTATTTCAAAAAGATATAACTATAAAATTAAAAGATTCACATAATGAAGATTTAAACCTGGTTAAGAGTGAATTTGGCGGAAAGCGCAGCAAGGATCTCATCATCGTTAGTGGCCATTGAAATACCATAGTTTTCAACCTGATGCTCAATGTTATAGTCTTTAACACTTATGATGAAAGCATACCTCTTTCCAATCAATGTGTCAAAGATCTCAGGATATGGGTTCGGTATGTCTCCAGAATTAACAACCTATGATTTTATCAAAATTAATATAAATTACAATAAGAAGAATGATTCCATAATTGAGAACATAGAATTTTATAAAAATTAATTTTAAGTTATATTAACTACATGGCCAAACAACTGAATGCATGTATTTGTTACCTGATCTTGGATTGTAAGTAACTCTTTTGCAGATTTGTTAAGAATCTTGTAAGCTTCGAAATCAAACAGTGTCAAAGACACAGTACCGGAAGAGTCTTGCACCCTAATAGGTATCTTGAACCTATCAAAGTTAAAAACAAATGAAAACATTAGTATTACTAATATGAACCGTTCATATTAGTATTTAGTATAAGGAAATAAAAAACTGTAATCTCAAACCGTGGAATAGAATAGATGTCGACTCCTCCACATTTATCATTTGTACAAACCAACGATTTTGCATGATCAACATCAAATGAACCATCCGCATTTTCTTTCGTTACAAATCTTTCCTCCACACCTGACTTACAGTGGTTACAACCATTGTAATACCAAAGTTTATCAGTGCATATAGCTGTGATTGTGGCAAGAATCAAAACCTTCTTTGTCTATCAATATCAAACAAAAAAAATAACACTTAGAAAAGAGTATAAAAAAACTCAGCATGTAGAGTACTTATAAGAAAATACACACCGTTGATATCGTTCCAAGGAAACCAATAAGCATGAAATCAGGGTTACTAAGAAACTCATCTTCAACACTTGAGATAACATTTGAACCAACATGCTCATTTGATGAAGATGAAGTTGAAATTTTCTCTACATACCTAAACAGATTCATGCGATCAAATTAAAACGTAAAAATTAAATGTAACTATAAAATAATAATATTCAATGTTTATATGCATATTACTAACTATACCTCTTCCTAAAAGAGGAAATCTCTTCAATGTCAGTGTCAATAAAAAGTCTGCTCAGCTCAAACCCATTTGCAATTCCACGCTTGCCTGAATTTAAAAATAAAAACTTGAGTAGATCAATATAAATACTGTCAAATTTAAAATGTATAAATAAATACAACGTTTAAATTACTAAAGATAAAAAAAATTAAACTAATTAAGTTTAAATTGTACCTTTGTAAAGGTTGACCATACCAAAATGACAAAGGATAACAACATATTTCTCTCTTTTCTTATCATTCATGTAAGCAAACATGTCAATAGCAAAACCATCCCACAAAGTAACCGGACACTTTTGGCCTCTAAAAATATTAACATAAAACATAATAACACCAAGCAACCTTATAATGGTTTAAACGTCAAAATGCAACAACTTAATAAAAAGAACGCACTCAAGATCTTCAAGTCTAAGATTAAGTCTCTTGCCCTTGCTCCCATCCTTCTTTGACGTATCCTCTAGATTGAAACATACATCCACATAACCAATCCAATCTATAAACAAAAATATATTGTTAAAAGAAAACAGCATTAAGAAGTGATAACAATAAAAAAAAAACAATAAGACAAAACAATAGATATATATCATGTAGTGATTTACATACCAATAACTGTATTTACTTCAATTTTATTTTTAACAACATCCTTGAGGTTAACGAAATTAAAACGGTATTTCGGTCCAGACCAGTCAAAGCATTTCTCAACAGAAGTATAGAAATAAAGTGATATTTTGTCATTTCTCTTGGTATACTTAGCAGAGGACTTATTAGTAGCAAGAGAAGGTTTGGTGATAAGAAGACATTCATCCAACTGAAGGAAGTCTTTGAATTTTCCAAGCATTTTATGCAAACAGCTGGCTTGTATCATAGTTCCCTAAGAATATGAAACATCCGATTAAATAAAAAAGGTGTTATATTCATTTGGATATTCATATGTCCAAAAAAATGATAAGACAACTATATACGGTACCATCTCATCCATGAAGATCATATCAAGACGATATATTTCATTTTTGTTATCATTCATCATCTTCTTCGAAATGCTAACAATCTTAACTCTAATCGAATAGTTGTTTGAGAATGTATTAAGATCGTTAAGCATGGTAACCTTTGCAACCTCCATTTGAAGACTGTACATAAAAAAAAAGGAATCTTGTAAATAATAAGTATTGCTAAACGTAATATGCTAATAATACAATAAACATGGATGTTCTTAAAAAAAAATATCAAGGTTGGAATTCAAGGTTACCGATTATCCAATAAAATTTTTAACTGAATGCAGTGGCAAATGTAATTTCAAAGGTAGGGAGTGTATATCCCTATATGCTGCTTTATTAAAATAATAAAATATTAGAAATGATATGCAAAATAGAAAAAAAAAAAAAAACAGAAAGAACGTCAATTTTAAATTACCATTTTGTATATTTTTCATTTCAAAATTTCAAAATTACTGACTTGATTTCAAAGCAATTGTCATAATGACTTTTCTATATTTTATTTTAAATTTAATTAAGAAATAATAACCATCAATTTGAAATGATGTGATAAATACTGTTACATCAAAGTGTATAGGAATGTTATTAGTATAAACATGAAACAACTGTTCAATTAATAGTACAGATTAAACCACTGGAGTGAGGACTGTTCCGAAACACTGTTACATAGTAAAAACAACTGTTCCGAAACACTGTTACATATAAACACTGATGCCATAAAAATGGTTACATATAAAATACTAAGGTGATGACATCTAAAAACCTAACAGTCTATAAAAAATTGACGCGGAACTCCTGTAGCATATAAACACCGTTAACATAAACAAATAAACAAACGTGTTAACATAAACAAATAAACAAACGTTGATGCTGAACCACTATTGTAGTTTGACACTGTTGTTGGACGTTATAAATTTCAGATTTAATTTCAAAGGTATGCAAAGTAATTAACTCTTAAATATTAGAAAGGACATGCAAAGTAGAAAAAAAAAGAGAGAGAGAACCAAAATTTTAAATTACCATTTTGCAAATTTTAAATTTCAAAATTACTGACATTATCAGTAACTACTGACTTGATTTGAAAGCAAATGCCATAATGAGTTTTTTAAATTCTATTTTAACTTTAATCAAGATATAATAACCGTCAATTTGAAATTCAAAATTTGCTTAATCAAATGTCCAAAGCTCAAGAAATCAGCATTAATTACTGATTTGATTTGAAACAAATAGTCATCAAGAATATTTTTTATTTTTTATTTTAAATTTAAATTTTATCATGAAAATAATGTTGGTGGAACTCTTGTAGGTAATTGGAATGTAAAGATTAGGTACAATGGTAAGTTGATTGTAATTCTAGTTTTCATTTCATAATTTGATTGTAATACTATACCCAAACAATCAAGATGAGGAGCTTACTATTAATCAAAGTGTATATGAATTTTATTAGTATAAAGATAAAACAACTGTTCAATTAATAGTACAGATCAAACCACTGAATTGATGTGATAAATAGAGTTACGTATAAACAACAGTCCTAAACACTGTTAAATATATATTAAATATAAACACTGATGCCATAAAAATGGTCACATATAAAACACTGAGGTGATGACATCTAACAACCTATCAGTCTTTACAACATTGATGCGGAAAACACTGTTACATATAAACATTGCTAACATAAACAAATAAACAATAGAAAAACTAAAGTTGATGCTGAACCACTGTTGTAGTTATCCACTGTTGTACGTCATAAATTTCAGATTTAATTTCAAACGTAAGTAGTGTATATTCTTATATGCTGCTTTATTAAAGTAATTAAATATTAGAAATGATATGCAAAATAGGAAAAAAAAAGAGAGAACGGAAATTTTAAATTACCATTTTGAATATTATGAATTTCAAAATTACTGATATTATCAATAACTACTGACTTGATTTGAAAACAAATGTCATCATGACTTTTTTAAATTTTATTTAAACTTTAATCAAGATATAATAACCGTCAATTTGAAATTCAAAATTTGCTTAATCAAATGTCCAAAGCTCAAGAAATCAGCATTAATTACTGATTTGATTTGGAACAAATAGCCATCAAGATTATTTTTTATTTTTTAATTTAACTTTAAATTTTATCATGAAAATAATTTTGGTGGAACTTTTATGTCATTGGAATGTAAAGATCAGGTAAAATGGTAATTTGATTGCAATTCTAGTTTTCATTTAATAATTTCAATCTATTACTAATTAACAACATCAATAATAAAAATGTGAGCAGTTACTATTTTTTAGGGAAACCGCTGATGGTCCAAATCAGTGGATGTAAAAAATGTAAAAGTGACCAGTGGCTATAACTTCCGATCAGTGGAAACGGAGGTTGTCTCTCAGCATAAAGAAACGGAGGTTGTCTCTCAGCAGTGGATAACATTTAACAATCTGAGAGACAACCAAAACAGTGGTTCCAACAGACTTTTAAGGATTAATGAAAACTATCATTTTTTACTATTTTAAATATCTTTGACCTTAAACAAATATTTCACCTTCAATATCAGTTGTTTGGAGATAAACAGATATTTGACCTTAAACAGATGTTTGAACATAAAAATATATTTCCTGTTAAACAAATGTTTGACGATAAATAGAGGTTTGCCCATAAACATGTCTTTGTAAAAAAAAAGACGAATTTCAAAAACATTATATCCAAATAATCATAATGAGGAACTTATTTAACATCCAAGTGTACTACATTTTTATTTAATAGTATAAAAATCAAACAACTGTTGTATTTATAATACAGATCAAACAAATAATGAGTTGTGATAAATACTGTTACATATAAACACCTCATAAGAAACACTGATAATTAAATACTAAAGTTACATAAGAACCACTGATAATTAAATACTAAATTTAAATCCGTTGTAGATGCCGAACCACTGCTGATACTAAACAGTCGTTTTCCTTTGGTTAATCAAACTCTAGGTACATAAAGTCAATCATTGTATATCTCCAACAATCGACATGAACTCCATGGAAGGACTCAATGCATTAACATCAGGATTTATAGAAAGCTGATCTCTAGTGAACAGACCAAGATGCAGTACATGAAAACACTTCTTCAGCTGGTGAAGAAGAGCCCTGTCCTCATATACTTAATCCTTAACTTTGTTTATAAAGAACTGTGGTTTAAACCAAACTTTATGTTTCTTTTAATACAAAAAAGGCAGGAAAGACCATTGCTCTAGTATACTACAACAGTAGCAGATCCTTTCTTGGACAAGTCATCATCATCTGCTGCACAAGTCAATTATAATCATCATTTACTCATAAGAAAAAAATATTTTAACTGTAAATTTAATAATCTTTCTTTGTGTTTAATTAAACTTTAAACTTCTTTGATTACAAACCTATAATAACACGCAACATATTGTATGAATTTCAAACAAATGTGATTAGACTGAAATATAAAGCGACAATTAGAGTATATAACTTGATAATTAAAAACTCAAAATTTGGAAATCGGAGTAGCAAAAAACACATACCTTAAACGATGTTGGAACAATGATACTGGAAAGGACAGTAGAACAATCATCATCATTATCATCTGCAACAGATCATTGAAAATAATCATTTAGTAAAAACTCAGATAACAAAACTTAAGTAAAAATCAAAAACAAAAACACATACCATGATTATGGAGAACCATTAGCCGGCGACACATCTCTTGATCTAACTCTCGAACGAAACCCTAACAATGGTTACATGAAAAGACACAAAAGACAAAGGATTAGTATAAATAACAGGAAATCATGAAACTATTTCAACTAAAAAAAAGAAGAACAAACCTTTTGATGAAGTAATCGATGAACAAAAGATGATTTTATGGTGGCGTCTGGAAGAAGATTAAGGTTTGTGAAATTTGAATTTGAATCGCCTGAATATAGAGAGAGAAAGAACCCTAGGCGTTTGTAAAGAAAGATCAGAAGTGAGAAGAGATGTTATATAAGGAAAAGGGGATGGCACTGTTGGGCGGGAAAAAGGGCATTTAGGGGCTCTCTGGTGTTGACACGTGGCCCAAATAACTTTCATTTATTATATATAATAGATTATTATTGGTCACATCTATGTTTAAGATGATTTCATTTATATCAGTGAAAGAATTAATTTGACTTATAATAACATAAATATAATAGTTTAAATATACCTTTACATATACGCATTTAGTTTTTTTTTTGTTGACAAAAGTTACATCTAAATTAGTCTAATCATTTATTAAATTACCATATACCAAACCTTTTATTAATAATTATTACTCTTAGTCTAATCATTTATTAAATTACCATATACCAAACCTTTTACTAATAATTATTACTCATAAAAGATTTTTTTTTGATATATAGTAACATAATAGTAAAAAAAACAAAAAAACAAATACATATATGTTTGATCAAATTAAACTATTATTAAAATTTCTGGATATTACACGTGCCCTAAACCCTAGCAAATCCATCATCACACAAAACTTTATTTAATGTTTTGAAAGCTAACTGAAATTCAATATATCATTTGGGTAAACAAAATTTAATCGAATATAGTTGATAAATGCAAACTCTCATTTAACATGTTAAATTTATCTCTATTAATAATAAGAAACCGCATAGACTTCATTTCCTTCTTCATGCTACACAAGTGCTCCAAACTCTACAAAATTATTGGACCTACAGAAGAACAAATGATATCCAAAAGCCATGGCAGGATCCTTAGATAAATAAATAAACAAGTGGTGAACCAACCTCTTCCTAAAGATAGTGAATCTTGAACACCTAGTCAGAACATCTGTTCTAGAGCATGGCTAACATCCGATGAAGACTCGGAACCGCTATTCGAGAGTACCAACATCTGTTGAAGGCTAGCATCTGTTGAAGAACAAAGTCCTGATCAAGCAAACGTCTGATGAAGAAGACCAAACATCTGTTTGGCCAAACAGATGTTTGGACAACTGCAATAGAGGATAGCTTAGATAGTGTTTTCTCAATGTAACAGTACCCTATTCCATCGTATTTAGTATAGCCTAGAACAGATGATAAGGTTGCTCAGATGTTTGCAAACATATGAGAATCTTTTCTGTTAGGATTGTTAGATGTCACTATCAGGGTGACGTCAGTACATCACGAACAGAGATTTAGTTGTGATAATCCGTAATTTCGAGGTTAGAACCGTCCGTTTTTACTCGCTTGTTTCAGTTATGTTGGTTACACGTTACTTCTAACATCACACGATTTAGTACACCTATTAAATATCTAACTAGTTATATATATATATATATATATATATATATATATATACACATAAATATATTAATTACGAACCGAAACTCGTTTTCATGACCATACCTATACTTGGTCCACTTGACGTGGCGGCATACGCTAGACGATACGCTAACCTGTACTCGGCCCACTTATCATGGTGGCCCAACTTAACCCGACCCAAACCCTTGTTTTATTCGCGGCCCAATATTAGATAGTAGTTAAAACCCAAAAACCACACCCCTCATTAACTTTTGGCCCAAGCGAACAACCCACTTCTCCATCCTGTTTCCTTATCCTTGTTTACCGCCCATATGACCTAGCCCCAAACTCTCGATCTTGGCCCATATATTAATCCTAAACCGCCCAAATGCCTAGTCCTTTTATTAAGTACGTAAACTAACATGTTTCCCCCACAATTACTCTAACACTGACTTGTGAACTTCTTTCTTCTCTCCTTTCTCTGCCATGAACGAGGATGAAGGCCCCAATAGTTTCGATAGCTTTCTTAACTAGGTATCATACTTCAAATCCGATTAAGTTCATGATTAAATCATTACGTGATGTTAGATGATTCTTGATGAAAATTATATTGATAATTGTTATTGAGGCTATAGGTTATGCGATAATCCGTATATTTGATGGTTTGGTGTGGAGGGTTATTTTTGTTAGATCGAACCATAACTGCAACTTAGTGAGTCGGTGATTATGTGCTTGTTCGGATTACCATGCATGTTGCTCAGTCGTGAAAACCGTAGTCCGACATAGTGAGGTCACTACATCTGGAATATACAAGTCCGATATATATATATATATATATATATATATAACCCTCTATATTAGTTCGTGATATAACGAACCTATTATAGTCCGATACACATTATTTTTTTAGTAAGGTCCGATATAGATAGTGTGATCCGCTGCATATTAGATCCATTTTATTAAAAGACAGGTCAAAACAGCTTCTGTCCAATCGTTATAGCCGACTTCAGTTGGCTGTAAGCGGGTCATAATTTAACGAAAACTGATTTTCTTAAGACTATAACGTGGTATTTCGAATTATGTTTCTAATAGCGCTGGAATCATAATTTTTGGACGTCGTTTTAAATAAAGTATTTCGTTTAAGAAATCAAAGCTGCATTTTTCTACAGATTTTGTGTGTTGTGTTTTACGTCATATATTGGCGATATTTGGAGTTTGAATAGGACATTTGTATAGTAGATAGTCTTAGGTGTCGGTACAAATCTCCAAGTGGAATCGGGTCCATCAAGTAAACAGGTTTTTTAAATAAATTTTTCCGTAAACTACAGTCAGAAAGTGACGAATCTGGACACTGTATAGTAAAAGATTTTTCTAAATTTTTGGATATAGAGTTAGACCGTAAAAATTTAACACAAGGACAATCCCACTGAGGGGTATGTCCCATAAAAACATAATAATTTTTACAGCATCACAAGTATAGGGAACGGGCTTCCTAAAACAGCCTATTTTCAGTGAATTTTGTAATGCATGATTGTAAGTTTATAAAGTGTTGAACTTACTACTTTTAGTGTCTGAACATGCTTAATGATTGTATAAGTGGTGTTGAAGGGTTAAGGTCCCAAAAACCTCATATCAAGTATTCAGGACCATACCACAACCTCACCTCTTAGCCTTCTTTTGACCTTGCGCGGCCGCGCACTGGTCTCACAAAGAGAGCTTAAGAGAAAGATAGCATGCAACACCTGCGCGCCAAAAGGAAGTTGATAAACCCTTGCGCTTTTCTCCATAACAAACAAAGGATAAGAATCCTAGTTTAAATACCTCCGCTTAAATATTCCCAGACTTGAATATTATTTACTCAACCGGTGCCACACGATAAGGAATCACACTAGATTATAGCGGCAACCTTCTAGAGAAACTCGATCATGCACCACCAGACGGTTATAACCGTTTGGACACGTGTCATCATCTCAGGCCTCCCTGAAATCACGATGATGGCACGAAATTGGAGAGAAACCTCCACTAACTTACTTTCCCCGTGGCAGCACCCTGGCTGTCGATCGAGATCACGATCCGTGTGATCTCACCATCTGCTCAAGAAAATTAACGGGAGGAAAATAACCGTTCACGGTGTTAGCATCTTCCGTTAATATTTCAACAACAAGTTTTCCCGCCCAAACTCCCGGTTATAAATAAGAGAATAATTCAGGTATGAACCTCAAGTTAAACACACTTCGTCAATACTTCTTCTTCTTCTTCATAAACACATACTTATTCTTACTCCGGAGTCGGGTCAAGGAGAGAACTCCTCTTCTCCCCTTGACGAGGCTAACAGTGTTTTGTTTTGTAGAGTTTACCGGAGAAGAAGATCAGTCGCATCGAATCAGACGAGAGAGAACAATCCCCTTTATGCAGATCCAAGCCCCCTAGATAATTTGATTCCGGTCATTTATCTAGTGTTTCTTCATTGGCGCCCGCCGATTTCTCTGTTTTATCAGTTTTATCTCGTTTTGATTTGTTTCCCTCGTTCTCTGTTTTCACATGGCAGAGAATTCACCACTTCACCCATCAGGTCCTCGATCTGAGTTCAAGGGTTCTGCAACCCAGGACACTCAGACCGACGGAATCATGGGGATTAATAAAAACAACGGTAATTCAGACAAAAAGGACTCCTCAGATCAACTCATAGAGAGAGCTCCAGAATACTGGTTCGGCAGATTCCAGGTTGCTTTAAACCAAATTTTCACACAAATTAACAGATCTGAGTCGTTAAACATCAGATCTGAGACCCTGAAAGAAAGCCAGGGTAAAACTGACACTGTAGTATTGGACCCACATATATCTGGTCAGTGGGACATCCAATCTGACAGTCATGGTGAGATAACCCAAAAATCAGAAGATACCAATTGTCAAGAAGCTGAACCAAAATAAATACACATGATACAAGGAGGCCCTTCACGAAGGCCAAATAAACGAAACCATAATCAGCATTGGAGGGAACAGCAAGTTGTGTTTCCCGTTGTACCCGGAGGCCCTCAGGAAGAGCGTCCAGTAATTATTACTGGCATCTTCGGCCATTACCGAACGGATTATATGTTTATAGATCCAGGTATGTTAGTGCATTTATGTCTATCGCCTTCGTCAATCCGAGTAGTAGCGAGAAACAGAAGAAAACGAGTCGTTATGATGTAATATCTAGACAAAAGGCAAGGTGGCAATATTGTAATTAATGAAAAATTTCATTAAAAGCCAAGGCCTATAAATAGGAGCTTTATGTTTAGATTAGAGACTTTTGCTCATTTGGTGATTTGAGAGCTCTAGATCTAGAGAGAGATTCTAGAGAGAGAAAGTGATTCAAGGTGTTGTACTTTATCAAATCTTATATAAAATCACGTTTATATTACATCGTATGTGTTAGGTCGCGTTCGTGTACGGATTCCGCACGTTATACGTTCGTTTAGCAATCGTTTCGGAGTCAAAACCGGTCCTACAAGTGGTATCAGAGCAGGAGCTCGATTGTACTGATCAAACACATAGATTCGTACCAGATTTCATTGATTTCAGATCCGAATTTCATCATTTCTTCATCTTCTACTCATTTTTCACGTTTTTAACTGTTTTTCGTCAAAATTGAACAGGTTTTTACGGTCAAAAATTCATGATTTTTTAATATGTTGTGCGAAAACACCTGATTTATAACCCTATCAAATTTCAGATTCAAACTCCTAGCCGATTAGGAGAAATCGAAAGTTTTAGGTCCGATTTTGTATCAAACAGCCAGGTTTCGCTTGAAAGTAATGAATGAGTTTCGCTTGAAAAGTACATATAATCAGGTTTCGCTTGAAAGAAATGAGTGAGTTCGCTTGAAAAGTACATATAATCAGGTTTCGCTTGAAATATCTGTTGGTTTCGCTTGAAAAAGTACTTTAAAACTGGGTTCGCTTGAAAGTAATCAGGGTGTTTCGCTTGAGTCGGGTTCCGCTTGAGTTGATCGCTTGAATTGGTTCCGCTTGAATGTGTACATAACAGTTGTTGTGTCGTTACTTTAATTGTATTGGTCCAATCAATTCATTTCAATTGAAACTCATTGAACGACCACATGACATACTGAATTCACATAGGATGGCCCAATCGGATTTGTTTGAAATATATGTTGTCGGCTTTAACAGAATCTCGAGAATGAACTTGTCAGTTTAGTGGTGTCGACATTTTGGCTCAATCAGAATGAAATAAACAATTGTGTTGTCGGTTGCATATGTTCTAACATTTTCAGTTTATTGGAAGATGGTTAAATATTGACGGTCCAATTAGATTCCACATATATGCGGCCCAATCTGAATTGAAGTTGTTCATTGGAATTGAATTGTTGAAAGCCCATATAAATTGAATCGGCCCATTTAGTAGTTTTAGAAGTATCCGACCATTTGCAAAGTGTTTGAATTGAATCTACAGGTCGTGTGGTTTGTCATTGAAATCAATTCGCATAAAATCAAATTCACTTAGTACGAAGTCCAAATTTTCTATCCGCACAGTTTGGAGTTCAAAGTTTTCAAAGGGTCTGGTCGTTTGAATTTGATCCGGGTCATAGCAGTCCGCACAGTGTGTCAACATTCAGTCCGCACAGTGTAACATCTGTGCTTGTAATCATTGTG
Organism: Helianthus tuberosus; assembly: GCA_030545235.1. NCBI lineage: Eukaryota > Viridiplantae > Streptophyta > Magnoliopsida > Asterales > Asteraceae > Helianthus > Helianthus tuberosus. Next base: position 101,062,383 of record CM060396.1, on the reverse strand, counting down.
AACAGTTCTATTATCAATAAAACAATGTCATTTGATCCCAATGTTTGTTTGGTTGTGTTTTACATTTTTCATATTTTGACTTTTATTCAATTTCAAACTCTATATCACTTTCTGGAGAGTTATACGCAAACGGGTGCGTAAACGTAACGAGTTTAATGCGAAAAATACTCCAGAACATCAACATATACTTAACATACCTTAAATAACCTTTACATAACTTAGAAATAAGTTTTGAAGGCTTTGGTATGGCAAAAACAAGTTAATTCGTCTACAGGGACTAAATTTGACAAACTGCGAAAGTATGCCAATTTAAACTGTAACAGACATTCCAGAACATGACCATAAGTTAAACATACCATAAATATCCTTCACATAGCTTAGAAATAGGCTTTGAGGGGTTCGGTGTGCTAAAATAAACTTTTGGGTCATTCAGGGACTAAAAGTGTCAAAAAGTGCATAAGTTTGCACTTTCGCGCATAACTTACGTTCTGAATACATCCGGACATCCAAAAATTTATGTAAGCACTATAATATTTTATTTTAGTGTTTGGCTTGAGAAAAATCCATTCGTCGCGTCATTTGGATCGTTTTTCGCGCTTATGCGCATTCCGTCGTAATTAACCGAACATCGCTATCGTACGACCAAACGAACCGAAATCCGAGATATTTTTGAGCATGTTTTGAGTTCCCTATACTTTAACTTCATTTTAGAGCCTTGAAATGAGGTTAACGGGGCTCAAACGCATCGAAAAAGGCCTTAAACACGTGCAGGGACTAAATCTGTCATTTTTGAAACATGTCTGAAACAGGGGGGGTGGTGGCGTAGCGCGAGCCCTAAGGGCCTTACCAGTCGTGCTACGCGACGACCTAACCAGATCAGATAAGACTGATTAGTCAGCAGATTTCAGCTGATTAACTCACAACCACACACTCACACTTGCCCTTTCAGCTCATTAGGGGCCATTTTTAGTCACCACAACATTTCAACAAGTGTACGCACGAGATTCGATCATGTTATTCAAGAAACGATCTTAACGGTTCGGGAAATGCTATAAATACCCCACCCCCATTTGCTTCAAACTCACTAGAATCTGATCTAATGTGCTCTAAGTTGAAACCTTTGTTTCATACCTAAGCTATTTTGATCTAGATTAGCATTCGGGGACCCTTCGTAAGTATTCTTTCGTTCTTTTATTGCTTTTCGAGTCCGAAAGTCAAACTTTGTTTGACTTTCTGCGTTGACCAGTTTATGGTCAATGCGAAGTTCGTTTGAACTTCGCAACGTGATTGTAATCACGATGGTTATAGTCCCTTGTGACTATGCCTAATGATTACCACGTTGTCTAGGGTCGTAAGGGTAAGCGATCTAATAAATCGCTTATACCTTCGAACCCGACCCATTTGGTCGATCATTAGGATCCGACCAAACACATTAGGTGACCATAGTATATAGGGAATAACCCTCCGAGGTTATACCTTATGGTCGCTTCGTTTAAGTAGTTGTATGATAGGTAGTTTATATGCCTTAGGTAAATTACCAAAATACCCCTTTGATGCCAAAATTCGTTTTAAACATATGTAACATAACTTTTGACATCTAAACTGATTTGAAAACCATATTATACATGTTAAGGCATATTTTACTTGTCATAGGACTAGTTAGGCGTTCCAAATGCGTTTTTCGCGAACGACGCGTTAAAGTAGCATAAGCTACCTAAACGGATCGTAATGGGTCACAAACACTTAGGTTAAGTTTCGTTTTAGTATGTGGGCTTTGTTAAACCATGTTACACGAGTCTCCATACTCGTTTGGTTTACGAACCCTCATTCTATCTGATCCTCCGATATTAGGTCCGGTTTATTGACATAGTTACCTATATTAGGTGCCGTTTGATTCCGTGATCTCTAGCATTGCTTGGTGGTTATCTTAGGACTTCTGAGCAATCTCAAGTGAGTACATAGACCCCTCTTTTACTGTTTTCCAAACTGTTTTGGGGTGAAACACATGTGCCTACTTGTTACTTTTGTGCTTTCCATGTTTTCACATCATATACCTGCTATGTTTATTAGTACAATTATAGTACATGATTTCATTGTGTTCATGCTATGTATGTCCATTGTGTGCACACTTAGTACATTGCTTTACATTACATTTCATGCTATGTATGCCCATTTTGTGCATACTTAGTACATTGTTTTACATTACATTTCATGCTATGTATGCCATTGTGTGCATACTTAGTACAGTTGTTTTCATCACATGCTTACATTTTGTTATGACATTTGGGTTGTTTACAATGAAACAATACATTCGTTAACATTAGCTACGCCGTTCGTTAGTAGGTAGTGGTACCATAGGAATTGACAACTCCCGTTCCTGAAATCCTGGGTTTGTTTGGATTGGAAGGAATGACCAAATTCGATATACATAACTTAGATAAACCTTTAATTTGTTTAAGGGTTTATCGCCACAGTCTCAAGGCTTGGATGTATGCATTTTCACAATACCGCATAGATGTTTGTATCAGTATAGCATGCATTTGTTCCACAAAACATAACTTTGATTTAAACTATGTTTTACATCAATACCTTGTTTTTGTGCATTTTACATATGGTTTAGTTGATATATTTCACTTACCATACCTGATATTTTTGGGTAAACATTACATGATCTACATTAACATAAACATTTTGACATTAATATACACATTTAGTGGTTTACATTGGACATAGACATTTCAATATGGTTTACACATTAACACATGACAATTCATTTATACATGAACAATTTACATTGATGGTTGGTTTGGGTAAATGATTCGAGTAACGAGGCGTGTGTAATATAATACAAGCATGGTGGATACGCCGCTGGTACTTCCTATAAATAAGTGTTTGTATGATATTTCATGTCGTAGCGTTACTTAAAATCATTTCAATATTTGACATATTACATTTTACATACACAACTTATTTTCACAAGACATTGATTTACAAAACAACTTATCTTATACAAACTCATTTTTACTTGGTTATTCATTTAACCTTACATTATTCTCTTATTTATACATATCATTGCTTTTTTAATGATTTACAAAACAAAACAACTTACAAGGTTCATGACTGACTGTTATTAAACAATTTTTCCTAAACTTATAAGTCATGAATCCTATTTTCACAAAACCTATGTATCTCACAGGCATTTTTATGCTGACGTACCTATTTTCACATGTGTTTTCAGGAGCTTTTCCGTAGGATGATGATCGTGATACTAGGGCGGACCTGTGCCTTAGAGACATAAAATGAAGATAGACTTAGTTTAATTATGTTCTGAACTCTTTATTTCCTGTTTAAGACAATGTAACTCTTATGTTTATAAATAAAATACAACTTTGAATGCCATGGTTATGAAACAATTAATTCTGTTACAACACTCCCCGACGTTTTCCGCCACGTTTTGTATGTTACACGTGGTCGGGGTGTGACAGAAGAGTTGGTATCAGAGCCAATGGTTATAGGGAATTAGGTTATTAGTAATGCTTTGACCTAGACTATAACCTTTCTAGGACCCTAACACAAGTTATGTTGTGTTTAGATTTTAAAACATGCACATCACCTATCCTTAGGTGATTATCAAAACAAGAAACCAAATTTTTCAAAACGATTCTTAAAAAAAACAATCATCTGTTTTTGGATGATTTGTTACAAGGTTTTGAACCCTCTTTTGTAAGGTTTTGAACCCTTCCAGTTTGACTAAATTTTTGGCCTTGTGCCTTCAAATTTTCAAAATCTCGTCAACGTTTTGGGTTTTAAATAATGTGAACACGTGCAAACTGGAAGAGTGAATGCCTGTATTCTGGGTTTTCTGTCTAGGCAAGCACTTCGTATATATCTCATCAGACGCGAGACCAGTTGTGCTTACCTGGGAATTCTTGGGATGAGTGTTCACTTATAGGCGAGCATGTTGTAGGATCGAATTCGGACCTAAACGAATCGCGTAGAAGAGTTTATCTCAGTTTGAACAGCGGAAACAGACAAACCGAGTACAATTCAGCAAGTATACACACTAAACTGTCGATATTATTGATCTGGACAATGTTTACAACCTGTCGACACTTCGGCAGCACTTCGTGGCTCACCGGAAGACAACACCTAGAACTATATGTGTGATTCCACTCATATGACCTATATATAGACATTGTGATTCCGCTCATACGGACATGACACAAAAGCGGAATCACCAACATGCCATATAAGCGAAATCAACTTTGACACAAGAGCGAAATCACTGACTTGACACATGAGCGAAATCTATCTAGTTGACCTATGAACGAAATCACATGTTGTCACATGAATGAAATCAGAATGATATGTACGTTTGACCGAAAACACCAACTATTTCCCATGCAAGCTACTTTGTCTTTTGTGAGATGATGCCATGATGATGTCATATTGATGATGTCATCATGTTGAATCAAATCCGCAACGAACTGAGACTCGATATAAGACGAAGTTGACAGATGAATGCACTAACAGACTCCCCCTCAGATGTTGACGAGTCTTAAGTGTCGAGTCTTCTCAGTCTTCAGTCTATATCAGCTTCAGGCTCCCCCTTTTATCAAGCTTCCGTGCTTTGGGATCGACACCTAGCTTTCCATCTACAAGCTTCTCTTTGCTTCAAGCTTGTCTTCAGACTCCCCCTTAGACTCTGCTCTCGGGATCGTAGTCTGGACTATCTGCAACACTCAAACATCTATAAATACAATGTTTTCGTATTATCAATCAAATTCTCTAACCCACCCCCCCTATCAACAAACTTTACAGATTTGGCAGTGTTAAAGAATCCAACTCCCTCACAGTTTATCATCCAAGTTCAAGTTAATGACCTTGGAGATATCACAAACTTGTTTTTGAAAATTTTTGATTTTAAATCAAGTTTCAAATTAATGAACTTGTTTTATTTTCAGAAACACAATCAGCTTACTTAGATTTTGACACTCAGCATTTCAGATATCGATTGTCGAAAATAAAGCAGAAATCAAAATCTTTTTGTATTTTCTGAAAATATAAAGTAGTAAAGAAATATGTACAAGCATATTTACAGACAATATTTTTGTTTGAGTAAGCGTTAGAGGATCATATCAGTTTTTGACAAGTCACAAGTACCGTTGAGCTTAAAATCACATTATGCATTAAACAATTCACTTAGATTGTCGATATACTGATCCACTTAAATTTTCACATAAAGTTCAACTGATTCAGGATACGAATTAGGTGTATTAAGAACTTAAACCTATTCATGTGTCCCACCTCTTGAATATACTCCCGTATCCAGAATCCCAATAATCAGTCTTACAGGTGAGTATACTACAATGATATCTGTATATAAATTAGGTATGCGAGGGCCGAGGGATCTCAGGTCGATACTTCCGTATACGCAGAGAGATATCAGCTTCGACTTTACGGAATGTCCCCTTTAGAGGATCTTTTTGCTTACAACAGCAACGACTATCAATTTTATTGTTTCATCGGCATGCTGAGGGTTTAATGCTATGTTTCAAGCATTTCAGAAAGTATTATTCAAGGACTAGGCCAGAACTACCATTCAGCAGAAGTCCCGGAATAATACCCCAGACATCATTGAGTATAAAGACCTAGCATATCAGATTATGAGACCTTTCAAACGAGATTTTAGGGGTTACCTATATATCCAAGTAGTGTTCCCCACGAAATAAGTAAGTTTGAATTTAGGTTTATATCCCGAAAAAATTTACTAAATGTATAAAAATCTACCGACACATCCACGGTGAGATCGTTTAACACATTTAAACTTTCCAATTCTTTAGCATACTGTAACTGTCTACTGATGTACTATCATTTCATCTTTTTACGCAAAAACTCAATTTTTGAATTTTATCATGTTTTTGACTTTTTCAAATTTTCAAATGTTTTTGTATTTTCTAACAATATTACTCCCCCTAAAATGCAAAATCATATAAAGAAAATTTGACAACCAACACTGATAGCTTTGTCTCGCCATCCATTTTCTGCATCTCATGCTCTGTTTTGCAGAAAATATAACATACCCCCATGATTTACAACCCATTGATCTTAACAGTTTGAAAACCGTTTTTCAATCTGATGAAAGTAATCATGTTTGTTCAGCCGTGAGGGTTTCGGCATATTCAATCAACACATATTTTTGTATTTTTGAATATTTGACAACAATTAAAAACAAACATATTTTTGGTTTTTCAAATTTTTCAATTTTTAGGGTTTTTGAAAATATTGTTTATTTATTTACAGAAAAACATATAAATTCCCTGTTTCAACCAACACAGGATCCAGCAGCCTCCTCTCCTTGTTGTGCCAGGCTGCTCCAACCTCCATTCTCACAATCTTTGAATTCCATGAGCACCTGCACAATCAGACTACTTGAATTACTTGAACAGTTTAGCCCAGGTCTTTTGAACCTTAGGCATTTCAACACAATAATTTTCATTCAATGCTGGAAATTCTTTGTCATTTTTCACAAAAACTTTCTCAATTTTAACTTCAACTTTCTCATCTTTTACCAATTCAACATGTTTCTTAACACTCCATGTTTGACCTTTTGGTGTTTCTCGTTTGTAAAAATGTGAAACTTTTTGAACATTTTGATTTTGAACAACAACTCTTGGTTTCCAAAACTCTTGAGGTTTTGTCATATCAACTGTGGTTTTCCAACTCTGTGTTGTTCTGAATCTGGGTGTGTGAGAATTCCAGGTCTGTCTTGAATCGAACCTGTTCTGGTTTGATTTCCAATTTTGATTTGAAGCAAACTTGTTTGTATTGAACCTCCAAGTTTGTTTCGAATCAAATTTGGTTGACCTTTGTCTCACATTCTCAGATTTTTGTTTCTCAACATCAAACTTCTTTTTGTCAACATCCACAGGTTTTAGATTAGGACACTTGCGTGCAAGATGTCCTTTTTGATCACATTTGAAACATGTTCTCATGGACACATCTTTGACCTGTGATTGTTGCTTTTTCTTTTGAGCAAAGAACTCATCATTAGACTGTCTCATTTTGAGTTCTTTTTCTTTTTCTAAACTGTCTCCTTGAACAAAACTCATTTTTGCTTGAAAATTCGGCGTCTCATTTTTGTTCCGATGTTGTTTCTTCTTATAACCCACCCCAGCCTTCATGTTCTTCTTTTTGAAACCAGGTTTGTTATACGAACCTCTATGACTCTTACCAACAAACTTTGAAATCTCAGACTTCTCAATCTCAACCATTTTGAAAACTTTATCAACCTTTTCTGATATCACATTCTGAATCGGGAAAACAACATCTAAGAACAATTTGTCCGATCCAATCATGGTATAAACCAATCCTTTTGAATCATCATTCAAACTTTCCTCAGATTTTGTATTTTTCAGATAACCATTATGAAGATTTCCTTCATCTTCATCCTGTGATTCAGATTTACCTGTAACAATCGACTCTTCTTTCAACACACTTTCAACGACTTTACCTACCACCTCTGAATCATGAGAATCATCAGATTTGGAATAGGTTATGTCAATGTTGTCTGGCAATTGATCTACCATGTTGAAAGCTTTTTCGACCTTTTCCTCATCATAAAATGCAAATTTTCCCGGTGGTGGAACTTGATGAAACTCTGAGCCAATGCCTTTCTTGTTCTGCTCAGACTCACCATCACCCGGTTTTATATTGAAAATTCGTTCAAGCACATATGACGACACATGGTAACTCTTTAACTTGTTGTTATCCTGTTCTAAATCAGCAATCTGTCGCTTTAACTTAGCAACATCCTCAATATAGGAATTAACAACATCTTGTTTTATAGCATACATTCGTTTAAGCTCTTTAGTTGTTTCAGAAAGGTTATTCATTCTTGTTTGAGCATATTTCATTTCATCTTTCACTTTCTCATATGACTCTTTTGTAACGTGATATGATAATTTCATTGAATCATATTCCTTTTTCATTTCTTGACAAGCAATTTCTTTTTGTTCACATTCATTTGTCATTTTCAAAACATTTTCTTACAAAACTTCATTTTCTTTCTCTAATTTGTTACATTTTTCTGAAAGTTTTTCATCATTTTCTTTAAAAAACTTTTCTTTTTCTAGCATCTCTTTGCATTTTTCTTTGAAAATGTTTTCTATTTTTGTGAACTCAAGATCTCTGGTTCTAAATTGCTCATCTTTTTCAGTACAAGCTCTACACGATTCCATGCATTTCTTGCACTGATCAATCTGTTTTAAGTTTTTAGAATCAGAATTTACCTCAGTGATTGGCACTTCGGTGTTTTCAGCAACCTCTGTCTGCTCATCAACATCCTGCTTTTCTTCAACACCGACTTCATCACCAGCATTATCAGCTTCCTCATTCTCATTCTTTTCTTCTATCTGCTGTTCTTCAGTAACAGCTTTCTCAACCTCTTCATTCACAACAACTTCTTCACTTTTGATTTCCTTCATAGCTTCAACTTCAACAGTTTCTGTTTTAACTTCTTCAGCATCTTTCTTCAGATCGTTCACCATTTCTTCAACACTCTTCTTCATTCTTTCTTCATCCCTTTTTCTCAGACACGATAACATGGCATATCTGATCTATTTTTCATACCTCTTAACGTATGTGTCATCTTTCATCACATTTCTATAGTATTCAGCTCTCAACGGGACTTTGAGAAGAACATCATCGAAGATTATGTCTTTCTTGGGAACAACCGGTTCTCCTTCTCTGTTATAATAACATTCTCTCTTTTTATCCCATCTTTTGCTACCGACAGCCATTTCATACTCCTCCTGCATGTCATCCATTCTGTTGTAGACCACGTTTCTTTCTCTGTAGGTCTTCTCACTTAATATCTCTTCTCGAGTTTTCTCTTTGATCTCAACTTTTTCTTCATGAATTTCAGTAGTTTCTTTGTCTTTGTTTTCATCTTGAATCTCAGCAACAAAAACAAACTTTCTTTCTTCTGTCATAGCTCTCCCTTGAGCTGTTTTTCGAACATTCTCTAAACGATCTTCTTCTGGACAAACTGTGCTGCAGTCAAATCCTTCATCGGGATAGATTACTGCATATGCTCTTGACTTTTCTTTCGGTTTATCTTCAATCAACTTTGGCTCTTCTCTGCTTCGATGGTAAATCGCCTTTCGATAATAATCATCGTTGAAAGGACGTTCATTTCTTTCAGCAACTTCAGAGTTTCTGCATTCTCTTTTGAAATGACCCTTTTGCTTGCATTTGAAGCAGGGCACTTTGGATTTATCGAATCCAAGTTTTGTTGAAGCACCTCCAAGCGATTGTTTTCCGGTAATCTCCATATACCTCTGAGCTCTTCGAATACAACTAGCTAAACACCAACGGATGTCAATGAGCTCCATCTCTTCCGGATCAATCTGGTCGTAGTCTTCTTTGGTCAATTCAGAATTTCCAATTTTTCCAGCTACTAGACCTTCATATGACTCCAGAACAGATGCAAGGAAACTCATTTGCTGCTTCGCTGCATTTATGCTCATTGCAGGAGAATTCTTCAGTTTAAGAGCAATGTTGCACATAATTTCTTCAGATTCATCCGAATTTGTCTTTGAAGATGAATGATATCCAGAATGATGACTTGTTGACGTTGTTGATGGTTCTTTCATCTTTTCACCACTAAATGCTGTTTTTGGTGAACCAACGCCTTTATCAGAAAGCACACTGCTTTTGTAGTACAAGCCAACGTTCTGTTGATGTGAAGAATCAGTCATCTTGTTTTGCTTTTGTAGCTCCAGATCATGACTTTCAATCTTTTCAAACAAAGCATCAAGAGTAATTGTATCATTCAAAGCATCATTTTTCAAAATAAAAACAAACGTTTGCCACTGATCAGCTCGTGGTAACGCTTCAATCACTTTGTCTATCAATTCCTCTCTTGTTTTATTTATCTCTAATCTTTCCAATTCAATTTTAAGATGACAGAATCTCTCAATCATTTGCCTCACCGACTCTCCTTTTATGTTATCAAACAGATCAAATTCTTTCTTTAATAAAGCAATTTTGTTCTTTTTAATCTGTTTACCCCCCTCAGCTTTAACTCGTAAAGCTTCCCAGACAGACTTAGATGACCCATCATGAGTTAGTAAAGCAAAAATATCATTTCTGATTGCTGACTGGATCAATGCTATCATTCTTTGTTCAGCTCCGTATTCAGCTTTATCTTCTCTGGAAAACTTCTTGAATACTAGATCTTCGCCTTTCTCGTCTTTTGGTTTTTCATAACCATACTCCAGGCAGAACCAGCTTTCATGGGCATATGCTTTCGCCCAGTTGATAAAACGTTCTTTCCACCAGGTATAATCTTCGATGCTTTCCAGAGTTGGTGGCTTTGAGTGAGTTCCGTAAAAGTTATCATGCTTGATGTTTTCGTTGAGCACCTTCGTGATGGTTTTTGGTGTAACATTTGCTACATCAGACGATTCGGTTGTGAACGCATTGAAAAACGTGTTGTAAAATTCCTCAGCCATGATGCAAGCCTGTCGACAAACAAACAACAATTAGTTTAAAAATTTATTGATTAACAAAATAAAACTGGTACTCGAACTGATGATTATTTTGTGCAAACTGAAGATAGACAGACTATGCCGACTGAAGATTGACACACTGTGTAGACTGCTTTGACCCGAATCGAATTCAAATGACTTGACCCTTTGAAACCTTTGAACTCCAAACCTTACAAACTTGACTTTATCACGCGATTTATCCACACAAAACGACCTGACTGTTCAAACTATCTTGATCAATCAGTGCGGACTAGGATTGTCTTTTGTGAGAACTGACTGTAACCAAAAATCAAACCACGCGACCTCTAAACTCACAATTTCACGTGCACATCTTATAAAAAGTGAGCTATAATTGGACTGACAACTATTAAACAATCACATGGACAGATGACTATCACGTGGCTGACACCTCTCTTGAAGTTGATGTTTTCACTTTTAACTCTGCATGAACTTTAATTGGACCAAAACCTTTAGATTCACGTGATATGCACTGATGTATACTGAAACAACACTCAAGCAGAATACCACATCAATTTCAATGACTTGGGAATACAACAAACAAAACTCGAACTTGTGTAAATGGCAGACAACTTTGATTACCACTCAAATATCATTGGACCTCAAAATATGTATCTTATCTTATAGAATATGATGACACTCAAAATTCACATGCAATTCTGAATCACTTAATCCAGATGATGCAATCGAAACCAGCTAACACACTAGAACTGACAACATCACATTTGATGATCACATGCAAACTGACACAAGAGCGAAACCCTATGTTCACATGAGCGGAATCATGATGATGTCACCTTTTACACGAGTCCAGAAAAACGAAACCTCAAAAATACTAAGATTTAGGTTGATTCAGGCTATGAAACTTTCAAGGATTTGACACTACAACATTCCGAGCAAGATGTGTAAAACTGAACCGATTCTGACCGTAAAAAAAATTTTGAATTTCGAAAAGAATAGTGTAGAAACAGAATTATCGGCTGAAATGAATAGAACTCTTCTTCACTAGCTCTGATACCACTTTTAGGATCGAATTCGGACCTAAACGAATCGCGTAGAAGAGTTTATCTCAGTTTGAACGGCGGAAACAGACAAACCGAGTACAATTCAGCAAGTATACACACTAAACTGTCGATATTATTGATCTGGACAATGTTTACAACCTGTCGACACTTCGGCAGCACTTCGTGGCTCACCGGAAGACAACACCAAGAACTATATGTGTGATTCCGCTCATATGACCTATATATAGACATTGTGATTCCGCTCATACAGACATGACACAAAAGCGGAATCACCAACATGCCATAAAAGCGAAATCAACTTTGACACAAGAGCGAAATCACTGACTTGACACATGAGCGAAATCTATCTAGTTGACCTATGAACGAAATCACATGTTGTCACATGAACGAAATCAGAATGATATGTACGTTTGACCGAAAACACCAACTATTTCCCATGCAAGCTACTTTGTCTTTTGTGAGATGATGCCATGATGATGTCATATTGATGATGTCATCATGTTGAATCAAATCCGCAACGAACTGAGACTCGATATAAGACGAAGTTGACAGATGAATGCACTAACACATGTCTTCGCAATACATTATTTTTGATCCATTTACTTTGATTAGTCACTGTGTGTCGTTTGTTTGCTTGGTAATGCGGACGAATGACCACCATCTTTGCTTTTGTTGATTTTGTTTCATCTCATTCTCTTCATCCAATCATCTCACTCGTTTCCTTTCATGTTTTCCTCTTTTAGAATGCCTCCTCGACGCGAAAACCAGATAGCGACTGCCGAACTGGCAGAAATTATTGCACAGCAGATGGCTGCTCAATTCCCAAATCTCTTTGCTCAATGGCACCAAGCCAACAACAATAACAATGCTCCATGCAAATACAAGGATTTTAACTCGGCTAAACCACTCAAGTTTAGTGGTTCTGAAGGAGCGACTGGGCTTCTTCAATGGTTCGAGAGCATTGAGAATACTTTCCGCCACGTGCAGTGTCTGGATAATTGCAAGGTTGATTTTTCTTCGAGCGTGTTTCAGAAGAGGGCTCTCACATGGTGGAACGGGGTTATGAGAGACCGAGGTGCAGAAGTAGCCCTAGCAAAAACTTGGGCTGAACTTAGGGCCCTTATGATGAGGGAATTCTGTCCTCGCCATGAACAGCGAGCGTTGGAGAAAGAGTTTGATGACTTGAAGCAAGATAGTGGCGAGCACAGGGCATATACTGATAGGTTGGAGGAGTTGAGTCTGCTATGCCCAACGATGGTTACCCCACTTGACAAGGCTATCGAAAGATACATCGACGGCCTACCTGACTCAGTACAAGACATCATTACTGGTAGTAACCCTGCCACACTCCGTCAGGCAATCGAGTTATCAGCGACATTGACTGAGTCGCAGATTCGGAAGAATAAGTTACACAGGAAGGGTGACAAGGGCAAGAAACAGTCGTCTGACAAGGAAGATAGCAAGAAAGGTCAAAACAAGAATGGAAAGGATTCTGGTTCCTCAAAAAGGGCAAGGAAGCGTAAGGCCTCCCAAAACTATGCTATCACTGCCCAAGCTAACCAGGCAGCTCCCAACCAACCCGCACAGCCTCCAGCAAAGAAGCCGTATTCAGGGAATGCACCTTTGTGCAATAGATGCAACAGTCACCATCAGCCGCAACATCAGTGCCGTTTCTGTACTAACTGTGGGAAGTCAGGTCATCTTGTTGATGTTTGTCGGTTTGCTCAGAATCGGGGAGTTCAGAACCCGGCTCAACAAGTTGCTCAGCCTCCTGCTCAACAACAGGGTCAAGCTGCACGACCACACTACCCACCGGGTGCTTGTTATAACTGTGGGGATCTGACCCACTACCGTAACCAGTGCCCAAGATTGGTGAATGCAAACCAGAATCAGGCTCAGGCTCGAGGGCGAGCTTTTAACTTGAATGCCCAAGAGGCGCAGGCGGACGATAATGTGGTGAACGGTACGTTCTTTATTAATAATCAGCCTGCATCTGTTCTTTTTGATTCGGGTGCCGACAAGAGTTTTGTGTCATTGTCTTTTGAGCCAATGCTTCGCGTGTCTAGAATGAAACTAGGAAAATCCTTGACAGTAGAAGTTGCTAGTGGTGAACCCATTGTTCTTGATTCTGTTCTACGCAACTGCCAGTTAAACCTTAACGACCATCTTTTTCCTATTGACCTCACGCCAATGCAACTTGGAAGCTTCGACGTTATAGTGGGTATGGATTGGTTATCTAAGCATCGCGCATAGATAGTTTGTTCTGAGAAGATTGTTCGTGTGCCGCTTTCGACAGGCGAGATCCTACAGGTTCAAGGTGAGAAACCGTCTGGTGGTCTTAAGCTCATGTCTTGTTTTAAAGCTCGGAAGTATCTGCGAAAGAACTATGTGGCTTTCTTAGCACATGTTACAGCAGATAAAGGCAAGGGTAAGTCTATTTCAGATATTCCTGTCGTTCGGGATTATTCTGAAGTTTTCCCTGAAGAGTTACCTGGTCTACCCCCAGCACGCCAAGTCGAGTTCCGCATTGATCTCGTATCTGGTGCAAATCCTATTGCCAGAGCTCCATATCGTCTTGCACCATCTGAGATGCAAGAGTTGTCTAAGCAGCTTCAGGAGCTCTCTGACAAAGGCTTTATCCGTCCCAACTTTTCACCTTGGGGTGCTCCCGTTCTTTTTGTCAAGAAGAAGGATGGATCCTTTAGGATGTGTATCGATTATCGTGAGCTTAACAAGCTTACCATCAAGAATCGATATCCCCTACCTCGCATAGATGATCTCTTTGATCAGTTATAGGGCGCTTCTTATTTTTCGAAGATTGATCTTCGTTCGGGGCATCATCAACTTCGGGTGCACGAAGAAGATATTCCCAAGACAGCGTTCCGTACTCGCTATGGGCATTATGAATTCACAGTCATGCCATTCGGTTTGACTAATGCTCCTGCTGTTTTCATGGACTTAATGAATAGGGTCTGCAAACCTTATTTGGATCAGTTCGTCATTGTTTTTATTGACTACATCTTGATTTATTCTAAGACGCGAGCTGATCACGAGCAACATCTTCATCTTACTCTGGAACTCCTAAAGAAAGAGCAACTTTTCGCCAAATTCTCCAAGTGTGAATTCTGGCTTAAAGAAGTTCAATTCTTAGGACATATCATCAACGAACAAGGTATTCATGTAGATCCCTCCAAGATCAGTGCGATTAAGGATTGGGATACGCCTACTACTCCTAATGAGGTTCGTTCTTTTCTTGGTCTAGCGGGTTATTATCGCCGCTTCATTGAAAATTTCTCGAAAATTGCAGTTCCTCTAACTGCTCTAACTCAGAAGAACAAACCCTTTGACTGGGGATTAACAAGAGGAAGCTTTTCAAAACTTGAAGCAGAAGCTTTGTGACGCGCCTGTTCTGACTTTGCCTGAGGGCAATGATGATTTCGTCGTTTATTGCGATGCATCTAAACTGGGTCTTGGCTGTGTTATGATGCAAAGGAACAAAGTCATAGCATATGCATCGAGGCAGTTGAAGATACATGAGAAGAACTACACCACTCATGATCTTGAGTTGGGTGCAGTTGTTTTTGCTCTTAAGATCTGGAGACACTATTTGTACGGTACAAAATGTGTGGTTTTCACGGACCACAAAAGTCTTCAGCATATCTTCAACCAGAAAGAACTCAACATGAGGCAACGACGTTGGGTGGAGCTTTTAAACGACTATGACTGCGAAATTCGCTACCATCCTGGTAAGGCGAATGTCGTAGCTGATGCATTGAGTCGTAAGGAACGTACTAAGCTTCATTGTGTACGTGTTCAATCTGTTATTCAAGCTCGATCCGATATCCAAGCACGCATTTCTCAGGCTCAACAATCTTGTGTTTCACAAGGTTTGATGGATAAGGAATTTCCCTATCACATAACACCTGATCTGGAACTGAAGGACAATGGATCGTATTACTTCATGGACCGTTTGTGGGTCCCAAGCCAGGATGATCTTCGTACCTTGCTTATGGATGAAGCCCATAAGTCTCGTTATTCTATTCATCCAGGCTCAGATAAGATGTATAAGGATCTTCGTATTCATTATTGGTGGCCTGGTATGAAGAAAGACATTGCCTTATACGTATCAAAATGCCTTACTTGTCTTAAGGTTAAGGCTGAACATCAGCGTCCTTCTGGTTTATTGGTGCAACCAGAGATCCCAGTTTGGAAATGGGAAAACATTACTATGGATCTTGTTACCAAACTTCCACGCACAAAGAAAGGTCATGATGCCATCTGGGTAGTTGTTGATCGTCTTACTAAGTCAGCGCATTTCTTGCCAATCCGTGAAGATTTTCCTGCTGACCGACTTGCTAAAATCTATGTGGATGAAATTGTGGCTCGACATGGTGTTCCTTTGAACATCATTTCTGACAGAGATGCTCGTTTCATTCTCATTTTTGGAGAACCATGCAATCTGCTATGGGGACCTAACTTAATCTGAGCACGGCTTATCATCCGCAAACGGATGGTCAATCTGAAAGAACAATCTAGACTCTGGAGGATATGCTTAGAGCTTGTGTGATCGATTTTGGTGGTAGTTGGGATTCACATCTTCCGTTAATTGAATTCTCCTACAACAACAGTTATCACACCAGCATCAAAATGGCTCCTTTCGAGGCTCTCTATGGTCGAAAATGTCGTTCACCAGTCTGCTGGAATGAGATCGGCGAGGCTCAGCTTACTGGACCTGCTCTCATTTTAGAATCAACTGACAAGATTAAGAAAGTTCGTGATAACCTTCAGACAGCTAGAAGCCGTCAAAAGAGTTACGCGGACCCAAAACGCAAACCCTTGGAATTTCAAGTCGGTGATCGAGTATTACTTAAGGTCTCACCTTGGAAAGGTGTGATCAGATTTGGAAAGAAAGGAAAACTTGCACCTAGATACGTTGGACCATTCAAGATCGTCGAAAGAATCGGTAAGGTAGCCTACAGACTTGAGTTACCTCCTGAACTTGGAAATGTTCATCCAACTTTTCACGTGTCCAATCTCAAGAGGTGTTTAGCTGATGAGAACCTCCACATACCGCTTGACGAAATTCGTGTTGGCAAAACACTGAAATTTGTTGAGAAACCTGTGGAAATCATGGAACGTGAAGTCAAGTGGCTTAAACGCAAGCGCATTCCTTTGGTCAAAGTTCGCTGGGAAGCTAAACGTGGATCCGAGTTTACTTGGGAACACGAAGATCAAATGAAGGCGAAATATCCGCATCTTTTTCCACGAGTTTCCTCTAAATAAATTTCGGGACGAAATTTCCACAAGTAGGGGAGACTGTAACATCTGTGCTTGTAATCATTGTGAACAGTTCTATTATCAATAAAACAATGTCATTTGATCCCAATGTTTGTTTGGTTGTGTTTTACATTTTTCATATTTTGACTTTTATTCAATTTCAAACTCTATATCACTTTCTGGAGAGTTATACGCAAACGGGTGCGTAAACATAACCAGTTTAATGCGACAAATACTCCAGAACATCAACATATACTTAACATACCTTAAATAACCTTTACATAACTTAGAAATAAGTTTTGAAGGCTTTGGTATGGCAAAAACAAGTTAATTCGTCTACAGGGACTAAATTTGACAAACTGCGAAAGTATGCCAATTTAAACTGTAACAGACATTCCGGAACATGACCATAAGTTAAACATACCATAAATATCCTTCACATAGCTTAGAAATAGGCTTTGAGGGGTTCGGTGTGCTAAAATAAACTTTTGGGTCATTCAGGGACTAAAAGTGTCAAAAAGTGCATAAGTTTGCACTTTCGCGCATAACTTACGTTCTGAATACATCCGGACATCCAAAAATTTATGTAAGCACTATAATATTTTATTTTAGTGTTTGGCTTTAGAAAAATCCATTCGTCGCGTCATTTGGATCATTTTTCGCGCTTATGCGCATTCCGTCGTAATTAACCGAACATCGCCATCGTATGACCAAACGAACCGACATCCGAGATATTTTTGAGCATGGTTTGAGTTCCCTATACTTTAACTTCATTTTAGAGCCTTGAAATGAGGTTAACGGGGCTCAAACGCATCGAAAAAGGCCTTAAACACGTGCAGGGACTAAAACTGTCATTTTTGAAACATTTCTGAAACAGGGGGGTGGTGGCGTAGCGCGAGCCCTAAGGGCCTTACCAGTCGCGCTACGCGACTACCTAACCAGATCAGATAAGACTGATTAGTCAGCAGATTTCAGCTGATTAACTCACAACCACACACTCACACTTGCCCTTTCAGCTCATTAGGGGCCATTTTTAGTCACCACAACATTTCAACAAGTGTACGCACGAGATTCGATCACGTTATTCAAGAAACGATCTTAACGGTTCGGGAAATACTATAAATACCCCACCCACATTTGCTTCAAACTCACTAGAATCTGATCTAATGTGCTCTAAGTTGAAACCTTTGTTTCATACCTGAGCTATTTTGATCTAGATTAGCATTCGGGGACCCTTCGTAAGTATTCTTTCGTTCTTTTATTGCTTTTCGAGTCCGAAAGTCAAACTTTGTTTAACTTTCTACGTTGACCAGTTTTGGTCAATGCGAAGTTCGTTTGAACTTCGCAACGTGATTGTAATCACGATGGTTATAGTCCCTTGTGACTATGCCTAATGATTACCACGTTGTCTAGGGTCGTAAGGGTAAACGATCTAATAAATCGCTTATACCTTCGAACCCGACCCATTTGGTCGATCATTAGGATCCGACCAAACACATTAGGTGACCATAGTATATAGGGAATAACCCTCCGAGGTTATACCTTATGGTCGCTTCGTTTAAGTAGTTGTATGATAGGTAGTTTATATGCCTTAGGTAAATTACCAAAATACCCATTTGATGCCAAAATTCGTTTTAAACATATGTAACATAACTTTTGACATCTAAACTGATTTGACAACCATATTAGACATGTTAAGGCATATTTTACTTGTCATAGGACTAGTTAGGCGTTCCGAACGCGTTTTACGCGAACGACGTGTTAAAGTAGCATAAGCTACCTAAACGGATCGTAATGGGTCACAAACACTTAGGTTAAGTTTCGTTTTAGTATGTGGGCTTTGTTAAACCATGTTACACAAGTCTCCATACTCGTTTGGTTTACAAACCCTCATTCTATCCGATCCTCCGATATTAGGTCCGGTTTATTGACATAGTTACCTATATTAGGTGCCGTTTGATTCCGTGATCTCTAGCATTGCTTGGTGGTTATCTTAGGACTTCTGAGCAATCTCAAGTGAGTACATAGACCCCTCTTTTACTGTTTTCCAAACTGTTTTGGGGTGAAACACATGTGCCTACTTGTTACTTTCGTGCTTTCCATGTTTTCACATCATATACCTGCTATGTTTATTAGTACAATTATAGTACATGATTTCATTGTGTTCATGCTATGTATGTCCATTGTGTGCACACTTAGTACATTGCTTTACATTACATTTCATGCTATGTATGCCCATTTTGTGCATACTTAGTACATTGTTTTACATTACATTTCATGCTATGTATGCCATTGTGTGCGTACTTAGTACAGTTGTTTTCATCACATGCTTACATTTTGTTATGACATTTGGGTTGTTTACAATGAAACAATACATTCGTTAACATTAGCTACGCCGTTCGTTAGTAGGTAGTGGTACCATAGGAATTGACAACTCCCGTTCCTGAAATCCTGGGTTTGTTTGGATTGGAAGGAATGACCAAATTCGATATACATAACTTAGATAAACCTTTAATTTGTTTAAGGGTTTATCGCCACAGTCTCAAGGCTTGGATGTATGCATTTTCACAATACCGCATAGATGTTTGTATCAGTATAGCATGCATTTGTTCCACAAAACATAACTTTGATTTAAACTATGTTTTACATCAATACCTTGTTTTTGTGCATTTTACATATGGTTTAGTTGATATATTTCACTTACCATACATGATATTTTTGGGTAAACATTACATGATCTACATTAACATAAACATTTTGACATTAATATACACATTTAGTGGTTTACATTGGACATAGACATTTCAATATGGTTTACACATTAACACATGACAATTCATTTATACATGAACAATTTACATTGATGGTTGGTTTGGGTAAATGATTCGAGCAACGAGGCGTGTGTAATATAATACAAGCATGGTGGATACGCCGCTGGTACTTCCTATAAATAAGTGTTTGTATGACATTTCATGTCGTAGCGTTACTTAAAATCATTTCAATATTTGACATATTACATTTTACATAAACAACTTATTTTCACAAGACATTGATTTAGAAAACAACTTATCTTATACAAACTCATTTTTACTTGGTTATTCATTTAACCTTACATTATTCTCTTATTTATACATATCATTGCTTTTTTAATGATTTACAAAACAAAACAACTTACAAGGTTCATGACTGACTGTTATTAAACAATTTTTCCTAAACTTATAAGTCATGAATCCTATTTTCACAAAACCTATGTATCTCACAGGCATTTTTATGCTGACGTACCTATTTTCACATGTGTTTTCAGGAGCTTTTCCGTAGGATGATGATCGTGATACTAGGGCGGACCTGTGCCTTAGAGACATAAAATGAAGATAGACTTAGTTTAATTATGTTCTGAACTCTTTATTTCCTGTTTAAGACAATGTAACTCTTATGTTTATAAATAAAATACAACTTTGAATGCCATGGTTATGAAACAATTAATTCTGTTACAACACTCCCCGACGTTTTCCGCCACGTTTTGTATGTTACACGTGGTCGGGGTGTGACACACAGAATATTCACCAGTTCGAGTATTATTTTGATTCAGTTATTTGATAGTGTTTAAACTGATAAGTGTTTGTTTGTTTGTTGATTCAAGGTAATTCAAGAAGTTCAAACCATGGCTGAAGAATTTTTCAATACTTTCTACAACGCGTTTACCTCGGATACAGTGGAAGGTTCAAACGTTACACCCAAAGCGATAACGAAAACCATCAAAGACAACATTAACCATGACGACTTTTATGGAACCTATTCAAAACCTCCGAAGCTGAATAACATTGAGGATTATGTTTGGTAGAAGGAGAGGTTTGTCAATTGGACGAAGGCATATGCACATGAGAGTTGGTTTTGTTTGAAGTTTGGTTATGATAACCCAGTAAATGACAAAGGAGAAGAAATTCTGATCAAAGATTATTCAGAGGAAGACAAAAAGAAATTTTCATACGAACAGAAGATGATTGCTTTGATCCAGCAAGCAGTTCGAGATGACATTTTTTCATTATTAATACATGATGGGTCATCGAAGTCTGTGTGGAAAGCTTTGAAAATGAAAGCTAAGGGGGGGGGGGGTAAACAAATTCAGAAAAACAAAATCGCGTTATTGAAAAAAGAATTTGATCTATTTGATAGTTTAAAAGGAGAGACAGTGAGGCAAATGATTGAGAGGTTTTGCCATTTAAAGATTGAACTAGAAAGATTTAAAATTCTGAAAATGAGAGAAGAAGTTGTTGATAAAGTAATTGAAGCGTTACCACGAGCTGATCAGTGGCAAACGTTTGTTTTTATCTTGAAAAATGATGCTTTATATGATACGATTTCTCTTGATATGTTGTTAGAAAAGATTGAGAGTCATGATCTGGAGCTACGAAAGCAAAACAAGATGAGTGGTTCATCGCATCATCAGAATGTTGGTCTATACTACAAAGGCAATATACCTTCGGAGAAAGTTATCAGTTCACCAAAGACAACATTCAGTGGTGAGAAGATGAAGGAACCACAAACAACCTCATCAAGTTATCATTCTGGATATCATTCATCTTCAAAATCAAGTTCTGATGAAGCAGAGGAGATTTTGTGCAACATTGCTCTCAAACTGAAGAATTCTCCGTCGATGAGCATCAATGCAGCTAAACAACAAATGAGTTTTCTAGCATCGGTTCTGGAATTGTATGAAGGTCTGGTTGCTGGCAAGATTGGAAACTCTGAGTTAACCAAAGAAGACTACGACCAGATTGATCCGGAAGAGATGGAACTCATTGACATCCGTTGGTGTCTGGCAAGTTGCATTCGCAGAGCTCAAAGATACATGGAGATTACTGGGAAACTATCGTTAGGTGGTCCGTCAACGAAGCTTGGATTCGACAAATCCAAAGTGACCTGCTTCCGATGCAAGCAAAAGGGTCATTTCAAGAGAGAATGCACTAATTCTGAAGCTGGAGGAAATGAACGTCCTTTCAACGATGATTATTATCGAAAGGCAATCTACCATCGAAGTAAAGAAGAGCCTAAAATGATTGAAGATAAACCCAAGTCAAGAGCTTGTGCAGTAATTCACGATGATGAAGGTTTTGACTGGAGCTCAATTTGTCCAGAAGAAGATCGCTTGGAAAATGTTCGAAAAACAGCTCATGGCAGATCCATAACAGAGAAAAGACAGTTTGTTTTTGTTGCTGAAATAAAAGATGAAAACCAAGAAGAAAAAGGCATAACTGAGATAAAAGAGAAAATCGAGAAGAGATTTTGAAAGAGAAAACTCAAAGAGAAAGATTCATTGTGGCGTGCAGAATGGAGAAAATGCAGAAAGAATATGAGAATGCTGTTGCGAACAAAAGATGGGATAAGAAACAAGAATGTTATGTCAACAAACAAGGTGAACCGGTTGTTCCAAGAAGTGACATAGTTCATGATGATGTTCTCCTTGTTATTCCTCGATCCGGTGAATATTATTCCAATGTTGCAAATGACAAGACATATGTGAAAAGGCTGGATAAAATCATTAGAGATGCTATGACAACAAAACTGAGGAAGAGGAATGAAGAAAGAATGAAGAAAGAATGAAGAAGAACATTGAGAATTTAGTTGATGATTTGAAGAAAGCTGCCGAGGAAGTCAAGGTTGAAGAAAAAGAGAAGGTTGTTGAAAAAGAAGCTGTTATTGAAGAACAACAAGTTGAAGTAGTCAAGAATGAGAATTTGGAAGCTGGTGATGCTGGTGATGAAGTTAGTGTTGAAGAAAAGCAGAATGATGCTGATCAGAAGCAGACAGAGACTGCAACAAACACCGAAGTGCCAATCATTGAGGTAAAATCTGATTCTAACATCTTGACTGAAACTGTTGAACAGTGCAAGAAATGCATGGAAATGTGCAGTGCTTGTACTGAAAAAGACGAAAAGACCAGAACAAGAAATCTTGATTTCGCAAAACTTGAAGAAGTTTTCAAAAGCAAGTGCAAAGAAATGTTTGAAAATGAAAAGGTTTTAAAAGAAAACAATGAAATGCTTTCAGAAAAATGTAAAATGATAGAAAAAGAAAATGAAGTTTTGAAAGAAAATGTTTCTAAAATGACAGAAGAATGTTCACAAAAAGAAACTATTTGCCAAGAAATGAAAAAGGAATATGATTCAATAAAATTGGCTTATCACATTACAAAAGAATCATATGAAAAAGTAAAAAATGAAACTTGCTCAATCAAGGTTAAAATACTGTTCTGAAACATCAAAGGAACTAAAATGAATGTATGAAATAAAACAACAAGTTGTGAATTCTTATATTGAAGATGTTGCTAAACTTAAGCGTAAGATTGCTGATTTAGAACAGGATAACAACAAACTAAAAAGTTATCACGCGTCGTCATATGTGCTTGAACGTATTTTTAACATAAAACCGGATAGGAAAGATTCTGAGCAAAACACGAAAGGTATTGGTTCAGAGTTTCATCAAGTTCCACCACCGGAAAAGTTTGTGTTTTATGATGATGAAAAGGTCGAAAAAGCTTTCAACATGGTAGACCAATTGCCAGACAACATTGATATAACCTATTCCAAATATGATGATTCTCATGATTCAGAGGTGGTAGGTAAAGTTGTTGAAAGTGTGTTGAAAGAAGAGTCGGTTGATACAGGTAAATCTGAATCACAGAATGAAGATGAAGGAAATCTTCATGATAGTTATCTGAAAAACACAAAATCTGAGAAAAGTTTGAATGATGATTCGAAAGGATTGGTTTATACCATGATTGGATTGGACAAAATATTCTTAGATATTGTATTCCCGATTCAGAATGTGATTTCAGAAAAGGTTGATAAAGTTTTCAAAATGGTTGAGATTGAGAAGTCTGAGATTTCAAAGTTTGCTGGTAAGAGTTATAGAGGTTCGTATAACAAACCTGGTTACAAGAAGAAAAACATGAAGGCTGGGTTGGGTTATAAGAAGAAACAAAGTTGGAAAAGAAATGAAACTCCGAATTTTTAGACAAAAATGAGTTTTGTTCAAGGAAAAAGTTTTGAAGAAGAGGAAAAATTCAAATTTAGACAACAGTCTAATGAAGAGTTTTGTGCTCAAAAGGAAAAGCAACAACCACAGGTCAAAGATGTGTCCAAGAGAACATGTTTCAAGTGTGATCAAATTGGACATCTTGCACGAAAGTGTCCGAATCTGAAACCTGTGGATGTTGACAAAAAGAAGTCTGAAAATGTTGAAAAACAGAAATCTGAGGATGTGAAACATAGGTCAACCAGATTTGATTCAAAACAAACTTGGAGGTATAACACAAACAAGTTTGCTTCGAATCAAACTTGGAAATCGGATCAAACTTGGAAATCAAACCCGAATAGATTTGAGACTAGAAAGACCTGGAATTCTCACACACCCAGAGTTAGAACAACACAAAGTTGGAGAACAAATGTTGATGCTTCAAAACCCCAAGAGTTTTGGAAACCAAAAGTTGTTGTTCAAAATCAAAATGTTCAAAAAGATTCACATTTTTACAAAAGAGGTACTCCGAAAGGTCAAACATGGAGTATTAAGAAACAAGTGACTTTGGTAAAAGAGGAGAAAATTGAAGCTAAAAATGAAAAAGTTTTTGTTCAGAATGACAAGGATTTTCCAAAATTGAATGATGCATATTGTGTTGAAATGCCTAAGGTCCAACAGACCTGGGCTAAATTGTTCAAGTAATCAAGTAGTCTAAATGTGCAGGTGCTCAACAAAACCAAAGATTGTGAGAATGGAGGTTGGAGCAGCCTGGCACAACGAGGAGAGGAGGCTGCTGAATCCTGTGTTGGTTAAAACAGGAAGTTTGTTTGTTTTTCTGTACATAAATAAACAATATTTTCAAAAACCCTAAAAATTTGAAAAAATTAAAAACCAAAAATATGTTTTTAGTTTGTTAAAATTTGAAAAACCAAAAATATGTTTGTTTTTAATTTTTGTCAAAAATTTGAAAATTACAAAAATATGTGTTGATTGAAAACGTCGAAACCCTCACGGCTGAACAAACATGATTACTTTCACAAGATTGAAAAACGGTTTTCAAACTGTCAAAAATCAATGGGTTGTAAATCATGGGGGTATTTTACATTAGTTTTTATGCAAAACAGAGCATAGTTAGCAGAAAATGGATGGCGAGACAAAGCTATCAGTGTTGGTTGTTAAATTTTCTTTAAATGTTTTTGCATTTTAGGGGGAGAAAAATTGTCAGAAAATACAAAAACATTTGAAAATTTGAAAATGACAAAAACATGATAAAACCTATTGGCAAAAAGACAAAAACATTAAAAAATGAAAATGAGTTTTTGTGTAAAAAGAGGAAATGATAGTACATCAGTAGACAGTTACAGTACGCTAAAGAATTGGAAAGTTAAAATATGTTAAACGATCTCACCGTGGATGTGTCGGTAGATTTTTATACATTTAGTAAACTTTTTCGGGATATAAACTTAAATTCAAACTTGCTTATTTCGTGGGGAACACTACTTGGATATATAGGTAACCCCTGAAATCTCGTTTGAAGGACCCCTCTTTCTGAGATACTAGGTCTTTATGCTTAGTGATATCTGGGGTATTATCCCAGGACTTCTGATTTTGCGGAAGCAATGGCCTAGTCCCCGGAGAATACTTTCTGCATTGCTTGAAATATAGCGCCTCCCTCAGCAAATTGATGAAACAATAAAATTGATAGTCATTGCTGTTGTAATACAAAAGATCCTCTAAACGGGACACACCAAAAGTCGAGCCGTCATCTCTCTGCTGAACGGAAGTTCTGACCTGAGCTCTCACGGTTTCGTTCTATAATTTATTCCCCTTACAGATATCATCTAGGTATACTCACCTGTAAGACTGAATATTGGGATCTGGATACGGGAGTATATTCAAGAGGTGGGACACATGAATGAGTTTAAGTTCTTAATTCATCTAATTCGTATCCTGAATCAGTTGAAATTTGTATGAAAATTT
This sequence comes from Helianthus tuberosus, assembly GCA_030545235.1. NCBI lineage: Eukaryota > Viridiplantae > Streptophyta > Magnoliopsida > Asterales > Asteraceae > Helianthus > Helianthus tuberosus. The sequence continues at coordinate 101,036,513 of CM060396.1, read as the reverse complement.
AAGTGGATCAGTATATCGACAATCTAAGTGAATTGTTTAATTCTTAATGTGTAACTAAGCTCAACGGTACTTGTGACTTGTCAAAAACTGATATGATCCTCTAACACGAACTCAAACAAAAATATTGTCTGTAAATATGTTTGTACATATTTCTTTACTGCTTTATATTTTCAGAAAATACAAAAAGATTTTTGATTCTGCTTTATTTTCGACAACCGATGTCTGAAATGCTGAGTTTCAAAATCTAAGAAGGCTGATTGTGTTTCTAAAAATAAAACAAGTTCATTAATTTGAAACTTGAATTAAAAATCAAAAATAAAAAACAGTTTGTGATATCTCCAAGGTCATTAGTTTGGACTTGGATGATTAACTGTGAGGGATTTTGGATACTTAACACTGCCAAATCTGTAAAGATTGTTAATAGGGGGAGTGATTTAGAAAGTTGAATAGAGCCAGGTTACAATTCCTGGATAGCTGAAATTTGAAATGCTTTTACTTATAAATGTTTGAGAATTGCAGATGTTGTACCAGACTACGATCCCGAAAGCTGAGTCTAAGGGGGAGTCTGAAGACGAGCTCAACGCAAAAGGAAGCGTGGATTCAAGGAGCCATGTAACTATCCTAAAGGAGCTTGTATACGGAAAGCCAGGTGTCGATCCCAAAAGCACGGAAGCTTGACGAAAGGGGGAGCCTGATGAAGAAAAGAGTCTACAGAAAGGAGAAGCTGAAGCTGAAGACAGATCCACGGGGATTCTGTTCGAGCAAGAGGGAGTCTACGTTGATGAAAACGTTTTAAAGCTTCAAGAAGACTCAAAGAGAGAGAGAAAGACTAGACGCTACGAGATTGATAGCGGCAATATCCAAGGGGGAGTCTGTTAGTGCATTTATGTCTATCGCCTTCATCAATCCGAGTAGTAGCGAGAAACAGAAGAAAACGAGTCGTTATGATGTAATATCTAGACAAAAGGCAAGGTGGCAATATTGTAATTAATGAAAAATTTCATTAAAAGCCAAGGCCTATAAATAGGAGCTTTATGTTTAGATTAGAGACTTTTGCTCATTTGGTGATTTGAGAGCTCTAGATCTAGAGAAAGATTCTAGAGAGAGAAAGTGATTCAAGGTGTTGTACTTTATCAAATCTTATATAGAATCACATTTATATTACATCGTATGTGTTAGGTCGCGTTCGTGTACGGATTCCGTACGTTATACGTTCGTTTAGCAATCGTTTCGGAGTCAAAACCGGTCCTACAAGGTTGTTCGATGGATATCATATACGAGCAGTGCTTCAAACAACTTGATCCAGAGGACAAAGCACGTCTAGAACCGGTTGATTTCCCTCTCACCGGATTTTGAAATGAAGCTGTGTTCCCATTAGGGCAAATTGCATTCCCTGTGACTCTATCTGATGGCGAGCATTCGCGCACAGTCACAGTAAATTTCATGGTCATGCCAGCAACATCACGCCACGATGTCTTGCTCGGAAGAAGGTCACAAAGAGAATTCAGCATGATCACTACTATTCCACATGCCGCATGCGGGTTTCCAACAAAAACTGGAGTCGCAATTTTGTACTCAAGCAAAGAGGTCATGTACATTGACGACGAGCCACCAACAAAAGTGGCAAAGCCCTCAGTATCAAATGAGCCGGAGAAATGGGTCCTAAACGAAGAATATCTAGAACAGTCTATCCTATTAGGGCACGTCATTTCACCGACGATACGCATACATTTAAAAGAATTACTAACCAACAACAAAGATATATTCGCCTGGTGTCCAGCAGATATGACTGGAGTTCCACGAGATATAGCGCAACATTGTCTAAACATTCGACCCTCTGCAGAGCCTGTCGCGCAGGGAAGACGTAGCCTCAGCGCTGAGAAAGCAGAAGCTATGTACCAACAAGTAACAGAGTTACATGAAGCCGGAATCTTGCGCGAAGTCCAATACCACACCTGGGTCGCCAACCTAGTGATGGTTCAGAAACACAGCGGAGGATGGCGAATGTGCGTCGACTTCAAAGACTTAAATAAAGCTTGCCCGAAAGATTGCTATGCGCTTCCTGAGATAGACAAAAAAGTTGACTCTCTAGCATCGTTTCGCTGGAAGTGCTTTCTCGACTGTTATAAGGGTTATCACCAGGTCCAAATGAAAGAGGAAGACGAGGACAAGACAACCTTCCGCACGGACAAGGGCATCTTCTGCTACACAAAAATGCCTTTTGGCCTCCGCAACGCTGGAGCTACTTACCAGCGCTTAATGGATACAGTCTTCAGGGAAGACATTGGTAAAACGGTCGAGGTATACATGGATGACCTCGTCATCATGAGCCACGAGGAGGAAATGATGCTCACAAATATTCAACGCACATTTGATTCTTTGCGCAGCGTAAACTTAAAGCTCAACCCAATGAAGTGTTCCTTCGGGATGGAAGAGGGAAAATTTATGGGTTTCATAGTAACAAGAGATGGTTTTAAAGTAAACCCGAAGAAAGTGCAGGCCATCCAGCTGATGCCATCACCTGCAACAATAAAAGAAATGCAAAGACTCACAGGACGTCTAGCAGCCTTGAACAGATTCTTGGCAAATCATGCGGCAAAGTCTTATCCGTTCATTAGCACACTACGGAACTGCGCCAAGAAAACTCACTTCCAGTGGACACCCGAAGCGGAAGCAGCCTTCAAGCAAATGAAGGAATGTTTAATTCAGTTGCCAACACTAACAGCACCGCGAGAAAAAGAACCACTTATCTTATATTTATCTGCTGCGGAAGTAGCGGTAGGCGCAATATTAATGGTGGAGCGAGAAAACATTCAGACTCTAATTTACTATATAAGCAAGATGCTCACTGGCCCAGAGACGTGCTACTCAATGATAGAGAAACTGGTCCTAGCACTGGTACATGCATCACGGCACTTACGTCGATATTTCTCTGGTCATGTCATTACAGTTCTCACTAATTACCAGTTAGGGCAAATCCTATCCAAGCCCGACGTTGCGGGAAGATTGGCTAAGTGGGCCATTGAGCTAGAAGGATATAACATCCTGTACAGACCGCGACCAGCAATCAAGGGGCAAGTTCTAGCGGATTTTGCCACAGAGGTTCCCATCGACAAAGTCCAAGAATGCGAGGCAATCCAGAACCCTGTTCCTATTTTCGACGATAGGGTCTGGACTCTGCACACAGATGGAGCTTCTAACGATGATGGAGCAGGTGCGGGCCTCCGATTGGTCAGCCCAGATGATCACGAACTTACATATGCAATACGCCTGGATTTCTGAAGCACAAACAACAAAGCAGAATACGAATAGTTTCTAGCAGGCCTTCGCTTAGCGCTCAAGATGGGAGCACGAAACCTCGAAGCTAACGTAGATTCAAAATTAGTGGCTGAACAAGTCAATGGGCATTACGATGCAAAGGGTGAAGCTATGGCGTTATACCTGGAACAAGAATGGATGTTAATCAGCCAATTCCAAACGTTCAAAGTCAATCACATAAACAGAAGCGAAAACAAGCACGCGGATGCACTAAGCAAGTTAGCTGCCACCAGCTTCAGACACCTAGCAAAAGAGGTACGCATCGAAGTGTTGTCCAATCCTTCTGTTCCTCTCAAACAAGTAAACGTCATAGAGATCGGCAATCCATCTTGGATGTCCCCGATCATTATGTATCTACAACATGGGAAACTGCCAGAAGGAAAGGCAGAAGCTAGGAAAATCCAAAACAAGGCAATAAACTATGAAATGGCGGAAGGGATTCTGTACCGAAAGTCATTCATGGGACCGCTACTGCGTTGTGTTGACAAAACAGATACGCAATATTTAGTCAGGGAAATCCATGAAGGTTTATGCGGGATACCCGCTGGACCGCGCATGGTAGTGGCGAAAATAATGAATGCGGGCTACTATTGGCCGGGAATGCACGTAGACGCGGTAGAACTACTACGAAAATGCACAGCTTGTCAGTGCCACACGCCGAAGATGCTACGACCAAAGAACCCGCTTGTACTAGTCATGTCCGCCTGGCCCTTCCAGCAATGGGGCATTGATCTTGTTGGCCCATTCCCTGACGCGCCTGGCGCAGTAAAATTTATCATCGTGGTAGTCGACTATTTCACAAAATGGGTCGAAGCCAAGGCACTAGCTTCAACAACAGCAACGGTAATTCGCAAATTTATTTGGGAACATATTATTTCCAGATTCGGATTACCATTGCGCATCATCTCCGACAACGGCACCAACTTTGCCTCAGAAGATCTTCAGAAATGGTTCAAAGAAATGAAGATCGAGCACAACTTTGCCTCTGTGGCGCACTCACAAGCAAACGGACAAGTCGAGAGTGTCAACAAACAGATAGTCAACGACATTAAGGCGCGACTCGGGACAGCTCGTAGAGGATGGGTCGATGAACTCCCCAGCATCTTATGGGCCCATCGTACCATGCCAAAGACCAGCATGGGAGAAACACCATTCAGTCTTGTCTACGGATCTGAGGCGGTAATCCCAGCCGAAATTGGCCTCCCATCACCGCGCATGCTTGCCATGGAGAAGCAAAACAATGAGCAAGAACGAAGACTGGATTTAGACCTTCTCGAAGAAAGGCGCGAGAATGCCGCCATCACAGAGGCAAGGTATAAATCCAAACTTGAAAAATACTACAACGCGCGCGTACGCGTATGTACTTTCGTTCCTGGAGACTTCGTCTTACGCGACAATGAAACTTCTAATGCGGAAAAACCAGGCAAGTTAGCGCCAAAGTGGGAAGGACCATACATCATCAATGAAGTCCTAGGCAAAGGGGCGTACACCCTGAAAAGAATTGATGGGACACTAGTTCCCCGCACCTGGAATGCGCAGCAGCTGCGCAGGTGTTATATATAAGCCAAACCATTCCACAAAGATGAAATTATACAGGCAATATATTTTTCTATTCTACTTTGTATTCTTGGCTCTGCGCCCTATTAATGCAAACGTTATCCCTATACTATTGGTTGTTACAAATTGCATATAATTCTTTTGGTTCACGCGAAAAAAATATGGTGAACATTGTACGCCTCATGAGCAGTCTAAAAAAGCACAACCCCGCGCGTATTTTAGACAAACGTTCACACATGAGCACAACACCATTCTCATTCGCTCTACCAACTCAAAGCAATTAAACATATGCAACATATTGTAATCCAAACATAAACTGGGAAACCACCAAGACATACATGCACAACAGTGCATCAAAAAAATATATATCATCAGTGCAGCAAAGCACTCTAAACAAACCATTTACAAAGAACACATCAGTGTTTCTTCAAAAAAAAAAAGGGGAGGGGGAAGCAGAGTACTTGTTACAAAATAAGAAAACTAGGAAAGTTGATCCAACACCCCATATGGAGTATGGAGAACTTCACTATACTCGGACAAAGGACGGGGGTCAACAATCCAAGGGTTAGCACCCTCCTCACCATTTCGACAACAGCAGCCGGAACAGTAACACGGCGACGTCGTTGGTAGACAATCGACGAACTCCCTCTCCGACCAACCGGAAAGGACCGAGTCACAAGATGTGCCGACAACCGGGTAACTCCACCATTATTGTCATCGGCAAGATGAACGAGTAGACGGTTCTCCAAAGCTTCTCGATGGTTTGCATTCTCAACACTTTCATCTCTAACAGCAGGATCAGTCACCGGATTGGAAAGTAATAGCAAAACGTCAGCAGGATCGAGCTCCTTCAAGACGTTAGAAAGCCTTCTCCATCGAATTTGTCCCCTGTTCTCCATTTTTTCCCAAATCAGGAGAAAAATATCACATCTAATATGAATAAATAGACCAAAGTAGTAATATCGAAATAAGAGATGTGATGATTAAGTGTCAAATCAAGAACCGTCTCAACGGCGCTGCCACTATAAGTATCACGTCTCATTTAAAGCCCCTGACAGGGTCCACACGAATTCCTAGGAGCTACAGTTAAACCAGAAGGTGAAGAGTCAACACAACTTACAAAAATGACATCAGCTCATGATTATACAAACTCTTTGCCCAAAGTCCTAACAGTTCAAGATAAAAGGTACAAATATCTTTTCTCGAAAACTGTTCATCTACCCAAAGTCAGAAATTTTCAAAATCACCATAAGAAGCAAAGTAAATCTTCCCTTAGAAGATTCCCTACTTTCGCGCCAAAAAGCATTCCTCTCGTATAGTCTAGTGCTCCACTTATTTGCATAAAGAGCAACACTAGACTGGGGGGACTTGAAGGGGTAAGGTTGTTGGACCGTTCTACGACCTTTAAATGTCAGTTAAGGCAGTTCATCTTTGTGTATGAAGGCGGAATCAACATAAACAAAGTCATAACAACTATTATCCTTTTAATCCTTCTTTTCTGATTGATATTTGTGCTTTTACAACATATTCTGATACAAAACCGGCAGCACTTCGTGTCTCATACAATGACCATCTCTCCCCAAAAGAACAACACAACAACCTATATATACTATGATGATTTCGCTTGAAACAGTTTCAAGCCAAATCATGATTTGGCTTGAACCTGTTCAAGCTAAATCTCTGATGTTGATTTCGCTTGAACCAGTTCAAGCTAAATCTGATTTAGCTTGAAACACACAAGAATACTTTCAAGCGAAATTACAAGATAAACATGTAAAAACCCTAATTAAGACCCTGTTGTGTGTACATTCAACTTATCTAGACACAAGACTTGATTATGACGTAATCAGCAGACATTTAGTGCACCAACAGACTCCCCCTTGGATGTTGATGAAGTCTTTGGCTTCAAGTCTTTGTCTTTATCATTCTTCAAACATTGTAAAAACTTTCCTCAATCTTTATCTTCAATCTTCAAACTTTAAACTTCAATCTTCCCTTTGACTGTTGATCCAGACTCTCCCTTTCACAGACTCCCCCTCTCGATATGCTAGAATCTGAGATATCTGGTTCAAGCTTTGACAATTATCTTCCGTTGGGAATAATGAAGTCCAAACCTATTACTCAACCAATAAACATTACAATTCTATCTTTTCAACAATAAATCACAAACTCAATCAGTTTTAATAATCCACTCAAGTATTCAGGTCCAAGTTAATTATCCTAATCACTTGATTAATCTACCAAGTCCAAATTAATGACCTTGGTTGATCTTTTGACGAAACAATACTGATTTTAAAACAACAATTTTAAACATTTTCTGAAAATAACAAGTATCAAGTTAATGAACTTGTTTTTGACTTTTCAAACAATTCAAACTTTATCAAAGTAAGCTCTCCTCATTCTTCAGTCCAGAATCTCCTGCATCTGCTTCAAACATCTGAGAATCCAACAATCAACTCTCCACTTTGGTTTGTCTAAAATAAAGCAGAAATAAAATCTTTTTGTATTTTATCAAAATGTTCTAAACTAAGAAATGAAATACAGAAAACTTAAATTGCAGAAAGTAAACAAAGTAAACTATTTACAAACATATTTTTGGCGAGCATGTCAGGGAATCATATCAGCTTTTCAGACAAATCACAAGTACCATTAAGCTTTATTTCATACTCAGACTTAAACAATTCACATCGATTGTCGATATACTGATCCATCTTAAATTCTCACACAAATTTCAATTTACTCAGGATACGAATTAGATGAATTAAGAACTTAGATCATTTATGTGTCCCACCTCTTGAATATACTCCCGTATCCAGAATCCCAATAATCAGTCTTACAGGTGAGTATACTACAATGATATCTGTATATAAATTAGGTATGCGAGGGCCGAGGGATCTCAGGTCGATACTTCCGTATACGCAGAGAGATATCAGCTTCGACTTAACGGTATGTCCCCTTTAGAGGATCTTTTTGCTTACAACAGCAGCGACTATCAATTTTATTGTTTCATCGTCATGCTGAGGGTTTAATGCTGTGTTTCAAGCATTGCAGCAAGCATTATCCAGGGACTAGGTCAGAACCACCATTCAGCAGAAGTCCCGGAATAATACCCCAGACATCATTGAGTATAAAGACCTAGTATATCAGATTACGAGACCTTTCAAACGAGATTTCAGGGGTTACCTATATATCCAAGTAGTGTTCCCCACGAAATTCACAAGTTTGAATTTTAGGTTTATATCCCGAATAAATCTACTAAATGTGCGAAAACCTATCGACACATCATCAGTGAGACTGTTTAACTCATTTATACTTTACAAATCTTTAGCATACTGTAATCATCTAGCCAATGTACTATCATTTTCCCTATATACACAAGCTCTTTTTCTGATTTTATCATGTTTTTGTATTTTTGCATTTTTTACTGTTTTTGTATTTTCCGAAAATATAACTATGTACAAACATCTACTCCCCCTAAATACCAAAACAAGTAAAAATTCGACAAACCATTGCAGATTGTTTCTCGTCTTCATCCGCAATAGTACTTTCATCAACGCCCACAATTCCATCCGACACCGAAAGAAGCTTCATACCATTCAGTTTTAACAAATATTTAAACCGATTTTTATCAAAAGCTTTGGTATGTAAATCAGCTTTCTGTTCGTCAGTGTGGATTTTCTCAATTCGTATCAACTTTTTCTCAAAGCAATCACGAATAAAGTGATGACGAATTTCTATGTGTTTAGTTTTAGCGTGATGTACTGGATTCTTTGTTATATTTATAGCGGCCTCATTATCAACAAAAAGAGGTGTGTTAAGAAACTGCAAACCGTAGTCGCGCATCTGTTGCTGTATCCACAAGATCTGAGAGCAGCAACTGCTAGCAGAAACATACTCCGCTTCACATGTAGATAACGCCACAGACGTTTGTTTCTTACACTGCCAGGTAACCAATCTAGGACCAAAGAACTGGCATCCTGCAGTTGTTGATTTTGAATTGACTTTGCAGCATCCGAAATCCGAATCGGAATACCCTTCGAGCGTAAAGTCGCCTTTCCTAGGATACCATAACCCCAATGAAGGAGTTCCTTTCAGGTAGCGCAATATCCTCTTCACAATGATCATATGCGATGCTCTCGGGTTAGACTGAAATCTTGCTGCGAGGCACGTTGGGTACATTATATCAGGACGTGAAGCAGTTAGGTACATTAAAGAACCTATCATGGAACGATAAAACGTTTCATCAGCCCTGTCTCCGGTGAGATCTGGGTGAATCCCATGATTTGTTGCAAGTGGGGTAGTAGCTGGAGTAGAACTTGACATCCCAAATTTCTCTAGAATATCATGAACATACTTTGACTGATGAATAAAAATTCCCTCAGGAAGTTGTTCAACTTGTAAACCCAGAAAGAATTTCATCTCCCCCATTGATGACATTTCAAACTTTTGCTTCATCACTAAATCAAAATCTTTGCATAGATTTTCATTTGTCGACCCAAAGATTATATCGTCCACATAAATCTGAACTATCAGAAGATGACCAGCGACCTCTTTAGTGAAGAGAGTGGCATCCACTTTTCCACGAATGAACTTGTTAGCTAGTAGGTGTTGAGACAAAGTCTCGTACCAAGCTCTCGGGACCTGGTGTAAACCATACAGCGCTTTGTCCAATAAGTAGACCTTGTTTTTGTGGATTGGATCGGTGAAGCCCGGTGGCTGACCGACATAAACCTCCTCTTTAACCTTCCCATAAAGAAACGCCGATTTAACATCCAACTGATAAACTTTGAAGTTCTTCCAAGACGCAAATGCTAGGAAAATTCTGATTGCCTCTAGTCGTGCTACAGGAGCATAGACTTCGGTAAAATCAATCCCCTCCTGTTGACTAATCCCTGAACAACGAGTCGAGCTTTTTTCCTTACAACAACTCCTCTATCGTCCCTCTTACATTTGAACACCCACTTGGTGTTAATCTTTCTCTGACCATCCGGCAAATCAACTAACTTCCACACTCCCAATTTCTTGAATTGACTAAGTTCCTCCTGCATTGCATTGACCCAAGAGTCTTCAGTAAGCGCCTCTTTGTAAGTTCTTGGCTCAACCTGCGAGATAAAACAACTCAATGAGAATTCAGTTTGCAAAGGAGCAACTTTTGTATAAAAACATGTAAGCCCTTTATCAATCTGATTTCGAGTGCGAACGCCTGTCTGCAATTCTCCTATGATCAACTCCTCTGGATGATATGAAAAAGTTCGCGGCATCACTTCGCTTGGAACATCTACATTTCCCTCCAGATTAGTAACATTCTGCTCTGCATCTTGTTCACCAACTTGGTTTGTTTGACTTGAAATCTGAATTTGCTCCCCCTCAGAATCTGAATCACCATGGTCAAATACTGGTATGTTTTCAGCTTCTAGATTATCATTCTGAACCGACTGATTATCCTGAGCAACTTCATTCTGTTGGACATCATCATGTTCACCAGCATTACTTGGACCTGCTTCATCGTCATTTGAAGTTTCCCGTGGTCTTCTCGAATACTCAGCTGGGAACCTTAACTGTGACTCATATTCACGCAAAATATCCAACTCATCAAAGAAATCTTCTTCTTCCTCTGATTCTTCTCTCATGTCAAACGAATCCCAAAGTTTGTCATAATGATAACGCCATGAATCACCAGGATTCTGCGGCGGCATAGTATAACCTTGACATTCAACATTTGCAGCTTCAATAATCCGCTTCTCACTTGGAACTAAGACACGTCGCAACGGATTTGCATAACCAACAAATATACCCTCAATGCTCTTCGGACCAAACTTTCCATGAGGCTCTATAACCGTACAGGGTGACCCAAACGGTTCTAGATACTTTAAATTCGGTTTGCGATTATTGATTAGCTCAAAGCATGTTTTGTTGAACTTCTTGACAGTGAGAACCCTGTTGAGCGTATAGCATGCGGCAGAAACAGCTTCAGCCCAAAAATTAATCGGTAACTTTGAATCTGCGAGCATAGTTCTAGCCGTCTCGATTAGCGTCCGGTTTTTGCGTTCTGCGACTCCATTCTGCTGCGGAGTATACGGAGCACTAAACTCATGCAAAATACCTCTTTCATCACAAAATTCTTCCATCTTGCTGTTCTTGAATTCAGTACCATTATCACTTCGAATTCTCTTGATACGCCTTTGGTACAGATTCTCAATCTTCTTGAACAGCCCCATCAAACTGTCAAATGTTTCATCTTTCGTCTTCAAGAAAGAAACCCACGAAAATCTGGAATAATCATCAGTAACGACCAAACAATAGTAATCTCCTGTAATACTTTTGACATTCACCGGACCAAACAAATCCATGTGAAGTCTTTCCAGAGGTCTCGAAACTGAATTGACTTGCTTTGTAGGGTGTGACTTTTTCTTCTGCTTGCCTTTGATGCAGCTAATACACTCCCCTTCCAGATGAAAACCTTTGATATTAACTCCCAATACCAAATCATTGTGCACCAAGTGATTCATTTTTCTAAGATGTATATGCCCCATCTTTCGGTGCCACAATCTTGATTCTTTCTCAGTTGCTCTAGACACAAAACAATGTGCTTGACCAGTAGTTGTAGTTGCTACACTCATATCTAACACATATAAATCATTCACTCTAGGTGCCCTCATGATAATCCATTCTTCAGGAACAACAAAAGCAGGTTTCAAAATCAAACATTCTTTATCAGTGAAGTGAGTAGTATACATGTTGTCACAAATCTGCGAGATACTAAGCAGATTGTTCTCCAGCTCAGTGATGTAGTTAACTCTCTCAAACGTCACAATCCCATTGGATAACGTTCCTTCACCAACAATTCTACCACCTTCATGACCTGCAAATCCCACATAACCACCATTGATATTCTTCACATCATACAGCAATGCAGTTTTTCCTGTCATATGTCGAGATGCGCCACTATCCATGATCCATCTTGAAATGGCTCTTGGAAGATCTTGCACATACCACAAGTTGATTTTAAAACATTTCAATAAAAATGCCGATTCATGCTTCGCGAACAAGGAAGCTCCGACAATTCAAACTGCTTATTCGAACATGGTGTCCACCCAGGCCTTATCAGCCTTAGGTGTAACCTTGACTCTCGCAATTTGAATTTTGAAATTTTCAGCCTTCAAAGGTGGAAAATTTGCATCATAATCAACCGAAATTGATTCTTCAGCCTTTTTCACTTCAGAAGTTGAAATTTTCATTTCAGTTTTTGGTTTCCAAACTTGTTGAGATAAAGCAACCTGTTTATAAAACTTGTCATTTTTAGTTATCACTTTCTTTACAGGTTCATTTTTCACTTTGATGTTGTTATTTTTCACACTCTTTTTCTCAACAAAGATTGGTGCTTTACCCTTCACATCAACTTTCTTCTTTTGTCTGTCAACAACTTCAGTCTTAGGCTTGGAGTTGGTGCAATTTCTTGCAACGTGACCAACTTTGTTACATCTAAAACATGTACGAGTATCAACAACTCGACTTGTACCTTCAGACTGAGGTTGTGAGACCCTCTTCTCAAAGAACTCTTTATTTGATTTTGAAAAAAATTTATTCTTTTCATCAGTGTTCACAAACACCTTCTTTTCAGCAAATCTTTTGTTTTGAAAACTCTTCTTCTGATATTATAAAAACGTGGTGGAACAACAGGCCTTTTGTAATAAGCTTTATCTTTCTCAAAATTCATTTGCCTTTTTGTTTGACACAAACTGTTCACTTCTGACAACTCAACTTCAACTAGCTTGAAAACATTTGTCAACTTTTTCACATTAACATTCTCAATGGGAAACTCAGAATCCGAATACAACTTATCAGATCCAGCCGTCTTGTACATCACAAGACCCGGTTCATCATTTAATTTGTTTTTGGATTTTGATTTCTGAATGTATTTGTCCAAGAAACATCCATCATCTTCAGCTGAATCACTATTCAAAACACTTTCAGCTGTACTTTTAACAATCTCTGTCTGAACACTATCATCAGATGATGTAGAAAAAGTAACATCAATGTTCTCCGGAAGTTTAACTTCACTCGCTTCCTCAATTTCAACCAACCCAGACTGCTTTTTAGTGTAATTATCAAGAACAGGTGGTGGAACTCGATGAAACCCCACCCCAGTTCCATCACAATACACATCTTCGCCCGCTTTGTCTTTCCCGATGGGTTTGGGAATAATATGTTGCAACACAAAGCTTGCGGAGCTGTAACTGTTAAGCTTCAACTGGATTCGCTCATTTTCGATTACAACCTCTTGAACTTTAAGTTTCAATTTAGCGATTTCATCCAGTTGTTGGTTGATTGATTCTTCTTTTACTCTAAGCACTGCTCTTAAATGTTCATTTTCTTTAAAAGTTTTACCATTTCGATCATCACAATCTTTCATTGTGCTTTTGAGTTTTTCAATTTTTTCAGAAATCTGACGGTTTTCAAGAATCAACTTTTCATTTTCTTGTTTAATTTTGTCGTGATCAATTTTATCATTTTCAATTTGTTTAGTTAATTCTCTTATCCGTTCAGTTGAAGCTTTAACTGTTTTGTCACGATCAAGAATCTGATTCTCAACGCTTCTGACCTTTGCTGTCAGATCATCAACTTTCTTCCCGTTGAGATACGTGACTGTGCTACAAAATTTGCACTCTTTGTTGCAATTTTTGCAATCAGCATTTCCATCGATTTTCTTACCTGACACATTTGTTGACACATCTGAACTGACCTGGCTTTTTGACTCAGACACGGAGTTAGAGTCTACCTCAAGTGCCTTAGCAGCTAGCACTTTGTCAGCCATTCTTCCAAGATTTTCAGCAGTCAACTCCTGCGTTGTGTCAATAACTCCAGTATCAATCTTCTTTGCTTTCTCGATCTCTTCTTTCTCTTTTCTCTCTTTCTCTTTCTCTTCTTCTTTCATTTTCTCGGTTGGAGTTCCCCACCATTTGTGTTGCCAATACTCATCATCTTCTTTGTATTGCTGAATTATGGCTTCAATATCAAGTGTACTATCATCAATTGCAATATTTCCATACTCATCAAGATAGCACTCTCTATCTGGATCCCATCTATTGGCTCTCCTTGCTTCCAGAAAGATACGAGATATTCTAATGATTTTATTTTCAGCTATCATTTTTCTGTATCTATACTTTTTCTCTTCAGTTCGATCGTCTTTCCACGGAATAGGATCGTCATTTTTCGCCATGAATGCGTAACCAACCGCATCTTCTTCTGGTAGAACCTCTTGACTCCAATCATAACCCTCATCATCGTAAATCACCGCAAGAGCTCTAGATTTCTCTCTGTTGTCTTCAACCTGCTTCAATCTAGGCGGCTCGGATTTATTCTGATGATAGATTGCCTTCTTGTAGTAATCATCTCTGAAAGGATTCTCCGACTCATCAGCATAAGCGTTTCGGCATTCTCGTTTGAAGTGACCCTTCTGCTTACACTTGAAACAAGTCACCTTCGATTTATCGAACCCCAACTTAGTAGATGCACCACCAATTGTTTTTCTGCCGGTAATTTCCATGAATCTTTGTGCACGACGAACAGCACTTGCCATAGCCCAACGAATATCAATCAGTTCCATTTCCTCCGGATCAATCTGATCGTAATCTTCTTTCGTCAGATTGGTATTGCCTATCTTCCCAGCTACTAACCCTTCATACGATTCCAACACTGATGCTAGGAAGATCATCTGCTGCTTGGCCGATTCCTCATCAAAATTCTGAGCATTCTTCAAATCTATCGCGATGTTACATTGAAAACGATTCTTTGCATCTGGATGATTTCTAGTAGATGAAAATCCACTGTGATAACCACTGTGACTTCCACTGCTTTGACTGCTTTGACTTTCTTTGCCAGCTGTCGACACATTTTCAGCAGAAAACGCAGTTTTTGGAGAAGTTGCTTTTGGCATCTTGCTCTTTGGATAATACAAATCCAAATTCTGCTGGTAAGATGAGTGATTGACTTTGTACGTCTTCTTCAACTCCAACTCGTGACTCTCGAGTTTCTCAATCAGCAAATCTAATGACAACTTTTCTGGTTCTTTGATGGTATTCTTCAGCATCAGCGCATAATATCTCCAATCCATTTCATCAGGCAACGAATCGAACAATTTGTCGATAAGATCTTCTTCAGAAATTTTGATATCATGTCTTACTAATTCCAGCTTCAGATGACCAAACCTTTCTATCATTTTACAAACTGACTCGTTCTTTAAACATCCAAACAGATCAAATTCTTTTCTAAGAAGTTTCTTTTTGTTTTTCACGATTTCAGTACTACCTAAACATTTCTTTTCTAAGTTTTCCCAAAGATCTTTTGCATTTGAACAATCGATCAATGAGATTATGTCTTCCCGGACGGACTGAAATAACAACGCCACACACTTTTGTTCAGCTACAAACGATTCAATCTCCTCGGCTGCTCTTAAAGTTTCACCATATTTCTTTCCATGTTCATAACCGTTTTTCAAACTCTTCCAGCTGGGAAATGCGAATGCCATCAACCAGTCTTCAAACTTTCTTGACCACCGACTGTATTCCTCAATAGCCATTAGCTATGGAGGTTTATTGAACGTTCCGAAGGCACTTTCCGATTCCCAAGCTTCCTTTTTCTTCTCTTTTGGCGGGTTATCATTCACATTGCTTGACGAAGTATCATTGTTTCCGGAATCTCCAGCGAACGCGTACATGTCGCTAAACGGGTTCATGAAAAGATCATCCATCGTGAATGTTCCTGCAATATCAGTAAACACTTAGAAAAATTTTAAGTTTTGAAAATTCAGCAAGTTCAAGCGAAATCCTTGAAGTATAAACAACTTCAAGCGAAATCAGCACTATATAACTGTTCAAGCGAAATCTGATCCAAGCTATGTTTCAAGCGAAATCCAGCAATACAATTTCGCTTTAAACAGTCTCAAGCGAAATCTAAAACCAGCTTTGATTCAAGCGAAATCTACTAACAATTCTGATTCAAGCGAAAACCACAAGATCAGTTTCGCTTCAACTGATTTCAAGCGAAATCCGAAATAACAAGTCTAACAGTTTCAAGCGAAATCCAGATGATCAATTTCGCTTGAACTATTCAAGCGAAATCCTATGTTTTTCAAGCGAAATCTTATCTTATCCTTCGAACTAACTCAAGCGAAATCCTGTTTTAGGTCATTTTTAACAAGTTTTAATATGAATTTTAGTCCGAATCTTTGTAGGCTTTGTTAAAACTGAGTTTTACACGATATACTCGAAAATCAGACCATTTCGACTGTTGGAACTCGTTCAGATCAGAAAAATATAAAAAGAAATGAGTAGAAAGAAGAGAATCCGCTGCTATGGTATGAACTCCTCGTCCTGAGCTCTGATACCACTTGTTGGACCGTTCTACGACCTTTAAATGTCAGTTAAGGCAGTTCATCTTTGTGTATGAAGGCGGAATCAACATAAACAAAGTCATAACAGCTATTATCCTTTTAATCCTTCTTTTCTGATTGATATTTGTGCTTTTACAACATATTCTGATACAAAACCGGCAGCACTTCGTGTCTCATACAATGACCATCTCTCCCCAAAAGAACAACACAACAACCTATATATACTATGATGATTTCGCTTGAAACAGTTTCAAGCTAAATCATGATTTGGCTTGAACCTGTTCAAGCTAAATCTCTGATGTTGATTTCGCTTGAACCAGTTCAAGCTAAATCTGATTTAGCTTGAAACACACAAGAATACTTTCAAGCGAAATTACAAGATAAACATGTAAAAACCCTAATTAAGACCCTGTTGTGTGTACATTCAACTTATCTAGACACAAGACTTGATTATGACGTAATCAGCAGACATTTAGTGCACCAACAAAGGTCCCAAAAACCTCATATCAAGTACTCAGGACCATACCACAACGTCACCTCTTAGCCTTCTTTTGACCTTGCGCGACCGCGCACTGGTCTCACAAAGAGAGCTTAAGAGAAAGATAGCAGGCAACACCTGCGCGCCAAAAGGAAGTTGATAAACCCTTGCGCTTTTCTCCATAACAAACAAAGGATACGAATCCTAGTTTAAATACCCCCGCTTAAATATTCCCAGACTTGAATATTATTTACTCAACCGGTGCCACACGATAAGGAATCACACTAGATTATAGCAGCAACCTTCCAGAGAAACTCGATCATGCACCACCAGACGGTTATAACCGTCTGGACACATGTTATCATCTCAGGCCTCCCTGAAATCACGATGATGGCACGAAATTGGAGATAAACCTCCACTAACTTACTTTCCACGTGGCAGCACCCTAGCTGTCGATCGAGATCACGATCCGTGTGATCTCACCATCTGCTCAAGAAAATTAACGGGAGGAAAATAGCCGTTCACGGTGTTAGCATCTTCCGCTAATATTTCAACAACAAGTTTTCCCGCCCAAACTCTCGGTTATAAATAAGAGAATAATTCAGGTATGAACCTCAAGTTACACACACTTCGTCAATACTTCTTCTTCTTCATAAACACATACTTATTCTCACGCCGGAGTCGGGTCAAGGAGAGAACTCCTCTTCTCCCCTTGACGAGGCTAAAGGTGTTTTGTTTTGCAGAGTTTACCGGAGAAGAAGATCAGTCGCATCGAATCAGACGAGAGAGAACAACCCCCTATATGCAGATCCAAGCCCCCTAGATAATTTGATTCTGGTCATTTATGTAGTGTTTCTTCAGGTGTATAGCATGTCGTAGGGTATATTGTAAACATGTGCATGAAAACCATACGGTGAAATATTTGTGACAACATGTACACATGCTAGTTGCTAGATACGTGTAGGAATTCATAAATTGAACTAATTGAAACAGTAAACATATCAGGACAAAGTTGACATTCCTGATTACCTTTCAAGTTTAATGTCGAGCAAACTAAGGTGAGTTCACAACTTTTTCTAAAATCATGCGTCCCTAGTTTGGGACAACACTTTTTACGATAGCCTTGGTTAGGGCTACGCGCACGTTCCTTGTGTGGACCACTGAAACATGCTATCCACTGGAGGTGGATAATACACTTAGACTAAACGAAAAACTCTATCATGAAAGTCCCTTTATTTTATCGATTAAATTGCCGGGTGGGCATACGCGGTGTATTAGTTGATAGCGCTATTAGGTTTGATAAACCTCACACCGAGCTGGAGGCCGGGCGTGAACTTCTAACCTTCACTGTTGCTTTAATATTGATATACATTATTGAAGGCACAAACGAAACCTCAACATTCGGTACACATTTTAGTCATATGATGAGGGTTAGCTACCCGAGTCATACTTAATTCAAAACGTTGTGAACTTTACTTTTACTAAACTCAAATTTTGTGAATTCGCCAACTTTATTGTTGACACGTAGTTACATGCTTTGTAGGTCAGTAGGTACAACTATGGACGGACGTTGCAATCGGCTGAAGTGTGTGGTTCGCTAAAAAATTATGCTTTTACACATTTATTTAACTTGTGGTTTTAGTTTCTGTTGGTTTTTATCTTTATTTTCCGCTACATTGTAAACTGCCTTTTGAACAAATTAAAACCTTATCGCTAATCATGTTGATAGTGATGTTTTTATTATTTTAATTGTTTGGTTCAACATGATTAGTGGCTAGATCCTGGTCAGTCACACGCCTCCCGGTAAAAATCTGTATGTGGAAATTGAGGGTGTGACATTAGTACTTGTATAAATAGATCACACCTGTTAGTGATCGATTCATCACTTCACACACACATTCTCTTTTGTACGAATAACTCTAGTGAGTGATCGACTGAGGGGAGTTTTTAAAATCATCACTATAAAACTTTTGACGATATGAATCATTAGAATACAATTTATGATAATATCTCTCTATTTGTGAATTCTATTGTGATACTCAATATTAGGTCGCAAATATCAAACTCAGATCCTAACAATTGGTATCAGAGCTTGGTCACGTTTAAACTTGATTTCACAACCGGTTTAACACAAAAAGATCAGCTCATTAAAGATCCATTGACTATTTGTAGCTCAGAGTAGAAAAGTGTAAGAACTCAATAGTATCTTACACAATACTCTGTTCCTCTTCTAAAAAGTTCAAAAGACAATGACTCTCAAAAACGATGATTCCCTTATCTCCGGTTATGATAGAAAACCATTGATGCTTCACAAATCAAATTATCATATCTGGCAACGTCAAATGGTACACTATCTTGCTCAACAAAACACAAGATATTTGTGAGGATCATTTTCCAAAAACATATGGCTCAGGTAATATCTGTAACCTAGTTAAGATGTGCGGAATCCATTTTGATTAGGCGACAATACAAGATTACTTAATTTTTTAATGTTTTCATTGATTGTTTAATGTTTACAACCAGAAAACAATCTAATAGGGCTTCGCCGTCAGTTGCAAAATTCAGTGATAGGTTTTAGAGAGGTTAGAATTTGCAAAAATGAGGGGGAATAAAAATTTCATAGAATATATTGAAATTACGGCATTTTTGAAATTCGTGACATGCAACAGTATTCGGGTGGTTCTGACTTCAGATTATTCGTAGATGCATAGGATCTGGTTTCGTTAGTTCATGATCATAGGAAGTTCAGATTCTTCAGATTGTGACCAGATTGATGTCTTTGGGTTTGAGTCTCGGGTCTTCGTGAAGCCGGTTAACAAGATTAGCGTCAGGAGATGCAACAGTATTGTCGATACTTAAAAGACATCACAACTTTGGGATAGTCTAAAGTGTCAGAATGGTTAATCTTCGAGTAGAGGAATTGTTTTTCGGACTAAACACCAGGGAATGATGATGTTTGTTGATTAAGTTGCTGCCGGAACTAACGGAGAAGACTGTACATCTGTTTTCGTGACTGAAGAGGAAGAACGTGAATCTGATCATGGAAGAATGTTTTTAAGATCTGAATGTGTTACCAGATGGTTTGTTATCCGATGAATATTTGCTGATTGTGGAGATTATCGTTTACACCGATCAATCATTCAGGAGTGTGCTTAAAGATGATTATGGAAAATGGGATTTCAGATTTTCGTGGGTATTCATAGACTTGATGTTTACCGGTGTGGTGATTCAAAGTTTCGATCAATTGCCAGTTGGGTTTTTGAATATTAAGAGATTGAGCTGAAGTGGTGAATAAAAAACCGAACACGGAGGTGGTTAATGTCGAACCAGAGAAGCTGCATTGATTAGTTTCAAGTTAGTGATTATTTATGAAGATTGTGGTATAGCAAATCAGAGGAGGTTGGGAACCATGCAAACAAAGACCTGAAGATTCATTTAAGGGGGGATTTGTGCATAATGAAGATAATGTAAGCCCGAATCATCAATCAAGGGGGAATCAATTGAAGATATCATGATGCCTGATTGAAGTTGCAAATATTCAAACACGACTCTCATTTTCAAAGATCAAGATTCGTGATGTCTGCAAAATGCAACATATAAATTGCATCAAATGTGGCATAAAACTAACCCTTTTTAGTACTAATTTTGGAAAAGGCACGTTTCTTTCTTCCTTTTGAATTTACAGGGCCAAACGAGCTTAAAAGAACAAAAGGAGCAAATAAGCAGCCAAAACCAACATAAATACAAAAAGAAGGAATAAACTGACATGCCCGACGCCTCGGCAGCATCTCTTAAAGCACAAACAAGGCAACAGTGTCTAACCACGGGGCCATGCCCAGTTGGGCATGGGGGGTGGTCAGGAGCCTTCACAACAAGACAAACCTGTAAAAGCTTCTACGCCCACCACGGGGGCGTGCCCAGCTCAACACGGGGCATGGCAAATGCTAAGATACACATAATCTTGATAGTATAGAAAAGAGTTGACCACGGGGCCGTGCCCAAGAGATACGGGGTCGTGTGGGGCCCTCTGCTGACACATGCAATTTATGAAGGAAGAGAAAAGGATGGCCACGAGCCGTGTTGGCTGGACACGGGTCCATGGCCAGAGCTCTGTTATGGCTATAAAAGGGGGTGGTTAGTTCACTTGAAAGGCATCCCTTGGAAAACCACTACTCTCCCACTTTGCCACCACTCCACCACCACTACAACACCAACACCCACCACCATCATCCATCATCCATCTTTAGAGTGTGTAGTAGTTTCTGTAACAACTCTCATCAAAATTACTATTTCTTATTTTATTTTACCCAATAGGAAACCCTAATTGAGACCCCCAAGTAATCCTACATAACCCCTAAAATTTTCAGAACAATCGAAATCAGGATCAGGGCCCCTAAAACTCAGGGGGCTATTTCCTAGTTGATATTATCTAAACAGTTTACGATAGAATTCGAAATTTAACAAACCGTCGACTCACCTAAGCTACCAAGACACGGGGCTACCCTATGCTAGGGGGGTACCCCTCGCGCCACGCGCCAGCCCCTCGCACCACGCGAGGGAGCTGTTTTTCCAGTATATATAGGGGGGTGTGGCACTTGAAGTTTGGCGTTGGTTCAACGTTAAAATTCAATTTGTACACTGAGATATCGTCTGA
Organism: Helianthus tuberosus; assembly: GCA_030545235.1. Classification (NCBI taxonomy): domain Eukaryota; kingdom Viridiplantae; phylum Streptophyta; class Magnoliopsida; order Asterales; family Asteraceae; genus Helianthus; species Helianthus tuberosus. The sequence continues at coordinate 101,015,114 of CM060396.1, read as the reverse complement.
TTACTCCAAAAACACACACAATCACGAAATTCTGCCGCGATAACAGGGTAATAACTCGATCACTGCAACGATTTAATGTCCGATCGATAAAAACCAATCCGATGGATGTTTAAGTGCTGCCCAAACTCGGGCTATGCTTTGTTATTCGTCATGAATTCGATGGATGTTTAAGTATCGCACTTTGTCATTCATTGTGAAGGGTTTGAATCTCGTGAGTTGTCGTAAAAGTTGTATTAAGTTACTGACCTAGTTTTCGTGTGCATTGTTATTTGAATTAGGTTAACCAGGCTAAAATCAGTAGGCTAAACGCTGCCCGTCTAAATCTGCAATGTGAGTCATTCTCTTTTTATCAAATTGATTTCTTAAAAACTCTACTTGTTTTCAAAGTTATAATTACATGGATTAAGTCTTTGTAATCTTCAATTACTGCCGGTATGTGGGGTTTTGTATACATTACTTTAATCCCGTCACCATTGGACAACGGGTTAGCCAATGGGTGATCTGACCATAGTCACAGATACAGTCGAGTGACAAATACCGATTTGGGGTAATTGGTTGATAAAAACAATGTAATCACCCTTAATACTGTATATTATAACAATGTGTCGTTTTGTGCAAATGAGTGACTCGCCAGTATTTCCCTGCTGATAAAACCTTTTTAAAACATGTTTCAGGTGATCTGCTGTGACCCAGGAAAAAGTGCCGTGTAGCACTACACGCTTGAAGAAGTGGCTCGATTAAATAAAGCAACATGTTTTTGTAAAATAGGGGTTTCCCAGTGAAATCACCTTATTGAAAATTACGGGGTTTGTTCCGGATTATGAAATAAAATAATCGGGCATTTTCAAGTCTTAAACGATCCTGTTAATACTTCCGCTGCCAAATTAAATAAATACCACGGGGTTTCTGTCCCGCGGCTTCTGGACCGGGTCAAACTGGGCCGAGGGCCGTGACAGAAAAAGTTGGTATCAGAGCCACTGATTTAAGCCTATTAAGTATTTAGAAATACTTAATTTTTTTTTCTGATTGCTATTCGGTGATTATGTGTTTGTTATGTTATTTGACTATTTGTTAGTTTACAGTATGGGTAAGCAAAGAATTTCGGACATCTATCGTCAGTTAGATAGTTCACCAAAAGATAAGGGAACCTCATTTCAATCAAATTCCTCAAGATACTCAGCAAATACTGAGGAAGGAATATTTATTCGTAAGGCGAAGTTTGAGAAACCCCTTACCACTAAGAAAAGAAGTTGGATTATTAGAAAAAGTCAAGAGAAAATAAAGAAGTCACAACCAAAAAGGGGTGATGATTAATAAGGAAACTCAGGAAACAGGCACTAACCCACCATGGGAAGATGAATTAGATGAACAATGGGCAAATCTCTATATGTTAGCCACTACAGCAGTAAATGTTAACTTTTAATTAAGTTAAACCGCAAAAACCCGGACCAACCAATAAAATTAGATCTCAGCCAGAAAAGTTTATAAATTATCTTATCTCTCAACACCCTGACACAGTACTAGCACCCATATCACCTATGAGCCAGAAACTTTAAAGGAACTTTGCCCATTAGATAAACAACTTAGTAAGAAGAGATAGAATAAACCTTATATAAAAGCATGCTGAGCATAATATTCCTAGATAGACTAAAATAAAGTATGAATGCACAACCCCTAGTATATTTTAAATTTCGGTTGTAATTTGTAATATATATATCTATATATATAAGTTGCAATGTTCGCTATTTTTTTAACTGTTTACCTAAGTGTTTGTACTAAATATTAGTCTGTGATAATTAATACCTAATAGATATTCAGATGGAACACGCCGGTAATGAACCAGTTAACGAAGTTAACCAATCTGAACAAAACCATGAAGATCAGTTTCTTAATAGACAGGATATAGAAAATATCGTTGCCCAAGGAATAGCTAATGCTATTCCAGCAATCCTTCCTGCTGCACGAAATCCTGTTGAACCTCAACAAATTATTCCTAGCAAACGTACTCATGAAGACAACTTCAGTAATAGCGTAAATGGAGGCGGTAACATTAATAATAATGATAATGATGCACTACAAGCCCCAATTCTCAAAAGAATAAAAGCTGCAACGCCTGGTTGCACTTACAAGGAGTTTCTTGCCTGTAAACCTGTTGAATTCGCAGGCAATGAAGGGGCGACTGCGGCACTGCGTTGGTTGGAGAAAACCGAGGCAGTAATCAAAATAAGTAAATGTGCCACGGAGGATAAAGTCATGTACGCTTCTCACCTTTTCAAGGAAGAAGCATTAGAATGGTGGAACACGGTGTTACAAGCTAAGGGAAGTGACATGGCCTATGCCATGAGTTGGCAGGAGTTTAAGCATCTGGTGGAAAGAAAATTCTGCCCGGAATATGAGAAAGAACAAATGGTGAACAAATTCCTGAGCCACTGAATGGTGGATATTGATTGTCGAGGGTATACTTCGAAGTTTTTTGAATATGCTCGAATTGTGCTTACTCTGGCCTCGCCAGAACCGGTACTTATTTCTCGCTACATTTGGGGTTTAATTAGTGAGATCCGTGACATTGTCAAAGCCACGAGACCCCGCACGATTGATGATGCGGTGGAACTAGCCAATACTTTGACAGACGGACTGGTGCGTACGCGAGAAGAAAATAAAAAAAGGAACTGGCTCAGAAAATTACCCAAGGATTTCGTGTAGGTAATAATAGCAATTCCAAGAAAAGAGGAACTGGGCAATCTTCTACCCCGCCGTTCTGCAGGAACTGCAGAAAGAAACATTTTGGAAAGTGTAATGAAACATGCAACTTCTGCAAAGCTGTAGGACATCGTGAAGAAGATTGCGGAAAGAAAACAAGAGTCTGCTATAACTGTGGAGAAACTGGGCATTTCAGACCAGAATGCCCTAAATTGGTCAAACCAGCAGATAACAAAGCTAAACCTGCTGAAGGAACTACCAAGAAAAATGCAAGAGCCTTCCAGTTGACTACCCAGGAAGCAGAACTGATCCCAAATGTGATAGCTGGTACGTTCCTAGTTCACAACGTTTATGCGAAAGTATTATTTGACTCTGGTGCAAACCAAAGTTTTATAAATACTTCATTCTGCCAAGCTCTTAAGCTACCCTTAACCAACCTTAGACAAATTTTTACGGTAGAGACGGCAGATGGGAATTATGTTAACATAGATAAAGTTTTGCGAGAAGAAAAGATAGAACTTTCAGGCCATAAGTTTTCTACAAACCAATTACCTATGAATTTAGCTGAATTCGATGTCGTATTAGGAATGGATTGGTTAGTGGCCAACCATGCTCGAATTCTTTGTGATAAAAATTCTATAGAAATTCATGCACCCACAGGAGAAGTAATCATGGTTACAGGAGATAAGCCACGTAAACCCATGAAGTTCATTTCAGTAATGAAAGTTGCTAGTTATGAACGAAAGCAGGGAATAGTGTATTTGATTTCGGTAATCATTAGCACTAAGGGTAAGGAACTTAAGGAAATTCCTGTAATCTCAGAATACCCGGTGGTATTCCCAGAAGAATTACCAGGATTACCACCAGATAGGGAGGTAGAATTTAGAATTCATTTGATTCCTGGAACTACACCCGTAGCTAAAGCACCCTACCGATTAGCACCCACCGAAATGTTAGAACTGAAAAAGCAGTTAGATGAATTATTAAGAAAAGGATTTATATAACCTAGTTCATCCCCGTGGGGAGCTCCAGTGTTGTTTATAAAGAAGAAAGATGGTTCGATGCGAATGTGTATCGATTATAGGGAATTGAATAAGGTTACAATTAAGGATCGATACCCATTACCTTGGATTGATGATCTTTTTGATCAACTTCAAGGAGCTAGATATTTTTCTAAGATAGATTTACGCTCCGGATACCATCAGTTGAAAGTACAAGAAGAAGACATACCTAAAACTGCTTTTAGAACTAGGTATGGTCATTACGAGTTTACAGTCATGCTCTTTGGACTAACAAATGCTCCTGCAACATTTATGGACATGATGAATAGGATCTGTAAACCATATTTGGATAAATTCGTAATTGTCTTCATCGACGATATACTTATTTATTCGAAAAGTTAGGACGAGCATTGTGAGCACTTGCATGCACTCTTAACTTTGTTAAGAAAGGAAAAGCTTTACGCCAAATTCTCGAAGTGTGAATTTTGGCTACAGGAGGTGCAATTTTTAGGTCACATGGTGAATCACGAAGGTATCCACGTAGATCCTGCTAAGATAGAAGCAATCACCAAATGGAAGGTCCCGCAATCAGCTACGGAAGTTAGAAGTTTTCAAGGATTAGCTGGGTACTATAGGCGCTTTATTAAGGATTTCTCTAAAATAGTTGTGCCATTAACTAAGCTAACCTGTAAAATAGTTAAGTTTGATTGGGGACCTAAACAAGAAGAGGCTTTTAGGATTTTAAAACAAAAATTAACCAACACCCCAATTCTTGCCTTACCAAAAGGGACAAAAGATTTTGAAGTATATTGTGATGCTTCAAAGCTAGGATTAGGATGTGTATTAATGCAACGCAAAAAGGTAACTGCGTATGCTTCAAGGCAATTGAAAAAGCACGAGGAAAACTATACGACACATGACTTAGAATTAGGAGCTATAATTTTTGCCCTTAATATTTGGAGACATTATCTGTACGGAAGTAAGTTTACTGTCTATATAGATCATAAGAGTTTAAAATACATATTTGGGCAAAAAGAATTGAACATGAGGTAAAGGAGATGGATGAAAATTCTAAGTGACTACGACTGTGATATTCAATATCATGAAGGAAAAGCAAACATAGTTGCTGATGCTTTAAGTCGTAAGTATCATGAAAAACAACGATGAATTCGTTCTCTTAGATTAAATCTACAGTTAGATTTAATGGAACAACTGAAAAACATTCAAGAAACAGCAATCAAGGATGATGCTGAAGGAATGAAAGGAAGAATAAAGGAATTAGAGCAAGGAGCTGATGGAATTTGGAGATTCCACAAACGAAGGATTTGGGTACCTAAGCAAGGAAATTTAAGAAATAAGATTTTAGAAGAAACTCATAAAACTAGGTATACTATGCACCATGGAAATAATAAGATGTACCAAGATTTAAGGAATAATTTCTGTTGGATAGGAATGAAAAAGGACATAGCTAGATATGTATCTAAGTGTCTAACTTGCTCACAAGTTAAGGCAGAACACCAGAAACCTTCAGGGTTACTTTAACAATTAGAATTGTCTGTATGGAAATGGGAACTAATAACCATGGACTTCGTTACTAAGTTGCCCAAAACCACAAAAGGTAACGACGCAATTTGGGTAATTGTGGATCGATTAACCCAATCAGCTCATTTTCTGCCCATTAAAGAAACCTTTAGCATGGAAAGGTTAGCAAAATTGTACATAGACGAGATAGTATCCTTAAATGGAGTTACACTCTACATTGTATCAGATAGAGATAGTCGTTTCACTTCGCATTTGTGGACGAGTTTCCAGGAAGCAATGGGAACACGACTAAATTTAAGTACAGCTTACCATCCTCAAACAGTCGGACAAAGTGAAAGGACAATTCAAACCTTGGAAGACATGCTCAGGGAATGTGTAATAGATTTTGGTGGAAACTGGGACGACCATCTACCCTTAATTCAATTCTCCTATAATAATAGTTATCATGCAAGCATCGAAGCTGGCGTTCGAAGCACTGTATGGACGAAAGTGTAGAACCCTAGTTTGTTGGGTAGAAATAGGAGAAAGCCAATTATCAGGTCCTGCAATCATACAAGAAACCACTAACAAGATTACTCAAATGAAGGAAACACTGAAAACGGCTCGAAATCGCCAGAAGAGTTATGCAGATAATCGACGTAAGCCACTGGAATTTCAAGTCGGAGATAAAGTACTCTTAAAAGTTTCTCCTTAGAAAGGAGTAGTTTGATTCGGAAAGAAAGGAAATCTAAGTCCAAGGTATGTAGGACCATTCCCAATAATCTAGCGAATAGGACCAGTTGCCTATCGCTTACAACTACCAGAAGAGCTAGCCGGGGTACATGACGTGTTTCATGTATCCAACCTCAAGAAATATCTATCTCACGAATCCCTAGTAGTACCTCTCCAAGATGTAGAGGTAAATGAGAAATTAAAATTTGTTGAAAAGCCACTGCAGATAGAAGACAGAAAGGTCAAGTTTCTCAAGCACAAACGACTAGTACTGGTCAAAGTCAAATGGAATTCAAAGAGAGGACCTGAGTACACTTGGGAACTGGAATCGGAGATGAGACGAAAGTATCCCTACTTGTTCCAATGAACTCGAGGATGAGATTTTTATAAGGTGGGGAGGATGTAACAACTCTCATCAAAATTACTATTTCTTATTTTATTTTACCCAATAGGAAACCCTAATCGAGACCCCCAAGTAATCCTGCATAACCCGTAAAATTTTCAGAACAATCGGAATCAGGAGCAGGGCCCCTAAAACTCAGGGGGGGGGGGGGTATTTCCTAGTTGATATTATCTAAACAGTTTACGATAGAATTCGAAATTTAACAAACCGTCGACTCACCTAAGCTACCAAGACACGGGGCTACCCTATGCTAGGGGGGTACCCCTCGCGCCACGCGCCAGCCCCTCGCACCACGCGAGGGAGCTGTTTTTCCAGTATATATAGGGGGGTGTGGCACTTGAAGTTTGGCGTTGGTTCAACGTTAAAATTCAATTTGTACACTGAGATATCGTCTGATTACTCCAAAAACACACACAATCATGAAATTCTGCCACGATAAAAAGGTAATAACTCGATCACTGCTACGATTTAATGTCCGATCGATAAAAACCAATCCGATGGATGTTTAAGTGCTGCCCAAACTTGGGCTATGCTTTGTCATTCGTCGTGAATTCGATGGATGTTTAAGTATCGCACTTTGTCATTCATTGTGAAGGTTTTGAATCTCGTGAGTTGTCGTAAAAGTTGTATTAAGTTACTGACCTGGTTTTCGTGTGCATTGTTATTTGAATTAGGTTAACCAGGCTAAAATCAGTAGGCTAAACGCTGCCCGTCTAAATCTGCAATATGAGTCATTCTCTTTTTATCAAATTGATTTCTTAAAAAGTCTACTTGTTTTTAAAGTTATAATTACAGGGATTAAGTCTTTGTAATCTTCAATTACTGCCGGTATGTGGGGTTTTGTATACATTACTTTATTCCCGTCACCATTGGACAACGGGTTAGCCAATGGGTGATCTGACCAAAGTCACAGATACAGTCGAGTGACAAATACCGATTTGGGGTAATTGGTTGATAAAAACAATGTAATCACCCTTAATACTGTATATTATAACAATGTGTCGTTTTGTGCAAATGAGTGACTCGCCAGTATTTCCCTGCTGATAAAACCTTTTTAAAACATGTTTCAGGTGATCTGCTCTGACCCAGGAAAAAGTGCCGTGTAGCACTACACGCTTGAAGAAGTGGCTCGATTAAATAAAGCAACATGTTTTTGTAAAATAGGGGTTTCCCAGTGAAATCACCTTATTGTAAATTACAGGGTTTGTCCCGGATTATGAAATAAAATAATCGGGAATTTTCAAGTCTTAAACGATCCTGTTAATACTTCCGCTGCCAAATTAAATAAATACCACGGGGTTTCTGTCCCGCGGCTTCTGGACCGGGTCAAACCGGGCCGGGGGCCGTGACAGTTTCGGGATCCAAGATTGATTGTAAGAGTTCTTGCCAATCAAAGGCCATGTTTGGCTAAGCCTCTTACATCACTTGGTGAAGACAAGTCTTTTATGTATTACTTTTGATTTTTAATCTTTCAGCACTTTTTATTTGGGTTTGTATTAATGACTTTAATAACTAGTTTCTTATGTTGAAGGTGAATTTTCTTTATCATTTTCTCATGGTGTCTTAAGGTTACTTTACTGTCTATATAAAGTAAATGATGTCATTATTCATGTCTTCACGGTCTATATAAAGCGCGTTAACTACCTGGAAGGGGGTTAGGGGGATGGTTTGGTAAAGTTTTTGTCTCGTTCAGTGTATAGATCATGCGAGGACCTGGTTCAAGCTTACTATGTGACACCCGGCTTTTCAGGCCATACCGTACAATTGTAACACGTGTTATGAATAAATAAATGGCTGTATTTGACTGATTTTGATATTTATATGTCATATTTAATGTGTTGGTGAATCCAAACATTGGTAAAAATTATGTTGGCAACGATAAAATAAACGCTTATCGCGTAACGATTAAAATGCGAAACGAACGTCGGTGACCACCCGATCAGTGTTAAAATCCTAGAAATAGTCTGTTATGATTAGAATGGTAATTTTAGTCATGTCCGTGAGGAAAAATAAATTAAAACGCTAAGAAACTCTATTTTTCGAGTTTGAGCGCGTACCACGCGATATTGCGCGTATTTGACAAAATACCGTCAACGCAGCCTGTCAAGGCAACTGGTAATTATTTCAGTAATAATTTAGTGTGATTATTTTTATAGAATGATAAAAATAATTTAAAACACACTAAAACGGGATTAAAACGCTAGATAAAATACCCGGTATCCAGTAAAATACCAATTTTTACACTATATTATATATAAATGTGTATGTATGTATAATTTTAATTTTATGTGAGAGAGGGGAATAGGTGGCGGCAAATAGGGCAGCCCACTTCTTCTTGATTCTTCCAATGTGCCACTTGTAGGAACTAGCGAAATGTGAACAATGATTATGTCTTTACATACACTCCATAATCTCACATAATCCAAGTAAGCTTTTCAAAAGTCACTCTCTCTCTCTCTTGAACACACTCACGGCCGAACACCCTCTAGATCACATCCATTTTCATTTTCCAAATTGTTCTTGAGAATTCAAGCTCATTACAAGGTGTTTACAAGTTCATTTGGTGGTTTAGAAGTGATTTCAAGGTGTTTCAAGCAACAATCAAGTCCCATATCATCAATCTTTACTAAAAATTATTCAAGAACTTGAAGTTATAAAAATTATTTTAAAAACCTTGTTTTTGATTCTTGATGATCTTGATGATGATGGAAGTTTCTCTTGTTCTTGAGTTTAATCACAAACTTGAAACTAAAAATAAATGGGTTTTTGAATGAAATAAAAATGGGTGTATATATGTATGTATGTGTGGCTGTGAGTGTGTGTGTGGGTGTGGGTGTAGGTGATTGTGTTTTTGATTGAAAGATTCTTGATTAACATGTTACTTGAAAAGTAGGATGCATGCAAGAATCAAATGTGTCATAAAGGAATGTTCTAAAAAGGGTTTCAAGATTTGAAAGTGACATGATAAAAAGTGAACTTTTGGAAGTTCATATGTATATATGTATGTCATGTATATATGTATGTCGTGTATATGTATGTATATATGTATGCATGCATGTAAAAATTTGTCACATATTCATAAATGTGAAGAAACTTGCATTTATGTGTGAATGATTGGATGATCATGATGAGATATGTTGTGTTTTGTAAGAACATGATATTAATGTGTTCTTGAGTATGATTAAATCATAAATAATAATGATGATGTTGTATGAGTGCATTAGATGCACATACATGAACATGCATGATGATATGAAAACATGAAATGATGATTTAGACATGATTTGATAAAAATAATTTTTGATCAGATTATAAACACTAAAATATGATTATTTTGAAGTGTTTAATGATATAAAACTGATGTAGCGTGTGTTACGAAAACGAAGATCAAACACGTTGATTATGCGAATACCCGTGTAGTTCTTCCCCAAGCCCTAAAATTCAACCCAAAGGGCACATAATCTGAAGTGAAAATGAGTTAATTCAAAATTCAAGTCTGATCTTTCACATTACTAGAGACACATATAAATAGGAACAAATATTCGAAATGGGTCTAAAAAAGACAATGGGCCAAACACAAACCCAAAAACAAAATGCCCAAAACACTTCAAAAAACATAGAAACATAAATAACTAATATAAATAAGTGTTTTTTGGCCCGGACGATGACCCAAACCACCGTAGCCGTTTGCAACAAGATGGAGCTCGTTCTCACGTTCGTTTCGCCTGGTCGCACGCCCAAAACGGACCCCCGTAGCCCAAGTTAGAGCCATTTTAGTGAGCCCCTTTTGTTAAACGATCTTGGGCCTCCAAAGACAATATGTCCCACTCCTCCACACTTGGTCCCGCATCAAAAACTTTGTCATAAAGTTTACTAGACTTGCATGTTGTACTTGGTGCATTAGGAGTTGTAAAATACGTGAAATCAGACGATTTATGTGACTTACACAAAAACTGCACTAATATTAAGATCACTATTTTAATCAGTAAATAACATGTATTGTGTTAAAATATCAAGTCATTCCAGGTTGGGATGGTTATAGTAACGTTTAACGCAAGAGTATGCTGTAAAACGGCAAAAAATCGGCTTTTCAAACAATTTTTATGAAACTGATTTAGATCAGTAAGTAAACTGATATTTTTACTTTAAAAATAAGTATTTTCACTAATTTTAAGTTTACTTGGTGTTTGGTTAGTCATACGTGACTTCCGACGCCCGAAAACGTTACCGAATCACTAAAATACGCGTTTTTCAATGAACAATAGTATGGGTTATTTTTGGGTGAACCTTATGTGTTAAAATGTGTTATGTGATTTAAACATGTGAATGTGATAATATGTTAAGTGTTAACATGATAGTGGGAAATTTAGACTATACATGTACACTTGTGCGTTTTATGCGGTAGAATCGGTAAAATCGCGTTTAACGTGTAACTTATTTGTCGAGCATGAAAATTTGATACATATGAGTTATTTTATGTATGCATGCCTTAAAAATGACAAAATAAATATGTTAACGAGATTACGCGTGTTACGATGTTGATTTATGTGTACGTTTATGTATATATATTTCGACGCGCAAATCGTAGATATATTACGTATAAACGGGCATGTTAACGGATTTACATGATAACGGTCACCAATAAAATCATTCAAGTCCCAAAATCTTATATATATATATATATATATATATATATATTAATGTGCCAACATAATAAAAAACGATAACTTTTTTCAATGAACACTAGTATGGGTTATTTTTGGGTGAACCTTATGTGTTAAAATGTGTTATGTGATTTAAACTTGTGAATGTGATATGTTAATATGAAAGTGTGAAATTTAGACTATGCATGTACACTTGTGCGTTTTATGTGGTAGAATCGGTAAAATCGCGTTTAACGTGTAACTTATTTGTCGAGCATGAAAATTTGATACATATGAGTTATTTTATGTATGCATGCCTTAAAAATGACAAAATAAATAAGTTAACCAGATTACGCGTGTTACGATGTCGATTTATGTGTACGTGTATGTATATATATTTCGACGCGCAAATCGTAGATATATTACGTATAAACGGGTGTGTTAACGGATTTACATGATAATGGTCACCGATAAAATCGTTCAAGTCACAAAATATTATTTATATATACATATATGGACTCATATATATATATTAACGTGCCAACATAATAAAAAACGATAACTTTTCGAGAAAATCTCAAAGTTATGTGAAAATTCTAAGAAACGGAGAAACTTAGAATTTTTGTGATATATTGATTTATAATTCGTTCCTACGTATAATAGGATGTGTAGAAATCAATCTGTGGGTTTGCGCTATTTAAAAATACGCACCCAAAGGTGAGTGTCACTAAACCCCTTCTTTTTACTGTTTTGTTTATGTTTTGGGGGAAGAACACGCCAAAAAGGGTTTAACAATGTTTTTGGAATAAAACATACCTTTTTGATATAAATTATATATTTTCATTGAAAATATATGGATTTGTGAAAATATATGTTTCAGGGATGAAACGGTTTTTGTTGAATATATGTTTCGAGGATGAAACGGTTTTTTTGAATATATGTTTCGGGATGAAACGCGGATTTGTACGGTGTTTCAGAGAAAATGACCGTGTTGTTGGGACGGATTTGTTTGGTCCAATGGATTTTAGTAAATTCGTACAACGTTTTATATTAAATTTGTCATATTAGTAGGATATATATATTGTACGTGAGGCAGGCATCATAGATGGCCTCGATATGGGCCATGCGCAAGTGATGTCGTTTAATCATTTAAGTATTGCACCCGAGGAATTGTTGGTAGATCTATTGGGTTGACAACCCCGTCGTGACCGGTCGCTCCGTGTCAAGTCATACGACGAATTGATATTATGTTTATTGTCTAGCTTTGATTATCCCTACATTGTAAATATATAGTTCTTAGTGTTTAGCTAACTTACGAGTCCGAACATTTGATGCAATAAATTTAATATGTAAACTTGGGAAGATGCTTAGTTCGAAGGTTTCGGGGAAACGCATGCGACGGTTGACCCATGGATTTTTGTTAAGGAAATAAATTGACTTTCGTAAATTATATGGATGTTTTTATAATAAACACATAATTGGAAAGTATTTCCTTGGAATCAAATTACTTTAAATTTGAATATGTGAACTCACCTTCCTTTGTGTTGACACTTGATTTTAACGTGTTCTTCAGGTACTTGAGTTCGGCTTCGGGAATCATGGCGTATCTTGTGGTTGTTGATGCATGTTTTGTCATTTAATATGTTGGACTAACTTCTAAAACTTTCTGGGACAAATGTAATAAGATCCGTGAGGATCAAAATAACTTAACTATGTTGTGGCTTTGTCATGTTTTGAAACGTTATGTTTAAAACTTATGTTTTAATTAAGTTATTATGTCCAACAATTTAATGCATCGATCATCAAGATATTAATGGGCACCAACTTCCGTCACCACTACGTTTTATATTCCGCTGCGACGTTTTTGGGGTGTGACATACTAGGACCTCCTTCAATACCCATTGGTATTGGATGGCGGAGGTGCGAATAGCTTGAACCCCTCATATGTAAACTACTATTAATACATAAAAAACCGGCTTCTTGGGATTGTATCGTTGCTGACTCAAACCACTTACCGAGGGTAACGTCACCTTTAAAAGAGGGGCCTACCACTTTTCAAATTAATAACTTACTTAATTGTCTTTCAATATTCCGACCCTTTGGGGTTGTATCTCTGCTGACTCAAACCACTGGGTTGAGGGTAACATCACCTTCAAAAGAGGGGCCTACTACTATAACTAAGATAATCTCTTAAAAAGTCCGAAAGTGCGAAAATCATCAAAGGATACTTTAAAGATAAGTTGGATCCAAGTGATTCTATCTTGTCCATCTGTTTTTATTTTTATTTATCTTTTCATTTTTAGTTTTATTTTTATGTTTCAAAACTTTTCTCAAAAAAAAAAAAAAAAAAAAAAAATTAGATTGATTAGATGTTGAGGATAAACCGGTATTAAAAGCTCTTGTATCCTTGAACAACCTCGGTATCTTACCAACACTATACTACGCTCACGATGGGTGCACTTGCCCAAGTGTGTGTTTAGTGTTAGTACAATATTGTGTTTTATAAATTTAAAACTTGACTAATCTCGCAAACCCGATCCCTTATCTGTCCCGGGAACGGGCGGACGCGAACTCAGAGTTTCGGTGGTATCAGCTGGTTAATTTGGCAGCGGAAATTACATCAGGACCGTAGTTAGGAAATGTTTATCAGAGTAAAACCACCATATTTAATACTAATAATCACATGAGCAAAACCGAAGTTTCTTATTACAATACGTTTATAGGGATAAACCCTATTTTATTGAATTTAAAACATCGACTTTTAGGTAACTTTTATAGCCACATTTTTCCCAAGCCTTCAGTGCTCTCCAGCTGGCTTTTTACTAATTGGCTGTCATATTGTGTTACCTGAAACGCATTTTAAAAACATTTGTCAGTGGGAAATACTGGTGAGTGAATCCCAGTTTAATCAAGAAACATTTTATCAATTAAAACAGTATTGAGAGCGATCACATTGTTTATTTCTACACCATTACTCATTCAGTACTGTCAATCCTGACTTGTGGGTCATATTACACATTGGCTAACTCGTTGTGCAATGGTAACGTACTGTCGTCCCGACTTACTACTCGCAGTAGTAAATTTTGTATACAAAACCCCAACATACCGGCAGTAATTGAAGAACTACAAAGACTCAATCACCGCTTAATCACATTGTAAAGCATTAAGGTTTTGTAAAATATTACAAAAAGGTTAACAAAAATTGGATAAACTCACATTGCTATCTTAGACTTCGCGTAAGGGTTTCCTGGATATAATCTATAATTTACACAAATGTACATAGGTTAGTATCATAACCCTTTGAAAATATTAATGATACCCTCCCCGAGACGGTATTCCAACAACTACGTCGGGTAGCACCATGACAGTTGTTACGGAACCCTAAATCAATCGGGCAGCGTATCTAGTATGAAACTGGGGTTATAATACTTACAACAGAGCAGAACCTCGCTAATTAGGGGGTATTATACTCGAATATTATGCTTATAACTTCAGAAATTCGCTTAAGAAAGAAAAAGAAATGAACGAGGAATACTGAAACCCGATGCCTGCTTATATAGTTGCTGAAATTGACTCTCACGTTGCCCGCGTAAGAGTAGGCAAGGGCCTACGCAACCCGCGTCAAACCTGGGTCAACGCGTAGCTTGTCCGGATCACCAACTAGACTTGACACGATGATGACACGTGTCATCACCGGGCTGCGCCACAATTTCAATCTCACACGGCCCGCGTTAGCTAAACGGGGGTCTTACGCGGCCCGCTTGAACTTAAGAAATCAACGATATCAGGTTTCAATCCTGATACCGCCCGCGTAAGGTTGGGGTGGGTCCTACGCGGCCCGCCTCAACTTAATAATCAAGTTTTAAATTTTATTTTTAATACTATACGGTATTTCGGGCTCGGTTTTCACATACGGGGTATATTTAAAGACATATTGAGACATTTTAAAATATACTAGGGTGTCGAAATTATTCGAGGGTGTCGATTTTATTGAGGGTTGTTACATCCTCCCCACCTTGTTTTAGAGCTCGTCCTCGGGATCTACTAGAATAAGTACGGATATTTCCTTTGTATTTCTGATTCAAGCTCCCATGTGTACTCAGGTCCTCTTTTGGAGTCCCACTTTACTTTGACCAGAACTAGTCTCTTATACTTGAGGTTCTTGACTTTCCTGTCTTCAATCTGTAGAGGTCTTTCTACAAACTTGAGTTGTTCATTTAGCTCTATATCCTTAAGAGGTATTATCAATGATTCATCAGCCAAACACTTCTTGAGGTTAGATACATGAAATACATCAAGTATTCCTGCCATTTCCTCTGGCAGTTGTAGCTGATAGGCTACAGGTCCTATTCTTCTAATAATCTCAAAAGGTCCAATATACCTGGGACTTAGCTTTCCCCCTTTGACGAATCTTACTACTCCTTTCCAAGGAGAGACCTTTAATAATACTTTATCTCCTACTTGAATTCTAATGGTTTGCGTCGGTTATCAGCTTAGCTCTTCTGTCGATCACGTGCTGCTTTCAGTTGTTCCTTGACTTGAATAATCTTATCAGTTGTTTCTTGCACTATCTCAGGTCCAGATAGTTGCTTTTCCCCAATTTCTGCCCAACAGACTGGGGTTCGGCACTTTCGTCCATAAAGTGCTTCGAATGGTGCAGCATTGATACTTGTATGATAACTATTATTATAAGAAAATTCTATTAAAGGTAAGTGATCATCCCAATTATCTCCGAAATCAATTACACAAGCTCTAAGCATGCCCTCCATTATCTGAATTGTCCTTTCACTTTGTCCATCCGTTTGAGGATGATAAGCTGTGCTTAGATTCAACTTGGTTCCCATTGCCTTTTGGAAACTTGACAAAAAATGAGAGGTAAATCGACTATCCCTATCAGAAACAATTGATAAAGGAATTCCATGTAAAGAAACAATTTCATTTACATAAACTTAGCTAACTGTTCCATACTGAAAGTTTCCTTCTTTGGTAGGAAATGAGCTGACTTGGTTAGCCTATCTACAATCACCCAGATTGTATCATTTCCTTTCTTTGTTTTGGGTAATTTAGTAACAAAATCCATTGTTATTAATTCCCATTTCCATACTGGCATTTCTAACTGTTGTAGAAATCCTGAGGGTTTCTGGTGTTCAGCTTTAACTTGTGAACAAGTTAGACATTTAGAAACATAGGCTGCTATGTCCTTTTTCATTCCTATCCACCAGAAATTTTTCTTTAAATCCTGGTACATTTTATCATTTCCTGGATGCATCGTATATTTAGACTTATGGGCTTCTTCTAAAATACGATAACGTAGGTTTCCTAATTTAGGTATCCACATTCTTTTTTCATGGAATCTCCAAATTCCATCTGTTCCTTGTTCTAATTCTTTTAGCATACCTTTTAATTTTTCAGTATCATTCTTGATTACTGATTCTTGTGCTTCTCTTATTTGATCATTTAAATCTTCTTGTAGATTTAATTTAAGAGAACGTACCTTTTTTGGCTTTTCATGATACTTTCGGCTTAAAGCATCTGCTACTACATTTGCTTTTCCTTCGTGATACTGGATATCACAATCATAATCACTAAGCATTTCCATCCAGCGTCTTTATCTCATATTGAACTCCTTTTGCTTGAAAATATACCTTAAACTCTTATGATCAGTGAATATGGTAAACTTACTACCATAAAGGCAATGTCTCCAAATCTTAAGAGCAAAAATTATAGCTCCTAATTCTAAATCATGGGTTGAATAATTCTCTTCATGATTCTTAAGTTGTCGAGATGCGTAAGCTATAACGTTTTGATGTTGCATTAATACACACCCATAACCTAATTTAGAAGCGTCACATTATACTACGAAATCTTCAGTTCCTTCTAGTAACGCTAATATGGGTGTATGGCTTAATCTTTGCTTAAGAATTCTAAATGCTTCTTCTTGTTTTAATCCCCATTCAAACTTAACAGATTTACAGGTCAGCTTAGTTAAGGGAATGGCTATTCTAGAAAAATCTTGAATAAATCTTCTATAATAACCGGCCAATCCTAAGAAACTTCTAACCTCAGTTGGTGACTCAGGGGTTTTCCATTTAGTAATTGCCTCGATCTTTGTTGGATCCACATGAATTCCTTCATGATTGACTAGGTATCCAAGAAACTGTACCTGTTCTAACCAAAATTCGCACTTAGAAAATTTAGCATAAAGCTTTTCCTTTCTTAATAAACTTAAAAGTGCGTGCAAATGCTTTGCATGATCCTCTTTATTCTTAGAATAAATTAGAATATCATCTATGAAGACGATTATAAATTTATCCAAATATGGCTTACATATTCGGTTCATCATGTCCATAAATGCAGCTGGGGCATTGGTTAAACCAAATGGCATGACAGTAAATTCGTAATGGCCATATCTTGTTCTGAATGCGGTTTTAGGAATATCCTCTTCTTGTACCTTTAATTGATGATATCCTGACCTTAAATCGATTTTAGAGAAAAATCGAGCTCCTTGCAGTTGATCAAACAGATCATCGATTCTTGGTAATGGGTACCGATTCTTAATCGTGACCTTGTTTAATTCACAGTAGTCAATGCACATACGCATTGATCCGTCCTTCTTTTTGACAAATAGTATCGGCGCTCCCCATGGTGATGAACTTGGCTGTATGAATCCTTTCTCAAACAATTCGTCTAATTGTTTCTTTAATTCTTGCATTTCTGCAGGTGCCAAACGGTAAGGTGCTTTGGCAATCGGTGCTATTCCTGGTATTAAATGGATTCTGAATTCAACTTCTCTATCTGGAGGTTGCCCTGGAATATCTTTTAAATCCTTTCCTTCAGTGTTAGTGATTATGGAAATCAAATATACTATAGAACCTTTTCTTATATAACTTGCAGTTTTCATCACAGAGATAAATTTTGTGGATCTAGATGGTTTATCTCCTTTAATTGTGATCGTTTTACCTTTTGGTGAATTTACTTGAATTGACTTTTGATCACATAAAATACTAGCTTTATTGGTTATTAACCAATCCATTCCTAAAACAACATCGAATCCTGCCAGATTCATGGGATAAAGGTTTGCAATAAATTTCTGATTTAAAATTTCTATGCTTGCTCCCTGCAAGATTTCAGAAATCCTAATGGTTTCTCCATTAGCTGTCTCTACTAAACATTCTTGTGGTAGTTTAGTTAATGACTGATTTATAAATTTGCAAAATGATGCATTAATAAAACTTTGGTTTGCACCAGAGTCAAATAATACTTTAGCAAAAACATCATTAACTAAAAACGTACCAGCTATGACATCTGGAATCATCTTAGCTTCATCTGCAGTCAGAACAAATGCTCTAGCATTTTGAGTATTCTTGTTATTTGTAGCTGGAGCTAATTTCGGGCAATTAGGCTTGATATGACCTTGTTCTCTGCAGTTGTAACATATCCTGTTATTAGCTTTCTTCCTGCGTTTTTCCTCCTTGTGTCCCGATATTTTGCAAAAGTTACAGTATATGGAGCATTTTCCTGAATGCTTTCTTTTGCGATTCTTACAGTAAGGTGCAGAGGTAGAACCTATATTTTTCCCACGATTAAAATTTCCAGAACGAAATTCTTGTGTGAGCTTTTGGGTTAGATTCCTTCTTTGATCCTCTTCTCGGGTACGAACTAATTCATCTGTCAAGGTATTGGCTAGTTCTACAGCTTCTTCTATGGTTTGAGGTCTAGCTGCCTTGACTACGTGTCTAATCTCTCCAATTAATCCCCAAATATAACGGGAGATTAACACTGGTTCTGGTGAAGCAAGAGTTGGCACTATTCTAGCGTATTCGAAGAATAATTTAGTGTACCCCTTACTATCCACACAAGTCATCCTAAGATTTAGGAATTTGTTTGCTATCTGTTCCTTTTCATTGGGTGGGCAGAATTTCCTTTCTACCTTCTCTTAAACTCTTCCCATTCCATATTGTAGGTTCTATCACTTCCTCTTGATTGGCGGATAGTGTTCCACCATTCTAGTGCTGAATTCTTAAACAGATTAGAAGCAAACAATATCTTATCTTCTTCAGCACACTTGCTTATTCTTAAGACTGCCTCACTCTTCTCTATCCAGCTTAGGGTTGCAATGGCCCCTTCGTTGCCCGAGAATTCCATTGGTTTACAAGACCAAAATTCTTTATAAGAACAACTGTAAGACACGGTTCTTCTCCTTTTGGGAATGGGCAATTGAAGTAAAGGTCCATTGTTTCGGGTTCGATGGGTCACTTACTGCTATGCTTACTTTTATTATTCGCTTCTTGAATAGTTTGAATAATAAATGGCATGGCATCTATGATTCCTTGTGCCACTATATGGTGAACAACAGTATTATCCATTTGGTTTCCATTGTTATTGATGCTTGGATTCTCATTAACCACGTTAATGTTACTCTGGTTATCATTATTCAGATTTCCTTGATTTCCTTCATCGGCCATCTGAATTTTAAACATTTACCCCACATTAATATCACAAGATAATATTTAATATAGTTAATCACATGACACGCAATCTAGCCAAAAACGTCGATCAGTGCGACTTGTACTCTATTCATATACTATTATGCATCTATTACATACTAGTACTGAAATAAAAATTACAATACCAACAGAAATAGAATCACACTAATAGTAATAGGCATCCGTACACACATATTTTATTTTATTTTTATTTTATTATCTTATATTATTATTACTATTACCATCTCCTCTATCACATCACGGATATGGATTCATCCAAAAATCCATATTGCGCTCATCGTATTTCCATACGAGACGCTCTCCCGCCTGTCTCATTCTCTCACTGCTTTCTAAAATTTCCTCCCCAAAAGTCCTAAGTTCTTGCACGTTTTCTGCACTCATTGGGGGTGCAGGTTCTAGGACTGGGTTCGGAATCTGGGGTGCGGGTTCCTGATATGGGGGTGAAAGTGCCTGAAATCGGTAAGTATCTTCTAAGATCTCCCTAATATAGTTATCATGGTAATAGGGATCTAAAGGGTCCATACCTGGGTAGGCTCCTATATTATGTATGGGTGTGTCTTCATGTATCGGGTAATGTTGCACAAAGTCCCTATTATCGTCCCACCAGGGGTCGTAATTTGGGTCTAGAGGGTTTGGTGCTTGTAGCCTAGGGATTTCCTCTGGGTTGAAGTCATGCATCTCCACTTGGTTTTCAGGGTTTTCTATCTCCATGGGTTGGTCTGGGATTAGTGGTTGTGGAGCTACTAATTGTTCCAGACTTGGGTCAGCAGCAGTTGTAGCTAGGATATGGAAATTGGCTAGGCTTCTATTAAGCATATCCTGTGTATGGGCATCTGTCTTTCGCTTAGCGGCTGATAGAACTCTTTGCTGTTGCAACTTTCGCATTCTTTTCCTATGTGCAAAGGCTTCCTTACTGAACCATCCTCTTTTCTTATGAGGGAATGGCTCTTCTGACTGAGCTTTAAAGGCAAACATCCCTTCTTCCTGATCAGCAGAATACCCAGAAAGGGCAGGCTGGGATGAGGTACCTTGACTCCTAGGTGAATTAGACAACTGACGACATATGTCTAAGGGTCCTTGATCACTCATACTGTAAACTAACAAATAGTCAAATAACACATAACAAATAAATACAGTTATGCACGTATTTCCGTAATTTATTTCCTAACACAAAATTTAGAATTTAAGTGTCAGCAGAACACTTCTTTGGCTTAGACCAGTGGCTAGGCTCTGATACCACCTTCTCTCGCAACCCCCGATCCCTTACCTGTCTCGGGAACGGGCGGACGCGAACTCATAGTTTTGGTGGTATCAGCTGGTTAATTTGGTAGCGGAAATTACATCAGGACCATAGTTAGGAAATGTTTATCAGAGTAAAACCACCATATTTAATATTAATAATCACATGGGCAAAACCCAAGTTTCTTATTACAATATGTTTATAGGGATAAACCCTATTTTATTGAATTTAAAACATCGACTTTTAGGTAACTTTTATAGCCACATTTTTCCCAACCCTTCAGTGCTCTCCAGCTGACTTTTTACTAATTGGCTGTCACATTGTGTTACCTGAAACGCGTTTTAAAAACATTTGTCAGTGGGAAATACTGGTGAGTGAATCCCAGTTTAATCAAGAAACATTTTATCAACTAAAACAGTATTGAGAGCGATCACATTGTTTATTTCTACACAATTACTCATTCAGTACTGTCAATCCTGACTTGTGGGTCATATTACACATTGGCTAACTCGTTGTCCAATGGTAACGTACTGTCGTCCCGACTTACTACTCACGGTAGTAAATTTTGTATACAAAACCCCAACATACCGGCAGTAATTGAAGAACTACAAAGACTCAATCACCGCTTAATCACATTGTAAAGCATTAAGGTTTTGTAAAATATTACAAAAAGGTTAACAAAAATTGGATAAACTCACATTGCTATCTTAGACTTCGCGTAAGGGTTTCCTGGATATAATTTATAATTTACACAAATGTACATAGGTTAGTATTATAACCCTTTGAAAATATTAATGATACCCTCCCCGAGACGGTATTCCAACAACTACATCGGGCAGCACCACGACAGTTGTTACGGAACCCTAAATCAATCGGGCAGCGTATCTAGTACGAAACTGGGGTTATAATAGTTACAACGGAGCAGAACCTCGCTAATTAGGGGGTATTATACTCGATGCCTGCTTATATAGTTGCTGAAACTGACTCTCACGCGGCCCGCGTAAGAGTAGGCAAGGGCCTACGCGGCCCGCGTCAAACCTGGGTCAACGCGTAGCTCGTCCGGATCACCAACTAGACTTGACACGATGATGACACGTGTCATCACCGGGCTGCGCCACAATTTCGATCTCACGCGGCCCGCGTTAGCTAAACGGGGGTCTTACGCGGCCCGCTTGAACTTAAGAAATCAACGATATCAGGTTTCAATACTGATACCGCCCACCCGCGTAAGGTTGGGGTGGGTCCTACGCGGCCCGCCTCAACTTAATAATCAAGTTTTAAATTTTATTTTTAATACTATACGGTATTTCGGGCTCGGTTTTCACATACGGGGTATATTTAAAGACATATTGAGACATTTTAAAATATACTAGGGTGTCGGAATTATTCGAGAATAGTACAACACCTCAGAGATATCGAACGCTTTATAAAAGAATCCCGCGAGAGGGAAGAGGCAATTTGTACCAAAGAGCTAATAATAGAAGAAGTAAAAATGGAAGAACAAGTAAGTGGAAAACCGACGCATGAACCAAACGACGAAAAAGGTAAGTCCGAAAACGATATTTCCAAAAAGAGTCAATTTTTCAAGAAATTAATCTCTTAACACCTTCTTTCGAAAACCATTGTTTGGTACCCACTCATGCTAAGTTTTTAAAAGAGTTAAACGCTAACACTAAAATTGACAAAATGGTAAGCATTAAATTAACAAACGATCAAACTACGATAATAAAAGATGATCCATTTGAAATTAACATTACACCGGTTCCATGTTTCTTTCAAAACGCCTTTATTAGTAATATTACTATTGATAAAGATCTTTGTGTTAATATAATGCCAAACTACATTTTCAAAAAATTGAGTATTAGTGATTTTTCTCCACTTCAAATCCCCATTTTTCTTTCTAGTCGAAAAAAAATAAAATCATTGGGAGTAGTTGAAGATGTGTTAGTGCAAACAAATCAAACGGTAGTTCCAATCGACTTCGTCATTCTTGATGATGCTTCACTTGTGTTGGGACAACCTTTTGTAAAAACCCATCAAGCATTGATCAATCGGAAGCAAAACAACCTACCCATTCAATTAGGGGCCGACAAAAGGTATATCGATCTTGACCAATCAATGAAATATCCAATCGGCAATGACGACCCCCTAATTGAAGATGAAGATGAACCACCTGATACGGAAGATGAAATCGACCAACTTTTCGAAGAAGAGGTCGCCATTGAACAAACCTTTTTGGTCCTCGATCAAAATGAGCAACCAAATAAGGAGTCTCCTAAAGACCCACCACTTGAGCTCAAAGAACTTCCAAAAGGTTTGGAATATGCTTTTCTCGACAAGGATGGTAAGTTACCTGTAATTGTTTCTTCAAAATTAACTAGTTTAGAAAAAGAAAAATTAATTACACTTTTGAAAAAACACAAAAACGCGATCGCATGGAAGCTTGTAGACATTAAAGGAATAAACCCTTCCATGTGCACGCACAAAATTTTAATGAATGATGGCTATAAATCGGTAATACAACCACAACGTAGAGTAAATCCAAATGATCAAGAAGTGGTTAAAAACGAAGTCATCAAACTACTCAACGCCGGATTTATCTACCTAATTTCTGATAGCCCTTGGGTAAGTCCCGTTCAAGTGGTTCCCAAGAAAGGAGGGATGATGGTGGTCACTAATGAAAAAAATGAATTAATACCAACAAGAACCGTCACTGGATGGAGAGTTTGTATAGATTATCGTCGATTAAATGAGGCAACGAGGAAAGACCATTTTCCCTTACCTTTTATTGATCAAATGTTAGAAAAATTATCCGGTCATAAATTTTATTGTTTTATAGATGGTTTTTTTAGGTTACTTTCAAATACTGATAGCTCCCGAAGACCAAGAAAAAACAACATTTACATGCCCCTACGGAACTTTTGCTTATCGACGCATGCCTTTCGGTCTATGCAATGCCCCCGCAACCTTCCAACGTTGCATGGTGGCCATTTTACATGATGTGATAGAAAAAAACCATGGAAGTTTTCATGGACGACTTTTCTATCTTTGGAGATTCATACGACCAATGCTTCGATAACCTTGAACGAATGCTATCCTGATGTGAGGAAACTAACATCGCCCTTAATTGGCAAAAATGCCATTTCATGGTAACGGAGGGAATAGTACCCGGTCATAAAATCTCAAGCGAAGGAATGGAGGTTGATCGGGCTAAAATAGACACCATCTTCCGATTACCACCTCCATCCTCCGTTAGAGCTATCAGAAGTTTTGTAGGGCATGCCGGATTCTATAGACGATTTATCAAAGACTTTTCTAAATTTCAAGACCTCTAACAAAATTACTTGAAAAAGATGAACCATTCATCTTTGACAAGGATTGCAACCAATCATTTTTAACATTAAAAGAAATGCTAGTCAATGCACCTATCATGATAGCGCCTGATTGGAAATTACCTTTCGAAATCATGTGCGATGTAAGTGACTTTGCGATTGGAGCTGTCTTGGGACATAGAAAAGATAAGCATTTTCACCCAATATGCTACGCTAGTAAAACACTTAATGATGCACAAGAAAATTACACTACAACTGAAAAAGAGTTACTAGCTGTAGTATTTGCTTTTGATAAATTTCGTTCTTATCTTGTTCTTTCTAAAACGATAGTTTATACAGACCATGCAGCCATTCGTTATTACTTTAAAAAACAGGACGCCAACTCGCATTTAATCAGATGGATCCTACTCCTCCAAGAATTTGACATTGAAATAAAAGACAAAAGAGGAGCTGAAAACACCGCTGCCGATCATCTATCCCACTTGGAAGATCCAGCTTTGGAGGCAACTAGGGATGAGCTCATCAATGAAAAATTCCCAACGTAATCCTTAGAAATGGTGGAATACCGAGAAGAACTATGGTATGCCGACTACGCAAACTACCTAGCTAGTGGGATAGTCGCAAAAGGATGGTCACATCATCAAAGAAAAAAATTCTTTGCCGATGTAAAGCATTATTTTGGGAAGATCCTTATCTTTTCAAAATGTGTGCACCAACTTATCCGACGATGCGTGCATGGTGGTGAAGCAAGGAAGATTCTCCACCACTGTGATGAAGGACCATACGGAGGACATCATAGAGCCGCTAGTACAGCATGGAAGGTATTTGATTCAGGATTCTATTGGCCGACCACTTATAAAGACTCCCAAAGTCTTATCAAGACATGTGATGCATGCCAACGATCAGGTAATATTTCTTCCAAAAACGAAATGCCACAAAATTGCATTCTTGTTTGTGAAATTTTTGATGTATGGGGACTAGACTTTATGGGGCCTTTCCCACCATCAAAAGGAAACAAATATATACTTGTGGCAGTTGATTACTTGTCGAAATGGGCCGAAGCCTAAGCTCTTCCAACAAATGATGGAAGAGTTGTGGTAAGATTCTTGAAACGACTATTTTATCGTTTCGGAACTCCAAAAGCATTAATAAGTGATAGAGGTACCCATTTTTGTAATCATCAACTTGAAATTTGTTTAACAAGATATGGGGTCTATCATCGGATCTCAACTGTATATCACCCTCAAACAAATGGACAAGCCGAAGTGACTAATCGAGGTTTAAAAATAATACTTGAAAAAACCATATGATTAAATAAAAAAAGAATGGGCTGATAAATTAGACGACGCTTTATGGGCTTTTCGAACCGCGTATAAAACAACAATAGGTACCACCTTATATAAGCTTGTCTATGGAAAAAGTTGTCATTTGCCAGTAGAAATAGCACACAAGGCTTACTGGGCATTAAAAAACGTAAACTTAGACATTGAAACCGCCGAAAGAATCGATTTTATCAATTAAACGAATTAGACGAATAAGAAATCAAGCATACTCTAACTCCGAAATTTATAAGGAACGTATGAAAAACTTGCATGACAAATATATTAAGCCTAATGAATTTCGAGTAGGAGATTAAGTTCTATTGTTTAATTCACGACTTTGATTATTTCCCGGAAAATTAAAGTCTAGGTGGTCGGTACCTTTTTCTATCACCCATATTTTTCCACACGGTGCAAATCGAGATTAAATCTCAAAATGGCATTCCATTCAAAGTCAATGGACAAAGGCTTAAGCTTTATCAAGGATTCATTGAGGATGATGAGGAAGAGATCTCGCTACAAGCGGTTGAGGAATGATTAAACGAAGGTTTGTGTACTAACATTATGTCTTGTAGGTAATGGACTTCGGGAAAGCTTCAAAAATCTGTAAGGTATCTAAACCAGTTTCGGGAAACAGGTCGCTCACACGAGCACTATAAAATTTTTTTAGCAGCCCACGGGGCCGTGGCCGCTGGCCACGGGGCCGTGTTCGGCAAACTCACGGGAATAAAGCCCCTTTTCTTCTCATTTTCTCATTTCACCACGACCCGTTTCCCCGAAAACTCTCTGGTTCCTCCACGATTCTCTGCAGATTTTTAAGTTTTCCTTCCGTTCAACATCAACAAGGTATGATTCTATCATCTTCCTTAGTTGGTTTAACGATTTTCATGTAGATTAACATCCAAAATTTGGGGAAAAATCTAGGGTTCTTGAACTTGAACCAAACCAAACCCCAAATTTTTGTTTAGATATAGTAGTATTAGTATAGATGCATGTTATAGTATGTAAACGAACCATTATTGTTCGTAGATTTGCCCGATTTCAAGCATAAACTATAAACCCTTGTTTTTGAACCGAAAAAGTTAAAACTGATAGGGTAAACGGTGTGTTTTTGAAAAAAAGGCACTTGGGGTTTCATTCTTAGGGAAAGCCGCCCTTACTCAACCAAAAATTTACAAGTTTTCGAAACCGGGGCAAACATGAAAGTTTTAGGAAACAGAAGCCTGACCACGGGGTCGTGGTCAGCGAGCATGGGGCGTGGCCAGGGGAACATGCTGAACACGGTGCGTGGCCAGTGGCCACGGGGCCGTGTCCAGCCCCCTATTTTTAGTTTTTTTTTTCCGAAATTTTATCGTAGCATGCTGTTTGTTTTGTGGTTCTCTTTTGCAGAAAAGGTCAGCAAGTTCCTCAATTTCGAACAATCAGAATGGGAGTACCAAGCTCGCTACGACATACTCCAAACTAGGCCAGAAGAAGCACCGAAACAAGCATGTCTCGAAACTCTGGAAGATGTGGGGCAACAGGACCGATACAACACACTAGTCACGGGACCACTCAGGGTGGTTCTTGGCGCAAAACTCCATTCAGTTTATGAATATAACATGGAGTTTTACAGTTCTTTCAAGTTCAAACCGAAAGCCAAGTCGTTTGACGAAGAAGGGGTTTAGTTCAGATGTGCTGGGGAGATACTGTCAATCTCCATAGCACAACTTGGGGTGGCTGTGGGCCTATTCACCGAAGAAGAGTCCGTTGAAGAGGTGAACACGGGTGGTCTCCGTGAACTCCCAAACAACATGCGCCAAACGGCATCGGCTCAAATTGGAGAAGGGTTCTATGATCCAAGCGTCATAAAGAGCTCTCAGTTGCGGGACCCCCTCTACCACTAAATTCACCGGGTCCTTAGCAACCCCTATGTCAAAGGCGTGATAGTACGGGTGTTGTAAACCTACGTGACCTTACTGTCCTTTATTGCACCCACAACCGCATACCTCTCGATGTCACCCACCTACTCCTAAGGAACATGCATGTAAAACAGTTAGCCTCCTCCCCGACACTGATCTTTTTCGGGGGATGGATCTACCGCCTCTTCAAGACCTATGTCCAACGCATGCCAAAGTCATTCCATAAGGGTCCATGGCCAGGGAAGGTAGATCTAGCCCAATGCCGCTCAATGGGGATCATCCAAGACATGGGTGACGGGTCGGTCCGTTTCCAAAACTCACGAGGACACGTATGGAACCCGGAAGAAGCCTTAGTCCTTCATGTCGACCTAACCTGTCCTCGTCCTCAACATCAAGGCTACCATACGGGTTCCTCCTCTCAAGGAGGTAGTTTTCCTAATTTTCAAAGTTTGAATGATCTTTTGCAGGAAAATCTACTATGCACCCATAACACATACAATATGACTAGCAACGCCTTTACCTGAATCGGATTGGTGGAGCGCACCGTCTCCGATATGCAGGATGACATCACGTACATCCGGGACCATATGGCGTATCGAGGTGAGGAGGGCTATGACGATGAGGATAAGGACTGAGCAGAGGCGACGAAGGTGGTATGGTGTGGTGACAGATGCGGTATTCCAGGTTAACCCTTTCTATCCTACGAACAATTTCTAGCCTGCATGCCATGATTTACTTTCCTAGACAATTTTTATTTTTTTCATTTTCCTTTTTATGTTTGTGGTGATGGATCTTAAACTTTGGTAAATTAGGATGTTGTTATGTTATGTATGGTGTAGTGTTTAGCAAAACAGGTACACAGGAGACTTGGATGTACTAAGCATTAGTGCTGCATAAGCCCGAAAACCCGAACCAAAAGCCAAAAACCTGTGAAATCATCAATTGCAGATTGCCAACACGGGGCCGTGGTCAGTGACCACGCTCCCGTACCCACACCCCTGACCTGTTGTGTTTGTCTGAACCCTGCCCACCACGGGTCGTGGCCACCAGGCACGCCCCGTGGCCAAGTTTCTGTAAGTTTTGTTACCGGCACTCTGACCACGGGGCCGTGCTCAGCTAGCACGTGGCCGTGGCCAGGTTCCCTGTAACACAAAACCTTGTTTTTAATCACTTTTTACGCATTCAAATCAACCTAAAAACTTATTTTTGGGACACACTGAGGACAATGTGTAATTTAAGTGGGGGGGGGGGGGATGCTAAAACCTTGAATCTTGTAGGTCCTAATAACAAGCCTTACACAAAACTCTACTATCTTGGTTTAATTCGGGAATAACAAGTTCTAAAAAAGTTATATTTTTATAAATTTACAACCGATAGCGTCGTGATAAAAATAACCAAATAAGAAAATTATGAAAAGACATGAAAAATCTAGTTAAAATTTGATTATATATACTTGATCACATTACAAATCCATTCCCACAACAAGTGAGTTTTGAGCCTTTATTGAGCATACATACATATATCTTTAAACTAAATGCTCATTTTTTGTTTTTGGTGTGAAGAGCCGCTTGGTTCTTAGGACTCTAGAACTTGCCAAGACGATACATTCCCGGTCCTTACCAACTTGAACCCAAGTAAGTAAATGATGGAGGCATTAAGACTAACTCATTTTCCTTTCAAACCATTATTATTCATTTTTTTATCACCTACCCAAAAATTCCCCTGGTTAACCCCTTTGAGCCTAAACCTTTTCGTTTCAAAACCCACAAAACAAACACTCATTACCCACCAAAACCTTTTTCTTTTTAAACCCATTTGTTTTAGTAAAAAGCTCTGTAATCTTGTGACATGAAAAAAAATGGAAGTCTTGCAATAAACAAACAAGTTCCTCAAAAGAAATCATGTTTGAATATGCTTAGTTCGAATAAAAGTCACAAAAACAAAAAGTTTTACGACAACCGACGCTTTTTACGCTTTTCTCCATTTTTACTAACCACTAACCAAAAACCACCTACCCTTTCCCAAGCCTAACCCTCCCCAAGTCCTCTTGATATTTACAAAGGTTTATAGTTAAAAAGGAGGAGGTTTGATCGCTTGGCAAGCTTAAGGTAGAAGTAAGTTCCACGCTGGTCTCGAGTGTTTCACAAAAATACACAAATCAGCCGAGTGTTGAGTGATCTCCCGTGAGGTATGTGAACTTGTATATAAATAGAATTTTAAAGAGTCATGTTATGCCCTAATAAATAATTTTTCTTATAAAATGTTCTAAATAA
Organism: Helianthus tuberosus; assembly: GCA_030545235.1. Lineage (NCBI taxonomy): Eukaryota > Viridiplantae > Streptophyta > Magnoliopsida > Asterales > Asteraceae > Helianthus > Helianthus tuberosus. The sequence goes on along the minus strand of CM060396.1, from coordinate 100,985,542 downwards.
ATCATGACGAATAGGATTGTAAATAAAAAAATAAAACTCAATAAAGATCTTGGATTCCCGACACTCAAGATAAGCCCAAAACTTCTTCTCTACCTCTTCCATTTGGGTTTGTAAGCCACTTATTAAATAGCTTTGCTTGAGGACAAGCAAAGATTCAAGTGTGGGGGTATTTGATGTGTGCAAAATGCAACATATAAATTACATCAAATGAGACATAAAACTAACCCTTTTTAGTACTAATGTTGGAAAAACACGTTTCTTTCTTTCTTTTGAATTTACAGGACCAAACGAGCTTAAAAGAACAAAAGGAACAAATAAGCAGCCAAAACCAACATAAATACAAAAATAAGGAATAAACTGACATGCCCGACCCCTCGGCAGCATCTCTCAAAGCAAAAACAAGGCAACAGAGCCTGACCACGGGGCCGTGCCCAGCGGGGCATGGGGTGTGGTCAGGAGCCTGCACAACAAGACAAACCTGTAGAAGCTTCTACGCCCACCACGGAGGCGTGCATAGCTCAACCCTGGGCGTGGTTAACGCTAAGATACGCAGAATCTTGATAGTACAACAAAAAGTTGACCATGGGGCTGTGCCAGGAGACACGGGGTCGTGTGGGGCCCTCTGCTGACACTTGCAATTAATGAAGGAAGAGAAAAGGATGGCCATGAGCCGTGTTGGCTGGACACGTGGCCGTGGCCAGAGTTCTGTTCTGGCTATAAAAGAGGGTGCTTGGTTCACTTGAAAGGCATCCCTTGGCAAACCACTACTCTCCCACTTTGCCACCACTCCACCACCACTACAACACCAACACCAACACCCACCACCATCATCCATCATCCATCTTTAGAGTGTGTAGTAGTCTCGGGATCCAAGATTGATTGTAAGAGTTCTTGCCAATCAAAGGCCATGTTTGGCTAAGCCTCTTACATCATTTGGTAAAGACAAGTCTTTTATGTATTACTTTTAATTTTTAATCTTTCGGCACTTTTTATTTGGGTTTGTATTAATGACTTTAATAACTAGTTTCTTATGTTGAAGGTGAATTTTCTTTATCATTTTCTCATGGTGTCTTGAGGTTACTTTACTGTCAATATAAAGTAAATGATGTCATCATTCGTGACTTTACTGTCTATATAAAGCGCGTTAACTATGGGAAGGGGGTTAGGGGGATGGTTTGGTAAAGTTCTTGTCTCGTTCATTGATAGATCCGGCGAGGACCTGGTTCAAGCTTACTAGGACCTCCTTCAATACCCATTGGTATTGGATGGCGGGGGTGCGAATAGCTTGAACCCCTCATATGTAAACTACCATTAATACTTTAAACCAGCTCTTGGGATTGTATCCATGCTGACTCAAACCACTGGGTCGAGGGTAACGTCACCTTCAAAAGAGGGGCCTACTACTATAACTAAGACAATCTCTTAAAAAGTCCAAAAGTGCAAAAATCATCAAAGGATACATTAAAGATAGGTTGGATCCAAGTGATTCTATCTTGTCTATCCTTTTTTATTTTTTTTTTATCTTTCCATTTTTAGTTTTATTTTTATGTTTCAAAACTTTTCTCAAAAAAAAAAAAAAAAAAAAAAAAAGATCGATTAGACATTGAGGATAAACCGGTATTAAAAGCTCTTGTGTCCTTGGACGACCTCGGTATCTTACCAACACTATACTACGCTCACAATGGGTGCAATTGCCCAAGTGTGTGTTTAGTGTTAGTACAATATCGTGTTTTATAGATTTAAAACTTGACTAATGCGTAAAATGGGCTCAAAATATTAATAAAATCATATCACACCTAACGCACACCAATTCGACAGTGACGTAAAAGGGGGAAATTATTAGTGCATATTCCGTGTGTCCGTCACTGTGTGAATAGGCTAGATAAAGTGTGTGTTGAATATTGTATAGATGAGAGTTAGAAAAACGGTTTTGTTATGAAAAGTTCCCTTCGTACGAAGGAGTCCTTCGCACGAAGGGACAAGAGTCCAGTCGCATGAATGGACACTAGTCCATTCAGACAAAGCCTCATTCGCACGGGTGAGATGGTCTATAAATAGGAGTGATGAGTGAGAGCTGAGTTAAAGTTTTGGTTCCCAGAGGGGAAATGCTGGAGAAATTTTCTCTCCAGCTTGAAAAAGATGTATACTCTTTCGGTATGAATGAAACTTTTGACTATTCTGCTTCTACTCCATTCTTAATAATAATATTCTATCGAATCAGTTCTATCCCGTCCAAACTTCCGTCTAAACCCACCGGATCCTAGACTCTCAATTAGTATCAGAGCTACGGTACTGATTCAGTCGATCTAATAGTTGATTGAATCACCTACGCTCATGAATTATGGGTTTTAAGAGCTTTTAGACATAAAACATCAAATTGAAGGTCAATTCATGGATGGAATTTGACATTGAAGACATCATTACATTCGGAATTGATTTTCACTCATAGCTGTGCAAGAATCATCATCAAATTCGCATAAATAAAGATTTTGGATCGAAAAATGTGATCAGCAGCGTTCGAACAGATGAAACCTCATAAGCACGAAAGGATCATGTTTATACGCATGAAGACATTTATTCATCCTAAAAATCATTTCATTCGCACGGATGGACCTACTTCATTCGCACGAATGAGTCAAATGCCTAAAATAAACTTTTGGCAACTTGTAGCGAAGCTCTGCCAAATTGATTTCTTGGCTTTATAACTTCAATATTTTAATGAAATCAATGATTATAAGTGATATCTTGTGTGTGTCATCTTTCCAATTGGATTCCACACAATATGGAGAGCTAATTTGAGTCGGCCGGAGAATTTACGAGATCGAATCGGTCCTCACAGACATTGTGCATCAACAATCTCCCCCTTGGATGTTGCCACAGTCTCGATTGGCCTTCAAAACTTCATAACTTCAAAAACTATCGACTGAAGAAATTCTTCCTTTCTATTTGACGTTTCAGCTCAAAGTTAGTCATCGTCATTTGATCTGTAGGAGTAAAGTATCATCATGTTCCCCCTCTCCGTCAACTTCTTCTCCATTCTCATAATCGTTCATATAATCATTTAAAATATCAAAATTAGAAATTCTCGATTCAAACACTACCAACCTTTTCAAATATCAATCATTTTTCCAGTTTTAACAACCCACCCAGTTAACCAAGTCCAAGTTAATGACCTTGGTCATCTGATTTGTCTACCAAGTCCAAGTTAATGACCTTAGTTGAACACTTTGTGAATAAACTGATGTTTTATGTCAATATTAAGTTTTAAATTAATGAACTTGTAATCTTTTCAAAACATTTTCTCATTTCAGATTAGCTCCCAACTCGTTGTTCTTAAGATTTTGTTCAGCAACTTCGGATTTTGAAGATCAACATTCCATCAGCGGCAGTAAAAAATAAGATGAAATAAAATCTTTTGAGTTTTCTAAAGTTTATTCTAAAACACACTGAAAATATTTTTGGTTTCTAAAATGAAATAGCTTTGTACAAACATATTTACAGACATATTTTTCTGAGTTTGTGTAAGAGGATCATATCAGTTTTTGAGACAAATCACCAACACTGTTGATCTGATTAACTTTAAGTCTTAAACAAGTTCATTTAGATTGTCAGTATGTTTATCCTCTTAAACCTCTACACAAAGTTCAATTGTTTCAAGATATGGTAATTAGATATCTTAGAACTTGACTTAATAGTATTCCCCATCTCAGAATATACTTCCGAATCAAGATTCCTTAGATTTCATCTTACAAGTGAATATACCTAATTGATATCTGTATCTAGGTTATGCGAGGTCTTGAGAGCTCAGGTTAGTACCACCGTACAGACAGAGAGATGAAGGCTCAACTTAAAAGTGGTGTTCCATATTTTGGAATCTTTTGACTGCAATTGACAAATCTTTCGATACTTTCAATTTTGACGCAGTTTCGGGTTTTAAAGAAAAAGTATTCTACAAGTTATAGGCCAATGCTGACACAAAATCAGAATAACTTGTCTAAGACATATAGCTCGTTTTCACGAGGAGCGCGCATTAAGATCCACTCTTCCGGTAATTTGAACCCTGGCTTTAGAATAAAAAATTCTTTGTCTGTGAAGTACGTAGTGAACTTTTTGTCACAAATCTGAGAGATACTAAGCAGAGTGTTCGCAAACTCAGCTATGTAGTTGACTTTTTCAAACGACACCATCCCATTGGTTAACGTGCCTTCACCTACTATTCTTCCTCCCTGATTACCCGCAAACCCAACATAGCCTCCTCTAATAGATTTGGCATCGTATAGAAGTGCTAACACCCCCGCCATTTGCCTGGATGCTCCATTATCCATGATCCACTTCAATATGATAGATCTTGGGAGCCCCTACACATGCACTTAAATATTTACTTGAAGAGTGAGACCCAAGCCTTACCGGTCTTGGGGGGGTTTACAACTTTGTTTTCATACACACTTTCACACTTCTGTTCAAGTTTTCAACATTCATTGTTGAATCAAATTGTTTCACTTCTTCAGAAGATTTCTTTTTCTTGATCACCCATGTTTGATTTTTCAAAGTTGTTTTCTTAATGTAAAATTTAGAATCTTTTTGTCCAACTTTGTTTGAAGATTCACCAGTTTTTACAGTTGAAACTTTGATGTTTACTGGTTTCACTTCTTTTGTAAATTAATTGTTTCGTTTTAAGATTTGAGTTGGAACAAACACTGGTGATTTTTATTTCAGATCTTTTGAAGTCTTTTAACACTGTAAACATGTTTAGGATTCTTTTATGGACACCGATTAACAATATGCCCAACCTGATTACATCTGAAGGAAGTTCTACAGTCTGTTACAATAGCAGATCCTTCAACCTGTTCATGTTTTTTCTTCTGAGCAAAAAACTCTTCATTGGATTGTTTGCTGAATTGACTTTCCTTTTCACTTTCTGAACTTGTTCTGGACACAAAAGTCATTTTCTTTGCAAACTTTGGTTTTGCAAACGTGTCGTAATTTTTCTTACCAAATCCCAAACCGTTCCTCCCATGATCGTAATTTCTCTGTTGGTAATTATAGTAGGAAATTTTTGGATTAGAAAAGTAAGCCTTATCCATTCTAAAGTTTGAAAATCCTTGAACATTTGACAAATTTTCAATCTCAGACAGTTCAACCTCGACTAATTTAAAACCTTTTCGACTTTGTTCATGTTCACATTCTGAATCGGAAATGCTGTATTGGAATATAGTTTGTCAGATCCATTCATTTTATACATAATCACATTTGGGTCATCAATTAAACTATATGCTGATTTTGGAATGTAATTCTTATGAAACTTTCGTCACTTTCAGGTTGTGAACTTGAACTCTCTTTGTCAAACTTTGATTGAGTACTTACAAAATTAGTGTTATCACTTTCATTTGTCAAAACTTTCTCAACAACATCTTTAACCAATTCTGATTCACATTCAGTTTCATATTTGGTATAGGTCACATCAAGATTGTCAGGCAGATGTTCTTTCTATTCAGTTTTTTTTAATTTTAAGTTCAGCGCCTTTTCCACCCCGTCTGGTTTCTTTCTCAAATGGCTATTCCACATAGGAGGTGGAACTCGATTATAACCCAACCCTTGATTACCATAACCATAAACATCTTCCCTTGACTTGTCTTTTCCTGTAGGTTTCGGGAGAATGTGATCCAAAACATAAGATGCCGTAGAATAACTAATCAGCTTCTTATCAACCTGTTCCGTTTCTATCCTAAGTGTTGGTGCATTCGTCTATCGACTTCCTCTTGTATCGAGTCTTGTATTGTAATAGATAGATCAGGGCACGGAAAACAAGTATTATATGTTTATAGGTAATTTCGCATGAAATGACACATAGGTCATTTCATACGAAATCAAAGGTATTTCGCACGGAATTATAATTTCGTGTGAATGTTGATTTCGTTTGAGTAATTTCGTGCGAAATTAGATTTCGCTTGGCCAGTCCATGCGAAATTACCTCACCTATAAATACTTGATGTGCCTATTCATTTGTAACGATTCTGATTCCGGTAGCGAAGCTCTGCCAAAGTGTCTACACCATTGTAATCGATCTGATATCAATCAAAAGACAGTTTAAAGTGATTTCTCGTTCAATTCAGCTGAAATAACACCGATACATCTGTTTCCGCCTTTTGTATTGGTGAAGACCTCTTCTGATCGACTCGTTTGGGTCCGAAAACGATCCTACAAGTGGTATCAGAGCTCAGGAGGAAGAGTTCTTACAATTTCAGCTGCAAAATCTGATTTCTACACCTTTTTTTCAAAATTAAACAGAATTTTATGGTCAAAATGACTTGAATTTCACATATAACATGTGACACCCCAGGAAAACCATGCAACTTAACTAGCTTCCTCAGTGAGTACGTGCTAAATTTCGAGACGAAATTTCTTTCAACTTGGGGATAATGTGACAACTCGTATTTCAGAACATATCTTTGTGCTTGATGTAACGTATGTGAACCTTGTGTGATAATCTGATTTGTTGACTTAATGAATGTTATGAGACTTTATGTTTGAATTATGTGTAATGTATGTATGTATGCAAACGAGCCCAAACGCACAACACGAATCAATTGCACAATACACTTGGGCCGCATCTCTTTGCCTTATTCTGCTTATCCTACTCGGCCCACTATGCTTGAAATCGAACTCAATGGACAGCCCACTAGGGGTTTCGGCCACCTAACTATATAACCCGGCACAAAATCCTTTCAAGGGTTTGTTTCCCTTATCATTTGCAAATCACTCTAGAACACACAAACCCTACTCTCTCTCTTTCTCTCTCCTCTCGAAGCCGACGGCAAACAACACCCTTCCCCATCAAAGCTTTTGATTCGAATCAACTCGCATCCCATTCTTTAATCGGTTAGTGTGTTATTTTTGAATGCATGATTGATGATATGTTGGTATATATGTTTATCATGATAATATAGGGAGGTCATGTATATGAGATTGTGAAGAAATTGTGTTCATAAAGTCGGCTCACATAGGTATTCGATAATGTTAATATGATTCGGAATTTCATGATGTTAGGCAAGAATTGAATGAATATATTACTTGGCTGAGATGTGATATGTTCCTGTTCGAATGTATTATGATCGTTTGCATGCTAGTTAATATGGTTATGTGTTGTGATTATGGTGCATGTTCATGTTTTAATCGTGTCTAGGGTTCATATGAATTGATGTTAAAAACCCTTGCTTTGATCGATTATTGGATAATCAAAAACTGTTGATTGTGTGATTTCTAAATTGCAAGTTTGGTAACTATTGGAATTGATTTGTAAAATCAATAGATAATGGTTTGACTGTTGACTAAATCGAATATGGAAACAATATAACTAAATGGCATAATTTTCGGATCACATAGAATCTGATCTGATCGCACAAGACTGGTCGCACAACACAGTCGCACAAGCCGTAGAGTGCAACTAATTAAACACAGCGTACAACACAGCTATTGCATGATCGCACAAGCTCTTGTGGATCACACAAGATAGTGCTGATCGCACAAGGCTTGGGCCTCACACGAATCACATTATTGTTGGGCCTCAAAGCCCAAGTCCTGAGTCGCACAAGATTGTTCGGTCGCACAAGTCGTCCGGATCGCACAAGATATCCGGACCGCACAAGACCAATGTATGTTATTATTTGGGCTGTGTACTTTGGTGGGCTTATTTGTAATCTGGGCCGGGTATGTTGGGATCGCACAAACTGTTATGGGTCGCACAAGAAATGCTGGACGCACAACAGTTTGGGCTGGGTATTTTCGGGCTTCTTTGGGTGGATCGTACAAGTTAGACTTGATGAGTACTTGAATGCTACTGTTAATGTGTTAACGAATATTATGTGGGTGCCATGATCAATACGTGTTCATAACCTGTTAAACTATGTGTAATCATACGTGCACTACTTGAACCTAGACCTGACTTATATGGTAACCATGTTAGGACGTGGTTGACCTCTAGCAGCTCGATTGACCTTTCGTTTATCTGCCAAGCTAACCTAAGGTGAGTTCACACTTTCTACAAAGCATGGGATTCCCAGGGGTTGGGAATGGGTTTAAGGAACATGGGTTCCTCGTCCTTTCTTGGGTAGGACAGTACTGGTTCAGGAATATAATTCCTCGTCCTCATGGACAGTTAAATTTTACTAGACCAAAACTCTATCACGAAGTCCCTCCTTTTTATATCGACTTAATCACCGGGCCAATGGCGAGTGGGTCATTAGTTAGATAGCGCTATTTAGGTCTGACAAGCCTCACACCATGCCGCAGAGGACGGGCGTGAACTAATGGATCTGGGCACGTCAATGCTGATAGACATTGACAGTTTAGGGCACATAAACATGACTACAGTCAGCAGTCGATATGGTAACGAGTCTAGTAGTATACATGGGGTAGCCCCCATGGCCGAAAAGCCAGATAACTAAACATGGGGTAGCCCCCACGGCTGGATTGCTAGAGTTAATGGGTTAAACAAATCACGTTTTCAACTATGGGGTAACCCCCACGGCAGGGATGCCAGTTAACGGAACTATTTTAGGAACAACTAAAACAAACACCCAACTGTGAACTCGCTCAACATTATTGTTGACTCGTTACTACATGCTTTGCAGGTCAATAGGTACTTAGCTGGAGCTTGCATGGGGAAGAGTCGTTGTGGGACATGGACAGCTGTGTGCCATGTAAACTTGGAAACGTTTAAACTTATGTTTTGGTTTTTGAACAATATGCTTCCGCTTTGCAACTTAAACTATGTTTGCTTGGACACCAATTGTATTGGTTGGACTTTTATAATTACTTACTTGCTTGTTCAATATGATTGGTGGCTGGATCCTGGTCAGTCACGCCTCCAAGCGGTGATACTCCGCAGGTGGATTTCGGGGGTGTGGCAGATTGGTATCAGAGCCATTGGTTATAGAGAACTTGGTTTTACTAAGGGGAAAACGTTTTTGTTAAAACTAGACTATAACCTGTACAGTGCTCTACGATCCACAACGACCCTTCGCTCCACGTGCAAGACTCGACATTCTAGGTGATATGGTTTATGTTTTATTGCCTACATGCTAGATTATATAGAACTTTGCTTATGGTATGCTTAGATAAACGTAGCAACGATAGTTTGAAAACACGAGTGTGCTTACTCTCTTCTGTCATCGCACTTTCGCGAACCCCTCTCACACATGTTTCTCTTGATATGAAGATCATGTCTGGACACGTTAACATGACACAAGCCCAGTTGACGGCTCTGATTAACGAACAGGTTGTTGCGGCACTTGCAGCCGCACAAGCAGGAGGTATACCCTGCAGTTTAAAACTCATTATATGATCTTTAGGTCCTACTCTCGTGAACCTACCTTTGTGTTAAACTTTGTCCTTTCTTACACCCACAACAGGTCAACATGCTCAGCCACCTGTGTGCACCTTCAAAACCTTTATGGACTGCCGACCCACTACTTTTAGCGGCACTGAAGGAGCTGTAGGTCTCCTCCAGTGGTTTGAAAAGCTCGAATCTGTGTTCGAGATGTGTGAATTCCCTGAGGCTCGCAGGGTGAAATATGCTACCGGTACTCTAGAGGGTTTAGCGCTCACATGGTGGAACACTCAGGTTCAAATGCTGGGGTTGGTTGCTGCTAACGCCAACCCATGGAACAACTTTAAGGAAATGATCAAGGAAGAGTACTGCAATCGTGATGAAATTCATAAGCTGGAAGTCGAGTTCTTCAACCTCAAGATGACAGGGTCAGAGATTGAGGCGTACATGAAAAGATCGAATGAGCTTGCTATTCTGTGTCCTACTATGGTGGACCCTCTAATTAAGCGTATCGAACTATATCTCAAGGGCTTAGTGCCAGAGATTCAAAGTCATGTGACTTCAGCTAATCTCGCCACCATCCAGCAAGTTGTTCAACTCGCTTACCGTCTCACTGATCAGGCGGTGGAGCAGAACAGGTTACCAAAGCGCATTAGTGCTACAACTACTGCAGATGCTCCTAGTGACAACAAACGGAAATGGGATGGAGCTTCAAGCAGAGGTTCAACTTCTGTTCAATCTCAGTCACAGCAGAGAAGGACTGATGACTACAAGAGTCCTAGTCAGCAATCATTTGGTAGTCAAAGTCATGGTGGGTACAAGGGAAATCACCCCAAATGCAATCGCTGCAACCTACACCACAGCGGGCCATGCACCAGGGGTAACTGTCATTGGTGCAACAAGCCAGGCCACGCCGCAAAAGATTGCAGGAGTTTATACCCCGCGAATCAGAATCGTCAACAATAACAAGCCCCACAGAATCAACACCAGCAGCAGCAGCAAGGTAACAACAAAGGGTGCTTTTAGTGTGGAGCTGAAGGCCACTTCAAGAGAGATTGTCCCCAACTGAACAGTAACCAGAACAACAACAACAACAACAACAACCAGGGGAATGGAAACAACGGGGGTAACAATGGCAATGGTGCAAGTGGTCGTGTGTTCGTTATTGGCCAAGGTGAAGCTAGGAACGATCCCAACGTGGTGACGGGTAAGTTCCTTCTCGATGACTTTTATGTTACTGTCTTATTTGATTCGGGTGCTGATACTAGTTACGTGTCCCTAAAAGTTAGTCAACTGCTTAAGCGCACCCCAACACCTTTGAACCCCAATCACACTGTAGAGCTAGCTAATGGTAAAAGTTTAGAGGTCACCCACGTAGTCAAGGGTTGTAATCTTGTTCTTGCTGGTCACACTTTCTCTATCGACCTCCTTCCTATCACTCTGGGTAGTTTCGACGTTGTCATTGGGATGGACTGGTTATCCCAACACCAAGCAGGGATTCTTTGCAATGAAAAGATTGTCCGTATTCCTCGCCCAGGTGATGAACCTCTCATGATTCGTGGCGACAAGAGTGGTGCTGTTGTGAGCATTATCTCTTTCCTTAAGGCCCAGAAGTGCTTGAGAAAGGGCCACACACCTATTCTGGCTCTCGTTACTGACACCTCGAAGAAAGAGAAGAAGATAGAGAATTTTCCGATTGTACGTGACTTCCCTGAGGTTTTTCCTGAGGAACTACCTGGCCTTCCGCCTCATCGCCAGTTCGAATTTCAGATCGAGCTAGCTCCTGGAGCAGCACCTATAGCTCGTGCACCTTATCGCCTAGCTCCATCAGAGTTGAAAGAACTCTCTACGCAACTACAAGAACTCTTGGATAAGGGTTTTACTCGTCCTAGCTCTTCGCCCTAGGGAGCTCCAGTGCTATTCGTGAAGAAGAAAGACGGTACCTTCCGTATGTGTATCGACTATCGCGAGCTCAACAAGGTGACGGTGAAGAATCGCTATCCTCTTCCACGCATCGACGACCTATTCGACCAGTTGCAAGGGTCGAGCTTTTACTCGAAGATTGATTTGAGATCGGGATATCACCAGCTGAGATTCCGAGAAGAGGACGTCTCCAAAACAGCCTTCAGAACTCGATATGGGCACTACGAGTTTCTGGTCATGCCATTCGGGCTAACAAACGCACCTGCGGTCTTCATGGACTTGATGAATCGAGTGTGCAAGCCTTACCTGGACAAGTTCGTTATAGTTTTCATCGACGACATCCTGATCTATTCCAAGAGTCAGGAGGAACACGAGCAGCATTTACGACTTATTTTGGAACTCCTTCGAACGGAACAACTTTACGCAAAGTTCTTGAAATGCGACTTCTGGCTTCGTGAAGTCCATTTCCTAGGCCACGTGGTAAACAAGGATGGGATTCACGTTGATCCATCCAAGGTAGACTCGATTAAGAACTGGCCTGCACCTCGTACACCAACGGAAATTCGCCAATTCTTGGGATTGGCAGGTTATTACAGAAGGTTTATCAAGGATTTCTCTAAGATTGCACAACCTCTCACCTTACTAACGCAGTAAGGCGTTGTTTATCGATGGGGAAATGCACAAGAATTAGCATTTCAGCACTTAAAGGATAGACTCTGCAGCGCACCTATTCTTTCATTGCCAGAGGGCACAGACGACTTTGTGGTCTACTGCGACGCATCAATTCAGGGTCTTGGTTGTGTATTGATGCAACGGGATAAAGTTATAGCCTACGCCTCACGCCAACTCAAAGTTCATGAAAAGAACTACACTACACACGATTTAGAGCTGGGAGCTGTTGTTTTTGCGCTTAAGATATGGAGACATTACCTGTACGGTACCAAGTGCGCCATTTACACCGATCACAGGAGTCTCGAGCATATCTTCAAACAGAAGGAATTGAATATGCGACAACGACGATGGGTCGAGCTACTGAATGACTACGAATGCTCGATCAGGTACCACCCAGGCAAAGCCAATGTTGTGGCTGACGCCCTCAGTCGAAATGACTCTACGCCTAAGCACGTACGAGCTTTACAACTCACTATACAGTCTAGTCTTCCTTCCCAGATACGAGATGCTCAGGTAGAAGCATTGAAACCAGAAAACATCAGGGCTGAAGCCCTACGCGGCTCAAGGCAATGATTAGAACAAAAGGAAGACGGTGTTTACAATGTAACAGGACGCATTTGGGTCCCACTTTATGGCAACCTACAAGAGCTTGTGATGGATGAGGCACACAAGTCTCGCTACTCAGTACATCCTGGTTCGGATAAGATGTACCACGACCTCAGAACTACCTACTGGTGGCCTAGCATGAAGGCCCACATAGCAACTTACGTCAGCAAGTGTTTGACTTGTGCGAGAGTCAAAGTCGAATACCAGAAACCTTCAGGCCTACTCCAACAACCTGAGATACCACAATGGAAATGGGAACAAATTTCCGTGGATTTTGTTACTGGCCTGCCTAGATCTCAACGTGGTAACGATACTATTTGGGTGATCGTGGATCGACTCACAAAGTCTGCACACTTCTTAGCTATCAAGGAAACAGATAAGTTCTCCACTTTAGCAGACGTATACCTTAAGGAAGTTATCTCGAGGCACGGGGTGCCCACCTCTATTATCTCGGATCGTGATGCACGTTTTACTTCTGAACTATGGCAAGCAATGCACAAATCCTTTGGCTCACGATTAGACATGAGCACAACGTATCACCCTCAGACGGATGGGCAGTCTGAGCGCACTATTCAAACTTTAGAAGACATGCTTCGGGCGTGTGTAATTGACTTTGGCAACGGCTGGGAAAAGCATCTGCCACTTGTGGAATTTTCGTACAATAACAGCTACCACACCAGCATTAAAGCTGCTCCGTTTGAGGCATTGTACGGGCGTAAATGCCGGTCACCTCTTTGTTGGGCAGAGGTGGGGGAGAGTCAGATCACTGGTCCAGAACTTGTGGTAGACACAACAGAGAGGATTGCCCAGATACGACAACGAATGGCGGCAGCTCGTGACCGTCAGAAAAGCTACGCCGATAAGGGCAGGAAACCACTCGAGCTCCAGGTTGGGGATCGAGTGCTACTCAAAGTTTCACCCTGGAAGGGTGTGGTTCGTTTTGGAAAACGGGGCAAACTTAACCCACGATACGTCGGACCTTTTGAAGTCATAGAGAAAATAGGCAGGGTGGCCTACAAACTAAACTTACCAGTAGAACTCAGTGCAGTTCACAACATTTTCCACGTGTCAAATTTGAAGAAGTGTCTGTCAGATGAGACCCTCATAGTTCCTTTGAAGGAGCTCACCATCGACGAACAGCTACGATTCGTCGAGGAACCAGTTGAAATCACGGACCGGGATGTTAAGGTCCTCAAGCGCACTAGAATACCTCTAGTTCGAGTTCGTTGGAACTCACGTCGCGGCCCAGAGTTCACCTGGGAATGCGAAGATCAGATGAAACAAAAGTATCCCTAACTATTCGCAAACAGTACAACCACTACTGAGGCTGAAGCTACGGAATTTCGGGACGAAATTCCAGATCAACGGGGGGAGGATGTGACACCCCAGGGAAACCAGGAAAACCATGCAGCTTAACTAGCTTCCTCAGTGAGTACGGGCTAAATTTCGGGACGAAATTTCTTTCAACTTGGGGATATTGTGACAACTCGTATTTCAGAACATATCTTTGTGCTTGATGTAACGTATGTGAACCTTGTGTGATAATCTGATTTGTTGACTTAATGAATGTTATGAGACTTTATGTTTGAATTATGTGTAATGTATGTATCTATGCAAACGAGCCCAAACGCACAACACGAATCAATCGCACAATACACTTGGGCCGCATCTCTTTGCCTTATTCTGCTTATCCTACTCGGCCCACTATGCTTGAAATCGAACTCAATGGACAGCCCACTAGGGGTTTCGGCCACCTAACTATATAACCCGGCACAAAATCCTTTCAAGGGTTTGTTTCCCTTATCATTTGCAAATCACTCTAGAACACACAAACCCTACTCTCTCTCTCTCTCTCTCTCCTCTCGAAGCCGACGGCAAACAACACCCTTCCCCATCGAAGCTTTTGATTCGGATCAACTCGCATCCCATTCTTTAATTGGTTAGTGTGTTATTTTTGAATGCATGATTGATGATATGTTGGTATATATGTTTATCATGATAATATAGGGAGGTAATGTATATGAGATTGTGAAGAAATTGTGTTCATAAAGTCGGCTCACATAGGTATTCGATAATGTTAATATGATTCGGAATTTCATGATGTTAGGCAAGAATTGAATGAAAATATTACTTGGCTGAGATGTGATATGTTCCTGTTCGAATGTACTATGATCGTTTGCATGCTAGTTAATATGGTTAAGTGTTGTGATTATGGTGCATGTTCATGTTTTGATCGTGTCTAGGGTTCATATGAATTGATGTTAAAAACCCTTGCTTTGATCGATTATTGGATAATAAAAAACTGTTGATTGTGTGATTTCTAAATTGCAAGTTTGGTAACTATTGGAATTGATTTGTAAAATCAATAGATAACGGTTTGACTGTTGACTAAATCGAACATGCAAACAATATAACTAAATGGCATAATTTTCGGATCACACAAGTTCCTCTTCGGTCGCACAAGATCAGATCACATAGAATCCGATCTGATCGCACAAGACTGGTCGCACAACACAGTCACACAAGCCGTAGAGTGCAACTGATTAAACACAGCGTACAACACAGCTATTGCATGATCGCACAAGCTCTTGTGGATCGCACAAGATAGTGCTGATCGCACAAGGCTTGGGCCTCACACGAATCACATTATTGTTGGGCCTCAAAGCCCAAGTCCTGAGTCGCACAAGATTGTTCGGTCGCACAAGTCATCCGGATCGCACAAGATATCCGGACCGCACAAGACCAATGTATGTTATTATTTGGGCTGTGTACTTTGGTGGGCTTATTTGTAATCTGGGCCGGGTATGTTGGGATCGCACAAACTGTTATGGGTCGCACAAGAAATGCTGGACGCACAACAGTTTGGGCTGGGTATTTTCGGGCTTCTTTGGGTGGATCGTACAAGTTAGACTTGATGAGTACTTGAATGCTACTGTTAATGTGTTAACAAATATTATGTGGGTGCCATGATCAATACGTGTTCATAACCTGTTAAACTATGTGTAATCATACGTGCACTACTTGAACCTAGACCTGACTTATATGGTAACCATGTTAGGACGTGGTTGACCTCTAGCAGCTCGATTGACCTTTCGTTTATCTGCCAAGCTAACCTAAGGTGAGTTCACACTTTCTACAAAGCATGGGATTCCCAGGGGTTGGGAATGGGTTTAAGGAACATGGGTTCCTCGTCCTTTCTTGGGTAGGACAGTACTGGTTCAGGAATATAATTCCTCGTCCTCATGGACAGTTAAATTTTACTAGACCAAAACTCTATCACGAAGTCCATCCTTTTTATATCGAGTTAATCACCGGGCCAATGGCGAGTGGGTCATTAGTTAGATAGCGCTATTTAGGTCTGACAAGCCTCACACCATGCCACAGAGGACGGGCGTGAAATAATGGATCTGGGCACGTCAATGCTGATAGACATTGACAGTTCAGGGCACGTAAACATGACTACAGTCAGCAGTCGATATGGTAACGAGTCTAGTAGTATACACGGGGTAGTCCCCACGGCCGAAAAGCCAGATAACTAAACATGGGGCAGCCCCCACGGCTGGATTGCCAGAGTTAATTGTCACACCCCGTCCACGTATAACATACAAAACGTGGCGGAAAATGTCGGGGAGTGTTGTAACAGAATTAATTGTTTCATAACCATGGTATTCAAAGTTGTATTTTATTTATCAACAAGAGTGTTACATTATCTTAAACAGGAAACAAAGAGTTCAGAACATAATTAAACTAGTTCTATCTTCATTTTAAGTCTCTAAGGCACAGGTCCGCCCTAGTGTCACGATCATCATCCTACGCAATAGCTCCTGAAAACACATGTGAAAATAGGTACGTCAGCATAAAAATGCCTGTGAGATACATAGGATTTGTGAAAAGAGGATTCATGACTTATTAGTTTAGAAAAAGTTGTTTAACAAAAGTCAGTCATGAACCTTGTAAATTGTTTTGTTTTGTAAATCATTCAAAAAGCGATGATATGTATAAATAAGAGAGTAATGTAAGGTTAAATGAATAACCAAGTAAAATGAGTTTGTATAAGATAAGTTGTTTTGTAAATCAATGTCTTGTGAAAATAAGTTGTTTATGTAAAATGTAATATGTCAAATATTGAAATGATTTAAGTAACGCTACGACATGTAATGTCATACAAACACTTATATATAGGAAGTACCAGCGGCGTATCCACCATGCTTGTATCATATTACACACGCCTCGTTACTCAAATCACTTACTCAAACCAACCACCAATGTAAATTGTTTATGTATAAATGAATTGTCATGTGTTAATGTGTAAACCATATCGAAATGTCTATGTCCAATGTAAACCACTAAATGTGTATATCAATGTCAAAATGTTTATGTTTAATGTAGATCATGTAATGTGTACTCAAGAATATCATGTATGGTAAGTGAAATATATCAACTAAACCATATGTAAAATGCACAAAAACAAGGTATTGAAGTAAAACATGGTTTAAATCAAAGTTATGTTTTGTGGAACAAATGCATGCTATACTGATATAAACATCTATGCGGTATTGTGAAAATGCATACATCCAAGCCTTGAGACTGTGGCGATAAACCCTTAAACAAATTAAAGGTTTATCAAAGTTATGTATATCGAATTCGGTCATTCCTTCCAATCCAAACAAACCCAGGATTTCAGGAACGGGAGTTGTCAATTCCTATGGTACCACTACCTACTAACGAACGGCGTAGCTAATGTTAATGAATGTATTGTTCCATTTTAAATAACCCAAATGTCATCCCAAAATGTAAGCATGTGATGAAAACAACTGTACTAAGTATGTAACAAATGGACATACATAGCATATGACGTGAAACAAATGTACTAAGTATGCACACAATGGGCATACATAGCATGAAATTTAATGTGAAACAATGTACTAAGTATGCACACAATGGACATACATAGCATGAAATGTAATGTAAAACAATGTACTAAGTATGCACACAATGGACATACATAGCATGAAATGTAATGTAAAACAATGTACTAAGTATGCACACAATGGACATACATAGCATAAACACAATGAAATCATGTACTATAAGTGTACTAATGAACATAACAAGCATATGATATGAAAGCATGAAAAGCATGGAAGTAACAAGTAGGCACATGTGTTTCACCCCAAAATGTTTGGAAAACAGTAAAAGAGGGGTCTATGTACTCACTTGAGATTGCTTAGAAGTCCTAAGATAACCACCAAGCAAAGCTAGAGATCACGGAATCAAACGACACCTAATATAGTTAACTATGTTAATAAACCGGACCTAAATCGGAGGATCGGATAGAATGAGGGTTCGTAAACCAAACGAGTATGGAGACTCGTGTAATATGGTTTAACAAAGCCTACATACTAAATGAAACCTAACATAAGTGCTTACGACCCATTACGACCCGTTTAGGTAGCTTATGCTACTTTAACGCGTCGTTCGCGTGAAACGCGTTCGGACCGCCTAACTAGTCCTATGACAAGTAGAACATGCCTTAACATGCCTAATATTGTCGCCAAATCAGTTTAGATGTCAAAAGTTATGTCACATATGTTTATAATGAATTTTGGCATCAAAGGGGGTATTTTGGTAATTTACCTAAGGCATATAAACTACCTATCATACAACTATTTAAACGTCGTGACCATAAGGTATAACCTCGGAAGGTTATTCCCTATATACTATGGTCACCTAATGTGTTTGGTCGGATCCTAATGATCGACCAAATGGGTCGGGTTCGAAGGTATAAGCGATTTATTAGATCGCTTACCCTTACGACCCTAGACAACGTGGTAATCAGTAGGCATAGTCACAAGGGACTATAACCATCGTGATTACAATCACGTTGCGAAGTTCAAACGAACTTCGCATTGACCATAAACTGGTCAATGCAGAAACTCAAACAAAGTTTGACTTTCGGACTCGAAAAGCAATAAAAGAACAAAGGAATACTTACAAAGGGTCCCCGAATGCTAATCTCGATCCAAGTAGCTCAGGTATAAAACAATGGTTTCAACTTAGAGCTTCTCAAATCAAAATTCTAGTGGGTTTTGCAATGGCATGGGGGGGGGATATTTATAGTTTTCGGAGAGCCGTTAAGATCGTTTCTTGGAAACCGTGCTTTGATCTTGGCCATACATGTGCACACATGGTTTTGTAATACCATGTGCACTCAATACTAGCCCATAGATTCCCCAAAACCATGTGCAACAAGTGGAACGGACCAGATTCGATGTTTCTGCAAAGTTTCTGCCCAGATGAGGTGCTCGCGTAGCGCCACTGGATAGGCATGAAGTGCTCGCGCTACGCTAGCATGTGCCATATCCAGAAAAGTTTCAAAAATGGCAGAAATGGTCCCTGCAACCCGTTTAAGCTATTTTCAATGCGTTTGAACCCCGTTAACCTCATTTCAAGGATCTAAAATGAAGTTAAAGTATAGGGAACTCAAAACATGCTCAAAAATATCTAGGATGTCGGTTCATTTGGTCGTACGATCGCGATGTTCGCTTAATTACGATGGAATGCGCATAAGCGCGAAAAACGATCCAAATGACGCGACGAGTGGATTTTTCTCAAGCCAAACACTAAAATAAAATATTTTAGTGCTTACATAAATTTTTGGATGTCCGGATGTATTCAGAACGTAAGTTATGCGCGAAAATGCAAACTTGTGCACTTTTTGACGCTTTTAGTCCCTGAATGACCCAAAAGTTTATTTTAGCATACCGAACCACTCAAAGCCTATTTCTAAGCTATGTAAAGGATATTTATGGTATGTTTAACTTATGGTCATGTTCCGGAATGTTCGTTACAGTTCAAATTGGCATACTTTCGTAGTTTGTCAAGTTTAGTCCCTTTAAGCGAATTAACTTGTTTTTGCCATACCAAAGCCTTCAAAACTTATTTCTAAGTTATGTAAAGGTTATTTAAGGTATGTTAAGTATATGTTGATGTTCCAGAGTATTTTTCGCATTAAACTGGTTACGTTTACGCACCAGTTTGCGTATAACTCTCCAGAAAGTGATGTAGAGTTTGCAATTGAACAAAAGTCAAAACATGAAAAATGTCAAACATAAATAAACAAACATTGGGATCAAATAACATTGTTTTATTGATAACTGAATTGTTCACAATGATTCCAAGCACAGATGTTACAGTCTCCCCTACTTGTGGAAATTTCGTCCCGAAATTGATTTAGAGGAAACTCGTGGGAAAAGATGTGGATATTTCGCCTTCATTTGATATTCGCATTCCCAAGTAAACTCGGGTCCACGTTTAGCTTCCCATCGAACTTTGACCAAAGGAATGCGCTTGCGTTTAAGCCACTTGACTTCACGTTCCATGATTTCCACAGGTTTCTCGACAAATTTCAGTGTTTTATCAACACGAATTTCGTCAAGTGGTATGTGGAGGTTCTCATCAGCTAAACACCTCTTGATATTGGACACGTGAAAAGTTGGATGAACATTACCATGTTCAGGAGGTAACTCAAGTCTGTAGGCTACCTTACCGATTCTTTCGACGATCTTGAATGGTCCAACGTATCTGGGTGCAAGTTTTCCTTTCTTTCCAAATCTGATCACACCTTTCCAAGGTGAGACCTTAAGTAATACTCGATCACCGACTTGAAATTCCAAGGGTTTGCGTTTTGGGTCCGCGTAACTCTTTTGACGGCTTCTAGCTGTCTGAAGGTTATCACGAACTTTCTTGACTTTATCAGTTGTCTCTAAAATGAGGGCAGGTCCAGTAAGCTGAGCCTCGCCGATCTCATTCCAGCAGACTGGTGAACGACATTTTCGACCATAGAGAGCTTCGAAAGGAGCCATTTGATGCTGGTGTGATAACTGTTGTTGTAGGAGAATTCAATTAACGGAAGATGTGAATCCCAACTACCACCAAAGTCGATCACACAAGCTCTAAGCATATCCTCCAGAGTCTGGATTGTTCTTTCAGATTGACCATCCGTTTGCGGATGATAAGCTGTGCTCAGATTAAGTTGGGTCCCCATAGTAGATTGCATGGTTCTCCAAAAATGAGAAGTGAAACGAGCATCTCTGTCAGAAATGATGTTCAAAGGAACACGATGTCGAGCTACAATTTCATCCACGTAGATTTTAGCAAGTTTGTCAGCAGGAAAATCCTCACGGATTGGAAAGAAATGCGCTGACTTAGTAAGACGATCAACAACTACCCAGATGGCATCATGACCTTTCTTTGTGCGTGGAAGTTTGGTAACAAGATCCATAGTAATGTTTTCCCATTTCCAAACTGGGATCTCTGGTTGCACCAATAAACCAGACGGTCGTTGATGTTCAGCCTTAACCTTAAGACAAGTAAGGCATTTTGATACGTATAAGGCAATGTCTTTCTTCATACCAGGCCACCAGTAGTGAATACGAAGATCCTTATACATCTTATCTGAGCCAGGATGAACAGAATAACGCGACTTATGGGCTTCATCCATAAGCAAGGTGCGAAGGTTATCTTGGCTTGGGACCCACAAACGGTCCATGAAGTAATATGATCCATTGCCCTTCAGTTCTAGATCAGGTGTTATGTGATAGGGAAATTCCTTATCCATCAAACCCTGTGAAACACAAGATTGTTGAGCCTGAGAAATGCGTGCTTGGATATCGGATCGAGCGTGAATAACAGACTGAACACGTACACAATGAAGCTTAGTACGTTCCTTACGACTCAATGCATCGGCTACGACATTCGCCTTACCAGGATGGTAGCGAATTTCGCAGTCATAGTCTTTTAGTAGCTCAACCCAACATCGTTGCCTCATGTTGAGTTCTTTCTGATTGAAGATATGTTGAAGACTTCTGTGGTCAGTGAAAACCACACATTTTGTTCCGTACAAATAGTGTCTCCAGATCTTGAGAGCGAAGACAACTGCACCCAACTGCACCCAACTCAAGATCATGAGTGGTGTAGTTCTTCTCATGTATCTTCAACTGCCTCGTTGCGTATGCTATGACTTTGTTCCTTTGCATCAAAACACAGCCAAGACCCAATTTAGATGCATCGCAATAAACGACGAAATCATCATTGTCCTCAGGCAAAGTCAGAACAGGCGCGTCACAAAGTTTCTGCTTCAAGTGTTGAAAAGCTTCCTCTTGTTTGGATCCCCAATCTTCGAGAAGTTCTCAATGAAGCGGCGATAATAACCCGCTAGACTAAGAAAAGAACGAACATCAGTAGGAGTACTCGGCGTATCCCAATCCTTAATCGCACTGATCTTGGAGGGATCTACATGAATACCTTGTTCGTTGATAATATGTCCTAAGAATTGAACCTCTTTAAGCCAAAATTCGCACTTGGAGAATTTGGCGAAAAGTTGCTCTTTCTTTAGGAGTTCCAGAGTAAGACGAAGATGTTGCTCGTGATCAGCTCGCGTCTTAGAATAAATCAAGATGTCGTCAATAAAAACAATGACGAACTGATCCAAATAAGGCTTGCAGACCCTATTCATTAAGTCCATGAAAACAGCAGGAGCATTAGTCAAACCGAATGGCATGACTGTGAACTCGTAATGCCCATAACGAGTGCGGAAAGCTGTCTTGGGAATATCATCTTCATGCACACGAAGTTGATGATACCCGGAACGCAGGTCAATCTTCGAAAAATACGAAGCGCCCTGTAACTGATCGAAGAGATCATCGATGCGAGGTAGGGGATATCGATTCTTGATGGTAAGCTTGTTAAGCTCACGATAATCGATACACATCCTAAAGGATCCATCCTTCTTCCTGACAAAAAGAACGGGAGCACCCCAAGGTGAAAAGCTAGGACGTATAAAACCTTTGTCAGAGAGCTCCTGAAGCTGCTTAGACAACTCTTGCATCTCAGATAGTGCAAGATGATATGGAGCTCTGGCAATGGGATTTGCACCAGGTACGAGATCAATGCGGAACTCGACTTGGCGTGCTGGGGGTAGACCAGGTAACTCTTCAGGGAAAACTTCAGAATAATCCCGAACGACAGGAATATCTGAAATAGACTTACCCTTGCCTTTATCTGCTATAACATGTGCTAAGAAGGCAACATAGTTCTTCCGCAGATATTTCTGAGCTTTAAAACAAGACATGAGCTTGAGACCACCTGACGGTTTCTCACCTTGAACCTGTAGGATCTTGCCTGTCGAAAGCGGCACACGAACGATCTTCTCGAAACAAACTACCTCTGCGTGATGCTTGGATAACCAATCCATACCCACTATGACGTCGAAGCTTCCAAGTTGCATAGGCGTGAGGTTGATAGGAAAAAGATGGTCGTTAAGGTTCAACTGGCAGTTGCGTAGAACAGAATCAAGAACTATGGGTTCACCACTAGCAACCTCTACTGTCAAAGGTTTACCTAGTTTCGTTCTAGACACGCGAAGCATTGGCTCAAAAGACAATGACACAAAACTCTTATCGGCACCCGAATAAAAAAGAACAGATGCAGGCTGATTATTAATAAAGAACGTACCGTTCACCACAATATCGTCCACCTGTGCCTCTTGGGCATTCATGTTGAAGACTCGCCCTCAAGCCTGAGCCTGATTCTGGTTTGGATTCTGATTCTGGTTAGCTAGCCTTGGGCACCGGTTTCTGTAGTGGGTTAGATCCCCACAATTGTAGCACGAACCGGGAGGAAAATGAGGTCGTGCAGCTTGACCTTGTTGCTGAGCAAGAGGCTGAGCAACTTGTTGGGCTTGGTTCTGAACTGCCTGGTTCTGGTTAACAGGAATGCGACAAGTAGCGGCAAGATGACCCGACTTCCCACAGTTATTATAGAAACGGCACGGATGTTGCGGCTGATGGTGACTATTGCATCTATTGCACAAAGGTGCATTCCCTGAATAGGGCTTCTTTGCTGGAGGCTGTGGGGGTTGGTTGGGAGCTGCCTGGTTAGCTTGGGCAGTGACAGCAAAATTTTGGGAAGCCTTACGCTTCCTTGACCCTCTCGAAGAACCAGAATTCTTTCCATTCTTGTTTTGACCTTTCTTGCTATCTTCCTTGTCAGACGACTGTTTCTTGCCCTTGTCACCCTTCCTGTGTAACTTATTCTTCTGAATCTGCGACTCAGTCAATGTCGCTGCTAACTCGATCGCCTGACGGAATGTGGCAGGGTTACTACCAGTAATGATGTCTTGTACTGAGTCAGGTAGACCATCGATGTATCTTTCGATAGCCTTGTCGAGTGGGGTAACCATAGTCGGGCAAAGCAGACTCAACTCCTCAAATCTATCAGTATACGCCCTGTGCTCACCACTGTCTTGTTTCAAGTCATCAAACTCTTTCTCCAACGCTCGCTGTTCATGACGAGGGCAAAACTCCCTCATCATAAGAGCTCTAAGTTCAGCCCATGTCTGTGCTAGAGCAACTTCTGCACCACGGTCTCTCATTACCCCATTCCACCATGTAAGAGCCCTTTTTTGAAACACACTCGAAGAAAACTCGACCTTGCGATTGTCAGGACACTGCACGTGGCGGAAAGTATTCTCAATGCTCTCGAACCATTGAAGAAGCCCAGTTGCTCCTTCAGTACCACTGAACTTGAGTGGTTTAGCCGAGTTAAAATCCTTGAATTTGCATGGAGCATTGTTGTTGTTGTTGGCTTGGTTCCATTGAGCAAAGAGGTTTGGGAATTGAGCAGCCATCTGCTGCGCAATGATTTCTGCCAGTTCGGCAGTCGCTATCTGGTTTTCGCGTCGAGGAGGCATTCTAAAAGAGGAAAACATGAAAGGAAACGAGTGACATGATTGGATGAAAAGAATGAGATGATGAAAAAATTGATAATGGCAAAGATGGTGGTCATTTGTTCACATCACAAAGCAAACAAATGACACACAGTGACTAATCAAAGTAAATGGGTCAAAATAATGTATCGCGAAGACATGCTCGCCTATAAGTGAACACTCACCCCAAGAGTTCACAGGTAAGAGTGACTGGTCCGATTATGTGGATTTGTACGAACACTCTAGCCTTAGATAGAAAACCCAGGGTACAGGCATTCACCCTTCCAGTTTGCACGTGTTCACATTATTTAAAACCCAAAACCTTGACGAGATTTTGAAAACTCAAAGGGGTTCAAAACCTTATAACAGAGGGTTCAAAACCTTACAATAGAGGGTTCAAAACCTTGTAATAAATCATCCAAAAACAGAAGATTGTTTTTCAAAAATCGTTTCGGAAAAATTTGGTTTTTGTTTTGATAATCACCTAAGGATAGGTGATGTGCATTTTTAAGATCTAAACACAAGATAACTTGTGTTAAGGTCCTAGAAAGGTTATAGTCTAGGTCAAAGAATTACTAATAACCTAATTCCCTATAACCATTGGCTCTGATACCAACTCTTCTGTCACACCCGGACCACGTATAACATACAAAACGTGGTGGAAAACGTCAGGGAGTGCTGTAACAGAATTAATTGTTTCATAACCATGGTATTCAAAGTTGTATTTTATTTATCAACAAGAGTGTTACATTGTCTTAAACAAGAAACAAAGAGTTCAGAACATAATTAAACTAGTTCTATCTTCATTTTAAGTCTCTAAGGCACAGGTCCGCCCCAGTGTCACGATCATCATCCTACGCAATAGCTCCTGAAAACACATGTGAAAATAGGTACGTCAGCATAAAAATGCCTGTGAGATACATAGGATTTGTGAAAAGAGGATTCATGACTTATTAGTTTAGAAAAAGTTGTTTAACAAAAGTCAGTCATGAACCTTGTAAATTGTTTTGTTTTGTAAATCATTCAAAAAGCGATGATATGTATAAATAAGAGAGTAATGTAAGGTTAAATGAATAACCAAGTAAAATGAGTTTGTATAAGATAAGTTGTTTTGTAAATCAATGTCTTGTGAAAATAAGTTGTTTATGTAAAATGTAATATGTCAAATATTGAAATGATTTAAGTAACGCTACGACATGTAATGTCATACAAACACTTATATATAGGAAGTACCAGCGGCGTATCCACCATGCTTGTATCATATTACACACGCCTCGTTACTCAAATCACTTACTCAAACCAACCACCAATGTAAATTGTTTATGTATAAATGAATTGTCATGTGTTAATGTGTAAACCATATCGAAATGTCTATGTCCAATGTAAACCACTAAATGTGTATATCAATGTCAAAATGTTTATGTTTAATGTAGATCATGTAATGTGTACTCAAGAATATCATGTATGGTAAGTGAAATATATCAACTAAACCATATGTAAAATGCACAAAAACAAGGTATTGAAGTAAAACATGGTTTAAATCAAAGTTATGTTTTGTGGAACAAATGCATGCTATACTGATATAAACATCTATGCGGTATTGTGAAAATGCATACATCCAAGCCTTGAGACTGTGGCGATAAACCCTTAAACAAATTAAAGGTTTATCAAAGTTATGTATATCGAATTCGGTCATTCCTTCCAATCCAAACAAACCCAGGATTTCAGGAACGGGAGTTGTCAATTCCTATGGTACCACTACCTACTAACGAACGGCGTAGCTAATGTTAATGAATGTATTGTTCCATTTTAAATAACCCAAATGTCATCCCAAAATGTAAGCATGTGATGAAAACAACTGTACTAAGTATGTAACAAATGGACATACATAGCATATGACGTGAAACAAATGTACTAAGTATGCACACAATGGGCATACATAGCATGAAATTTAATGTGAAACAATGTACTAAGTATGCACACAATGGACATACATAGCATGAAATGTAATGTAAAACAATGTACTAAGTATGCACACAATGGACATACATAGCATGAAATGTAATGTAAAACAATGTACTAAGTATGCACACAATGGACATACATAGCATAAACACAATGAAATCATGTACTATAAGTGTACTAATGAACATAACAAGCATATGATATGAAAGCATGAAAAGCATGGAAGTAACAAGTAGGCACATGTGTTTCACCCCAAAATGTTTGGAAAACAGTAAAAGAGGGGTCTATGTACTCACTTGAGATTGCTTAGAAGTCCTAAGATAACCACCAAGCAAAGCTAGAGATCACGGAATCAAACGACACCTAATATAGTTAACTATGTTAATAAACCGGACCTAAATCGGAGGATTGGATAGAATGAGGGTTCGTAAACCAAACGAGTATGGAGACTCGTGTAATATGGTTTAACAAAGCCTACATACTAAATGAAACCTAACATAAGTGCTTACGACCCATTACGACCCGTTTAGGTAGCTTATGCTACTTTAACGCGTCGTTCGCGTGAAACGCGTTCGGACCGCCTAACTAGTCATATGACAAGTAGAATATGCCTTAACATGCCTAATATTGTCGCCAAATCAGTTTAGATGTCAAAAGTTATGTCACATATGTTTATAATGAATTTTGGCATCAAAGGGGGTATTTTGGTAATTTACCTAAGGCATATAAACTACCTATCATACAACTATTTAAACGTCGTGACCATAAGGTATAACCTCGGAAGGTTATTTCCTATATACTATGGTCACCTAATGTGTTTGGTCGGATCCTAATGATCGACCAAATGGGTCGGGTTCGAAGGTATAAGCGATTTATTAGATCGCTTACCCTTACGACCCTAGACAACGTGGTAATCAGTAGGCATAGTCACAAGGGACTATAACCATCGTGATTACAATCACGTTGCGAAGTTCAAACGAACTTCGCATTGACCATAAACTGGCCAATGCAGAAAGTCAAACAAAGTTTGACTTCCGGACTCGAAAAGCAATAAAAGAATGAAGGAATACTTACAAAGGGTCCCCGAATGCTAATCTCGATCCAAGTAGCTCAGGTATGAAACAATGGTTTCAACTTAGAGCTTCTCAAATCAAAATTCTAGTGGGTTTTGCAATGGCATGGGGGGGTATTTATAGTTTTCGGAGAGCTGTTAAGATCGTTTCTTGGAAACCGTGCTTTAATCTTGGCCATACATGTGCACACATGGTTTTGTAATACCATGTGCACTCAATACCAGCCCATAGATTCCCCAAAACCATGTGCAACAAGTGGAACGGACCAGATTCAATGTTTCTGCAAAGTTTCTGCCCAGATGAGGTGCTCGCATAGCGTCACTGGATAGGCATGAAGTGCTCGCGCTACGCTAGCATGTGCCATATTCAGAAAAGTTTCAAAAATGGCAGAAATGGTCCCTGTAGCCCGTTTAAGCTATTTTCGATGCGTTTGAACCCCGTTAACCTCATTTCAAGGCTCTAAAATGAAGTTAAAGTATAGGGAACTCAAAAAATGCTCAAAAATATCTAGGATGTCGGTTCGTTTGGTCGTACGATCGCGATGTTCGCTTAATTACGACGGAATGCGCATAAGCGCGAAAAACGATCCAAATGACGCGACGAGTGGATTTTTCTCAAGCCAAACACTAAAACAAAATATTTTAGTGCTTACATAAATTGTTGGATGTCCGGATGTATTCAGAACGTAAGTTATGCGCGAAAATGCAAACTTGTGCACTTTTTGACGCTTTTAGTCCCTGAATGACCCAAAAGTTTATTTTAGCATACCGAACCCCTCAAAGCCTATTTCTAAGCTATGTAAAGGATATTTATGGTATGTTTAACTTATGGTCGTGTTCTGGAATGTTCGTTACAGTTCAAATTGGCATACTTTCATAGTTTGTCAAGTTTAGTCCCTGTAAGCGAATTAACTTGTTTTTGCCATACCAAAGCCTTCAAAACTTATTTCTAAGTTATGTAAAGGTTATTTAAGGTATGTTAAGTATATGTTGATGTTCCGGAGTATTTTTCGCATTAAACTGGTTACGTTTACGCACCAGTTTGCGTATAACTCTCAAGAAAGTGATGTAGAGTTTGCAATTGAACAAAAGTCAAAACATGAAAAATGTCAAACATAAATAAATAAACATTGGGATCAAATAACATTGTTTTATTGATAACTAAATTGTTCACAATGATTACAAGCACAGATGTTACATTAATGGGTTAAACAAATCACGTTTTCAACTATGGGGTAACCCCCACGGCAGGGATGCTAGTTAAAGGAACTATTTTTGGAACAACTAAAACAAAAACCCAACTGTGAACTCGCTCAACATTATTGTTGACTCGTTACTACATGCTTTGCAGGTCAATAGGTACTTAGCTGGAGCTTGCATGGGGAAGAGTCGTTGTGGGACATGGACAGCTGTGTGCCATGTAAAATTGGAAACGTTTAAACTTATGTTTTGGTTTTTGAACAATATGCTTCCGCTGTGCAACTTAAAATATGTTTGCTTGGACACTAATTGTATTGGTTGGACTTTTATAATTACTTACTTGCTTGTTCAATATGATTGGTGGCTGGATCCTAGTCAGTCACACCTCCAAGCGGTGTTACTCCGCAGGTGGATTTCGGGGGTGTGACATAACAAGTGAAACAATGTTTTAACAAATCCTTGAAAGAATTGGACATTAATTCGATCAAAAACTGGTAAAATTGGTTATTTCGCTTGAAAATCAGATCGTTCATGATGACATCAACATAATTTCGTATGGAATAGCATCTTAATTTCGTACGAAATTACATTCTGTGGTTGATTTCGCTTGAAATTGTAGGTGATTTCACACGAAATTAGCTATTTCGTTTGAAGCTGATTTCGCACCAAAGGTTATTTCGTATGAAAGTTTATTTCGCGTGAAAAATATACTAATTTCGCTTGGAAAGTTAATTTCGCTTGAAAGAGGATTGATCTCGTTTGAAACTTGATTCCGTGTGAAAATTGATTTCATGTGAGGAGGGTATTTCGTTTGAAGATAGTATTTCGCTTGAAACTGACTGTTTGTGAATTTTTGAAAATCGAATCATGGATAAGGAGTTTTACAATGCTTTTGCTAGTCCGATGACAATTACTCAAAATACGATGCTTGAAAATGAAACGGGAACAACACAAAAACCGCCTAAGCTTTTGGACATTGATGATTTTAGTGGATGGGCTGAACGTTTTGGTAACTGGGTTGAAGCTTATCACTTAGATGCATGGGAACATACTGAAGTTCAATATACTAGACCAGTCGGGAACAACAATGTGAAAATACCGATTAGAGAATTGAGTGCTGAGGAGAAAAAGAAGTACAAAGATGAGAAGTTGATGGTTAGTTTGTTGCAGCAAGCGAATAAAGAAGACATCTTGATCTTACTTCAACACAATGGAAGTGCATGTTCGATATGGAATGAATTAGAATCAAAGTTTCTTGGAAGTGATGATATGCTAAAGAACAAAAAGTCGCTTATGAAGAAGGGATTTGATTTGTTCCGAGGTTTAAGAAATGACAGCACCAAGCAGATCATTGAGAGATACTGCAATTTATTGAAGAATATGAAAAGATTGGGCATCAACAAAGATAAAGATGAGTTGATTGAGAAGCTGGCTGATGCGTTGCCACATGATGTTTGGGGAACGCATCTGATGATGTTGAAAAATAAAACAGATTTTAATAACATCACGCTGAGCGAGTTTATTAAACATCTTGAAGCTCAAGAGATGGAACAAAGGAAAATTGCTAGAATGAAGAACTATGATGGAGAACAAGATATTGGATTGTATTACAAAAGTGGTGTTAGTGATAAAACCAATATATCTCCAAAAGTTGAAACTGCTTTCAATGCAACAGGTTCTTCTGAAAAGTCATCTCAAGGATCAAGTAGCAAAATGGGATTTTCTTCGTATCCATCGTTTGATCCACATTTTACAGCAACAAAGAGTGGCAAAGTACTTCAATGCAACATTGCATTAAATCTGGAAACTAATCAAAACTATTCAGAGGAAATAGCTAAGAGCCATATGTCTTTGTTGGTGACTGTACTTGAATCTTATGGTAGTTTAGTTGCAGGGAGAATCGGGAATCCAATGCTTACAAAAGAGGATTATGATCAAGTAGATGCTGAAGAAATGGAGTTGATGGATATAAAGTGGTGCTTGGCAAGCGTGTTGAGAAGAGCCGAAAAGTTTAAACAAATTACAGGAAGAGATGATTTCCGTGATGCGAATGGTTCTACTTTAGGCTTTGATAAACCTAAAGTCACTTGTTTTCGTTGCAGGGAAAAAGGGACATTTCAAGAGGGAGTGCACAAATCGCGAAGCAAGCGGAGCTCAAAATCCTTTCGGAAACAACGATTACTATCGAAAGGCGATTTATCATCAAGTTGCTCAACCGCCATATCAACAACAACAGCCACAAACTGCACATGCTAGAAAAGAGATTGAAGATTCAAAGAGAGCGTGTCTGGTCAATAAAAATGATGGAAGTTCATCAAAGGATTTCAGTTGGGATAAATATATTCCAGCTGATAATAAAGCTTGTCTGATAAATCAAGATGATGAGAGATTACCAGAAGGTTTTAGCTGGGAAAACTTTAGCTGGGATAAGTTTTGTCCAGATAAAGAGATTTTAAAAGCTAAAGCTGTTGTTGCTCAGGTTATCAATGATTATACTGATGACTATTGGGCAGAAAAAATCAGAAAACGTCTAAATGCTGAAGCTGATAAAAAGAAGGAAGTTGAAGAAGAAGTTCAAGTGAGAATAGTCAAAGAAATTCCAGAATTTGAAATTAAAACAGATGCTGATACAGTCAAGGTCTCTGAAAAGTGTATGAATTGTGAATCTCTGATAAAGCAAAACAATGAATTGCTACATAACATAAAAAGGCTGAAAGAATCATATGATGTCTTGAACAAAGCCATGAATATATACAATGAGTCGAGCAGTGAACAAGCTATAGCAATGAATACACTCAAAGGAGCATACATGAGACAGCTTGACAATGTCAATTATTACACCGAGAAGTGTGCTGAGCTTAAATTGAAGTTGGAAACTCAGAGAATAGAAACCGAGAGAGTAAACAATTTATTAAAAAAATACTCATGTTCTACTTTTGTGGTTGACAGGATTTACCCGATAGTGGAAGGATTGAAGACATTTGAAGAAGAAAAGACTTCTGAAGAGAAGGATTCTGAAACAAAAGATGATGATGAAGTAAAGATTTCTGGTAAGAAACCAAGTGTTGTCTATAACAAATGTCCACCCCCGGTCAAAAATGGATATTCTCCTCGAAATCCAAATTCAGAAAGAGTCAAAAAGGCAACGAACTTATAGTGGGAGTCTGAGTCTTCAGATAACTTGCCAGAAAATATTGATGTCACGTTCACATCGTCTGACACTAATCATGAGTCCGAGTTAATAAAGAAAGTGGTCGATCAGGTGTTGGATAAAGATGAAACAGACGAGTCAAAGTCGGAGTCAAAATCAGAGTCAAAATCAAAGTCCGATACGTCAAGTCAAAAAGACAAACAGGGCAAAAGAGTTTATAATAAAGAATTTTTGTTATCAAAATCTAATTTGAATGACGAACCGATCAAAGTAGTATATACTTTGAAAGATTCTGACAAATTATATTCTGATGAGGCTTTTCCAATAAGAGGTGTTAAACCAGAAATGATAAAAAAAGTTTTCAAACTAACAGAAATTAATATTTCTGAAATAAAAGATGTAAATCTTTCTGAAAAACCCAAACCTTACACCTCAAGAGTTCAACAACGTTTAAACAAGAAAAAAGGTTACAGTTCTGGTTCAGGTTATCGAAAGAAACCAAACCACAACGGTAATTACAAAAAGAAAGGTCTAGGTTTTATTACACCGAAAAATTATAAAAATGAGAAAACTTATAAACCAAAAACTGTATTTGTGTCAGGTACTTATGCTGAGAGAGAAGAAAAGAGTTCATTCTGGAAACAGACGAACAAGGAATTCCTTGCAAAGAAGCAAGAGGAAATGAAGAAAAGTATTGTTCAAAAGAAAGTAGAGACAAGAACTTGTTTTCAGTGCAAAACAGTTGGTCATATTGCCAGGAATTGTCCAAAGACAATACAAATGAAACAGGAAGTCTCTGGTAAACTCAAAGAAAAAATGGTTAACTTTGAACCACCAATTGACAGATCTAAAATTTTCAAAAATTCAAAATTTGAAATTGGTGAATGTTCAAAGACTGGTGTTAAAAGAAAGGAAAGGCTTAACAATCAAAAATGGGTTGTTAAGAATTCAAGTGACAGTTCAGGTGATGAATCTGATTCCACAAAATCAGAGGAGCCACAAGTTGAAGAAAAAGTTGAGAAATCAGTTCCGCCTTTGGATGATGAAAATTTTCCACCATTGCGAGCTGAGATTTTAAAATCAAAGATTGGAAAAGTTGAAATTTCAAATCAATTCTTTTCTGAAAAGAAAGAATTTGATGTTGAAAAAGTTTTTAATCCCAAAGTGAAACACATTTTTGGAAAAATGGTTGATGGAAAGGTAAAGGGGGTTAAAGAATTTTACGAGAAGAAAACAAAGAAACCGAGTGTTGGTAACTCAGGATCTCCCAAGGTCTGTCAGGCTTGGGAGAATCTCTCTAACTGAAAAAACCTGACTTGCCGGAGCTCCCAAGTTGGTAATCGCGGAGCATGAATCGGCATTATTCTTGAAATATTTTTGAATATGTTTAAGTGTGACTTGCCTGAACTCCCAGGTTGGTAGTGTGGAGTAGGAATCGGCATTCTGAGATTTTAACCTACAAGAGGTATTTTGTTGGTAAGCAAACCGACAAGTGGTTGAAAGAGAGGTTTTAATTACAAGTTGTTGGTAGTTATTCCTACAAGTGGTTAATCAAGGTCATTAAGTTGAACTTGATTTAACTATAATTCAAAAGATTGAAAAAAACAAAGTGATGAATGAATCCCCCATTTTTACAAGTGGTAAAATCAACAAAATTTATTTTCCGGAAAAACCATATTGATTAAAACAAACTTAAGTGTTTTGAAATCATAATGGGAAAATAGTTTGTTGTGAGGGAGAGTTCTGATTGTTTATGCCAAGTGGATGGCGATCTGAAGCAATTCACAACAGTTGTCACTTTATTTGTACAGTTTGTTTTCAATTTTTTTTAAATGCTTTTGAATTTTAGGGGGAGTAAGAAAATTTTAGAAAATCCAAAAACATTTGAAAATTTGAAAAAGGCAAAAACATGATAAAAAAAAACAAAAATGAGTTTTGTTGAGAAAAGAGGAAATGATAGTACATCAGTGGACGATCACAACATGCTAAAGAATTGGAAAGATAAAATGTGATAAACGGTCTCACTGATGATGTGCCAGTAGTTTTTTGCACTTTTAGTAGATTGTGTCGAGATATAAACCTAAATTTCTAACTTACTTATCTCGTGGGGAACATCTCTCGGATATATGGGTAACCCCCGAAATCTTGTTTGAAAGGTCCCTCTTTCTGACATACTAGGTCTTTATGCTTAGTGATATCTGGGGTATTATCCCGGGACTTCTGATTTTGCGGAAACAATGGCCTAGTCCCCATATAATACTTTCTTCTTGCTTGAAATATAGCACCGCCCTCAGTACAAAAAATGATGAAACATTGCAAAATGCTAATCATGTGCTGTTGAAGAAAAGATTCTCTAAAGGGAACACACCAAAAGTCGAAGCCGTCATCTCTCTGATTTTGCGGAAGCAATAGCCTGAGCTCTCACGGCCATCGCATTTAACCCTTTACAGATATCATCTAGGTATACTCACCTGTAAGACTGAATATTGGGATCTGGATACCGGAGTATATTCAAGTGGTGGGACACGCGAATAACTTCAAGTGCTTAAAATATTAATCCGAATCTCGAAACAGTTGAACTTTGTGTGAAAATTTAAGTGGATCAGTATACTGACAATCTAAGTGAATTGTTTAGAACTTAAAATGTTTAAAGCTTAACGGTGTTGGTGATTGGTCTCAGAAACTGATTTGATCCTCTTACACAAACTCACAAAACATTGTTTGTAAATATTTCTTTACTTTTTGTTAAAATAAAAAATTCAAAAAGATTTTAGTGTGTTTTAGCATAATATTTTGAAAAAATACAAAAAGATTTTCGACAACTGATGTTGAAGAGCTGATTTTCAAAATTCCAAATGATAAACACGATGAACAGGTTTGGGAGAGTGTGCATAATAGAATATTTTTCTTACAAGTGATTAATCAAAGTCTAAATCATTTTTGTATGATTCTTGCAGGTAGTTTCTGATTCTGAAAATTTTAAATTTGTGAAACTTATGTTTGTGGTAGAGATTGTGCAGGAAAAACTAGGTTTTGATAACTGAATAGAGTGTGAGCTAGGTCACGATCCTAGAACGCAAATTCCAGACTGCGATCCCAGCATATCGAAAGGGGGAGTCTGAAGACATCAAGAGGAAGTTTTGAAGATGTAGATAGCCAGGTTGAGATTCTGGAAAGGACAGAGATAGAGAAAGAGATTGATTAAGGATGCTTACAATGGAGAATTTTTGGAGAGAGCATGAAGACTGATAAAGGCTGAAGATTTGACGACCGAAGACTCGACACCGAAGACTTCGTCAACATCCGAGGGGGAGTCTGTTGGTGCATACGTCTGTCGACTTCGTCTTGTATCGAGTCTTGTATTGTAACAGATAGATCAGGGCACGGAAAACGAGTATTGTATGTTTGTTGGTAATTTCGTATGAAATGACACATAGGTCATTTCATACGAAATCAAAGGTATTTCGCACGGAATTATAATTTCGTGTGAATGTTGATTTCATTTGAGTAATTTCGTGCGAAATTAGATTTCGCTTGGCCAGTCCATGGGAAATTACCTCACCTATAAATACCTGATGTGCCTATTCATTTGTAACGATTCTCATTCCGGTAGCGAAGCTCTGCCGAAGTGTCTACAGCATTGTAATCGATCTGATATCAATCAAAAGACAGTTTAAAGTGATTTCTCGTTCAATTCAGCTGAAATAACACTGATACATTTGTTTCCGCCTTTTGTATTGGTGAAGACCTCTTCTGATCGACTCGTTTGGGTCCGAAAACGATCCTACACTAAGGGTTTCTAGCTCTTTTTTTAATTTGGCATTCGTGTTAATATGATTATTAATTGTCATTTGTTTATGCATGACAGTGCTTTTGAGTATAGAAATCGTTGCTTCATTTTCTCTGCTAGCATCCGGTACTGGTTATTTCTGTTTAGTTTATCATAAGCTTCTTTTGTTTCTTTTAGATCACTTATCAAATTATCTATATGTCTTTTCAACTCTTTAAATTTCTCATCCTTTTCGATGCATGAAACTGAGTTTCTGCTATCTCACTTTTAACCTCTTCCTTAAATGACTCGAACTTCTGTTCATCCTCAAAGGTTTTGTCTACCTCTTTTAGTTGAGTCATCATGGCTTTCTCAGCGATCTCGGTCAAGTTTTATGCATTCAATTCCTTCGTCACGTCTATGATCTCTTCTACAGGTTGTTTCTTTTCTTCTTAACAGTGTGGTTTGCAATAATTTCCTTGTTTGCTAAAGAAACATGCAAAAGAATTAAACATATCAGGGGGCATAATAGATTTGAATGCTTTACGAAGAATATCTTGCGATTCAGAATCATAATAATCTTCTGAATCTTCTGGAGTTTCATCAAATGTAATCTCAGCACGAACTTTATCACAAGCTTCTTCGAATATCACTTCCTTTATAATCTGTTCTGGTTCTTCAATGATCTCAGTCAAAAGAGCAAGGCCTTCGGTCTTGGGAATATAATTATTCCAGTTAAAACCTTCGTCTTCTTATGTTATAACCAACGCCTTATCTTTCGACTTCGATGAACCATCCTCAATTGGAATTGGTCTTGACATGTTCGGCGGATGTTCAGAATTTTTGTGGTAAATCGCCCTTTTGTAATAATCATCACCAAAAGGATTATTGTTACCATTGAACTTCTCTGTTCGTACATTCTCGCTTGAAATGACTTTTTTCTTTACACATGAAACATGTCACTTTGGATTTATTGAACCCTAGGTTCGAGTCAGCCCTCTAAGACTATTCCTTCCTGTGATTTCCATGAATCGCTGCGCTCTTCGAACTATACTCGCCATACACCATTTGATATCGACCAACTCTAGTTCTTCAGGATCTATCTGATTGTAATCTTCTTTTGTCATATTAGGATTCCCAATCATTCCTGCTACCAAACTCTCATAAGATTCAAGGACAGAAGCAAGCAACACCATGTGCTCCTTAGCTGTCATTTCATTAAAATCTTGCGTGTTTTGCAAATTAACAGCAATGTTGCACTGGATGACGTGTGGATTCGAATTATACTGGCTTGAGTAGTTGTTTGAACTTTGCGTAGATTGAGGACTTTGCATCGCTTTCGTTTTCACGGTCGTCTATGGTAGAGGTTTGGTTGACCTCGGTGTTGTCTTGTGCGCGTATTTCCTCCATCGGTTCTCCATCGGATGGAATCTTTGATGAATTTTGTGCCTTCAAGTAAGATTCTATCTCCTTAATTTTTTGGATGATCCTTTTTTCTATTTCACCTATGAGTTCTAGGTCATCTAGAAAAGAGGATCGATGGGGCTCAGGCGGAGGGGTTTCCTCGATATTTCCACTTCCGCTTGTTTCGGGGGTTTCGTTATAGGAAAACGATGGGGCTAAATAGTGGGGGAGTGAAGTTTAGAACGCCACATTCTGCTTCTTCATGATCCTCCCCACAAAAATCGTACCATAACCCAAAAGAGTGGTGGGAGTAGAAATAATCAAAGAAATCCATATATATATATATATATATAGGACAAAGATCCGTTAGGAACCACCTCTTATTGCGAGAACCGCGAGAACCAATGTGAACACAACCAAAAATACCTAAAAATAGCTAAAAATCACACAATTTTTTTTAACATTTTTTTATAAAAAAATCGCTACTTTTCGAAGCAAAAAAAAAAAAAATTTAAAAAAGAAATACTTAAAAAAAAAAAAAAATTTTTTGGCTACTAAAAGTAGCGATTTTAACATAAAAAATATTAAAAAAAAGTTTTTTAGATTTTTTTAGGTTTTTTGGGGGTTTAGTTTTTAGCATTTTAGCTTTGGGGGGGGGGGGGTGGGGGGAGGGGGTGGGGGAGGGGGGTTTAGGTTTTTTTTTTTTTTTGGGGGGGGGGGGGGGGTTAGGTTTTTTTTAGGGTTTTTTGAGGGTTTTAGTTTTTAGCATTTAGCTTGGGGGGGGGGGGGGGGGTTAGGTTTTTTTAGCTATTTTAGGTTGTGTTCACATTGGTTCTCGCGGTTCTCGCAATAAGGGTGGTTCTCGCATGAACCTTACCCTATATATATATATAGACCGTCGGGATCAGGTGGCCACTATCTTCTTACAAACAGGGAGTTTGAAACGGCCCCGTGTTGGAACAACACGACCCCGTGCTGCACTCTGTATCTGAGAGAAAATAGCTTTAAGGTTATGGAGAGTTGGCACGGCCCCGTGTTGGAGCGGCATGACCCCCGTGTCAAGCCTGCAAAAAGAAGAAAAACAAAGGAAAAAGAAGAAAAACCTAAAGGAAAAAGAAGAAAAGGATTAGGCCGTTAGTTTTAAGCTTTCCTAAGATCCTTGTGTCCCCGACAACAGCGTCAAAAAATTGACGTGCGTGCGGGTGTTTATATTTTTTGTTATATTTTTAGCTCTTTTTACTCTTCGATTTCAAGTTTTAAATTTATAAAACACGATATTCTACTATCACTCTACACACACGCTAGGGCAAGTATACCCATCGCGGACGTAGTATAGTGATGGCAAGATACCGAGGTCGTCCAAGGACACAAGAGCTTTTAGTACCGGCTTATCATCAACGTTTAATGGAACCAATTTTTGAGAAAAGATTTTTAAGCTACTAAAAAGATAAAAACAGAAAATAAAGATAAAGTAAAAATGATAGACAAGAAAGAATCACTTGGATCCAACTTATCTTTCATGTACCCTTTTGATGATTTCCGCACTTTGGGCATTTAAGAGATTATCTTAGTTATAGTAGTAGGCCCCTCTTCCAAGGCGACGTTACCCTCAACCTAGTGGTTTGAGTCAGCAAGGATACAATCCCACTAAGTCGGATTATTGAAAGTTAATTAAGTAAGTTATTAATGCAAAATGTGGTGGACCCCTCTTCCGAGGCGGCGATCACCCTCAACCCGTTGGTCTGAGTCAACAGAGGTACAGTCCTCGCGGGGTTGGTTTAATGTTTTAATAAAAGTTTAAGAATAAAGGATTCAAGCTTTTTGCACCTCTCCCGTGGTGGGTAATGCCCGCTCCGACTCGTGAGGTGTTACTGGGCTTGGACCAGGTTCTCGCATGATCTATACACTGAACGAGACATAGAATTACCCAAACCACCCGTCTAACCTCCTTCTATGCAATTAACATGCTTTATATAGACCGTAAAGACATGAATATGTTGAATTAACGAACATATGAAGAATGATTGAGTAAATTCGCCTTCAATATAAAAAAAAAAACTAATTATTAACGTCATTAATACATACCCAATTAAAAAGTAGCCAAATATTGGAAATCAATCAAGAAATACATAAAAGAAAAGTCTTCACCAAGTGATGTAAGAATTTACCCAAGCATTGCCTTTGTTTGACAAAGATTCTTACGATCACTCTTGGATCCCGAGACTACACACACACTCTAAAGATGGAAAGTGGATGATGGTGGTGGATGATGGTGTTGTAGTGGTGGTGGAGTGGTGGCAAGTGAGAGAGAATTGGTTTGCCAATGGATGAGTTGAAGTGGAACCAAGCACTTCTGTTTATAGCTGTAAACAGAAGTTTCAGCATGGCCCGTGCCCACCTGGCACGGCCCCGTGCCCATCTCTCTCTCTCTCATCCTCATTAACTACTTGTCAGATGTTGTACTAACACGACCCCGTGTGTCAACGGCACGACCCGTGGCCAAAGTACTTGCTGTACTATCATAGATTCTGCAAATCTTTGAGTTGACCACGCCCGGTGTTGGCTTAGCATGGCCCCGTGTTGGCTGCCATTTTTGTCTTTTGCAGTTCTCTTTTTCTTCTGCCCAGTATCCACCCTTGGACGCGGCCCGTTTCAGGTGGACACAGCCCCGTGTCAGTCTTCTGTTCTTGTTATTTTGAGATTTGGATGTGAGTCGGGGCTTGGCGAACTGCGGCAATTTCTTATTTTTTACATTTATGTTGGATTTTGCTGTCTTTTTTCTCCTTTTGCAAATTTAAGCTCTTTTAATTATGAAAATATAAAAGGAATGAAAACACAAGCTTTTCCCAACATTAGTATTAAAAAAGGGTTGCTTTTACGCCGTATTTGACATAATTTATATGTTGTATTTTGATCACATCACCTTCTAACCTCTCAATCAACTTTCCCAGAGTTAACTCGTTATATTCTTTAGAATTGTTCTTTAGAATCATCAAATACGTTGCCCATTCGCCTTGTGGTAACGCATCATTTACCTTATCCACCCATTCCTCATCTTCTTTTTCAATATTCAATCGTTTCATCTCCGCAACAAGATGACAATACCTCTCAACAAGCTGTTTTAATGACTCTCCTTTCAAGGCTGTGAAGATATCAGACTGTTTCTTTAGCAAAGCTTTCTTGCTTTTCTGCATCGCTATTCTCCCTTTAAATTTCACTTAAAAGCCATCTAGATTGATTGTGCATCACCCTTATGTTAGAGTACCGTGAATATAACTTCTTTTATAGGTTGTTGAAGAAGATTCAACATCTTTTTCTCTCTTATAAACTTTTCTTTTTCAGCTGGATTGAACCGGGTTAGGTTTTTCTTTAGACCATTCTCTCCGACTGGAGCGATATATTCTTCTTCTATTGAATACCAACAATCTAGATAGTTGGCTTGTACCCAATTCTCAAACCTCTCGTGCCATCCTTTATAATCGTCCATACTCATAAGCTTCGGTGGCTTGGTCATTGTTCCCATTTCGTTGTCCAAATTTAGATTTTGAACCAACGTCGCAGGGGTTGTGGCAAATGCATTATTAAATTCGTTTCCATTGGAAAAACAGTTTCATACAAATGTAAGGATTTTGGTGCGAAAGAGAGCTCTTGCGGATGTACAATAATCAGATTAAAAAAGATCACTTTTGGTGCGGATGTAGCCTTTTTCACACTTGTTTTTTTATTTATCTTTTTGTATCGTGATGTTGTTTTTAGTTTTGATTAGGTAACTTTTTAATTTTAATGAAAGTTTAGTTTTACTTTTAAATGTATAGTTAATTTTAACTTAAAAAAACAAAAAAATGGTTTAGGGTACTTGAAAGAAGGGAGTGGCACTATTAATAAGGATAGTTTAAGATAGTTGAGAGTAATTTCGAAGTGAAAAAATCTTATTAGTTGAATCTTGGGGTAGTTGAGGAAAGTGAAAGAAGTATATGACTCCTCCAGCCTTAGGACTTAATGTTGAAATATATGACCTTTATCATATATAATAATTTGTTAGTTGATTAACAGACTTATCAGTTTTAATATAAATATGTCAGACTAAAGTGAATATCAAAATTGCGTATGAGAAAATTTTTTAGTTTTGTGGATTATTACGGTTGCAAATACTAGACGATATGTCATTATTTGTTGATTATAAAAGTCAACTATGGTCAGCACATGATCTATAATCTTTGGCAAATTACGATGTGAATATACATGACTTGCAATCGTTGCCCACAAATTGCCAGGATCAATAAAACTTATCCACATATGCAGATTTCCGCTAAAAATATGTGTATGCTCTTTCATGTAAATTTTAAGTGGATGATACAATGAAATATTACTTGAATGTATATGAAAATATCAAACATATTATTATTATTATTATTATTATTATTATTATCATTATTATTATTATTAGTATTATTATAATTATTAGTATTATGTGAATTTTTTTTTTTTTTTTTTTTTTGATCAAACCACCACTTTACTAGATATGTGAATCAAATAACCTAAAGACAAATTAGTAAACATTTATAATAAAGAAACTTATTTCTTTGACTAGCACAACTATTACACTTTGTGCAACGGTAACATGTAATATGTATGTATGTCCAATGTTACAAATGCTAATTCTTGGTGATCACCACGAAAAGTTATTTAATATGCTACAATTTGTTTAGTTCTTTAGTTTGATTACTTTTCGTTGCATATTTAACATGAATAGTTAATTTTTCTTTATGCTACTCAGGACGAGTGCAAGTATTGTATGCTCAAAGTAATTTAATAAAAAAAAAAGTACCCTTGAAATTTTTGGCTATTGTGATTTAGACTTTCGATCCGAAGTCCAAAGACATTAAGAGATCAAGATGGTTAAACATGTGGCATTTTATCATGGATGAGACGTTATATGATGGTTAAACATGTGTCATGTTATCATGCTATTTGACAAGCAATGCTACTGAAAATTTACTTGATAGACTCAAAATATAAACTCCATTTCATATGCCGTTAGGCTATGTGGGCGTTATGCGACAAGTGGCGAAATGCGTAAGAGAGGGACGTTACAGGGCGTTATATCACAAGAGGGTGTAGTGGTAAAGGGGTTTATATAACCCCTTCAATTATACATACATATGCATGTATATATATGTGTGTGTGAGTGGGGGGAAACATCCTGGAGAATAT
The DNA here is from genome assembly GCA_030545235.1 of Helianthus tuberosus. NCBI lineage: Eukaryota > Viridiplantae > Streptophyta > Magnoliopsida > Asterales > Asteraceae > Helianthus > Helianthus tuberosus. Next base: position 100,943,471 of record CM060396.1, on the reverse strand, counting down.
GACGCCGAGAAGATCATCACGGGAGAAGGGTTTGCCCACCCCATAGCGCCCGCCGTACTGGTGTTGGCGGCGTTATAGGAGCACCATGGTTAGATTTGGCGTGAGATCGTGCTCATTACACATGATCTTAAAACTTTATCTAAACAAAAAGTATCATCATAGACCAAAGTATCAATAACTATTATATTAATACAAACCTAAATCCAATAAGGCAACACCCACATTGACCACTATTTAATTATTTATCAAAGTAACACTAGGAGATCAAAGTTATGTTACTTGCAATAGAAATATGTTCTTATTATCATTATTGCTAGGTATTGTCACACACCTTAAGAAAGGAGACCGGAGATGGTATAACCTTATGCTATTAGTATTGTGGTATATATATATCTAGTGTGATATGATCTATGATATTATCATGTTTCCATCCTCAAATTATTTGCACAATAGCACTAATGGTATGCTTTATTACATACATAATATTACTTAATTTATTGGAGCAATCATAAAACAAGTTAAACCCATAAAGCTCCAGCATTGATGAGCATCGGCTTCAAAACACTCTTGAGTTGAAGACTCATAATTTCATTAGCTCCACCAACCAACTCACCACCAATGAACACAGCTGGGACCGTGCTACACCCGAGCCCAGACAATGCCTGCTCTATATCTCGGCCTCTTGCGATCTCATCAAGCTCATAGACTGTCGGGTGAACCCCATAGTCATTGAACAAAGACTTGATTGTGTGGGACAAGATGCAAGAAGTCTTGCTAAAGATCACCACTGGCCTCTCAGACACCATTCTATTCACGCGGTCCATCTCCAAATCGAACTGAATTCGAACTGTTAATGATTGAAGACACTGTTTTTAACTTGATGATTGAAGGGATGAGTTTCATATATATTTTGTGTGAAATTGATCGAGCATGGGGACATATATAGGGGTTGTGAGGATAAGATGTGGAGAACAGAGAATGTTTTAGGTTGGTAACAGATGTTGATATTAGGTTCTAGATATGGGCTTTGTTGCAAAAGTTGACAGTAATACGTAGGGAAAAGTTGGTTGTGTCGAATCTATTTTTTAAGCATATTGGTACGGCTTCATATTCGGTTCATTAAGTACGTTTATTCTAAATTTTTAATGGTCTTTTGAAGGAGTGAAATGCTATACTTTTTTCTCAAAGTTTCTGAGTTGAGCAATTTCATGAAATTATAATGTACGTACTTAGTCAATATATGCTATATATAGTTATACATTTATTTTGTTTAAGTTTCGAGCGTGATGTTCTTTTCTTTCGTTGTCACAACATTTGTCGCTGCTAGCGTTACATGCGTCTAGATACAAAGTTATGGTCGTTTTTGTTGGCGTAATTTGGATTGGTTGGGGAAAGGCTCAAGATGCCCCATTCACATATGAAAGAAAAGATACGGATGCAAAAATAAGAAGACTAATATGGCGAGTTTAAATAAAAATAGGTTAATTCTATATAAATTGTCTTAGGTTATCCGATTTATTTTATTTGGGTTACTTAACTTATATTTAAGTTATAATAGGTTTAGAATTTGTTTTAAGCTATAATAGGTTTAAAATTTTTAAGCTATAATGGGTTTAGAATTTGTTTACTTGTTTATAAACTAGTTTTGGTGTGTTGAGTTATCATTATTAATCAAAGTGTTTATTATGGTATTGTGTATTCTTCTGTTACGATCAATATAATGGGGCTATGATCAATATTTTAAGGAAACGAGAAGGTTACAAGTGGTTGTGGAATAGAAGATCGAAGGTCATGTTAGTTTACTTAACTACTTAGCTTATTTATTCTATTAGTAGTTAGTAAATATTCGGTTAAGGAGTTAGTTAATTGTTAGGCAGTTGTTTAGAGCTTTGTAAATAGTTTAAATACTCAAACAATTACTGAGATAACAACTTTTTCCCCAAATCATTTCAATCAAAATTACATGGTATCAGAGCAGCGTTCTTCGAATATGCTCTCGATTTGATCATTGATTCTTCTCATTTCGTTTCAATCATCTTCGTCAATATCTTTTCGTTCAATCTTTTCATCAATTTCTTCTCTCGTTTCTTCAATTCTGTTCTTGAATCATGTCAGACACTCAAGGTCAATCTTCTCTTTCAATTGATCCCTCAAATCCGCTGTATCTTCATCCCTCAGATCATCCTGGTATGATTCTCGTTGCCAAGCAATTCGATGGAACTGGATTCGGATCCTGGAAGAGAGCAATGACAATTGCTTTATCAGCTAAGAACAAACTCGGATTCATTGATGGTTCTGTTACAAGAAATGCAAACCCTAGCCGATGGAATCGCTGCAATGATATGGTAATTTCTTGGATCATTAACACTTTATCTAAAGAAATAAGTGATAGTGTTCTGTATGTTCAAACTGCTGATCAATTGTGGAAAGAATTGAATGAACGGTATGGTCAGTCTAATGGTGCAAAACACTATCAGTTACAGAAAACTCTTTGTGAAATTTCTCAAGGAAGAAGTAATATAGCATCATATTTCACTAAAATCAAGAGTATTTGGGATGATATTAGTTCCTTATCTGCTGTTTCACCTTGTTCTTGTGGTGCTCATATGGAAACGATGAAAAGAGATGAAGAACAAAAGTTAATTCAATTTCTGATGGGACTAAATCCTAGTTATGAGAACATTAGGGGAACTATTCTTATGATGCAACCCTTACCAACTGTTAGCAAAGTTTATTCTCTTTTGCTTCAAGAAGAGAAACAAAAAGAAATTCATCCTACTGCACAGGCTTTTCCTGATATTTCATCAGTGAATGTTAGGACTCAAAGAGATTCTAAGAAACCAGTTTATACTCACTGTCAAAAACCAGGCCATTTAGCAAATAAGTGTTATTGGTTAATTGTTTTTCCTAAAGATTTTAAGTTCACTAAGTCAAAGAATGTAGTTACCAATGTTTGCAAAACTGATGTTGATAGTCAAGTGAAAGATTCTCCTGCACATGTGATGAGTTCTGGAACCACTCTTACAACAGAGCAGTGTGAGCAATTAATCCAGTTCTTGCAGCATACTCAACTTATAGGGAAGTCACAAGATGATGATCAGGCCAGTAATGAGATCAGACATGCAAATTTTGCAGGTATAATGGTGTGTTCTCTTACTTATAATAATCAAACTATAACATGGATTATAGATACTGGTGCCAATGATCATATATGCTGCAATGAAAATCTGCTCACAAATGTCAAGATTCGTAGAAAACCAATCTCTATTTTTCTTCCTAATGGGAATATTGTCACAGCTTACAAGTCTGGAACAATAAAGTTACTTCACAATCTATCTTTAGAAAATGTTCTTTTGGTTCCACAATTCAAACACAATTTACTGTCAGTTCCCAGATTATGTGTTGACACAAGAGGATTCGTTTTCTTTTCTAACAAAGCTTGTATGTTGCAGGCCCCTTCTCTGAAGAGGCCACTGGCTCTTGGTAAGCTTCTTGATGGGCTATATAAATTGTTTTTAATTGTAATGATGTTTCAAATTCTAGAATAAGAATGTCAAGTTGTAATGCTACTGTTCCTAGTAAGACTTGGCATAATAGACTTGGTCATTTACCTTTGTATAAACTTCAGAAATTGTCTCTGTTTTCTAATGGTAATCATGATCAGATTCATTGTTGTGATATTTTTCCACAAGCAAGACAACACATATTACCATTTCCTAAAAGTAAAACAGTCACATCTCACATTTTTGATCTTATTCATGTGGATGTTTGGGGTCCATATCATACACCTACTCATGATGGTTATAGATATTTTCTGACCATTGTTGATGATTTTAGTAGAGCTACATGGACTCATCTTCATTCAACCAAGAGCAATGCCTTTAGTATTTTGCAAAATTTCTTTCAAATGGTTGAAACACAATTTCAAACAAAGGTAAAATGCATAAGGATAGATAATGTTTTTGAACTGGGCACTGCTGCAAATCATGCTCGGTTTCTTCTTTCCAAAGTTATTATGCATCAAACAAGTTGTGTAGCAACTCCCCAACAAAATGGCGTAGTGGAGAGGAAGCATAAACATCTTTTAGAAACATCTAGAGCTCTTCTCTTTCAGTCAAAGTTGCCAATCAAATTCCGGGGAGAAACTGTTTTGACTGCCACTTATCTTATCAACTTGTTCCTAACAAAGTTGTTACAAGGGAAATCTCCTCATGAAGTTTTGTTTGGAAAGGCTCCATCTTATTCTCATCTAAAATCCTTTGGTTATCTTTGTTATGCTTCAACTCTTAAACAAGGAAGACCTAAGTTTGATCCAAGAGTTGTTCCTTGTTTGTTTGTTGGGTATCCTATGGGAAAAAAAAGGATATAAGCTGTACAATCTTCACACAAATGAATTTTTTGTGTCAAGAGATGTCATGTTTTTTGAATCCTTATTTCCTTCTATCCCTGATATAAAATCTTCTGTTTTGTTTCCTTCCTTCAATGTTCCAAATGATTTCTTTGATCCCGTTTCTTATCCCACTTCTTCTCATTCCGAGAATCACATGACTGATTTGCCAGTTCCTGATTCAGATCCTACTCCATCTGTGGATCTCAGACGATCTACAAGACAAGCAAAACCTCCTTCCTATCTTGCTGATTATTAATGTAATGCAACATTCTCTTGTTCTCATTCTATTACTAATGTTTGTGTTATTAATCATGTTCATTCTGCTGATCTTCCTGCATCAAGCACTACCCTTTCTCATAATCTTGACAAAATTTTGGAACCAAATTCTTACAAAACTGCTGTTCTTTATCCTGAATGGCAATCAGCCATACAATTAGAGCTTGATGCTCTAGAAGCAAATCACACATGGGTTGTCACTTCTTTACCTTCAGGCAAGAACCCTATCAAATGTAAGTGGGTGTATAAAGTTAAATACAAAGCTGATGGCATTTTGGAAAGATGTAAAGCACGGCTGGTTGTTAGAGGCGATACACAAAAAGAAGGGATCGATTATAATGAGACTTTTTCACCGGTAGTTAAAATGACTACCATTAGAAGTCTTATTACAGTAGCCACTAAAAAGAATTGGCCTTTACATCAGCTAGATGTAAACAACGCGTTTCTGCATGGATATTTGGATGAAGAGATTTACATGACTCCACCACCTGGGATGATTCTTTCAGATTCCACTTCTGTTTTAAAACTTCAAAAGTCATTATATGGCCTCAAACAGGCTTCACGACAATGGTATGGAAAGTTGTCTGATTTCTTGAAGTCTAAGGGATATGTTCGTTCATAAAATGATCACTCTCTATTTTCCAAAAGTATGGCCTCTTCCATTATTCATATTGCCACACAAGAAATGGAAGATATCAAATCTTTTCTTCATTCCACTTTTAAGATCAAAGATCTTGGTTCTCTAAATTATTTTTTAGGAATTGAGGTGCTGAAAGTCAAAACGGGCAATATTATGACTCAAAGGAAGTTTGCAAAAGACTTGTTACAAGAATTTCACGAGTTTTTGCCTTCATCTCCTAAGACTTGTCCTTTACCTGCTAATCTGCAGTTATCAACTGATCTTGGTCCTCTTTACTCTGATCCTCTTCAATACAGGAGATTAGTTGGAAAACTTAACTATCTTACTCACACAAGACCAGATCTTTTGTTTGATGTCCAATTTCTAAGCCAATTTATGCAAACTCCTCATGTCCCTCACTGGGAAGCTGCTTTGCACACACTTGGTTATGTTCAAGGCACCTCTGATCGAGGATTATTTTTTAATAATTCTTATGATTTCAAGCTAGAAGCATTTTGTGATTCTAATTGGGCATCTTGTCCTAATACAAGAAGATCAGTTACTAATACAAGAAGATCAGTTACTGGTTACTTTGTTCTTCTTGGTGGCAGCCCAATTTCATGGAAGTCTAAAAAGCAGTCCACCGTGTCTTTAAGCTCAGCAGAGGCAGAGTATAGATCAATGTGAAGGGTAACTGCTGAGCTCACATGGTTGACAAGATTACTTCATGAATTCTCAGTTTCTTCTATTACTCCTATATCTTTAAACTTTGACAGTCAAGCAGCCATTCATATTGCTCGGAATCCAGTATATCATGAGAGAACAAAACATATAGAGCTGGATTGTCATTTTGTGATAGAAAAGCTTCAAGAAGGACTGATTTCTTTGTCTCATATTTCAACCGAGGATCAACCAACTGACTTGTTTACAAAGAGTCTTTCTTCCACAAAGCATCAACTTTTACTGTCCAAGTTGGGGCTTTCATTCCCTCCAACTTGAGGGGGTGTTAGTTTACTTAACTACTTAGCTTATTTATTCTATTAGTAGTTAGTAAATATTTGGTTAAGGAGTTAGTTAGTTGTTAGGCAGTTGTTTAGAGCTTTGTAAATAGTTTAAATACTTAAACAGTTAATGAGATAACAACTTTTTCCCCAAATCATTTCATTCAAAATTACTGGTCTGAGGCTTAACTCCTATGAGATTGGGTTGATCAATAGCGGCGACAAAAGATCATCAACAACCAACAACCTATTAAAACCAAGAACAAAGATAGTAGAGTAGTTAGACACAACAAGAAAGAAATCAATTGTGATCAAGAAGTGAAGGAAGCAACATCTGATAGTTAAGGGCCAACACTGCCAAATTTTAACTTGAGGAACCAAAGTGTAAAATGGTCAAAGCGTGCAATATGACCTATATTGATGGATAGTGTATTGACGGGATGAAAACAACTATAGTATAGAGGTATTTGGGTGCTCATTATCCTTGTCAATTCTCATATCTATAAAGATAGAATCCTTATATTTTTTAGGGATCTCATATTTTAAACATTTAAACGGTTGTGTTCAAAACAATTTTAGTATATTTTAGGTGTCAGGGGTATAGTGGGTATACTTGGTAATATGATATCACCCCGAGAAATACTCTCTGTATACCAGAGAAAAAACGTGGCCATGTGGGAGCACATGGTGTTATGGCGGAGCTCGCAAATGGATGCTCTTTAAATAGTTCCCATGAAGACTAGTGGACGGGAGGTAAACCTTGCAACCTTAGATCAAGATTTACATTTATTTCCGTCCTTAGGTTAGTATGCCTTTTTGAAGGGAATTTGTGACAACTGTGCTCTGTAATCGATGTACAATGTAAAACAATGTTAATTATAAATAAAACAAAGTGTTTTGGTGTTATTATATGTGTATTTATGTTTGATGAATTTACGATTTGATTCGATACCGATTTCAAGTTTTAAATCGCTTTCTAGAAAGTTATACGCAAACTGGTGCGTAAACGCAGTCAGTTTAACGCGAAAAACACTCCAAAATAGTGAAATAGGCTTAACATACCTTAAATAACCTTTACATAACTTAGAAATAAGTTTTGGATGGTTTGGTGTGTTGAAAATAAGTTTATTCGCTCACAGGGACTATTTGCGTCAAACTACAAAAGTCTGCCATTTCGTAAGGCAACGTACAATAAGGAACATGATCATAATCTAAACATACCATAAATAACCTAAACATTTCTTAGAAATAAGCTTCAAGTGGTTCGGTGTGCGAAAATATGCTTATTTGATCTTAGAGGGACTAAAAGTGTCAAAAACGGCGTAAGTTTGCATTTACGCGCATATCTTACGTTCTGACCACATCTGGACATCCAAAATTTTTGTACACACTAAAATATTTTTATTTTAGTGATCGGCATTAAAAAATACTACTCGTCGCTTAATTTGGTTCGTTTTCGCGTCTTTTCGAGTTTCGTCGTAAATAACCGAACAACGTGACCGTACGACCAAACGAACCGACATCCTTAATATTTACGAGCATATTTCAGGTACCCTACACTTTGACAACCTTGTAGAGCCTTGAAAATGGCTTAACGGAGGTTAAATACGTCAAATACGCAAGTTTGGGTGTGCAGGGACTGTTTCTGACAATTTTTGAAAGTATCAGTCTTATGCTCGCATCGCGCGACCACCCCCTGGTCTTGTTGTCGCGCCACGCCACCATCACAGCTGGGCAAAAACTTTATTTTCAGCATCAGATCGATAATTCATGGGCCATTCATGCAATTTCTTTGTGTGGTAGCCAAGTTAACACCTCTCCAAGGCTTTGAACCTGCTCATAACACTTGTAGGGTTGTGATTTAATGCTTGGTAATCACATAAACACTTGTTTTGATCTTGTGAACTTGCTACAAGTATAAATAGCCATGCCATCTTCTCATTTCATTCACCCTTGATCTGAATTACACTCTAAGTTGGAGCCCTTGCTTCATACCTGAGTGATTTAGATCAAGTTCTCCCTAGCAAGGACCCTTTGTAAGCTTCCTTCGTTCTTTTATCGCTTTCCTTGCGAGAAAGTCAATTAGTGTTTGACTTTCAGCTTTGACCAGTCAATGGTCAATACAAAGTTCTTTTGAACTTTGCAACCTGTGCGTGATCACGATGGTTATAGTCCCTTGTGACTATACCTACTGATTACTACGTTGACTAGGCGTAGTGACGAGTCGTAGTTTCGGTCAAAATGCGCATTTAAGCGTATTTTGCAACCAAACTACTTTTGGGTATCAAAACACTATGTTTTATATCAAAACCTATTTTCTAACTTAGTTAAGCATGTTTTAACATGCTTAGCTCGTCACTTTTAGTTTAGTGCTTGTTTAGAGTCGTAAGTCAAGCGGTCTAAACCACCACTTAGACTTTCGAACTCGACCCGTTTGGTCGATCATTAGGATCTGACCAAGCATGATTAGTGACCATAGTTTCATAGGGAATAACCTTCCGAGGTTATACCTTATGGTCACCTAGTTTAAGTAGTTGTATGATAGGTAGTTTATATGCCTTAGGTAATTTACCAAAATGCCCTTCTCATGCATAATTGGATTTTAAGCATATGTAACCCAAACATTTGTCACCTAACTAATTATGCAACATATTTAAACATGTTTAGGCATATAATACTTGTCATAGGACTAGTTAGACGTCTCGAACGCGTTTTACGCGAACGACGCATTAAAGTAGCGTAAGCTACCTTAATGGGTCATAACGGGTCGAAAGCACTTAGGTTAGCTTCCGATTTAGAATGTAGGCTTTGTTAAACCATATCACATGAGTTCCAATACTCATTTGGTTTACAAGACCTCATTCTGTCCGATCTTCCGATTTAGGTGTCGATTTATTTACTAGTGATCCGATTACTAGGTACTACTTGAATTTCCTTGGTTTGTCTGAGCTTCGCTAAGTTCTTTAGATCAAGGATACCCTTCTATTCAATGTGAGTACATAGTTCCCCTATTATACTGTTTTCGATTGTTTTGGGGTGATTCATATGTATTAAACGATTTCGATATTTAAACAATGGTTTCAAAAACGACTAAGATGGTTTATATTAAACTAATAACAAATTCGATAATGTGAACAAACTTGTTGGACGTAGTTACATAACGAATGACATTCATTAGCATTGATCAAGCCGACCAGTATTTGGTTATGGTACCATTGGATCTGACAAATCCCGTTATCAGACTACACCCATGGTTATGTGTGGGGGTTATGTAGGTAACGACCGAATCTGATGATTGTTAACTTACCCTTTGGTGGTTTGTTAATGCGAGTTTCGAGATAGTCGAGTCACAAAGGTTTGAATTTTATTAGCGAGACGACCAAAAGTAGTTTCACAATTAAAACAAGAACGATTTTGGGATGAGTTAAACGATTTGATACGACTTAAACGAGATAAACGATTGGTTTTGGGTAGTGATTAGATAATGGGACGGGTGTAGCGTGATAAAAGCATGGTAGATACACCACTGGTACATCTTATATATAAGTGCTTTTATCATATTTCATTGCGTGACATTATTTAGTTCACTTGGGAAACGATTTTGAAACGATGTCACATAACGAGGTTTTCGAAATGATATAAACCATACGAGTTTTATTAACGAGTTTTTACGAGATGTTTTACGAATTGGTTTACTAAAACAAATGTTTTTGGGTTAAGAATCATGGCTACGAGATTTTATAAATTATAACCATCTCGAATTAAGTTGGTTAATTATGTTTCAATACACTTTTCAAAATGAGGTTTGTACTTTTGACTCTTGTAGTCTAATAAGGAACTGTAACATATAAACGAGCCATGAATCCGATACTCTTATAAAACCTATGTGCTCGCCAGCATTTCTTTGCTGACTTTATTTTTACATATGTTTCAGGTGGTGTTGCATGATGTTGATTGCTAGGAAGCGTGTTCACTTAGAATCTGGACGTGGCCTTAGTGACATAAAAACAATGATAGACGATATGTAACTTGTTTGTGTTGGTTTAAAGACATTGTACATTATCTAATAAATCAATAAAATGAAACTTTTGAATCCATGGTTGTGAAACAATAATTCTGTTGCTCCACTCCCCGACGTTTCCACCGCAGTTTCGTTGTTTTGACGCGGTCGGGGTGTAACAGAAGAGTTGGTATTAGAGCCAATGGTTATAGGGAATTAGGTTATTAGTAATGCTTTGACCTAGGCTATAACTTTCTAGGACCCTAACGCAAGTGTTCTTGCATTTAGATTTTAAAACAATACCGTCACCTATCCTTAGGTGATATCAACAACGAGAACACAATAACAAATCCGCTTCAACAATTAATTATCTATCCTTGGATTATTGATTACAAGATTTTGATCCCTCTTAGTTTTCAAAATCTCGTCAAAGTTTGGGTCTAAATAATGTGAACACGTGCAAATTGGAAGAGTGAATGCCTGTACCCTGAGTTTTCTATCTAAGGCTAGAGTGTTCATACAAATCCGCATTATCGGACCAGTCACTCTTACCTGGGAACTCTTGGGGTGAGTGTTCACTTATAGGCGAGCATGTCTTCAGTGATACATTATATTGACCCATTTACTTTGATTTGTCACTACGTGTCGTTTGTTTGTTCGAGGTAACGAACGAATGATCGCCTTCCTTGTGTTTTGTCGATGTTTTCAATACCTCTTCTGTTTTTCCAATTGTCGATCTCACTCGATTCCCCTGTTTCCTTGTTAGACAATGCCTCCTCGACGTGATGCTCAACCTTTTACTGCTGAAGAAGTCGCAGCCCTTGTCGCTCAGCAAATGGCTGCAGTACTTCCTGGCGTAGTAACCCAGATCCATGAGTTATATAACAACAACAACAACAATAATGCACAATGTAGTTTCAAGAACTTCAATTCGGCTAAACCGTTGAAATTTTATGGGTCTCAAGGAGCAACCACGCTCCTGCAATGGTTCGAAAGTCTTGAAAGCATATTCAGACATGCGCAATGTCGGAATGAGCGTAAGGTTGAGTTTGCATCTAGTGTGTTCGAGAAGCATGCTCTTACATGGTGGAACAGAGTGATGCGTGATAGGGGTGCCGATGTGGCGATGGCACAAACTTGGGAAGAGCTCCGAGCTCTCATGATGAGAGAGTTCTGTCCCCGTCATGAAATTCGAGTTTGGAACGAGAATTCGATGATTTGAAACAAGACAGGGGAGAACACCGTGCTTATACGGATCGTTATGAGGAGCACATTTTGTTGTGTCCTACGATGGTTACCCCGTTGGAGAAACGATTGAGAGGTATATCGATGGATTACCCGATTCTGTGCAAGATATTGTGACTGGCAGTAACCCTACCACTGTCCGTCAAGCGATTAAGTTGGCTGCTACACTGACCGAGTCTCAGGTCAGAAAAGGGAAACTAACCCGTAAGGGTGATAAGAAGAAGAAGATAGCTGATTCTGCACAAGACAAGGGTAAGGGTCAGAGTAAGGGTAAGGGTAAGGGTAAGGGTAAGAAGCAGGGTGAGACTTCTAAAAAGTCGAGGAAGCGCAACGCTTCCCAGAACTTTGCAGTTACTGCACAAAACCCTCAGAACCCACCAGCCCTACCTCCCGCGAAGAAGCAATATGCTGGTACCGCACCTCACTGTGCTCGATGAAATGGTCATCATGTTGCCCAACAGGCTTGTAAGCAATGCACTACGTGTGGTAGACTTAGGCATTTGGCCGACATTTGTTGTTTTGGCCAAAATCAAGCTGCTCAGGTTCTAGCACAAGCTCAAGGGAATGCTGCGAGATTCCCACCTGGTTCGTGTTTCAATTGCGGAGAAATGGGTCATTTCCGCAACAACTGCCCGAGGTTGGTAAATGCAAATGCGAATCCGAACGCAATCACGAATGTGAATCCCGCTCGTGGATGAGCATTCAATCTGAACGTGAATTAGGCGAGGGCGGACAACGAGGTTGTTAACGGTATGTTCCTTGTTAACAATCAACTTGCATCTGTTCTTTTCGATTCTGGTGCCGATAGGAGTTTTGTTTCGTTATTCTTTGAGCCTTTACTTGCGATACCTAGAACTAAACTGAGGAAACCCTTATCTGTCGAGGTTGCTACTAGTAAACCACTCGTACTCGATTATGTTCTTCGTGGTTGTCGATTGAACCTCGACAACCATCTTTTTCCTATTGACCTCACACCGATGCAACTTGGGAGTTTCGAAATTATCGTGGGTATGGATTTGTTAACCAAACATCATGCTGAGGTGATTTGTTTCAATAAGATTATTCGTATTCCTCTTTCATCTGGCGATGTTCTGGAAGTTCGTGGCGAGAAACCATCAGTTGGATTGAAACTCATGTCATGTACGAAAGCCCAAAGTTACTTACGAAAAGGATATGTTGCCTTTCTAGCACATGTCACCGAGGAGAAAGGCAAGAGCAAGAGTATTCAGGGTATTCCGATTGTTCGGGATTATCCAGAGGTGTTCCCTGATGAACTGCCTGGTTTGCCTCCAGTAGTCGAGTTTCATATTGACCTTGTACCCAATGCCAACCCGATTGCGAAAGCACCTTATCGTCTTGCACCATCTGAGATGCAAGAGTTATCGAAATAGCTTCAAGAATTATCTGATAAAGGTTTCATCCGACCGAGTTATTCACCTTGGGGCGCTCCTGTCCTCTTTGTGAAAAAGAAAGATGAATCTTTTCGTATGTGTATCGATTATCGTGAGCTTAACAAGCTTACCATCAAGAATCGATATCCCCTACCTTGAATCGATGATCTCTTTGATCAGCTGCAAGGTGCTACCTGTTTTCCAAGATCGATCTGCGTTCTGGGTATCATCAGCTTCGTGTACTCAAAGAAGATATTCCCAAAACTGCATTCCGCACGAGATATGGGCACTACGAGTTCACCGTCATGCCTTTTGGTTTGACAAATGCCCCAGCTATCTTCATGGACTTAATGAATAGGGTCTGTAAACCTTATTTAGACAAGTTCATCATTGTGTTCATCTACGATATTCTCATTTATTCGAAGTCTCGAGCCGATCATGAGCAACACCTTCGTTTGACTCTAGAACTCCTGAAGAAGGAACAACTTTTTGTTAAATTCTCCAAGTGTGAATTTTGGCTTAAAGAAGTTCAGTTCTTGGGACATATAGTCAACGAGCAGGGTATTCATGTGGATCCATCCAAAATAGCTGCTATTAAGGATTGGAATACACCGACAACACCCACAAAATTTCATTCTTTTCTTGGTCTTGCTGGTTATTATTGTCGTTTCATTTCGAACTTCTCGAAGATTGCGGTTCCACTCACTGCTTTGACTCAAAAGAATAAGCCTTTTGAGTGGGGACCCAAACAAGAAGAAGCGTTCCAAACGCTGAAACGGAAGCTATGTGATGATCCTGTTCTATCTTTGCCTGAGGGAAACGATGATTTCGTTGTCTATTGCGATGCATCCAACTTAGGCCTTGTTGTTTTCTTATGCAACGAGGTAAAGTTATAGCATACGCGTCTAGACAATTGAAAGTTCACGAGAAGAACTACACGACTCATGATCTTGAGTTGGGAGCTGTGGTTTTCGCTCTCAAAATCTCGAGACACTATCTTTATGGCACGAAGTGTGTGGTTTTCACAGACCACAAAAGTCTCCAGCATATTCTTAATCAGAAGGAGCTGAACATGAGGCACCGACGTTGGGTTGAACTCTTAAACGACTATGATTGCGAGATTCGCTACCATCCTGGTAAGGCGAATGTCGTAGCCGATGCACTTAGTCGAAAGGAGCGAGTCAAGCTTAATTCTGTTCGAACTCTATCTGATATTCAAACTCGTGTTCTTCAAGCTTAACAATTTTGTGTTTCACAAAATTTGATGGGTAAGGAATTACCACGTCAACTTGAGCTTAAGCTCGAAGCGAAGGACGATGGTTTACTCTATTTCAAGGATCGTCTGTGGATTCCGAAACAAGATAATCTTCGCACTTTAGTGATGCACGAATCTCACAAGTCTCGATATTCTATCCATCCTGGTGCTGATAAAATGTACAAGGATCTTCGTACTCAGTACTGGTGGCCCGGTATGAAGAAGAGTGTTGCCTTGTATGTATCGAAATGCCTAACTTGTCTCAAAGTCAAGGCTGAACATCAAAGACCTTTTGGTTTGCTTGTACAACCAGAGATACCGGTTTGGAAGTGGGAGAACATTGCGATGGATCTCATCAATAAATTACTGCGTACATCTAAAGGTCACGATGCTGTATGGGTTGTTATCGACCGATTAACGAAGTCAGCTCATTTTATTCCGATTCGCGGGGATCTATCTGCTGATAAACTTGCAAAGATTTATGTTGATGAGATTGTATCTCGACATGGTGTTCCTTTGGACATCATTTCCGATCGTGATGCTCGATTTTCATCTCATTTTTGGAAGACCATGCAATCTGCTATAGGAACCCAACTAAATCTAAGCACTGCTTATCATCCCCAAACAGATGGACAATCTGAAAGGACGATTCAAACTTTGGTGGATATTCTTAGAGCATGCGTGATAGACTTTGGTGGTAATTGGGATTCTCATCTGCCATTGATCGAGTTCTCTTACAACAATAGTTATCATGCTAGCATCAATATGGCGCCATTCAAAGCTCTTTACGTTTGAAAATGTCATTCACCTATCTGTTGGAATGAGATTGGTGAAGCTCAGCTTACTGGACATGAGCTCATTCTGGAAACAACAGACAAAATCAAGAAGATCTACGATAATCTTGTGACAGCTAGAAGCCGTCAAAATCGTTATGCGGATATGCGACGCAAGCTCTTAGAATTTCAAGTCGGAGACCATGTCCTACTCAAGGTGTCACCTTGGAGGGGAGTGGTGAGATTTGGAAAGAAAGGAAAACTTGCACCATGATATGTTGGACCATTTAAGATTGTTAAAAGAGTTGGAAAGGTTACCTATCGACTAGAGCTACCTCCAGAGCTTGGAAATATTCATCCGACTTTTCATGTGTCCAATTTGTAAAAGTGTTTAGCTGACGCTAATCTTCACATTCCACTCGACGAAATCCAAGTTGATGAAACGATGCACTTTGTCGAGAAACCTGTGGAGATAGTGGACCGTACATTCAAACAGTTGAAGAACAAACGGATTTGATTGGTCAAGGTTCGCTGGGAATCCAAACGTGGCCCAGAGTTTACTTGGGAACGTGAGGACCAAATGAAGGCGAAATATCCGCAATTGTTCTCACAAGTTTCCTCTAGTTAAAATTTCGGGACGAAATTTCCTAAAGTAGGGGAGACTGTGACAATTGTGCTCTGTAATCGATGTACAATGTAAAACAATGTTAATTATCAATAAAACAATGTTTTTTGGTGTTATTATATGTGTATTTGTGTTTGATGAATTTATGATTCGATTCGATTCCGATTTCAAGCTTTAAATCGCTTTCTAGAAAGTTATACGCAAACTGGTGCGTAAACGCAGTCAATTTAACGCGACAAACACTCTAGAATAGTGAAATAGGTTTAACATACCTTAAATAACCTTTTCATAACTTAGAAATAAGTTTTGGATGGTTTGGTGTGTTGAAAACAAGTTTATTCGCTCACAGAGACTATTTGCGTCAAACTGCAAAAGTCTGTCATTTCGTAAGGCAACGTACAGTCCAAAACTTGATCATAAGCTAAACATACCATAAATAACCTAAACATAGCTTAGAAATAAGCTTCGAGTGGTTCAGTGTGCCAAAATATGCTTATTTGATCTTACAGGGACTAAAAGTGTCAAAAACGGCGTTAGTTTGCATTTACACGCATATCTTACGTTCTGATCACATCTGGACATCCAAAATTTTTGTACACACTAAAATATTTTTATTTTAGTGATCGGCATGCAAAAATACTACTCGTCGCTTAATTTGCTTCGTTTTCTCGTCCGTTCGAGTTTCGTCGTAAATAACCGAACAACGTGACCGTACGACCAAACGAACCGACATCCGTGATATTTACGAGCATATTTCAGGTCCCCTACACTTTGACGACCTTGTAGAGCCTTGAAAATGGCTTAACGGAGGTTAAATACGTCAAATACGCAAGTTTGGGTGTGCAGGGACTGTTTCTGACAATTTTTGAAAGTATCACTCTTATGCTCGCGTCGCGCGACCACCCCCTGGTCTTGCTGTCGCGCCACGCCACCATCACATCTGGGCAGAAACTTTATTTTCAGCATCAGATCGATAATTCAGGGGACATTCATGCAATTTCTTTGTGTGGTAGCCAAGTTAACACCTCTCTAAGGCTTTGAACCTGCTCATAACACTTGTAGGGTTGTGATTTAATACTTGGTAATCACACAAACACTTGTTTTGATCTTGTGAACTTGCTACAAGTATAAATAGCCATGCCATCTTCTCATTTCATTAACCCTTGATCTGAATTACACTCTAAGTTGGAGCCTTTGCTTCATACCTGAGTGATTTAGATCAAGTTCTCACTAGCAAGGACCCTTTGTAAGCTTCCTTCGTTCTTTTATCGCTTTCCTAGTGAGAAAGTCAAATAGTGTTTGACTTTCAGCTTTGACCAGTCAACGGTTAATACAAAGTTCTTTTGAACTTTGCAATGTGAGCGTGATCACGATGGTTATAGTCCCTTGTGACTATACCTACTGATTACCACGTTGACTAGGCGTAGTGACAAGTCGTAGTTTCGGTCAAAATGCGCATTTAAGCGTATTTTGCAACCAAATTACTTTTGGGTATCAAAACACTATGTTTTGATATCAAAACCTGTTTTCTAACTTAGTTAAGCATGTTTTAACATGCTTAGCTCCTCACTTTTAGTTTAGTGCTTGTTTAGAGTCGTAAGTCAAGCGGTCTAAACCATCGCTTAGACTTTCGAACTCGACCCGTTTGGTCGATCATTAGGATCCGACCAAGCATGATTAGTGACCATAGTTGCATAGGGAATAACCTTCCGAGGTTATACCTTATGGTCACCTAGTTTAACTAGTTGTATGATAGGTAGTTTATATGCCTTAGGTAATTTACCAAAATGCCCTTTTCATGCATAATTGGATTTTAAGCATACGTAACCTAAACATTTGTCACCTAACTAATTATGCAACATATTTAAACATGTTTAGGCATATAATACTTGTCATAGGACTAGTTAGAAGTCTCGAACGCGTTTTACGCGAACGACGCATTAACGTAGCGTAAGCTACCTTAATGGGTCGTAACGGGTCGAAAGCACGTAGGTTAGCTTCCGATTTAGAATGTAGGCTTTGTTAAACCATATCACATGAGTTCCAATACTCATTTGGTTTACAAGACCTCATTCTGTCCGATCTTCCGATTTAGGTGTCGATTTATTTACTAGTGATCCGATTACTAGGTACTACTTGAATTTCCTTGGTTTGTCTGAGCTTCGCTAAGTTCTTTAGATCAAGGATACCCTTCTATTCAATGTGAGTACATAGTTCCCCTATATTACTGTTTTCGATTGTTTTGGGGTGATTCATATGTATTAAACGATTTCGATATTTAAACAATGGTTTCAAAAACGACTAAGATGGTTTATATTAAACTAATAACGATTTTGATAAAGTGAACAAACTTGTTGGACGTAGTTACATAACGAATGACATTCATTAGCATTGATCAAGCCGACCAGTATTAGGTTATGGTACCATAGGATCTGACAAATCCCGTTATCAGACTACACCCATGGTTATGTGTGGGGGTTATGTAGGTAACGACCGAATCTGATGATTGTTAACTTACCCTTTGGTGGTTTGTTAATGCGTGTTTCGAGATAGTCGAGTCATGAAGGTTTGAATGTTATTAGCGAGACGACCAAAAGTAGTTTCACAATTAAAACGAGAACGATTTTGGGACGAGTTAAACGATTTGATACGACTTAAACGAGATAAACAATTGGTTTTGGGTAGTGATTAGATAATGGGACGGGTGTGGCATGATAAAAGCATGGTAGAAACGCCGCTGGTACATCTTATATATAAGTGATTTTATCATATTACATTGCGTGACATTATTTAGTTCACTTGGGAAACGATTTTGAAACGATGTCACATAACGAGGTTTTCGAAATGATATAAACCATACGAGTTTTATTAACGAGTTTTTACGAGATGTTTACGAATTGGTTTACTAAAACAAATGTTTTTTGGTTAAGAATCATGGCTACGAGATTTTATAAATTATAACCATCTCGAATTGAGTTGGTTAATTGTGTTGCAATACACTTTTCAAAACGAGGTTTGTACTTTTGACTCTTGTAGTCTAATAAGGTACTGGAACATATAAACATGCCATGAATCCGATACTCTTATAAAACCTATGTGCTCGACAGCATTTTTTGCTGACTTTATTTTTACATATGTTTCAGGTGGTGTTGCATGATGTTGATTGCTAGGAAGCGTGTTCACTTAGAATCTGGACGTGGCCTTAGTGACATAAAAACAATGATAGACGATATGTAACTTGTTTGTGTTGGTTTAAAGACAATGTACATTATCTAATAAATCAATAAAACGAAACTTTTGTATCCATGGTTGTGAAACAATAATTCTGTTGCTCCACTCCTCGACGTTTCCCCCGCGGTTTCGTTGTTTTAACGCGGTCGGGGTGTGACAGAATTGGTAATGATGGGGATCAAGGTTGTGTGTGAATGCAATTGCGCATTAGGTGTCTGATCGCTAGCCTAGTGATCATGCACGGGCATGTAGAAATATATACCCAAGCATGCCAGTATTAGTTAGGATGTGCACAGGCATGCATGGAGGCAAGTGATAGGATATGGGGGTGTGCTTTGAGCAATGTAACAGTAATTATCAGAATTAAGCAACAGAATTGGTAACAATCAAAACATAAATAATAGAAATAAGTCATCATAGATTCTCATATCATTGAATCAAAGTGTTCTCCAACACAAGCTCCCCCTCACCATGACATTACAAAGAATTCTCTCAAATTTAAGAGCAACTGATTGATAGATCATGACAGGGTCATGATCTATTTATACACTATGAGAAAAGATCTCATGATATCTGTTGATATCACTTAGATAACTACCTCTAACAATCTAAATAATTGAATGACATTTGTCAAAGAACAATTGATTATTTTACAAACAACTGAAAGTTATACAAAGATTGACATCGTAAAATAACTGTCCTAGTATAATAACTGTTCTGTATGATAACAATTGTTCATTCAACAATATTTCTTCATTCTTTTGTTCTTTGTCTTCACATGATTAGCCCAACAGTTGTTTCTTCGATTAGTAGTTTGTCTTCATTAGTCGTTTTCAATAGAGGGAATAGTTTTTTGACACTTAGATTCAAATCTTTATTTATGTGAAGTATTGATCTGAATTAGTTGTTTATTTTGGCTAATCATATCTATCCAGGATTCAACAATCTCCTCCTTAACTGATGATGCAAAAAAATGTAAAACCCCGACCGCATATAAACAACCCGCGGAGGAAACGTCAGGGGGTCACGTTACAAATTGTTTCAAACACATGGTACTTAAAGTTTTGTTTCATTGATTATTGAATTTCATTGTCTTTTAAACATAAAAGAAACACAAACAATTGCCTTTATTTAAAGCAATCTAAAGCCCGAGTCCATCCTATGTGTAGTATGCTTTCATAATCGTCACAAATTAGCACCTGAAACATATGTGAAAATAAAGTCAACAATGAATGTTGGTGAGTGACATAGGTTTTGTAAGTTAAATTCATTGGTTTGTATTTGTATTTGTATTTGTATTGCAATACCTCGTCCGACTACGAGAGTCGATGAGTGAAAACCTTGTATCAAATGCGTTTGGTATTGCAATATGTTTAACCACCTATAGAAGTTGGTATAAGTAAGAAAACCTTGTAGGTTTATATATCTTTAATTGAAAACCATTTGTGACTTTGTCTAAATAATCGCCTTTGTTTTGTGTTAACCAATCGTCCTTGTTTTGTATAAACCAATCGTCCTTGTTTTGTATAAACCAACCGTCCTTGTTTTAATAACCTTTGTGTAAACAAGTGTGGTTGTGTGGTAAATACATTCAAGCCTGTGTTAACTCAACTAATAAACCACCAAAGGGTTTATCAAATTGTGTTTCACGGTTTATGTCGTTCCCCAAACTTCCCCACAAACCCCGGGAAATTTAGAAACGGGATTGTCAGTCCTATGGTACCATAACATACAACCGGTCGGCTTGGCCAAAGTTAATGAACGTACTCGTGTTATTGATAACGCACCACCAAGTTTTGCACATTATTGAAAACATATTGTATATATATATAAACCATATGCACTGTTTTGAAATCTTGAAAATAGTTAGCATATATGAATCACCCCAAAACATTTTGAAAATGAAAAATATGGGAACTATGTACTCGCGGGTTATGTAGATGTCTTGTTCAATCGTGTATGCAAAGCTCAAGTGCTTCCTAATGTATCAGATTGTTATAAGATTAGTATACATTGTGGCTTAAACAGAAGAATGGATAGAATGAGGTTTAAAATGAAACGAGCGAAGGATATCATGTAATATGATTTATTAACCCATTACGACTTGTTAAAAGGATTTACGTCAATTTAATGGGTCGTATGCGTAATTACGGGTCCGGATGATCAAATGAGTCTCATGAGGAATCCGATATGTCAAAACAAGTTTACTAATGTTGTATGATTAGTTTATATGTCAAAACTGTTGCTCATGTAGGTTTAAAACTTATTTTAGGCAAAAAGGGTATTTTTGACCATTTAAAAGTATCTAAAGTTGACTCGTCACTTAACCCATCAAATGACATGACCATAAGGTATAACCTTAGAGGGTTATTCCCTATATTACTATGGTCATATAACTGGGTTGGGTCGGATCCTAAGGTTGACCAAATGGGTCAGATTCGATAGTCAAAGTAGAAGTCAAACCGCTCGACTTTCGACTAAGGAATAAGCACTTAACTAGAAATGACGAGCTAGACATGCTAATACATGTCTAATAATGTTGTAAAAACCGATTTAGTGTCAAAAACTTTAACTTTTAATACTTAGAAACTCATTCGTCATAAAATGCATTTTATGCGTTTTTTACTATTATTTAAAACATGTTTGACTTGTCATTTCGCCTACTAAACGTGATGATTAGAGGGTGTTATCGCGAGGTATTAACACCTTCATTATTACAATCACGTAGTAAAGTTCATTTTGACCTTTGACCTGACCAAAATTGTCAGAAGCGAAAGTCAAAGCAAAACTCAATTTGCTTGAATTTTGGGTCATGAATAGCCAAATAAATGAAATAGACTAGGAGAAACACTTACAAGTGTTTGAGAGGGAAGATTATAACTCAAAGAAGCAGGCAATAAAGAAGCAAGCTCCAAGAAGAGTTTTTGAGTTAGAAAGAAAAGAATGGTATGAGGAACTCAAAGAATTCATGGCTGTTTATAGTGTTTTTGAATCAAGGAGAGCTTGACAAGTGTTTGATGAGGTGTTATGGATGTTGCTTAGTGTCCATTCAAGTGTCTTAACCAAAATTAAGGTGGCAAATAGGGTGCAAGGTGTCCATACTTGGAGAACAAGGTTGCTGCTGTCACACCCCAACCGATGGCGGAATCATCGGGGCGCGGCACTAGACGAACCAGATTGCTCAAGAGAATCCATAACAGCTATTAAGTGACAATATTTTTTAATACGTTTAATATCCCATACTATCAAAAAAATAATCCACAAATAGTTATTTCAGACATCAAATCTCTCAAACAAGTTCCAATCCAACAACATATATTTTATTAGATGAGTTTCTAGACTTCCTATCTTGATTTCATCATAACGATCCGTCAACCTGTCACATACGTTAAAATAAAAGTCAATACATAAAGTAAAGGTGGGTACACAATTTTTCATAGCTATAGTATAAAAAGCGTTTAGGCATAACCAGCATGTAACACGTAACGGGCTGTCACACCCCGACCACGTTAAAACAACAAACCATGGCGGAAACGTCGGGGAGTGTTGTAACAGAATCATCGTTTCACAACCATGGTAATTAAAAGTTTCGTTTTATTGATTCATTAAGTAATTTACATTGTCTTAAAACCAAACAAACAAATTAAACATCGTCTACTATCGTTTTTATGTCACTAAGGTCATGTCCAAATCCTAAGTGAACATGCTCCCTAGCAATCATCACGCAACATCACCTGAAACATATGTAAAAAAAATAAAGTCAGCAAAGAAATGCTGGCGAGCACATAGGTTTTGCGAGAGTATCGGAATTATGGCTCGTTTATGTATATATTGCAATACCTCGAAAACCTTATTTTGAAAAGTATATAATATTGCAACATGATTAACCAACTTAAATCAAGATGGTTAAAATTTATAAAATCTAGTAGCCATAATTCTTAACTCAAAGACTTTTGTTTTAGTAAACCAATTCGTAAAACATCTCGTTAAAACTCGTTAATAAAACTCGTATGGTTTATATCATTTTGAAAACCTCATTGTGTGACATTGTTTCAAATCGTTTCCCAAGTGAACTAAATAATGACCCGCAATGTAATATGATAAAAGCACTTATATATAGGATGTACCAGCGGTGTATCTACCATGCTTCTATCATGTTACACCCGTCCCATTATCTAATCACTACCCAAAACCAATCGTTTGTTCAAATCGTTTATTTCGTTTAGGTCGTTCTAAATAGTTTAATTCGTCCCAAAATCGTTTTCGTTTTAATTGTGAAACTACTTTTGGTCGTCTCGCTAATAACATTCAAACCTTTGTGACTCGACTACCTATTCTATCGTATTAACAAACCACCAAAGGGTAAGTTAACAATCATCAGATTCGGTCGTTACCTACATAACCCCCACACATAACCATGGGTGTAGTCTGATAATGGGATTTGTCAGATCCTATGGTACCATAACCTAATACTGGTCGGCTTGATCAATGCTAATGAATGTCATTCGTTATGTAGTTACAACCAACAATTTTCATTCACATTATCGAAATCATTATTAGTTTAATATAAACCATCTTAATCGTTTTTGAAATCATCGTTTAAAATATCGAAATCGTTTTAATACATATGAATCACCCCAAAACAATTGAAATCAGTAAAAGAGGGGAACTATGTACTCACATTGAATAGAAGGGTATCCTTGATCTAAAGAACTTAGCGAAGCTCAGACAAATCAAGGAAATTCAAGCAGTACCTAGTAATCGGATCACTAGTAAATAAATCGACTCCTAAATCGGAAGATCGGATAGAATGAGGTCTTGTAAACCAAATGAGTGTTGGAACTCATGTGATATGGTTTAACAAAGCCTACATTCTAAATTGGAACCTAGCCTGAGTGCTTTCGACCCGTTACCACCCATTAAGGTAGCTTATGCTACTTTAACGCGTCGTTCGCGCAAAACTATGTTCGGATGGTTAACTATGTGCTATGTCAAGTCTTACATGCCCAATAATACCTAAACATGTTACTAAATCAGATTATATGTCAAAAACATGTTCACATATGTAAAATACGGATTTATGCTTTAAAAGGGCGTTTTGGTCATTTCTTATGGGCATACAAGCTACTTAACAAATAACTAACCAATCCTATGTGATCATAAGGTATAACCTCAGTGGTTATTCCCTATGCAACTATGATCACTAATTGAACTTGGTCGGATCCTAACGATCGACCAAACGGGTCAGGTTCGAAAGTCTAAGCGGTTGTTTAGACCGTTTAACTTACGACCCTAAACAAGCACTAACTAATAGTGACGAGTTAAACATGTTAAAACATGTTTAACTAACTTAGAAGACTGATTTGGTATCAAAACAATGGGTTTTGATACCCGAAAATAGTTCCGTTGCAAAATGCGTGCTAAAACGCATTTTGACCAAAACTTTGACTCGTCACTACGCCTAGTTAACGTGGAAATCAGTAGGTAAAATCGCTAAGGATTATAACCATCGTGATTTCAATCACGTTGCAAAGTTCAATTGAACTTTGAATTGACCAATTGATGGTCAAAACCGAAAGTCAAACTGTTGGCCAAACTGTTGGCCAAACTGTTTGACTTTCTGCTTAAACATAAAGAATAAGCATGAAAGAAGACTTACAAAGGGTCCTAGCTATCTTTTCTACAAAGAATAAGTTTCCAATCAGATTAGAAAGCTCCAATTCAGATTGTAGAGAAGAGATAAGAGAGGAATGATCAAATGAAATGGAAGTTGGCCATGCTATTTATACTTGTGGGGAGCTTACAAGATCATTACAAGTGGTTTGTGTGGCCAAGAAGCAAGAAATCCTCGCCATACATTTGTTTGATGCAGGTTAGAAGCCTTGGGGAAGAGATAACTTGGCTACCATACAAAGAACTTACAAGATCAGCCCCTGATTTATCAAACAACAGCTAAATTCAACTTTCTGGTCGCTGGGCCTACTTTACGGACCGCAAAGGGTCCCTTACGGTCCGTAAGGACCATGCTGCAGATCAGCAACTTTCAGAAATGACAGTTTTAGCCCCAGAAGCCCCAAACTTGGTTTTCGATGCATTTTTGACACGTTTAAGCTCCGTTAACCCCATTTCAAAGCTCTAAAATGAAGTTAAAGTATAGGTAACTCAAAACATGTTAAAAAATATTTCGGATGTCGGTTCGTTTGGCTTTACGGTTACGTTGTTCGGTTAATTACGACGGAAGTCGTAACGGACGCGAAAACGATCCAAATTGCGAAACGAATGAAGGTTTTGCATGCCGATCACTAAAATAAAAATATTTTAGTGTGTTCAAAAATTTCGGATGACCAGATGTGGTCAGAACGTAAGATATGTGCGAAAATGCAAACTTACGTCGTTTTTGACACTTTTAGTCCCTGTAAGATCAAATAAGCATGTTTTCGCATACCGAACCCCTCAAAGCTTATTTCTAAGCTATGTTTAGGTTATTTATGGTATGTTTAGCTTATGATCAAGTTCCGGACTCTTCGATACCATACGAATCGGTATAGTTTCGCAGTTTGACGCAAATAGTCCTTGCGATCGAATAGACTTGTTTTCAACACACTAAACCATCCAAAACTTATTTCTAAGTTATGTAAAGGTTATTTAAGGTATGTTAAGCTTATTTCACTATTCTGGAGTGTTTGTCGCATTGAACTGACTGCATTTACGCACCAGTTTGCGTACAACTTTCCAGAAAGCGATTTAAAGCTTGAAATCGGAATCGAATCGAATAGTAAAATCATCAAACACAATTACACATATAATGACATCAAAACACATTGTTTTATTAATAGTTAACATTGTTCTACATTGTACATCGATTATAGAGCACAGTTGTCACAGTCTCCCCTACTTTAGGAAATTTCGTCCCAAAATTTTAACTAGAGGAAACTTGTGAGAACAATTGTGGATATTTCGCCTTCATTTGGTCCTTATGTTCCCATGTAAACTCTGGGCCACGTTTGGATTCCCAGCGAATCTTGTCCAAATGAATTCATTTGTTCTTCAACTGTTTGTATGTACGGTCCACTATCTCCACAGGTTTCTCGACAAAGTGCATTGTTTCATCGATTTGGATTTCGTCGGGTGGAATGTGAAGATCAGTGTCAGCTAAACACTTTCGCAAATTGGACACGTGAAAAGTCGAATGAATATTTCCAAGCTCTGGAGGTAGCTCTAGTCGATAGGCAACCTTCCCAATTCTTTCCACAATCTTAAATGGTCCAACATATCGTGGTGCAAGTTTTCCTTTCTTTCCAAATCTCACCACTCCCTTCCAAGGTGACACCTTGAGTAGGACATGGTCTCCGACTTGAAATTCTAAGGGCTTGCATCGTAAATCCGCATAACTCTTTTGACGGCATCTAGCTGTCACAAGATTATCGCGAATTTTCTTGATTTTGTCTGTTGTTTCCAGAACAAGCTCAGGTCCAGTAAGCTGAGCTTCACCGGTCTCGTTCCAACAGACAGGTGAACGACATTTTCGACCATAGAGAGCTTCGAATGGTGCCATATTGATACTAGCATGATAACTATTGTTGTAAGAGAACTCGATCAATGGAAGATGAGAATCCCAATTACCACCAAAGTCTATCACGCATGCTCTAAGCATATCCTCCAAAGTTTGCATCGTTCTCTCAGATTGTCCATCTGTTTGGGGATGATAAGCAGTGCTTAGATTTAGTTGGGTTCCCATAGTAGATTGCATGGTCTTCCAAAAATGAGATAAAAATCGAGCATCACGATCCGAAATGATATCCAAAGGAACACCATGTCATGATACAATCTCATCAACATAAATCTTTGCAAGTTTATCCGCAGATAGATCCTCGCGAATCGGAATAAAGTGAGCTGACTTCGTTAATCGATCGATAACAACCCAAATAGCATCATGGCCCTTAGATGTACGCGGTAATTTAGTGATGAGATCCATAGCAATGTTCTCCCACTTCCAAACCGGTATCTCTGGTTGTACAAGCAAACCAGGAGGTCGTTGATGTTCAGCCTTGACTTTGAGACAAGTTAGGCATTTTGATACATACAAGGCAACATCTTTCTTCATACCAGGCCACCAGAACTTAGTACGAAGATCCTTGTACATTTTATCAGCACCAGGATGGATAGAATATCGAGACTTATGAGATTCATCCATCACTAAAGTGCGAAGATCGTCTTGTTTCGGAATCCACAAACGATCCTTGAAATAGAGCAAACCATCATCCTTCGCTTCGAGCTTAGGCTCAAGTTGACGTGGTAATTCCTTACCCATCAAATTTTGTGAAGCACAAAATTGTTGAGCTTGAAGAACACGAGTTTGGAGATCAGAGAGAGTTCGAACAGAATGAAGCTTGACTCGCTCCTTTCGACTAACGACATTCGCCTTACCAGGATGGTAGCGAATTTCGCAATCGTAATCGTTCAAGAGTTCAACCCAACGACGTTGCCTCATGTTGAGCTCTTTCTGATTAAGAATATGCTGGAGACTTTTGTGGTCTGTGAAAACCACACACTTCGTTCCATAGAGGTAGTGTCTCCAGATTTTAAGCGCGAAAACCACAGCTCCTAACTCAAGATCATGAGTCATGTAGTTCTTCTCGTGAACTTTCAATTGTCTAGACGCATATGCTATAACTTTGCCTCGTTGCATAAGAACACAACCAAGGCCTAAGTTGGATGCATCACAGTAGACAACGAAATCATCGTTTCCCTCGGGCAAAGATAAAACAGGAGCATCACAGAGCTTCCGTTTCAGCGTTTGGAACGCTTCTTCTTCCTTGGGTCCCCACTCAAAAGGCTTATTCTTTTGAGTCAAAGCAGTGAGTGGAATCGCAATCTTCGAGAAATTAGAAATGAATCGACGATAATATCCAACAAGACCAAGGAAAGAACGAATTTTTGTAGGCGTCGTTAGTGTATTCCAATCCTTGATTGCAACAATCTTGGATGGATCCACATGAATACCTTTCTCATTGACTATATGTCCCAAAAACTGAACTTCTTTAAGCCAAAATTCACACTTGGAGAATTTAGCAAAAAGTTGTTCCTTCTTCAGGAGTTCCAAAGTCAAACGAAGGTGTTGCTCGTGTTCGGCTCGAGACTTCGAATAAATAAGAATATCGTCGATGAACACAATAATGAACTTGTCTAAATAAGGTTTACAGACCCTATTCATTAAGTCCATAAAGATAGCTGGGGCATTCGTCAAACCAAAAGGCATGAGAGTGAACTCGTAATGCCCATATCTCGTGCGGAATGCATTTTGGGAATATCTTCTTCGAATACACGAAGCTGATGATACCCAGAACGCAGATCGATCTTGGAGAAACATGTAGCACCTTGCAGCTGATCAAAGAGGTCATCAATTCGGGGTAGGGGTTATCGATTCTTGATGGTAAGCTTGTTAAGCTCACGATAATTGATACACATTCGAAAAGATCCATCTTTCTTTTTCACAAAGAGGACAGGAGCTCCCCAAGGTGAATAACTCGGTCGGATGAATCCTTTATCGGATAACTCTTGAAGCTGTTTCGATAACTCTTGCATCTCAGACGGTGCAAGACGATAAGGTGCTTTCGCAATCGGGTTAGCATTGGGTACAAGATCAATGTGAAACTCGACTTGACGAACTGGAGGCAAACCAGGCAGTTCATCAGGAAACACCTCTGGATAATCCCGAACAATTGGAATATCCTGAATACTCTTGCTCTTGCCTTTCTCCTCGGTGACATGTGCCAGGAAGGCAACATATCCTTTTCGTAAACAACTCTGGGCTTTTGTACACGACATGAGTTTCAATCCACCAGATGGTTTCTCGCCACGAACTTCCAGAACATCGCCAGATGAAAGAGGAATACAAATGATCTTATCGAAACAAACAACTTCAGCTCGATGTTTGGTTAACCAATCCATCCCCACGATAATGTCGAAACTCCCAAGTTGCATCGGTACGAGGTCAATAGGAAAAAGATGGTTATCGAGGTCCAATTGACAACCATGAAGAACAGAATCGAGTACAAGGGGTTTACCAGTAGCAACCTCGACAGATAAGGGTTTCCTCAGTTTAGTTCTAGGTATCGCAAGTAAAGGCTCAAAAGATAATGAAACAAAACTCTTATCGGCACCAGAATCGAAAAGAACAGATGCAAGTTGATTGTTAACAAGGAACATACCGTTAATAAACTCGTTGACTGCCCTCTCCTCATTCGTGTTCAGATTGAATGCTCGTCCATGAGCGGGATTTACATTCGCGATCGCGTTACCATTCGGATTCGCATTTACCAACCTCGGGCAGTTGTTGCGAAAATGACCCATTTCTCCGCAATTAAAACACGAACCAGGTGGGAATCTCGCAGCATTCCCTTGAGCTTGTGCTGGAACCTGAGCAGCTTGATTTTGACCAAAACGACAAATGTTGGCCAAATGCCCAAGTCTACCACACGTAGCACACTGTTTACAGGCCTGCTGGGCAACATGGTGACCATTGCATCGGGCACAGTGAGGTGCGGTACCCGCATATGCTTTCTTTGCAGGAGGTTGAGTCGGTGGGTTCTGAGCAGTAACTGCAAAGTTCTGGGAAGCCTTACGCTTCCTCGACTTTTTAGAAGACTCGCCCTGCTTCTTACCCTTACCCTTGTCAGAATCGGTCGACTTCTTTTTATCACCCTTGCGGGTAAGTTTACCCTTCCTGACTTGGGACTCAGTCAGGGTAGCCGACAACTCGATCGCGTGACGGACGGTAATAGGATTAACGCCGGTCACAATATCCTGAATAGAATCGGGTAAACCATCGATATACCTCTCGATTACTTTCTCCAGTGGGGTAACCATAGTGGGACAAAACAAACTGAGCTCCTCAAATCGATCCGTATAAGCATGGTGTTCTCCCCCGTCTTGTTTCAAATCATCGAATTCTTGTTCCAAAGCTCGAATCTCGTGACGGGGACAGAACTCTCTCATCATGAGAGCTCGGAGCTCTTCCCAAGTTTGCGCTAATGCCAACTCGGCACCCCTACCACGCATCACTCCGTTCCACCATGTAAGAGCTCGCTTCTCAAACACGCTTGATGCAAACTCAACCTTACGCGCATTCGGACACTGCACATGTCTGAATGTGCTCTCGATACTCTCGAACCACTGCAGGAGCGCGGTTGCTCCTTGTGACCCAGAAAACTTAAGCGGCTTCGCAGAATTGAAATTCATGAAATTACACTGAGCATTATTGTTGTTATTATTATTGTTGTTGTATAACTCATGGATTTGGGTCACAACGGCTGGAAGTACAGTAGCCATTTGCTGAGAGACAAGGGCTGCGACTTCTTCAGCAGTAAAAGTTTGAGCATCGCGTCGAGGAGGCATTGTCTAAAACGGAAACATGAGAAACGAGTGAGATCGATAATTGGAAAAACAAAAGTGGTATTGAAAACATCGTCAAAATGCAAGGAAGGCGATCATTTTTTTTGTTACCTCGAACAAACAAACGACACGCAGTGACTAATCAAAGTAAATGGGTCATAATAATGTATCACCGAAGACATGCTCGCCTATAAGTGAACACTCACCCCAAGAGTTCCCAGGTAAGAGTGACTGGTCCGATACTGCGGATTTGTACGAACACTCTAGTCTTAGACAAAAAACTCAGGGTACAGGCATTCACTCTTCCAGTTTGCACGTGTTCACATTATTTGGACCTAAACTTTGACGAGATTTTGAAAATTCAGAGGGCTCAAAACCTTAAAATCAATCATCCAAGGATAGATGATAAATTTTCGAAGCGGATTTGTTATTGTGTTCTCGTTGTGGTTATCACCTAAGGATAGGTGACGGTATGGTTTTAAAAATCTAAATGCAAGATAACTCGCGTTAGGGTCCTAGAAAGTTATAGTCTAGGTCAAAGCATTACTAATAACCTAATTCCCTATAACGATTGGCTCTGATACCAACTCTTCTGTCACACCCCGACCACGTTAAAACAACAAACCGTGGCGGAAACGTCGGGGAGTGTTGTAACAGAATCATCGTTTCACAACCATGGTAATAAAAGTTTCGTTTTATTGATTCATTAAGTAATTTACATTGTCTTAAAACCAAACAAACAAATTAAACATCGTCTACTATCGTTTTTATGTCACTAAGGTCACGTCCAAATCCTAAGTGAACATGCTCCCTAGCAATCATCACGCAACATCACCTGAAACATATGTAAAAAAAATAAAGTCTGCAAAGAAATGCTGGCGAGCACAAAGGTTTTGCGAGAGTATCGGAATTATGGCTCGTTTATGTATATATTGCAATACCTCGAAAACCTTGTTTTGAAAAGTATATAATATTGCAACATGATTAACCAACTTAAATCAAGATGGTTATAATTTATAAAATCTCGTAGCCATAATTCTTAACTCAAAGACCTTTTTTTAGTAAACCAATTCGTAAAACATCTCGTTAAAACTCGTTAATAAAACTCGTATGGTTTATATCATTTCGAAAACCTCATTGTGTGACATTGTTTCAAATCGTTTCCCAAGTGAACTAAATAATGACCCGCAATGTAATATGATAAAAGCACTTATATATAGGATGTACCAGCGGTGTATCTACCATGCTTCTATCATGTTACACCCGTCCCATTATCTAATCACTACCCAAAACCAATCGTTCGTTCAAATCGTTTATTTCGTTTAGGTCGTTCCAAATCGTTTAATTCGTCCCAAAATCATTTTCGTTTTAATTGTGAAACTACTTTTGGTCGTCTCGCTAATAAGATTCAAACCTTCGTGACTCGACTACCTCGTCTATCGTATTAACAAACCACCAAAGGGTAAGTTAACAATCATCAGATTCGGTCGTTACCTACATAACCCCCACACATAACCATGGGTGTAGTCTGATAACGGGATTTGTCAGATCCTGTGGTACCATAACCTAATATTGGTCGGCTTGATCAATGCTAATGAATGTCATTCGTTATGTAGTTACAACCAACAAGTTTCGTTCACATTATCGAAATCGTTATTAGTTTAATATAAACCATCTTAATCGTTTTTGAAATCATCGTTTAAAATATCGAAATTGTTTTAATACATATGAATCACCCCAAAACAATTGAAATCAGTAAAATAGGGGAACTATGTACTCACACTGAATAGAAGGGTATCCTTGATCTAAAGAACTTAGCGAAGCTCAAACAAATCAAGGAAATTCAAGCAGTACCTAGTAATCGGATCACTAGTAAATAAATCGACACCTAAATTGGAATATCGAATAGAATGAGGTCTTGTAAACCAAATGAGTGTTGGAACTCATGTGATATGGTTTAACAAAGCCTACATTCTAAATCGGAACCTAGCCAAAGTGCTTTCAACCCGTTATGACCCATTAAGGTAGCTTTTGCTACTTTAACGCGTCGTTCGCGTAAAACTGTGTTCGGATGGTTAACTATGTGCTATGTCAAGTCTTACATGCCCAATAATACCCAAACATGTTACTAAAACAGATTATATGTCAAAAACATGTTCACATATGTAAAATACGGATTTATGCTTTAAAATGGCGTTTTGGTCATTTCTTATGGGCATACAAGCTACTTAACAAATAACTAACCAATCCTATGTGATCATAAGGTATAACCTCGGTGGTTATTCCCTATGCAACTATGATCACTAATCGAACTTGGTCGGATCCTAACGATCGACCAAACGGGTTGGGTTCGAAAGTCTAAGCGGTTGTTTAGACCGCTTAACTTACGACCCTAAACAAGCACTAACTAATAGTGACGAGTTAAACATGTTAAAACATGTTTAACTAACTTAGAAGACTGATTTAGTATCAAAACAATGGGTTTTGATACCCGAAAATAGTTCCGTTGCAAAATGCGTACTAAAACGCATTTTGACCAAAACTTTGACTCGTCACTACGCCTAGTTAACGTGGAAATCAGTAGGTAAAATTGCGAAGGATTATAACCATCGTGATTTCAATCACGTTGCAAAGTTCAATTGAACTTTGAATTGACCAATTGATGGTCAAAACTGAAAGTCAAACTGTTGGCCAAACTGTTTGACTTTCTGCTTAAACATAAAGAATAAGCATGAAAGAAGACTTACAAAGGGTCCTAGCTATCTTTTCTACAAAGAATAAGTTTCCAATCAGATTAGAAAGCTCCAATTCAGATTGTAAAGAAGAGATAAGAGAGGAATGAGCAAATGAAATGGAAGTTGGCCGTGCTATTTATACTTGTGGGGAGCTTACAAGATCATTACAAGTGGTTTGTGTGGCCAAGAAGCAAGAAATCCTAGCCATACATTTGTTTGATGCAGGTTAGAAGCCTTGGGGAAGAGATAACTTGGCTACCACACAAAGAACTTACAAGATCAGCCCCTGAATTATCAAACATCAGCTAAATTCAACTTTCTGGTCGCTGGGCCTGCTTTACGGACCGAAAAGGGTCTCTTACGGTCCGTAAGGACCATGCTGCAGATCAGCAACTTTCAGAAATGACAGTTTTTGCCCCTGAAGCCCCAAACTTGGTTTTCGATGCATTTTTGACACGTTTAAGCCCCGTTAACCCCATTTCAAAGCTCTAAAATGAAGTTAAAGTATAGGGAACTTAAAACATGCTCAAAAAGATTTCGGATGTCGGTTCGTTTGCCTGTACGGTTACTTTGTTCGGTTAATTACGACGGAAGTCGTAACGGACGCGAAAACGATCCAAATTGCGAAACAAATGAAGTTTTTGCATGCCGATCACTAAAATAAAAATATTTTAGTGTGTACAAAAAATTTGGATAACCAGATGTGGTCAGAATGTAAGATATGTGCGAAAATGCAAACTTACGTCGTTTTTGACACTTTTAGTCCCTGTAAGATCAAATAAGCATGTTTTCGCATACCGAACCCCTCAAAGCTTATTTATAAGCTATGTTTAAGTTATTTATGGTATGTTTAGCTTATGATCAAGTTTTGGACTCTTCGATACCATACGAATTGGTATAGTTTCGCAGTTTGACACAAATAGTCCCTACGATCGAATAGACTTGTTTTCAACACACCAAACCATCCAAAACTTATTTCTAAGTTATGTAAAGGTTATTTAAGGTATGTTAAGCTTATTTCACTATTCCAGAGTGTTTGTCGCATTGAACTGACTGCATTTATGTACCAGTTTGCGTACAACTTTCCAGAAAGCGATTTAAAGCTTGAAATCGGAATCGAATCGAATCGTAAAATCGTCAAACACAATTACACATATAATAACATAAAAACACTTTGTTTTATTGATAGTTAACATTGTTCTACATTGTACATCGATTATAGAGCACAGTTGTCACACGGGCGATGCATGTAAACTACCAACAATGATACGTCCTAAGCACGTGACTGCGAGTAGAGTATGCGCGACCCATGTTCACTGGAGCGAACACATAAAGTAAAGTATGTGATCCTTAGCAACCCCATACAAATCAGGTGCTGAGTCCAAACTATAGTACTATCGTTGCAAAAGGCGGTCGGGCAAGTAAACATTATATAAGCATAGTAACAAACATTCAACTAATCACGTATAGCATGCGGGAGCAGTTAGCGTTAAAAGTGTTTGCATTGTGTGTTGTGTTTTGATAGAGAACGTATGTAACACCCAAAAGTGCTTTAACTGAAAAAGGGTTCGAGTATACTCACAGTGCCTATTTAAGAGATAAACACAGTCTGGTTGGATTGAAGGGAGCGCTGGATCAGCCTGCGTACGGGAACAAAGATATAAGTCTTCCTGAGTGCTGAAACGGTCAAAAATGGAGTGTCGAGTGGGATAAAAAGTGAGTTAAGTGTCCAACAGTCTATCCAGGCGGATGGACATGGTCTATCCGGACGGATGGGTTTGGTCTATCCGGACGGATGGGCTTTGTCTATCTGGATGGATGGGCTTTGTCCATTCGGATGGATGGGCTTTATCCATTTGAACGAATGGGCTATTTCTGTTGGAACGAAATGATCTGATGTTTAAAAGTAGAAAGAAAAGATTTGGTGTGGCAACAGAGTCTATCCGGATGGGTGGACATAGTCCATTCGGACGGATGGACTGTGATTGAGTTTTGTAAAAACTTTCTTGAACAAAATGGTTTTTAATTAACGAAGACGAACATGTTGATGGATTCAAACAACGGAAAACACCAAGCTCAGTCATTTTAGACGGATGGGCCTTATCCATTCGGACGAATGTTCTGTCCTTGATGAAGGTTCATGTTTGACCCGTTAATCGGTCCATCTCTTCGGTGGAAATCAGCCCTAGTGCCGCCTCTCGACTATGGAAAGAGTTGGAAGTCTGACGAGTTCTCGATTCCACCAAAGTTGTATGAAAATCAAAGAAGGTTTGTAAATTACTTGAAAAAATGTGAAAATCCTTTAGATCTTGAACCAACCTTGATTTAATGATGCTCCTCAACAGTTTGCCTAAGCAAAACGAGTGGAAACCATCCTCGAGAGGTCTAAACTCAATGATTTTAAGTAAACTTGAAGGATATGTGCGTGTGTTTGTGATTATGAAGCAAGAAGATGGAGTAGAAGTGAAATAGAGATAGAGATTGAAGAAGATTGAAGGAAAACGTTTACAAAAAGTCTTGATTCGCAGCTGAAAACTTGAGAGCGGATGAGAGAACCAAAAGTGTTGAAATGGGGACACAAGGCTTCTATTTATAGTGGAGGGTGAGGACTAGGGCGGCGTGCGGATGAGGTATATCTGGGCGGATGGCCTCCATCCGAGTGGATGGGCTCCATCCGGGCGGATGGCCTATTCGGACGGCTGATTTCGTGCCTGTTAGTTTCCCACTTTGTTTCGTTTTCGAGTGATATTAAGTGTTGTCTTGCGTTTTGGCGTGATAAATCGAGTTATGCGAGTAAGCGTTGAGCGTTTTGAGCGAGTATAATCCATAAACATATAAAGGACACACATGTTAAGCATATAAAAACACACAACATAACATTACTACTACAATTAACAGCGTTTGCAATTTGCGAGTTAGCGCGATAAGCGGGTGCGAAGGCGAGAGTGGTTACCGAACAAACAAACACACTCGGTAATTGAAATAGCATAAATCGCTGTAATTCGTGTTGCTTTAGCATTAAGCGTTGCGATAATAAAGCGTTTAAACATGCAGTGGTGCTGTGTAATGAAAATGTATTTAGTTTAACATAACCCTTTATCTATATCGAATCTCAGAGTACAAGGTAGTTACAAATTGAAGCGAGTAGTAAACGGATAACAATCCGAATGGTCGGGTTGTTACAGCTGCCAGTTCAATTCTGCTGTCTGGGCATGGCTTATGGACCGTAACCATAGCCTTACACTCCGTAGGGCCTTCTGGCGGGATGAACTTTGCTTTTTGACAATTTTAACCCCTGAACTTGTATTATCACATTTTTGCCATTTTTAACCCCTCTAACATAATATTTAGGCTTTATTAAGGTATTAGGGCATGTATAAATTGGATTTTGTTCCAGAAATGTCATAAATATCGTCTTGGCCGATTGTACGATTACGTATTTCGTAAATAAAATATAAAATTTTATTAAACTTGTAAACGACCAAAAGTGTACAACGGTTGAAATATTACAAATATTATACATAGGCCTTTCACTAGTTTGTCGTTCAATTTTTATCACCTTCTTTTATTAATAGAGGCAAGTGTACCAAATCCTTTTAATCTTTTATATATTTAAACCCACTAATTCTGAATCTTTATTAAGCTCATATCTTGTCTTTCAATTGTGATAAAGTGTTTCTTTTTGTCACAACTCCATTTCACATTTTTGACCTTGATGAATCGGTCTTTGTGTACATATCATTTGAATATGAGTTTGGATAAGATGGCCAAGAATGTTGCTTAACAGTTGGCACAAAAGCAAGTGAACTTCGTAACTATTCAATTTGAAAAGACTAATTTGCAGCTTCAGTAGGGATTCTGTTTTCATCCACCTCAATTTACTTAAGAATTAAAGTTAATTTTTTGTCTTTCTTCTACAAAACTAATATTCACTTGTGGCTTATGATTTTTAGGAATTGATAAAGATACCTTAAAGGAATAATAGATTCTAGAAGTCAAGTAGGGGTGGTGTTTTTTTAGGAAACTTAACCCTCAATTCCTCAAGCTTCTTGTAATTTTCAACAACCCTTTTTTCACCTCATATCTATATATACTACTATAGTGGAAGATTCAAATGAGAATAATTTTTTTGTAAGAAGAAAAAAGAAGAAGTTTCAACCAATAAGAATGCTTCATTTTACTTCATCTAATATTTGCATTTAATTTTAATATAAGGGGATATTGGTAAACTTACATAAATCATTAATTTTTATTCTTCCCCTTTAATAACTAACTAAATTAAATTTGTAATTCCTTTTCAAAATATATACTTTTTCCAAATTAGAAAAACAATTTAATTTAAAGTGTAGAATAAATTACTAATTGTGTAGGATAAATTACGAGTTGTGTAGGATATATTTCGAGGTGTGTAGGATAAATAGGATAAAATTTTATAATGTGTAGGGTATATGTAGAAAATTTTTGATATGTGTAGGTTTTGTAGATTATATGTAAAATAATAAACGATTAGTTGACTAATTAATTAAAGAGAGAAAAATTAATGATATGAGTTATAAATGAAATAGTATTTTACTAATATGCTCTTTCTTCTTTTTCTTCTCACATTAAATTTCTTCTCAAATGAACCTTCTATATAATACATATTGTGTGGACAACAAAGTAATTTAAAGAGGGAAACATTGTAAATTACCTAAAAGACATTAATACATATTTACTATAAACATCTAATTAAATGCACTAAATGCACTTTCTTAACAATAGTTATTGCACTCATAAACACAAAAAAACTAGAAATATAACTAGATCCCATAAGAAAAAGTTAATAATAATATTGTCATGCAAATACTAGAAATATAATGAGAACCCTGCCAACTTTTTTTCTCAAACTAGTTTGGGTTTTTTTAGGAGTATTAGAACTGATTTTGGCTAAATCAGTTTGGGAAGAAAGAAAAAAAAAATGAACCTCCTAGAACTGGTTGGGGTAACTAAAACTATTTTTGCTTTCTTTTTAGTATTTTTGTAATATTTTGGTTTTAGTTTTTTTTTAATTTATTCGGGTTAATTTTACTGTTTCGTCTACATTTCCACTAGAATTTGGTTCATAATCGGTGTGTCTCCGCCGCGAAGCGTGACAGGCCACTTTTAGTACTTATTGAAGGTATATAATCAAAATCAATTGCAATAAGTTCTTCTTTCATTCTGTAATGTTTGGCTGCAACCTCGGCACTTATTTTCTTTCTACCGGTTGTTTTCAATTGGGGGTGTGTGCTTGGTTATAGGATCGTCATTCATTTTCTCAATCCTTTCAATTTCATCTTGTAAAGCTTCCAAGGTCCAACTTATAAATTGTTTTAGGGTGCATTTGTACTTGACATGCTTTTTTATCTAATACATGTAATCAATACTCAATATATTTTGACTTGAGGATCCTTGATTGTTGTGTCATTGGAAAGTTCTAGTGACCCCTAATAGAACTTGTCTTCAACGGCAGTCACTTTTAACAATTCTTACTCCAATGAATATTGCCACAATAGTATCAAGTTGAACTTTTGACAATTCAGTTCTTTCTCACACACCTTAGCCTCCTTTTTTTGATAATGTTGGCAACCT
Source organism: Helianthus tuberosus (assembly GCA_030545235.1). NCBI lineage: Eukaryota > Viridiplantae > Streptophyta > Magnoliopsida > Asterales > Asteraceae > Helianthus > Helianthus tuberosus. The sequence continues at coordinate 100,904,926 of CM060396.1, read as the reverse complement.
TTGTTGTTTTTTTTTTCCACAAGTTTGCTTTGTAGGAGATGAAGGCTTTTTAGGTGGTGGAGGTATATTGAGATGTGAAGGTGCCTTTTCACAGTCATCACCACCGTCTTTGGTTCTTTTGTAAGTGTTAGAAAAAGCTCTTGTGACCGGTTAGATGAGGGCACTCCAATTTAACGTTTTTTAATTAATAATGTGGGTTTAAGCATTTAATTGTATGAAATTTGTTTACTTTGAGGATGGTTTGATTTGTAGGTACCCGGAGCTTAATGGATGCTTATCGGAAGCCAAGCAAGAGCTTAGAAGCACATGGAAGCAATGAGGATTCAACATATGAAGAAACACAAGAAAATTACACAAGGCATAAATTACACACCCTTGGCATAAATTACGCACCCTTTGACGTAATTTATGGCTTCAAGAATCTGTCAGAGTAGGGTGTATGTTAGGGTGTGAATAAATGGAAATAGAAGAACAACATCAGGGAAGGGTGTCGAACCACGGAGAATTAGTGAAAAGTGTTAAAGTTCGATTACTTCATTGACTAAAATTGTAAATTGAGATTTGATTGGTTGATTGTTAAAAAATTAACACCCATCACTTGAATTGTTGAACAACAATTTTGCATGTGTTCTTTGAAAAAAAGAGAACCAAAATTTTTATCACACATTTCTAATATGCTTGGAAGGTTGAATTTCAGTTTGTCAACAAGATTAACTCCCTTAAAACCTTAGAATCATTTCCAAAAGATACAACACCTCCTCCATGTGATTTATAGTTTCTAAGAAGAGATCTGCACCTTGTCTTGTGCCTAGAGCCTCGACTATCCGCATACCATAATTAAGTTATCATAGTTTGCAAAAGCTCCCTAAACAAAGTAACAAATTAGCTAGGTCTTGGAATCCAGGCTCTGTTGGTATTGGGGTTGGTTCTTTGAAACTTAGAAGAATCAACTAAGGATGGATTAACTTAATACTCCAGTTGTGGTTGTCCCGTAGCAAGTGTTTTTATCTCAACACTTTGAGAAATAACTACTTGGTCATTAACATTACAAATACTTGAAATGGTAGTTCTTTGCTTAAACCATTGGTTTGGTGATGGGGCATCTGTTATTTGTACATGCCTTTGCAAGGGTTTCTTAGCTAAGACAGTAGTACACGTGTCTCAAAACTCTTAAACTTGATAGTTTTTGGTTTTGACTCTTTGAAAAATAGTGGAGGAAGTTGAACATGCTTGACATTTATTTTTAAAGCAATCTTTTCAAGAGTTTTCTTATTTTTCAAATGCTTCCAACAAAAGATAGTCATCTATCAAACAGATGTTTTTATCACAAATCTAACAAGGTTCAGTTAATTTCAAAAATTTTCCTAATTTTTCTCTTCCATCAGGTGACATGTAACCTCTTTGAGAATAGGGTTTAAGACTCATTGGATTGCTTTAAGCATGTAATACCCTAACACGTAATAACTTAGAAATGATGCATCGGAAAATATGAGCCTTAAAATTCTTTCTTTATTAGACACATTACTTATATGAAGGCTTGAAAAATGAAATGTGTAACATTAACTAAAAGAAATATATGACATTCGCTTTCAATTAACACTTTGAGGCATTACATAATTAGAGCTATGTGACCATACTTTCCGTACAATCCTTGCTCTTGATTCGATCAATGTCCGCTTCTCTTTGTTAGCGGTAGAGGAAATCCGTGTAATACCTGGAGACATCACATACAACTTAACCATTAATCATCGACAACATCATACAACATTATTAACATATAATTAAAACTGTATAACATTCAAACAATATAAAATTAATCAATTTGATATCTCTTGATCCGAGTTCGACTTTAATACTTCATGAACCTGATGTTTGCTTACCTGTCTTACATTCCAATCTTAAGACAAATTATTAGTATTCATCAATGGCCAAACATAATAAACCATTCCTTCATACATTTATAACTTCTCACATTCACACAAACTTACATTCCTAATTCCTACGTGCATACAAACATATACTTCTACACATATACACACACATTCATACATGCACCCATGTGACACCTGTGTCACTTCAACCATCATACAAATACCAAACCAATGAAATATTGTGTTTCATACTTGAGATTTGCATAAATATGTGTATCGTTTGCACATATCAATTCTTGTTCAATTTCGAGCTTTAAATCGCTTTCTGGAAGGTTATACGCAATCTAATGCGTAAATATAACCAGTTTAATGCAAAAAACACTCCGGAATAGTGAAATACGCTTAAAATACCTTAAATAACCTTTACATAACTTAGAAATAAGTTTTGAAGGCTTTGGTATGGCAAAAACAAGTTTATTCGCTCACAGGGACTATTTGCGTCAAACTGCAAAAGTCTGTCGTTTCGTAAGGCAACGTACAGTTCGGAATATGATCATAAGCTAAACATACCATATATAACCTAAAAATATCTTAGAAATAAGCTTTGATAGGTTCGGTGTGCGAAAACATGCTTATTTGATCTTACAGGGACTAAAAGTGTCAAAAACGGTGTAAGTTTGCATTTACGCGCATATCTTACGTTCTGACCACATCTGGACATCCAAAATTTTTGTACACACTAAAATATTTTTATTTTAGTGATCGGCATGCAAAAATACCACTCGTCTCTTAATTTGGTTCGTTTTCGCGACCGTTTGAGTTTCGTCGTAATTTAACAAACAACGAGACCGTACGACCAAACGAACCGACCTCCGAGATATTTTTTAACATGTTTTGAGTTCCCTATACTTTAACTTCATTTTTGAGCTTTGAAATGAGGTTAACGGGGCTTAAACGTGTCAAAAAGGGGCCGAAACATAAGTTTTACAAGTTCAGGGGCCAAACTGCAATTTCTGGAAAGTAGGCCAGGCGGCCCGCGTAAGCCTAGCCATATTCTTACACGGCCCGTGTCAGACTTGCAGATCAGAAACTTCACAACAGCTTCCCAGCTCGTTCTTGAGGCCCTTGTACGCAATTTTCATGTTTTGGGGACCAAGTTAACACCTCCCCAAGGCTTCCTATCTGCTCATAACACTTGGATGGTTAGGATTTATTGCTTGGAGACCACACAAACACTTGTCTTGATCTTGTTCATCATGCAGAAGTATAAATAGCCACCTTTATTTCCTCATTCTTTGCTCATTCTTGTCTTCTCATCTCTACAATCTGGTTTGGGAGCTCTCTCAACTGATTGGAACCTTATTCTTTGTAGAAAAGATAGCTAGGACCTTTTGTAAGTCTTCTTTCATGCTTATTCTTTATGTTTAAGTAGAAAGTCAAACAGTTTGGCCAACAGTTTGACTTTCGGTTTTGACCATCAATTGGTCAAGTCAAAGTTCAATTGAACTTTGCAACGTGATTGTAATCACAATGGTTATAATCCTTAGTGATTATACCTATTGATTACCACGATAACTAGGTGTAGTGACGAGTCAAAGTTTCGGTCAAAATGCGTTTTAGCACGCATTTTGTAACGAAGCTACTTTCGGGTATCAAAACCCCTTGTTTTGATACCAAATCAGTTTTATAAATTAGTTAAACATGTTTTGACATGTTTAACTCGTCACTACTAGTTTAGTGCTTGTTTAGGGTCGTAAGTTAAGCGGTCTAGACAACCGCTTAGACTTTCGAACCCGACCCGTTTGGTCGATCATTAGGATCCGACCAAGCACGATTAGTGATCATAGTTGCATAGGGAATAACCCCTGAGGTTATAACTTATGATCACCTAGGATTGTTAGTCATTTGCTAGTTAGCTTATATGCCCATGGAAAATGACCAAAATGCCCTTTTGAAGCATAAATCCATATTTTTGCTTATGTGAACATATTTTTGACATATAATCTGATTTAGTAACATGTTTAGGGATAATTGGGCATGTAAGACTTGACATAGCACCTAGATAACCATCCGAGCATAGTTTTACTCAAACGACGCATTATAGTAGCTTATACTACCATAATGGGTCGAAACGGGTCAAGAGCACTTAGGTAGACTTTCAAATCAGAATGTTAGCTCTATTAAATCAAACCATATGAGTTCAATTACTCATTTGATTTATAGAACATCATTCTATCCTATCTCCCGATTTAGGAGCCGCTTAATAACATAGTTACCTATATTAGGTGCCGTTTTATTTTGTACTCCCTCTAGCTTTGCTTGGTTGTTGTTCAAGACTACTAAGCACCCTCAGGTGTGTATATAGTCCCCTCTTTTACTATTTTCAATGTTTTGGGGTGAAGCATGTGTACCTATTTGTTATGTTCACGATTTCAAAGTATAATTGATTATACATATTAGTACTTATCTTTTGACAAACCGACTGATTATTTATGGTTTAAACTCTACTTTTTCCAAAGAGTATAAAATTAATTGTTGGATAGTACATATTTTGTTCACCAGACCGATTGGTAGTATGATATAGCGCTATAGGATTTGACACCCCATTCCTGTTGTCATGGAATGTCTGAAACCAATTTGTTTCTCCATCCAAATAGGGATTGCCTTTGTGGTATCCCTATAGTCTCAAAGGTGTATTTTGATGCACTAGGTCTGACTGAATTCTTAAATCACATTTTATTTGTATATTTTATTATACTCCCAAAAGTATAGTTTGATATACTCTCATGTGTGATATTGTACAAAACAACATATATTTTATTAGACTACCAATACATATTTTAAATATGTTATTATTTCAACCAAAACATAGTTTAATATGTTATTTATCAATCCAAAGTATACTTTTGATATACTACCAAAACGATTATTTTGACTACTAAAGTATATTTAATATACTATCTGTTTAACGATTTTGGAACCGAAATATATTTTGATATATTACCTAATCGACTTTCTTAAAACCAAAGTATATTCTTATATATACTTCAAACATTTTATCCAAAACATTATTTTATAAACTTATTTTACTCAATTATTTATTTATGCATCATTCTTTTATATCATCAAATTTCTCATAAATTTTCACATGATTTTTTTATAAAGAAAATATTTTTAAGGATTCATGACTAATTTTTAAAACATTCTTTTAAACTTACAAGTCATGAATCATGCATAAACAAAACCTATGTATCTCACAGGCATTTTTATGCTGACGTACCTATTTTTACACATTTTTCAGGTACTGCTTTGCGATGATTGTTGATACATGCTATACATAGGACGGACTCGTGCCTTAGTGACTTTAAAACTTGAAAGATAATATTTGTAATTATCTGATTTGTACTAAACAATGAGTTCAATAATTCAATAAAATGAAATTTATTTAATCCATGGTTGTGAAACAATGATTCTGTTACAACACTCCCCGACGTTTCCGCCACGTTTTGTCGTTTTACGTGGTCAGGGTGTGACAACCCATACATACAAGCTCTCACTTACCATTATTATTCACATAAACCTATACATCTTCTCATAATCACAACTCTCCATAATTTAAACGTTTATATTCACCATCCTGCATACTCATTTGTTCCTAAGTTCGATTACATATGGATTACCTTTACTAACACGAAGGAAAAATTTCATACTTTCACTAATTAGAGGCTCATAATCTTACTTATGATCTAAACCGGCTTTAAATAAGACAAGAGACATTGAAATCATTCAAAACATCGAGTCCGGTTGCGTAAACAAACAAGAAAAACAATAAACGCAAGTTTGTGGCTTTCTCGAGGGGCGCGGCGGATACCGCCCTTGGCTGTCGCAGGGCACGACGCTCGTCGCGTCGCGCGACCAGGATGGGTGTTCGGCGTCGCGCGACGTGACACCCTACTTTCGATAGACTGTTTGGTTTTGCTGCTGCACACTTTCCCAGCTATAATTTTAACCAAATTCTCAACTAAAAGTCGCATAATTTTTTATCTAGACATCCGTTTTTTGAAATTCCTGTTCCTACGCGTCCGTAATATAATTACGGATCCAATTATCACCTCGGGTCGCATCAAGAGCTGATTTATAAGCAAACGGCTTATAAATCATTTTATACCATTATTCGACCCGTTTAATCATACTAATTTACCTTTGTTATAAATAACTCCTTCGTTACACTAATATAACACTTACCTTAATATACTCATTCATTGCCTAATCCTTGCATACTTTTCCACACTCATAGACATTAGAAATCTACGTATTTACTAAGAAGTGAATCAGAATCACTTACCTTGAGCGTCCGTTTCCGCATTCATTTCCTTGTCTCCTCTTGACCCGTTAGCCTTTCTTGCTTGAGTCCATTTTCCACATGATCCCTATGCTTTCGTGTCACCAAAATTTCATCCTTGTTAGTATACATGATTGTTCATATAAATGATCATGTCGAATGCATAACTCACATTTGACTTTCATTAGTCAAGTCTAACAAGCATAAGGCATATACCCAAAATCACATCTTTTCAAACTCATATAATCCATCATATCAATGCATCAAATGCATATTTACTTAACACACACCATATGACGTTCTAAGATTTCACAATTGTGACAAAATTCTAGCCATGCCTCTTATGTGCAGTTGACTTTCAAAAGTCAACGGTTTATTGTATAAACTTTCGACTTAACCACATATATACGTGACATCATATTAGGCTATACATATGACACTATATACATTTCATACTTATTATGCAATTGTGCTTACAACCACATGATCACATAATTATATACACATACACGTTTACTTACACATACTTTCACAAGTAAATGTTTTGTGATTCTACATTTGGCAATATCATCTACGGTAACCATACGACATAACTCCAACACATTTACTTACAAATCAGCTATTTGTTTCACATTCGTATACATTCACTTTTAATTACCATAAATCAAGCACATCAAATACATGGTGAGCACCACACCATTCAAGCACAAGATACAAATTCCTAAATGCACGATTTTAATCAAAACATACATTCAACCAGAATTCTCATATGAATTCCCTCTAAGGCACATTATTCAAGTTAGTTTTCAACCGACCTCGTCATTCTCCAATTCATTCATAAATGTCAAGCCGTTTCATAAAATTCTCATATCCTAACATCACTTGGGCATTTCATCAAACACTTGGTGTGCGTACACCGTTTAATGCACAATGTACAACCAAATCATGCTTTCATTCCTATTTCTTATCTTCATTCATCATCACCACTAAAAAATTACATAAATTTCATACCATCTTTCAATCTAACCTATAATTATGCATCACACACCAACTAGTTCATCATATTTACACAAACTTCATTCTTACAAGATCATCAAATATCATCATACTACATTGAACAAGTGGGTTTCATCCCAAAACATCAATTTACTTTAAGTCTTGCACAATTCGTCTTATATGTGATGATTCTAACATATATTCATACCTAATTTCATGAAATTTCCTAGATTGATCATAACCCACCTTATTCAAGATCATCAAATCATAAAATTTAACTTACTTGATTGTGAAGAACACATATGAGATTGAAAATCTTGATACATGCATTCTATACATCTTCAATTTCCTTATCAATTGGCGGATTCATGATGAACAAGGGTTTCCCTGTCACACCCCGACCACGTAAAACAACAAATCGTGGTAGAAACGTCGGGGAGTGTCGTAATAGAATCATTGTTTCACAACCATGGATCAAATAGTTTTGTTTTATTGAATTATTGAACTCCTTGTTTTATTACAAATCAGATAAATACAAATATTGTCTTTCAAGTTTTAAAGTCGCTAAGGCACAAGTCCATCCTATGTGTTGCATGCATCAACAATCATCACATAGCAGCACCTGAAACATATGTAAAAATAGGTACGTCAGCATAAAAATGCCTGTGAGATACATAGGTTTTGTTGATTTAGGATTCATGACTTTGTAAGTTTAAAAGAATGTTTAACAAAGAGTAGTCATGAACCTATAAAAATGTTTTCTTTTATAAATCATGCGAAAATCGATGAGAAATTAGATGATATAAAAGAATAATGCATAGATAAATAGATAACCAAGTAAAATGAGTTTGTATAAAATATGTTGTTTGTAAAACAATGTTTTGATAAAAAGGTTTGTAGTACATATAAAAATATACCTTGTTTTTAAGAAAGTCGGACAAGTAATATATTAAAATATATTTCAGTTCTAATATAGTTAAACAGATAGTATATCAAATATACTTTAGTTGTTAAAATAATAGTTTTCGGTTAGTATATCATAAGTATACTTTGGTTTAATGAAAGTATCGGTAGTATATCATTTTATACTTTGGTTTTGTAAATAACACATCAAACTATGCTTTGGCTTTGAAAATAACATATCAACTATGTTTTGGTTAATAACAAAATATATGTTGGTTTGTACATAGTATATCAAATTATACTTTGGTAAATAATATCACATATGGGAGCATATCAAACTATACTTTGGAAGTATATCAAAATATACAAAAGAAAATGTGATTTAGTATTCATTCAAACCTTAGTGTATCAACCTACACCTTAGAGACTATAGAAATACCACAAAGGCAATTTCCATTTGGATAAAATTTGGTTTCTAACATTCCATACAACAGGAATGGGGTGTCTAGTCCTATAGCGCTATATCGTACTACCAATCGGTTTGGTGAATGTATAAAACAAGTACAACCCCACAATTAATTTTATAATCTTTGAAAAATTAGTGTTTAAACCATAGATAATCATTCAGTTTGTCAAAAGATAAGTACTAGCATGTATAATCAATTTATACTTTGAAATCATGAAAATAACAATTAAGTACACATGTTTCACCCCAAAACATTTGAAAACAGTAAAAGAGGGGACTATGTACTCACTTGAGGATGCTTAGAAGTCTTGAATAACAACCAAGCAAAGCTAGAGGGATCACGGAATCAAACGGCACCTAATATAGGTAACTATGTAAATAAACCGGACCTAAATCGGAAGATCGGATAGGATGAGGTTTCGTAAACCAAATGAGTATTGGTACTCATATGATATGGTTTAACAAAACCTATTTACTAAATTGAAACATAACCTAAGTGTTTACGACCCATTATGACCCGTTTAGGTAGCTTACGCTACTTTAACGCGTCGTTCGCGTAACACGCGTTCGGAACGCCTAACTAGTCCTATGACAAGTATTATATGCCTAAACATGTTTAAATATGTTGCACAATCAGTTTAGTGACAAAATTTTGGGTTACATATGCTTAAATATCAATTATGCATGAAAATGGCATTTTGGTCATTTTACCAAAGGCATATAAACAACCTATCACACAACTAATTAAACTAAGTGACCATAAGGTATAACCTCGGAAGGTTATTCCCTATACATCTATGGTCACTAAACATGCTTGGTCGGATCCTAGTGATCGACCAAACGGGTCGGGTTCGAAAGTCTAAGCGGTTGTTTAGACCGCTTATCTTACGACCCTATATAAGCACTAATCTAAAAGTGAGGAGTTAAACATGTTAAAACATGTTTAACGAAGTTAGAAAACAAGTTTGATATCAAAACAAAGGGTTTTGATACCCAAGAATAGTTTGGTTTCAAAATACGCATAAACGCGTATTTTGACCGAAACTATGACTCGTCACTACGCCTAATTAACGTGGTAATCAGTAGGTATAGTCACTAGAGACTATAACCATCGTGATTACGCTCACGTTATGAAGTTCAAACGAACTTCGTGTTGACCATTGACTGGTCAAAGGAGAAAGTCAAACTCTGTTTGACTTTCGTGCTTAAAAACGCATAAAAGCACGAAAGAATACTTACAAAAGGTCTAAGCTAGAAGATTTGATCTAAAAATTCTCAGGTATGAGGTTTTGAACCTCAACTTAGAGAAAATTCAGATCAATGTGTGAATTGAAATGAAGTTGGGGTGGGTTTATATAGGATTTCCAAGACCGTTAAGATCGTTTCTCGATAAACAAGCTTCGATCTGAGCCGTACATGTGCACCTACGATTTTGGAATACCATGGGTGCTTAAAACCAGCCCCTAGATTCATAAAAACGATGTGCAAAAGCAAAAAACCCAGCTGCTGATTGAAATCAGCTGTTTTGCTGATTTGGATAGCTCTCGCGCCCCGCGTAGACTCAGCATGAGTCTGACGCGCCCCGCCAGAGAAGAGTTTGGCAGAAATGTCAGTTTTGGTCCCTACAGTTGTAAATCTTGGTTTTGATGCATTTTTGACACGTTTTAAGCCCCGTTCACCCCATTTCAAAGCTCTAAAATGGAGTTAAAGTATAGGGAACATGAAACATGCTCAAAAATATCTCGGATGTCGGTTCGTTTGGCCGTACGGTTAATTACGACGAAACACGAACGGACGCGAAAAACGATCAAAATTACGCGACAAATGGAATTTTATTAAGCCAATCACTAAAATAAAATATTTTAATGATTACATAAATTTTTGGATGTCTGGATATATTCAGAACGTAAGTTATGTAAAGGTTATTTAAGGTATGTGAAGACTATGTCACTATTCCAGAGTGTTTGTCGCATTAAACTGACTGCGTTTACGCATTAGTTCGCGTATAACTTTCCAGAAAGCGATTTAGAGCTCGAAATCGAACAAGAATTGATATGTGCAAACGATACACATATTTATACAAATTCCAAGTATGAAATTCAATATTTCATTGGTTTGGTATTTGTGTGATGGGTGTAGTGACACAGGTGTCACAGTCGCCCCTACTTTAGGAAATTTCGTCCGGAAATTTAATTTTAGAGGAAACCTGTGAAAACAACAGTGATTGTTTCGCTTTTGAATGAATCCTTCGTACCCCAAGTAAAACTCTGGGCCACATTTGGATTCTTAGCGAATTTGTTAACTGTCAAAAATGATGTCCTTGTAGTAACAAAACATGGAGTTTCGAACTAGGGATAGAAGAACGTTTCCTATGAAGACTATCATAGGAAACTCGTGTGTGCTCGAAATCGGAGTCGGATATTGTAAGATAAAATGACATTGGTCAAGGTCCAGGACTTCTAGTAACTTAAATAATGCTACGTTCGCAATGTAATAAGGAACACTTATATATGGGAAGTACCAGCGGCGTATCTACCATGCCCCTTTCTACATTGTTCCCGTTTCGTTATTCTCATCATCAAAGGTCTTAACACATAACATAACTTGCTGTGGTTTCTATGCACTGAATTCCATAATTATGTATGCATCCATAATTATGTAATTCCTTGCACAGTCCGCATAGTTCATTTCATAATGCGTAGGGGAAAAATCAATCGAATAAACAGGAAGTGACTTGACTAGACCACCAAAGGATCTTTTTAACTAGATCAACGAACGAGCTTTTTAACTAGATCAACACATGATCTCCTTAACCAGACCGCCGTACGATCTCCTTAAATAGACCACTTAAGGGATCTTCTCAGCTATATCATCACATGATATTCCTAACCAGATTTTGAATCAATCTTTTTAACTAGACCACTCAAGGGATCCAATTATAGAATAGTACTTTATAATCCAAGGGTCTTAACTATTACGTAGAAGCCCATTAAGGATTTAAGGTAGTACCTTTGGATATCCTACTATGAATCCCCCATATGGAGATATGGAAGATCTTATGAGGATTTGGATAATGAATATTCGGATTACACAAAAACACAAGACATAAAGAAATCACATAATCAAATAATTGCATCAGTTTCGTAAAACAAACTTGAAACAACAAATTTTATTTATATAACAGCTGAATTATTCCAAACATCAAAGGATAACAAACAAAGAAATACAAAAGACTAATTGTTCACTGCTGCATTGTCGTTCGCGTTTGCCCCGTTTATGTTAAACACTCGTCCACGTGCTGGATTTGCGTTAACAAGTCTTGGGCAATTGTTTCGGTAGTGAGTAAGGTCACCACAGTTATAACACGACCCAGGTGGAAACTGTGCTTGCGCAGCAACAGGATTTGCAGCAGCTTGATTTGCATAACGGCATGTATTGACCAAATGTCCCAATCGCCCACAGTGGGTACATTTGTGACACTGTACTTGCTCCAGATGATGACGGTTGCATTTGTTGCACAAAGGTGCGGTACGAACATAGTTTTTCCTTGTACAAGGTTGTGCTGGCTGGTTTAGTGCAACCTGATTATTCTGAGCAGTTATTGCGCAGTTTTTTGAAACCTTATGCTTCTTCTTCTTGGATGTCTCGGCCTGTTTATCCTTTGGTTCTTCTTGTGCAGATTTGTCAGATGGTTTCGGGTCGCCCTTTCGAAAAAGCTTACCTTTCCTGATCTGGGATTCAGTCAGGGTAGCAGACAATTCAATGGCCTGTCTGACGGTAGTAGGGTTGCTACCAGTAACGATATCCTGAACTGGGTCAGGGAGACCATCAATGTACTTCTCGATCGCCTTTTCTAAAGGCGTAACCATGGCAGGACATAATAGGCTCAGTTCCTCATAACGGTCAGTGTAGGCTCGATGTTCACACTGTCTTGCTTTAGATCGTCGAATTCCCTTTCCCATGCTCTAATCTCATAGCGAGGACAGAACTCCTTCATCATTAGAGCTCGAAGCTCTTCCCAAGTTTGAGCTAGTGCCACATCGGCACCCCTATCACGCATCACACCGTTCCACCATGTAAGAGCACGCTTCTCGAATGCACTGGATGCAAACTCAACCTTACGCTCATTCGGACATTGCACATGTCTGAATGTGCTCTCCAAACTTTCGAACCATTGCAGGAGCGCGGTTGCTCCTTGAGACCCAGAAAACTTCAAAGGTTTAGCAGAATTGAAGGTCTTGAAACTAAACTGAGCATTGTTGTTGTTATTGTTGTTGTATAACTGATGGATCTGGGTTACTATGCCCGAAAACACAACAGCCATTTGCTGAGAGACAAGGGCTGCAACTTCTTCGTTGGTTAGAGGTTGTGCATCTCGTCGAGGAGGCATTGTCTAAAAAGAACAAGGAAACATGAGAAGCTAGTGAGGTTGACAATTGGAAAAACAAATGGGGTATTGAAAGCATCGTCAAAACACAAGGAAGGCGGTCATTCGTTCGTTATTTTGAACAAAACAAATGACATGCATTGGTGACTAATCAAAGTAAATGGGTCAATATAATGTATCGCGAAGACCTGCTTTAGCCTATAAGTGGACACTCATCCCAAGAATTCCCAGGTAAGAGTGACTGGTCCAATTATGTGGATTTGTACGAACACTCTAGCCTTAGATAGAAGACTCAGGATACAGGCATCCACCCTTCCAGATTGCATGTGTTCACATTATATGACCCAAACTTTGATGAGATTTTGAAAACTTTAAGGGTTCAAAACCTTATAATAAATCATCCTAGAACAGATGATTGGTTTTCAAAGCGGATTCGAGGTTTGTGTTCTTATTTTGGTTGTCACCTAAAGATAGGCGACGGTATTGTTTTAAGACTAAACACAAGATAACTTGGGTTAGGGTCCTAGGAAGGTTATAGTCTAGGTCAAAGAATTACTAATAACCTAATTCCCTATAACCATTGGCTCTGATACCAACTTTTCTGTCACACCCCGACCACGTAAAACAACAAATCGTGGCGGAAACGTCGGGGGGTGTCGTAACAGAATCATTGTTTCACAACCATGGATTAAATAGTTTTGTTTTATTGAATTACTGAACTCCTTATTTTATTACAAATCAGATAAATACAAATATTGTCTTTCAAGTTTTAAAGTCGCTAAGGCACAAGTCCATCCTATGTGTAGCATGCATCAACAATCATCACATAGCAGCACCTGAAACATATGTAAAAATAGGTACGTCAGCATAAAAATGCCTGTGAGATACATAGGTTTTATTGATTTAGGATTCATGACTTTGTAAGTTTAAAAGAATGTTTAACAAAAAGTAGTCATGAACCTATAAAAATGTTTTCTTTTATAAATCATGTGAAAATCGATGAGAAATTAGTTGATATAAAAGAATAATGCATATATAAATAGATAACCAAGTAAAATGAGTTTGTATAAAATATGTTGTTTGTAAAACAATGTTTTGATAAAAAGGTTTGTAGTATATATAAAAATATACCTTGGTTTTAAGAAAGTCGGATAAGTAATATATTAAAATATATTTGAGTTCCAATATAGTTAAACAAATAGTATATCAAATATACTTTAGTTGTTAAAATAATAGTTTTCGGTTAGTATATATGATAAGTATACTTTGGTTTAATGAAAGTATCGGTAGTATATCATTTTATACTTTGGTTTTGTAAATAACACATCAAACTATGCTTTGGCTTTGAAAATAACATATCAACTATGTTTTGGTTAATAACAAAATATATGTTGGTTTGTACATAGTATATCAAATTATACTTTGGTAAATAATATCACATATGGGAGCATATCAAACTATGCTTTGGAAGTATATCAAAATATACAAAAGAAAATGTGATTTAGTATTCATTCAAACCTTAGTGTATCAACCTACACCTTAGAGACTATAGAAATACCACAAAGGCAATTTCCATTTGGATAAAATTTGGTTTCTGACATTCCATACAACAGGAATGGGGTGTCTAGTCCTATAGCGCTATATCGTACTACCAATCGGTTTGGTGAATGTATAAAACAAGTACAACCCAACAATTAATTTTATAATCTTTGAAAAATTAGTGTTTAAACCATAAATAATCATTCAGTTTGTCAAAAGATAAGTACTAGCATGTATAATCAATTTATACTTTGAAATCATGAAAATAACAATTAAGTACACATGTTTCACGCCAAAACATTTGAAAACAGTAAAAGAGGGGACTATGTACTCACTTGAGGATGCTTAGAAGTCTTGAATAACAACCAAGCAAAGCTAGATGGATCACGGAATCAAACGGCACCTAATATAGGTAACTATGTAAATAAACCGGACCTAAATCGGAAGATCGGATAGGATGAGGTTTCGTAAACCAAATGAGTATTGGTACTCATATGATATGGTTTAACAAAACCTATTTACTAAATCGAAACCTAACCTAAGTGCTTACGACCCATTACGACCCGTTTAGGTAGCTTACGCTACTTTAACGCGTCGTTCGCGTAAAACGCGTTCGGAATGCCTAACTAGTCCTATGACAAGTATTATATGTCTAAACACGTTTAAATATGTTGCACAATCAGTTTACTGACAAAATTTTGGGTTACATATGCTTAAATATCAATTATCATGAAAAGGGCATTTTGGTCATTTTACCTAAGGCATATAAACAACCTATCACACAACTAATTAAACTAAGTGACCATAAGGTATATCCTCGGAAGGTTATTCCCTATACATCTATGGTCACTAAACATGCTTTGTCGGATCCTAATGATCGACCAAACGGGTCGGGTTTGAAAGTCTAAGCGGTTGTTTAGACCGCTTATCTTACGACCCTATATAAGCACTAATCTAAAAGTGATGAGTTAAACATGTTAAAACATGTTTAACGAAGTTAGAAAACAAGTTTGATATCAAAACAAAGGGTTTTGATACCCAAGAATAGTTTGGTTTCAAAATATGCATAAACGCGTATTTTGACCGAAACTATGACTCGTCACTACGCCTAATTAACATGGTAATCAGTAGGTATAGTCACTAGAGACTATAACCATCGTGATTACGCTCACGTTACGAAGTTTAAACGAATTTCGTGTTGACCATTGACCGGTTAAAGGAGAAAGTCAAACTCTGTTTGACTTTCGTGCTTAAAAATGCATAAAAGCACGAAAGAATACTTACAAAAGGTCCAAGCTAGAAGATTTGATCTAAAAATTCTCAGGTATTAGGTTTTGAACCTCAACTTAGAGAAAATTCAGATAAATGTGTGAATTGAAATGTAGTTGGGGTGGATTTATATAGGATTTCCAAGACCGTTAAGATCGTTCCTCGATAAACGAGCTTCAATCTGAGCCGTACAAGTGCACCCACTGTTTTGGAATACCATGGGTGCTTAAAACCAGACCCTAGATTCATAAAAACCATGTGCAAAAGCAAGAAACCCAGCTGCTGATTGAAATCAGCTGTTTTGCTGATCTAGGGAGCTCTCGCGCCCCACGTAGACTCAGCATGAGTCTTATGCGTCCCGCCAGAGAAGAGTTTGGCAGAAATGTCCGTTTTGGTCCCTATAGTTGTAAATCCTGGTTTTGATGCATTTTTTACACGTTTTAAGCCCCGTTAACCCCATTTCAAAGCTCTAAAATGGAGTTAAAGTATAGGGAACATGAAACATGCTCACAAATATCTCGGATGTCGGTTCATTTGGCCGTACGATTGCGTTGTTTGGTTAACTACCACGAAACACGAACGGACGCGAAAAACGATCCAAATTACGCGACGAATGGAATTTTATTATGCAAATCACTAAAATAAAATATTTTAATGATTACATAAATTTTTGGATGTCCGGATATATTCAGAACGTAAGATATGCGCGAAAATGTAAACTTATGCATTTTTTGACGCTTTTAGTCCCTGTTGATCAAATAAGTTTATTTTTGCGCCCCAAACACCTCAAAGCCTATTTCTAAACTATGTAAAGTATATTTAGGGAATTTTTAACTTATGATCATATTCCGGAAGGTTCGATACCATATGAATCAGCAGACTTTCGCAGTTTGACGCAAATAGTCCCTCCGATCGAATAAACTTGATTTCGACACACCAAACCATACAAAACTCATTTCTAAGTTATGTAAAGGTTATTTAAGGTATGTTAAGCCTATGTCACTATTACGGAGTGTTTGTCACGTTAAACTGACAGCGTTTACGCATCAGTTCGCGTATAACTTTCCGGAAAGCGATTTAGAGCTCGAAATCGAACAAGAATTGATATTTGCAAACGATACACATATTTAAACAAATTCTAAGTATGAAATACAATATTTCATTGGTTTGGTATTTATGTGATGGGTGTAGTGACACAGGTGTCACATTCCCCTTGTTCTTCTTTTGTCTGGGCGACACACTCACACACATCAGTGTGTGAGTTTTGTGTTTTAATTGATTTTTATTTATTTCATCTTTCATAATGCCCAAAATAGTCCCTCAAGTTTCTAATTGCTTATAAATGAGATTAAACTCATTATCTTGTCATTTAATGACCCAAACACTAAATTGGTTACTTTCAATGATTTAATTGTCAATACTTCAATTACTAGCACCTTATTTACTTTCATATGGTAAAACTTACATTTACCACTTTCTTTTATAAAGCATTAACAATAAAATATTATATTATGACTTTTAAAAATTTCAGGGTGTTACAAGTCTACCCCCTTAAAGAAGGTTTCGTGCCCGAAACCTAATTCATTTCTTCTATAACCCATCTGGTTATATTCTTCATTTGTTCATTCATTCGGGTTACATTGGAGGACTTACATAAGTATGTTGTGAGAAATTGCCATTAGTCACACATCCCATAATCCATAATTTGAAACTAGCATCCCGACATACATTCATACCTATCAAGATTTCCAACTCTTGCGAAAACCAATCCCTAGTTATTATTGACTTTACTTATGTATCGATTCATTTCATTCGTGATGCATACCGTAGGCTTTTGATTTATCAATTTATAACACTTTAACTTTCTACTCTATGAATTGTGTCCAAAGGCCAATCCATGATATTCATTATTGTTGACTTTTAAAAAGTCAAATGCCCTATGTAATATACCTTCTATTTATGAACATGAAATCATTATAAAACAGTAGACAATAGTATTATTACCTTCATAAGGGAACACCAACCAATAGTATGCATTTATTGAACTACATCCCGAGTGTATCACCTTTCACATATTCATGTACATACAAACATGTCCCCTACATTCTTCACATATATTAGTTCATACTACTTATACCTACCATGGCCCAATATACATTTCCACATATAATTTCGTTCACTTAAACGCATTCAACATATCATACTTATTCATGCATATAATCATCTGACAATAGATCTACCTGTAAACGAGCTCCGTCCCTTTGTACAAATAACATATTTTAACCCATTTGTATATTCACATTCTATTCACATATGGGTTTTAAAGTTTAACGCGCACTTTACTAAGTACCAGGACGGAGCCGGGATCAGCCAGTCACACGAACTTTCCTCTTAATCCCTTCATAAATTACGACTACCAGCCATAACTTACGGTTGCTACTTGTTGGTTATTCTCGTCTCATGGATCACTTATCAGGCTCTAGCCTTCATACAGTTAGATAACATTAAGTTAGAGTCGAAATTCATTCCTTGGCTGACCTATAAGAGTCAAACCTCCCTTTTCATATCACATTTTGCGCTTTCAAGAATTCATACGAAAGTACTTATTCAACCCTTCACTTAATCATTTATACTCAGATACTAAATGATTCACTAACCTTACTATTTCGGCGGAATATTTCAACATGCAAAAGCGATCCGACCCTCTTTGTTACCATTCATACCATCTCTAGCTTGACTTGATTCATCCTTGTGATGAATCTCCGCTCGTGAGCATTCTTTCACCATCCTTGATAGGTTTATCATGTCATGATTCCTGCCATTCTTATTATAAAGTTAGGGCTTACACAATTTATTCGACTTTGTTCAGACATGATGTTTATTGCATCTCCTTATTTATATATTAATCCTTTCTCGATTTCTGTTTAAAACATTAGTATGTTCAACCTGTTCAAAACAGGTCAATTCATGACCATTACTTAACATGTCACTTTTGTTGTTTGACCCGTTCATGACGGGTCAATACATACCCATTCTTTTTGCAGATCTTTAACTCATTTGTCAACTTTTGCACTTTGACCTTTCAAAATCAAACCGATACTCCTTACTTATCAAAGACGTATTAAAGTACACGTTCGTAATTCCTTTTCATTCTTGCATACTTGCAAAGACTTTATTTCATCGTTTTAATAGAAATTACAAGATGTTACCCATTTCCCGTTCCTACTTAAATCATTTGTCTAGGTCGTAGAGATCATTCATTTCGACTCCCAAGAGTCAATTAATGCTATGTCTAACATGTAACTTATTTCAAAGCTTATTTCTTTCGACTAAGGTTTCTTGCTACTACATTAGTTCTCATCAGACTACCTACTTAGCAAATCAAATACTTCATGCTATTTTACATTTACTTGGTTAATATCTATCTACTTACTTTGTTTAACTTTTCAGAAGTCCATTTATAATTACATTTTGACCCATATTTACCAATTACCCAGTTCTGACACATCCCTCTCTATGTCTAGCTATAAGCTCCCATTAAAAGCATAACCTTTATACATACCTAATGCAAGTCCAATCCATTGACTCGTTATCCAAACCTCACTTTGACTATTTCCTTCTAGTTTGTGACATTACATGACCGTACATTACGCTCGCCTACCATTATATAACTTGACCATTTCAATCATTAAATACCGGGTTCAAATGGCAATCACCATTTGATCTGCATAACTCATTTGTCCTTTAAACCATTCTTGCATACAACGCATTTGCATAAATATATATATATATATATATATATATATATATATATAAGTTTAAAAACATAACTTGAATCATATCCGCTTTATAAAATATTTACTTGTTTGGTTCGTACTTACTTACACATTCAAACCTTTCATTATTATCAATCATTCTTACTTATTTGATTCGTACCTATTTACGAACTCAAACTTTTCATTCTAACATTCATTCCCTTCTATGTTTCGAATCCATCTCGAGGATTCTAACATATCTTTCATATCCTTCATTCTTTCTGTGTTTCGAATCCGTCTCGAGGATTCGGACATATCATTTACACTTTCCATTACTTCTATGTTTTGAATCCGTCTCACAGGTTCAAACATATCATTCATACTTCTCTTGTGTATTTGGTACTTTCAATTCCTTGAAAGCCTTACATTTCCCTTCACCCTCACGTCCACCTACTACCTAATTCTAACAGTCATACCTGCAACAATTAGCACGGGCTCACGAACGTCATATGTTTCTTGTGTACTGGCCAGGTACACAATCCACATACTAGTTTCGTGTCTTCGTGTAATCGTCACCTTATGTCCGAAGAATTTGGTTTCGGCACGTGTAACATTTTCAAAACTTCATTACCATTCCACTAGTATATTTCATTTAAAATTTTCCTTCACTTTCTAGGTTTTAACATTACATGCACCCACATATTAAATTTACGTACCTGGGGTCAATTTGTCTTATTACATGCCTTGGTGCCGGTCCTAGACCGCATTCGCGGATCATCCTTTCCAAACCATTATGCTTACCTTACACATAACATACTGTTAGTTTTCTTTAAATACATACTTTAATACATACTTACATTTGCTTCTACCTTTAGATCTTGATTGAGTCTCGGATTGTACGGATTCCTTGTCACAAGAACACCCAGGTTTGAGTTCAAGTATTTACCTCCTCATTCTTGATTTCCCTCAAACCAGGGCTCTGATACCAACTTGTAATACCCTAACACGTAATAACTTAGAAATGACGCAGCAGAAAATATGAGCCTTAAAATTCTTTCTTTATTAGACACATTACTTATATGAAGGCTCAAAAAATGAAATGTGTAACATTAACTAAAAGAAATATATAACATTCGCTTTTAATTAACACTTTGAGGCATTACATAATTAGAGCTATATGAACATTCTTTCTGTACAATCCTTGCTCTTGACTCGATCAATGTCCGCTTCTCTTTGTTAGCGGTAGAGGAAATCCGTGTAATACCTGGAGGCATCACATACAACTTAACCATTAATCATCGACAACATCATACAACATTATTAGCATATAATTAAAATTGTATAACATTCAAACAATATAAACTTAATCCATTTAATATCTCTTGATCCGAGTTCGACATCAATACTTCTTGAACCTGATGTTTGCTTACCTGTCTTACATTCCAATCTGAAGACAAATTATTAGTATTCATCAATGGCCAAACATAATAAACCATTCCTTCATACATTTATAACTTCTCACATTCACACACACTTACATTCCTAATTCCTACGTGCATACAAACATATACTTCTACACATATACGCACACATTCATACACGCACCCATACATACAAGCTCTCGCTTACCATTATTATTCACATAAACCAATACATCTTGTCATAATCACAACTCTCCATAATTTAAACGTTTATATTCACCATCCTGCATACTCATTCGTTCCTAAGTTCGATTACATATGGGTTACCTTTACTAACACGAAGGAAAAATTTCATACTTTCACTAACCGGAGGCTCATAATCTTACTTATGATCTACACCGGCTTTAAATAAGACAAGAGACATTGAAATCATTCAAAACATCGAGTCTGGTTGCGTAAACAAACAAGAAAAACAATAAACGCCAGTTTGTGGCTTCCTCGCGGGGGCGCAATGGATACACCCCTTGGCTATCGCGGGGCGCGACGCTCGTCGCGTTGCGCGACCAGGTTGTGTGTTCGGAGTCGCGCGATGCCCTGCTTTTGACAGACTGTTTGGTTTTCCTGCTGCACACTTTGCCCAGCTATAATTTTAACCAAATTCTCAACTAAAAGTCCATAATTTTTTATCTAGACATCCGCTTTTTGAAATTCCTGTTCCTACGCGTCCGTAATATAATTACGGATCCAATTATCACCTCGGGTCACATCAAGAGCAGATTTATAAGCAAACGGTTTATAAATCATTTTATACCATTATTCGACCCGTTTAATCATACTAATTTACCTTTGTTATAAATAACTCCTTCGTTACACTAATATAACACTTACCTTAATATACTCATTCATTGCCTAATCCTTGCATACTTTTCCACACTCATAGACATTAGAAATCTACATATTTACTAAGAAGTGAATCAGAATCACTTACCTTGAGCGTCCGTTTCCGCATTCATTTCCTTGTCTCCTCTTGACCCGTTAGCCTTTCTTGCTTGAGTCCATTTTCCACATGATCCTTATGCTTTCGTGTCACCAAAATTTCATCCTTGTTGGTATACATGATTGTTCATATAAATGATCATGTCGAATGCATAACTCACATTTGACTTTCATTAGTCAAGTCTAACAAGCATAAGGCATATACCCAAAATCACATCTTTTCAAACTCATATAATCCATCATATCAATGCATAAAACGCATATTTACTTAACACACACCATATGACGTTCTAAGATTTCACAATTGTGACAAAATTCTAGCCATGCCTCTTATGTGCAGTTGACTTTCAAAAGTCAACGGTTTATTGTATAAACTTTCGACTTAAGCACATATATACGTGACATTATATTAGGCTATACATATGACACTATATACATTTCATACTTATTATGCAATTGTGCTTACAACCACATGATCACATAATTATATACACATACACGTTTACTTACACATACTTTCACATGTAAATGTTTTGTGATTCTACATTTGGCAATATCATCTACGGTAACAATACGACATAACTCCAACACATTTACTTACAAATCAGCTATTTGTTTCACATTCATATACATTCACTTTTAATTACCATAAATCAAGCGCATCAAATACATGGTGACAATCACACCATTCAAGCACAAAATACGAATTCCTAAATGCACGATTTTAATCAAAACATACATTCAACCAGAATTCTCATATGAATTCCCTCTAAGGCACATTATTCAAGTTAGTTTTCTACCGACCTCGTCATTCCCCAATTCATTCATAAATGTCAAGCCGTTTCATAAAATTCTTATATCCTAACATCACTTGGGCATTTCATCAAACACTTGGTGTGCATACACCGTTTAATGCACAATGTACAACCAAATCATGCTTTCATTCCTATTTCTTATCTTCATTCATCATCACCACTAAAAAAATACATAAATTTCATACCATCTTTCAATCTAACCTATAATTATGCATCACACACCAACTAGTTCATCATATTTACACAAACTTCATTCTTACAAGATCATCAAATATCATCATACTACATTGAACAAGTGGGTTTCATCCCAAAACATCAATTTACTTTAAGTCTTGCACAATTCGTCTTTCATGTGATGATTCTAACATATATTCATACCTAATTTCATGAAATTTCCTAGATTGATCATAACCCACTTTATTCAAGATCATAAAATCATAAAATTTAACTTACTTGATTATGAAGAACACATATGAGATCGAAAATCTTGATACATGCATCCTATACATCTTCAATTTCCTTATCAATTGGCTGATTCATGATGAACAAGGGTTTCCCCTTGTTCTTCTTTTGTCTGGGCGACACACTCACACACATCAGTGTGTGAGTTTTGTGTTTTAATTGATTTTTATTTATTTCATCTTTCATAATGCCCAAAATAGTCCCTCAAGTTTCTAATTTCTTATAAATGAGATTAAACTCATTATCTTGTCATTTAATGACCCACACACTAACTTGGTTACTTTCAACGATTTAATTGTCAATACTTCCATTACTAGCACCTTATTTAATTTCATATGGTAAAACTTACATTTACCACTTTCTTTTGTAAAGCATTAACAATAAAATATTATATTATGACTTTTAAAAATTTTGGGGTGTTACAAACCATCAGTTGTGTTATCGTTTTTAGCAACCGCTTTGTTTTTTAGTTATTTTGTAGACACTTGAGGAGACACAATTGTTTGCTTACTACTTTATGCATTAGTTGTTTTGGTGGTAATCAATTTTAACCATTGGTTAACACAAAATGGACTCTTTTTATTCCTTTCAAAACATTTCACTCATTTTACAATTTCTTCTTAGGTACAATATGCTTATTATATTTTTGGTTAATGATTTCAATCTCAATTTTACATTCTGAACATTGAGGATCTTTTGACACTTTTTCTGTGATCTTATGTTCTAGAGTTTGAACATCTATACCTTATGAAATCTTAATAACACATTAAATTTTTTATTTTAAAGTGTCTTTGTTAAGTAACATTTGGAAACCAGTGCATGAATCAACCCATTTTGCGAATTCACTTGGGTTGATTCAAGCTCCTTTTGGCAGTTTTGATATTGTTTTTTTCAAAATGGTTTCCATTTGTTCATTCTGATTTGTTGCTTCATGTGTTACTTGAAAATTTTCAAGATCTTTTTTTTTTCAATTTGTTTTCGAAATCCACTCTATTATTTGTAATATCCTTTTCAAGGTGTACAACTTGATCTCTTAACAAAATCTTTGCATATCTTATGTTAACAAAAGCTTCAATACACTATCAAGTGAATAATTTCTCAAGTACCTTTAGTGATACATGTGAGGTTACAATGTTTGAAGCAATTATTCTAGCAGTTGTTGCATCAACTATTTGCACAACCATAATTACAAGCTATTATCTGGAAGGCTACTCCTATCAACATAACTTAGAGTGAAGAAACTCTATTATTGTGAAGTTGCAATAGTTGTTTGATTGGGTGAAACAACTTAAGCTGGAGTTGGATGTATTCGACATGTGGTGTAGGGGTTTGAACATATTGAATGCGCATCTGAACAGGGGGCTTGAAAAATGTGAGTTGTAAAATGGATATTTGGCTTTTAGTTATTGTAATGTTGAGGTGTAGCACACTACGGTAAATGATTTGGATAGGTTATTATTGGTGTATATTTTTAATTTTGGCTCCAAGACGCCTTAGCAATGTGACCTAAATTAGCTACACTTGTAGCACTTCATTTTTTACTTGTCTAATCCTACTTTGGCTTTGCCATGTAAACCAAGAAATTTCCTACCGGTTTTTTTATAAAACTTCTTGCTTCTCACACTTTACAATGCCAAATAGTGCAAAATATCCATTTCATCAACATCCACCGGATCAATATGAGCCAAATGATCAACAATAAATAATATATTATTAGACATGACATATGTGGAATCATCACACACAGCGAAGGCTTGGTGTGATGAATATGACTCAGAATTGAATATAATGGATATATGAAACAAATAATCAAAATGCTGATTAGAATTATGTGAACTTTGTGAGGTGGTTGGTTCTTGACGCAAAAGTGTTGTATTAATAATGGTGTAATCATCAATAATTTTACCCCATCTCTATTACTTCTTTACCAGGTTAACTTGCCTTTTAGAGGCCCGAAATTTACCATGAAGTTGAGTCCAGGTCTATTGCTTAATTTGTGATAACGTTCTCAACACAATAGCATAGGTATCCCACTTATCATTAGGTGATATAAGAGACTTATTATTCAGGGCATTATTTTAGTATGTTTGTTCAACAAGTTTTAAATCACTAATGAGTTAACTGCCATTTTCGTCCCTGTGGTTTGGTCACTTTGGCCATTTCAGTCCATTTTTAAAAAATGCGCCATTTTCCTCCCCGACGTTCTGGAAAGGTGCCATTTCAGTCCAAAAATCATAACCCAGTTAAGTCGGTTTGTAAATAAGGATTGATTGTGTAAATTTGTTAATAAAAGGACCATTTAAGTAAAATGTATAAATATTTATATAATTATAAAATCTATATTATACAAAATATACACACATTCAGTAACCTGTAACCACACCATCACCACCACTCTCTCTCTCTTTGTACTCTCTCTCTCTCTCAGACAACCATCACCAATTCACCACCCTCATTCACCACAGTCAACATCCCATCCATAACCACCATCGCCATCACCAAAACAGCCAAACAAACCTAACACCTAAAACATTTCATTTCACACAGACATTTCATCAAACACCTTACCTGCATACTCACCACCGCCGCCGGAACCACCACGATCAACGTCATCATCGTCATCATCTGTTATTATCATCATCGATCATCATCGACCTTCATCATCATCATCGCGATCTTCATCATCATCATCAGACCTTCATCATCAGACCATCATCATCAGACCTTCATCATCAGACCTTCATCATCGACCTTCATCATCATCATCGCGATCTTCATCATTATCATCAGACCTTCATCACCAGTGCCGCCGCCTGCAACTCACCGGAAAAATGGCACCCCCACCGTCGCTGGTTCTCTCTCCCGCCTCCTTCTCTCTCTCTCTCTCTCTGACTTTCTCCCTCTCTCGTCTGATCTGTGAGATGTGGAGGGGTGTGTGGTTAGTTTGGTTCGTGGGGGTGTGGGGTGTCGGAAAGATGGCCGGATTTACTCCGGTCACCGGAGTAGAGAGGTAAAGGTGATGGTGGTGGTGATTGCAGAGCATAGAGAGAGAGAGAGTTGAGAGAGAATGTGTGTGTGAACTGAATCAGAGTGTGTGTATACATTATATATATATATATATTATATTTTATAATTATATTAATATTTATACATTTTACTTAAATGGTCCTTTATGTTACAAATTTACACAATCAGTCCTTATTTACAAACTGACTTAACTGGGTTATGATTTTTGGACTGAAATGGCACCTTTCCAGAAAATCGGGGAGGAAAATGGCGCATTTTTTAAAAATGGACTGAAATGGCCAAAGTGACCAAACCACAGGGACGAAAATGGCAGTTAACTCTTCACTAATTAATGAAGCAAACCTCTCAAAATGTTATGTTAGAGACTCTCCTTTCACATGACAAAACATTTCATATGTTGAGCCACAATTTCATGGTTATTTTTAGTTACCTTCAGAGATCCACTAAGTTGTTCTTTAAGGGCATCCCACAACTCTTTTGCGATTGTACAATGAAGTAAACCGATATAAATTTCATTCTGAATTGCCATTTTCGACATATATAGCAAATGATTTGGCATCTAATTTCAGCTTTTGGAAATCCTACTTAGAGCAATGATATGCACGAAATGCAATATACAAATTACATCAAATAAGGTGTAAAATCAACCCTTTTTAGTACTAATATTGATAAAAGTGTGTTTCTTTGTATACTTTAGATTTTCAAGATTAAAAGAGCTTAAATGTATAAAAGGAACAAATTAACGGCAAAAAACAGCATAAATACAAAAGAAGGGAAGCTGATACAACATATCGACCCTCCGAGCTTCACCCCAAAACCAAAACCAAACACAACAAATCAGAAGACAAGCACGGGGCCACACCACCAAGGCATGGGGATGTGCCCCACTCAAGATTTTAGAAAAGAAAAGACAAACAGAAGCAGACAAGAGACACGGGGCCGTGTCCCATGAACACGGGTTGTGGTCAACTCCCAGATGTGCAAATCTTGGATAGTATAGCAAGTACAATGGCCACAGGGCTGTGCCATTGACACACAGGGCCGTGCAAGCATCCAGACTGACACAACTCATTAAATGAAGACACAGAAGAAGGGGGCATGTGGCCGTATAAAGCTTCTATTTCCAACTATAAATAGGGGTGCTTGGTTCAATTGCAATCCATCCGTTAGCAAACCACTTCTCTCACACCTGCCACCACAATACCAGCATCATCCACCACATTCATCCATCATCCATCTTTAGAGTGTGTAGTAGTCTCGGCATCCAATATTGATCATCAGATTTTTTGTCAAACAAAGGTCATGCTTGGCTAATCTCTTACATCACTTGGTAAAGACAAGTCATTTATGTATTACTTTTGATTTCCAAGATTTGGTGAACTTTTTAATTGGATGTGTATTAATGACTTTAATATCTAGTGTTTTTATATTGAAAGTGAACTTTATTCTATCATCTCTTCATGTGTTGTTGATTCACTCATTCGTGTCTTTACGGTCTATATAAAGCACGTTAACTGCCTGGAAGGGGTTTAGAAGGGTGGTTTGGGTAAAGTTCTTGCCTGGTTCAGTGTATAGATCTTGCGAGTACTTGATTCAAGCTTATTAGGACTTCCTTTGAGGCGGATAACATCAAATTGGGGGAAGTAAGAACGACTTGAATCCCTTATAAATAAACTACTATTAAAACTTTAAACCGGTCTTGCGGGACTGTATCCCTGCTGACTCAGACCAATATGGCTTAGGGTAGCGTTACCTCCAAAAGAGGGACATGCCACATTTTGCATTAATAACTTACTTAATTATCTTTCAATATTTCGGCCTTACGGGTCGATATCCCTGCTAACTCAAACCAATATGATTGAGAGTAACATTGCCTCCAAAAGAGGGACATGCCACTTTAACTAAGATAATCTCTTAAAAAACCCAAAGTGCGAAAATCATCAAAGGATACATAAAATATGAGTCAGGACCAAGTGATTCTATCTTGTCTATTTGTTTCTTTTATTTATCTATTTGGTTTCCTTCTTTATTTTTACTATTTCAAAATCTTTTCTCAAAATTTGGTTAGATTAGACGTTAACAATATTCCGGTATTAAAGGCACTTGTGTCCTTGGACGACCTTGGTATCTTACCATCACTATGCTACGCCAACGATGGGTGTACTTTCCCTAGCGTTTTGTAGAGAGTGGTAGTGTTATATTGTGTTTTATAAATAAAAAGCTTGATAAACGCGTAAAAAGTACTTAAAAATATATTAAAAATTATACACACCCTCATTCACATCAAGTTTTTTGCACCGTTAACAAGGACATAAGGATTTTAATATAGTTTAAAATCGACAACCTAATCATTTTTATGTTTCTTTATTTTTTTCTTTTTGACGTTAACGATATTCCGGTATTAAAGGCACTTGTGTCCTTGGACGACCTCGGTATCTTACCATCACTATGCTATGCCAACGATGGGTGCACTTGCCCTAGCCTGTTGTAGAGAGTGGTAGTGTTATATTGTGTTTTATAAATAAAAAGCTTGATGAATGCGTAAAAAGAACTTAAAAATATATTAAAAATCATACACACCCTCATTCACATCAAGTTTTTAGCACCGTTAACAAGGACATAAGGATTTTAATATAGTTTAAAATCGACAACCTAATCATTTTTATGTTTCTTTATTTTTTTCTTTTTAGGGTTTTCTTCTTTTTTGTAACCCTTGTGCATAATTTTGGGCTTTCAAAAACTTTTTCGTTGAAAGCAATTCGATAACCGATGCTTAAATGTAATCTGTTTAATGCAACATACACACCAGGATGAGGACACGAGCTACATGTACCCTAAATACCCTTTACATAACTTAGAAATAAGTTTCGAAGGGTTAGGGACAATGAAAACATGTTTATACAAGTACAAGGACTATTTGCGACAAACTGCAAAAGTCTGCCATTTCATATAGCAACGTACACTCTGGAACAAGATCATAAGCTAAACATACCCTAAATACCCTTAACATAGCTTAGAAATAAGTTTTGAGGGGTTCGGTATGCGAAAATACGCTTATTTGATCACAGGGACTAAAAGCGTCAAAACTGTGAAAGTTTGCATATACGTACATATCTTGCGTTCTGACCATATTCGGACATCCAAAAATTTTTGTAATCACTAAAATATTATATTTTAGTGATGCGAATGCAAAAATTTCATTCGTTGCGCAATTTCGTTCGTTTTCGCGTTCGTTACAACTTTCGTCGTAATTAACCGAAAAACGCAACCGTACAACCAAATGAACCGACATCCATAACATTTTTGAGCATAATTCAACTTAAATATACTTTAACTTCATTATGGAGCTTAAAAATGGGGTTAACGGGTGTTAGAAGTGGCAAAATGCGACAAATCAAGTTCAGGGGCCAAAGTTGTCAAAAATAAAACTTCAGCCCCTGCACCTGGCTTACGAACCGTATACACTAGACCCTTAGGGTCCGTAAACAGTGTCCAGCACAGCAGAAACTTCCTGTTTCATTCCTAGCTATTGCACATTGGTTTCCTTTGATTGTTTAGTGATCTTGTGGGCTATTTGTGTATCCTCCAAGGCTTTGAAGCTAGTCCAAACACTTGTAAGGATGAGATTCTTCCTTGGTGGCCACACAAACACATGTCATGATCCTATGCTTCATGAATTAGTCTAAATATCCCATCCATTTCATTCTCAACTTGCTCAATTCTTTCCTTTCTCTCATACCTGCTCAAATTGGAGGCTACCACACTTGTTGGAGGCTTCCTAACTGAGTTCCTAGTCTTCTTTCCATCCTAGAACACTTGTAAGTGTTCTCCCTAGTCTTGTTTATTTATTTCAAGCTAAAAGTCAATCAGTGTTTGAATTTCAGCTTTGACCATTAAATGGCCAAGACAAAGTTCAATTGAACTTTGCAACGTGATCGTAATCACGATGGTTATAGTCCATTGCGACTATACCTACTGATTACCATGTTAACTAGTCGAAGTACGAGTCAAAGTTTCGGTCAAAATGCACGATTATATGCATTTTGCGACGAAACGATTTTCGGGTATCAAAACACTTTGTCTTGATACCAAATCAGTTTTCTAACTTAGTTAAACATGTTTAACTCGTCACTTCTAGTTTAGTGCTTGTTTAGGGTCGTAAGTCAGGCGGTCTTAACAACTGCTTAGACTTTCGAACCCGACCCGTTTGGTCGATCATTAGGATCCGACCAAAAACATTAGGTGACCATAGTTGTATAGGGAATAACCTTCAAAGGTTATACCTTATGGTCACTTCGTTTAATAGTTGTATGATCGGTAGTTTATATGCCTTAGGAAAATGACTAAAATGCCCTTTTTGCGCATAATTTCAATTTAAGCCTATGCAACCTAAATTTTGACACCTAAACTGATTTTGCTACTTTATTAAACATGTTAGGGCATATAATACTTATCATAGGACTAGTTAGACCACCCGAATGCGCATTTGCGCAAATGACGCGTTAAAGTAGCTTAAACTACCTTAACGGGTCAAAAGCACTTAGGTTTCATTCCAAATCAGAATGTAGGCTTGTTTAAACCATATCATATGAGTTCCAACACTCATTTGGTTTATAATACCACATTCCATCCGATTCCTCAATTTATGTCTCGTTACACTACAATAGTATCTGATACACTAGGAACCACTTCGACACTTGAACTCTTGGTCCTTTGAGCTTTGTTATATCATTTGAACAAGACTAATACGTAATCCCAAGTGAGTACATACTTCCCCTCTTTTACATTTTCAAATGTTTTGGGGTGATTCATATGTGTAACCAATTTATTTTCCAGTGTATGGCATATATGTGTTTACTAAGTAATTTTATGTCTATTATTCCGATTATACAAACTTGACAATTATCCAAATCCTTATAGGATCTATCTATCTTCATAGTTAGATTCTTGTAGGATATTTGAAGTACAGTCTTAGATCTTCCTATCTTCATAGTGAGATTTTTAAGAAGTACTTTACAAGACGATGGTTATGGTTTATGTGTAGAGATTGTTGGTGATTTATATAACGAAACTAGAGTAATACAATAAGAACATGGTGGATACGCCGCTGGTACTTCCTATATATAAGTTTGCTTATTGTATTACTCTTCGTGGCGTTATCCCGAATCACCATTAGGATTTCGGGTGTTATGATTCAATGTGACAGAAACCAAATTCTTTTAGCATTAATCTATCTTCATAGATTGATACTTCTAGGATGTTTAAAGTGCTAATATTGAATTCCTTGATTGGATTTAATTGTGTGCTTTAATGCGTATGTGACAAGACGATGTGACGAAAACCGGATCCCTATAGTATCTATCTATCTTCATAGTTAGACATACATGGGATGTTTAAAGTACAATTGATGTCCTTGTTTGGATTCATTGTGTACTTTAATGCGTGTTTACAAGTTGGTGACAAGTTGACGATTTTATGTGTTTATATGGTTAGTTGTGATTTAGATAACGAAACGAGTATAATAAAATAAGAACATGGTGGATATGCCGCTGGTACTTCCTATATATAAGTATTCTTATTTTATTACTCTTAAAGCGTTATCTGAATCACATTAAGGTTTATGTGTTCAATTGATTCAATGTTCAAGCATTCAAATCCTTGTAGAATCTTCAATATCTTCATATGTTAGATTCTTAGAAGGATATTCAACGTATTATTATAAATCATTGACTTAATTTTAATAATACTCACACAAGTAATGACAGATTTCAAATCAGTTATTACTAATCCTTGATTGGATTTCTAATAACATATTCACAAGTTTTATGATGATTTCAACGAGATTACAAAGTATAATTACAACGGCATAAAAATTACTTAGTAATAATCATATTGCCATATACAAAACTGTTTGCCACAAGTTTTCACAATCAAGATTATGTATTGCAATGCTAAACTTTTGCCATTCTTTGGCTTCAAGATTTCATTTTCAATCGACATCTCTCGTAGTTGTCAAAGTATTGCAATACCAAACTTTTTGCCATTTATTTGGCTATAAAAACCTATGTACTTGCCGGCATTTTTATGCTGACTGTTTTTCACATATGTTTCATGATTTCGACTATTCAAGCATGCAACGCATAGGACTGCATCCGGGCCTTAGACTTCTTTAATCAAAATACAATTACATGTATTCTATGTAAAACAATGTTAACAATATTGAAACAATTTAGTA
The DNA here is from genome assembly GCA_030545235.1 of Helianthus tuberosus. NCBI lineage: Eukaryota > Viridiplantae > Streptophyta > Magnoliopsida > Asterales > Asteraceae > Helianthus > Helianthus tuberosus. The sequence goes on along the minus strand of CM060396.1, from coordinate 100,872,442 downwards.
CCAGTAGTTGTGAGCAATTTGTAACGTGACTCCCCGATATTTCCGCCGCGTGTTGTTGTATTACGCGATTGGGGTGTTACAGATTTGTATCAGAGCACTGGTTATAGGGAATTAGGTTATTAGTATGCCTTTAACCTAGTCTATAACCTTCTTAGGGACCCAAAGATGAGTAGACTTAGGATCTCTATCCTAATCCTCATCCTTATTCGTGCCACAACTACTCTAGGATTTACAAATCATCTAACCTTAGATGATTTATCCTAAACCTTAGGCTTTAAGCCTTAAGGTATTCCTCAAAATGTTTTCTCAAAACATTTTCATTGAAATATTTCTCAAAATGTTTTCTTAAACGTTTTCGTCAAAATATTTCACAACATGTCTACCTCAAACAATTTTTATCAAAAGATTTCTTAAATGTTTTCCTCAAACATTTTTCATCGAAATCTTGGGTTTAATAATGTGAACACATGCAATCTGGAAGGGTGGATGCCTGTACCCCGAGTTTCTGTCTAAGGCTAGAGTGTTCGTACAAATCCGCATTTTCGGACAAGTCACTCTTACCTGGGAATTCTTAGGGTGAGTGTCCACTTATAGGCTAAAGCATGTCTTCTCAAAAACATTATGTAAACCTGTCCGCTTTGACCATGTTGAATGATTTCTAAACACTACAACCTTTGTGACACTACAACCTTTGTGACACTACTCATTCATATTACCCTTGGTAATATGTTTGCTATTCACAATAAATGAAACAAATTTCCCTTACGATACTATTCCATCATATTACCTTCGGTGATATGTTTTATTCAAAACATTTGAAATGAATTTCATTTTATTTCACGACACTATGTAATCCTATTCCATTTTCAAAATACTACCTTTTGTCTTTCAAAATTTCAAAATTTTTACCATTTGGATGAGAATTTTCAAAATTTCAAACACAAAGTTTCTTTATTTTAAAATTTTTAATTTAAAATATTTTATCCTAAAAATAATAAATTTTTAAAAGGTAAGGAATTTATAACACAAACCATTAACTTGATTTTTATTCTCTTATCCAAAAATATTACAAAAGTTTATTTTTCAAACAACTCTTGTTTCAAAACAAAATCCACAACACTATGTTTTCTAAGCACAAGAATAAGACTTTTGAACAATATTTTTACCAAGTCAAGATTTTCACTACACAATGATGTTACAAACTCATGACAATTTGATGGATCTCACTTATTTGATTTTCACTATAGCTATACCTTCAAGATGCCTCCTCACCGCAACGTCACTTGGAACACTGAAATGGTAGCAAGAATCTCTCAGCATCTAGCTGTTCTTCTCCCAGACATTGTGACCCAAGCCAACCAAATCCAAAACAATAACAACAACAACAATGTTATATCACCATGTAACTATAAACAATTCAACTCGGCTAAACCACTCAAGTTAAATGGGTCTGAAAGAGCAACTGGGCTCCTACAATGGTTTGAAGAGTTAAGCTTACTCTGCCCTACCATGGTCACACCTTTGGATCGAGCCATTGAGAAATACATTGATTGTAACACCCTGCGTCCCTAAACTTTTAACTTTTGGCAAGTTTAGTCCCTATACTTTTTGAGTCCTAACTATGTTAGACAATTGTGAAACTTTGTGATACTTAAATCTTGTGATACTTTGAAACTTGACTCTTGATGCTTGATACTTATGAATCTTGATTCTTGGGAAACTTGAAACTAGATACTTGATTCTCGAAACTAGATACTTGATTCCTAAAACTAGATACTTGATACTTGATACTTGACTCTTGATACTTGATTCTTGACTCTTGATACTTATAGAACGAGAAACCTTGAGACTTTGGTTAAACAAGAAACTTGACATTTACTAGCTAGCTTATGTAGACTTGAAACATGGAAACTTTTGTGTTAGTTATACAACATAATCATATGATAATATTACACAATAATACGCAACGCAACACTTAATCTCATTCGCAAATCGTATCGAAATCAGAAATCTAGCAATGACCATCCGATCGGATGACCGTCCGATCGGATGACCCTCCGATCGGAAGGCCATTTGACCGAACAACCATCTGACCCTGCACACTTGCACTGCCTTATCCTCTCTACACTATAAATATCCCTGTCACAAAACTTGATGTGACAGCCTCCTCTGACCAGACGCACTCTCTCTCGTTCTAAGGAACTTTTCTTCGATTTTCAGACGATTCTTGTAAGTTTTCTCCGTAATTCCTGTACAACTTTCAGCTTTACACATTTTCTCACTTGATTCTTCATCAAAATCATACTTTTCACCGTGAAATCACTAAGATTTAGACTACTTGAAGATGACGTCATCATGGTTGTTTGTACAATCGTCTAAGTGATGTCATCCCGTCAAGATTTAGCCCAGATCTAAGGGATTTCTACACGTTTTACTACGAATCTACACAAAATCTAATCATTTTCGGTTGATTTCATGCTTTTCTTAACTTATCTACTCAAACACGGTGAGATCCGGAACCAAAGCAGGCCTAGGACATGTTCCTTAGTCTGGAGTCGGCTCGATAACGGATTCCCACCAGAGAGATGACCAAATTACGGATCAAACATGAAACTCTGTAAAGAACAGTCGTCCGATCGAACAGGGTGATTCCCACCCGATTAGATGAGCTGGACCTTAGGGGGTTTCCGTTGATCTTGATACGTTACCAAGTCGTCTCCATTAAACTCAAACTTAGAAATTTTACGAAGGTTGCAAAGGAACAAGATAACAACAGTCGAATGACCATCCGATCGGACGATCATCCAATCGAACGATCATCCGACTGAACGATTTGTTCCCCAAAGCCTTTAACACTTAAACTATTTGAATCAGAACTTTGAACTATTAAACTTACACTCGAACAGTCATCCGACTGGATGACCATCCGATCGAACGACGTGAATTCATACTACAACGAAAACTTCAAAAGTTTGAAACACTTTGCAACACACTACTGATCAACTGTCCGGACGACCGTCCGAACGAATGGGTTACCTCTGGGCCGAATGGTCATCCGACCGGATGACCATCCGTCCGGATGACCATCCGAGCAGGAAACAGACACTTTATTCGCACGATTCGACTTTCTGTTCGACGCTTACACTATCATACTATAATCAGGCTAACTCAGGTGCTCCCTTCGATCTAAATAGTTGGTGTAGATACTTAGCACCCATTGTGAGTATACTCGATCCCTTTTTGTTTTGAACACTTTTGGGATGCAACATGTATTCTATAAACTTGACACTTGACACTTGAAACTATTTGAAACATACTCTATCCGCTGTAAACATGAAACTTGATACTTGGAAACTTGAGACTTTTATGCTATGTGAACGTTTAATCCTTGTGTGTAGTTCCGCCTTAACAATGGTAGCGCTATAGGGTAATGCACCTCCCCGTTAGTCTTTGGGGTATTGTTAGGAGGAGACATTTTTAGCTTTCCTTGAGTCTTGGGAAGGCTGTTAACACATTGGAAACTTGGGTTATCACTTGGACTGCGTTTAATAGCATGGTGAAACTTGTTATACGTGTTTATGCTGGATATGAGTTTTTTTGGAACGTTTTAAACTATTATACTACTACGTACTCAAACTTGTATACTCGCCAACATTTTTGTTGATAGTATTTTATACATGTTGTAGGTTGATAGTAGCTGGAACAAGAAACTTGCTAGGATGCTGCTTAGAAACACATCGTAGTAAATTAGAAACTTTTGAACAATGTTTGATGATTTGTATCTGAAACTTCGTGATCGCGATTTGGTGATTGATGTTTAGACAATGTTCTGAATTTAAATCAATCTATATTGAAACTATTAGTGTTATGGAAACTTTTGAGCAATCTGAATGCTTAGTGCCGCGCCCCAATGTTTCTGCCATCGGTTGGGGTGTGACAGATCGGTCATGAACTAATAGGCCTTGGCAAACCGTCAATGATGATAGACATTGACAAACGGGGCAACAACGATGTAACAAGTAGCAAGTGTTTGATATTACGGAGTTTAGTAGTTTACATATGGGGTAGCTCCCCACGGCATGATATAAATGAGTAGTTTAACAAACATAAGTTTTTGGAAATAAAACTGGATAACCCGTGAACTCGCCAACTTTATGTTGACACCCTACTGCATTCTTTGCAGGTACTCAGTGATAGCTCTGGAGCTTGCAGCTGGGAGTGTAGTGGTCGCGTTAACCCTTGTTGGGTTTTCTTAATAATAATTATGAACTCTTAAACTCTTGATTTTATTATGTAACTTATGCCTCCGCAGTTATCTTTAAACGCTGTTTTGAGACTTTAATCTTTAGACTTTAGACATTAAAAGTCACTAATCGTATTGGTAATGATGAAAACTATTTGTTTATACTTATCGATCAATATTTTTGGTGGCTTGATTATGGTCAGTCACACACATCGCGGTAGTACTCCGCATGTGGGATTTGAGGGTGTGACAGATTGGTATCAGAGCCATTGGTTATAGTGAACTCAGTTTTAGAAAAAATAGTCTTTTGAGAAAAACTATACTATAACCTATTCTGTACTAAGCAACTCGCAACGACACTACACTCCAAATGCAAGGCTCAACACTCTAGACTACATAGCTCGGGCTTGTGTTTACTTGTTACGTAGTTCGTACATATTTGATGAACTACGTACTGATATGCTTAGTATATAAAACAATAGCTATATACTACTGACGTGCATGGATGAGTTGTATATTTTTAGTTTTATTTTTTGCTCTTTTTACTCGCCGGTTTCAAGTTTTAAATTTATAAAACACGATATTTTACTATCACTCTACACACGTTAGGGTAAGTGCACCCATCGCGGACGTAGTATAGTGATGGCAAGATACCGAGGTCATCCAAGGACACAAGATCTTTTAGTACTGGCTTATCGTCAACGTCTAATCGAACCAACTTTTGAGAAAAGAGTTTTAATCTAATAAAAAGATAAAAACAGAAAATAAAAATAAAATAAAAATGATAGACAAGAAAGAATCACTTGGATCCAACTTATCTTTCATGTACCCTTTTGATGATTTCCGCACTTTGGGCATTTTAAGAGATTATCTTAGTTATAGTAGTAGGCCCCTCTTCCTAGGTGACGTTACCCTCAACTTAGTGGTTTGAGTCAGCAAGGATACAATCCCATTAGGTCAGAATATTGAAAGATAATGCAAAATGTGGTGGACCCCCCTTCCGAGGCGGCGGTCACCCTCAACCTGTTAGTCTGAGTCAGCAGGGATACAATCCTTGCGAGGTTGGTTTAAAGTTTTAATAGTAGTTTAAGAATAATGGATTCAAGCTTTTTGCACCTCTCCCGTGGTGGGTAATGCTCGCTCCGACCCGTGAGGTGTTACTAGGCTTGAACCAGGTTCTCGCAGGATCTATACACTGAACGAGACATAGAATTACCCAAACCACCCTAATCTCCCTTCCGGGTTAACATGCTTTATATAGCATGTAAAGACATGAACATGTTGAGTCAACGAAAATATAAAGAATGTTTAAATAAATTCGCTTTCAATATAAAAAAAAACTAATTATTAAAGCCATTAATACATACCCAATTAAAAAGTAGCCAAAGTTTGGAAATCATAAAAGAAATACATAAAAAGGTATGTCTTCACCAAGTGATGTAAGAATTTAGCCAAGCATGGCCTTTGTTTGACAAAGATTCTTACGATCAATCTTGGATCCTGAGACTACACACACTCTCTAAAGATGGAAAATGGATGATGGTTGTGGGTGGTGGTGGAGTGGTGGCAAGTGGGAGAGAAGTGGTTTGCCAAGGGATGAGTTGAAGTGGAACCAAGCACTTCTATTTATAGCTGTCTTCAGAAGCTTCAGCACGGCCCGTGCCCGGCTGGCACGGCCCCGTGCCCATCTCTCTCTCTCTCTCTTCCTCATTAACTGCTTGTCAGATGTTGTACTAACACGACCCCGTGTGTCAACGACACAGACCGTGGCCAAAGTACTTGCTGTACTATCACAGATTCTGAAAATCTTTGAGTTGACCACGCCCCGTGTTGCTTTAACACGACCCCGTGTTGGCTGCCATTTTTGTCTTTTGCAGTTGTCTTTTTCTTCAACCAGTATCCAACTTCGTACACGGCCCGTATCTGTGGACACGGCCCCGTGTCAGCCTTCTGATCTTGTTATTTTGAGGTTTGGATTTTGTTATCTTTTTGCTCCTTCTGCAAATTTAAGCTCTTTTATCCCTGAAAATATAAAAGGAACGAAAACACGAGCTTTTTCCAACATTAGTACTTAAAAATGGTTGTTTTTACGTCGTATTTGACATATTTATATGTTGTATTTTAATCACATCAAATACCCCCACACTTGAATCTTTGCTTGTCCTCAAGCAAAAATCTATTACGTGGCTTACACACCCAAACGGAATAGGTAGAAGAGAAGGTTTTTGGGTCCTATCTTTAGAGCGTCGGGTATCCAAGTTTTAAATTTAGTTTGTTTTTATTTTATTTACAATCCTATTCATCATGATTTATTTAAAACTCAATTTACGAAAAATTATTTACTTTGGGCATAATATGCCTTTATAAAATTCCATTTAGTTATATATAAATTTACACACCTCACAAGTATTCACTCAACACTCAGCCAATATTAAGTGAAACGCTCGTGCCTGATTTGGAGCTTACTCCTACAATAGACTTGACAATCGATCAAACCTCCTCCTTTTGACGTTAAATCCTTATAAGTATCAAGAGGTCTTTGAAGGGTAGGTTGCCACACCCCTTTCTAAGGCGGAAGCACGAGGTGTGATCTTGAAAGGTTCTCATTGCATACGAATGGTAAACATACTACATGATCATAAAACAAACTGCCATTGACATTACATATTCAAAACATAAGTTAAGTTTAGTGTTTACATCATAAGATAAAATATTGTCTGAAAAGTTTACAACTTTATTTTAAAGACCAACTTCAACGTTTTGATCCTTATATCACCACACAGGATGGGATATAACCACCAAACCCCACAAAACATGCATAGGAGTCTTGACACAACATAACTAAAAAAACATAAACGACATTCTTGAGCAAGGGTAAGACCACACGTACATCCTCTTTAGTTACCTGAAATACATGTAAGTTTTGGAAAATCGTCAACATAATGTTGGTGTGAATTCATGCAGTTTTGTGTAAAACATTTAAGCATTCGTTGTAGAAAACATGGTATGTAATTGTATGAAACAAGTATTTCTGTAAATGTAAGGAATACGAGATCGCTAATGGTTCGTGAGGCCACTAACATATGTAACGACATAGGAAGCATCCAAACCATAGGCATTTTTACTTGTCGATTTATGACTAGAGACACAAAAGCACTTCTTGGTAAAAGCGTGGCCAAGAGTGTGGTTGCCTGAAACCCATTAGATCTAACCTTTTGTTCCGCGGTCTAGTTATGTAATTGATTAATGGTGCTTATGGCACCCTACACGTCACATGATCTATGTATCATTCCTTAGTTTTTGTATTCTACATACCACAGTATATGTATTTTCCCCAAGTTTAGAAAACAAGTAAAAGTTTAAAAGTGGGGACATGAACTCACAAATTTGCGTATCATGCGTCGTAAACTTCACCGGGTTTGCTTAAAGCGTCGTATCACTACCTACACATGTACTATGTTTTATTAGACGTTTAGCTCGTGTAACGACTATTAGTCTTAGTTGTTTATTAAGACTTATTTTGGAATTATTGATACATTTTTAGTTACATCTTTGGTGTACTTTATATAATTCCAAAGTGTATAATTGTTAGTTAAATAATAATATTTTAACTTAATTTTTATTTATCCAACTATTTGGAATATTGTTAAAGTAATATATTTTCAACTTGGGTTATTATATATTTTCTACACATGTATAATCTCCAAGCATAGGTATACTTGTATTTGTGTATATTCATTCATACTTGTGTATTTTGCCAAGTATTGGTGGTGTATTCCGGTATGTATTTATACGTATAAGGATACGTATTTTCTTGTATTTATTAAGTATTTTATACTTAAATTTGTGATTACTTTTCCGAAACATTATTTTTAGACAACTAAAAATCACCACTTTATATTTTCAAAATATACATATTTTGAGAGGGTTTTTATAGAAAAATATCTATAAATTTATTTGGGAAAAATAAGTATATTTCCATATAAATCTCAAAAATAATATATATTTTTAAGATTAGTTTTAGAAAATGTATATTTCTAATTTTCATCCAAAATAATATATTTTTTAAGTTGTTTAAAAATATATATTTTTCTCCATCCAAAATAATACATTTCTTATTTGACAAAAATATGATATATTTGTAATACTTGTAAAAATTCATATCTTGCCATTTCCTTAGTTTCAAAAATACCGTTCGTCATATTTGTTAAGTTACGGATTTAATTCCGGAATATATTTATTTATAGTCCATAAGTTCGTTTGTCCGATTGTCCGATATTCAGGTATAATTCATATATGTGTTTTCTTGGAATTTTGGTAGTATTTGTATTCCAAATTTTGGTATATTTGTGTGTTATATTATTTTCAAGTTCCTAAAATAATATAACTAATACACATAATATACAAGTAACACACAAATTGTGACATCTAAGTATATTTTCCTAAATATATACTTAGTCACTTTTATTTATCAAAAATCAACTTCCAATGTTTGTAGTTTTTGTAATAAAAATTTTGGCAAACTTTCATAAGAAAACCATGTTCAAAATTTACTTAGAAACACTTGTTTAAAAATATTTTTCTAAGTGTTTATTTTCTACAAAAATTTTGCCATAGTTTCCCCTTAAAAATGGAGGTTTCCATGCTTTAAAAGCGTATCATTTTCTGTTAAAATCATCATCAATCATTCAAGACTTACCATGAGCCAAAAATCATGCAATTTACACTACATCATGAACTTGAAATTTTGTAAAAACTTGTAGTAACTTACTATGTTATTTAGTAGGTTTAGTTACCCCTTAAATCATGATTATTTGTTTGTAAATCATATTCTTGAAAGATTTACTCATTTACAACTTGTAAGATGATTTTTCTAAAAATAATTGTTTTGTATTTTTCTTGTTACAAACATGTTTCTAGTCTTGATTTAACACTAAAAACATATTTATTTCCTTTAAAAGTCATGATCATGTTAATCTTGTAAATAACTTTGGTTTCTTGAGAAAATTATTTTTGTAATCATCCATTTACAAGACTTATAACATGTATCAATCATCATCATACTCTCAAACAACTTCCTTTTCAAGTTCATGATTCACATAAAGGATGATCATTATGATTTCTTCAAGATCCATCCTTATACTTGCTAGATCATGTGTTTAATCATCATCTAGCAAGGTTATTATGATGATCAACATCATAAACTTAAGAAATCCACAAACAAGATTCGTACATGCACTTAATCAACTTAGATTTCATGTTATTTAGCTTTATGTTAGAGATCATCTTCATATTTCTTTGTGATTCTTGAGTTTAACCACTTACATAACACTTTTGTGACAACTGTCTAAAATTCAGGTATCCGTACAATTAATTAACCATGATTAGTCCTTAATGATTGTGCTGAATTACAATTAACTGCTTACTAATTATTGCCATATACAAACATGTGCATCACATATTGCTTGATGTCATATCTTTATTGCATGATAGCTTATTGACTCAAATGATGCACTAGACACAGTTAGCACAGTTATCTGATAAATCAGGAAAATGCTGAGAGAACTCAGCACATAGACAGACAGTGCATTGAGACACAGAATGAGCCAGAAACTAAGTACTACACTAGTATAATGTGTAGTAAAGTAAGGATCACAAAACTGCCTTTCTAAGTGATAGTTTAAGTGTCGAAAAGTGCTTAAAACTCACCCAAGGTGCTGAATTCAGCAAAATTCAGCAAAAAATCAGCATTTTAACACACTAATATTATACAGAAACATGGTTAAATAGTCCTGAATGCTTTCCTAAGTGTCGGGAATCAAAAGTGTCACAAAAGGGTACATAAAGCACACTAAACTGCATAGTTTAGCACTTTAACGAACCAGTAACCAATCGAATAACCGAACACTACCCGAAACACCAAATTTTCACTAGAAGCATTGTTTTAACATTACCAAGCTAGTTATGGTCCCCGAACATCATAACACCCTATAAAATATCAAGTAACTAAGTAGCTAACTACATACTTGAATTTTTACCCTAAACTAACTATATGATTAAACCTAGCCTACATACCCCCCCCCCCCCACCTAGTAGTCGGCCCATACTTGGACCTTACCTCAAGATTTTATTTACATATAATAGTAGATCATGTTCCTTCTTTATAACATACATAAACCACTAGACTTTTCATATATGGAGTATTATAAGTTTAACCATCAAAACATAACCTTCACAACTTTCACACACTAGCATTGAGCTCTTTCTCCTTCCTTCTTCCCCATTCTCGACCGAACACCCACACTTATACATCCATCATCATCAATCATCTTCCATACAATCCATACATCTCCAAAGGTGTTAGAAGGCATACAAAGGAGCTAGGAGCTTGTAGAAGATCAAGGACCTCTTTCATTTGCTTTTATCCATCTCATAACTTCTCTTGATCATCCCTAGCCTTGTGCTAGTGGTAAGAACCTTGATCTTGCTATTTTACTTCCATTTTTAGTGGTTAAAGAAGAATCATAGTGTTGATCATGAAAAACACTAAGATACATAAGAAGTAAACTTGAACATAAGCATGATTAATGAAGAAACTAAGTTGTTTATGTGTTGATTTGCTTGATGATTGTTGTTTGTTCATGTATATGATGTAGATCACCATATGATCTTGCTAGATCATGATTAAAAACATAATCTAGCAAGATGAGAAAGTAGAAATGATGAAGGATGATAGATCATCCACACAAGGATCATGAACTTGAAAGAATACATTGATTTCTTGTAAAATAATGATCAAAGTAAGTTGTTAACCATGTAGATCTAAAGATTTCATGGGTGATTTCTAAAGAAACCAAGTTAAAACTATAAGTTTTACTAAATCTTGGTTCTTACATAAACAAACCTTATTTTTGGTGGTTAAACAAGTGTAGAAACACTTGTGAAACAAGAAGAATTCATAAGAAAATATTTTTAGAAAACATGATCATAAGTTGTAAAGATGAATCTTCTTTAAAAATGAAGTTTTTAAAGAATCACTCACACTTTAAAGGACAAGAAGGCTTACTAATAACACTAGTAAGTTACTACAAGTTTTTGTGAAATTTCAAGTTCATGAAGTAGTAGATTATGCATGATTTTGGCAAATTTGGTAAGTAAAGGTTGTTTATTGTTGATTGTGGATTGATTGTGATGATTTTTAAAAAAGAAAATGATATGCTTGAAAACATGGAAACCTCCATTTTTAGGGGAAACTATGGCAATTTTTTTTAAAAATTTAAACACTTAGAAAAATATTTCTAAACAAATATTTACAAGTGTATTTCAAACTATAAATTGTCACAAAAACTTTGCCATAATTTTTTGTTACAAAAATATAAATATTGGAGGTTGGTTTTTATAAATAAAAGTGACTAAATATGTATTTAGGAAATATATATTTAGAAGACACCATGTGTGTGATTATTTGTATATTTTGTGTATTAGTTATATTATTTTAGGACATGAAATAATATAACACATCAAAATACCAAAAATTACAATCCAAAATATTAGCAAAACTCCAAGGAATAAATATACAAGTTATACACAAAATATTGGTGGAAACCGAACTAAGGAATATAACTTACAAAATATTCCGGGAATAATATTCACAAGCATATTTTGGTAAATAATATTTTGGACACCAAGAGACAAAAATATGATTTTTGCAAGTATTACAAACTTACATCATATTTTTAACAAGAAGAAAACATATTATTTTTGAGTGAATAAAAAATATATATTTTCTTGGAAGTATTAGAAGAAATATTATTTTTGGAAGAAATATATATTTTCTCAAACAAAAACGGAATATATAATTTTTGAAGAAAAATGAGTTTACATATATTTTACAAGTTAGACATGAAAATATATTATCTTTGAAACTTATGAGAAAATACAAATATTTTGCCAAAGGAAAAATTATAAATAATTTTTTCTAATTAATATTTATTACAATATATATTTTGGAAATATATATTGGTGAACTTTTATTAAAGATGATATTCCACATTAATTAATACGAAATTAAGTATAAGAATACAAATACACCCATCCTTGGGAAGGATATACAAGTATAAATACTTGGGAAATACTAAGTTACAATAATATTGTTTTAACAATTATTCCAAAATTTAGTGAATATAATTTGAGTTAAAATATTTATTATTTTAACAAATAATTATATAACACGAAATAATATCGAAGATACAAAGAACGTAACTCAAAGACACTAACAAATACTAAATCAAGGCACGACACGTTCGTCTAATAGAAATTAGTACATTGTGGGTAGTCGTGTTTACCCGAAGAAGCTTGAGTTACAGTCATTGAAGACGCAAGACTGTGAGTTCATGTCCCCTTTTCTTTAAACTGTTTTGTTTTATAACTTCGGGGGTGAAGTACATGTTACAAAATGATTACAAACAATTACAATTGGTATGATTAGCTTTGGAAAGTACAGTAGATCATGTGAATGGGTAGGCGCACTCCTAAGACCATTAATCCTAGTGTTAGGACCGAGGGGCATGAGTGATAGATCTATTTGGGTGTAGCGAGCTCATACCCATGTGGACCGGGGTTTAGCCCATGAGGTGACTATGTCTTACAGCCGGAGGCCCGGTACAAAATCTGCTAGGTTTGAGCCTTCCTACGCCTTTGCACGCATGTTAATGGCCTTGCAAACCATTAATCGATCTGTTTCCTTGTTTTGCTTTCATACCCGGATTTACAAAACATACATACATACAATGATATCAAAGGTTTATTCATACACACAAACAAACAAATGAACTCGCTCAACTTTTGTTGATGTTTTTAAAACTACATGTATTTCAGGGAATTAATAGTGGATCTGGCGGGCGTTGGATGTTTCAAGCTGCGTTAAGAATAAAGGATGTCATCCGTTGTCTTAGAGGTTGGTTAGTGTGTCTTATTCCTCGACGAGACACATCTATCAAAGCCTGATTTTATTGAAAGTCTTTTGACGAGTCCTTTCGGAACTCTAAACAATTCGTATGGTTGTAAAACTTAAATTTGAAGACTATGTTTCAAACAATGATGTTGTGATGTTTTTAAACTTAACCAATGGATGACCATCTATGGTTTTTATCATATAGTTGTTGTTATGGTTGAATGCAATGATATTAAGAAAGTCACACCATAATCACGCTTCTGCAAAAGTCAGGATGTGACAGCTTGGTATCAGAGCTTCGAATGTAGCGAACTAGGATTCCTTCTCGAGTCTAGACTACAATCATTAGGGCTCTCACAAAAATGTTTTCACAACATGCTTTCATTGCATACACGAAATGCCCAGATCCAGGAAAACAAACATTTTTACAAACAAAAAGACACGAAACACATTTCAAGGTTTATCTTTATGGTTCAGTCTGAGAGACTGGGTGGTTTAGTCTGAGAGACTAGGTAGTTCAGTCTGGGAGACTGGGTGGTTCAGTTTGAGAGACTGGGTGGTATAGTCTGGGAGACTGTGAGGTTTAGTCTGGGAGACTGGGTGGTTTAGTCTGAGAGACTAGGTAGTTCAGTCTGGAAGACTGGGTGGTTCAGTTTGAGAGACTGGGTGGTACAGTCTGGGAGACTGGGAGGTTTAGTTTGGGAGTGTCACACCCCGACCACGTAAAACAACAAAACATGGCAGAAACGTCGGGGAGTGTTGTAACAGAATTATTGTTCCACAACCATGGTAATTAAAGTTATGTTTTATTTATAAACAAAAGGGGGTTACATTGTCTTAACACAACTGAAACAAAGAGTACATCACACAATTAAACTAATCTTGCTTCTTTTATGTCACTAAGGCCCGAGTCCACCCTAGTGTATCTTGAACAAACCTATGCATCAGCTCCTGAAATACATGTGAAAATAGGTACGTCAGTATAAAAAATGCCTGTGAGATACATAGGTTTTATTGATGTAAGATTCATGACTTGTAAGTTTAAAGAAAAGGTTTAACAAAAGTAGTCATGAACCTTGAAAAATGTTTTTCTTTTATAAACCATATGAAAAGTCGATAGGGAAACAGATGATATAAAAGAATAGTGCATGGTTAAATAAATAACCAAGTAAAAAATGAGTTTGTATAAATTAAGTTGTTTGTAAAACAATGTTTAAGTGAAAATATGTTGTAAATGTAATATGTATAAACTGAAATGATTTAAATAACGCTATGATATGTAATACCATAAAAGCACTTATATATAGGAAGTACCAGCGGCGTATCCACCATGCTTTTATCATACTACATGTCGCCTCGTTATGTAAATCACTTACCCAAACAAACCACTAAAATGTAATGTTCAAACCAATTGTCAAATGTTTATGAGTAAACCAAGTCTATTGTTAAATGTAAACCATGTAATGTATGAGCAAAAGTCATGTATGGTAAGTAAAAAGTACCATATGTAAAAAGAGCACAAAACAAGGTTTTTGAATAAGTCAAAGTTACGTTTTGTAAAATGAAAGCATGGTTTACTGATACAAACACTTATGCGGTATGTTAAACATATACATTCAAGCCTTGAGACTGTAGGATAACCTTAGAGTAAAGGTTATCAAAATGTTTTTGGATTCAGTCAATCCTTACATCCAAACAAACCCAGGATATCAGGAATGGGAGTTGTCAAGTCCTATGGTACCACTACTTACTACCGACCGGCGTAGCTAATGTTAATGAACGTATTTTAGTTCGTTAAGCAAACCAAATGTCATACCAAATGTAAGCATGTTTTATGAAAAAAATGTACCTAGTATGCTAAGTAAACATACAAGGTAAAGATGTAAAACAATGTGGTCATTTGCTGAGTAAACATATGTAACAGAAAATGTAATGTAAAACAATGTGCTAGCATGCCAAGTAAACATACATAGAAAAAGAAATGTAATGTAAAACAATGTGCTAGCATGCTAAGTAAATATACATAGCAAAAGAAATGTAATGTAAAACCATGTGCTAGCATGCCTAGTAAACATACATAGCAAAACATAATGAAATCATGTACTATAAATGTACTAATAAACATAGCAAGCATATGATGTAAAACATGGAAAGCACGAAAGTAACAAGTAGGCACATGTGTTTCCCCCCAAAACAGTTTGAAAACAGTAAAAGAGGGGACTATGTACTCACTTGAGATTGCCTAGAAGTCCTTGAATAACAACCAAGCAATGCTAGAGATGACGGAAATCAAACGGCACCTAATATAGGTAACTATGTTAATAAACCGGACCTAAATAGGAGGATCGGATAGAATGAGAGTTCGTAAACCAAATGAGTATGGGAATTCATGTAATATGGTTTAACAAAGCCTACGTACTAAAATGAAACCTAGCCTAAGTGCTTACGACCCATTACAACTCGTTTAGGTAGCTTACGCTACTTTAACGCGTCGTTTGCGTAAAACGCGTTCGGACCGCCTAACTAGTCCTATGACAAGTAAAATATGCCATAACATGTCTAATTATGTTGCCTAATCAGTTTACATGTCAAAAATTATGTTACATATGCTTAAAATGAATTTTGGCGTAAAAAGGGCATTTTGGTAATTTTCCTAAGGCATATATACTACCTATAATACAACTACTTAAACGAAGTGACCATAAGGTATAACCTCAGAAGGTTATTCCCTATGCAACTATGGTCACCTAATGTGTTTGGTCGGATCCTAATGATCGACTAAATGGGTCGGGTTCGAAAGTCTAATGGTTGTTTATGCCGCTTACCTTACGACCCTATATAAGCACTAAATCTAAAGTGACGAGTTAAACATGTTAAAACATGTTTAACGAGGTTTGAAAACAAGTTTGATATCAAGACAAAGGGTCTTGATACCTAAAAGTAGTTTGGTTACAAAATACGCAAGAATGCGCATTTTGGCCGAAACTACGACTCGTCACTGAGCCTAGATAACGTGGTAATCAGTAGGTATAGTCACTAGGGACTATAACCATCGTGATTACGTTCACGTTATGAAGTTCAAATGAACTTCACATTGACCATAGACTGATCAATGCAGAAATTGAAACAAAGTTTGACTTTAACGCTAAAACGTAAAAGAACGAAAGAATACTTACAATGGGTCTGAGAACAGAAGCTTTGATCCGATTACTCTCAGGTATGAAGTAAGTACTTCAACTTAGAGAGATGAAATCAGATTCAAAGGTGTGAGTTGCAACAAATGAATGGGGGAGTATTTATAGATTTGGTAGAGCCGTTAAGATCGTTCATCGTAAAACGTGCTTTAATCTCAGCCATACAGCTCATGCCCACTGATTTATAACACCATGGGAGCTCATAGATTCGAAAATTCTATGTACAAGAGTGGAAGATAGCTGGAACAAGCTGGAAATGGCTGGAACCCAACTCTAATATCTGGCACCTGCTTACGGACCACAAGAGGAAGTCCATACGGTCCGTAAGGACCCTGCAGATCAGCTAACTTTGAAATTTGGCAGAACAGGCCCCTGTGCGCATATTGTCGTGTTTTGGCACTTCTAACACCCGTCAAGCCCATTTATAAGCTCCATAAGGATGTTAAAGCAAAGGGAACATGAAACATGCTCAAAAATATCATGGATGTCGGTTCGTTTGGTCGTACGGTTACGTTGTTCGGTTAATTACGACGGAAGTCGTAACGGACGCAAAAACGATCCAAATTGCGCGACGAATGGATTTTTATCATGCCAAACACTAAAATAAAATATTTTAATGCTTACATAAATTTTTGGATGTCCAGATGTATTCAGAACGTAAGTTATGCGCGAAAATGCAAACTTATGCACTTTTTGACGCTTTTAGTCCCTGAATGACCAAGAGTTTATTTTAGCACACCGAACCCCTCAAAGCCTATTTCTAAGCTATGTTAAGGATATCTAGGGTATTTTTAACTTATGATCAAGTTCTGGAGTGTCCGTTACAGTACGAATCGGTATACTTTCGCAGTTTGTCGAATTTAGTCCCTGTAAGCAAATAAACTTGATTTTGCCATACCAAAGCCTTCAAAACTTATTTCTAAGTTATGTAAAGGTTATTTAAGGTATGTTAAGTATATGTTGATGTTCTGGCGTGTTTTTCGCGTTAAACTTGATTACGTTTACGCACCAGTTTGCGTATAACCCTCCAGAAAGCGATATAGAATTTGAAATTGAATAAAAGTCAAAATATGAAAAATGTCAAACATAAACAAACAAACATTGGGATCAAATAAAATTGTTTTATTGATAACTGAACTGTTTATAATGATTACAAATCGCAGATGTCATAGTCTCCCCTACTTGTGAAAATTTCATCCCGAAATTTGTTTAGAGGAAACTCGTGAGAAAAGATGCGGATACTTCGCTTTCATTTGGTCTTCACGTTCCCAGGTAAATTTTGGTCCACGTTTAGATTCCCAGCGAACTTTGACCAATGGAATGTGCTTGCGCTTAAGCCACTTGACTTCACGATCCATAATTTCCACAGGTTTCTCAACACGAATTTCGTCAAGTGGTATGTGGAGGTTCTCATTAGCTAAACACTTCTTGATATTGGACACGTGAAAGGTTGGATGAACGTTTCCAAGTTCAGGAGGTAACTCAAGTCTGTAGGCTACCTTACCGATTCTTTCGACGATCTTGAATGGTCCAACGTATCTAGGTGCAAGTTTTCCTTTTTTCCAAATCTGATCACACCTTTCCAAGGTGAGACCTTAAGTAATACACGATCACCGACTTGAAATTCCAAGGGCTTGCGTCGTCGGTCCGCGTAACTCTTTTGATGGCTTCGAGTTGTCTGAAGGTTATCACGAACTTTCTTAACCTTATTTGTTGTCTCTAAAATGAGGTCAGGTCCAGTAAGCTGAACCTCACCGATCTCATTCCATCAGACTGGTGAATGACATTTTCGACCATAGAGAGCCTCGAAAGGAGCCATGTTGATGCTAGAGTGATAACTGTTGTTGTAGGAGAATTCAATCAATGGAAGATGTGAATCCCAACTACCACCAAAATCGATCACGCAAGCTCTAAGCATATCCTCCAAAGTCTGGATTGTTCTTTCAGTTTAGCCATCTGATTGTGGATGATAAGCTGTGCTCAAATTAAGTTGGGTCCCCATAGCAGATTGCATGGTTCTCCAAAAACGAGACGAGAATCGAGCATCTCTGTCAGAAATAATGTTCAAAGGAACACACTTCTAGACACAATTTCATCCACATAGATTTTTGCAAGCTTGTTAGGAGATAAATCTTCACGGATTGGCAAAAATGCGCTGACTTTGTAAGACGATCAACAACTACCCAGATGGCATCATGACCTTTCTTAGTGCGCGGAAGTTTGGTAATAAGATCCATAGCGTTGTTTTCCCATTTCCAAACGGGAATCTTTGGTTGTTCCAATAAACCAGAAGGATGTTGATGTTTAGCCTTAACCTTAAGACAAGTAAGGCATTTGGTGTGACAACTGTGTTCTGTAATCGATGAACAATGCAAAACAATGTTAACTATCAATAAAACAATGTTTTTTTATGTTATTATATGTGTATTTGTGTTTGATTATTTTATGATTCGATTCGATTCCGATTTCAAGCTTTAAATCGCTTTCTGGAAAGTTATACGCAAACTGGTGCGTAAACGCAGCCAGTTTAACGCAAAAAACACTCCGGAATAGTGAAATAGGCTTAACATACCTTAAATAACCTTCACATAACTTAGAAATAAGTTTTGGATGGTTTGGTGTGTTGAAAACAAGTCTATTCGATCGTAGGGACTATTTGTGTCAAACTGCGAAACTATACCGATTCGTATGGTATCGAAGAGTCCGGAACTTGATCATAAGCTAAACATATCATATATAACCTAAATATAGCTTAGAAATAAGCTTTGAGGGGTTCGGTGTGCGAAAACATGCTTATTTGATCTTACAGGGACTAAAAGTGTCAAAAACAACGTAAGTTTGCATTTTCGCGTATATCTTGCGTTCTGACCACACCTGGACACCCAAAATTTTTGTACACACTAAAATATTTTATTTTAGTGATTGGCATGAAAAAATTCCATTCGTCGCTTAATTTGGATCGTTTTCGCGTCCGCTTGAGTTTCGTCGTATTTTAACGAACAACGCGACCGTACGACCAAACGAGCTGACATCCGAGAGTTTCCCGAGCACATTTTGAGTCCTCTAAAATTTATTGACCTTGTAGAGCCTTGAAAATGGCTTAACGGGGGTAAAAAAAAAGGCTGAAATGAGCTTAAACCAAGTGCAGGGGCCTGTTCTGTAAATTATCAAACTTTTGCTGAACTAGGGAGCCCATACGGGCCGCGTAAGCCCATCCCACATGCTTACGCGGGCCGCCTGAATAGCCCAGCGACCAGATTTCCATTTTCAACATTTTGTTTGAACTTCAGGGGCTGTTTATGTAAAATTCTTGGTGTGTTAACCAAGTTAACACCTCTCCAAGGCTTCTAACCTGCATCAAACAATTGTATGGCTATGATCTAATGCTTGGAAGCTACACAAACATGTGACACGATCATGTTCATCATGCTCTAGTATAAATAGCCAAGCAAATTCATTGTTTCATTGCTCATTTATCTCATTCTCTTCTCAATCTCTGATTTGGGGAGCTTTCTAATCTGATTGGAAACTTATTCTTGGTAGAAAAGATAGCTAGGACCCTTTGTAAGTCTTCTTTCATGCTTATTCTTTATGTTTAAGCAGAAAGTCAAACAGTTTGGCCAACAGTTTGACTTTCGGTTTTGACCATCAATTGGTCAAGTCAAAGTTCAATTGAACTTTGCAACGTGATTGTAATCACGATGGTTATAATCCTTAGCGATTATACCTATCGATTACCACGTTAACTAGGCATAGTGACGAGTCAAAGTTTCGGTCAAAATGCGTTTTAGCACGCATTTTGCAACGGAACTATTTACGGGTATCAAAACCCATTGTTTTGATACCAAATCAGTTTTATAAGCTAGTTAAACATGTTTTGACATGTTTAACTCGCCACTATTAGTTTAGTGCTTGTTTAAGGTCATAAGTTAAGCGGTCTAAAGAACCGCTTAGACTTTCGAACCCGACCCGTTTGTTCGATCTTTAGGATCCGATCAAGCTTGATTAGTGGTCATAGTTACATAGGGAATAACCACTGAGGTTATACCTTATGATCACATAGGATTGGTTAGTTCTTTGTTAAGTTGCTTGTATGCCCATAAGAAATGACCAAAACGCCCATTTGAAACATAAATCCGTATTTTACATATGTGAACAAGTTTTTGACATCTAAACTGATATGGTAACATAATTAGGCATAATTGGGCATGTAAGACTTGACATAGCGCATAGTTAACCATCCGAACATAGTTTTGCGCGAACGACGCGTTAAAGTAGCATAAGCTACCTTAATAGGTCGTAACGGGTCGAAAGCACTTAGGCTAAGTTCCGATTTAGAATGTAGGCTTTGTTAAACCATATCACATGAGTTCCAACACTCATTTGGTTTACAAGACCTCATTATATCCGATCTTCCTATTTAGGTGTCGATTTATTTACTAGTGATCCGATTACTAGGTACTACTTGAATTTCCTTGATTTGTCTGAGCTTCGCTAAGTTCTTTAGATCAAGGATACCCTTCTATTCAATGTGAGTACATAGTTCCCCTATTTTACTGTTTTCAATTGTTTTGGGGTGATTCATATGTATTAAAACTATTTCGATATTTTAACGATGTTTTAAAAAACGATTAAGATGGTTTATATTAAACTAATAACGATTTCGATAATGTGAACGAACTTGTTGGTTGTAATTACATAACGAATGACATTCATTAGCATTGATCAAGCCGACCAGTATTAGGTTATGGTACCATAGGATCTGACAAATCCCATTATCAGACTACACCCATGGTTATGTGTAGGGGTTATGTAGGTAACGACCGAATCTGATGATTGTTAACTTACCCTTTGGTGGTTTGTTAGTGCGATATGTGAGGTAGTCGAGTCACGAAGGTTTGAATGTTATTAGCGAGACGACCAAAAGTAGTTTCACAATTAAAACGAAAACGATTTTGGGACGAATTAAACGATTTAGAACGACCTAAACGATTTGAATGAACGATTGGTTATGGGTAGTGATTAGATAATGGGACAGGTGTGGCATGATAGAATCATGGTAGATACGCCGCTGGTACATCTTATATATAAGTGCTTCTATCATATTACATTGCGTGTCATTATTTAGTTCACTTGGGAAACGATTTGAAACGATGTCACACAACGAGGTTTTCGAAATGATATAAACCATACGAGTTTTATTAACGAGTTTTTAACGAGATTTTATAAACTATAACCATCTTGATTTGAGTTGGTTAATTATGTTGCAATACACTTTTCAAAACAAGGTTTGTACTTTTAACTCTTGTAGTCTAATGAGGTACTGCAACATACAAACGAGCCATGAATCCAATACTCTCACAAAACCTATGTGCTCGCCAGCATTTCTTTGCTGACTTTGTTTTTACATATGTTTCAGGTGGTGTTGCGTGATGTTGATTGCTAGGAAGCTTATGTCACATAGGACCTGGACGAGGCCTTAGTGACATAAAAACGGTTATAAACAATGTGTAGTTTGTTTGTTTTGGTTTAAAGACAATATACATTACTTGATAAATCAATAAAACGAAACTTCTCATTACCATGGTTGTTGAAACGATGATTCTGTTACAACACTCCCCGACGTTTCCGGCACGGTTTGTTGTTTTAACGTGGTCGGGGTGTGACATTTGGATACGTACAAAGCAATGTCTTTCTTCATACCAGGCCACCAATACTGAGTACGAAGATCCTTATACATCTTGTCTGCACCAGGATGAATAGAATAACGAGACTTATGAGCTTCATCCATAAGCAAGGTGCGAAGATCATCTTGGCTTGGGACCCACAAACGGTCCATGAAATAATATGATCCATTGTCCTTCAGTTCAAGATCAGGCTTGATATGATAGGGTAATTCCTTACCCATCAAACCTTGTGAAACACAGGTATATTGAGCATGAGAAATGCGGGTTTGGATAGTTGATCGAGCTTGAATATCAGATTGAACATGAACACAATGAAGCTTGACACGTTCTTTACGACTCAAAGCATCAGCCACGACATTTGCTTTACCAGGGTGGTAGCGAATTTCGCAATCATAGTCGTTTAGAAGTTCAACCCAACATCGTTGCCTCATGTTCAGTTCTTTCTGATTAAAGATATGCTGAAGACTCTTGTGGTAAGTGAATACCACACATTTTGTACCATACAAATAGTGTCTCCAGATTTTGAGAGCGAAAACGACTGCACCTAACTCAAGGTCATGAGTGGTGTAGTTCTTCTCATGTATTTTCAACTTCCTCGATGCATATGCTATGACTTTATTCCTTTGCATGAGAACACAGCCAAGACCGAAATTTGATGCATCACAATACACGACAAAATCATCATTGCCCTCAGGCAAAGATAGAATAGGCGCATCACAAAGTTTCTGTTTCAAGGTCTGAAACGCTTCTTCTTGTTTGGTTCCCCAATCAAAGGGTTTGTTCTTCTGAGTTAGAGCAGTTAGGGGAACTGCAATCTTCGAGAAATTTTCGATGAAGCGGTGGTAATAACCCGCGAGACCAAGAAATGAACGAACTTTAGTAGGAGTAGTAGGCATATCCCAATCCTTAATCGCACTGATCTTGGAGGGATCTACATGAAAACCTTGTTCGTTGACAATATGTCCCAAAAATTGAACTTCTTTAAGCCAAAATTCGCACTTGGAGAATTTGGCGAAAAGTTGCTCTTTCTTCAGGAGTTCCAGAGTAAGACGGAGATGTTGCTCATGATCAGCTTGCGTCTTAGAGTAAATCAAGATGTCATCAATGAAAACGATGATGAACTTATCTAAGTAAGGTTTGCAGACCCTATTCATCAAGTCCATAAAAACAGCAGGTGCATTAGTCAATCCGAATGGCATAACTGTAAACTCATAATGCCCATAACGAGTGCGGAAAGCTGTCTTGGGAATATCTTCTTCATGCACACAAAGTTGATGATACCCAGAACGCAGATCAATCTTTAAAAAGTAAAAACCTCCCTATAAATGATCAAAGAGATCATCAATGCGAGGTAGGGGATATCAATTCTTGATGGTAAGCTTGTTAAGCTCACGGTAATCGATGCACATTCTGAAAGATCCATCCTTCTTCTTGACAAAAAGAACGAGAGCACCCCAAGGTGAAAAACTAGGACGGATAAAACCTTTGTCAGAAAGCTCCTGAAGCTATTTAGACAACTCTTGCATCTCTGACGGTGCAAGACGGTACGGAGATCTGGCAATAGGATTTGCACGAGGTACAAGATCAATACAGAACTCGACTTGGCGTAATGGGGGTAAACCAGGTAACTCTTCAGGAAACACTTCTGGATAATCCCGAACAACAGGGATATCTTCAATCACCTTACCTTTGCCTTTATCTGCTACAACATGTGCCAAAAAGGCCACATAGTTCTTTCGCAGATACTTCCGAGCCTGAGTACAAGACATAAGCTTGAGACTACTAGCAGGTTTCTCACCATGAACCTGTAGGATCTCACCCATATGAAAAATTTTCTCGAAAACAAACTACCTCTGCATGACGCTTGGCTAACCAATCCATACCCACTATAACGTCGAAACTCCCAAGTTGCATTGGCGTGAGGTCGATAGGAAAAATATGGTTGTTAAGGTTCAGTTGGCAGTTACGAAGAACAGAATCAAGAACAATGGGTTCACCACTAGCAACTTCTACTGTCAAAGGCTTTCCTAGTTTCGTTCTAGACACGCGAAGTAATGGCTCAAAAGACAATGACACAAAACTCTTATCGGCACCAGAATCAAAAAGTACAGAAGCAGACTGATTGTTAATAAAGAACGTACCGTTCACCACCTCGTTGTCTGCTCATGCCTCATTAGCATTTATGTTAAAAACTCGACCTCGAGCCTGAGCCTGATTCGGAACTGCATTGGCCAGCCTTGGACACTGGTTTCTGTAGTGGGTCAGATCCCCACAGTTATAGCAAGAACCAGGTCGGTAGTGAGGTCGTGCAGCTTGAGCCTGTTGTTGAACAGGAGGTTGAGCAACTTGCTGAGCTGGGTTGCGAGCTGCTTGATTCTAGTTTGCAGGAAGACGACATGTAGCAGCAAGATGACCAGATCTTCCACAAGTGGTACAATAACGACAGTGGGTGTGTGGCTGATGATGACCGTTACACCTGTTTCACAGAGGTGCATTGCCAAGGTATGGTTTCTTGGCAAGTGGTTGCGCAGGCTGATTTGGAGCAGCTTGATCGGCCTGTGCGGTAACGTCGAAATTTTGGGAAGCCTTTCGCTTCCTAGACCCCTTCGAGGAACCAGAATCCTTGCCCTTCTTGTTCTTACCCTTCTTGCTTTCACTCTTGTCAGACACCTGTTTCTTACCCTTGTCACCCTTCCTGTGAAGCTTACCCTTTCGGACCTGCGACTCAGTCAATGTCGCAGCTAACTCGATTTCCTGACGAACTGTGGTAGGGTTACTACCAGTGACGATGTCTTGTATGGAGTCAGGCAAGCCATCAATATACCTCTCGATAGCCTTCTCGAGTGGGGTAACCATGGTAGGGCATAGTAAACTCAACTCCTCATAACTATCAGTGTATGCCCGGTGCTCACCACTATCCTGTTTTAAATCATCAAACTCCCTTTCCAAAGCCCTCAGTTCATGACGAGGAAAAAACTCCCTCATCATAAGAGCCCTAAGTTCAGCCCAAGTCTGTGCTAAGACAACCTCAGTACCACGGTCTCTCATAACTCCATTCCACCAAGTAAGAGCCCTCTTCTGAAACACACTTGAAGCAAATTCGACTTTCCGATTTTCAGGACACTTAACATGACGAAACGTACTCTCAATGCTCTCGAACCACTGGAGGAGCCCAGTTGCTCCCTCAGAACCACTAAACTTGAGTGGTTTAGCCAAATTGAAACTCTTGAAGTTGCATGGAGCATTCTGGTTATTGTTGGCTTGGTTCACTTGAGCAATAATGTTTGGGAGTACAGCAGCCATATGCTGCGCCATGATATCTGCCATTTCGGCATTCGATAGCGGATTTTCGCGTCGAGGAGGCATTCTAAAAGAGGAAACATGAAGAAAAACGAGTGAGATGATTAGGTGAAAAGAATGAAATGAAACAGAGATCGACAAAAGCAAAGATGGTGGTCATTCGTCCATACCACAAAGCAAACAAATGAGACACAGTGATTGATCAAAGTAAATGAGTCAAAAATAATGTATCGCGAAGACATGCTTGCCTATAAGTGAACACTCACCCCAGGAGTTCCCAGGTAAGAGTGACTGGTCCGATTATGTGGATTTGTATGAACACTCTAGCCTTAGACAGAAAACCCAGGGTACAGGCATTCATTCTTCCATTTTGCACGTGTTCATATTATTTAGAACCCAAAACTTTGACGAGATTTTGAAAACTTGGAAGGCACAAGGCCAAAAAAATCAAACTGGAAGGGTTCAAAACCTTATAGCAAAACATTTAAAAACAGATGATTGATTTTCAAAAAGCGTTTCGGAAAATTGGGTTCTTGTTTTGGTAATCACCTAAGGATAGGTGAAATGCATGTTTTAAGATCTAAACACAAGATAACTTGTGTTGGGGTCCTAGAAAGGTTATAGTCTAGGTCAAAGCATTACTAATAACCTAATTCCCTATAACCATTGGCTCTGATACCAACTCTTCTGTCACACCCCGACCACGTAAAACAACAAAACGTGGTGGAAACGCCGGGGAGTGTTGTAACAGAATTATTGTTCCACAACCATGGTAATTAAAGTTATGTTTAATTTATAAACAAAAGGGGGTTACATTGTCTTAACACAACTGAAACAAAGAGTACATCACATAATTAAACTAATCTTGCTTCTTTTATGTCACTAAGGCCCGAGTCCACCCTAGTGTATCTTCAACAAACCTATGCATCAGCTCCTGAAATACATGTGAAAATAGGTACGTCAGCATAAAAATGCCTGTGAGATACATAGGTTTTATTGATGTAAGATTCATGACTTGTAAGTTTAAAGAAAAGGTTTAACAAAAGTAGTCATGAACCTTGAAAAATGTTTTTCTTTTATAAACCATATGAAAAGTCGATAGGGAAACAGATGATATAAAAGAATTGGGTATGGTTAAATAAATAACCAAGTAAAAAATGAGTTTGTATAAATTAAGTTGTTTGTCAAACAATGTTTAAGTGAAAATATGTTGTAAATGTAATATGTATAAACTGAAATGATTTAAATAACACTACGATATGTAATACCATAAAAACACTTATATATAGGAAGTACCAGCGGCGTATCCACCATGCTTTTATCATACTACATGTCACCTCGTTATGTAAATAACTTACCCAAACAAACCACTAAAATGTAATGTTCAAACCAATTGTCAAATGTTTATGAGTAAACCAAGTCTATTGTTAAATGTAAACCATGTAATGTATGAGCAAAAGTCATGTATGGTAAGTAAAAAGTACCATATGTAAAAAGAGCACAAAACAAGGTTTTTGAATAAGTTAAAGTTACGTTTTGTAAAATGAAAGCATGCTTTACCGATACAAACACTTATCCGGTATGTTAAACGTATACATTCATGCCTTGAGACTGTAGGATAACCTTAGAGTAAAGGTTATCAAAATGTTTTCGGATTCAGTCATTCCTTACATCCAAACAAACCCAGGATATCAGGAATGGGAGTTGTCAAGTCCTATGGTACCACTACTTACTACCGAGCGGCGTAGCTAATGTTAATGAACGTATTTTAGTTCGTTAAGCAAACCAAATGTCATACCAAATGTAAGCATGTTTTATGAAAACAATGTACCTAGTATGCTAAGTAAACATACAAGGTAGAGATGTAAAACAATGTGTTCATATGCTGAGTAAACATATGTAACAGAAAATGTAATGTAAAACAATGTGCTAGCATGCCAAGTAAACATACATAGCAAAAGAAATGTAATGTAAAACAATGTGCTAGCATGCCAAGTAAACATACATAGCAAAAGAAATGTAATGTAAAACAATGTGCTAGCATGCCAAGTAAACATACATAGCAAAACATAATGAAATCCTGTACTATAAATGTACTAATAAACATAGCAAGCATATGATGTAAAACATGGAAAGCACGAAAGTAACAAGTAGGCACATGTGTTTCACCCCAAAACAGTTTTAAAACAGTAAAAGAGGGGACTATGTACTCACTTGAGATTGCCTAGAAGTCCTTGAATAACAACCAAGCAATGCTAGAGATCACGGAAATCAAACGTCACCTAATATTGGTAACTCTGTTAATAAACCGGACCTAAATCGGAGGATCGGATAGAATGAGGGTTCGTAAACCAAATGAGTATGGGAATTCATGTAATATGGTTTAACAAAGCCTACGTACTAAAATGAAACCTAGCCTAAGTGCTTACGACCCATTACGACTCGTTTAGGTAGCTTACGCTACTTTAACGCGTCGTTTGCGTAAAACGCATTCGGACCGCTTAACTAGTCCTATGACAAGTAAAATATGCCTTAACATGTCTAATTATGTTTCCTAATCAGCTTAGATGTAAAAAATTATGTTACATATGCTTAAAATGAATTTTGGCGTAAAAAGGGCATTTTGGTAATTTTCCTAGGGCATATATACTACCTATCATACAACTACTTAAACGAAGTGACCATAAGGTATAACCTCGGAAGGTTATTCCCTATGCAACTATGGTCACCTAATGTGTTTGGTCAGATCCTAATGATCGACAAAATGGGTCGGGTTCGAAAGTCTAAGCGGTTGTTTATGTTGCTTACCTTACGACCCTATATAAGCACTAAACCTAAAGTATCGAGTTAAACATGTTAAAACATGTTTAACGAGGTTTGAAAACAAGTTTGATATCAAGACAAAGGGTCTTGATACCTAAAAGTAGTTTGGTTACAAAATACGCAAGAATGCGCATTTTGGCCGAAACTACGACTCGTCACTGAGCCTAGATAACGTGGTAATCAGTAGGTATAGTCACTAGGGACTATAACCATCATGATTACGTTCATGTTATGAAGTTCAAACGAACTTCGCATTGACCATAGACTGGTCAATGCATAAAGTCAAACAAAGTTTGACTTTAACGCTAAAACGTAAAAGAACGAAAGAAATACTTACAACTGGTCCGAGAACGGAAGCTTTGATCCGATTACTCTCAGGTATGAAGTAAGTACTTCAACTTAGAGAGATGAAATCAGATTCAAAGGTGTGAGTTGCAACTAATGAATGGGGGGGGGGGGTATTTATAGAATTGGTAGACCCGTTAAGATCATTCATCGTAAAACGTGCTTTAATCTCTGCCATACAACTTATGCCCACTGATTTATAACACCATGGGAGCTCATAGATTGGTAAATTCTATGTACAAGAGTGGAAGATAGCTGGAACAAGATGGAAATGACTGGAAACCAATTATGATATCTGGCACCTGCTTACGGACCGCAAGAGGAAGTCCATACGGTCCATAAGGACCCTGCAGATCAGCTAACTTTGAAATTTGGCAGAACAGGCCCCTGTGTGCGTATTGTCGTGTTTTGGCACTTCTAACACCCGTCAAGCCATTTATAAGCTCCATAAGGATGTTAAAGCAAAGGGAACATGAAACATGCTCAAAAATATCATGGATGTCGGTTCGTTTGGTCGTACGGTTGCGTTGTTCGGTTAATTACGACGTAAGTCGTAACGGACGCAAAAACGATCCAAATTGCGCGGCGAATGGATTTTTATCATGCCAAACACTAAAATAAAATATTTTAATGCTTACATAAATTTTTGGATGTCCAGATGTATTCAGAACGCAAGTTATGCGTGAAAATGCAAACTTATGCACTTTTTGACGCTTTTAGTCCCTGAATGACCAAGAGTTTATTTTAGCACACCGAACCCCTCAAAGCCTATTTATAAGCTATGTGAAGGATATTTAGGGTATTTTTAACTTATGATCAAGTTCCGGAGTGTCCGTTACAGTACGAATCGGCATACTTTCGCAGTTTGTCGAATCTAGTCCATGTAAGCAAATAAACTTGATTTTGCCATACCAAAGCCTTCAAAACTTATTTATAAGTTATGTAAAGGTTATTTAAGGTATGTTAAGTATATTTTGATGTTCCGGAGTGTTTTTCACGTTAAACTTGATTACGTTTACGCACCAGTTTGTATATAACCATCCAGAAAGCGATATAGAATTTCAAAATTGAATAAAAGTCAAAATATGAAAAATGTCAAACATAAACAAACAAACATTAGGATCGAATAACATTGTTTTATTGATAACTGAACTGTTTATAATGATTACAAATCACAGATGTCATAGGGAGACTGGGTGCTTTAGTCTTGGAGATTAGGAAGGATACATGATTACATTGTCATTGATTACATGCTTAGTATTAATAGTTGATATATGTGCATATGTTGTGATTGTTTTGTACAGACCCTATGTCATCATCTGAGAGTGGACTTTCCGATACCGATGACCCTATGGCTATAGTTTCTGACGATGAGATCGTCCCTGAGCCAGAGATTTTTACTTCCGATACCGAGAGTGACCCGGAGATGATGTCCGATGATGACGACGATTTTCAGCCCTTTGCGCTGCCCGATTTCGGAGATGATTTACCGATTGCTGATGGTATCCCGGATGAGGATCCGTTTGTTATTCCTATTCCAGTGCACGATCATCTCATCATCGGTCACCCCGATGGTGAGCATGTCATGGCACCGATCCTCGCTCCTGTTCCTTTAGCGGTCAGTCCTCTTGAGGATTGGCCATTCGATGATCTTTTTGACGATGATTTTGATTTGTTTGTTGATGGTCCCCCTGATGATGCTCATAGCGATGGGGAGCTCGATGAGGACATTGTTGATATCCCACTTCTGGGGATTCCCGTTATTGAGATTTCTTCTGACTCTAGCTTACACTCTGTCTCAGACTCTTTCGTGTCTGTGACTTCTTCCGCCTTACAGGCAGTTGGTTTGCGACGTTATGCCACTGATACTGATGACGATACGGCCATGTCAGCTGCACCGTTACCTCCACATGACATTGATCCTGGACTTGAGCTTGATTTTATTCCTGTTGATGCACCCCTTGATCCTGAGCTGATACCTGCACCTGAGCCTTTGCCTGATCATGATCCTGTACCATTTGGCATACTTGACATTGCACCTCTCATACCAGATCCAGTTCCTGCACCCGCTGACCCTCCAGTTCTTGAGCCAGTCACTCCCCCACTTGCACCCGCACCTGTTGATGTTGCTCCTTATCACCCAGTAGAGTCAGATGTGCACCGTGTCGACCTGCCTATTGTTTTCTTGCAGGATATACCCGTATCCCATCCAGGGGAAGGCACTTCTAGCCAGCAGCCTAGCCATGACCCACACGTATCAGCAGCTTTCCCTCACATGCCACAGTCTGCACCTTCTACTCATTTTACTTCTTCACCAATTGATGAGCCACTTAGATGGTTCCCACCATACACCATGCCGATTCCTGATCCCTACCATCCCTCACATTTTACTGGTTATACACGAGATAAGTTGCTTTTATCATTGCAGCTCCAGTATGAGATCCTGAGTCGCAGGATTTTAGAGCTTGAGATGATACCGCGACCTTTTCCTTGTCCGTGTCAGCCTGTATTTGCTCCTCGTTCATCACCATCCCCATTTTCACATCCTCCTGCACCGCTTACTCCATTTCCTGAGTTTAACGCTCGATTTCTCACGGTTGAGCAGCATATCAGTTATCAGTTGCACCATGTTTATGATCTTGAGGAGGAGCTAGCACATGTGCGCAACTTGCTTTTTGTTCCTCCACCTCCTCCTCCATCACCATCCGCATAGCCGATTTTTGGTTTTATGTAGGTAGCTTGCTTTTGATGAGAGCACCGCTATTGAGCTGAGCTAGTGAAGCCTTTTTGGAGACCACTTTTTGATTGTATGACTTATGGTAGATTGATAGACAGTTTGGACAAGGGTAGTGTGACCCTGTGTTCCCTTTTGATTCAATACTTTGTAAAACATGTAACAATATGCGTGGTCGATGATTAATGGAAAGCTCAATCGTAATGTTCTCATTAAATACGTTGTTAACTTACATGCTCGCATTATAATTGTGTTGGTTACCTGATTGCTTGCTAAAATAATTGCTGCTACATATACATACTATATACTTATTATATGAATAATACTTGGCCTATACAATCTTCTTTATAGAAGATGCCTCCTCGAAGGAACAATCAATTGCCCACAACAGAGGCAGAACTGCATGAACGGATTTCACAAGCAATCGCACAACATGAGGCCTTACGCTCTGAACACAGCGGAGGTACCTCAGGAAATAACCCACCTCACGGTAATGTTTAAGTCACTTAAGAGACATTACGATACGTTTGGACATTCCATGTGCGTTTGCTAATGCTTCTGTGAATGATGTTGCTTGTACAGGCTGTACTTACAAGCAGTTCCTTGACTGCAAGCCTCTGAATTTTGACGGCACTGGAGGTGCTGTAGCTTTCGTTAGATGGGCTGAGAAAATAGATTTTGTGCTGCGAATGAGCAAGTGTGCGCCAGAGCACCAGGTCACTTACATTTCTGGACTATTCCTAGATGGAGCTCTATCCTGGTGGAACCTTCAGGTTCAGACTCTAGGTGAGGAAGCATCATATGGTATGATTTGGGATGAGATGAAAGAACTGATGCGTAAGAAGTACTGCTCGAGAGCTGAGATCCAAAAGTTGGAAACCGAGTTCTGGAATCTGAAGATGGATGGACCTAAGATTGCTGAGTATGTGCAGAGATTCCATGACCTGTCTCGTGTTGTCCCCTACATGGTAGAACCAAAATTCAAGCGAGTTGAACCCTTCATCTGGGGATTGGCACCCCAAATTATGAGCATGGTGACTACTTTGAAGCCTCCAACGATCACCGAGGCCATTGATTTGAGCATAGCGTTGATTGAAGAAGCAATTAGATTGAACAAGTTTTCGGTTTCTGAAGGAAAGAAGAAGAAGACTCATGTTGAGTCATCAGGAGAGAACAAAAGGAAGTTCTCAAATTTCAAGAAGGGTACCCAAGGAAACAACAGGGGTAACAAGAAGAGAGATGTGAATCCACCAGCCGAGGTTAAGACTGGTGCTGCTACTTCTGGTGCTGAGGTTAGAGGAAAAGGATATATGGGCACCCTGCCCAAATGTGATGTGTGTCAGTTTCATCACACTGGACGATGCAGAGCTGGAAAGTGTGAAATGTGCGGAAAAGTTGGCCATGCCAAAGAGACATGCTGGTATGGTGCCGGTCGTGGGAATAATGGTCAGAGAGGAAATGGTAATGGCAATGGAAACCGTGGTGGAAACGGTAATGGGAACAGGAACAACCAAGGAAGTAATGGTAATCGTGGTGGTTCTGGAAACCAAGCTGGTAATGGAAACCGCAACCAAAACAACAACCAGGGTGGTACTGTAAACAAGCAAGGATGCTTTAGTTGCGGAGATGTCGGGCATTTCAAGCGAGATTGCCCAAAGAACAATCAAGCCTAAGGAAGAGTTTTCAACATTAGAGCTAGGGAAGCTCGTCAAGATCCGAACGTAGTTACGAATATGTTCCCTATCAACCAACACTTTGCATCTGTACTATTTGATACTGGTGCCGATTATAGCTTCATGTCCCTAGAATTTAAGAATATACTTGGGTTAGTTGCCAGTAAGTTAGAAATCCCGTACTCGATAGAACTAGCTAATGGAAAGCTAGTAGAGGTAAACAAAGTAATTAGAGGCTGTGTAATAGAGCTTGGAGACCATGAGTTTATGCTTGATCTTCTACCACTTCAGTTGGGAAGCTTTGACGTGGTAGTAGGAATGGATTGGTTATCAAGTAACCGAGCTGAGATCGTATGTCATGAGAAGATCATCCGAATCCCGATGGTGAATGGAGAGACGACCGTAGTGCACGGAGAAAAGCATGATACGCCTCTAAGGATTATCAGTTATTTGAAGGCCCGAAAGTTTTTACAGAAAGGATGTGTTGCCTTTTTGGCTCACATTGTTGATAAGGAAGCTGAAGAGCCGAAGCTAGAAAATATCCCTGTGGTAAGGGAATATCCTGAAGTCTTCCCCGAAGATTTGCCAGGATTGTCGCCCCAACGACAAGTCGAATTCCATATTGATTTAGTTCCAGGCGCCGCACCTGTAGCTAAGGCACCATATCAACTTGCGCCTTTCGAGATGCAAGAGTTGTCGACACAACTCCAAGAGCTTTTGGACAAAGGATTTATTAGTCCAAGCTTCTCGCCTTGGGGAGTTCCAGTTCTGTTTGTCAAGAAGAAGGACGGTAGTTTCCGTATGTGCATTGACTACCGAGAGCTAAACAAGTTGACCATCAAGAATCGGTATCCCTTGCCGAGGATTGATGATTTATTCGATCAACTTCAAGGTTCGAGTTACTACTCCAAGATCGATCTTCGATCAGGTTATCACCAGCTGAGGATACAAGAAGAGAGTATACCAAAGACTGCCTTTAGAACTCGTTATGGACATTATGAGTTTCTAGTGATGCCGTTTGGTTTGACAAACGCGCCAGCAGTATTTATGGATCTGATGAACCGAGTTTGCAAGGCATATCTCGATAAATTCGTGATTGTATTTATCGATGATATTTTGATCTACTCAAGATCGAAGGAAGAGCACGAGCAACACCTTAGAGTCATTTTGGAACTGCTCAAGAAGGAGAAACTGTATGCTAAGTTCTCGAAGTGTGAGTTCTGGATGCGTGAGGTACAATTCCTTGGTCATGTAGTGAATGAAGATGGAATCCATGTGGATCCCATCAAGATCGAGGCGATTAGGAATTGGGAAACTCCGAAGACGCCAACCGAGATCCGACAGTTTCTAGGTTTAGCAGGGTATTATCGCCAATTCATTGAGGATTTTTCAAAAATCTCTCAGCCGCTGACCTCTCTTACTCAAAAGGACACGAAGTATGAATGGGAAGGTAAACAAGAAGAAGCTTTTCTGTTGCTCAAGAACAAGCCTTGCGATGCACCTATACTATCCCTACCCGAAAGCACCGATGACTTCGTGGTATACTGCGATGCTTCGCGTCAGGGATTAGGTTGTGTGCTGATGCAGCGACAGAAGGTTATCGCTTATGATTCGATCCAGTTGAAAGTTCATGAGAAAAATTACACCACGCATGACTTGGAATTAGGCGCAGTGGTGTTTGCTTTGAAGATCTGGTGACATTATTTTTATGGTACCCGATGCACGATCTTTACCGATCACAAGAGCCTTTAACACATATTCGATCATAAAGAGCTTAATATGAGATAACGAAGATGGTTTGAGTTATTAAACGATTATGATTACGAAATCAAATATCACCTAGGAAAGGTAAATGTGGTGGCAGACGCCTTGAGTCGAAAAGAGAGGATTAAGCCCATAAGGGTTAGGGCTTTGGAGATGATCATTCAAACAGACCTCTCGTTGCGCATTCGTGCTGCACAAAGAGAAGCTCTCAAGAAGGAAAACATGAAGGATGAATATCTCCGTGGGATGGAGAAGAAGTTGGTACCCAATGAGGAAGGAACCTTGTGTTTCATGGGACGAATTTGGGTTCCCCTCTTTGGAGGACTTAGGGATGTGATCTTTGATGAAGCTCATAAATCAAGGTACTCGATCCACCCAGGAGCGGATAAAATGTACCAAGATTTGAAATATTTCTACCGGTGGCCGAGATTGAAAGGTGTTGTTGCAACTTATGTTGGGAAATGTTTGACCTACGCCAAGGTGAAGGCCGAGTATCAGAAGCTGTCAGGTCTCCTACAGCAACCTGAGATACCCATGTGGAAGTGGGAGCAGATCTCGATGGATTTTATAATAAAGTTGCCAAAGACCCTCAGAGGTCATGATACGATTTGGGTAATCGTAGACCGCCTGACAAAATCTGTGCACTTTCTGCCAATCAGGGAAAAGGATAACACAGTAAGCTAGCTGAGCTGTACCTAAGGGAGATAGTTGCACGTCATGGAGATTTGTGTCAAGGATTTGGAAATCCTTCCAAGAAGCGTTTGGTACACAGTTAAATTTGAGCACCGCATTTCATCCACAGACGGACGACCAAAGTGAGAGAACGATTCAGACGCTTGAAGATATGTTACGGGATTGCGTAATGGACATGGGTGGCAATTGGGATACTCACCTGCCTTTGGTAGAGTTTTCCTATAACAACAACTACCATACGAGCATTCAAGCTGCACCGTTCGAAGCTCTCTACGGACGAAAGTTTCGATCACCGTTATGCTGGGCAGACGCAGGTGATAGGCAACTGGGTGGTCCCGAATTGGTTCAAGAGACGACAGATAAGATCATACAGATCCGAGAGCGCATTAAGGCGGCTCGTGATCGACAAAAGAGCTATGCGGACCAAAGGAGGAAGCCTTTGGAATTCGAAGTGGGAGATATGGTTTTGTTAAAAGTCTCACCTTGGAAAGGTGTGGCACGCTTTGGGAAGTGTGGTAAGTTAAACCCGTGATTTATCGGACCATTCAGAATCCTAGAAAGAGTTGGTACGGTAGCATACAAGTTAGAGCTACCTGCGGAACTTAATGGTGTTCATGATACATTCCATTTATCTAATCTGAAGAAGAGTCCAACTCAAGAAACAGTGATCATACCTGCTGAAGAAGTTCACATTGACGACACACTCTACTTTACCGAAGAACCTTTTGAGGTTACTGACTGGAAAGTTAACAAGACTCGGAGGAGTAGTGTTAAGCTTGTCAAGTTTAGATAGAACGCGCGTCACGGCCCAGAGTTTACTTGGGTGCGTGAGGACCGTATGAAAGCTAAATATCCGCATTTATTCCCTAACACCCCTGCAGCTAGTAGTAAAGCTTAAAATTTCGGGACGAAATTTTCTTAATAGGGGGAGAATGTGACAACTGTAAAAAATTCAGGTATCCGTATAATTAATTAACCATGATTAGTCCTTAATGACTGTGCTAAATTACAATTAACTGCTTACTAAATATTGCCATATACAAACATGTGCATCACATATTGCTTGATGTCATATCTTTATTGCATGATAGCTTATTGACTCAAATGATGCACTAGACACAGTTAGCACAGTTATCTGATAAATCAGGAAAATGCTGACATAACTCAGCACATAGTCAGACAGTGCATTGAGACACAGAATGAGCCAGAAACTAAGTACTACACTAGTATAATGTGTAGGAAAGTAAGGATCACAAACCTGCCTTTCTAAGTGATAGTTTAAGTGCCGGAAAGTGACTAAAACTCACCCAAGGTGCTGAATTCAGCAAAATTCAGCCAAAATCAGCATTTTAACACACTAATATTATGCAGAAACGTGGTTAAATAGTCCTGAATGCTTTCCTAAGTGTCGGGAATCAAAAGTGTCACAAAAGGGTACATAAAGCACACTAAACTGCATAGTTTAGCACTTTAACGAACCAGTAACCAACCAAACAACCGGACACTACCCGAAACACCAAATTTTCTCTAGAAGCACTGTTTTAGCATTACCAAGCTAGTTATGGTCCCCGAACATCATAACACCCTATAAAATATCAAGTAACTAAGTAGCTAACTACATACTTGAATTTTTACCCTAAACTAACAGTATGATTAAACCTAGCCTACATACCCCCCCCCCCCCACTTAGTAATCAGCCCATAATTGGCCCTTACCTCAAGATTTTATTTACATATAATATTAGATCATGTTCCTTCTTTATAACACACATAAACCACTAGACTTTTCATATATGGAGTATTATAAGTTTAACCATCAAAACATAACCTTCACAACTTTCACACACCAACATTGAGTTCTCTCTCCTTCCTTCTTCCCCATTCTTGGCCGAACACCCACACTTATACATCCATCATCATTAATCATCTTCCATACAATCCATACATCTCCAAAGGTGTTAGAAGACATACAAAGGAGCTAAGAGCTTGTAGAAGATCAAGGACCTCTTTCATTTGCTTTTAACCATCTCATAACTTCTCTTGATCATCCCTAGCCTTGTGCTAGTGGTAAGAACCTTGATCTTGCTATTTTACTTCCATTTTTAGTGGTTAAAGAAGAATCATAATGTTGATCATAAAAAACACTAAGATACATAAGAAGTAAACTTGAACATAAGCATGATTAATGAAGAAACTAAGTTGTTTATGTGTTGATTTGCTTGATGATTGTTGTTTGTTCATGTATATGATGTAGATCACCATATGATCTTGCTAGATCATGATTAAAAACATAATCTAGCAAGATGAGAAAGTAGAAATGATGAAGGATGATATATCATCCACACAAGGATCAAGAACTTGAAAGAATACATTGATTTCTTGTAAAATAATGATCAAAGTAAGTTGTTAACCATGTAGATCTAAAGATTTCATGGGTGATTTCTAAAGAAACCAAGTTAAAAATATAAGTTTTACTAAATCTTGCTTCTTACATAAACAAACCTTATTTTTAGTAGTTAAACAAGTGTAGAAACACTTGTGAAACAAGAAGAATTCATAAGAAAATATTTTTAGAAAACATGATCATAAGTTATAAATATCAGTCTTCTTTAAAAATGAAGTTTTTAAAGAATCACTCACACTTTAAAGGATAACAAAGCTTACTAATAACACTAGTAAGTTACTACAAGTTTTTGTGAAATTTCAAGTTCATGAAGTAGTAGATTATGCATGATTTTGGCAAAATTGGTAAGTAAAGGTTGTTTATTGTTGATTGTGGATTGATTGTGATGAGGATTGATTGTGATGATTTTTACAAAAGAAAATGATATACTTGAAAGCATGGAAACCTCCATTTTTAGGGGAAACTATGGAAAAATTTTCTAAAAATTTAAACACTTTGAAAAATATTTCTAAACAAGTATTTACAAGTGTATTTCCAACCATAAATTGTTACAAAAACTTTGCCATAATTTTTTGTTACAAAAATATAAATATTGGAGGTTGGTTTTTATAAATAAAAGTGACTAAATATGTATCTAGAAAATATATATTTAGAAGACACCATGTGTGTGATTATTTGTATATTTTGTGTATTAGTTATATTATTTTAGGACATAAAATAATATAACACATCAAAATATCAAAAATTACAATCCAAAATAATACCAAAACTCCAAGGAATAAATATACAAGTTATACACAAAATATTGGTGGAAACCGAACTAAGGAATATAACTTACAAAATATTCCGGGAATAATATTCACAAGCATATTTTGGTAAATAATATTTTGGACACCAAGAGATAAAAATATGATTTTTGCAAGTATTACAAACTTACATCATATTTTTAACAAGAAGAAAACATATTATTTTTTGTTGAATAAAAATATGTATTTTCTTGGAAGTATTAGAAGAAATATTATTTTTGGAAGAAATATATATTTTCTCAAACAAAAACGGAATATATCATTTTTGGAGAAAAATGAGTTTATATATATATATTACAAGTTAGACATGAAAATATATTATCTTTGAAACTTATGAGAAAATACAAATATTTTGCTAAAGGGAAAATTATAAATATTTTTTTCTGAATAATATTTATTACAATATATGTTTTGGAAATATATAGTGGTGAATTTTATTAAAGATGATATTCCGGAGAAATTGATACGAAATTAAGTATAAGAATACTTAATACAATAAAAATACGTATTCTCATACGTATAAATACACACCAGAATACGACTCTAATACATGGCAAAAATATACAAGTATAAGAATACAAATACACCCATCATTGGGAAGGATATACAAGTATAAATACTTGGGAAATACTAAGTTACAATAATATTGTTTTAACAATTATTCCAAAATTTAGTGAATATAATTTGAGTTAAAATATTTATTATTTTAACAAATAATTATATAACACGAAATAATATTGAAGATACAAAGAATGTAACTCAAAGACACTAACAAATACTAAATCAAGGCACGGTCCGTTCGTCTAATAGACATTAGTACGTTTTAGGTTGTCGTGTTTACCTGATGAAGCTTAAGTTACGGTGATTGAAGACGCAAGACTGTGAGTTCATGTCCCCCTTTTCTTTAAACTGTTTTGTTTTATAACTTCGGGGGTGAAGTACATGTTACAAAATGATTACAAACAATTACAATTGGTATGGTTAGCTTTGGAAAGTACAGTAGATCATGTGAATGGGTAGGCGCACTCCTAAGACCATTAATCCTCGTGTTAGGACCGAGGGGCATGAGTGATAGATCTATTTTGGTTTAGCGAGCCCACACCCATGTGGACCGGGGTTTGGCCCATGAGGTGACTATGTCTTACAGCCGGAGGCCCGGTACAAAATCTGCTAGGTTTGAGCCTTCCTACGTCGTTGCACGCATGTTAATGGCCTTGCAAACCATTAATCGATCTGTTTCCTTATTTTTCTTTCATACCGGGATTTACAAAACATACATACATACATACATACAATGATATCAAAGGTTTATTCATACACACAAATAAACACATGAACTTGCTCAACTTTTGTTGATGTTTTTAAAATTACATGTATTTTAGGGAATTAATAGTGGATCTGGCGGGCGTTGGATGTTTTAAGTTGCGTTAAGAATAAAGGATGTCATCCGTTGTCTTAGGGTTTGGTTAGTGTGTCTTATTCCTGGACGAGACACATCTACCAAAGCTTGATTTTATTGAAAGTATTTTGACGAGTCCTTCTGGAACTCTAAACAATTCGTATGGTTGTAAAACTTAAATTTGAAGACTATGTTTCAAACAATGATGTTGTGATGCTTTTAAACTTAACTAATGGATGACCATCTATGGTTTTTATCATATAGTTGTTGTTATGATTGAATGCAATGATATTAAGAAAGTCACACCATAATCACGCTTTCGCAAAAGTCAGGGTGTGACAACTTTAACCATTATGATTAGAAGTAAAAACAAGATCAAGAAGCTTACTACTAACTCTAATGGCTAGGGAAGTGGCACAAGAATGATGAAGATGAATATGGAAGAAAATGGGTGGTTAAAGGCTCCACAAAGAGGTCCTTCAAGTTCCTACACTTCAAGCCTCCTTAGATAAGCTTCTTACACCTCTAAATCACCTTGGATTGCTAGGAAATGAAGTGAAAAAGATGGATGTGGGTGTGTGTGTTTGAGCCGAGACCAAAGGAGAGGAGAAGGAGGTGTTGTGGTGTTAGAAGATGATGAATGATGATTATGATATTAACTCTTGGTTCTTATAAAATTCTTCCAACATTAAGGTATATTTTGTTTGGAATATTCTCATCAAAGTAATTAAAATAATCAAATAAAATCTCAAGTGGGACCCATGTCCCCTAACCGTCCATATGGGGGGAAGGGTGTTGGTTTCATTTCAAACATTAGTTACTTCCTTCTAGTTAGATTCCAAGTATTATATTTAGGGATTTTGGGTGTTTAGTGTTTATAAGGTGTAATATGATGTTTGGTGACCATAACTAGCTTCACAACACTAAAACAATGTTTCTAGTGAAAATTTGGTGTTTCGGGTAGTGTCTGGTTGTTCGTTTCGTTACGGTTCGTTAAAGTGCTAAATTGCGCAATTTCACTAAATATGAAGCACCTTTAGTAGCAGTTTCGATTCCCGGCACTTTGTAAGTTTTTTCTGGACAATAAAACATAAATTCTGCATGATATTTTGGTGTTAAAAGCTGAATTATAGCTGATTTATGCTGATTTATGCTGATTTCTGCATTTAAAGTGAGTTTCGGGTGCTTTTTAGTGCATAGCTTAGCTTCCGGGGAGTTTATATGTTAACCCTTGTATCCATACTTGGGTTTTAATGTATTTTAGATGTTGGACCTATTCCTAGGCGCTAATTCTATTGTCTGACAGCTTTCTGCAGAAATACTGACACAGAGTGTCTTACCGGTGAGTTTACTAGTCTTTCTAACGCAATGCTTAAAGTAATGCACAAAGCAATATTTGAAGTACAAAACATGCATGAATTCATATGTACGGCAAGTAATAGGACAATGTTGACGCTTAAGCACGTAATTGCAAATATTAAATAATAATTAAAACAGTATGGAAATTACCGGTTTTGTGCAAGTTGTCATTGTATCCCCCCGTTAAAAGAATTCCGTCCTGAAATTCAGGCTGAGTTATCTCCCGTGGGAGCTTTCTCAAACAGATGGGGGTACTTGGCTTTAAACTGGTCTTTGCATTCCCATGTGTACTCGGGTTCGTGCTTAGAGTTCCAACGTACTTTGACAAGTTTAATGCGACTCCTCCTTGTCTTCTGGATTTTCCAATCCATTACCTCAACGGGTTGTTCTGTAAATCGGAGTTTGTCGTCGATATGCACCTCATCCGCAGGGATGATAACTGTTTCTTGGGTTGGACACTTTTTAAGGTTTGACACATGGAACATATCATGTACACCATTAAGTTCTTCCGGTAACTCCAATTTGTGCGCTACTGTACCAATTCTTTCCAAGATCTTGAATGGTCCAATATATCATGGATTCAACCTTCCATGTTTTCCGAACTTGCTACACCCTTCCAAGGTGAGACCACCAGCAAAACTTTGTCTCCCACCTAGAATTCTAAGGGTTTCCGTCTTCTATCCGTGTAGCTCTTTTGTCGGTCAAGAGCCGCCTTAATGCGTTCTCGGATCTGCATAATCTTGTCGGTTGTCTCTTGAACAAGTTTAGGACCAATCAACTGTTTGTCTCCAGCGTCTGCCCAACACAACGGTGGGCGGCACTTGCGGCCATATAGAGCTTCGAACGGTGTGGCTTTTATGCTTGTATGGTAGCTGTTATTATATGAAAACTCAACTAAAGGTAGATGAGTATCCCAGCTGCCACCTAGGTCCATAACACATGCGCGAAGCATATCTTCCAGTGTTTGTATGGTTCGTTCGCTCTAACCATCTGTTTGTGGATGGAAGGCTGTGCTTAGATCTAGCTGAGATCCAAAGGCCTCCTGAAAGGATTGCTAGATCCTTGATACGAAACGCCCATCTCTGTCTGAAATAATCGAAATAGGCACTCCATGACGTGCCACAATTTCTTTAAGATACAGCCCAACAAGCTTTCCAGTGCTATCCTTCTCTCGGATTGGTAGGAAATGCGCAGACTTCGTCAATCGATCAACTATCACCCATATCATATCATGCCCTCTAGGGGTCCTAGGTAATTTTGTTATAAAATCCATCGAGATTTGCTCCCACTTCCACATGGGTATCTTGGGTTGTTGCAGTAGACCAGACGGTTTCTGATATTCGGCCTTAACCTTAGCACAGGTTAGGCACTTCCCAACATAAACAGCAACATCGCTTTTAAGCTTCAGCCACCAATAGTATTCTTTGAAGTCTTGATACATCTTGTCCGATCCTGGGTGGATCGAGTATCTCGACTTGTGAGCTTCATCAAAGATGACTTCTCGAATACCGCCATAGAGCGGAACCCAAATGCGTCCCATAAAGTATAAGGTTCCCTCTTCGTTTGGCACCAATTTCTTCTCCATAACTCGGAGATATTCAGCTCTAAGATTCTCCTTCTTAAGGGCTTCTTGTTGGGCGTCATATATGCGTGCGGTGAGATTCGTTCAAATAGTCATTTCCCATGCTCGAACCCTTAGGGTCTTAACCCTTTCTTTTCGACTTAATGCGTCTACTACTACATTTGCTTTTCCAGGATGGTACTTAATCTCACAATCATAATCGTTTAGCAACTCAACCCACCTTCGATGACGCATATTTAATTCCTTCTGATCAAATATGTGCTGTAAGCTTTTATGATCAGTGAAGATAGTACATCAAGTACCATATAAATAATGTCGCCAAATCTTCAAGGCAAACACCACCGCGCCTAGCTCCAGGTCGTGTGTGGCGTAATTCCTTTCATGAACTTTCAACTGTCTTGAAGCGTAGGCGATGGCCTTTTGGCGTTACATGAGCACGCAACCCAATCCTTGACGCGAAGCGTCACAGTATACCACGAAGTCTTTAGTGCCCTTGGGTAAGGAT
This sequence comes from Helianthus tuberosus, assembly GCA_030545235.1. Lineage (NCBI taxonomy): Eukaryota > Viridiplantae > Streptophyta > Magnoliopsida > Asterales > Asteraceae > Helianthus > Helianthus tuberosus. Next base: position 100,828,979 of record CM060396.1, on the reverse strand, counting down.
AGTATTGGTGCATCACATAGCTTGTTCTTGAGAAGTTAGAAGGCTTATTCCTGCTTATCTCCCCATTCTTACGTCTTGTCCTTCTGCGTAAGGGAAGTCAGCGGTTGAGTTATTTGGAGAAATTCTCGATAAATCGGCGGTAATTGCCCGCTTGTCCCAAAAATTGTCGAACTTCAGTTGGTGTCTTTGGTGCTTCCCAATTCTTTATTGCTTCAATCTTTGCTGGATCTACATGAATACCATTCTCGTTCACAACATGTCCAAGGAACTGTACTTCGCGAATCCAAAATTCGCACTTTGAGAACTTTGCAAAAAGTTTCTCTTTCTTCAGTAGTTCCAAAATGGTCCTGAGGTGTTGCTTGTGCTCCTCTTTCGTTCGAGAATAAATCAGAATATCATCGATAAATACAATCACGAATTTATCAAGATATGGTTTGCAAACACGATTCATCAGATCCATAAAAACCGCTGGTGCGTTCGTCAATCCGAATGGCATCACCAGGAACTCGTAATGCCCATAACGTGTCCTGAACGCAGTCTTCGGTATACTCTCCTCTTGGATCCTTAGCTAATGATAGCCAGATCGAAGGTCGATCTTGGAGTAGTAGCTCGATCCTTGTAACTTATTGAATAAGTCGTCAATCCTCGGTAGTGGATACCGATTCTTGATAGTGAGCTTATTCAATTCTCTATAATCGATACACATCCGCAGGGTTCCATCCTTCTTCTTTATGAACAAAACCGGAGCTCCCGAAGGCGAGAAGCTCGGTCTTATGAATCCTTTATCCAACAACTCCTGAAGTTGTGTAGATAATTCATGCATCTCGGATGGCGCAAGTCGATATGGTGCCTTGGCCACAGGAGCGGCGCCTGGAACCAATTCAATATGGAATTCGACTTGTTTTTGCGGAGGTGATCCTGGCAGATCTTCGGGAAAACATCAGGAAATTCCTTCACCACATGAATGTCTTCGAGTTTCGGCTCTTCAGCCTTCTTATCTACTACGTGCGCCAAGAATGCAACACATCCTTTTCTTAAGCACTTCTGCGCCCTCATACAGTTGATGATTCGTAGAGGCGTGTCTCTTTTCTCTCCATGCACGATGAGTGTTTCATCATTCGCAAGAGGGATGCGAATGATTTTCTCGTGACAAACAACTTCAGCCTTATTCTAGGACAGATAGTCCATTCCAACCACCACATCGAAGCTACCCAATTGAACAGGTAAGAGGTCGATACTAAATCTTCGCTCACCAAGTTCTAATGTATAACCCCTAACAACTTCGCCCGATTCAACAAGTTTACCATCGGCTAGTTTTATGGAATAAGGAATGTCTAATCTACTAGATTTTATTCCAAGCATACGTTTAAATTCCACAGGCATGAAACTATAATCGGCACCAGTGTCAAATAATAAGGATGCAAAGTGATTGTTAACGAGAAACGTACTGGTGACCACATTAGGGTCCTCGCGTGCGTTCCTTGCTCCAATCACAAATGCTCGAGCCCGAGCGTTGTTTTCCCTTGGGCAATCTTTCTTGAAATGCTCTTTGCTACCACAACCAAAGCATCCTTGGTTCTGCCTAGCTCCATTACCATTTCGGTTACTATTACCATTGCCATTGCCATTTCCATTGTCGTTCCCATTACCAGCACCATTTCGGTTTCCATTCTCGTTCCTATTACCACCTCCATTTCCTTTTCCCCAACAGTTCTTGATGCGGTGACCCAGTTTTCCACACTTGTCACATTTTGGAATGCGACAAACTCCATCATGGTGACGCTTGCACTGATTACATTTAGGCAGAGTGCCCAGGTACCCTCTGGTAGGAGCGTCATTCATAGCTGCAAGGGATTTTGCCTCCTTAGGCGGGTTAGGGTCACGTTTTTTGTTGCTGGAGCCCTTGTTCTTGTTACACGTCACTTGGCTCAGATTTGAATGCTTCCTCTTCTTGTCACCAGACGACTCAGCATGTGTCTCGGTTTTCTCAGTAGGTTTCAGCGATAACTTCTTCATACGAACAACATCTTCAGTAAGGCTGACAACCAGAGTTACAGCCTGAGTGATCGTTGTGGGTTTTGCCGAAGTCACCATGCTGCGTAATTCTAGAGCCAATCCCCAGATGTAGCACTCAATGCGCTTAAATTCGGGAGTCACCAGATAGGGGATCACTCTTGACAGATCATGGAACCTTCAAGTATAACCAACAATGTCCGCACCTTCCATGGATAGGTTCCAAAACTCAGTCACCAACCTTTGGAGTTCAGCATGAGAACAATACTTTTCCCTCATTCTTTCCTTCAACTCATCCCACGTCATACCATACGCAGTATCATCACCCAGAGTTTGGACTTGCAAATTCCACCAGGTCAAATCTTCATCAACGAACAACCCAGTAACAAAAGTGACTTGCTGGTCCGCGGTACACTTGCTCATGCGGATTGTGGAATCAGTCTTCTCCGTCCAGCGCATGAAAGCCACTACACCTCCAGTGTCGTCGTAATTCAGTGGCTTGCAGTCGAGAAACTGCTTGAAGGTGCAGCCTGGAATTGAACCAACCAATTCACATGTGAGCAATTAATGAAACAATGAATCAAAGACCGTTCATAAATTTCATCATGTTTTAGCAAATCAGCTTAAGGTTACCTTGAGTTGGGTTTCCTCCAGATGAATCTCCATGTCCATTACGTCTAGTACCGTCTGATCCTCCACTGTGTTCAGTACGGTTCGCCTCGTACTGGGCGATAGTTTCAGAGATCCTTTCTTCCAGCAGGGAGTTCAGTTCCTCTTCAGTCCTCGGCATCGGAGGAGGAGGGGGTTAATCAGAATCACGAGCGTTCACAGCTCTCCTGGGTGCCATGTTCTTTCAACATACAACACAACAGAGTTAGATGTTTGTTTGATATCATCATATAAGATGGTAGTAGTATATATACACATGCATATACCCACATAAGTAACATCAAATAATCTGCCAAACATATAAATCAATTCATACAGCAACAAGCATGCATAAACTAAACAGATAAATACGGATGTGTCATAAGATATTCACCAAGTCTTTATCCATATTAGGACAACTTGTTACATCATTGTTTGCGAAGAAAACAAAATGCATAAGGGTTACATCACCCTATAGTACAAGTTTAATACATATAAAAGACAAAATATCTTTCTTCACATTGGCGGTTCTTGTCTTTAAGTTGTACCCAAGCTCGGTTGTAGTCTTCATACACAAAATTACTGCTCCATCAAAGTACCTGTAACACCTCGCAAATTTCGGGTTTAATATTAAAACGACACGTGTCATGTCAAACAAAAACGCGTTGAAAACCCGGATTTAATAAAGATGTTTTCGGTAGGATTTAAAGTGGCGTCATGTTAAATATTACCTCTGAACACCTCAATTATAAATCCCAAGACCCGATTTAATATTATATACATCTATTATACCCTCAATTCAGGAATTTATTGCCAATAATGGAATTTGGAAATGCGTGATAGGATTCTACGAAATAAAAGAATGGAAGTCCTTAATTTACGGGTCTTGTTTTTGGATTCAAGTGAAGCAATTGCAAATGGTAGGGTATGTCAATGTGTAAGACACTTTATGAAGGCCCCTGAATGAAAATTGAGGTCCACAAGTCGTTTATAACGGCTGCCCTTTCAAACCTTCAACAAACAACAACATTTTGGCTTCTGATGAAGCCCTACGCATCGTAGGCATAATGCCCCTACGATGCGCAGGGGTTGCCCAGCGACCAGAAAACAGGCAGTAGCCTGTTTGGTGCACTTGTAACCCATCAAACCGGTTTTTCTTGCATGTGCATGAACCTTAGACTCCCCTAGACACTAGAAGACATGTGTTGAACAATTGTGGAAGGGCATAGACTCTTGTGTCAATTGATTGTGGTGTGTAAACCCACTATATAAAGGACCTTCAAGTGCAACTTTCTTTCACACATCATATTCAAGCATTCTGATTACTTGGGGAGCTTGCAAACTGATCAAGAGCCTTTCTAATCGTTCATTAATCATCTAGTAAGTTGCCTAACCCTTCTAATTTAGTTCTAGCTTTATAATTAGCATAAAAGTCAATATATCATAGTTTACGGTTGACTTCTTGATTAAGTAACGATAGTTCAGTGGTATGTCAAATTGAAAGTACCGTTAGATAGGTAATTATATGGGTAATAAGCCCTTATAAGGTCACGTACCGAATCCAGACCTAACTAGGTCGTTTGTCGGGTCAAACGTTGACCGAAAAAGTCAACAGAATTACAAAATGCGATTTAATGCACGATTAGCAATCCGCGAGGCGTGTAATCTGTTTTAAACCTAATATAACTTGGTAATAAGCATAAAAACTTGTCTACGCTTGCCCGACTCGACAAATTTCTGTTTAAACCCGGTTCGGAACCGAAAGACGCAAGACTTTGACTTTTGCGTTGACTTCGGTTCTGACCCGTTTTAATTTGAATTAGACATGCCTTAAAGTCTCATTAGGGTTGGGTTACATGCTAGTATAAGTCTCTGTACTTGTTTCATTGATTATCCGATGCATGCGCACGTTTCCGTTAATCGCTTAAATTGGACCATAATGCCCTTATGACCCTACAACGAGAATTTTGAAAATGTGGAAGTACTATAATCTTAGTTACTGATTATTAAACATGCACGTAAATTTTCACGTCAATCGGAGGTCTAGATTATGAGATATGCGCATTAGCGTAAATATTAAGCTTTTTATTAATTAAACGGCGCGATTAGCGCATAGCCTATCTAAACCCGATTTTCGGTACCAAAACTTTTACCCACTGATGTTAAATAATATTTTGGGATTTTTGAAGATTTTTAATTATTTTTAAACTGATCTTAAGCTAGGCTTATCGCATTGATTCGGTTAATACCGAATATGCCCTTTTAGGCTATAAAACGAGTTTTACGAATCCGTTTGATTCCAATCCAATGGCCACTGATCTAAAATAATAAATATAGGATTTTGAGCCTGTTTTACTGATCAGAAAACTCAGATTGGTATTTTAACCCGTACGTCGCTTAAAACGGCTTTATACGCGTATTAAACGCGTAGTTTGGTATTAAAACCATTTTGACACGTAAGACTTAATACCAATAGACATAACCTGTTAAATTAAGATATTTTTCTGATTTAATCAGACCCATACCTCAGAAGTATTATAAGTCTCTTTTATAACCTTTAAAATGACCAAAATACCCCTACGGGGCATAATTAGGGAATAAACTCGTTACGGGCATTATGGAAGATATCATAATGATATCACAACATATTTGAAGCGTATTAACTTAGGAAACCTGTTCACGACCCTTTCGGTTACCCGTTATGCATTTTACGCGTTCGGTTCGGTTTATGTAAATAGTTTGCATAAACTAGCCGAAACGGGTCAAACGATATCATTTTCATCTCAAAATCCAGAATGTGAGTAGTAAACCCATATTAAACAAGTCTTCAAACTTGTCGGGTCTAAATCACATTCTATCCGGTCTTCGCTTAATCGTGCGTACGAACCGCATCTTTGAAACTAGCCGGTCTAAGCTTAAGCATAATTAAAGACCCGCTAGGATTCTAATAGGTTATATTTAACCTTCGTTCCAGATTAGGAGAGACAGTAAAAGCTACCTGCTATTTGATTATTGTGACTATACTTTGCATCAAGGTAAATACTTTTAACTTATTTTCCCTATACGGGCTTGGGTTACGGTACATAGCGTACCGCTTGATCGGGCATCAAATCTTCCACGCTTAGTGGTTAATTGAATAATTTGATCGGCTCGTTTTAAACAGATGTGTTTACTTTACAGCCTTTGGGGGGTTAATGACCATGTCCCGGATATCCTCGGCATTATCTTACGAGATTGCCACGACCTGAGCACGGGGTGTAGGCGTACTCCCGTGTATAACTCACTTACAGTGGTGTGTCTATTGATCTTTAACCCGGATACGTCCGGGCTACTGAACGCATAAGTAACATGTAAATCGTTAACAAGATTATCATATAAAATAATTCTCCCAAGTTAAACAAAATGTTTATGCCATGTGCATCCAAACCAATTTTCAATCATTTTATAAAATGAGTCAGTTGAATGTATTTACCAGTGTAAACTGACGTATTTTCCCAAAAAGATTAAATGCAGGTACTAGGCGAAATAGGCTGGGAGTCTCCTAAGCATCACTAGAAGTCTCGCAAACTTAAGATGCCGATGTCTGTTGAACCATAAACAATATTTTTATTATTCGATCCTACTGTGGATAAACACCGGATAATTGTGACTTTGTTTACAATAAATAAATTCGGTTGTATCTTATTTAAATTTGCTTCCGCTGTGCATTATTATATTGTGTTGTTTGACTATTACGTTGCCAACCACGTCACGATACTCCCCCACCGGGCCCACCGGTGACACGTGGAAATCGGGGTGTGACAGGTTGGTATCAGAGCCAACACTGAGTGAATTAAACACTAGCCTTTTGTGTTTAATCTCAGTTACACAATTGCACATATCTAAACTTTTGAGTCTAGACTTATAACATAGGACAAATTCCACCTTATTCGGTTTTTGTTTTGTCCTTTAAAACTTTATATTTTTGTTATTGTTATCTTATGTTTTATTGACAGGAATAACAAAATGCCGCCAAGATTTTTACGTATGCGAGGACGAGGAGGAAAGGGGCCGACCACCGCCCCCAACGACCATGAAGCTGGGCCATCCAATACACGAGGTCCTATCCCCGCCGAGAGTGATGGTACTCGACGGAACCAGAGAGGTCTATTTCAACCGGCAAGACGGTCGGTTTCAAACAGCTCTACGACTCCCGCTCAAGACTCATACGGGCCACAATCAGAAAATGAGCCTAGAGACTCACACCATTCGCAAATACCGTTACAGCGATCAATGTCGCACCGCCCTTTTGGAGACCCCACTCCAATCTTTCAAGGCCAGTTTAACCCGGCGGATTATATACAAGAACCAGTGGGTTTTAACCCATTGGGGCCGGAGGACCATTTTTCTGGAGGAAACGATATGGATGAGGAAGACGACCCAGAAGAACCCGCATCAGGAACTCCCAACCACCCAATCGAGGTCTCGGATAGTTCCATTTATCACGGGCCACCCTATAATGGTCCAGATAGCTTCCAGGCTATCTTTACTCGGCACGAATGGTATTATACACCTTCTCACCATTCGTCGCCGCATGAGCAGCCGCAGCCTCACTATTCTCCGCCGCATGAGCAGCAGCAGCAGCATCATCAAGATTCCTCTGGGAATCACCAGTTTGAGGCAGTTACGCCACCGCCTCCACCGCCACCAGTTCAGCCGGCGCCTCCACAGCCGCAAAGACATAGGAGATCCGGAGCCCGGATGTCCACACGAAGAGAAGAGTTTCACTTTAACTCTCCTCTACAATCAAGTGGCAGAAATTATCAGCCGCTTCCAGAAGTTCCACAGATGGGTGGACCATCAAACCCCTTCGCGCAGCAACCGCCACCAATGGGTTTCGATAATCAGATACCAGCATACACGGGTCCTTCGATGTATAACCCGTTTGAGCTACCAACCCACACTAACCCCGGTTACGCTGAAGCCGACCCATACCTGGTAGCTGCTAATTACAACGCTCTTAACCCTGAAGGACCGTATGGGGGTCCTTGGGGAGTAGGGTACCCAGTCCAGGGGTACCAGATGCCTACACAACCCCCGTTTTACCAACAACCCCCGCCGTCTCTACAAATGTCGCCACCACTGCATCAGGAGATCCTGCAAAGTATTAGAGAGGTGCGACATGAGGCACGGGAAGATCGACGGCGCAACCAGGGAATGTTCAAGACCTTGACGAACCTAATCAAGGGAAAGAGCAAAAAGGATCAGTAAATCCTTTATGTGTATATGTCTACTTTAAAATTAAGTCCCTGCGTGGACATTTATGTGTGTATGTTTGTTGTGTGTATTGACCCCTACGTGGGTCTATCTTTCCATAAACCCCTACGAGGGTAAGTTGTATGTTTAGTCCCTGCGTGGACTTATGTTTGTTTATGTCCCTACGTGGACAATTGTTAGTATGTTAACCCCTACGTGGGCATGTCTTCTGTAAGACCCCTGCGTGGGCATGTTGTTATGTTGTAGCTCCTACGTGGGCAAATTTCATGTGTGAAAGACCCGTTTAGGGCGATATGTAATGTTGTTATAAATTATTGGAGTGTTGTTTTATAAATTTCATGTTTGCCATTTGTGCATATATAATAATTATAAATGAAATAAATAAATTAAAAATCATTCCTTTTAATCTGCCTAAGTAATTATTTAATTAAGAATCTTAAAGTGTGGAACCTAGCCTCGTGTCAAATATAAGACCGGGCCAAAATGGTAATACCGGTTTAAAAGATTCAAATTCTTGTTAACATCTTAAAACATGTTAACACTCCTGGCAGAAGTGATTCGTTAAAAATCACATGTCATTTTTTTAAAATGAATAAGGATTCTTTAGAAGTTTCCTAATCCAGTATAATGATCTCTGAATCCTGGATTTACATCATCAATTAAGGTGATCATATTCAACCATACGTGGTAAAATAGCGTCTACGGGCCATGCTCATTTCTATATAAGCCAAAAGACGGTGGTAGCTAGGACTCCCTGTCTAATAAAGGTAATGAACTAGGTTCAAACCTTAAAAGTCTTGATTCTCAGAAATCATAGTATATTAAATTGTCCATGTGACCAAGCCTTATGTGCTAATATATATATAGTTATTGTTATATGTTTAGGATAAATTTAATTGAAATCCTAAATTAATACGATTAATGAGTTAACCAAGTAGGGTCTCTGTTACCATGGTTAACGAGTTACCCTAAGGGGGTAATTCTATAATAAACTTTCAAATAAAATATTGTTCTTGTTTCTGTAACAGTTCAATACGAATGGAAAATTCTAATGAAGTCAATAGCCCTACAGCGGCGCCAAATGAAAACGCCCAGATTACATTGACGGGCGCCGAACTAAAAGCTATCATTGATGGTGCTGTCACTCAAGCCTTGGATAGGCAATATGAAGAATACAGTGGTACCAGGAGTAGGACCCACTCCGTATCACACTCAAAGCCAAGAACACATTCTGAGGCTCATAACAAGCCTCCTCCCAAGAAGAACGGACCAAAGAAAGACGGTGATGACCGTCAGTCCACCAACAATCAAAGTGACCCATCCCAGCACTTGGTACTGCATCAAGGACCCCGTAACAAGGGTTGCACTTACAAATACTTCGTGTCTTGCAAGCCCCGGGATTTTACAGGGGAAAAGGGGGCCGTTGATTGCATGACGTGGCTGGATGAAATGGACACAGTGGTGGACATAAGCGGGTGCGCTGAACGGGATATAGTGAAGTTTGTGTCACAGTCCTTCAAAGGTGAAGCATTGGTCTGGTGGAGATCTCTGATGGAGGCCTCCGGAAAGATCCCGTTGTATAGCATGACGTGGGATCAATTCATTGCCTTGATCAAAGACAATTACTGCCCTCAACACGAGGTGGAAAAGATTGAATATGACTTTCTGTCATTGGTAATGAAGAACCTCGACTGCCAAGCTTACCTGACAAGCTTCAATACGCTGTCCAGGTTGGTTCCCTACCTGGTAACCCCCGAGCCAAAGAGGATCGCTCGTTTTATTGGCGGGTTGGAACCCGAGATCAAGGCCAGTGTTAAAGCTTCTCGGCCAGTTACCTTCAGGTCAGTAACTGACCTTTCCTTATCCCTCACACTTGATGCGGTCCGTCAGAGATCGCTGAGGAATAAGGATACTGAGAAGAGGAAGCGAGAAGATGATGGTTCGCGTAGGTCGAACAAGAAACACCGTGGGAACGGTGATCGAAAGAAGGGATCGGAGTCGAAGAAAGATGGGCATCGTTCTAATGAGAAGCCCACGTGCAAAACTTGCAAGAAAAAGCACTTTGGAAAGTGCAGATTTGGATCAAACTCGAATAACGAGTCAAGGTCTTTTGCTTGTGGTTTGTGCAAATCCAAGGAACACAAAACCTTGGATTGCAAGAAGATGAAAGATGCGACGTGCTATCGTTGCAATGAGAAGGGCCACATAAAGACTAACTGCCCCAAGAATAACAAGAAGCCTGAGGAGGCTAAGAAGACTAACGCCAGAGTCTTCAGGATGGATGCGCAGGAGGCTGTGCAAGATGATAACGTCATAACAGGTACATTCCTTGTAAATGATGTCTTTGCAAGAGTACTTTTTGATTCTGGTGCAGATAAGTCTTTTGTGGATCAGAAGTTTTGTAAATTGTTGAATTTACCTGTCAAAACCCTAAGCGTAAACTATGAGGTAGAGTTAGCAGATGGTACCATAGAAACCGTCTCTACTGTGTTAGATGGATGTACTATATCCATTAAGAACCATTCTTTTCCTCTGTCTCTACTTCCGTTTAAATTAGCTGGTTTTGACATAGTGCTGGGTATGGACTGGTTATCTCATAACCAGGCCCAAATCGTCTGTAAACAGAAACAGGTAGTAATAAAGACTCCGTCTGGTGAGTCACTTACCATTCGGGGAGATACCCAGTACGGACTGCCTGAGCAGGTGACTATGCTCAAGGCTTCCAAGTGTTTGAAGAGGGGATGTGTCATTTACATGGCGCAAGTGATTTTGGAGGAACCTAAACCGAAGTTAGAAGACATCCCTGTCATTTCTGAATACCCAGGAGTGTTTCCTGAAGATCTACCTGGCCTACCACCAGATAGACAAGTCGAATTCAGGATCGATATCATTCCCGGAGCGGCACCAGTTGCCAGAGCACCATACAGATTGGCACCCACCGAAATGAAGGAGTTGCGGACGCAGCTAGATGAACTGCTGGCTAAGGGTTTCATTCGACCTAGTTCATCTCCTTGGGGAGCGCCAATCCTGTTTGTCAAGAAGAAGGATGGATCGATGCGTCTATGCATCGACTATCGCGAGCTTAACAAGGTCACGATCAAGAATAGGTATCCATTGCCCAGAATTGACGATTTGTTCGATCAGCTTCAAGGGGCAAGTTACTTCTCAAAGATTGATTTGAGGTCTGGATACCATCAGTTGAAGGTTAAGGATGAAGACGTTCACAAGACTGCATTTAGGACTCGTTACGGTCACTACGAGTTTCTAGTGATGCCTTTTGGGCTCACCAATGCACCGGCTGCGTTCATGGATCTCATGAATCGCGTTTGCAAGCCGCACTTAGATAAATTCGTCATCGTTTTCATCGACGACATTCTCATTTATTCTAAGAACAAAGCTGACCACGAGAAACATCTTCGATGTATTCTCAAACTTCTGCATAAGGAAAAGCTCTATGCCAAATTCTCCAAGTGTGAATTTTGGCTTAGGGAAGTCCAATTTCTTGGACATGTGGTCAGTGAGTGTGGTATCCAGGTGGATCCCGCTAAGGTTGAAGCAGTAATGAACTGGCAAGAGCCAAAGACGCCAACAGAAATCCGTAGCTTCCTAGGGTTGGCAGGATATTACAGGCACTTCATTGAAAATTTTTCAAGGATTGCTGCACCCCTAACTTCCCTGACCAAGAAGAAAGTAAAGTTCATTTGGGGTCCTAAGCAGCAAGAGTCCTTCGATGTTTTGAAACAAAAGTTGAGCAACGCTCCTGTGCTTACCTTACCTGAAGGTGCTGAAGAATTTGTAGTTTATTGTGATGCATCACACACTGGCATGGGGTGTGTGCTTATGCAGAAAGGCAAGGTGATTGCCTATGCATCACGACAGTTAAAGGTGCACGAAAAGAATTACACCACCCACGACTTGGAATTGGGTGCCGTTGTGTTCGCACTAAAACTGTGGAGGCATTATCTTTATGGAATCAAGTTTGTGATCTTTTCTGATCACAAGAGCCTCCAGCATCTGTTTAACCAGAAAGAATTAAACATGAGGCAACGCCGTTGGATGGAAACTTTGAATGATTATGATTGTGAAATCAAATACCATCCCGGCAAAGCGAATGTAGTCGCTGATGCCTTGAGCAGAAAGGAAAGGGTTAAACCCATACGAATTAACGCCAAGCGTATGGAGATAAAGAACAGTTTGATAGAAAGGGTGTTAGCTGCACAGAAGGAAGCTGTGTTGGAAGCTAACTATCCTAATGAAAAGTTAGGAGTAACTGAGGAGCAGTTAACTCTTAGCAAGGACGGAATTTTACGGTTAAACGGACGAATATGGGTTCCAATTTTTGGAGGACTTCGTGATGTCATCCTCCAAGAAGCCCATAGTTCCAAATACTCCGTTCATCCTGGAGCTGACAAGATGTACCAGGATTTAAAGGCAAATTATTGGTGGATAGGCTTGAAAAAGTCTGTGGCCGCCCATGTAGCAAAATGCTTGACATGTGCGCAAGTCAAAGCCGAGCATCAGAAACCGTCAGGTTTGCTACAACAACCTGAACTTCCTACGTGGAAGTGGGAAATGGTAACTATGGATTTTATTACCAAGTTACCTAAGACAAGGAAAGGCAATGATACAATATGGGTTATAGTTGACCGACTGACTAAGTCAGCTCATTTCTTACCCATCAAGGAGACTTATAGCTCCGATATGTTAGCCCAGTTATATGTGGATAAGATTGTAGCCCTACACGGCATACATGTAGCTATTATCTCTGACCGGGATACTAGGTACACGTCACATTTTTGGAAGAGCTTCCAGCAATCTTTGGGCACACGTTTGAACTTTAGTACGGCTTACCATCCTCAGACAGACGGCCAGAGTGAGCGTACTATTCAAACGTTAGAAGACATGCTACGTGCATGTGCGATCGAATTGAAAGGTAGCTGGGATAAGAACCTACCATTGATCGAGTTCTCCTACAACAATAGCTACCATACCAGCATTAAGGCTGCGCCTTTTGAGGCATTATACGGAAGAAAGTGTAGATCGCCAGTTTGTTGGGCGGAAGTTGGAGAAGTCCAGTTATCAGGACCAGAGATCGTGTTTGAAACGACGGACAAGATTGTCCAGATTCGTAACAACCTCCAAGCTGCCCGGAATAGGCAGAAGAGTTACGCGGATCCAAGTCGTAAGGATTTTCACTTCGAGGTAGGTGACAAAGTCCTACTTAAAGTATCACCATGGAAAGGGGTGATGCGATTTGGTAAGAAAGGTAAACTAAGCCCGAGATACATAGGACCTTTCGAGGTTATCGAACGTGTCGGGTCAGTTGCCTACAAATTGAACTTACCAGAAGAGCTCAGTGGAATTCACAATGTGTTCCACATCTGCAATCTAAAGAAGTGTTCCGCTGACGATACACATGTCATGCCACATACAGATGTGCAAATAGATAAGAGCTTAACATTTGTTGAAAAACCTTTGTCGATTGAAGATCGACAGGTAAGGAAGCTTCGGAGAAAGCATATACCTTTTGTGAAGATCAAATGGGATGCCCGTAGAGGTCCCGATTTCACATGGGAGTTAGAATCCACCATGAAGGAAAAATACCCTTATTTGTTTCAGTAAATCTCGGGTCGAGATTTATTTTAAGGGGGTGAGGATGTAACACCTCGCAAATTTCGGGTTTAATATTAAAACGACACGTGTCATGTCAAACAAAAACGCGTTGAAAACCCGGATTTAATAAAGATGTTTTCGGTAGGATTTAAAGTGGCGTCATGTTAAATATTACCTCTGAACACCTCAATTATAAATCCCAAGACCCGATTTAATATTATATACATCTATTATACCCTCAATTCAGGAATTTATTGCCAATAATGGAATTTGGAAATGCGTGATAGGATTCTACGAAATAAAAGAATGGAAGTCCTTAATTTACGGGTCTTGTTTTTGGATTCAAGTGAAGCAATTGCAAATGGTAGGGTATGTCAATGTGTAAGACACTTTATGAAGGCCCCTGAATGAAAATTGAGGTCCACAAGTCGTTTATAACGGCTGCCCTTTCAAACCTTCAACAAACAACAACATTTTGGCTTCTGATGAAGCCCTACGCATCGTAGGCATAATGCCCCTACGATGCGCAGGGGTTGCCCAGCGACCAGAAAACAGGCAGTAGCCTGTTTGGTGCACTTGTAACCCATCAAACCGGTTTTTCTTGCATGTGCATGAACCTTAGACTCCCCTAGACACTAGAAGACATGTGTTGAACAATTGTGGAAGGGCATAGACTCTTGTGTCAATTGATTGTGGTGTGTAAACCCACTATATAAAGGACCTTCAAGTGCAACTTTCTTTCACACATCATATTCAAGCATTCTGATTACTTGGGGAGCTTGCAAACTGATCAAGAGCCTTTCTAATCGTTCATTAATCATCTAGTAAGTTGCCTAACCCTTCTAATTTAGTTCTAGCTTTATAATTAGCATAAAAGTCAATATATCATAGTTTACGGTTGACTTCTTGATTAAGTAACGATAGTTCAGTGGTATGTCAAATTGAAAGTACCGTTAGATAGGTAATTATATGGGTAATAAGCCCTTATAAGGTCACGTACCGAATCCAGACCTAACTAGGTCGTTTGTCGGGTCAAACGTTGACCGAAAAAGTCAACAGAATTACAAAATGCGATTTAATGCACGATTAGCAATCCGCGAGGCGTGTAATCTGTTTTAAACCTAATATAACTTGGTAATAAGCATAAAAACTTGTCTACGCTTGCCCGACTCGACAAATTTCTGTTTAAACCCGGTTCGGAACCGAAAGACGCAAGACTTTGACTTTTGCGTTGACTTCGGTTCTGACCCGTTTTAATTTGAATTATACATGCCTTAAAGTCTCATTAGGGTTGGGTTACATGCTAGTATAAGTCTCTGTACTTGTTTCATTGATTATCCGATGCATGCGCACGTTTCCGTTAATCGCTTAAATTGGACCATAATGCCCTTATGACCCTACAACGAGAATTTTGAAAATGTGGAAGTACTATAATCTTAGTTACTGATTATTAAACATGCACGTAAATTTTCACGTCAATCGGAGGTCTAGATTATGAGATATGCGCATTAGCGTAAATATTAAGCTTTTTATTAATTAAACGGCGCGATTAGCGCATAGCCTATCTAAACCCGATTTTCGGTACCAAAACTTTTACCCACTGATGTTAAATAATATTTTGGGATTTTTGAAGATTTTTAATTATTTTTAAACTGATCTTAAGCTAGGCTTATCGCATTGATTCGGTTAATACCGAATATGCCCTTTTAGGCTATAAAACGAGTTTTACGAATCCGTTTGATTCCAATCCAATGGCCACTGATCTAAAATAATAAATATAGGATTTTGAGCCTGTTTTACTGATCAGAAAACTCAGATTGGTATTTTAACCCGTACGTCGCTTAAAACGGCTTTATACGCGTATTAAACGCGTAGTTTGGTATTAAAACCATTTTGACACGTAAGACTTAATACCAATAGACATAACCTGTTAAATTAAGATATTTTTCTGATTTAATCAGACCCATACCTCAGAAGTATTATAAGTCTCTTTTATAACCTTTAAAATGACCAAAATACCCCTACGGGGCATAATTAGGGAATAAACTCGTTACGGGCATTATGGAAGATATCATAATGATATCACAACATATTTGAAGCGTATTAACTTAGGAAACCTGTTCACGACCCTTTCGGTTACCCGTTATGCATTTTACGCGTTCGGTTCGGTTTATGTAAATAGTTTGCATAAACTAGCCGAAACGGGTCAAACGATATCATTTTCATCTCAAAATCCAGAATGTGAGTAGTAAACCCATATTAAACAAGTCTTCAAACTTGTCGGGTCTAAATCACATTCTATCCGGTCTTCGCTTAATCGTGCGTACGAACCGCATCTTTGAAACTAGCCGGTCTAAGCTTAAGCATAATTAAAGACCCGCTAGGATTCTAATAGGTTATATTTAACCTTCGTTCCAGATTAGGAGAGACAGTAAAAGCTACCTGCTATTTGATTATTGTGACTATACTTTGCATCAAGGTAAATACTTTTAACTTATTTTCCCTATACGGGCTTGGGTTACGGTACATAGCGTACCGCTTGATCGGGCATCAAATCTTCCACGCTTAGTGGTTAATTGAATAATTTGATCGGCTCGTTTTAAACAGATGTGTTTACTTTACAGCCTTTGGGGGGTTAATGACCATGTCCCGGATATCCTCGGCATTATCTTACGAGATTGCCACGACCTGAGCACGGGGTGTAGGCGTACTCCCGTGTATAACTCACTTACAGTGGTGTGTCTATTGATCTTTAACCCGGATACGTCCGGGCTACTGAACGCATAAGTAACATGTAAATCGTTAACAAGATTATCATATAAAATAATTCTCCCAAGTTAAACAAAATGTTTATGCCATGTGCATCCAAACCAATTTTCAATCATTTTATAAAATGAGTCAGTTGAATGTATTTACCAGTGTAAACTGACGTATTTTCCCAAAAAGATTAAATGCAGGTACTAGGCGAAATAGGCTGGGAGTCTCCTAAGCATCACTAGAAGTCTCGCAAACTTAAGATGCCGATGTCTGTTGAACCATAAACAATATTTTTATTATTCGATCCTACTGTGGATAAACACCGGATAATTGTGACTTTGTTTACAATAAATAAATTCGGTTGTATCTTATTTAAATTTGCTTCCGCTGTGCATTATTATATTGTGTTGTTTGACTATTACGTTGCCAACCACGTCACGATACTCCCCCGCCGGGCCCACCGGTGACACGTGGAAATCGGGGTGTGACAGTACCTGCAAAGAAAACCTAATGGGCTGGGGGAGAGGGTGGGGGAGTAGGGAAAATCAAGCTATGAAGATGAGTCACTTCATCCTCGAGCTCATGAATTCGACGAATGAGGGAGCTGATCTGAGCAAGAGTGTGGGGAGGTGTAGAGACACAGGTAGGAGTGGATGGCACAGCAGACATGGCGTTATCATCACCACCAGTCAGGTAAACTCTCAGCCCAGCAGCAAAAAGGGCCGAAGATATCACTGAATCGAAGGAATCGGCATCAGACTCAAGGTCAGAATCAGAAGGAATACCGATAACGAACATAACAGGAGAGGCCACACTATAATCCAAGTCATCGACGAATGGCCAGTCCTCATCAGGGATGGCGGCAAAAGGAATAGCATGGATGGGAACAGGCTCAACGAGATGCTCACCATCAGGATGTCCGGTGATAAGCTGGCCATGGGAAGGTAAAGGAAAAGCTAAGACATCGTCGAGATCATCATCATCGGTTATCATCTCAGGGTCGGTCTCGAAGTCAGACGTGAAAATCTCCTGTGCTGAAGCAATCTCATCGTCAGAGACGATCATCATCGGGACACTTTCTTCAGATAGGCCGCTGCTTTCGGACGAAGACATGTGTACCTGTAATATTTTATTTATAGTATATGTATATATTAATTATTACTTAATTAATATACAAATAATTATACACATTGTTGCAAGTAATTCTTAGTCAAAGACAAGTGCTACCCCAGTGCACCCTAAGTCTCGTAGTGTCCTTACTTGACTCTTTGAAAACAGTTTCATGTAGTGGATGTCGCGGGAAGTTTTATGCAATGAAAACTTTTAAAAAATTGTTTTCGAGAGAGGATCCTAAAGATTGTAGTCTAGACTCGAGAAGGGATCCTGGTTCACTACAATCGCAACTCTGATACCAATCTGTAACGCCCTGCTACTTCATACTTTCCATAAATAGAAAGTCTTGTTTGTATTTCTAATTTTGGAAGTCTTGTGTTCTTGTAATCGTTCTTTCTTTGTAACCATTGTAAATCCGAGACTTCGATCGTTATGAAATTCTATTTTTATACATGCTTATACGTGTTGTAATACTCGGGTTATACGTTACCAATCTCGAATGCATACGCGTAACCGATACTCGACATACTGGTACTCATAACTTATACATGCTTGTTAACTATTAATTAAGTGATTAAATTCTGGTAATAATATAATAATAATAATAATAATAATAAAATACTACAATATGTTAAACATCAACAATCAACGTAAGGTTGATGTTGTATTCTTCAAACATGGATGTTGTTTGCAAAAATAAAAATAAAAAGATGATAGACAGCAGCCCTTGCGAATGGCCAGCTTAAAGGGGCTGTTTAGTTTTTTTTATTATTATTCTAACCACCATTCACTTATAATATCTTAAATATATGTTAGGTAGCGACTCCCACTCGTGGTCTTAGGGGGGGGGGACGTCCCAATGATAGACCGTATCCTACCGAGGCATGGTGCGGTCTTGAGGGCAACCCGGTTTTACCCAGCTGTTACCCCAGCGAGTCTCTCGTGTGGGGGCAGTATGGTTTCCGGGCGAAAGTCAGCTTGCGCGACGGCCGGGGCCCAATCGAACATCGCGACGGGAGTGCGGGGCTGACGGGGGATTGTCTTTGACATGAACCCGGTGACCATTAAGGTCCAGTACATGAAAGTCACCTTTCAAAAAAAAAAATACACATCTAATATATATAAATGTATGTCGCACAAAACAAAACAAGGCTGGTTTTAATTGTTTTTTTTAATTCATTTAACCCTCAACTAATTACCATTAAAGTCAACCAACTTAAACCCTAATCCTTCCCTATAAATACCACTCTAATCTCAGCCACTTTTCCACTTTTGCAACACTCTAATCACTCTAAAAAACGCAGCTGAAATCACAGGTTCGAGCAGATTGTTCAGCCTTCACTAAAGTGAGCATAACTCACTCAATACTTGTCCGATTTAGTCCATTCTTTTTTCTATGTGCTTGGATCGACCTTAGCTTCGATTCCATGGGTTTTTCACAGTAAATAAGTCCCTAGAACTCCGGCAAAAAGGCTCCAAAGTTCACTGTTCATTTCTGATTTCATATAATCTTTACTTAACTTGTTCAACTTGAGTCTAACTTATCTCAAACCTATGTCCTTATGCTTATAACCACTTCTATGGTTAGTTAGGCTTAAAAACAAGGTTGAGACATTCAAAATCAGAGGTTAATCCTCATATACTTTCTGTTTTATTTAGGGCTTTTAACCCACAAGTCATGTTCAAGCTTCAAGCTTGATGAAGGTGTTATTATGGACCAACTTGGGTTGTCCAATATAAAATCCACACATTACTTGATGATTTCTCATAGTGTAGTTGTTTCTTATTATTGTATTGATATTAGTTCATGACCCTCCTTGTATGTTTTTACATCAAGTGTAGTGGTGAACCATTAGAGGTACCTAAATGGAAGCTTGTTCTTCCTACCTCTTACATGAATTCTATGACACAATAGAGGTACCTAAATGAAGATTCATCTTCTACTTCATGCTTGATTAATGGACTAAATAATACATATAATACTTATACATATATTTACTATTCGAACTCTTGATGGTGGACTTGTGTTCATTCGTCAAAGTATTAGAATACATCATCCAAGACATAAGACTTGTTACGATTCTAATGAGTATACTACTCATGAAAACATTAACCCTTGAGGTTTCATAGTGTCAAGAACAAGTACTTGATGTTGAAGGATGATTACTTTCGAATACATATATTCTTGTATTTTAACTACCTAAATCCCTAAATCTTCTGAATGCCCAAACTCACACACCTATGTTTCCTTTGTGTAAAAGGACTTGGTGTTCCAACTTCCTAATCAACCAACTCACTCGCGGATTCAAGTAGAAGACTTGCAAAACCGTGAGTATACTCGCAACCCCCTTTTTATGTTTACCATTTTTTTGGGTGTAACATGTTACATTATTAAAACACACTTAAACTTATTCTTTATGCAATGCACGAAAACAATCCTTATACATGAATACTATGTTGTGATACTTGATGCTTACGTGGACAATACTTATGTGATATGTTTTAGTCATTAGCTTTCACGAGCCTCCATTTGACATGTATAGCGTTATAGGAGTAACGCACCGCCCGTAGACTAGTGGTCATGTTGAATTATATCATTGTTGCGTAAATAGAGGGTTGGCTAGAAATATTGCATGCCATGTTAGGTTGATCTTGTATAAACTAAGTTGCCATGTGGATTCGTTTTAAACTTTTATACTTATACTTAAACTTGTATACTCGCCTTTGCTTTTGCATTGAATTGTATTTTAAACATGTTACAGGTTGATGATTGATGATGCTATGAAAATGGATAGCAAAGATGCCTAGATACTCACTTAGACGTTTAGGTTTAAAGTGTTGTATCAATTTTGTTAATGTTATGTTGAACAATGTTGTTATTTGAATTCCTTGTAATGTTTTGACAATTTATCTATGAAAGGAAATCGGTTGAATTAAATATTGTCACAAATAGTGTTATGAAGTCTCTTGCAATCTTGAACAAGTCCCACTCCAATGATTCCGCCTTTGGTTGGGGTGTGACACAATCTGTCGCACCCTTTTCTAGGGCAGAAGCACGAGGTGTGATCTTGAAAGGTTCTCATTGCATACGAATGGTAAACATACTACATGATCATAAAACAAACTCCAAGATGCCATTGACATTACATATTCAAAACATAAGTTAAGTTTAGTGTTTACATCATAAGATAAAATATTGTTAGAGAAGTTTACAACTTTATTTTAAAGATCAACTTCAAGGTTTTGATTCTTATTTCACCACATAGGATGTGATATAACCACCAAACCCCACAAAACAGGCATAGGAGTCTTGACACAACATAACTAAAAAAACATAAACGACATTCTTGAGCAAGGGTGAGACCTCATGTACATCCTCTTTAGTTACCTGAAATACATGTAAGTTTTGGAAAATCATCAACATAATGTTGGTGTGAATTCATGTAGTTTTGTGTAAAACATTTAAGCATTCGTTGTAGAAAACATGGTATGTAATTGTATGAAACAAGTATTTCTGAAAATGCAAGGAATACGAGATCGCTAACGGTTCGCGAGGCCACTAACATATGTAACGACATAGGAAGCATCCAAACCATAGGCATTTTTACTTGTCGATTTACGACTAGAGACACAAAAGCACTTCTTGGTAAAAGCGTGGCCAAGAGTGTGGTTGCCTGAAACCCATTAGATCTAACCTTTTGTTCCGCGGTCTAGGTATGTAATTGATTAATGGTGCTTATGGCACCCTATACGTCACATGATCTATGTATCATTCCTTAGTTTTGGTATTCTACATACCATAATACATGTATTTCCCCAAGTTTAGAAAACAAGTAAAAGTTTAAAAGTGGGGACATGAACTCACAATTTTGTGTATCATGCGTCGTAAACTTCACCGGGTTTGCTTAAAGCGTCGTATCACTATCTACACACGTACTATGTTTTATTAGACGTTTAGGTCGTGTAACGACTATTAGTCATAGTTGTTCATTAAGACTTATTTTGGAATCATTGATATATTTTGAGTTACATCTTTGGTGTACTTTATATAATTCCAAAGTGCATAATTGTTAGTTAAAATAATAATATTTTAACTTAATTTTTATTTATCCAACTATTTGGAATATTGTTAATGTAATATATTTTCAACTTGGGTTATTATATATTTTCTACACATGTATAATCTCCAAGCATAGGTATACTTGTATTTGTGTATATTCATACTTGTGTATTTTGCCAAGTATTGGTGGTATATTCCGGTATGTATTTATACGTATAAGGAAACATATTTTCTTGTATTTATTAAGTATTTTATACTTAAATTTGTGGTTACTTTTCTGGAACATTATTTTTAAACAACTAAAAATCACCACTTTATATTTTCAAAATATACATATTTTGAGAGGGTTTTTATAGAAAAATATCTATAAAATTTATTTGGCAAAAATAAGTATATTTCCATATAAATCTCAAAAATAATATATATTTTTAAGATTAGTTTTAGAAAATGTATATTTCTAATTTTCACCCAAAATAATATATTTTTAACTTGTTTAAAAATTTATATTTTTCTCCATCCAAAATAATACATTTCCTATTTGACAAAAATATGATATATTTGTAATACTTGTAAAAATTCATATCTTGCCATTTCCTTGGTTTCAAAAATACCGTTCGTCACATTTGTTAAGTTATGGATTTAATTCCGGAATATATTTATATATAGTCCATAGGTCCGTTTGTCTGATTGTCCGATATTCGGGTATAATTCATATATGTGTTTTCTTGGAATTTTGATAGTATTTGTATTCCAAATTTTGGTATATTTGTGTGTTATATTATTTTCAAGTTCCAAAAATAATATAACTAATACACATAATATACAAATAACACACAAATTGTGACATCTAAATATATTTTCCTAAATATATACTTAGTCACTTTTATTTATCAAAAATCAACCTCCAATGTTTGTAGTTTTTGTAATAAAAATTTTGGCAAACTTTCATAAGAAAACCATGTTCAAAATTTACTTAGAAACACTTGTTTAAAAATATTTTTCTAAGTGTTTAATTTCTACAAAAATTTTGCCATAGTTTCCCCTTAAAAATGGAGGTTTCCATGCTTTAAAAGCATATCATTTTCTATTAATATCATCATTAATCATCATTCAAGACTTACCATGAGCCAAAAATCATGCAATTTACACTACATCATGAACTTGAAATTTTGTAAAAACTTGTGGTAACTTACTATGTTATTTAGTAGGTTTAGTTACCCCTTAAATCATGGTTATTTGTTTGTAAATCACATTCTTGAAAGATTTAGTCATTTACAACTTGTAAGATGATTTTTCTAAAAATAATTCTTTTGTATTTTTTTTGTTACAAACATGTTTCTAGTCTTGTTTTAACACTAAAAACATATTTATTTCCTTTAAAAGTCATGATCATGTTAATCTTGTAAATAACTTTGGTTTCTTAAGAAAATTATTTTTGTAATCATCCATTTACAAGACTTATAACATGTATCAATCATCATCATACCCTCAAACAACTTCCTTTTCAAGTTCATGATTCACATAAAGGATGATCATTATGATTTCTTCAAGATCCATCCTTATACTTGCTAGATCATGTGTTTAATCATCATCTAGCAAGGTTATTATGATGATCAACATCATAAACTTAAGAATTCACAAACAAGATTCATACATACACTTAATCAACTTAGGATTCATGTTATTTAGCTTTATGTTAGAGATCATCTTCATATTTCTTTGTGATTGTTGAGTTTAACCACTTACATAACACTTTAACCCTGATGATTAGAAATAAAAACAAGATCAAGAAGCTTACTACTAGCTCTAATGGCTAGGGAATTGGCACAAGAATGATGAAGATGGATATGGAAGAAAATGGGTGGTTAAAGGCTCCACAAAGAGGTCCTTCAAGTTCCTAAACTTCAAGCATCCTTAGATAAGCTTCTTACACCTCTAAATCACCTTGGATTGCTAGGAAATGAAGTGAAAAAGATGGATGTGGGTGTGTGTGTTTGAGCCGAGACCAAAGGAGAGGAGAAGGAGGTGTTGTGGTGTTAGAAGATGATGAATGATGATTATGATATTAACTCTTGGTTCTTATAAAATTCTTCCAACATTAAGGTATATTTTGTTTGGAATATTCTCATCAAAGTAATTAAGATAATCAAATAAAATCTCAAATGGGACCCATGTCCCCTAACCGTCCATGGGGGGGGGGGGTGTTGGTTTCATTTCAAACATTAGTTACTTCCTTCTAGTTAGATTTCAAGTATTATATTTGGGGATTTTGGGTGTTTAGTGTTTATAAGGTGTAATATGATGTTCAGTAACCATAACTAGCTTCACAGCACTAAAACAATGTTTCTAGTGAAAATTTGGTGTTTCGGGTAGTGTCCGGTTGTTCGTTTCATTACGGTTTGTTAAAGTGCTAAATTGCGTAGTTTCACTGAGTATGAAACACCTTTAGTAGCAGTTTCGATTCCCGACACTTTGTAAGTTTTTCTGGACAATCAAACATAAATTATGCATGATATATTGGTGTTAAAAGCTGAATTATAGCTGATTTATTCTGATTTATGCAGATTTCTGCATTTAAAGTGAGTTTCGTGTGTTTTTTAGTGCATAGCTTAGCTTCCGGGAAGTTTATATGTTAACCCTTGTATCCATACTTGGGTTTTAATGTATTTTAGATGTTGGACCTATTCCTAGGCCCTAATTCTATTGTCTGGCAGCTTTCTGCAGAAATACTGACACAGTGTGTCTTACCGGTGAGTTTACTAGTCTTTCTGACGCAACGCTTAAAGTAATGCACAAAGCAATATTTGAAGTACAAAACATTCATGAATTCATATGTATGGCAAGTAACCGGACAATGTTGACACCTAAGCACATAATTGCAGATATTAAATAATAATTAAAACAGTACAGAAAGTATCGGTTTTGTGCCAGTTGTCACATAGGTGGTGGTTCGGGTTTGGTTAGTTTTATTCGGAAAAGGGGTTAAAACGTAAACTATCGGTTTTTCTATTGCTTTTTGGGCTTAGAAAAAAAAATACTTTGGCATATTTTCTAATTTTTCTAATTTTTTATGCCAAAGTTGAAACTGAGTCGTAATCATAACTTTATAACCGATAAATTTTCAAAAATGAAAAATGAAAAGGGTAATTTTTGTGGGATTGAAACGAAAAAGGTTTTTAAGGTTCAAAGGGTTTAACTAAGGGGGTGTTTTTGGGTAAAGCAAAGAAAATAAAGGTTTTGTTTTGAAAATGGGTTTGTCCTAATGCCTCTATCATTTGCTTACTTGGATTTTTGTCGGTAAGGACTTGGAACGCATCGGGTTGTCAAGTTCTAGATTCGTGAGAACCAAAAGGGCTATTCACACAAGAAACGAACATTGAGCAATTAGTAAGGATGCATATTTTTATGCTCGGTAATAGCTCAAAACTCACTTTTGTGGGAATAAGGGTCATAGTGTAAAAATGTATATATAATCAAATTTTACAAAGATTTATCATGCCTGTTTTCGTATTTTTTCTAAATTGGTTCTTTTTATCATGACTTTATCGGTTGTAAATTTGTAAAAACATTATTTTTAAAACTTTTTTACCCAACTAAACTTTAAGATAAGTAAAAAAATGAAAAGAAAATTTTGAAAAAGTTTGGGGTGTTTAGCGGTCCCAATTCGAGTTTTATGTAAGACTTGATTTAGGACAAACGATTCAAGGTTTTTATTATCCTTCCCACACACTTAAATTACACATTGTCCCCAATGTGTCCCAAAAAGGATTTATTTTGGAAAAATGTGTAAAAAGTATGAAAATAACAAAAATTTTTGGTTACTAGCACTTGCAGCACGGCCCCATGCTATGGGGACACGGCCCCGTGTCCAAAGTGCCAGTAACAAATGAAATCAGAAGACTTACAGTGGGGTGTCCACGAGGGCGTGTTGGGTGAGCATGACCCGTGCCACCTTCTGGACAACAAATGTTTGAAAACAGTAAGACAAGCACGGGGCATGCTGGGTGAGCACGACCCCGTGCTGCAGCCACTGTTTTTTAAGAAAATGAGTCGGGAGGCTTTTGATTTACGTGTATAGGTTCCATTTTATCATCCATCTGGTTTACTGCTTTCTCTCACACATTTATTTCAAATACCACCAACTAAACATCCATTTTTATTAAAAATAAAACATTACAAGGAAAGGAAACAATACAATCCTACTTAAACTAATGCTAGATAGATAGAGTCTTGGAAATACCTCTCTGAGATCAATTTTTTTTAACAACCTAAAAGCTACATTCCTAAATCAATGAATGTTGGAGGACCAATAGCTTTTATGGGAACACTCAATCTAGAGATCGCTGAGCATTTCCTCAATCTCCCTTGGTAGGAAGATAAAGGGTTCCTCATCCGCCTCTTCTTGAGCGGGTGTGGGATTGATCGGGACCTTGATGTGACATTTGTGCTCTGTAAACACTAAACGATGTAAAGCAATATCAATTATCAATGAAATGATGTGTTTTGGTCTCAATATTTGTGCATTTGTGTTTGACGATTTTACGTTTTGATTCTAGTTCGATTTTAAGCATTTAATCACTTTCTAGAAAGATATACGCAAACTGATGCGTAAACGTAATCAGTTTAACATGACAAACACTCTGGAACAGTGACTTAAGCTTAACATACCTTAAATAACCTTTACATAACTTAGAAATAAGTTTTGAAGGGTTTGGTGTGTCAAAAACAAGTTTATTCGATCATAAGGACTATTTGCGTCAAACTGCGAATGTCTGCCGATTCGTATAGAAATGTACATTTCAAAACAATATCATAAGCTAAACATACCCTAAAAATCCTTTACATAGCTTAGAAATAAGCTTTGAGGGGTTCAGTATGCGAAAATGCGCTGATTTGATCAATAGGGACTAAAAGTGTCAAAAAGTGCATAAGTTTGCATTTACGCGCATATCTTACGTTCTGAACACATCCGGACAACCAAAAAAAATTTTAATCATGAAAATATATTATTTTACTGATTGGAATGCAAAAATACCATTCGTCGCGTAATTTGGATCGTTTCGCGTCCGTTCGAGTTTCATCATAATTAACCGAATAACGCAATCGTACGACTAAACGGACCGACCTCCGAGATATTTCCAAGCATATTTCAAGTCCCCTATGCTTTGACATCCTTGTAGAGCCTTAAAATTGGCTTAACGGGGTTTAAACGCGTCGAAAATAGCCTAATGAGTGTGTAGGGACCAAAGTTGTAATTTTTTAAAACCTGATGCACGAGCTCGCGCCGCGCGACGGCTCAAGTGCATCTCTGCCGCGCCACGCGACAGCTTACTTTTGACAGAATGTTTATTGCTGCATCAGCAGCCATGTTTTCATGACTCATAACTCGAATTTGCCACCATTTAATCTGCTTTTAACACTTGTTAACATCCTCCTAAGATCATGACAACACATTAGACATGTGTAATGATCTTGTGGCTTCAAAATTCCTATAAATAGCCATGGAATTTGGCCATTTTCATTGCTCATCATCATCTTTCTTCTTAATCTGCTCAGTTGAGAGGCTCTCACACGTGTTGAAGGCCTCTAATCTGGTTTTCTTAGTTCTATTTTCCAAGCTTGGACCCTTTGTAAGTGATCTTTCATGCTTGGTTGTTTATTTTAAGCAAAAAAGTCAAACAGTGTTTGACTTTCAGCTTTGACCATGAATTGGTCAAATCAAAGTTCAGTTGAACTTTGCAACGTGAGCGTAATCACGAGGGTTATAATCCCTTTCGATTATAGCTACTGATTACCACGTTGACTAGTCGAAGTGACGAGTCAAAGTTTTGGTCAAAATGCACGATTATGTGCATTTTGCGACGAAACTATTTTCGGGTATCAAAACACTTTGTTTTGATACCAAATCAGTTTTCTAACTTAGTTAAACATGTTTTAACATGTTTAACTCGTCACTTTTAGTTTAGTGCTTGTTTAGGGTCGTAAGTCAAGCGGTCTCGACAACCGCTTAGACTTTCGAACCAGACCCGTTTGGTCAATCACTAGGATCCGACCAAACATATTTTGTGATCATAGTTGTATAGGGAATAACCTACCGAGGTTATACCTTGTGGTCACTTAGTTTAATTAGTTGTATGATAGGTAGTTTAAATGCCTTAGGAAAATGACCAAAATGCCCTTTTCATGCATAATTTGAATTTAAGCATATGTAACTTAAATTTTGACACTTAAACTGATTATGCAACATATTTAAACATGTTAGGGCATATAATACTTGTCATAGGACTAGTTGGCTATTCGTTTGCGCTTTTGCGCAAATGACGCGTTAAAGTAGCGTAGACTACCTTAACGGGTCATAACGGGTCATAAGCACTTAGGATAGGTTCCAAATCAGAATGTAGGCTTTGTTAAACCATATCACATGAGTTCCAATACTCATTTGGTTTACGAGACCTCATTCTACCCAATCTCCCGATTTAGGTGTCGATTTATTAACATAGTGATCCGATACTAGGTGCCACTTGATTCCTTGATTGTCCGAGCTTGTTAGTTCACTTAAATCGAGGATACCTTGCGATCTCAAATGAGTACATAGTTCCCCTATTTTACTACTTTCAATTGTTTTGGGGTGATTCATATGTGCTAAACGATTTTCGAGTTTTCAAAACAAATGCTATGGTTTATATTAAACACAACGATTTCAATAATGTGAACGAACTTGTTGGTGCGTTAATACATAACACGAATGACATTCATTAGCTTTGGCCGAGCCGACCAGTAGTATGTTATGGTACCAAAGGATCTGACAAATCCCGTTATCGGACTATCGCCATAGTTATGTATGGGGGTAATGTGGGTAACGATAGAACCTGATGATTGTTAACATATCCTTTGGTGGTTTGTTAATACGAGTTGAACGATGGACGAGTCACACAGGTTTGAATGTGTTCAACGAGACGACCAAAAGTTAGTTTCACAATTAAAACACGAAAGATTTGACCGATTGAATGATTTAAACGATTTAAACGATTTAAACAATTTTAACGATTGAACAATTTGAACAAGTTAAATGAATTGAACGAACGATTGATAACACGAACGAATAGAACTATTTTTGAACGATTGGTTATTGGTAACTGATTAGATAACGGGACGGGTGTAATGTGATAAAAGCATGGTAGATACGCCGCTGGTACTTCTTATATATTAGTGCTTTTATCATATTACATTCCGTGGCGTTATTTAGTTCACTTGGACGAAAGATTTCAAACGATGACAGACAACGATGTTTACTAAATGATATAAACCATACGAGTTTTATTTCAAGAATGATTTACAATTTGGTTTACAAAAACAAATGTTTTAGTCAAGATTCATGGCAACGAGGTTTTATAAACTATAACCAACTTGTTTTTAGTTGGTTAATCATGTTGCAATACAAAACACTTTTCGAAACAAGGCTTTCAATTATCGACTCTTATAGCCGTACAAGGTATCGCAACAAGAATACAAGCCATGAATCTGACACACTTACAAAACCTATGTGCTTGCCGGCATTTTTATGCTGACTTTATTTTCACATATGTTTCAGGTGATGTTTGATGATGTTGATGATGACTAGGATGCATGCTCACATAGGATCGGACGAGGCCTTAGTGTTTAATAACGATGATAGACAATATGCTGAACTTGTTTGTTTTATTTCAAGACAATGTTAAACACTTAATATTTAAATAAAATGAAACTTTAATCCATGTGTTGTGAAACAATGATTCTGTTACTCCACTCCCCGACGTTTCCGCAGCGGTTTCATTGTTTTAATGCGGTCAGGGTGTGACAGAAGAGTTGGTATCAGAGCTCATGGTTGTAGGGAATTAGGTTATTATTAATGCTTTGACCTAGACTACAACCTTCCTAGGACCCTAATGCGAGTTTACTTGCGTTTAGATTCTAAAACAATACCGTCACCTATCTTTAAGTGACAACCACAACAAGAACACAAATAAAAAATCCGTTTTGAAAATCAGTCATCTATTCTAAGATGATTTGTTATAAGGTTTTGAACCTTCAAAGTTTTCAAAATCTCGTCAAAGTTTGGGTCTTATAATGTGAACACGTGCAATCTGGAAGGGTGGGTGCCTGTATCCCGAGTTTTCTGTCTAAGGCTAGAGTGTTCGTACAAATCCACATAATTGGACCAGTCACTCTTACCTGGGAACTCTTGGGATGAGTGACCACTTATAGGCTAAAGCATGTCTTCTTGATACATTATATTGACCCATTTACTTTGATAAGTCACTGTGTGTCGTTTGTTTGTTCAAGGTAACGAACGAATGATCACCTTCCTTATGTTTCGTCAATGTTTTCAATACCTATTTTGTTTATCCAACTGTCAATCTCACTCGTTTCTCATGTTTCCTTGTTCTTTTTATGTCACACCCCCAAAATCCACATGCGGAGTATCGCCGCTTGGAGGCGTGACTGACCAGGATCAAGCCACCAATCATATTGAACATAACAAGTAATAAGTAAAATTCAACCACACAATATGAAAGGTGTTTCAAATCACAAACGTAGTTAAGTGTTTAGCGTAAGCATAATTGTAAAAACCCAATGTAAGTATTAAGTACGAAATAAAGTAATGTTTTTAGCATGGCACACACTGCCATGTCCCACAACGACCGCGCCTCCATGTGCAAGCTCCATGAGTACCTAACGACCTGCAAGGCATGGAGCAACGAATCAACAACAAAGTTGAGCGAGTTCATAGTTGGTTGTTTAGTTATAGCATTCGTTTCGTAAAGCATATGTTCGTTTTGTATACCATGTATCGTATTAATTCGTATCGCAGTCTCCCAAACATGTTTGCGAAGATTAGTGGGGGCTTCCCATGTGTTACTAGACCGTGCGTATCGACTACTACGAAAATGTAAGTGGTGCCCTAAGTCAATGTCTATCAGCATTGACCCTTTGCCCATAGTCCATTAGTACACGCCCGCCCGACTGGCACGGTGTTAGGTTTGTTAAACCCAATAGCGCTATTAACTAATGACCCGCTCGCCATAGGCCTCGGCGATTAAGTCGATATAAATGAGGGACTTCATGATAGAGGTTTGGTCCAGTGTGTAATCTTGGCATCCTACCCACGGAGGATGGTTATAGTTACCGTTTAAATCATTAACCCATTCCCAGCCCTTGGGAATCCCATGCCTTGGAAAGAGTGTGAACTCACCTTGGTTTGCTCGGTATGCTAAACTATGTGCTCACAAGTAATCAGTCAAGTCCTAAAGCATGCACGTATATTCAATCAGTTCAAGTTCGTAAAGATTCACATACAATCTAGGTCACAAAGTGTTTGGCAGTTAACATCATGTACCACTTAAACAGTTAATCACATTCATACCATTCATGCTTCACATAAGTGCTTTCTTAGTTTATTCTAATCTAATTATCCATTATCAGACTTAACAAAAGTAACACACTTAACGGAGTTAACATGCATGACAGAATCATACTTAACAGTAATTAACATACGTAATAGTGTTAGCAGGCTTAACAGAATTAATCATATTTAACTAGGTTAACAGACTAACGAAGTTAATAACTAACAGAGTTATATACTAAACAGAGTTAACAACTTAACAGGGTTTATCAACTAACAGCGTTAATAACTAACAAGGTTAATATTCATAACACCCTACAAAAAAATCAATGTGGCGAAAACCCTTTGGGCCGAAATCCCTTGGGCCGAAACCTCTTGGGCCGAAATCCCTTGGGCCGAAATCCCTTGGGCCGATATCTCCTTTGGACCGAAATCTCCTTTGGACCGAAAACACTTGGGTGACGAAATCTCCAAGGTGTTTTCGTTGGGTGGAGGGTTTTCGTCGGGTCCATCAATCATCAACAGCAGTTACACTAACCAGGACCCTAATAGTCATCTAACTGTTACATCGGCTAAGACCATCATTAACTGTTACGTGATTAAATCATCATCTCTATTATGCAGGAGCATCAATCATAAGAAAAGAATGAATACAAATCATGAATTTATAGATAACCCTAACTATCAACAGGTTCACCATCTCCTCATGACAGAATATCAGATCAAGTTAACCATAACATCACAGTACATAGCATTTTTTAGGAACCCTAGTTTCCACATCGCATAACCGAACACTATTAGCAAGTTAACATGCTTTTTCGATCCTGATTACGTTCATATCATACAAGATGAATCATTCAATCATCTCATGTTTCGCATATAATTATATAACTGATCAAATCATGTATATTCAAACTCAGAACATCATGAACATCTAACTGGACTAAAGTTACCTTAAATGTTGAAAAAACTAACCGAACCAAGAATGATCAAATCAGAGAATCAAACTTCGAATGAGAGAAGGGCAGTCGTCGGGTTCAAAGAAAAACGAGAGAGATAATGTGAGAGGTGGTTAGGATTTTCCGATTAACTTTTGCGTAAAGGCTATGAACAAAATAATATAACCGGACGTTAATGGGCCAAAGCCCATTCTGTTTTCGTTGGCCAGAAGGTGGACGAAAATCACCCTAACCACCTCTCACATTATCTCTCTCGTTTTTCTTTGAACCCGACGGCTGCCCTTCTCTCATTCGAAGTTTGATTCTCTGATTTGATCATTCTTGGTTCGGTTAGTGTTTTCCACATTTAAGGTAACTTTAGTCCAGTTAGATGTTCATGATGTTCTGAGTTTGAATATACATGATTTGATCAGTTATATAATTGTATGCGAAACATGAGATGATTGAATGATGCATCTTGTATGATATGAACGTAATCAGGATCAAAAAAGCATGTTAACTTGCTAATAGTGTTCGGTTATGCGATGTGGAAACTAGGGTTCCTGATAAATGCTATGTACTGTGATGTTATGGTTAACTTGATCTGATATTCTGTCATGAGGAGATGGTGAACCTGTTGATAGTTAGGGTTATCTATAAATTCATGATTTGTATTCATTCTTTTCTTATGATTGATGCTCCTATATAATAGAGATGATGATTTAATCACGTAACAGTTAATGATGGTCTTAGCCGATGTAACAGTTAGATGACTATTAGGGTCCTGGTTAGTGTAACTGCTGTTGATGATTGATGCACCCGACGAAAACCCTCCACCCAATGAAAACCCTATCTCAACGAAAACACCTTGGGGATTTCGTCGCCCAAGTGTTTTCGGTCCAAAGGAGATTTCGGTCCAAAGGAGATTTCGGCCCAAGGGATTTCGGCCCAAGGGATTTCGGCCCAAAGGGTTTTCGCCACATTGATTTTTTTGTCGGGTGTTATGAATATTAACCCTGTTAGTTATTAACGCTGTTAGTTGATAAACCCTGTTAAGTTGTTAACTCTGTTTAGTATATAACTCTGTTAGTTATTAACTTCGTTAGTCTGTTAACCTAGTTAAATATGATTAATTCTGTTAAGCCTGCTAACACTATAACGTATGTTAATTACTGTTAAGTATGATTCTGTCATGCATGTTAACTCCGTTAAGTGTGTTACTTTTGTTAAGTCTGATAATGGATAATTAGATTAGAATAAACAGAGAAAGCACTTATGTGAAGCATGAATGGTATGAATGTGATTAACTGTTTAAGGGGTACATGATGTTAACTGCCAAACACTTTGTGACCCTAGATTGTATGTGAATCTCTACGAACTTGAACTGATTGAATATACGTGCATGCTTTAGGACTTGACTGATTACTTGTGAGCACATAGTTTAGCATACCGAGCAAACTAAGGTGAGTTCACACTCTTTCCAAGGCATGGGATTCCCAAGGGCTGGGAATGGGTTAATGATTTATACGGTAACTACAACCATCCTCCGTGGGTAGGATGCCAAGATTACACACTGGACCAAACCTCTATCATGAAGTCCCTCATTTATATCGACTTAATCGCCGAGGCCTATGGTGAGCGGGTCATTAGTTAATAGCGCTATTAGGTTTAAGAAACCTCACACCGTGCCAGTCGGACGGGCGTGTACTAATGGACTATGGGCAAAGGGTCAATGCTGATAGATATTGACTTAGGGCACCACTTACATTTTCGTAGTAGTCGATACGCACGGTCTAGTAACACATGGGAAGCCCCCACTAATCTTCGCAAACATGTCTGGGAGACCGCGATACGAATTAATACGATACATGGTATACAAAACGAACATATGCTTTACGAAACGAATGCTATAACTAAACAACCAACTGTGAACTCGCTCAACTTTGTTGTTGATTCGTTGCTACATGCCTTGCAGGTCGTTAGGTACTGAAGGAGCTTGCACAGGGAGGCGAGGTCGTTGTGGGACATGGCAGTGTGTGCCATGCTAAAAACATTACTTTATTTCGTACTTAATACTTACATTGGGTTTTTACAATTATGCTTCCGCTAAACACTTAACTACGTTTGTGATTTGAAACACCTTTCATATTGTGTGGTTGAATTTTACTTATTACTTGTTATGTTCAATATGATTGGTGGCTTGATCCTGGTCAGTCACGCCTCCAAGCGGGGATACTCTGCATGTGGATTTTGGGGGTCTGACACTTAACGTCTCGGTCCGTGATTTCAACTGGTTCCTCGACGAATCGCAACTGATCATCGATAGTGAGCTCCTTCAAAGGAACTATGAGGGTCTCGTCTGACAGACATTTCTTCAGATTTGACACATGAAATACATTGTGAACTCCACCGAGTTCTGCTGGTAGGTTTAGTTTGTAGGCCACCTTGCCTATTTTCTCAATAATTTCAAACGGTCCGACATATCGCGGATTGAGCTTGCCTCGTTTGCCAAAACGAACTACACATTTCCAAGGTGAGACTTTGAGTAGCACTCGATCCCCAACCTGGAATTTGAGTGGTTTCCTACGCTTATCAGCGTAGCTTTTCTGACGGTCACGAGCTGCCGCCATTCGTTGTCGTATCTGAGCAATTCTTTCCGTTGCGTCTACCACCAGTTCTGGACCCGTGATCTGACTATCACCCACCTCTGCCCAACAAAGAGGTGATCGGCATTTATGCCCGTACAATGCCTCAAACGGAGCGGCTTGGATGCTGGTGTGGTAACTGTTATTATACGAAAACTCCACTAGAGGGAGATGTTTTTCCCAGCCGTTGCCAAAATCAATCACACATGCCCTAAGCATGTATTCAAGGGTTTGGATGGTGCGCTCAGACTGCCCATCCGTTTGCGGATGGTAAGCTGTGCTCATGTCTAACCGAGAGCCAAAAGATTTGTGCATCGCTTGCCACAGTTCTGAAGTAAAACTGTGCATCACGATAGGAATTAATAGAGGTTGGCACCCCGTGCCTCGAGACAACTTCCTTAAGGTATACATCTGCTAGAGTGGAGAACTTATCCGTTTCCTTAATAGCCAACAAGTGTGCAGATTTTGTGAGTCGATCCACGATCACCCAAATAGTATCATTCCCACGTTGAGATCTAGGCAGGCCAGTAACAAAATCCATGGAAATTTGCTCCCATTTCCATTGTGGAATCTCTGGTTGTTGGAGTAGGCCCGATGGTTTCTGATATTCGGTCTTGACTCTCGCACAAGTCAAACATTTGCTAACGTAAGTTGCTATGTGGGCCTTCATGCTAGGCCACCAGTATGTAGTCTTTAAGTCGTGGTACATCTTATCCGAACCAGGATGTACCGAGTAACGCGACTTATGCGCTTCTTCCATCACAAGTTCGCGTAAGTTGCCATAAAGTGGGACCCAAATGCGTCCTGTTACGTAATAGGCACCGTCTTCCTTTTATTCTAACCATTGACTTGAGCCGCGGAGAGCTTCAGCCCTGACGTTTTCGGGTTTCAATGCTTCTACCTGAGCATCTCGTATCTGTGCAGGAAGACTAGATTGGATGGTAAGTTGTAATGCTCGCACACGCCTAGGTGCAGTATCTTTTCGACTGAGGGCGTCGGCCACAACATTGGCTTTGCCTGGATGGTACTTGATGGCACATTCCTAATCATTCAATAACTTGACCCATCGACGTTGTCACATGTTCAATTCCTTTTTCTTGAAGATATGCTCGAGACTCCTGTGATCGGTGTAGATGGTGCACTTGGTACCGTACAGGTAATGTCTCCATATCTTAAGCGCGAAAACAACAGCTCCCAGCTCCAAGTCGTGTGTGGTGTAATTTCTTTCATGAACTTTAAGTTGACGTGACGCATATGCAATGACTTTATCCCGTTGCATCAACACGCAGCCCAGGCCCTGAATTGACGCGTCACAATAAACCACAAAATCGTCTGTGCCTTAAGGCAATGAGAGAATAGGTGCGCTACAAAGTCTATCCTTTAGGTGCTGAAATGCAGATTCTTGAGCATCACTCCAATGATAGGTGACACCCTTTTGAGTTAGTAGCGTAAGCGGCTGCGCAATCTTTGAGAAGTCTTTGATGAACCTTCTGTAATAGCCCGCCAAACCCAAGAATTGGCGGATTTCTATTGGTGTACGCGGTGCAGGCCAGTTCCTAATTGAGTCTACCTTGGATGGATCAACATGAATCCCATCCTTGTTTACCACGTGGCCTAGAAAGTGGACTTCACGAAGACAGAAGTCGCATTTTGAAAACTTGGCGTACAGCTGTTCTGCTCGAAGGAGTTCCAAAATGAGTCGTAAATGCTGCTCGTGTTCCTCCTGACTCTTGGAGTAGATCAAAATGTCGTCAATGAATACAATCACGAACTTATCCAAGTAAGGCTTGCACACTCTGTTCATAAGATCCATGACGACTGCAGGCGCGTTTGTTAACCCGAAAGGCATGACCAGAAACTCGTAATGGCCGTAGCGTGTTCTGAATGCTGTTTTGGAGACGTCCTCGTCCCGGACTCTCAGTTGATGGTAGCCTAACCTCAGATCAATCTTTGAATAGTAGCTCGACCCTTGCAGCTGGTCGAACAAGTCGTCAATGTGTGGAAGAGGATAGCGATTCTTTACGGTCACCTTGTTTAGTTCGCGATAATCTATGCACATACAGAAGGTACCGTCTTTCTTCTTCACAAACAACATGGGAGCTCCCCAGGGCGAAGAGCTAGGATGAATGAAACCCTTATCCAAGAGTTCTTGCAATTGCTTGGACAGTTCTTCCAGTTCGGTTGGAGCTAAGCGGTAAGGTGCTCGAGGTATGGGTGCTGCTCCAGGAGTTAGCTCGATTTGAAATTCGACCTGGCGATGAGGCGGTAGCCCAGGTAAATCTTCAGGAAACACTTGAGGAAAGTCGCGTACTACTGGAATATCCTCTATTCTCTTGTCTCTCACTGATGCGTCAGTAACAAGTGCAAAGATAGCGGTGTGGCCCTTTCGCAAACACTTCTGGGCCTTAAGGAAGGAGATGATGCCCACTACAGCACCACTCTTATCGCCTTGAATTTTGAGAGGTTCTTTGCCAGAACGGGGAATATGAACAATATTCTCTTTGCATAGGATCTCTGCTTGCTGTTGTGATAACCAATCCATCCCAATGACGATGTCGAAACTACTCAGAACTATAGGAATGAGATCGATAGAGAAAGTCTGACCAGCTAAGACGAGATTACAACCCTTAACTATGTGTGTGGCTTCTACACTCTTACCGTTTGCTAACTCTACGACATGCTTGGTGTTTAAGGGAGTTGGTGTGCGTTTTAACATTTGACTAACTTTTAGAGACACATAACTGGTATCGACACCCGAATCAAATAAAACAGTAACATAAAAGTCATCCAGTAGAAACTTACCCATCACGACGTTGGGGTCATTCCTAGTATCACCCTGACCAAGCACGAACACGCGGCCCCGGGCGCCATTGTTTCCATTGTTTCCCCCGTTGTTATCCCCATTGTTGTTCCTATTACCCTGATTATTGTTGTTGTTGTTCTGATTCTGGTTTAACTGAGGGCAGTTCCACTTGAAGTGGCCTTCAGCACCACACTGAAAGCACCCCCTGTTTCCTCGCTGTTGCTGCTGCTGGTTCTGTGGAGAGGGTGGTTGTTGCTGATGGTTCTGATTCGCAGGTCGTGAGCTCCTACAATCCTTAGCTTCATGACCCATCTTGAGACACCGCTGACAACGACCCTTGTTGCACTGACCATTGTGGTGTCTGTTGCATTTGTTGTACTTTGGGAGGTTTCCTCGATATCCACCCTGCCTTTGACTACCAGAAGATTGCTGACCAGGGCTCTGATAGTCATCAGTCCTTCGTTGTTGTGCCTGGGACTGAACTGAAGTCGAACCTTTGCTGGAAGCTCCATCCCATTTTCGCTTGTTATCACTGGGATTAGCAGGAGTAGTAGTAGTAGCACCGATTCGCTTAGGCAGCCTGTTATGTTCCTCTGTTTGGTCTGTGAGATGATGAGCAAGACGTGTAACATCCTGGATGGTAGCAAGGTTAGCCGAAGTCACATGGCTTTGAATTTCTGGTACAAGACCCCTTAGATACAGCTCGATACGCTTGATGGGAGGTTCCACCATAGTTGGACACAAGATGGCCAGCTCGTTTGACCTTTTCATATACGCCTCTATCTCTGACCCTGTCATCTTCAGGTTAAAGAACCCCACTTCCAACTTGTGGTTGTCATCACGACTACAGTATTCCCGCTTGATCAGTTCCTTAAAGTCGTTCCATGGGGTGGCATTGGCAGCTACCAGCCCCAACATTTGGACTTGTGCGTTCC
This sequence comes from Helianthus tuberosus, assembly GCA_030545235.1. Lineage (NCBI taxonomy): Eukaryota > Viridiplantae > Streptophyta > Magnoliopsida > Asterales > Asteraceae > Helianthus > Helianthus tuberosus. Next base: position 100,790,816 of record CM060396.1, on the reverse strand, counting down.
ACCAAGTCAACGCAACGCCTTCGAGAGTACCAGTGGCATACTTCACCCTACGAGCCACAGGGCATTCACACATTTCGAAGACTGACTCGAGCTTCTCAAACTAATGGAGGAGTCCAACGGCCCCTTCAGTGCCACTGAAAGTACTAGGACGACAGTCCATGAAAGTTTTGAACGTGCACGCAGGCGGCTAAGCATGTTGGCCTGTTGTGTAAACAATAATAGGACAAAGTTAAACACAAGAGTTGGTTCATGAGGGTAGGATCTAAAGATCCTAGAGCGAGTTGTGACTGCAGGATATACCTCCTGCTTGGGCGGCTGCAAGTGCCGCAGCAACTTGTTGGTTAATCAGAGCCATCAACTGGGCTTGAGTCATGTTAACTCGTCCAGCCATGATCTTCATATCAAAGGAAACATGAGTGAGAGGGGTTCGCGAAAGTGCGATAACAGGAGAGAGTAAGCACACACATATTTTCAAACAATAGTTGTTACGTTTATCTAAGCATACCATGAGCAAAGTTCTATTGTAATCTAGCAAGTAGGCAATGTAAACATAAATCATATCACCTAGAATGTCGAGTCTTGCACGTGGAGCGAAGCGTCGTTGTGGATCATTGAGCACTGTTCAGGTTATAGTCTGGTTTTAACAAAAACTTTTTCCCTTATTAAAACCAAGTTCACTATAACCAATGGCTCTGATACCAATCTGTCACACCCCCAAAATCCACATGCGGAGTATCGCCGCTTGGAGGCGTGACTGACCAGGATCAAGCCACCAATCATATTGAACATAACAAGTAATAAGTAAAATTCAACCACACAATATGAAAGGTGTTTCAAATCACAAACGTAGTTAAGTGTTTAGCGGAAGCATAATTGTAAAAACCCAATGTAAGTATTAAGTATGAAATAAAGTAATGTTTTTAGCCTGGCACACACTGCCATGTCCCACAACGACCGCGCCTCCCTGTGCAAACTCCATGAGTACCTAACGACCTGCAAGGTATGTAGCAACGAATCAACAACAAAGTTGAGCGAGTTCACAGTTGGTTGTTTAGTTATAGCATTCGTTTCGTAAAGCATATGTTCATTTTGTATACCATGTATCGTATTAATTCGTATCGCGGTCTCCCAGACATGTTTGCGAAGATTAGTGGGGGCTTCCCAAGTGTTACTAGACCGTGCGTATCGACTACTACGAAAATGTAAGTGGTGCCCTAAGTCAATGTCTATCAGCATTGACCCTTTGCCCATAGTTCATTAGTACACGCCCGTCCGACTGGCACGGTGTGAGGTTTGTTAAACCTAATAGCGCTATTAACTAATGACCCGCTCGCCATAGGCCTCGGCGATTAAGTCGATATAAATGAGGGAGTTTATGATAGAGGTTTGGTCCAGTGTGTAATCTTGGCATCCTACCCACGGAGGATGGTTGTAGTTACCGTTTAAATCATTAACCCATTCCCAACCCTTGGGAATCCCATGCCTTGGAAAGAGTGTGAACTCACCTTGGTTTGCTCAGTAGGCTAAACTATGTGCTCACAAGTAATCAGTCAAGTCCTAAAGCATGCACGTATATTCAATTAGTTCAAGTTCGTAAAGATTCACATACAATCTAGGTCACAAAGTGTTTGGCAGTTAACATCATGTACCACTTAAACAGTTAATCACATTCATACCATTCATGCTTCACATAAGTGCTTTCTCAGTTTATTCTAATCTAATTATCCATTATCAGACTTAACAAAAGTAACACACTTAACGGAGTTAACATGCATGATAGAATCATACTTAACAGTAATTAACATACGTAATTGTGTTAGCAGGCTTAACAGAATTAATCATATTTAACTAGGTTAACAGACTAACGAAGTTAATAACTAACAGAATTATATACTAAACAGAGTTAACAACTTAACAGGGTTTATCAACTAACATCGTTAATAACTCACAGGGTTAATATTCATAACACCCGACAAAAAAATCAATGTGGCGAAAACCCTTTGGGCCGAAATCCCTTGGGCCGAAATCTCCTTTGGACCGAAATCTCCTTTGGACCGAAAACACTTGGGCGACGAAATCCCCAAGGTGTTTTCGTTGAGATAGGGTTTTCGTTGGGTGGAGGGTTTTCGTCGGGTCCATCAATCATCAACAGTAGTTACACTAACCCGGACCCTAATAGTCATCTAACTGTTACATCGGCTAAGACCATCATTAACTGTTACGTGATTAAATCATCATCTCTATTTTATAGGAGCATCAATCATAAGAAAAGAATGAATACAAATCATGAATTTATAGATAACCCTAACTATCAACAGGTTCACCATCTCCTTATGACAGAATATCAGATCAAGTTAACCATAACATCACAGTACATAGCATTTATCAGTAACCCTAGTTTCCACATCGCATAACCGAACACTATTAGCAAGTTAACATGCTTTTTCGATCCTAATTACTTTCATATCATACACGATGCATCATTCAATCATCTCATGTTTCGCATACAATTATATAACTGATCAAATCATGTATATTCAAACTCAGAACATCATGAACATCTAACTGGTCTAAAGTTACCTTAAATGTGGAAAACACTAACCGAACCAAGAATGATCAAATCAGAGAATCAAACTTTGAATGAGAGAAGGGCAGCCGTCGGGTTCAAAGAAAAACGAGAGAGATAATGTGAGAGGTGGTTAGGGTTTTCCGATTAACTTTTGCGTAAAGGCTATGAACAAAATAATATAACCGGACGTTACTGGGCCAAAGCCCGTTCTGTTTTCGTTGGCCAGAAGGTGGACGAAAACACCTTGTGTTTTCGTGGGTGGGTGGGTGTTTTCGGCTGGGGTGATTTCGTGAGGACAGGGGTATTCGACTAAGGTTACATATTTAATTATAAGACATAAGTTGACACAAAGCACATTATTAACATGCACACCATATATATATATATAACACTTTGCAAATTAAGTACAAGGTTAAGTCGAATAGAGACCTTGAAAACTCGGGTTGTCACATTTTAGAATATGCCTCTTAGACATGATCAAACGCAGGATGCTGCACTCGCAGCCCTTGTTGCTCAGCAGATTGTTGCTGTGATTCCGAACCTCATAACTCAGATCAATCAAGAAAATAACCATAACAACAATAACAAAGCTCAGTGCAGTTTCAAAACGTTTAATTCGGCTAAACCACTGAAATTTTCTGGGTCTCAAGGAGCAATCGCGCTCCTACAATGGTTCGAGAGTCTGGAAAGCATGTTTAGACATGTTCAATGTCCGAATGAGCGAAAGGTCGAGTTCGCATCTAGTGTTTTCGAGAAACGTGCTCTAACATGGTGGAACGGTGTGATGAGGGATAGGGGTGTCGATGTGGCAATGGCACAGACTTGGGAAGAGCTCCGGGCTCTCATGATGAGGGAGTTCTGCCCCCGTCACGAAATAAGGGCATTGGAACGAGAGTTTGATGATCTTAAACAAGATGGGGGGAGAACATCGTGCTTATACAGATCGTTATGAGGAGCTGAGTTTACTGTGTCCTACTATGGTTACCCCGTTGGAGAAAGCGATCGAGAGGTATATTGATGGTTTTCCTGACTCTGTGCAAGACATAGTTACTGGTAGTAACCCTACCACTGTTCGTCAGGCTATCGAATTGGCTGCAACCCTGACTGAGTCTCAGGTCAGGAAGGGTAAACTTACCTGCAAGGGTGACAAGAAACAATCAACCGACACCACTCAAGACAAGGGTAAGGGCAAGAAGAAAGGCGAGTCATCGAGGGGGTCGAGGAAGCGTAAGACTTTCCAGAATTTTGCTGTTACCGCAAAACCCAATCAGACGCTCAGAACCCACCAGCAGAGCCTCCTGCAAAGAAGCCTTATGTTGGTACTGCACCTTACTGCAATCAGTGCAATGGTCATCATGTGGCTCAGCAAGTGTGTAAACAATGTACCTCATGTGGATGACTTGGCGACACGGCCAATATTTTTCGGGCTGTCCCGAATCAAGCTGCAAAGAATCCAGCATAGGCTCAGGGAAACGCTGCTAGACCTCCATTCCCACCTGGTTCATGTTTTAACTGCGGAGAAATGGGTCACTTCAGGAACAACTGCCCGAAACTTGTGAACGCAAACGATAATGCTAATCCCGCTCGTGGACAAGCATACAATCTGAATGCTAACGAGGCTCGTGCTGATAACGAAGTTGTTAATGGTACGTTCCTTGTTAACCATCAACCTGCATCTGTTCTTTTCAATTCTGGTGCCCATAGAAGTTTTGTATCGTTATCATTTGAGGCTTTACTAGCGATGCCTAGAACTAAACTAGGAAAGCCATTATCTGTTGAAGTTGCTACTTGTGAACCTCTTGTACTAGATTCTGTCATTCGCGATTGTCAATTGAACCTCGATAACCATCTTTTTCCTATTGACCTCACGCCGATGCAACTTGGAAGTTTTGATATTATCATAGGAATGGATTGGTTAACCAAGTATCATGCTGAGGTGGTTTGTTTTGATAAGATTGTTCGTATTCCTCTTTCATCTGGTGAAGTTCTAGAAGTTCGTGGCGAGAAACCTTCGAATGGTTTGAAACTCATGTCATGTACTGAAGCCCAAAGATACCTACGAAAAGGATATGTCTCCTTTCTGGCACATGTCGTAGAAGAGAAAGGCAAGAACACGTGTATTCAAGATATCTCGATTGTTCGAGATTATCTAGAAGTGTTTCCTGATGAACTGCCTGCTTTGCCTCCACTTCATCAAGTCGAGATTCATATTGATCTTGTACCCAATGCCAACCCGATTGCTAAAGCACCTTACCGTCTTGCATCGTCTGAGATGCAAGAGTTATCTAAACAGCTTCAGGAGTTATCTAACAAAGGATTTATCCGTCCGAGTTATTCACCTTGTGGCGCTCCAGTCCTGTTTGTGAAAAAGAAAGATGGATCTTTCCGAATGTGTATCGATTATCATGAGCTCAATAAGCTCACCATCAAGAATTGATATCCCCTACCATGAATTGATGATCTTTTTTATTAGCTGCAAGGTGCTACATGTTTTTCCAAGATCGATCTGCATTCTGGGTATCATCAGCTTTGTGTACTCGAAGAAGATATTCCCAAAACTGCTTTCCGCACGAGATATGGTCACTACGAGTTCACTGTCATGCCTTTTAGTTTGACAAATGCCCAAGCTGTTTTCATGGACTTAATGAATAGGGTTTGTAAACCTTATTTAGACAAGTTCATCATTGTATTCATTGACGATATTATTATTTATTCGAAGTCCCGAGCTGATCACGAACAACACTTTCGTCTGACAATGGAACTCCTAAAGAAGGAACAACTCTTTGCCAAATTCTCCAAGTGTGAATTTTGGCTTAAGCAAGTTCATTTTTGGGTCATATTGTCAACGAGTAGGGTATTCATGTGGATCCTTCCAAAATCGCAGCTATTAAGGATTGGAACACACATACGACTCCTACATAACTTCGCTCTTTTCTTGGTCTTTCTGGTTACTATCATAGATTCATTGCGAACTTCTCAAAAATCGCAGTTCCTCTTACTGCTTTGACTCAGAAGAATAAGCCTTTTTAGTGGGGACCCAAACAAGAGGAAGCTTTCCAAACACTAAAACAAAAACTCTGTGATGCTCCTATCTTATCTTTACCTGATGGCAATGATGATCGAATCTAGGCCTTGATTGCGTTCTTATACAACGAGGTAAAGTTATAGCTTATGCGTCGAGACAATTGAAAATAAAAGAGAAGAACTACACAACTCATGATCTTGAGTTAGGCGATGTGATTTTTGCACTCAAAATCTGGAGACACTATCTTTATGGCATGAAATGTGTGGTTTTCACATACCACAAAAGTCTCCAACACATTTTCAATCAAAAGGAGCTAAACATGAGACAACGACGCTGGGTTGAACTCTTGAACGATTACGACTGCGAAATTCGCTACCATCCTGGTAAGGCGAATGTTGTAGCCGATGCTCTAAGTCGAAAGGAACGAGTCAAGCTTCATTGTGTTCGAATTCTATCCGATATTCAATCACGTGTCTCTCAATCTCAACATACTTGTGTTACACAAGACTTGATAAGTAAGGAATTACCACATCAACTAGAGCTTAAATTCGAAATGAAAGACAATGGGTTATTTTATTTCAAGAATCATTTGTGGATTCCGAAACAAGACAATCTTCGCACTTTAGTGATGGACGAATCTCATATGTCTCGTTATTCTATCCATCCTGGTGCTGATAAAATGTACAAGGATCTTCGTACTCAGTACTGGTGGCCTGGTATGAAGAAGGATGTTGCCTTGTATGTATCTAAATGCCTAACTTGTCTCAAAGTCAAGGCTGAACATCAACGACCATCTGCTTTGCTTGTACAACCAGAGATACCGGTATGGAAGTGGGAGAACATTGCAATAGATCTCATCACTAAGTTACCGCGCACATCAAGAGGTCATGATCCATTTGGGTACTCATTGATCGTCTTACCAATTCGTAAGGATCTATCTGCTGATAAACTCGCCAAAATTTATGTTGATGAGATTTTATCTCGTCATGGTGTTCCTTTGGATATCATATCTGACCGTGATGCTCGATTCTCATCTCACTTTTGGAAGACTATGCAATCTACTATGGGAACCCAACTAAATCTTAGCACTGCTTATCATCCCCAAACGGATGGACAATCTGAAAGAATGATACAAACATTGGAGGATATGCTTAGAACATGTGTGATAGACTTTGGTGTTAATTGGGATTCGCATCTACCATTGATCGAGTTCTTTTACAACAATAGTTATCACGCTAGCATCAATATGGCACCGTTCGAAGCTTTATATGGTTGAAAATGTCGTTCACCTGTCTGTTGGAATGAGATCGGTGAAGCTCAGCTTACTGGACCTGAGCTCATTCTGGAAACAACGGACAAAGTCAAGAAAATTCGCGATAATCTTCTGATAGCTAGAAGCCGTCAAAAGAGTTATGCGGATATGCGACGCAAACCGTTGGAATTTCAAGTCAGAGACCATGTCCAACTCAAGGTATCCCATTGGAAGGGAGTGGTGAGATTTGGAAAGAAAGGAAAACTTGCACCACGATACGTTGGACCATATAAGATTGTTGAAAGAATCGGAAAGGTTGCCTATCGACTTGAGCTACCTCCTGAACTTGGGAATATTCACCCAACATTCCACGTGTCCAATTTACGAAAGTGTTTAGTCGATATAGATCTTCACATCCCACTCGAGGAAATTCAAGTTGATGATGCGATGCACTTTGTCGCGAAACCCATGGAGATAGTGGACCGTGAAGTCAAGCGATTAAAGAACAAGCGAATACGATTAGTCAAAGTTCGTTGGGAGTCCAAACGTGGCCCAGATTTTACTTGGGAACGTGAGGACCAAATGAAAGCGAAATATCCACAATTGTTTCCACAAGTTTCCTCTAGATAAAATTTTGGGACAAAATTTCCTAAAGTAGGGGAGACTGTGACATTTGTGCTCTGTAAACACTGAAAGATGTAAATAAATATCAAGTATCAATGAATGATGTGTTTTGGTCTCAATATTTGTGTATTTGTGTTTGACGATTTTACGTTTGGATTCTAGTTCGATTTCAAGCATTTAATCACTTTCTAGAAAGATATACGCAAACTGATGCGTAAACATAGTCAGTTTAACACGACAAACACTCCAGAACAGTGACTTAAGTTTAACATACCTTAAATAACCTTTACATAACTTAGAAATAAGTCTTAAAGGGTTTGGTGTGTCAAAAACAAGTTTATTCGATAACAGGGACTATTTGCATCAAACTACGAAAGTCTGCCGATTCGTATAGCAACGTACATTCCGGAACAAGATCAAAATCTAAATATTCCCTAAATATCCTTTACATAGCTTAGAAATGTGCTTTGAGGGATTCGGTATTCGAAAATGCGCTTATTTGATCAATAGGGACTAAAAGCATCAAAAAGTGCATAAGTTTGCATTTAGGCGCATATCTTACGTTCTGAACACATCCAGACATCCCAATTTTTTTTAATCATTAAAATATTTTATTTTAGTGATTGGAATGCAAAAATACCATTCATCACGTAATTTGGATCGTTTTCACGTCCGTTCGAGTTTCGTCGTAATTAACCGAATAACGCAACCGTACGACCAAACGAACCAAGATCCGAGATATTTCTAGGCATATTTCAAATCCCCTATGCTTTGATATCCTTTTCGAGCCTTAAAATTGGCTTAACGGGGTTTAAACACGTCAAAAATAGCCTAATGAGTGTGCAAGGACCAAAGTTGTAATTTTTTAAAACCTGATGCACGAGCTCGCGCCGCGCGACGGCTCAAGTGCATCTCTGTCGCGCCACGCGACAGCTTACTTTTGACAGAATGTTCTTTGCTGCATCAGCAGCTATGTGGCAGCCCCTAAAACCATGTTTTCATGACTCATAACTCGAATTTGCCACCATTTAATCTACTTTTAACACTTGTTAACACCCTCCTAAGATCATGACAACACATTGGACATGTATAATGATCTTGTGGCTTTAAAACTCCTATAAATAGCCATGGAATTTGGCCATTTTAATTGCTCATCATCATCTTTCTTCTTAATCTTCTCATTTGAGAGGCTCTCACACTTGTTGAAGGCCTCCAATCTGGTTTTCTTTGTTCTATTTTCCAAGCTTGGACCCTTTGTAAGTGATCTTTCATGCTTGGTTGTTTATTTTAAGCAAGAAAGTCAAACAGTGTATGATTTTCAGCTTTGACCATGAATTGGTCAAATCAAAGTTCAACTAGACTTTGCAACGTGAGCGTAATCACGATGGTTATAATCTCTTGTGATTATACCTACTGATTACCACGTTCACTAGTCGAAGTGACGAGTCAAAGTTTCGGTCAAAATGCACGATTATGTGCATTTTGCGACGAAACTATTTTTGGGTTTGTTTTGATACCAAATCAGTTTTCTAACTTAGTTAAACATGTTTTAACATGTTTAACTCGTCACTGTTAGTTTAGTGCTTGTTTAGGGTCGTAAGTCAAGCGGTCTCGACAACCGCTTAGACTTTCGAACCCGACCCTCTTGGTCGATCACGAGGATCCGACCAAACATATTTTGTGACCATAGTTGTGTAGGGAATAACCTTCCGAGGTTATACCTTATGGTCACTTAGTTTAATTAGTTGTAAGATAGGTAGTTTATATGCCTTAGGAAAATGACCAAAATGCCCTTTTCATGCATAATTTGAATTTAAGCATATGTAACTTAAATTTTGACACTTAAACTGATTATGCAACATATTTAAACATGTTAGAGCATATAATACTTGTCATAGGACTAGTTAGGCTATTCGTTTGCGCTTTTGTGCAAATGACGCGTTAAAGTAGCGTAGACTACCTTTGTGACAACCCGTATTCCAGAACCTTTCTTTGTGTTTTATTGAAACTTGTATGAACAATACGTGACTAATTGACATGTTTGATTGCAATGGAGTTTTACGTTTTGATATGCTATATGTTACATGAATGTGTTGGGAGTATGCATGTATAATAAACCTAGTCGTACAACGTCTTCGGATCACACACTTGTTCACCGGCCGCACACTCCTTGGTGTTTTGTTAACTTGTTCTCGGCCCAAATCCACTCGATGGCAGCCCAAAGGTGGGTTTGGCCCGATTCCCTTATGCGCATAACACACAATAGTTTTGTGTGTAATCTTCATTATCCTGTAAACACAAGATAAACTCAAACCCTAATTCTCTTCCCCTCTCCCTACAACTCGACGGCAGGAACCTCTCCCCCTCATCGAAGCCGACGATAGTCTCACCCCTCAAGTTCTCTTCGGTTCCATCTTATAGTCGGTTAGTACACGATTGCTATGGCTTAACCTAACTGTTGTTACATTTGATTTCATGATGTTATGATTAGTTGCATGGTTTCGTTTTACTTGAGGTTGATGATTAGGGTGTTATGCTAGTAAAAATTCTGGATAAACAACTTGTGACATCCAACTGTTGGAATTAATTATGATGAGGTGCATGGTGAATGGTGTGTATGATCGTTGCTTAATTAATCAAGTTGGAATGATTAGGGTTGCATCTTAGATACTGAAATCACTGATTCGAATGATTCGATGATTGCTGTTCTTGATTAGATTACAATTAGGGTGGTATGAATATACATGATTACTGAATTAAATGTTGTTTAATCTGATTTGAAACTGCCAAAATTGTTTACTAATGTTACGAAATTAAGGAGCTGCAATTTAGGAAGTTTGTTACACCTAGTCTCGACAAGGGTGGCGAGTAGAGACCCCACTGTCTCGACTCGAGACCACACATCACTAGCACACAAAAACAGCATGACTCGAGACCATGATTGCAAGTCTTGTTGTGACTCAAGACCTGACTCGAGACCACCTGGTCTCGAGTGATAAATGCATAACTCGAGACCCTTGGTTTCGACTCAAGAACTCTAAGACTACAACTCGAGAACGCACAGTCTCGACTCGAGATCTCTGGTCTCGACTCGAGACCTCATGATCGCATAACCTGTTTGGACTTTCACTGTTACAAATCCAAGTAATTGGGCCGCATACTTGGGCTTCGTTTGGTTACGTGATTAACACTGTTGAACTCGTATACTTGTACTGTTAATGTTAACTGCCATGATCAATACTTGTATACAACTTGTTAGTACGTGCACTACTTGAACCTAGACCTGACTTGTATGGTAACCATGTTAGGACGTGGTTGACCACATATAGCTCAAGTGACCTTTTCGTGTATCTGCCGAGCAAACCAATGTGAGTTCACACTCTTTCCAAGGCATGGGATTCCCAAGGGTTGGGAATGGGTTAATGATTTAAACGGTAACTACAACCATCCTCCGTGGGTAGGATGCCAAGATTTCACACTGGACCAAACCTCTATCATGAAGTCCCTCATTTATATCGACTTAATCGCCGAGGCCTATGGCGAGCGGGTCATTAGTTAATTGCACTATTAGGTTTAACAAACCTCACACCGTGCCAGTCGGACGGGCGTGTACTAATGGAGTATGGGCAAAGGGTCAATGCTGATAGACATTGACTTAGGGCACCACTTACATTTTCGTAGTAGTCGATACGCACGGTCTAGTAACACATGGGAAGCCCCCACTAATCTTCGCAAACATGTCTGGGAGACCGCGATACGAATTAATACGATACATGGTTTACAAAACGAGCATATTATTTACGAAACGAGTGTATTAACTAAACAACCAACTGTGAACTCGCTCAACTTTGTTGTTGACTCGTTGTTACATGCCTTGCAGGTCGTTAGCTACTCATGGAGCTTGCACAGGGTGGCGCGGTCGTTGTGGGACATGGCAGTGTATGCCATGCTAAAAACATTACTTTATTTCGTACTTAATACTTATATTGGGTTTTAGAATTATGCTTCCGCTAAACACTTAACTACGTTTTTTATTTGAAACACCTTTCATATTATGTGGTTGAATTTTACTTATTACTTGTTATGTTCAATATGATTGGTGGCTTGATCCTGGTCAGTTACGCCTCAAAGCGGTGATACTCCGCGTGTGGATTTTGGGGGTGTGACAACCTTAGCGGGCCATAACAGGTCATAAGCACTTAGGATAGGTTCCGAATCAGAATGTAGGCTTTGTTAAACCATATCACATGAGTTCCAATACTCATTTGGTTTACGAGACCTCATTCTACCCGATCTCCCGATTTAGGTGTCGATTTATTAACATAGTGATCCGATACTAGGTGCCACTTGATTCCTTCATTACCCGAGCTTGTTAGTTCACTTAAATCGAAGATACCTTGCGATCTCAAGTGAGTACATAGTTCCCCTATTTTACTACTTTCAATTGTTTTGGGGTGATTCATATGTGCTAAACGATTTTCGAGTTTTCAAAACAAATGCTATGGTTTATATTAAACACAACGATTTCAAAAATGTGAACGAACTTGTTGGTGCGTTAATACATAACACGAATGACATTCATTAGCTTTGGCTGAGACGACCAGTAGTATGTTATGGTACCATAGGATCTGACAAATCCGTTATCGGACTATCGCCATAGTTATGTATGGGGGTAATGTGGGTAATGACAGAACCTGATGATTGTTAACATACCCTTTGGTGGTTTGTTAATACGAGTTGAACGATGGACGAGTCACACAGGTTTGAATGTGTTCAACGAGACAACCAAAAGTTAGTTTTCACAATTAAAACACGAACGACTTGAACAATTGAACGATTTGAATGATTTGAACAAGTTAAACGAATTGAACGAATGATTGATAACACGAACGAATAGAATGATTTTTGAACGATTGGTTATTGGTAAGTGATTAGATAACGGGATAGGTGTAATGTGATAAAAGCATGGTAGATACACCGCTGGTACTTCTTATATATAAGTTCTTTTATCATATTACATTCCATGGCGTTATTTAGTTCACTTGGATGAACGATTTCAAACGATGACACGCAACGATGTTTACTAAATGATATAAACCATACGAGTTTTATTACAAGAACCATTTACAATTTGGTTTACAAAAACAAATGTTTTAGTCAAGATTCATGGCAACGAGGTTTTATAAACTATAACCAACTTGTTTTTAGTTGGTTAATCATGTTGCAATACAAAACACTTTTCAAAACAAGGCTTTCAGTTATCGACTCTTGTAGTCGTACGAGGTATTGCAACAAGAATACAAGCCAAGAATCTGACACACTCACAAAACCTATGTGCTCGCCGGCATTTTTATGCTGACTTTATTTTCACATATGTTTCAGGTGGTGTTTGATGATGTTGATGATGACTAGGATGCATGCTCACATAGGATCGGACGAGGCCTTAGTGACTTAATAACGATGATAGACAACATGTTGAACTTGTTTGTTTTATTTCAAGACAATGTTAAACACTAAATATTTAAATAAACAAAACTTTAATCCATGTGTTGTGAAAGAATGATTCTGTTACTCCACTCCATGACGTTTCCGCTGCGGTTTCGTTGTTTTAACGCGGTCGGGATGTGACACTCGAAGGTGGCGTTGATAGCGGGAGGTTCCGGAATCTCGACATCCCAACCCGTAGGTTGTATGACCTCGTTGGCTAGGTTCTAATCTTCTTGAAGGAAGATTGGCTCCATGGTAGGTAAAGCCAAGATATTCTACCTTTGATGTAGAAGGTTCATTTCTCTGAAACAATCCTCCAGCCCCATGGTAAGGTAGTTCACTCGGTCTATGAGAACCTCCTCCACCAGTGTCATCTCATCAAGGCTCTCTCTTAAGGCACTCACATATCTTACGTGTGTGGCCTCAATCGAGAGCCTTCTTCCCCTTCTCTGGTTCCTGGAGCTGGTCGACGATGTTCCACTTTGTTGGCTCGAGATCTTGAAAGAAAATGACTAACCGTTAGAAGAAAATGGAAGATCAGAACATTTAGCACGGCCCCGTGCTGCTCCATCTACGCAAGATTTTTAGCTCTTAAAATTTTATTTTAAGTTAGTTTTGACCGATTTTTGAATTTCTGAACGTAAATAACTTAAAATAATGTTTTATTAATGTAAATTTGCAAATCTTTGAGCTAAAAATCAAGAGTATGACCCTCCTATTGAAGCTTTTGCAGCTTGAGGCTTCAAGCCTCAATGGAGTCTATGGAGAATGAAGAAGAGGAAATGTATAAAAGAGGAAAAGACAAGAAAGTTGATTGAGAACTTTTTAAGAACATACCTCTTCAGGTATGTGTGAAGAATCTCAGAGATCTTGCCTTTTGAGAATGGTTCCAAACATTCTCCCTAAGGCTGACTTTATAGACAGTGACAGTATGCAGGCACGGCCCCGTGCCTAGGTAGCACGGCCCGGTGCCGGATGCATGTGTCAGAGAATGTTGTCCGTTAGTAGAACACGTCCTACGTCATTGTTGACACGGCCCCATGCCGAAAAATTACAAGGGGATCGACCCCGTGTTAATTCAGCACGCCCCATGTTACTGGAAGGAAGTGGCCACGACCCTGTGTTCAAGAAACACGACCCCATGTCAGAGCTTTTATTCAAGTTTATCTAAAACTTTTAAGGAATTATCTGATGTCGGGTGGTTCCTTACAGGTTGGAACAACACCGTACTGTCGGATATACCGTAGACTTAGGCGAGGGATACGAAAACGCAAGAGGTTGTCGGAAAGGTAGAAGATTTCTTTAAAAAATGGGAAAATAGGGCCTACCCTTATTTACCTTTTCCGGGCTCTTGTTAAAGAAGGTGTGAGTCGATTCGCTCCTGTCCATGCCGTTGGTGTGAGATTCACACTCTGTAAGGGGCACCGTCATTGCTGAATCGATACAGGGACGACTATCGCTTTTTTTTCGCGGTCGTCTACGGTGGAAGTTTGGTTGACCTCGATGTTGTTTTTATATGCCTGATTTTTCCTCCATTGATTCTTCGTTGGATGGAATCTTTGACGAATTTCGCGCCTTCAAATAAGATTCTATCAATTGGATACTTTGGATGATCCTTTTTTCTATTTCACCTATGAGTTCTAGGTCGTCTTGGAAAGAGGATCGATGGGGTTTAGGCGGGGGGATTTCTTCGTTATTTCCACTCCCGCTCGTTTCGGGGGGGGGGGGGGGGGTCGTTATAGGAAAACGATGCGGCTAAATAGTGGGGAGTGAAGTTTAGAAAGCCACATTCCGCTTCTTCATGATCCCCCCCACAAAAATTGCACCATAACCCGTAAGAGTGGCGGGGATAGAAGTAAACAAAGAAATCCATAAATCTCTATATATATATTATATATATATATATATATATATCATAACGAGGAGGATCGTATATGGTATGTTTTACAAAACATTAAACCGTCAAAATAAGGTAATTTTACAAAATTCAAACCGTCAAATTAACTTAAGGTGGATTACAACCAGTCCTAAAAACTCCCTATCAATTCATAAAAACGGGATAACACGGACCAAGGTTCCCTTAGGCCATAAGACCATTAATTGCCAGTTCAAAATTCCAACCCTGCCAGTTTATGTTTTAACCATTTTAGAAAAACCTTTTTATAATATAAGTACCATGTTCTCAAAGGATGTTACTGAGCCATGCTTCAATACTTTAAGGGCTTTAGACCATCATGACTATAATAAAGAAAAACAAAATTAAATGCTTACTGAGGAACACCAGAGAGATCTTCAAAGTTGAAAGATTTTATTCAAACTTCAAATATTTTACAAGTGCAGAAATATTAGAGAGAGAAGAGAGGGGCAAAAGATTGCGTG
The DNA here is from genome assembly GCA_030545235.1 of Helianthus tuberosus. NCBI lineage: Eukaryota > Viridiplantae > Streptophyta > Magnoliopsida > Asterales > Asteraceae > Helianthus > Helianthus tuberosus. The sequence goes on along the minus strand of CM060396.1, from coordinate 100,775,480 downwards.
CCTCCTTCATACAAAACTAACCCTATATATAGAAAAACTAAGAAGCAAACAGACAAAATTTAAAAAAGAAAAATGGACAAAAAAGAAAAAGTAAACAGTAAAAGGAGGACTCTATGATTATCCTCAATGCCGCGTGACTCTATTATTGTCCTTGGTGCCGTGTATGATGGCCTTTCTTTTCCCTTAAATTTCAAAGATGCCCATTATGAGTGGGGTCCTTATGTCGACTGAATTATTTTTCTTTCTTCTCTTCCTGGGATTCTTTCTTCGGGGTATATTCTTCTACCACCTTTTGAACGTATTCTTCAAGATCAACATCCAGATTTATCTCCGGAATCTCTTCTATTGATTGAGACTCTCCTGCTAAACATGAGAAACGGTTCTCATCTTCTTGGCTGGTGGATGAGATTGACATTGCTTTGGAGGAGCTTGCTGTACTTGCTTCAAAAAATCTTATTAACTCCTTCTTCATTTCTTCTTTGTATAATGAAAGAATTTCAGTCTTTGAGACTTCAGAAACTGCTTGCTTATCTTGGATCCTTCTTGACATTTGTTCAAAAGGACTTGGCAGCTGTCTTAGTTGTCTTTTTGCAATTTGAGTTTTATAATACTCAGTTTTATTGGTAATTAATTTTATAGTGTCTTGTCCTTCCAATTCTTTGGTAGAGTTATTAACTCTTATCATTTTGGACCAGAACTTTGTATAAGAAGTTCTTTTGAGACAGGGAATATTATCCCTCAGGGTATGACCTGTTGTTGGTTTCCATCTCCAAATCCAGGGTATGGAAAACTCTATGAAAAAATACATTGAGGCTATACCCTCAAACCAAGTTTTATTATACTCGGCTTCTATGAGATCCGGGGAAACTGCTACCCATTCTTGGTAAAGACCTTTGAATGGTTCAGGCAGAATCTGGACAGATGGACCATATAAAATGAACCATTTTTGGAACCAATTTGGGATTCCATCCTTATAAATCTTGTCACTCACTTTTATAAACCATGAGTGTTTGTTGCTAGGATTTTCATAAAACAAACATTTTTCAAAACTTTGAATATAATCCCAGTAATTGTATTTATAAGTTTGTCCGTTAGAATTTATAAATTCCTTTTCATTTAAAGTATTTAAACCCCATTTTTGAGGAGATAAAAGATGTTTTATAAAAATCTTACTGAAATTAAATGAACTCTTAATTTTATCTGCTGGATAAAAATGTCTTAATTCCGCAGACTCAGAAACTTGTATAATGCTTTCATAGTATTGCCTTGGTTTATAAGAAGTAGCATCATATGAGTCTGGTTCTAAATATTTTTGCATCAAAAACCAAGGATCATCAAAAAACTTTTTATCTTCTTGATTTAGAAGAATTATTTTCTTCTGTCTGTCAGATATGATCCATGAATCTTCATCATCATCCTGTGCTATATGGGCATAGGAGGGAGCCTTTGAGGCCTCTTGGGCTTTTATAATAGCCTGTTCTTCTTCTTGGGCTTTTATAATAGCCATGATCTTTTCATATGATGGATCATTGGGACTTATTTGGATTCCCATATTATTATTATTCGAACTATTAGAAGCAATATCAGAGGCTATGAGCCTTCTGCTTCCTTGTTGAACCAAGACTAAATCTTGGCCTCTTCCTCTGCCTCTTCCCCTATAATTGGGAAAATGTTGTTTTCCTCTATTATGAGGAATCATACCTGAAAATATAAAATCAGGCTGATGAGATTATTTTCTCATTATCTTCCAGAACCCTTATTCGATCCTTAACTACATTTAGCACAATATATTCGTCTAAAAGATCTTTCATTCTATTAGGATTGCTATAGTCATTCATTAAATTATGAATTCTTACAACTATCATCCTTTTTGTAATATTATAATTATTTTTTTCAATCTGAATATTATTAAAAACTGTTTTCAGAGGTCCTTTGGCCTTTGTCATTGAAACACCTGCAGATTAAACAGAAGATATTATCTTCAAATATTCTCTAGTCAAAAAATCTGAAAGACTATTTTCTTCCCCTTTTTTATAATGTATTTCAAAATCAAAAGGCGCTAATTGAGATTGCCATCTAGCAAACATTTGTTTAGAAACATCATGTTTAAAATCTTTTTGAAACATGAATTTAGCTGCTTGGCAATCAGTTTTTATTATAAACTTTTGGTTATATAAATCATCTTGAAATTTTAAAACACATTTTAAAATTGCTAAAATTTCTTTTGCAATAGTAGCATATTTTTCTGGCTCTCAAGCCATTTCCCTGAATGAAACCTAACAAGATATTATTGCTTTGTTTGGGGAGAAATTTGTTTTAATATTCCCCCATAACCTATTTCTGAGGCATCAGTTTCTATAATCTTTTCCCAATTGGGATTAGCAATAGTCATACATGGAAGACCTAAAACTTTTTTCTTTATTTTTATAACAGCTTAAGTATGATTTTCATCCCAAGGCTTAGGATTGTTTTTTAATCTATCATATAATATAGAAGAATCTTTAGATAAGTCATGGTAATAAGGAGCTATATAATTTAAGCTTCCTAAAAACCTTTGAAGTTGAGTTTTATCAGTAATTTTATCAGGAAATTTTGAAGCAAATTCTATACTTCTATTAATAGGAACTATTTTCCCTTTTTCTATTATATGACCTAAAAATCTAATACTTGTTTGAAAAAGCATCATTTTGGGAATAGATATAACTAATCCATTTTTTATAATAATGGTTTTAAATATATCAAGGTGTTTAAAATGGGTTTCAATATCTTTTGAAAACACTAAAATATCATCTATATAAACAATTATAAAACTTGAAAAAGGAATGAATATTTCATTCATGATTTTTTGGAATTCTGAAGGGGCATTCTTCAACCCAAAAGGCATAACATTCCATTCATACTGCCCAAAAGGAACATTAAAAGCAGTTTTATACGTGTCCTTTTTATCAATTTGAATCTGCCAATATCCAGATTTTAAATCAAACTTTGAAAATATTAAAGCATCATATAATCTATCTAATAAATCCTTTTTATTAGGAATCGGATATCTTATCCATTTTAAAACTTTATTTAGAGGTTTATAATTTATAACTAACCTGGGAACACCTCTTTCAATCTCAGAATGTTTATTAACATAGAAAGCAGTACAAGACCATGGAGACTTTGAAGGACATATTAATCCTTTTTGATGAAGAGACTCAATTTCTTTTTTGCATAACTCCAAATATTCAGAGTTCATTTGGCAAGGTCTTACTTTAGTAGGAATATTACTTTCTATAAAATTATTTTCATAAGGTAGAAAAACAATATATTGTTTTCTATTCCAAAACGCATTTGGATGATCATTACAAATCTCTATATTAAATTGATTTTTTAAAGTTTCAATTTTTAATATTAATTTAGGATTTTTTTAATTTTTCCTCAATTGTATTAATACTTATTTCTTCTTTAAGAAAATTTATTTGATTAGTTTTAGCTTGTATAAGAAATTCATTTAAATATTTTTCAAACGGTTGAGTTATAAACTCAAAATATAATTCCTTATTATTATAAAAAGCTTTAAATCCTCTTTTATTAACTTCTTTCAAAGGGAAAATTTTTGAAAGAAATAGAGTTCCTAAAATAACTTCATTTGTTATATTTTTAACAAGAACAAATGATAAAGGAATACATTCTCCATTATTACAAACCTTTGCATTAGGAATTTTATATTTAACTCCCATATCTTCCCTATTGGCTGCTTTAAGAATATGAGTTGTTTTTTCAAAATATTTTGTTGGAATTAATCCTTCTCTTAAACAATTTAAATCTGCTCATGAATCAATCAGAGCAACAAAATTCTTTTTAAAAGTATTTTGTATTAATAAAGTAACTTTTACTAATCATTTTTGAGAAATAAATTTTTCTATTTTATTAATATATTCTTCTCCCTTGTTTTTATTAACAACTAAAGGAGGATATTCAAGATCATAATTTATTTTATCATCCGGAGGTTTATAAGATGTTTCTCCTATTTCAAAATTAGAAGGCTTATAAAATGTTTCTGTTTCTTCTATGATTTTTCCTTCAAGATTTATGATTCTTTTTTCAAAGCTAGAATTTTTATTATTTAAATAAACAATTTCATCCTTCAAATTGTTAATTTCCATTTTTAAATCTTCTGAAGTAGAAGAATTTTATTTTCTATTATTTAATATATTATGAACATATTTCATGGAATAAGGACCTTCAGGTTGCTCTATTTCTTTTTGAACTTCTTTATTATGAAGTTCTTCATTTTGGTATAACATTTGCAGAACTTTTAATTTCTCTTCTTGACTTTTAATTTTGTTTAAAACATTTCCCAAAATATTACTGTCTATAACATTGATTTCATTATCATTAATATTATTATCCTGAAATTGTGACATGACTTTATAAATCATTTCATTATTAGAATTAATTTTATTACAACAACTTTCTTGACAATTATCAGAACAAGAACTTTCCTCAGTACTATAATCTGAGGATTCTTCAGAATAAAAAATTTTATATAATTCATTTTTGACAACTTCTTCTATGTCTAAACTATTTTTTTTTAAGTTTTTCTTTGGCTACATTCATTAGCCTTATGACCTTTCTTCTTGCATATATAACAAGTAGGAACCCATTTTTCTCTTCTTTGGGTTTTTCTTCGTTCTATTTTTTCCCTTCGTTTCTGAAAATATTTTTCCCTTTTTTCCTTTCTGTATTTTTTATAATATTTTTCATTATCAAAACTCTTTTCTTTGGTACAATCCATACCAAATTGTTCACAAAATTCTCCTAACTGTCTTTTTTCTGTTAGGCTTTGTTTTTTAATTTGTTGATTCAATTTTAACTCATTACATAGAGCTAAACCTTCTTGAACACAGACCCCTATAAGTCTGCCATAAGTATAACTATCATAAGGGATTTGAATATTATTTCCCCTAAGAACTTTCCTTACTCTTTCAGCAAATAAAGATGGAAGACCATCAATGAATTTGGACTTCCAATGAGAGCTATTATTCTCTGGGAGCTCATAGACTCTACTTAAAAAATACATCTTTATACCATCTAAATGAGGTTAGAGTATGACATTTTAGACCATTTAACAGAGTTCTAATGGTTTCAGAATTATCAGACCATCTACCTGTAAAGTGTTCTATAATAGTTATAATTAAAGTGTAAACAGCATCAGAAACTTGTTTATCACCCTCTTGCCTATAATGTTTATAAACTTGTTCTTGTTTATCACTAATATAAGTATCCCACCATCCTTTTAACTGACCTGTAAAGCCTGCAGTTATCATTTTACAGACTACTTCATCAGTATTAGAATTATTTTTAGCTATGGTGGCATACATCAACATTCTATGTGTCATAGTATAGACTTGCCTATCAGTATAACCATCTAGATTCCATTCATAAATGGCTTTTCCATTATAAGAATTATTTATTTCTAATTCTTGTTCCTCATGAAGAACATCCTGAGGAGTAGGCCTAGGATAATAATATAATCTTTGTATAGGTCTATCAGAATATTTATTATTATAATTATCATAACTCTTATGTTTTTTACCTTTTCCAAATTTATTTATAGAATCAGTAACAAAAGCTTCATATGTTTCATTATCCATGTTTTCCATATCACTTAAAACATTAATTTGGACATTTGAAAAATTTTCTTTTATAATCTCTATTAAGTCATCCATAGACTTAAGCTCTTCTTCAGGTTTTATTTTATAATTTTCTATTTCAGGAGGAGGCTGAATAGTAGCTTTGGCCAAAATGATTGACTCAGATTCAGGAGTCTTTGTATTACTAGACTCTCCTATTTCCTTTACTTGATTAACTAAAACCTTTTCAATTTTATTATTTATTTCCTGAAGATTTTCAGAAAGATTTTTTAGACATAAATTTGTATAATTATTTTGTTGTATAATATGATTAACATGAGCAATAGTAGCAGTCATACATCCACTACCTAAAGCTCTTTTGAAAGCAGCAAAATGAATAACATCATTTTCTTTTGTCATTTCAAAATCATTTTGAGGTGCAAAAATGGATTTTGTTATCTCCCCTGTAATTAACTTATAATTTTTCTCAATAATTGAAATATATTTTAAATAGTATTTATTTATAAACCAAACAGGAAACTCTATTATTTCCTGAACTTCATCCAAATCTTTATAAAATTCTCTTCCTATTTCAAATCTTTTTTCTCTAGAATATGACTCTAGAAACCAATCTTTAAATGGTTGCCAAATAGGATGTCTATATTTTTCACAAATTTTTTGTCTTATGACAGATCCAGGACTAAAATCAATTTTTTCTTTCATCATTATAAACTAAAACTCATGTGAGAGACTCTATCATCCTCACTAACAGGTTGGTATATACCTGAAACTAAATTGTCATTATTGACATTAAGATTTTCTATTCTACTATTTCTTATTTGTGAAGTAGAAGCTCTAGAAGATTCAGGTAAATCTACTTTATAATCAAGCGGTGATATATAAGACCTAGAAGAAATAGATTTCAAAAGTTTTTTATCTTTCCTTTCTTCTTCAAATTCTATTTCTATATTTCCTTCAGGAGTTTCTATTAATCTCCTTAGCTTATGATTTATCTGTGGTTGTATCTTAACAGCCCTATTAATAACCCAATTTTCTGGGAATGTAATTTCTTCCCATTTAACTGGTCTTCTTATGGAAATATTAGATTTTCCATAATTTGTTTCTATTAAAATAGTTTCATCACTAGATTTATCAACCCTTTTACATCTAGCGTTCATAGTGGTCAGTAATCTATAATATATTCTATAACACATACATATAACTTCAGATCCTTCAGCATAATTATAACCATGCGTTTTAACATATAAAGTTAAAGCATCATCAATATTTTGATCTGTTAAAGATAAATGAACATCAGGATAAACATTAAAATATATTGGACCATGTGCCAGACTAGTTTCTATAATACCCATTAATGATTGCTTCCAGTTTAAATTACGAGTATCTCGTAAAACAGCTATAAAACTTTCTGGTAAACCTTTTAATGTTAAAGGTTTAAAATCAACTTGAACTAAACCAATATGCATAAAATTAAACTCTTTTTTATATCCGTTTATGTCAGACATGTTTAAAAGCTTTATAACCATTTCCTCATCTTTTATAGAAGTTGATTCTTCAGTGGTTTTAACCACATGTTTGTTAATTAAATTATCAAAACTTCCAATTTGGTATATTACCTTTGGATTTATATGAGGTATTGTCCATTTATTAAGTAGATCTAAATCTTGAGGTATATCATATTCCTCATTAGTACTATTTTTAATAGTATTTTTCTTCTTAAACAGATTTAACATAAATAAAAATAAAGTATTGAAACAAGACATACAATGACTTCCTTTGATTCCATGGCTCTTATACCATAATGAGGAGGATCGTATATGGTATGTTTTACAAAACATTAGACCGTCAAAATAAGGTAATTTTACAAAATTCAAACCGTCAAATTAACTTAAGGTGGATTACAACCAGTCCTAAAAACTCCCTATCAATTCATAAAAACGGGATAACACGGACCAAGGTTCCCTTAGGCCATAAGACCATTAATTGCCAGTTCAAAATTCCAACCCTGCCAGTTTATGTTTTAACCATTTTAGAAAAACCTTTTTATAATATAAGTACCATGTTCTCAAAGGATGTTACTGAGTCATGCTTCAATACTATCAAAGGAAGTCATTGTATGTCTTGTTTCAATACTTTATTTTTATTTATGTTAAATCTGTTTAAGAAGAAAAGTACTATTAAAAATAGTACTAATGAGGAATATGATATACCTCAAGATTTAGATCTACTTAATAAATGGACAATACCTCATATAAATCCAAAGGTAATATACCAAATTGGAAGTTTTGATAATTTAATAAACAAACAAGTGGTTAAAACCACTGAAGAATCAGCTTCTATAAAAGATGAGGAAATGGTTATAAAGCTTTTAAACATGTCTGACATAAACAGATATAAAAAAAGAGTTTAATTTTATGCATATTGGTTTAGTTCAAGTTGATTTTAAACCTTTAACATTAAAAGGTTTACCAGAAAGTTTTATAGTTGTTTTACGAGATGCTTGTAATTTAAACTGGAAGCAATCATTAATGGGTATTATAGAAACTAGTCTGGCACATGGTCTAGTATATTTTAATGTTTATCCTGATGTTCATTTATCTTTAACAGATCAAAATATTGATGATGCTTTAACTTTATATGTTAAACCGCATGGTTATAATTATGCTGAAGGATCTGAAGTTATATGTATGTGTTATAGAATATATTATAGATTACTGACCACTATGAACGCTAGATGTAAAAGGGTTGATAAATCTAGTGATGAAAATATTTTAATAGAAACAAATTATGGAAAATCTAATATTTCCATAAGAAGACCAGTTAAATGGGAAGAAATTACATTCCCAGAAAATTGGGTTATTAATAGGGCTGTTCAGATACAACCACAGATAAATCATAAGCTAAGGAGATTAATAGAAACTCCAGAAGGAAATGTAGAAATAGAATTTGAAGAAGAAAGGAAAGATAAAAAACTTTTGAAATCTATTTCTTCTAGGTCTTATATATCACCGCTTGATTATAAAGTAGATTTACCTGAATCTTCTAGAGCTTCTACTTCACAAATAAGAAATAGTAGAATAGAAAATCTTAATGTCAATAATGACAATTTAGTTTCAGGTATATACCAACCTGTTAGTGAGGATGATAGAGTCTCTCACATGAGTTTTAGTTTATAATGATGAAAGAAAAAATTGATTTTAGTCCTGGATCTGTCATAAGACAAAAAATTTGTGAAAAATATAGACATCCTATTTGGCAACCATTTAAAGATTGGTTTCTAGAGTCATATTCTAGAGAAAAAAGATTTGAAATAGGAAGAGAATTTTATAAAGATTTGGATGAAGTTCAGGAAATAATAGAGTTTCCTGTTTGGTTTATAAATAAATACTATTTAAAATATATTTCAATTATTGAGAAAAATTATAAGTTAATTACAGGGGAGATAACAAAATCCATTTTTCCTCCTCAAAATGATTTTGAAATGACAAAAGAAAATGATGTTATTCATTTTGCTGCTTTCAAAAGAGCTTTAGGTAGTGGATGTATGACTGCTACTATTGCTCATGTTAATCATATTATACAACAAAATAATTATACAAATTTATGTCTAAAAAATATTTCTGAAAAACTTCAGGAAATAAATAATAAAATTGAAAAGGTTTTAGTTAATTAAGTAAAGGAAATAGGAGAGTCTAGTAATACAAAGACTCCTGAATCTGAGTCAATCATTTTGGCCAAAGCTACTATTCAGCCTCCTCCTGAAATAGAAAATTATAAAATAAAACCTGAAGAAGAGCTTAAGTCTATGGATGACTTAATAGAGATTATAAAAGAAAATTTTCAAATGTCCAAACTAATGTTTTAAGTGATATGGAAAACATGGATAATGAAACATATGAAGCTTTTGTTACTGATTCTATAAATAAATTTGGAAAAGGTAAAAAACATAAGAGTTATGATAATTATAATAATAAATATTCTGATAGACCTATACAAAGATTATATTATTATCCTAGGCCTACTCCCCAGGATGTTCTTCATGAGGAACAAGAATTAGAAATAAATAATTCTTATAATGGAAAAGCCATTTATGAATGGTATCTAGATGGTTATACTGATAGGCAAGTCTATACTATGACACATAGAATGTTGATGTATGCCACCATAGCTAAAAATAATTCTAATACTGATGAAGTAGTCTGTAAAATGATAACTGCAGGCTTTACAGGTCAGTTAAAAGGATGGTGGGATAATTATATTAGTGATAAACAAGAACAAGTTTATAAACATTATAGGCAAGAGGGTGATAAACAAGTTTCTGATGCTGTTTATACTTTAATTATAACTATTATAGAACACTTTACAGGTAGATGGTCTGATAATTCTGAAACCATTAGAACTCTGTTAAATGGTCTAAAATGTCATACTCTAACCTCATTTAGATGTTATAAAGATGTATTTTTTAAGTAGAGTCTATGAGCTCCCAGAGAATAATAGCTCTCATTGGAAGTCCAAATTCATTTATGGTCTTCCATCTTTATTTGCTGAAAGAGTAAGGAAAGTTCTTAGGGGAAATAATATTCAAATCCCTTATGATAGTTATACTTATGGCAGACTTATAGGGGTCTGTGTTCAAGAAGGTTTAGCTCTATGTAATGAGTTAAAATTGAATCAACAAATTAAAAAACAAAGCCCAACAGAAAAAAGACAGTTAGGAGAATTTTGTGAACAATTTGGTATGGATTGTACCAAAGAAAAGAGTTTTGATAATGAAAAATATTATAAAAAATACAGAAAGGAAAAAAGGGAAAAATATTTTCAGAAACGAAGGGAAAAAAGAGAACGAAGAAAAACCCAAAGAAGGGAAAAATGGGTTCCTACTTGTTATATATGCAAGAAGAAAGGTCATAAGGCTAATGAATGTAGCCAAAGAAAAACTTAAAAAAAAATAAATAGTTTAGACATAGAAGAAGATGTCAAAAATGAATTATATAAAATTTTTGATTCTGAAGAATCCTCAGATTATAGATTATAGTATTGAGGAAAGTTCTTGTTCTGATAATTGTCAAGAAAGTTGTTGTAATAAAATTAATTCTGATAATGAAATGATTTATAAAGTCATGTCACAATTTCAGGATAATAATATTAATGATAATGAAATCAATGTTATAGACAGTAATATTTTGGGAAATGTTTTAAACAAAATTAAAAGTCAAGAAGAGAAATTAAAAATTCTGCAAATGTTATACCAAAATGAAGAACTTCATAATAAAGAAGTTCAAAAAGAAATAGAGCAACCTGAAGGTCCTTATTCCATGAAATATGTTCATAATATATTAAATAATAGAAAAGAAAATTCTTCTACTTCAGAAGATTTAAAAATGGAAATTAACAATTTGAAGGATGAAATTGTTTATTTAAAAAATAAAAATTCTAGCTTTGAAAAAAGAATCATAAATCTTGAAGGAAAAATCATAGAAGAAACAGAAACATTTTATAAGCCTTCTAATTTTGAAATAGGAGAAACATCTTATAAACCTCCGGATGATAAAATAAATTATGATCTTGAATATCCTCCTTTAGTTGTTAATAAAAACAAGGGAGAAGAATATATTAATAAAATAGAAAAATTTATTTCTCAAAAATGGTTAGTAAAAGTTACTTTATTAATACAAAATACTTTTAAAAAGAATTTTGTTGCTCTGATTGATTCAGGAGCAGATTTAAATTGTTTAAGAGAAGGATTAATTCCGACAAAATATTTTGAAAAAACAACCCATATTCTTAAAGCAGCCAATAGGGAAGATATGGGAGTTAAATATAAAATTCCTAATGCAAAAGTTTGTAATAATGGAGAATGTATTCCTTTATCATTTGTTCTTGTTAAAAATATAACAAATGAAGTTATTTTAGGAACTCCATTTCTTTCAAAAATTTTCCCTTTGAAAGAAGTTAATAAAAGAGGATTTAAAGCTTTTTATAATAACAAGGAATTATATTTTGAGTTTATAACTCAACCGTTTGAAAAATATTTAAATGAATTTCTTATACAAGCTAAAACTAATCAAATAAATTTTCTTAAAGAAGAAATAAGTATTAATACAATTGAGGAAAAATTAAAAAATCCTAAATTAATATTAAAAATTGAAACTTTAAAAAATCAATTTAATATAGAGATTGTTAATGGTCATCCAAATGCGTTTTCGAATAGAAAACAACATATTGTTTCTCTACCTTATGAATATAATTTTATAGAAAGTAATATTCCTACTAAAGCAAGACCTTGCCAAATGAACTCTGAATATTTGGAGTTATGCAAAAAAGAAATTGAGTCACTTCATCAAAAAGGATTAATATGTCCTTCAAAGTCTCCATGGTCTTGTACTGCTTTCTATGTTAATAAACATTCTGAGATTGAAAGAGGTGTTCCCAGGTTAGTTATAAATTATAAACCTCTAAATAAAGTTTTAAAATGGATAAGATATCTGATTCCTAATAAAAAGGATTTATTAGATAGATTATATGATGCTTTAATATTTTCAAAGTTTGATTTAAAATCTGGATAATGGCTGATTCAAATTGATAAAAAGGACAGGTATAAAACTGCTTTTAATGTTCCTTTTGGGCAGTATGAATGGAATGTTATGCCTTTTGGGTTGAAGAATGCCCCTTCAGAATTCCAAAAAATCATGAATGAAATATTCATTCTTTTTTCAAGTTTTATAATTGTTTATATAGATGATATTTTAGTGTTTTCAAAAGATATTGAAACCCATTTTAAACACCTTGATATATTTAAAACCATTATTATAAAAAATGGATTAGTTATATCTAGTCCCAAAATGATGCTTTTTCAAACAAGTATCAGATTTTTAGGTCATATAATAGAAAAAGGGAAAATAGTTCATATTAATAGAAGTATAGAATTTGCTTCAAAATTTCCTGATAAAATTACTGATAAAACTCAACTTCAAAGGTTTTTAGGAAGCTTAAATTATATAGCTCCTTATTACCATGACTTATCTAAAGATTCTTCTATATTATATGATAGATTAAAAAGGAATCCTAAGCCTTGAGATGAAAATCATACTCAAGCTGTTATAAAAATAAAGAAAAAAGTTTTAGGTCTTCCATGTATGACTATTGCTAATCCCAATTGGGAAAAGATTATAGCAACTGATGCCTCAGAAATAGGTTATGGGGGAATATTAAAACAAATTTCTCCCCAAACAAAGCAAGAATATCTTGTTAGGTTTCATTCAGGGAAATGGCTTGAGAGCCAGAAAAAATATGCTACTATTGCAAAAGAAATTTTAGCAATTTTAAAATGTGTTTTAAAATTTCAAGATGATTTATATAACCAAAATTTTATAATAAAAACTGATTGCCAAGCAGCTAAATTCATGTTTCAAAAAGATTTTAAACATGATGTTTCTAAACAAATGTTTTCTAGATGGCAATCGCAATTAGCGCCTTTTGATTTTGAAATACATTATAAAAAAGGGGAAGAAAATAGTCTTCCAGATTTTTTGACTAGAGAATATTTGAAGATAATATCTTCTGTTTAATCTGCAGGTGTTTCAATGACAAAGGCCAAAGGACCTCTGAAAACAGTTTTTAATAATATTCAGATTAAAAAAAATAATTATAATATTACAAAAAGGATGATAGTTGTAAGAATTCATAATTTAATGAATGACTATAGCAATCCTAATAGAATGAAAGATCTTTTAGATGAATATATTGTGCTAAATGTAGTTAAGGATCGAATAAGGGTTCTGGAAGATAATGAGAAAATAATATCATCAGCCTGATTTTATATTTTTAGGTATGATTCCTCATAATAGAGGAAAACAATCTTTTCCCAATTATAGGGGAAGAGGCAGAGGAAGAGGAAGATGCCAAGATTTAGTCTTGGTTCAACAAGGAAGCAGAAGGCTCATAGCGTCTGATATTGCTTCTAATAGTTCGAATAACAATAATATGGGAATCTAAATAAGTCCCAATGATCCATCATATGAAAAGATCATGGCTATTATAAAAGCCCAAGAAGAAGAACAGGCTATTATAAAAGCCCAAGAGGCCTCAAAGGCTCCCTCCTATGCCCATATAGCACAGGATGATGATGAAGATTCATGGATCATATCCGACAGACAGAAGAAAATAATTCTTCTAAATCAAGAAGATAAAAAGTTTTTTGATGATCCTTGGTTTTTGATGCAAAAATATTTAGAACCAGCATCATATGATGCTACTTCTTATAAACCAAGGCAATACTATGAAATCATTATACAAGTTTCTGAGTCTGCGGAATTAAGACATTTTTATCCAGCAGATAAAATTAAGAGTTCATTTAATTTCAGTAAGATTTTTATAAAACATCTTTTATCTCCTCAAAAATGGGGTTTAAATACTTTAAATGAAAAGGAATTTATAAATTCTAACAAACAAACTTATAAATACAATTACTGGGATTATATTCAAAGTTTTGAAAAATGTTTGTTTTATGAAAATCCTAGCAAGAAACACTCATGGTTTATAAAAGTGAGTGACAAGATTTATAAGGATGGAATCCCAAGTTGGTTGCAAAAAAGGTTCATTTTATATGGTCCATCGGTCCAGATTCTACCTGAACCATTCAAAGGTCTTTACCAAGAATGGGTAGCAGTTTCCCCGGATCTCATAGAAGCCGAGTATAATAAAACTTGGTTTGAGGGTATAGCCTCAATGTATTTTTTCATAGAGTTTTCCATACCCTGGATTTGGAGATGGAAACCAACAACAGGTCATACCCTAAGGGATAATATTCCCTGTCTCAAAAGAACTTCTTATACAAAGTTCTGGTCCAAAATGATAAGAGTTAATAACTCTACCAAAGAATTGGAAGGACAAGACACTATAAAATTAATTACCAATAAAACTGAGTATTATAAAACTCAAATTGCAAAAAGACAACAAAGACAGCTGCCAAGCCCTTTTGAACAAATGTCAAGAAGGATCCAAGATAAGCAAGCAGTTTCTGAAGTCTCAAAGACTGAAATTCTTTCATTATACAAAGAAGAAATGAAGAAGAAGTTAATAAGATTTTTTGAAGCAAGTACAGCATGCTCCTCCAAAGCAATGTCAATCTCATCCACCAGCCAAGAAGATGAGAACCGTTTCTCATGTTTAGCAGGAGAGTCTCAACCAATAGAAGAGATTCCGGAGATAAATCTGGATGTTGATCTTGAAGAATACCTTCAAAAGGTGGTAGAAGAATATACCCCGAAGAAAGAATCCCAGGAAGAGAAGAAAGAAAAATAATTCAGTCGACATAAGGACCCCACTCATAATGGGCATCTTTGAAATTTAAGGGAAAAGAAAGGCCATCATACACGGCACCAAGGACAATAATAGAGTCACGCGGCATTGAGGATAATCATAGAGTCCTCCTTTTACTGTTTACCTTTTCTTTTTTGTCCATTTTTCTTTTTTAAATTTTGTCTGTTTGCTTCTTAGTTTTTCTATATATAGGGTTAGTTTTGTATGAAGGAGGCACGCAATCTTTTGCCCCTCTCTTCTCTCTCTAATATTTCTGCACTTGTAAAATATTTGAAGTTTGAATAAAATCTTTCAACTTTGAAGATCTCTCTGGTGTTCCTCAGTAAGCATTTAATTTTGTTTTTCTTTATTATAGTCATGATGGGCTAAAGCCCTTAAAGTATTGAAGCATGGCTCAGTAACATCCTTTCAGAACATGGTACTTATATTATAAAAAGGTTTTTCTAAAATGGTTAAAACATAAACTGGTAGGGTTGGAATTTTGAACTGGCAATTAATGGTCTTATGGCCTAAGGGAACATTGGTCCGTGTTATCCCGTTTTTATGAATTAATAGGGAGTTTTTAGGACTGGTTGTAATCTACCTTAAGTTAATTTGAAGGTTTGAATTTTGTAAAATTACCTTATTTTGACGGTTTAATGTTTTGTAAAACATACCATATACGATCCTCCTCGTTATGGTATATATATATATATATATATATATAAACATTTTAGACCGTCGGGATCAGGCGGTCACTATTTTTCTTTCAAACAGAGAGTTTGGCATGGCCTAGTGTTGGAACAACATGGCCCCGTGCTACACTCTGTATCTGGGAGAAAATAGTTCTTAAGGTTCTGGAGAGTTGACAATGCCCCGTTTTGAAACAGCACGGCCCCGTGTCAATTCTGTAGAATCAAGAATAGAAAACAGAAGAAAACCCTAAAAAGAGAAGACATAAAATGATTAGGCCGTTAATTTTAAGCTTTCTTAAAATTCTTGTGTTCCCGTGTAACACCTCGTAAAATCACGTCCAACGATGTATCGACACGTGTAATAAACCCTAATAAAGTCAAACATTGAATTTAAGGGACTAATTTTTTTTGAAAAATCGAAACTTTGATTATAAAAGGACTGGAAGTGTTAGCATACCAAAAATAAGTTCTAAATAACCTCTGACGATATTTAT
Organism: Helianthus tuberosus; assembly: GCA_030545235.1. Lineage (NCBI taxonomy): Eukaryota > Viridiplantae > Streptophyta > Magnoliopsida > Asterales > Asteraceae > Helianthus > Helianthus tuberosus. Next base: position 100,759,352 of record CM060396.1, on the reverse strand, counting down.
AATCACAAATGAGCCACTTGGCGATCGAGTGTAGCCGTTTGCGGAATTAATTGAAAGTTTGCGCAATGAAGGGTTTAAAGCGTCAACATGTTAATTCTTACCTCTGAGTGACCTTTTAACAAACCGGGAGCATCATGGTATTTTATTATACTCTATGGAATGCAAATTATTGGCCGTCTAAGGTTTTTATGCCTATAAGTAAGGTCACGGGCAACTTTGCAAGTTAGAGGGACTAAAAGTGTCAATATGTTTAATTATACCTCTGAATGACCTTTTAGCGAACCCGAATCATCGTGATATTTAATAATACTTCCAAGAATTCCTAATATGGATTAGATGAGGCTTCAATGCTATTAAATGATGAGATGCGCAAGTTTGTGTAATAGAGGGACCTAAAGCGTCAACTTTTGAATCTACGCCTCTTGGTGACCATTTAAGCAAACGGGAGCATAGTAATATTTAATTATATGCTTGGGAATGACCATTATGGGCCATGGAAGGCATGAGTATCATTAAACGACATTTCGCGCCACTTTGAGTGATTAAAGGACTAATTGCGTCAAACTACAAAACTATGTCGATTCGTATGGTAACGGACCTTCTGGAATATGACCATGAGTTAAACATACCCTAATTATCCCTTACCTAGCTTAGAAATAGGCTTCGAGGTGTTTCGTGCGCAAAAATAAACTTTTAAGTCATGTAGGGACTAAAAGTGTCAAAAAGTGAACAAGTTTGCATTTCCGCGCATATCTCACATTTTGAATATATCCGGACACCCAAAAATTTATCTAACAAGTTTGCATTTTCGCGCATATCTCACATTTTGAATATATCCTAGACATTTTTGGAACCTCTATTCAGTCCATTGGACCCTTGTAAGTATCCTTAACCTCTTTTAATCGTGTTTTATTAGTTTAATGGCCTAAAGTCAAAATCGTCGTAATTAAGGTTTGTCTTAGTGATTAATCACTAATGGTCCAGTCAATTATCGAATTGAAAGTACCTATGAGTTGGTAATTATGTGGGTAATAAACCCTTAAAAGGGCACCCTCTGATTCCCACTCTAACTAGGTCAATTGTCGGGTCAAAGTTAATTATAAAAAGTCAACAGAAAGCAAATTTTCGCATAAACGCATAATTAACAATGTAGGAGCTATGGAACCTGTTTTATCACTTATATAACTTGGTAATTAATGTAAAAACATGTCTAAACATGTTCAACTCGACAATTTTCAGTTTAAGCTCGGTTCGGAACCGAAAGTCGCATAATTAGACTTTTGCTTGACTTTCAGTTCTGACCCAATGTAGCATGATTTAGAAATGCCTTAGAGATTTATTAGGACCAGGTTACATGTTAGTATAACCCTCTGTGATTATACAACTTGGTTCATTAGTTATTCGATTCATATGCATGTTTCCGTTATATGCCTAAATGTTGACCAATATGCCCATTTGACCTTAAAACAAGAATTTTGAAAATGTGAGAGGACAATAATCTTTATTACTGATTTATAAACATGTCCCTAAATTTTGACATCAGTTTGAGGTCTAGATTAAGAGTTATGCTCAATAGCGTAATTAGAAAGCTTTTCATTAATTAAACGGCGTAATTAGCATAAAGCCTATCTAAACCAAATTTTTGATACCAAACTTTTTACCTACTGATGTAAAATAATATTTTGGAATTTTTGAATATTTTTATTTATTTTTAGGCTGAGCATAACATAGGGTTATAGCTTTGATTCGGTAATTATCGGTTTTGCCCTTTTGGCCTATAAAATGAGTTTTACATAATATTTTGATACCAAACCTTTTGCTACTGATTTTATATAATAAATAAAATACTTTGAGTCTTATGGAATGATAAAAATATCATCTGTTCTTTAAAAACCCGGAAATCGCTTAAAACCGTCTTTTTACGCCTTTTTAAACGCACAGTATGTATTAAAAATACTTTAAATATATGGGACTTGATACCTACTGATGTTTAAAGCAAATTTTTATATTTTAACAGTAAAGAAAAGTTTTTAACTTAGATTCCCTGTTTTGACCTTTAAAGCTTATGTGAAATTACCAAAATGCCCCCACGGTGCATAGTTTGGTTATAAAAGGTAAATTTCACATATATGCCATACCCTACTGTTATGACTTATAAAAATAAGTATTTTTACTGAATATATCAGACCTGAAACTCAGATTTATATTTAAACTCTCTTATAACCTTTAAAATGACCAAAATACCCCTACGGGGCATAAATTGGTTTTAAATTCGCTTTGGGCATAATGGAAGGTATCCTACTGATATCACAACATATTAAAGGCATATTAACTTAGGAAACCTGTTCATGACTCTTTTGGTTACCCGTTACGTACTTTTCGCGTTCGGATCAGCTTATGTAACTAGTTGCATAAATTAGCCGAAACGGGTTAAACCTTATCATTTTTATATCAAAATCCAGAATGTGTTTAGTTTACCCTTATTACACAAGTATACAAGCTTGTCTGCTCTAAACCATATTCTAATCCGGTCTTCGCTTAATCATGCGTTTTGAACCATATCCTCCTTTAAAACTAACCGGTCTAAGCATAGGCTTAATTAAGACCCGTTAGGAATCTAATATGTTATTAAAAAACCTTCGTTCTAGATTAAGAGCCCCAGTAAAGGTACTTGCACTTGCTGATTAGGATATACGGCTTAGTATAAATTGCATTTTTAAGCTCAGGTAAATACTTTTAACTTATTTTCCCTATACGGTTTTGGGGTACGGTATATAAAATACCGCTTGGTCGGGCATTGAATTACTAATCGTATGAAGGTTAATTTATTGAAATGTCCCGTTTAAATTGTTTTGTTTGCTTAAAGCCTTTGGGGGGTTAATGACCATGTCCCGGATATCCTTGGCATCATTTTAAGAAATGGCCACGACCTAAGCACGGAGTGTAGGCATACACCCGACAGTGCATATATAAATAATAAGGTATAACCGCCGGTTTCGGGAATAACTCGTCGCGGGACTATATCATGTGGTGTGTCTATTAATCTTTAACCTGGTATTTAACCCGGGCTATTGAACGTATAACGGACATGTAATTCTTTTACAAGTTTATATATAAATAATTATCCCAAATTATAAAAAGTTTTGTGCCATGTGCATTCAAATCAATTTTCTAAAAACATTTTCAAAATGAGTCAGTTAATTGTATTTACCAGTGTAAACTAACGTATTTTTCCAAAAAGATTAAGTGACAGGTACTGTACGTAATTGGCTGGGAGCTCAGGGCGTTAATAGGGAATCTTGCAAGTTCTAGATGCCTAAAGTCTGTTGAACAATGTTATCTTTCTGTTTTAATATCCGCCTGTGGATCCATCTTACATTCCGTTGTAATATTAAATATTACTTTTGAATTGGATTGTAATATATTTATCCTTTGCTTCCGTTGTGCTTTTAAATTGTGTTGTTTGACTATGATGATATCAACTACGTCACAATACTCCCCACCGGGCCCACCGGTAATACATGGAAATATCGGGGTGTGACAGGTTGGTATCAGAGCCAACATTGAGTGAATTAAACACTAGCCTTTTTGTGTTTAATCTCAATGACACAGTAGCACATTCCTTGACCTTCTGAGTCTAGACTTAACATAGGAATACTCCCATCCCTATACGGAGAATTATTGCTCTCAGTTCTATATAATTTTTTATTTGTCGCCAAGCAAAGATGCCGTAATGGAAATTCTCCCCATTTGAAGCCTAGGAAAGGCCGAGCTTTGTACTACGACTAGGATTAACGTACAACCAAGGAGAAAACATTCAGAAATAAAATAAAGAAGAAACTCCTTTTGCTGAAGTTTGTTTCCTTAGTAAGTCCTTATGAGGGCATACGTATCTCTCAATCCCTTCGTGGACAACACTATTTCTTTCAAGCCCCGTTTAGGGCAATTCTGTACCTCTTTTAAAAATCCTTGGAATGTTTTATCTAAATGTTATTTACATCATTGTATATGAACATAAAATATGAATAATAACATTCCTTTTATAAGATCTACCATTATGATAAAATGGCAAAATCTAAAAAGGACAAGACCTAGCCCATGTGTCATTTTACGATAGGGCCAAGATGGTAGTTCCCCAATTAGATTCAGATCCTTAATAACATCTCAATTTAGGATTGTTCTGTGTTAAATATTAAAAAGAATCTTAAAGGTAAAACCTAGCCACATGTCATTTTAGACATGGCCAAGATGGTAAAACCTATTCAAAAGATTCAAATCCTTGTTCACATCTGAAAACATGTTAACATTCCTGACAACAGTGATGCCATAAAATCACTTTTTAAAATTGATCAGCCAGTATATATATTAAAAAGAATCTTAAAGGGGTATAACCTAGCTTGAATGTCATTAAAGACCTGGCTACGATGGTAAAACCTGTTTAAAAGAGATTCAGATCCTTGTTAACATCTGAAAACATGTTAACACTACTGACAACAGGTGATGCGATAAAATCACACCTGTCATCCTTATATTAGGAACTTCCAAACCCCTTATTTAGCCTAAATGATCAATAGGACTCATGGCTAATAAACGTCGAACATGATGTACACATCAAAACATCCATTTGGGATGTATACCTACGGGCAAAGATGTATACACGAAAAAGATAGTTTTATTTCATAACTTCTTGTCAAGGCAATGAACTATGAAATTTTTCTGACCCAAAGGATCATTGATTATGTTTTAAAATTTCCCTAGTGACAAGGCCTCTGTGCCATCACAAAGTCCTTTGGAACAAGCCCTTGTGCTATATATAAAATGTCGGTACGACATTGAAAGTCGTGACTTATGTCCCCTGTCTAATAAATATGAAGAATTATATTCCGTTTAAACGCCAAAGATGGTTTATTTAAAAACCTAGGCCAAACATAATCAAATAAATTAATACTATCTATTGGCCTATATGGTTTATTTGCACCATGGCTATTTAATTATCAAGTTCGAAAATTCACTATATAATTAAACAAAGTATTATTACTTGGATTGTAGCCTTCAAAGCTTCACCATGGCTGACAAATCTGAAGCTCGCAATCATCCAGTTGATCAGAATAATGATGCAAGACTGAACTGAACGGGCACCGAGTTGCAGGCTATGATAGATACAGCTGTAAACAACGCCGTGGACCGTGTATTAAAGGATCATAAGAGAACGTGCGATAATACCCCAAATAAGGGTTACAAAAAGGGTAAGACCGGTTCAAACTATAACCAATCCAAGCCAAATGAGGCAAAACCCAAATGTAAAACCTGCGGGAAGAAGCACTTCGGAAAATGTTTCTATGAACAGACCAGGGGATGTGGCATCTGTAAAGAGATGGATCACAAGACCCATGAATGCAAGGACTTGAAGGACGCCACATGCTATGGTTGTGACGAGAAGGGGCACATAAAGAACCGCTGCCCAAAGAAGGTGACTAAAGGGAAAGGCACTTTAGATTCACAAGCTAAGCCTTGTGGAATTTGTAATAAGGAAGGGCACAAGACTTTGGAGTTCCAAGATATAAAGGACGCAACCTGATATGGTTGCAATGAAAAAGGGCACATCAAAACAAATTGCCCAAATAAAACCAAGAAGCCTGGGGAGGCTAATAAGACCAAAGCTGGGGTCTCTCAAATGAATGCTCAAGAGGCCGTTCAGGATGGCAGTGTCACAACAGGTACTTTCCTTATCAATGACGATTATGCTAGAGTATTATTTGATTCTAGTGCAAATAAGTCTTTCATAGACAATAGATTTAGTAAATTATTAAACCTGCCTGTTAAAATTCTAAGCGTTAAGTATGAAGTAGAATTGGCCGTTGGTACCTCAAACACTACTTCAGCAATATTAGATGGATGTTTTATATCCATTAGGAATTATTCTTTTCCGCTGTCCTTGTTTCCGTTAAAATAGAGGGACTCGATATAGTGATAGGAATGGATTGGTCGTCTTAAAACCAAGCCCATATTGTGTGTGATAAGAAGCAAGTAGTTATCAAGACTCCTTATGGTGAGCCTTTAACAATTCAAGGAGACACATGGTACGAATTGCCTAAGCACTTGTTGAATTTGGTATTTAATACCAAAGCTTCAAGTATGGAAAACTCAGAAAAGACAAACAACAGTCGCAATGCTAGAGAGGCGACAAATGTTAATGGTGCATCAAATATGAACCTCAATATTAATGGAGTTAATCTCCAAAACTGTAATTAACGCAGCTGTTAGAAAGGCTATGAGAAAAGTCATGAAAAGGTTCAAGAAGCCGAATGTTGTTTGCTCTAAAACACATGTCGCGGCTCATGAGAAGAGCTTTATTCATACTTCAAATACGAAGAATAAACCAAACAAAATCATATATGGCAAGGAACCCCATTTCTTTTTAGGATATACTTAAATGTACTTCGTCTCTTAGAAGTCAAGAGACTTCAATAGTAAAAAGGGGCCATCGATTGCAGAAAAATTGTTGGATGAAGTAGAAACCATTAGGTGTATCAGCGGTTATGCTAGAAAGGACATGGTGAGGTATACATCACAGTCATTCGATGGCAATATCCTTAATTAGTGAGGACATTAATGAAGTCCACAAGAAAGAACCTCTTATACAATATGGGATGGTCCAAGTTTTAAGGACCTTATTAGAAAAAACCTATTATCCGAATCAAGAGATGGAAAAAGATGGAATAAGAATTTTCTGACTCTCACCATAAAAGTTCTAGACTGTTGACAATATGTTACAATTTTAATTCATAGGATGAGATAGTACCCTATTCCATTTACCAAAAATCTAAGCTTAATGCAAATAATTATTGGTGGTTAGCAACGGCAATAAAAGGACACATTAAGGTTTCAAAGCCTGCTCATTATAAATCCATTACGGATCTACCTCAGTTACTCACGTTATAAAGATTAAGAAATAACCAGTTAAAGCTGAGACTGCCCTAAATTTGCCAAATATTTTGAAGCTAAGTTTAAAAGGATTAAGAATGGAGGCGTTTAACCCTCCTGATGAATGATTAGAGGCAATTCACGTTAATAATGACACCAGACAAATCCCTTATTGTGATTTTATTGCTAGGAGATACGTTTGGTTTCAGGTGCTGCTGAGTCTCTCATAAGACCATAAGCTTAGCAAACTTTTAATTTTTCCGTAAGAACCCCAGAGATTAAGTGTAAGGTAAAACTTACAGGCGAAATCATAAGAACTATTTCTTCTGTTCCTGTCAGAAACCTTCGGTCATAGAATTCTAGAAGCATCCTCTCTCTAGGTGTAGTACGTCAGCATATGTAATTGATATCTCTTGATCCCTATCGATTGCGAATACCAGATGGTATGACAAAAGCACCACATGAGGATTGATGTATCTTAATAAGTTCCATAGATTGCTTCCATGCCTGATCAGTATGGAGGTCTAATGCATGGAACCGCAAGGTTATTCCAATGTTCATATGGTACTAAAGTCAGCTAATGGTATTCAAAGAAGATATCCAGAATGGAATTGTCCAAGTAAATGTCTCCGATTAAGGAATTCGTGGACTCGTAACATAAATGTGTCACTTACCTGACACAGACTAGGATAAATGAACTGGAGCTTGAGAATTGGAAAATCTCTGTAACCTCCTTGTACCTTGGTTATCTTCTCCAAAGATTACCCTATTTACCTTCTGAGAGGCAAGTAGAGTTAAGATTAACATCCCGCTTAGGGCTGCAGTATTGTAAAGACTCCATGTTGATTATCGAATAATCGAATCCCTGATTATGTGAGTTTTAATATAGAGGTTCATAAAGCCTAATTCATTATTCTTGGAAGTTCGGTATTGTTAATTAAGAAAAACAGTTCATTTTACTTATGCAATGATTACCGTAAACCTATTTAGGCAACAATTAAGAATCGCCATCAGCTGCCCAGGATCGTCGATTTGTTCGACTAACTGTAAGGATTAGCTATCCCTTAAGATTGGTTTTAAGCTATAGTTGGAATAACCATCTCACCATAAATATGCATTTTTATAATAGATGTTATATAAATATTAAGGCTGCTTCTTTGGAGACCTTGCATAGATGGGATGTTAAACATCTATTGTTAGACAGAAGATTAGTAAGTCCAATTATCAGGATCTGAAAGTTGCCTTGGAAACAACGAATAAGATCAAACAAATCCATAATCATCTGTAAGTTGCCAGTATTAGGCAGAAAATCAAGGATTTATGAAAGTAGCAACCCTCCTAAGTTCTTGTTATGAAATAAGGTTCAACAAAAGATATCACCTTGGAAGGGTGTGCCAATTTGTTAATTATCAGGCTAGTTAAGCTCTGAATATATAGAATCATTCGAGGGAATCTAATGTATCAAGATCAAATAGCTTATAAGCTAAAACCTATTTAAGGAGCTTGGCGGAGCTCGCAATGCATTACACACTAATGATTTAAGGATGTGTTTCACCAATAAGTCGAGAAGCATTATCACATAATGATATGAAGATGGATGATATGATGAGAAAGCTGTATCGATTGAGGATCGACAGGTTAAGAAGCTCCAAAAAGAATACATATACATATTATAGAGGTCAGTTTGGGAGCTTGGAGAGGCTCCAGATAGGCTATAGAAGTTAAGTCCATTATGCGACAAAAAGAACTTCCAGCATTTTAGCAAATCTCGAGGTCGAGATTTCTTTTAAGGGGGTGATGATGTAGCACCTCGTAAAATCACGTCCAACGATGTATTGACACGTGTAATAAACCCTAATGAAGTCAAACATTGAATTTAAGGGACTAATTTTTTTTAAAAAATTGAAACTTTGATTATGAAAGGACTGGAAGTGTTAGCATACCTAAAATAAGTTCTAAATAACCTCTGACGATATTTATATTCACAAATGAGCCACTTGGCGATCGAGTGTAGCCGTTTGCGGAATTAATTGAAAGTTTGCGCAACGAAGGGTTAAAATCGTCAACATGTTAATTCTTAGCTCTGAGTGACCTTTTAACAAACCGGAAGCATCATGGTATTTGATTATACTCTATGGATTGCAAATTATTGGCCGTCTAAGGTTTTTATGCCTATAAGTAAGGTTACGCTCAACTTTGCAAGTTAGAGGGACTAAAAGTGTCAATATGTTTAATTATACCTCTGAATGACCTTTTAGCAAACCTGAAGCATCACGATGTTTAATAATACTTCCAAGAATTCCTAATATGGATTAGATGAGGCTTCAATGCTATTAAATGATGAGATGCGCAAGTTTGCGCAATAGAGGGACCTAAAGCGTCAACTTTTGAATCTACGCCTCTTGGTGACCATTTAAGCGAATGGGAGCGTAGTAATATTTAAGTATATTCTTGGGAATGACCATTATGGGCCATGGAAGACTTGGATATCATTAAACGACATTTCGTGCCACTTTGAGTGATTAAAGGACTAATTGCGTCAAACTGCAAAAGTATGTCGATTCGTATGGTAACGAACCTTCCGGAATACGACCATGAGTTAAACATACCCTAATTATCCCTTACCTAGCTTAGAAATAGGCTTAGAGGTGTTTCGTGCACAAAAATAAACTTTTAAGTCATGCAGGGACTAAAAGTGTCAAAAAGTGCACAAGTTTGCATTTTCGCGCATATCTCAAATTCTGAATATATCCGGACACCCAAAAATTTATGTAACCACTAAAATATTTTATTTTAGTGATCAGCATGATAAAATTCCATTCGTCGCGTAATTTGGGTCGTTTTTCGCATCCGTTTGTGTTTCGTCGTAATTAGACGAACAACGTGACCGTACGGCCAAACAAACCGACATCCGACATATTTTTTAGCATGTTTCGTGTCCCCTATGTTTAGGCATCATAGTAGAGCCTTGAAATGAAGTTAACGGGCTTTAAATGTGTCAGAAATGGCAAATAACAAGTGCAGGGGCTGTTCTATAATATTTCAAAGTTGCCGAAATCAGTTTTATTCAGATCTGCTGCTGGTTTCTGGTTTCCACTCACACATAATTCACTTTAGGGGTTGCCCACTGACTTAAAAAGTGGTATAACACCTGTAACAATCTCTCAAACCCTTGAAACACTTGTCACAATCTTGTTCCTTTCAAAATACTATAAATAGGAGTGAACACCCACTTGAACATTTGCACTTTTCTTTTCAAATCTGCTTTCTCTCAATTCTGAAGAGGATCCTAGACATTTTTGGAACCTCTATTCAGTCCATTGGACCCTTGTAAGTATCCTTAACCTCTTTTAATCGTGTTTTATTAGTTTAATGGCCTAAAGTTAAAACCGTCGTAATTAAGGTTTGACTTAGTGATTAATCACTAATGGTCCAGTCAATTATCGAATTGAAAGTACCTATGAGTTGGTAATTATGTGGGTAATAAACCCTTAAAAGGGCACCCTCTGATTCTCACTCTAACTAGGTCAATTCTCGGGTCAAAGTTAATTATAAAAAGTCAACAGAAAGCAAATTTTTGCATAAACGCATAATTAACAATGTAGGAGCTATGGAACCTGTTTTATCACTTATATAACTTGGTAATTAATGTAAGGACATGTCTAAACATGTTCAACCCGACAATTTTCAGTTTAAGCTCGGTTCGGAACCGAAAGTCGCATAATTAGACTTTTGCTTTGACTTTCAGTTCTGACCCAATGTAGCATGATTTAGAAATGCCTTAGAGCTTTATTAGGACCAGGTTACATGTTAGTATAACTCTCTGTGATTATACAACTTGGTTCATTAGTTATCCGTTCATATGCATGTTTCCGTTATATGCCTAAATGTTGACCAATATGCCTATTTGACCTTAAAACAAGAATTTTGAAAATGTGAGAGGACAATAATCTTCATTACTGATTTATAAACATGTCCCTAAATTTTGACATCAGTTTGAGGTCTAGATTAAGAGTTATGCTCAATAGCGTAATTAGAAAGCTTTTTATAATTAAACGGCGTAATTAGCATAAAGCCTATCTAAACCAAATTTTTGATACCAAACTTTTTACCTAATGATGTAAAATAATATTTTGAAATTTTTGAAGATTTTTATTTATTTTTATGCTGAGCATAACAGAGGGTTATAGCTTTGATTCGGTAATTGTCGGTTTTGCCCTTTTGGCCTATAAAATAAGTTTTACATAATATTTTGATACCAAACCTTTTGCTACTGATTTTATATAATAAATAAAATATTTTGAGTCTTCTGGAATGATAAAAATATCAGCTTTTCTTTAAAAACCAGAAAATCGCTTAAAACCGTCTTTTTACGCCTTTTTAAACGCATAGTATGTATTAAAACTACTTTAAATATATGGGACTTGATACCTACTGATGTTTAAAGCAAATTTTTATATTTTAACAGTAAAGAAAAGTTTTTAACTCAGATTCCCTTTTTTGACCTTTAAAGCTTATGTGAAATTACCAAAATGCCCCTACGGTGCATAGTTTGGTTATAAAAGATAAATTTCACATATATGCCATACCCTACTGTTATGACTTATAAAAATAAGTATTTTTACTGAGTATATCAGACCTGAAACTTATATTTATATTTAAACTCTCTTATAACCTTTAAAATGACCAAAATACCCCTACGGGGCATAAATTGGTTTTAAATTCGCTTTGGGCATAATGGAAGGTATCCTACTGATATCACAACATATTAAAGGCATATTAACTTAGGAAACCTGTTCATGACTCTTTTAGTTACCCGTTACGCACTTTTCGCGTTCGGATCGGCTTATGTAACTAGTTGCATAAATTAGCCGAAACGGGTTAAACCTTATCATTTTTATCTCAAAATCCAGAATGTGTTTAGTTTACCCTTATTACACAAGTATACAAGCTTGTCGGGTCTAAACCACATTCTAATCTGGTCTTCGCTTAATCATGCGTTTTGAACCGTATCCTCCTTTAAAACTAACCGGTCTAAGCATAGGCTTAATTAAGACCCGTTAGGAATCTAATAGGTTATTAAAAAACCTTTGTTCCAGATTAAGAGCCATAGTAAAGGTACTTGCACTTGCTGATTAGGATATACGGGTGAGTATAAATTGCATTTTTAAGCTCAGGTAAATACTTTAACTTATTTTCCCTATACGGGCTTGGGGTACGATATATAAAATACCGCTTGGTCTGGCATTGAATTACTAATCGTATGAAGGTTAATTTATTGAAATGTCCCATTTAAATTGTTTTGTTTGCTTAAAGCCTTTGGGGGGTTAATGACCATGTCCCGGATATCCTTGGCATTATTTTAAGAAATGGCCACGACCTAAGCACGGGGTGTAGGCGTACACCCGACAGCGCTTATATAAATAATAAGGTATAACCGCCGATTTCGGGAATAACTCACCGCGGGACTATATCATGTGGTGTGTCTATTAATCTTTAACCCGGTATTCAACCCGGGCTACTGAACGTATAACGAACATATAATTCTTTTACAAGTTTATATATAAATAATTATCCCAAGTTATAAAAAGTTTTGTGCCATGTGCATTCAAATCAATTTTCTAAAAACATTTTCAAAATGAGTCAGTTAATTGTATTTACCAGTGTATACTGACGTATTTTTCCAAAAAGATTAAGTGACAGGTACTGTACGTAATTGGCTGGGAGCTCAGGGCGTTAATAGGGAATCTTGCAAGTTCTAGATGCCTAAAGTCTGTTGAACAATGTTATCTTTCTGTTTTAAGATCCGCCTGTGGATCCATCTTACATTCCGTTGTAATATTAAATACTACTTTTGAATCGGATTGTAATATATTTATCCTTTGCTTCCGCTGTGCATTTAAATTGTGTTGTTTGACTATGATGATATCAACTACGTCATGATACTCCCCACCGGGCCCACCGGTAATACGTGGAAATTTCGGGGTGTGACACCCCGGCAGCTGTCACACCCCGACCGCATTAAAACAACAAACCGCGGCGGAAACGTCGGGGAGTGTCGTAATAGAATCAATGTTTCATAACACATGGAATTTAAAGTTGATTTCATTAATTAAAGTGTTTACATTGACTAAGAATTTACTGAAACATAACATGAATTAAACTGTCTTTCATAGTTTTAACTCACTAAGGCCCAAGTCCGCCTAAGTGTGTTGTCACACCCCGACCACGTAAAACAACAAATCGTGGCGGAAACGTCGGGGAGTGTTGTAACAACCCTAGGTAAAACCAATAGCCTCATAATATTTTAGACGCCTGAGTATATTATAAAATGTCCCAATATGTCTTATATTATACCCCGTATGTGAAAATCAAGCCCGATATATGTTATAGATATAAAAATAAAATAAAAACATGAAATATAGGGCTGAGGCGGGCCGCGTAGACCAACCTTAACCATTCACGCGGGCCGTATGAGAGTGTTGACCGGACTCCGCTGAATTCTTAAGTTAAAGCGGGCCACGTAAGACTCTTCCTAAGTTCACGCGGGCCGCGCGTGTTCCAAATGGTGGCACATCCCTGAGTCGACACGTGTCGACATCGTGTCGAGCCTACTTGGTGATCAGGCAAAGCTATAAGTTGACCGCATGTTGACGCGGGCCGCGTAAGGCTTCGCCTTACCTTACGCGGGCCGCCTGAAAGTCAGATTTCACAACTATAAATAGCAGACATCAGTTTTCATTTTTCGTCGCTCACTTCTCGAATTCTAAATCTCACTTTCTGTAGTAGAGGAATTATAGTCGGGTACTATACCCCTAATTAGCGAGGTTCTGCTCCATTGTAAGTATTATAACCCCGGTTTCATAATAGTTACGCTGCCCGATTGATTTAGGGTTCCGTAACAACTGTCGTGGTTCTGCCCGACGTAGTTGTTGGAATGCTGTCTCGGGGAGGGTATTATTGATAATTTCAAAGGGTTATGGTACTAATCAATGTACATTTGTATAAATTATAGATTATAGCCAGGAAACCCTTACGAAAAGCCTAAGACAGCAATGTGAGTTTATCCTCTTTTTGTTAATGTTTTTGGTAATGTTTTACCAAACCTTAAATATTGTTCTATGAAAATTAGCAGTAATTGAGTCTTTGTAGTTATTCAATTACTGCCGGTATGTTGGGGTTTTGTATACAAAATTTTGTACTACTTGCGAGTAGTAAGTCGGGATGACAATGCGTTACCATTGGACAATGAGTTAGCCAATGAGTAATATGACCCACAAGTCAGGATTGATAGTACCAAATGGAGTAATTGTGTAGACATAAACAAAGTGATCACTCTCAATACTATTCACTGTGACTTTAAACTTGATTAAATTGGGATTCACTCACCAGTATTTCCCGCTGACAAATATTTTTAAAACATGTTTCAGGTAACCCAATGTGACAGCCAATTAGTAAAAAGCCAGCTGGAGAGCACTGAAGGCTTAGGAAAATGTGGCTATAAAAGTTACCTAATAAACGATGTTTTGAATTTAAATGAAATAGGGTTTGTCCCTAATAATGTATTGTAATAAGAAACTTGGGTTTTACCCATGTGATTATTAATATGAAATATGGTGGTTTTACTCTGATAAACATTTCCTAACTATGGTCCTGATGTAAATTCCGCTGCGAGACTAAACAAACTGATACCACCAAACTCTGAGTTCACGGCCGCCCGTTCCCGGGACAGATAAGGGATCGGGTGTTGTGACAGAAGGTGGTATCAGAGCCTAGCCACTGGTCTGAGCCAAAGAAGTGTTCTGCTGACACTTGAAATTATAAAATTTTGTGTTAGGAAATAAATTATGGAGATACATGCATAACTGTATTTAATTGTTATGTGTTATTTGATTATTTGTTAATTTTCAGTATGAGTGATCAAGGACCATCAGATCTGAACCTTCAGTTATCTGATTCACCTAAGAGTGAGGGTACATCATCACAGCCTGCCCTTTCAGGGTATACTGCTGATTAGGAAGATGGAATATTTGCCTTTAGAGCTCAATCTGAAGAACCATTTCCTACTAAGAAACGAGGATGGTTCAGTAAAAAAGCTTTTGCTCGTAGGAAGAGAATGAGAAAACTACAACAGCAAAGGGCTTTAGCAGCTATTAAGCGAGAGACAGATGCCCATACTCAAGATATGTTATAGAAGCCTAGCTAATTTTCATATCTTAGCTACGACTGCTGCTGATCCAAGTCTGGAACAATTGGTAGCCCCACAACCACAAAACCCAAAACAACCCATGGAAATAGAAAATCAGGAAAACCAAGAGGAGATTCACAACTTTAACCCAGAAGAAATTCCTAGGATACCTGCACAAAACCCACTAGACCCGAATTACGACCCCTGGTGGGACGATAATAGGGACTTTGTGCAACGTTACCCTATTCAGGACTATCCACCCATACAGAACATAGAAGCTTACCCAGGTATGAACCCTTTAGATCCCTATTACCAAGATAACTACATTAGGGAAATTTTAGAGGATCCTTACCAATTTCAGGAATTGTCACCCCCATATCAGGAACCAGAACCTCAGATTCCAAACCCAGTCTGAGAACCTGCACCCCCAATGAGTGCAGAAAACGTTCAAGAACTTAGGACTTTTAGGGAGGAAATTTTAGAAAGCAGTGAAAGGATGCGTCAGGTAGGAGAGCGTCTCGTATGGAAATACGATGAGCGCAATATGGATTTTTGGATGAATCCATATCCGTGAATGTTAGAATGAAAGAAGCAGTAGTAATAATAATATAATAAAATAAAATAAGATATGTGTGTACGGATGCATATTACTATTTTATTTCTGTTGGTATTGTAATTTTATTTCTCTAATAGTGTGTAATAGACACATAAGTATATGAAAAGAGTAAGTAGCAATGATCTACGTTTTTGGCTAGATGGTGTGTCATGTGAGTAATTATATAAGATATTATTTGTGATATTAATATGGGATAAATGTTTAAAATTCAGATGGCCGACCAAGGAAATCAAGTCAATTTGGATAATAACCCGGAAATCCAGAATGATAATATTCTGAATGACGATAATCTGAATAATGAGAACCCAAACAACAATAACAACGGAAACCAAGTGGATAATAGTGCTATCCAACACATAGTAGCATAGGGAATTATAGATGCTATGCCATTTATACTTCAAACTGTTAAAGACGCTGATAATAAAAGTAAGCATAGTAGTAAGCGACCAAGTGAACCTGAACACAGTGTGAACAATGGACCTTTACTTCAAATGCCTATTCCCAAAAGAAGAAGAACCATGCCTTATGGTTGTTCTTATAAAGAATTCTGGTCTTGTAAACCAATGGAATTCTCGGGCAATGAAGGGGCCATTGCAACCTTACGCTGGATAGAGAAGACTGAGGCAGTCTTAAGGATAAGTAAGTGTGCTGAAGAAGATAAAATACTGTTTGCTTCTAATTTGTTTAAGAATGCAGCACTAGAATGGTGGAACATTATCCTCCAGACAAGAGGAAGTAATAGAACCTACAATATGGAATGGGAAGAATTTAAGGATAAGGTAGAAAGGAAATTCTGCCCACCCAATGAGAAGGAACAGATAGCAAATAAATTCTTAAATCTTAGAATGACTGGTGTAGATAGCAAAGGGTATACTAAGATATTCTTTGAATATGCTAGGATATTACCAACCCTTGCATCACCAGAACCAGTGTTAATCTCTCGTTATATTTGGGGATTAATTGGAGAGATTAGACACATAGTCAAGGCAGCTAGACCTCAAACCATAGAAGAAGCTGTAGAATTAACAAATACCTTGACTGATGAGTTAGTCTGTACTAGAGAAGAGGATCAGAGGAGGAACTTAACTCAAAGGCTTACACAAGAATTTCGTTCCGGAAATTATAATCGTAGGAATATGGGTTCTACCTCTGCAACATACTGCAAGGTCTGCAAGAAAAAGCATTCGGGAAAATGCTCCATTCTCTGCAATCATTGTAAGATGCCAGGACACAAGGAAGAAAATTGCAGGAAGAAAACCAGTAATGGATTATGCTACAACTGTGGAGAAAAAGGTCATATCAGGCCAAATTGTCCAAAATTAGCTCCAGCTGCAGATAACAAGAATTCCAAAAATGCTAGAGCATTTGTGTTAACTGCAGAAGAAGCCAAGATGATTCCAGATGTCATAGCAGGTACGTTTTTAGTTAATGATGTCTTTGCTAAAGTATTATTTGACTCTGGTGCAAACCAAAGTTTTATTAATACATCGTTTTGCAAATTACTAAATCAATCATTAACTAAACTACCACATGAATGTTTAGTAGAGACAGCCAATGGAGAAACCATTAGGATTTCTGAAATCTTGCAGGGAGCAAGCATAGAAATTTTAAATCAGAAATTTATTGCAAATCTGTATCCCATGAATCTGGTAGGATTTGATGTTGTTTTAGGAATGGATTGGTTAATAGCCAATAAAGCAAGTATTTTATGTGATCAAAAGTTAATTCAAATAAGTTCACCAAAAGGTAAAAAGATCACAATTAAAGGATATAAACCTTCTAGGTCTACTAAATTCATTTCTGTGATGAAAACTGCAAGTTGTATGAGAAAAGGTTCTATAGTGTATTTGATTTCTATAATCACTAACACTAAAGGAAATGATTTAAAAGATATTCCAGTAGCATCTCAGTTTTCAGATGTCTTTCCAGAAGAATTACCAGGACTACCTCCAGATAGAGAAGTTGAATTCAGGATTCATCTAATACCAGGAACGTCACCAATTGCCAAAGCACCTTATCGTTTGGCACCTGCAGAAATGCAAGAACTAAAGAAACAATTAGATGAATTGTTGGAAAAAGGATTTATACAGCCATGTTCGTCGCCATGGGGAGCGCCGATATTGTTTGTTAAAAAGAAGGACGGCTCAATGCGTATGTGCATTGACTACCGTGAATTAAACAACGTCACGATTAAGAATCGGTACCCATTACCAAGAATCGATGATCTGTTTGATCAGCTACAAGGAGCTCGATTTTTCTCTAAAATCGATTTAAGGTCAGGATATCATCAATTAAAGGTACAGGAAGAGGATATTCCTAAAACTGCTTTTAGAACGAGGTATGGTCATTATGAATTTACTGTCATGCCATTTGGTTTAACCAATGCCCCAGCTGCATTTATGGACATGATGAACCGAATATGTAAGCCATATTTGGATAAATTCATAATTGTATTCATAGATGATATTCTAATTTATTCTAAGAGTAAAGAGGATCATGCAAGACATTTGCATGCACTTTTAAGTTTGTTAAGAAAGGAAAAACTTTATGCTAAGTTTTCAAAGTGTGAATTTTGGTTAGAACAGGTACAATTCCTTGGACACTTAATCAATCATGAAGGAATTCATGTAGATCCAACAAAGATTGAAGCAATTACAAAATGGAAAACCCCTGAATCACCAACTGAGGTTAGAAGTTTCTTAGGATTGGCTGGTTATTATAGAAGATTTATTAAAGATTTCTCTAGAATAGCCATTCCTTTAACTAAGTTAACCTGTAAATCTGTTAAGTTTGAATGGGGAATAAAACAAGAGGAAGCCTTTAGAATTCTTAAGCAAAGATTAACCCATACACCTATACTAGCATTACCAGAAGGAACTGAAGACTTCGTAGTCTATTGTGATGCTTCTAGATTAGGTTATGGATGTGTGTTGATGCAACGACAAAAGGTTATAGCTTATGCATCTAGACAACTTAAGAATCATGAAGAGAATTATTCAACCCATGATTTAGAATTAGGAGCTATAATTTTTGCTCTTAAGATTTGGAGACATTACCTTTATGGTAGCAAGTTTAACATATTTTCGGATCACAAAAGTTTAAGGTATGTTTTCGGACAGGAGGAATTGAATATGAGACAAAGACGCTGGATGGAATTTCTTAGTGATTATGATTGTGATATCCAGTATCATGAAGGAAAAGCCAATATAGTGGCAGATGCTTTATGTAGAAAGTATCATGAAAAGCCAAGAAAGGTACGTTCTCTTAAATTAAATCTGCAAGTAGATTTAAATGATCAAATAAGAAAAGCACAAGAGTCAGTAATCAAGAAAGATACTGAAAAGTTAAAAGGTATGTTAAAAGAATTAAAACAAGGAACAGATGGAATTTGGAGATTCCAAGAAAAGAGAACGTGGATACCTAAAATCTTCGATATCGTATATTAGAAGAAGCCCATAAGTCTAAATATACGATGCATCCAGGAAGTGATAAAATGTATCAGGATTTAAGGAAAAATTTCTGGTGGATAGGAATGAAAAAGGACATAACAGTCTATGTTTCTAAATGTTTGACTTGTTCACAAGTTAAAGCTGAACATCAGAAACCCTCAGGTTTGTTACAGTAATTAGAAATGCCAGTTTGGAAATGGGAATTAATAACAATGGATTTTGTTACTAAATTACCCAAAAATAGGAAAGGAAATGATACAATCTGGGTGATTGTAGATAGACTTACCAAGTCAGCTCATTTCTTACCAATGAAGGAAACAATTAGTATGGAACAATTATCTAAATTGTATGTAAATGAAATTGTTTCTTTACATGGCATTCCTTTATCAATTGTTTCTGACAGAGATAGTCGATTTACATCTCATTTTTGGTCAAGTTTCCAAAAGGCAATGGGAACCAAGATAAAACTAAGCACGGCTTATCACCCACAAACGGATGGACAAAGCGAAAGGACAATTAAGACGATGGAAGACATGCTTAGAGCTTGTGTAATTGACTTTGGAGGTAATTGGGACGATCACTTACCTTTAATAGAATTTTCTTATAATAATAGTTATCACACAAGTATCAATGCTGCACCATTCGAAGCACTTTATGGACGAAAGTGTCGAACCCCAGTCTGTTGGGCAGAAATTGGGAAAAAGCAATTATCTGGACCTGAAATAGTACAGGAAACAACTGACAAGATTATTCAAGTCAAGGAACGACTGAAAGCAGCACGTGATCAACAAAAGAGTTATGCGGATAACCGATGCAAACCCTTGGAATTTCAAGTAGGAGATAAAGTATTGTTAAAAGTCTCTCCTTGGAAAGGAGTGGTAAGATTCATCAAACGAGGAAAACTAAGTCCCAGGTATGTTGGACCTTTTAAGATTATTAGAAGAATAGGATCTGTAGCCTATCAGCTACAATTGCCAGAGGAAATGGCAGGAATACATGATGTGTTTCATGTATCAAATCTTAAAAAGTGTTTAGCCGATGAATCATTGATAGTACCTCTTAAGGATATAGAGGTAAATGAACAACTCAAGTTTGTAGAAAGACCTCTACAAATTGAAGACAGGAAAGTCAAGAATCTCAAACATAAGAGACTAGTTCTGGTTAAAGTGAAATGGGATTCCAAAAGAGGACCTGAATACACATGGGAGCTTGAATCGGAAATGAAAAGGAAATATCCGTACTTGTTTCAGTAGATCTCGAGGACGAGCTCTAAAGTAAGGTGGGGAGAATGTAACAACCCTCGGTAAAACCAATACCCTCATAATATTTTAGACGCCTGAGTATATTATAAAATGTCCCAATATGTCTTATATTATACCCCGTATGTGAAAATCAAGCCCGATATATGTTATAGTTTATAAAAATAAAATAAAAACATGAAATATAGGGCTGAGGCGGGCCGCGTAGACCCACCTTAACCATTCACGCGGGCCGTATGAGAGTATTGACCGGACTCCGCTGAATTCTTAAGTTAAAGCGGGCCGCGTAAGACTCTTCCTAAGTTCACGCGGGCCGCGCGTGTTCCAAATGGTGGCACATCCCTGAGTCGACACGTGTCGACATCGTGTCGAGCCTACTTGGTGATCAGGAAAAGCTATAAGTTGACCGCATGTTGACGCGGGCTGCGTAAGGCTTCGCCTTACCTTACGCGGGCCGCCTGAAAGTCAGATTTCACAACTATAAATAGCAGACATCAGTTTTCGTTTTCCGTCGCTCACTTCTCGAATTCTAAATCTCACTTTCTGTAGTAGAGGAATTATAGTCGGGTACTATACCCCTAATTAGCGAGGGTCTGCTCCATTGTAAGTATTATAACCCCGGTTTCATAATAGTTACGCTGCCCGATTGATTTAGGGTTCCGTAACAACTGTCGTGGTTCTGCCCGACGTAGTTGTTGGAATGCCGTCTCGGGGAGGGTATTATTGATAATTTCAAAGGGTTATGGTACTAATCAATGTACATTTGTATAAATTATAGATTATAGCCAGGAAACCCTTACGAAAAGCCTAAGACAGCAATGTGAGTTTATCCTCTTTTTGTTAATGTTTTTGGTAATGTTTTACCAAACCTTAAATATTGTTCTATGAAAATTAGCAGTAATTGAGTCTTTGTAGTTATTCAATTACTGCCGGTATGTTGGGGTTTTGTATACAAAATTTTGTACTACTTGCGAGTAGTAAGTCGGGATGACAATGCGTTACCATTGAACAATGAGTTAGCCAATGGGTAATATGACCCACAAGTCAGGATTGATAGTACCAAATGGATTAATTGTGTAGACATAAACAAAGTGATCACTCTCAATACTGTTCACTGTGACTTTAAACTTGATTAAATTGGGATTCACTCACCAGTATTTCCCGCTGACAAATATTTTTAAAACATGTTTCAGGTAACCCAATGTGACAGCCAATTAGTAAAAAGCCAGCTGGAGAGCACTGAAGGCTTGGGAAAATGTGGCTATAAAAGTTACCTAATAAACGATGTTTTGAATTTAAATGAAATAGGGTTTGTCCCTAATAATGTATTGTAATAAGAAACTTGGGTTTTACCCATGTGATTATTAATATGAAATATGGTGGTTTTACTCTGGTAAACATTTCCTAACTACGGTCCTGATGTAAATTTCCGCTGCGAGACTAAACAAACTGATACCACCAAACTCTGAGTTCACGGCCGCCCGTTCTCGGGACAGATAAGGGATCGGGGTTTGTGACAAGTGTTGTAACAGAATCATTGTTTCACAACCATGGATTAAATTGTTTCGTTTTATTGAATTATTGAACTCATTGTTTTATTACAAATTAGATAAATACAAATATTATCTTTCAAAATTTAAAGTCACTAAGGCACGAGTCCATCCTATGTATAGCATGCATCAACAATCATCTCATAACAGCATCTGAAACATATATGAAAATAGGTACGTCAGAATAAAAATGCCTGTGAGTAACATAGGTTTTATGAATTAGATTCATTGCTTTAGTTAACACAAGAAAAAGGTTTTATGTTTACAAAATAATAGCCATGAATCCTTGTAAAAAGTTGGGTTTCTAAAAATGCATTGTTTTGATAAAAAGGTATATAGTATATACGAAAATATACTTTGGTTTGAATTAGTTTAATAGATAGTATATCAAATATACTTTGGTTAATGAAATAGTAGGTTTGGTAGTATATCTCAAGTATACTTTGGTTTTGTAAATAGCATCTCAAACTATGCTTTGGTTTGGAAATAACATATCGACTATGCTTTGGTTTTGAAAATAGCATATCAACTATGCTTTGGTTTGGAAATAACATATCAACTATCCTTTGGTTTTGAAAATAGCATATCAACTATGCTTTGGTTTGCAAATAGCATATCAACTATGCTTTGGTTTGAAAATAGCATATCAACTATGCTTTGGTAAATAACAAGGTCAGTAGTATATTAAAACATATGTTGGATTTTGTACATAGTATATCAAATTATACTTTGGTATATAATATCACATTGGAGAGCACATCAAACTGTACTTTGGCAGTATATCAAAATATACAAAGAAACTGTGATTTAGCATTCATTCAAACCTTAGTGTATCAAACTACACTTTGGAGACTATAGAAATACCACAAAGGCAATTTCTATTTGGTTAAAATTTGTTTCTGACATTCCATATAACAGGAATGGGATGTCTAGTCCTATAGCGCTATATCGTACTACCAATCGGTTTGGTGAATGTATAAAGAAAGTACAATCCAACAATTAGTTTTAAAATCTTTGAAAATTTGTGTTTAAACCATAGATAATTGTTTAATTCGTCAAAAGATAGTACTAACATGTATAATCATATAGTTGAAATCATGAAAATAACAAATAGGCACATATGTTTCACCCCAAAACATTTGAAAGCAGTAAAAGAGGGGACTATGTACTCACTTGAGATTGCAAGTATCCTTGATTAAGTGTCCTAACGAAGCTCGGGAAATCAAGGAATCAAGTGGCACCTAGTATGGAGTCACTAATTAAACAATCGGTTCCTAAGTCAGAAGATTGGGTAGAATGAGGTCTCGTAAACCAAATGAGCCTTGGAACTCATGTGATATGGTTTAATGAACTCTATATTCTAAAACGGAACCTATCCTAAGTGCTTGTGACCCGTTACGACCCATTAAGGTAGCTTACGCTACTTTAACGCGTCGTTCATGCAAAGCGCGCGTTCGAGACGTCTAACTAGTCCTATGACAAGTATTATATGCCTAAACATGTTTAAATATGTTGCATAATCAGTTTAGTGACAAAAGTTTACGTTACATATGCTTAAAATCCAATTATGCATGAAAGGGGCATTTTGGTCATTTACCTAAGGCATATAAACTACCTATCATACAACTACTTAAACTAGGTGACCATAAGGTATAACCTCGGAAGGTTATTCCCTATACAACTATGGTCACTGTAAGTCCAGGAACAATACAATCGAATATCAAACACCAAACAAGTAGCGGAAATACAAGTAAGATGTCGAAGATTGAAACACAAAGTATATTGATTCAAGAACAAGAGCACACGATTCCTAGAATCGTCTGGTACTCCAATCGCACAACAGGCACAAAGTTTGCTAGTGAATCAACAACCTACATCGACTATGGATTCCCCTATTTATACTAACATAAGAGATCCATTTACATTGGGCCAAGCCCATACCCCAAAGACCACAAAACAACTAAGCAAACCCACTATACATATCGAGCCCAAAACAATCTAGATATCCCAAGACAGACGCAAACCTATACTAGTTAATACCCTTACAATATCCCCCTAGGTTTGTGTTGGCTTGGCGTCTTTAGCTTCACTGTTGCCTCCTCTTCTGCTTCTTAGCTTGCTCCTTTTGTTTCTTCTGTAGCTCAGGCAAAATCGGTATATTCCTTCCCACATATGGACCAAACAGCTGTGTCTCAACTCTCGAACGCTGCCCTGACCACAACTTGAAACTCATAATCTGGGCCACAGCTCCAGTCCAACTCTTGGCACACACCTCGTACTGAGGATCACTCTGAATTTGTGATTTTGCTAAGAGATTGATGTCCTTTTCACCAAAACACATCAAGTCTCTAGTATCAATGAACCTGTACTCAGCATCATCACATACAATCACTGCTTGACCAGAAATCGGATCATACATCCAAAATTGAAAGTTCTTCAGAGAATCATCAGGAAGTTCCTTTAGCAGTGGTACTGTATTCGCCTGTTTAGTTGTCGGCCATTTCACAGTCTTGTAAGGCTTTCCTGTCGCAGGATCCAACACCTCAGCATCTTCTTCAATAGAAGACTCAGCTAATTTCATATCTCTGAAATTGACTCGAGCCTATTGCTGCAGTCTGTTGTAGAAATTAACTCCAATTTTGCAATTAGGATTCTTGACCTGATCATGAAATCCAGCATTGCTCAATTCTCTCAAATCAACTGGAGTCCAGGAGTTGAAATCTGCAAAATTTTCGTAATACTCCACTTCGTTATTCTTTCTCAGTACGATAAACATTCCTTTCTCATTGTTGTATACCCAGCTTTTAATACCCGATCTATTGCCCTTCTTGCTCTTTTCAGTAGTGATTACATATCGATCAGGTTGATCACCAAACTGCAAGTTCCGTTCAGCTCCTACATTTCTCATAACCACCATTTTCTTTCTTGGTTTCTGATTCACAGTACGAGGAGTGCTTTCATAATACCTGTTCATAGCATCTTCGTGCTCTTTCCTCTGCTACTCTCTCTCTCTCTTCAGCAGTAGACTCTTTTGGTGGATCAGCAAACTCTTTAGGAAATTTTCCTTGCAGTTTCTGCTTTATATCCATTACTACAACACTAAGAGCTCCCAGGTTAGTCTCCAATTCATTGATCTTCTGATTCTTAACCACCAACTCTTCCATTAGACTGGCAATCTGAGCATCTTTGAAAATCTTGTCTTCTTCAAGAGTAGAAATCCTCCGCATCAGGATTGTTGTCTCATTTTCCTCAAATAAACCCTCACTATCCGAACTTTCAGCATTAGCAACCGTCTCGGGAGTTTCAACTTGTTTTGATTTAGCTGCCGCTTTAGCTTGAACAACCGCAGCTTGTAGCAATTCAACAGCTTTAACAACATCCGCATCTGATGGACCACTGCTTGAACCTTCACCTGGTTTAGGAACAGGCACGTACATGGCAGCTCTCTCATTGGTTAAAAAATCTATTATTGATGGGCTCAACTCTGTGGGAATGTAGTTAACTCTGGGCTGTGTGTCACCAATGGGGTTAGTTATCTCTGAGGTTGTTTGAACATTTAACTCACAGCTGATCCTAGGATCCCTTCTACTACGTTTCCTAGGAGGAAGATCAGCGGCAGATTCTTCTAAAGAACGATCAACAATGGTAGCTTCAGTTGTAGACACAGGTTCATCATGAGGAGGGCTCACGTGACCTAGTTCACTGATCTCTTCAGTTTCTACAATAAGGCCTTCATCCATTATCTCTGTCTCTGTTTCACTTTCATCAACATGTTCATCTTCTTCTTCATCTTCAATCATCCTGTCATCTCTAACATCTTCCTCAGTTTGATTTAAAACATTTTCTGACTTAACAAAATTTAAAGTTTCAGTTTGATTTAAAACATTTTCTGACTTAACAAACGTTTGATTGTAGGCCTGTTTCTCTAAAATGATTTCAGTATTATCAGGCCTGGTGATTTTTATTTTTCGAGGCTTGACGGGTTCAGACTTTCTATCTTCTGGTTTTCCATACTCCATATTAGGCAAATTGTCTATCTCCTCTTTAGTCATAGGAATTGAGGAATAGTTATGGTTGTAGGGTGGGGGTATAGCTACAAAGCCCAACCCCTTATTACTCATTTCCTTTTTGCTATACTTTAACTGTTGATTTATCATTTTCTCGACCTTTTCACTTGAAACATCAAATTTTTTGAAATTAAATTCAGTATTTTCGAAAGTCGATTTTAAGTTGTTTAATTCAACAGTTAATTTTTCAGATAGCTCCTTGAAGTGGAGATATCGACATTTTGCTTCGCTTAGATCACTATGCAACTGTCGAATGTCACGTTTTTGAGCTTCTACCATTTCTTTATACCCATCCAGTTTCTTTTTAACTTCGTAGCTACTGGATTTGGTAAGTTGAAGTTGCATAGAAAGCGATTGAGCCTGTTCTTTAAAACCTTTTACTTTCTTTCTACATTTTTCAGTACAACAAACATCATCTACACATACCTCAGCAGCATCTTCTTTCACTTCTGCCATGAGAGCTTGATTCTATTGGTACAAGGTGTCTGCGGTAATCTGCAGATCGTTCATCTGTTGACTCCAGTCAAATCCCCCTCCTTCCTGAATCACCAATGCATTTCCAGGAGCTCCAATTGGTTTAGCAACTTGAGTTCTAGCAACAGTGTTTGAGGCTGAACCTTGAGTGGGATGAGTAACAGTAATGTTTGAAGTTGAAACAACATTTGGAGATGGTTGAGCTGCTGAGCTAACAGTGACAGTGACATTTGGATCAGTTCTTTCCCTCTTTGGCTGTTTGCACTCTCTAGCATAATGCCCAGGCTCATGGCAGTTGTAACACCGAAGCCTTGCCTTATTCCAGCCAATCTCACCATCAATCTTGTCCCAAGTACCCTTTCCAGTTTTCTTCACGAAGTTTCTGGCACGAAACACTGCCATGGCCATTTGCCAAGTAATATCCATCTCTTCAACATCATCAAGATGGACTTCCAACAGTTCAGCAGAGTCAATGTTGTTCTTTACTCTTCCAGCAATAAAGGCATGATAACAGTTCATGAACCCTGTCATGAAAGCCATAGCTTGTTCGAAATCCTTTGATGTAGAAACTGAGGAGTTTGCCGTAGCAAAAGCAGTGGTAATGTTTGAAAGAAACTGTGTGGGTGTGAGAGCAGATAGATCAGTGGGTTGAGCAGCAGACGAAGTTTGGTTAACATGTTGAGTAGCAGCGGGAAAGTAGCCAGATTGGTTAACATACGTTCCAAGATTAACAGGAAGAGGCACAGTAGAAGGCCCTGTAAGTGAACTCATTCCTTGCTGAGACATCAAGGCGCTGTTGGTCAACACACCTGCGTTGTTGTAACTTGCAGCATGGTTATAGAGCCTTTGTTTGTCATCCATTTCATAGGACTTTAGCAAAGAAATCAGCTCAGAGAGAGTCATTCTAGCTAAGTCCCTGGTCCTTTTGATGAGAGTCACATTTGTATCCCAATTTCTTGGAAGAGCATTGAGCAATTTCTTGTTAATGACATTTTTTTCAAGGCTGTTTTCATGAGTTTTCATATCACTGACCAAGGAAACAAATCTCTGGATTTGATTTTCTAATGTTTCCCCTGGGAAGTGATTGAACAAGCTGAACTTTTGGGTAAGCATTTCTCTTCGACTTTCTTTCATCTCTTCATTTCCCTCATAGATGGCCAGCAAAGCATCCCACATTTCCTTACCAGTTGTGCAGTCACGAACTCCAATGTCAACTTCCGGTGCAAGAGCAGAGTGTAGCATTGTAAGAACTTTGTTGTCAATATCACGTTTTTCACGTTCCTCATCAGTAAACGCAGACTCGGGCTTAGGAGCAGTGGTTCCATCAGCATCATTCACAACATAGGTAATTGCAGTAGGTCCGTTGCAGATAGACCTCTACGCCTTGATTCTCATTTACTGAATGAACCTGAACTTCCATTCTGAAAAGGATCCCCCAGAAATGAGCCTGGGAACCCTATTGTTAGTTCCAATGATGTTATCTAGGTCCTGGTTAATAGCAGCAATTTTAGTCAATCCCAATTGATTAGTTTGAGCCATTTCTGAAAAAAACAATTGAATGTATGAGTAACACGTAATAATAAATGTAAAGATCAAATGAATATTACTAATGATTACAGTACAGTTCAAACAATAATTCAGTTGGTTCACAAACAATTCAAAATTTAATCTAAACAATTCACGAGTTCAAATAGTCCAGTCCACGTAAACAGGTTCAATCTCGGTCGCACAAGATGAATCGCACAAGAATCCCTTCAAATGAGCCTTTTTCCAATCGCACAATATGGATCGCACAAGGTGAGTCGCACAATACTTCTTCGAGTTGAGCCTTTTGCCAAACGTACAAGTCAAAATGACCCCCTTTTAAAATGATCCTTTTACGTCGCACAAGAATTCCAGTTGCACAAGGTCACTAGCACCAGTTCAAAAGCAAACAGTGAAGCGTACAAGATCTTCTCAATCGCACAAGAAGTCTTCAATCGCACAAGAAGTCTTCAATCGCACAAGAGTTAAATGTTGGGCTTGAGTCCTTAATAGCCCAAACAATTTCAATCGCACAACCCAAACTTGATCGCACAAGAAGTATTGTTGGGCCTCAGTGCTTTAAGGGCCCAAGATACCAATCGTACAAGGTCTTCAGTCGCACAAGCTGAATTTGGAAAGACAATGTACCCAATTTTCAACTAAAATCCCGAAAAATCTGCTGAATTTAATTTTGAATCTTTTCAATATTTCCTGCAACAACTTTCCAAACTATCTGCAAACACGGTCAACTTGCACAAAAATAGATCAAACCCAAAAATCCTCAAGATTTCTGATGAATAATTGATGAATACGAAGCACAAATATCCAGAATTTTCAAACTCTTTAACAAAACTTTCGGTCAAAATTTATGGATATACTAAAGAAGTCTTTCAATTTTAGCAAACCAAAATTTTAATCTAAAATATAATTATCGAAGTTCAATTTTGAGATCTAAATCAATTGATTTTCACAAAAGTTTAACCCAAACCAGATCGATTTTTCAGATTAAATCAGCCCTTTTGTTTCACGATTGTCTAACTTTGATTTTGAACCGACAGAAAAATCGCTTTAAAATCAGAGTTTGTTCTATAACTTGGGTCGATATTCAGAAGCAAATAAGCATATTTTCTGTAAGAAAATTAGACAATTCGAAATCCCAATGACCCAACCAACAGTCGATAAAAACAAATCTGTGAAATACAATCAAGATGAACCTGAAAAACAGACCTTTCTTGTCGATCTTGAACACAATCAGCAGCAAAACAACCTTCAATCTTCAAGATATCCGATCCAACCGAGCCTTCGTGAGACTACTTAGGCTCTGATACCAATTGTAAGTCCAGGAACAATACAATCGAATATCAAACCCCAAACAAGTAGCGGAAATACAAGTAAGATGTCGAAGATTGAAACACAAAGTATATTGATTCAAGAACAAGAGCACACGATTCCTAGAATCGTCTGGTACTCCAATCGCACAAAAGGCATAAAGTTTGCTAGTGAATCAACAACCTACATCGACTATGGATTCCCCTATTTATACTAACATAAGAGATCCATTTACATTGGGCCAAGCCCATACCCCAAAGACCACAAAACAACTAAGCAAACCCAGTATACACATCGAGCCCAAAACAATCTAGATATCCCAAGACAGACGCAAACCTATACTAGTTAATACCCTTACAGTCACTAAACCTGCTTGGTCAGATCCTAATGATCGACCAAACAGGTCGAGTTCAAAAGTCTAAGCGGTGGTTTAGACTGCTTGACTTACGACTCTACACAAGCATTAAACTAAAAGTGACGAGCTAAACATGTTAAAACATGCTTATCTAAGTTAGAAAACAGGTTTTGATATCAAAACAAAGGGTTTTGATACCCAAGAGTAGTTTGGTTGCAAAATACGCATAAATACGCATTTTGACCGAAACTACGACTCGTCACTATGCCTAGTCAACGTGGTAATCCGTAGGTATAGTCACAAGGGACTATAACCATCATGATTAACGCTCACGTTGCAAAGTTCAAACGAACTTTGTGTAGACCAAAGACTAGTCAAAGCAGAAAGTCAAACACTGTTTGACTTTCACGCTTTAAAAGCGATAAAAGAACAAAAGAAGCTTACAAAGGGTCCAAGCTAGGGAGAACTTGATCTATAACACTCAGGTATGAAGCAAAGGCTTCAACTTAGAGCATTAAAATGATCAGGGGTGCAGAAAATGGAATGAGGGCTTGGGTATTTATAGTTTTCGGTAAACCGTTAAGATCGTTTCTTGCTAAAGAGGGATCAATCTTGGCCATACATATGGGCAAATGGTTTTAGAAACCATGGGGACATGATAAACAAGCTAAAACAAGCAAATGGTATCCAAAACAATGGTTAAAAACCATCAAAACAGCTGAAATGGACCAAGTTCAATCTTTCTGTCTGTGCATATGATGCGTGTGAAGTGTCGTATATTTTTAATGTATATTTTAAGCCCTTTAACACTTTTTAGCCAAGTTTTAAATTTATAAAACACGATATTTACTAACACTAAACACACATATGGGCAAGTGCACCCATCGTGAGCGTAGTATAGTGTTGGTAAGATACCGAGGTCGTCCAAGGACATAAGAGCTTTTAGTACCGGTTTATCCTCAACGTCTAATCAAATCAAAAGTTTAGAAAAAGGTTTTAAACTAGAAAATAAAAACTAAAAATGCTGAAATATAAAATAAAATAAAAATAGATAGACAAGATGAATCACTTGGATCCGACTCGTGTTTAGTGTAACCTTTGATTATTTCCGCACTTTTGCACTTTTTAAGAGATTATCTTAGTTATTGTAGTAGGTCCCTCTTTTGAAGGTGACGTTACCCTCAACCCAGTAGTTTGAGTCAGCAAGGATACAATCCTAAAGGGTTGGATTATTAAAAGATAATTAATTAAGTTATTAATGCATAATGTGGTAGGCCCCTCTTTTGAAGGTGACGTTACCCTCGTCTAAGTAGTCTAAGTCAGCAGGGATACAGTCCTATGTAGCCGGGTTAAAGTTTTAATAGTAGCTTACATATGAGGGGATCAAAGAGTTTGAACCCCTGCCATCCAATACCGGTGGGTATTGAAGGAGGTCCTACTAAATTTGACCCAGGTCCTTATAGGATCTATACACTGAACAAGGCAAGACTCTTACCAAACCATTCCCTTAACCCCCGACCAGGTAGCCAACATATCTCCATATAGACCGTGGAGATATAAATGGTGAAAATCTTTTATTTTATATAGACAGTAAAATAATGCCAAGACACCACGAACAAATGATAAGGAAGATTCACCTTCAACATAAGAAACTAGTAATTAAAGTCATTAATACATAACCAAATAAAAAGTGCGAAAAGATTAAAAATAAAAAGTATTACACTAGACACTTGTCTTCACCAAGTGATGTACGAGACTTAGGAAAACATGGCCTTTGATTGTCAAGAACTCTTACGATCAATCTTGGATCCCGAGACTACTCACACACTCTATGATGGATGATGGATGATGGTGGTGGATGATGGTTTTATGATGGTGGTGGTGGGTGGATGAAGTGTGAGAAAGGTGTTTTGCCAAGGGATGGTTTGCAAATGAGCCAAACACCCCTATTTATAACCTGAACAGAAGCTCGGGCACGCCCCGTGTCCTTTGGGCATGGCCCCATGTCCATTCTCCTTCTCTTTCTTCATTAATTGCAGTTTGTCTGCATTAGTTGACCACGCCCCCGTGTCCGTTGGGCATGACCTCGTGTGCAGAAGCGTATCTGTACTATCAAGATTTCCCCAGATTCTTCGAATCTTAGAGTTGACCACGGCCCCATGTCCGGTGGGCACGCCCCCGTGGTGGGTGATAGAAGCTTCTACAGCTTTGTCTTTTCTGCAGACACTTGGGCATGCCCCCGTGCTCACTGAGCACGGGGCGTGTTCAGCCTTCTGTCTTCTTGTTTTTGCTTGGGAAGATGCTGTCGGGGGGTCGGGCATGCCACGTTTATTCCTTTTCTTGTATTTATGTTAGATTTAGCTGCCTTTTTGCTTCTTTTGTTCATTTGAGCTCATTTAATCCTGAAAACACAAAAGGAAGACAAAAACACACTTTTTCCAACATTAGTACTAAAAAAGGGTTAGTTTTATGCCACAATTGATGTAATTTATATGTTGCATTTTGCACACATCAAATACCACCACACTTGAATCTTTGCTTGTCCTCAAGCAAAGCTCTTTATAATGTGGCTTTACACTCCCAAATGGAATGGGTAGAAGAGAAGGTTTTTGGGCTTGTCATAGAGTGTCGGGATTTCCAAGATTCTTTATTAGGTTTTATTTTTATCTATTTACAATCCTATTCGTCATGATTTATTTAAAACATTACATGAGAAAAATTACTTATTAGGGCATAACATGCCTTTTTAAAATTCCATTTATACACAAGTTCACATACCTCACGGGGGATCACTCAACACTCGGCCGAAGATGTATTTTAGTGAATCACTCGAGAGCGACGTGGAACTTACTCCTACCATAAGCTTGCCAAGCAATCAATCCTCCTCCTTTTTAACAATACACCTTTGTAAATATCAAGAGGACTTTTGGGGTGAAGGGTTAGGCTTGGGTTAAAGGTAGGTGGTTGGGTTAGTGGTTAGTAAGCGGGCGAAAGGCGTAAAAAGGGTCGGTTTTCGTATGACTTTTTATTTTTTTGTAACTTTTTATTTTGATGAAGCACTTCTTCAAACAAAGTTATTTTTGATAAACTTGTTTGTTTATTTCTTTTTTGCTTCAACATTATCATTTTTTTTTTGTTTTTTGTTTTTTGTTTTTTTTTTGAGGAAGTCATAAGAAAAACCGAGCTTGTTGCTAAAACAAAGGGTTAAAAATAAAAGGGTTTTGGTGGGTAAAAGGGTGTTTGTTTTAGGTTAAGAAATAAAAAGGTTTAGGCTCAAAGGGGTTAACTAGGGGGATTTTGGGTATGTGGTAAAAAAAGAAAAGAAAAATAATGGTGTAGAAATAAAAAGGGTTAGTCCTAATGCCTCCATCATTTACTTACTTGGGTTTAAGTTGGTAAGGACCGGGAATGTATCGTCGTGGCAAGTTCTAGAGTCGTAAGAACCAAGCGGCTATTCATGCAAGAAACGAAAAATGAGCATTTAGTTTAAAGATATGTATTTGTATGCTCAATAAAGGCTCAAAACTTACTTTTTGTGGGAATAAGTTTTTATGTGATCAAGTATATATAATCAAATTTTAACTAAACTTGTCATGTCGTTTCATAATTTTCTTATGTTGGTTCTTTTTATCACGATGCTATCGGTTGTAAATTTGTAAAAATATAACCTTTTTAGAACTTGAAATTCCCAAATTAAACATAGACAAGTAAAAAATGAATTTTTTTTTGAAAAAATTTGGGGTGATTAGCGGTTCCAATAGAGTTTTGTGTAAGGCTTGTAATTAGGACTTGCAAGATTCAAGGTTTTAGCATCCCCCCCACACTTAAATTACACATTGTCCTCAATGTGTCCCAAAAATAAGTTTTTAGGTTGATCGAATGTGTAAAAATGTGTGAAAAAGCAAAAATTTATGTTACCGTGCGTCTGGACACGGCCCCGTGTCGGATGAACACGACCCCGTGGTCAGAATGCCAGTAACGATAACTTACAGAAGTTGGACACAGGGGTGTGTTGGCTGAGCACGACCCCGTGTCTGGCAAAAATCTGCAGAATTTTTACAAACAGCAGGTCTGGGAAATGGGCACGGGGGCGTGTCGGCTGGACACGACCCCGTGTAGACAATCTGCAAAGGTGGAAAACAGGTTTCTAGCTTCGGTTTTCATGTCTCGGCTTTAGTAGCACTAATATTTAGTGCTCTAAGCCTCGTATGTACCTGTTTTATCAATAAACACTACACCAAACCATAGCAATCATCCTAAATACCATTGTTCAAACATCCATACCAAAAAGTTAAAAAGAAAATATGCAAAAAGTAAAAAGTGTTAGAGGAAAGTAAATTGTTCAACACACGGCACGCAGGCCGGAAGTTGTTCATGAGAAAAGGGGTTAACCTGTGAGACCACCAACCAGCTGCTCCTACTCCTCCTGCCTAGTCCATATCCTCGTCTTCATCATCATCTCCTCCTCCGTGCCCCGCCATGTACTCCCGGATGTTCCCAATGTCATCCTGTATGTCGGAGATGTTTCTCTCAATTGCTCCGACCCGGGTGTACGTGTTGCTCGCCATGTTATAGGTGTTCCTGGTGCGCATGAGGTTTTTCTGCAATAACTCATGTAAGCTTTGAAAATTAGGAAAACCGCCTCCTTGTGAGGAGGATTGGCCCGGATCACCATGGGGCTGGTAGTGGTATTGAGGAGGTGGTTGAAAGTGTGGAGCGTGAAGGATGAGTGCCTCTTGCGGGTTCCATGCATGCCCCTGGACTCTTTGGAAGCCTGCCGTCCCGTCTTCGGCTTCATAAATTAGGTTCATGGAGCGGCAGATGTTTATGTCCACTTTCCCCGACCATGGGCTCTTTTGGAAAGACCTGGGCATGTTCACGAAATTCTTCAAGAGATGGTATATCCACCCCCCGAAGAAGATAGGGGTTGGTGGAGTAGCGAGCCGGTTCCCATGCATGTTTCGGAGCAGGAGGTACGGAACAACAAGGTGGGTGCGGGTATGAATGCAATGAAGGACCACCAGATATCTCAACCCAACAACCCTGCTATCATGCCTTTGGCTATGAGAGTAAGTGAAGACCCTATGGATGTAACGGTAAAGAGTGCCCTTCAACTTAGTGCTCTTAGTGCTACTTGGGTTGTAGTGCCCTTCTCCTATTTGAGCCCAAGCGGCTTGGCGTTCGTTTTCTGATAATTCGCGTAACCCTCCGGTGTTTTCTTCATTACCCGCATCTTCCTCCGCATACAACCCAACTATCGACCCAAACTGTGCCATCAAGATAGAGTACTTAGTCCCCCCACATCGGAATTCTACCTCATCATTATCAAATGGGTCGGATCTTGAATTGAACACGAATGTGCTATAGAATTCCAGATTATACTCGTGGACTGAGCGAAGTCGAGTGGTTAGGGAGGC
Source organism: Helianthus tuberosus (assembly GCA_030545235.1). Classification (NCBI taxonomy): domain Eukaryota; kingdom Viridiplantae; phylum Streptophyta; class Magnoliopsida; order Asterales; family Asteraceae; genus Helianthus; species Helianthus tuberosus. The sequence continues at coordinate 100,724,200 of CM060396.1, read as the reverse complement.
TCTTAGTGGGCCGGTGACCAGGTTGTTAAACCGGTCAAGCTGGTTCACTGCTGCTAAAAGATCCATGCATACTTGTCGTGGGTATTCCTCCGGCCTGGTTTGAAGCACATCGTATCTTGCTTTAGCATCCAACTCATTTTCATTGAACCTTGTGAATTTCTTGGACATCTGAAAGAATACACCAAACAATTAGCACGGAACAGCGAAATTTTTCAGAGAAAACTGAAAACAATCGGCTGAACATGGCCGCGTGTTCAGCGGATACGCCTCATGTTGGTCAGAAAAAGGCTGGACACGCCCCCGTGCTCAGCGAGCACGACCCCGTGTCCAGACGTCTGTTTCCCAAAAAATCCCATTTTTCAACCCGGTCCCGAAAACCTGAAAATTTTTGGCCCAGTAGGGGCGGTTTTTCTCGAAAATGAAACCCCAAGTGCCGTTTTTCACAAAATAAACCGTTTACCCCTTTGATTTTATCTTTTTCGGTTCAAAAACAAGGGTTTGGGGTTTTTATGAGAAATCGGGAAAATCTTTGAACAATACAAGTGGATTTACTTCCTATAACATGAATCTAAACTAATGCTAACAGATTTATGCAAAAATTTGAGGTTCAATCCGGATGAAGTTCAAGAACCCTAGATTTTTCCCCAAATTTTTGATGTTTTAACTACATGCAAATGCTTAATCTAACTACTAATGATGATAGAATCATACCTTGATGTTGTTAGAAGTAGAGGAGACGTCGAAATCTTGCAGAAAAATCGCCTGAACCAGAGAGTTTTCAGGGAAACGGGGCGTGTGGAAATGAGGAAACTATTTGGAAAAGGGGTTTTATCCCGACAGTTGCACGGACACGGCCCCGTGTCCAGCGGACATGGCCCCGTGGGCGGGAAACTTTTAACATATATTTTTTTAGTGCTCATGTGAGTGCCCTTGTTTCCCAAAGACTCGGTTAGAAGACTTACCGATTTAGAGGTCAACCCGTTTGTTCGTAACTTACCAGGTATGATGTTGATGCTTTTATTCTTCGACCGTTTTGAAGCGAGATTTCTTCCTCCTCATCCTCAATGAATCCTTGATAGAGCTTCAGCCGTTGACCATTGACTTTGAATGGAATTCCATTCCGAGATTTAATTTCTACTGCACCGTGTGGGAATATATGGGTGATGGAAAAAGGTCCTGACCACCTAGATTTTAATTTACCAGGAAACAATCGAAGTCTTGAATTAAACAATAGAACCTGATCTCCTAGTCGAAATTCATTAGGTTTAATGTGTTTATCATGCAAAGTTTTCATTCTTTCCTTATAAATTTCAGAGTTAGAGTATGCATAATTCCTTAGTTCGTCTAATTCATTTAATTGACAAAATCGGTTTTTACCGGCAAATTCTGAATCTAAGTTTACATTTTTAATTGCCTAGTAGGCTTTATGTGCAATTTCTATTGGCAAATGACAACTTTTTCCATAGACGAGCTTATATGGGGTTGTACCTATTGTTGTTTTATAAGCTGTTCGAAAAGCCCATAAAGCATCATCTAATTTATCGGCCCATTCCTTTTTATTTAACCCTACGGTTTTTTCAAGTATTCATTTTAAACCTCTATTAGTCACTTTGGCTTGTCCGTTTGTTTGAGGGTGATATGCTATTGAGACCCGGTGATAGACCCCATATCTTCTTAAAAAATTTTCAAGTTGATGGTTACAAAAATGAGTACCTCTATCACTTATTAATGCTTTAAGTGTTCCAAAACGAGAGAATAATTTTTTTCAGAAATCTTACCACGACCCTTCCATCATTTGTTAGATGTGCCTCGGCCTTGGCCCATTTAGACAAGTAATCTATTGCAACAAGTATATATTTGTTTCCTTTTGACGGCGGGAAAGGTCCCATAAAGTCGAGTCCCCACACATCAAAAATTTCACAAACAAGAATGCCATTTTGTGGCATTTCGTTTTTGGTAAAAATATTACCTGTTCTTTGGCAAGTGTCACATGTCTTGACAAGACTTTAGGCGTCTTTGTAAATGGTAGGCCAGTAAAACCCTGAATCAAATACCTTTCGTGATGTACTAGCGGCACCATGATGTCCTCTGTATGGACCTTCATGACAATGGCGGAGAATTCTTCTTGCTTCGCTACCATGTACGCACCGTCGGATGAGTTGGTTGGCACACATTTTGAAAAGATAAGGATCTTCCCAAAAATAATGCTTCACATCAGCAAAGAATTTCTTTCTTTGATGATGTGGCCGACCTTTTGCGACTACACCGCTAGCTAAGTAGTTAGCATAGCCGGCATACCATGGTTCTTCTCTGTATTCCACCATTTCTAGGGACTCCGTTGGAAATTTTTTGTTGATTTGCTCATCCCTGGTTGCCTCCAAAGCTGGGTCTTCTAAGCGCGAAAGATGATCCGCTGTAGTGTTTTCTGCTCCTCTTTTATCTTTGATTTCAATATCAAATTCTTGGAGGAGTAGAATCCACCGAATCAAACGTGGTTTAGCATCCTGTTTCTTGAAGAGATATCGAATGGCTGCATGATCTGTATAGACTATTGTTTTAGAAAGAACAAGATAAGAACGAAATTTATCAAAAGCAAATACCACAGCTAGTAATTCTTTTTCAGTTGTTGTGTAATTTTCTTATGCATCGTTAAGTGTTTTACTAGCATAATAAATTGGGTGAAAATGCTTTTCTTTTCTTTGTCCCAAGACAGCTCCAACTGCAAAGTCACTTGCATCAAACATGATTTCGAAAGGTAGTTTCCAATCAGGCGCTATCATGATAGGTGCATTGACTAGCATTTCCTTTAGGGTTAGAAATGCTTGATTGCAATCCTTGTCAAAGATGAAAGGAGCATCTTTTTCAAGTAATTTTGTTAGAGGCCTTGAGATTTTAGAAAAGTCTTTGATAAACCGCCTATAAAATCCGGCATGCCCTAGGAAACTTCTGATTGCTCTAACGGAGGATGGGGGTGGTAATCGAGAAATAGTGTCTATTTTTGCTCGATTAGCCTCCATTCCTTCGCTTGAGATCTTCTGACCGAGTACTATTCCCTCCGTTACCATGAAATGGCATTTTTCCCAGTTAAGGGCGAGGTTGGTTTCCTGACATCGGGATAACATTCGTTCAAGGTTATCGAGGCATTGGTCGTATGAATCCCCAAAGATAGAAAAGTCGTCCATGAAGACTTCCATTGTCTTTTCTATCATGTCATGGAATATGGCCACCATGCAACGTTGGAAGGTTGCGGGGGCATTACATAGACCAAATGGCATGCGTCGATAAGCAAAAGTTCCATAGGGACATGTGAATGTTGTCTTTTCTTGGTCTACGGGCGCTATCGGGATTTGAAGGTAACCTGAAAAACCATCCAAGAAACAATAAAATTTATGACCAGATAATCTTTCTAACATTTGGTTAATGAAGGGTAAAGGAAAGTGATCTTTCCTTGTTGCTTCATTTAATCGTCTATAATCTATACATACCCTCCATCCTGTGAGGGTTCTCGTTGGTATTAATTCATTCTTTTCGTAAGTTACTACCGTCATACCTCCTTTCTTTGGAACTACTTGAACGGGACTTACCCAAGGACTATCGGAGATAGGATAAATAAGTCCGGTGTCAAGTAATTTGATGACTTCGTTTTTAACCACTTCTTGGACATTTGGATTTACTCTTCGTTGTGGTTGTATTACCGATTTGTAGTCATCGTTCATTAAAATTTTGTGCGTGCACATGGAAGGACTTATGCCTTTAATATCTACAAGCTTCCAAGCGATCACCTTTTTGTGTTTTTCAAGAGTTTAATTAATTTTTCTTTTTCTACACTACTTAATTTAGACGAAATAATTACAGGTGATTCACCATCTTTGTCTGGAAAAGCATATTCCAAACCTTTTGGAAGTTCTTTGAACTCAAGAGGTGGGTCTTTAAAAGACTCCTTATTTGGTTGCTCATTTTGATCAAGAACTTTAAAAGTTTGTTCTATGGCGACCTCTTCTTCAACAAAGTGGTCAATCTTTTCACTTGTATCGGGTGGTTCATCTTCATCTTCAATTAGGGGGTCATTATTGCCGAAAGGATATTTCATTGAATGCTCAAGATCGATACTCCTTTTAAATGACCCTAATTGAATAGGTAGAATGTTGTACTTCCGGTTTTTCAAAGCCTCGTGGGTTTTTACAAAGGGTCGTCCCAACACTAGAGGAGCGTCATCAAGGATGACAAAGTCGGTTGGGACTACCATTTTATTTGTTTGAACCAAGACATACTCAACTACACCGATTGATTTTATTATTTTCCGATTAGATAGAAAAATGGGTATTTGAAGTGGAGAAAAATCACTAATACTTAATTTTTCAAAAATGAAGTTGGGCATTATGTTAACACAAAGATCTTTATCAATTGTGACATTACTAATAAAGTAGTTTTGAAAAAAACATGGAACTGGTTTAATGTTGATTTCAAATGGGTCTTCTTTTATTAGCAAAGTTTGATCATTTGTTAACTTAATACTTACCGTCTCGTCAATTTTAATGTTAGTGTTTAACTCTTTTAAAAACTTAGCATGAGTGGGTACTAAACAATGATTTTCAAAAGAAGGTGACAAGAGATTAATTTCTTCAAAATTAGACTCTTCTTGAATTTTAACGTTGTCGGACTCACCTTTTTCGTTGTTTAACTCATGTGTCGGTTTTTCACTTATTTGTTCTTCCATTTTTACACTTTCAACTATCTCCTTTTTATTTAATTCTTCTCTTGCACGGGACTCCTCTTCCCTTGCCATGGTTCCTCATAGTAAGCATATGAAGGTGGAGGCTCATATCTTGGTTCCTCAAAGTATGAGTATGAAGGCTCATACCTTGGTTCATCAAAATATGAGTATGAGGGAGAAGGTTCATACCTTTGGTCTTCATAGGATGTGTATGAAGTTGATGGCTCGTACCTGGGCTCCTCATAGTAGGTGTATGAAGTGGATGGTTGAAATAAGTCACAATATTGTACCGAGTGCGGGTTACCACAATTAGTGCAATAGTCTTCCCTATAATCATCCTCCTCATAGGTGTAGTTGTAACCTCCATAGTATTGATCCATAAGGATCACTCAGCAGACCACAACAGAGTCTCGTGACCAGAAAACAAAAATAAAAACGGAAACAGAGGCTGGACACGGCCCCGTGTTCAGTGAGCACGGCCCCGTGTTCAGATTCTGTATCTGGGCGTTTGAATTAAAGTTACTGGTTTCGTTGAGCACGGGGCGTGTTCAGTGAGCACGACCCCATGTTCAGGGTACTGTAAATGGAAAATCTAACTAAAATGCAAAAAAAATGCGCGTGTTTTAAAAAGGTTTTGAAAAACTGAAAGTGACGAGCTAAACATGTTAAAACATGCTTAACTAAGTTAGAAAATAGGTTTTGATATGAAAACAAAGGGTTTTGATACCCAAGAGTAGTTTGGTTGCAAAATACGCATAAATACGCATTTTGACCGAAACTACGACTCGTTACTACGCCTAGTCAACGTGGTAATCAGTAAGTATAGTCACAAGGGACTATAACCATCATGATTACGCTCACGTTGCAGAGTTCAAACGAACTTTGTGTTGACCAAAGACTGGTCAAAGCAGAAAGTCAAACACTGTTTGACTTTCACGCTTTAAAAGCGATAAAAGAACGAAAGTAGCTTACAAAGGGTCCAAGCTAGGGAGAACTTGATCTATAACACTCAGTTATGAAGCAAAGGCTTCAACTTAGAGCATTAAAATGATCAAGGGTGCAGAAAATGGAATGAGGGCATGGGTATTTATAGTTTTCGGTAAACCGTTAAGATCGTTTCTTGCTAAAGAGGGATCAATCTTGGCCATACATATGGGCAAATGGTTTTAGAAACCATGGGGACATGATAAACAAGCTAAAACAAGGAGATGGTATCCAAAACAATTGGTAAAACCCATCAAAACAGCTGAAATGGACCAAGTTCAATGTTTCTGTCTGTGCATATGATGCGTGTGAAGTGTCGTATATTTTTAATGTATATTTTAAGCCATTTAACACTTTTTAGCCAAGTTTTAAATTTATAAAACACGATATTTACTAACACTAAACACACATACGGGCAAGTGCACCCATCGTGAGCGTAGTATAGTGTTGGTAAGATACCGAGGTCGTCCAAGGACACAAGAGCTTTTTGTACCGGTTTATCCTCAACGTCTAATCAAATCAAAAGTTTAGAAAAAGGTTTTAAACAAGAAAATAAAATAAAATAAAAACAGATAGACAAGATGAATCACTTGGATCCGACTCGTGTTTAGTGTAACCTTTGATTATTTCCGCACTTTTGCACTTTTTAAGAGATTATCTTAGTTATTGTAGTAGGCCCCTCTTTTGAAGGTGACGTTACCCTCAACCCAGTAGTTTGAGTCAGCAAGGATATAATCCTAAAGGGTTAGATTATTGAAAGATAATTAATTAAGTTATTAATGCATAATGTGGTAGGCCCCTCTTTTGAAGGTGACGTTACCCTCGGCTAAGTAGTCTGAGTCAGCAGGGATACAGTCCTAAGTAGCCGGGTTAAAGTTTTAATAGTAGCTTACATATGAGGGGATCAAAGAGTTTGGACCCCCGCCATCCAATACCGGTGGGTATTGAAGGAGGTCCTACTAAATTTGACCCAGGTCCTTGCAGGATCTATACACTGAACAAGGCAAGACTCTTACCAAACCATTCCCTTAACCCCCGACTAGGTAGCCAACATATCTCCATATAGACCGTGGAGATATGAATGGTGAAAATCTTTTATTTTATATAGACAGTAAAATAACGCCCAGACACCATGGACAAATGATAAGGAAGATTCACCTTCAACATAAGAAACTAATAATTAAAGTCATTAATACATAACCAAATAAAAAGTGTGAAAAGATTAAAAATAAAAAGTATTACACTAGACACTTGTCTTCACCAAGTGATGTAAGAGACTTAGGCAAACATGGCCTTTGATTGTCAAGAACTCTTACGATCAATCTTGGATCCCGAGACTACTCACACACTCTATGATGGATGATGGATGATGGTGGTGGATGATGGTGTTATGATGGTGGTCGTGGGTGGGTGAAGTGTGAGAGAGGTGTTTTGCCAAGGGATGGTTTGCAAATGAGCCAAGCACCCCTATTTATAGCCTGAACAGAAGCTCGGGCACGGCCCCATGTCCATTGTGCACGGCCCCGTGTCCATCCTCCTTCTCTTTCTTCATTAATTGTAGTTTGTCTGCATTAGTTGACCACGCCCCCGTGTCCGCTTGGCACGACCTCGTGTGCAGAAGCGTATCTGTACTATCAAGATTTCCCCAGATTCTGCGAATCTTACAGTTAACCACGACCATGTGTCCGGTGGGCACGCCCCCGTGGTGGGTGATAGAAGCTTCTACAACTTTGTCTTTTCTGCAGACACTTGGGCGCGCCCCCGTGCTCACTGTGCATGGGGCGAGTTCAGCCTTGTGTCTTCTTGTTTTTGCTTGGGAAGATGCTGTCTGGAGGTCAGGCATGCCATGTTTATTCCTTTTCTTGTATTTATGTTAGATTTAGCTGCCTTTTTGCTTCTTTTGTTCTTTTGAGCTCATTTAATCCTGAAAATACAAAAGGAAGACAAATAAAAACTTTTTCCAACATTAGTACTAGAAAGGGTTAGTTTTATGCCACAATTGATGTAATTTATATGTTTCATTTTGCACACATCATCATAGGTCGCGCCCCACGTAAGATATGGGCTCATCTTACGCGGCCCGCGAGAGCCTAGTTTGGCAGAATGCCAAAACTAGTCCCTTCAATTGAAAAACTTGTATTTTGATGCATTTTTAACACTTTTAAGCCCCGTTAACTCCATTTCAAGGCTCTAAAATGAAATTAAAGTATAGGGGACTTAAAATATGCTCAAAAACATCTCGGATGTCGGTTCGTTTGGTCGTACGGTCACGTTGTTCGGTTATTTATGACGAAACTCGAACGGACGCAAAAACGATCCAAATTAAGCGACGAATAGTATTTTTGCATTCCAATCACTAAAATAAAATATTTTAATGATTACAAAAATTTTTAGATGTCCGGATATGTTCAGAACGTAAGATATGTGCGAAAATGCAAACTTATGCACTTTTTGACGCTTTTAGTCCCTATTGATCAAATAAGTTTATTTTAGCATACCGAACCCATCAAAGCCTATTTCTAAGCTATGTAAAGGATATTTAGGGTATGTTTAACTTATGATCAAGTTTCGGAATGTTTGTTGCCATACAAAACGGCAGACTTTTGCAGTTTGACGCAAATAGTCCCTGCGATCGAATAAACTTGTTTTTGCCATACCAAACCATCCAAAACTTATTTCTAAGTTATGTAAAGGTTATTTAAGGTATGTTAAGCTTGTGTCACTTTTCCGGAGTGTTTTTTTCGTTAAATTGATTACGTTTATGCATCAGTTCGCGTATAACCTTCTAGAAAGCAATTTAAAGCTCGAAATCGAACAAGTATTGATATGTGCAAATGATACACATATTTATACAAATCCCAAGTATGAAACACAATATTTCATTGGTTTGGTATTTGTTTGATGATCGTAGTTACACAGGTGTCACATGTGTCACGAACATCATCATGCAATAGCTCCTAAACCACATGTGAAAATAGGTACGTCAGCAATAAAATGCCTGTGAGATACATAGGTTTTGTTGTTGTAGGATTCATGACTTGTAAGTAAAAAGAAGTGTTTAAACAAAAGATTGTCATGAATCTTGTAAAACGTTTTCTTTTATAAAATCTTATGAAATTCGATATGAAAATCACATGATATAAAAGAATGATGTACGATTAGATAAATAATCAAGTAAAAATGAGTTTGTATAAAATATGTCGTTCGTAAGACAATGTCTTGTGAAAATATGTCGTTTGTTTGCATAAAATGTATCATGTCTTTGTTTATGTCAAAGCGGTTTAGATAACGCTGAGTTATGTAATATCATAAGAGCACTTATATATAGGAAGTACCAGCGGCGTATCCACCATGCTTTTATCATATTACACACGCTTCGTTATTTAAATCACTTACCAAATAAACCATCAAAATGTCTTGTCAAACCAATGTCAGATAACAACTAATATCATGTATGGTGAATAAAAGTATTTACTCAACCCCATAGGTAAAATGTTATGTATGGTAAATAAAAGAATTTACTCAACCCCATAGGTAAAATGTTATGTATGGTGAATAAAAGAATTTACTCAACCCCATAGGTAAAATGTCGATGTAGAATCAAATGTCCTATGAAAACCATGTACTAAGTATGCTAAATAAACATTCGAAGCAGAAATGTAATGTAAATCAATGCGCTAGCATGCTAAATAAACATACATAGCAAAGCATAAATGAAATCATGTACTATATGCGTACTAATGAACATAGCAAGTATATGTCATGAAAGCAAGAAAAGCACTAAAGTAACAAGTAGGCACATGTGTATCACCCTAAAACATTTGAAAACAGTAAAAGAGGGGACTATGTACTCACTTGATATTGCTTAAAAGGCTTGAAATAACAATCAAATAACGCTTGAATGATCACAGAATCAATCGGCACCTAATATAGGTAACTATGTTAATAAATCGGACCTAAGTTGGAAGATCAGATAGAATGAAGTTTCGTAAACCAAATGAGTATTGGAATGGTTTAACAAAGCCTATATTCTAAGTCGGAACCTATCCTAAGTGCTTATGACCCATTACGACTCGTTAAGTTCATTTTATAATGTGTAGGGGAAAATAAATCGAATATTTGTGTGTGCATCCATAATTACGTAACTCCTTGCACAGTCCGCACAGTTCATTTTATAATGTGTAGGGGAAAATAAATCGAATAATCCTATGATGACTTGAATAGACTACCATAGAGTCTCTTTAACTAGATCAACGAATGATCTCTTTAAACAGACCACCAAAAAGTCTCTTCAACTAGGTCACCAAAGGATTTTTGTTTTAACTAGATCAACGAATGACCTCTTGAACTAGACCACCAGAGGGTCTCTTTAACTATATTGATGAATGATATCTTTAACTAAATTGACGAATCAATCTCTTTAACTAGACCACCCAAGGGGTCTCTTTAACGATATCAACACCTGATATCTTTAACTAGATTGACGAATCAATCTCTTTAACTAGACCACCCAAGGGGTCTCTTTAACTATATCAACACATGATATCTTTAACTAGATTGACGAATCAATCTCGTTAACTAGACCACCCAAGGGGTGTCTTTAACTATATCAACACATGATATCTTTAACTAGATTGACGAGTCAATCTCTTTAACTAGACCACCCAATGGGTCTCTTTAACTACATCAACGAATGATGTCTTTAACTTTGGAGTAGTACTTTACAATCCAAGGTTCTTGACTATTACATAGAAGCCCATTAATGATTTTAAGATGGTACCTTTGGAGATCCTTCTAAGAATCTATCATATAAAGATATGGAAGATTCTATGAGGATTTGGATAGCGAGTAATTGAATTCACACATAAACACATAATCACATAATTGTCAACTTGGTCATCAATTTGTTATCAACTTGTTATAAATTTGTTTGTAAACTTGTTATTGATTTGAACATGTGTATTTAAAGTATGCCAGGAATCTAATCCCTGGACTTTGATTTTGGGCTTCAAAATTTCACACGGATTTAACTATGAAGATATGAAGATCCTATAAGGATTTTGGAATCCGTGTAGCGAGAGATGTTTCGAAATCTTGTTCTAGATGTGCTTAAATCAACACATGAGGTAAAATGTTTATGAAATCAAAGTGCTAGATTCGCCAAGGCAACATATGAAGCAGAATTTGGAGGTTGTGTACTACCTACGTTAAGTCAACATACGAGCAGAATGTTCTTGAAAACTATGCATGGGCTTCTTTGGAAAATATGTTTAATGTTTTTGAAACCTTATGTAATGCTTTTGAAATCATGTGGTAGGTGTATTAGGTAAATATGTTTATAAAATGTTTTAAAACCATGTGAAATGGTTATGAAATCATGTATATGGTTTTTGAGAACATGGATAATGCTTTTGAAATTATACATTTGGTATATTAAGTAAATATACTATGTTAAATGTTTTTAAACCATATGAAAAGTTTTTGAAATCGTGAAGGAGGTTTTGAAAACATATACTATGTATGTTGTTATGAAAACCAGAATGAAATGATATGTACATAGACATATCGCATAAGACTATTGAGGGATTTATGAGAAGTACCCTAAATATCCAAACAAGGATTTAAAGCGGTACTTTGAGTATTCATCCAAAGTTGTAACTTGTACCTTGTACTTTGTTTCTTAGAAGGAAACGAGTACTTAGGATTTTCATGGAGATCGCGAGTGATCACATAAATGAGAAAACTACAAGAGTAGTTTGTTTTGCAAGGAACACGGTTACTTGGCGTCGGTTATCGTAGGGGTATGTCATACACACATGTAACCACATTTGTTTCGTACATTGAAATGCAAATAAAGATTTATTTATAAACTGATACAATTGTCTCATAGTCTAGGATAACAAAGAAATAAAACATAAAGTTTAGTTTTTTCAAAGCGGCATCGTCTTCCAGTTGGCCAAACGCTCATCCACAGGCTGGATTTGCATTATTAGGCTTTGGGCAATTATTCCTAAAGTAGCCCATCTCACCACAGTTGTAGCAAGAACCAGGTGGAAAGTGAGCTTGAACATGGTTGACTTGAGGTTGGTTTGGACCACCTTGGCTTGGGTTAAATCGACAAGCATTTTCCAGGTGACCGAGTCGCCCACATGATGCACACTGACGACACTGTAGGTGAGCTAGGTAGTGTGCATTACATTTGTTGCATATTGGTGCAGTACCAGCATAAGGTTTCCTTGCAGGAGGTTGAGCTGGTTGGTTGTGAGTGTTTTGGTTAAGTTAAGCAGCAACCGCATAGTTTTGTGAAGCCTTACGCTTCTTAGAAGGTTCGGTTTTGTTTTCCTTGTTTTCCACTTGTGACAACCCTCATAAATCCAGGTATCCGTACAATTAATTAATATTAATTAATGCTTAATGACTATGTTGGTTTACTTAATTGCTTTCTGATTACTGCATCACACTTACATGTGCATCACATATTACATAATGTCACATCATTATCACATACAAACCTTATTGACATACATGATGCACAAAGCACAGTTAGCACAGTTAACGGATGGAACAGGAATATGCTGACGGGGTTCAGTACATAGACAGACAGTGTTTTAAGACCCAGTATGAGCCAGAAACCAAATTCTACACTAGTATGGTGTGTAGGGAAGTAAGGACCATAAAACTGCGTCACTAGGTGATAGTTTAAGTGCCGGAAAGTGCCTAAAACCCACATAAAGTGCAGAATTCTGCATATTTCAGCAAAATTCAGCTTTTTAACAAGCTAGTTATGTGCAAAAATATGGCAAAATGGTCCTGAATGCTTTCCTAAGTGTCGGGAATTAAAAGTGTCACAAAAAGTAACATAAAGATCATTAAACAGAATAGCTTGACACTTTAACGAACCGGTATCTAACCGAACAACCGGACACTACCCGAAACACCAAAATTATACTAGAAACATTGTTTAATTATTTCTGAGCTAGTCATGATCCTCGAACACCTTAACACCCACTAAAATATCTAGTAACTAACTTAACTAACTATATACTTGGTTTTGAACTAGTAAGAAATCAACTAGTTAAAGCCTACTCTATACCCCCCCCCCCCACCTACAATCGGCCATACCACCACCACCATACCTCAAGATTTTATTTCCTTTTTTTCTTAGATCTTGCTTGCTCTTCATGACAAGATATTTAGGAGTGATGGTTATAAGTATGGCATGAGACTTCTAGAGTTCATCACATTTCACACACTAACACACACTTCATGTTTCTCCCTCTCTTGCCCTCCCTCTCGGCCGAGAACACCACACACCACCACCACCACTTCCACCTCTAGCTCATCCATTTTCAAGTAATCACAAGGTGTTAGAAGGAGAATAAAGGAGCTAGGAGCTTGTGGAACTTCAAAGACCTCTCTCATTAGCTTTTATCCTCTTGATTTCTACACTTGATTCATCCCTAGCCTTGTGCTAGTGGTAAGATCCTTTTACACTCTAGTTTACTTCCATTTTTAGTGGTTAATGTTGAATCATAATCAAGAACATTAAGAACACTAAAAAACGTAAGCATGTAACTTGAACATAAGCTTAACATATGATGAAATTATGTTGTTTAGTGTATGTATGATACTTGATTGCTATTTTCTTGAGATTATGATGTTGATCATCATAAGGAGCTTGCTAGATTGTGATTAACCACGTGATCTAGCAAGTAGGAGGATGATTATGGAAGGAAACAAGATGATCATCCTCATGTGCAAGCATGAACTTGAAGAATAAAATGATTTCTTGAAAAATAATCATCAAAGTGAGTTAATAATCTTGTGGATCTAAGAATAATGGATGGTTTTCCAAAAGAACCAAGTTCAAAATATGATTTTTAGAAGATCTTGGTTCTTACTTAAACGAACACTATTTTTAGTGGTAAAACAAGTGTATAAACACTCATGAAACAAGAAGATCTCATAAAGAAACGTTTTAGTAAAATATGTTTACAACTTGTAAACACCTAAATTCTTTAAGAATGAGATTTTTTAGAGAAATAAACACACTTTAAAGGATAACTAGACCTACTAAATACACCACCAAGTTACTACAAGTTTTTGTGAAAGATCAAGTTCATATTGTTATGTAAATTGCATAATTTTTGCACTTGGTAAGTGTAAGTTGTTTAGGGACTAATTGTTGATTGTTGTGATGATTTTTGAAAAGAAAATGATATGCTTTAATAGCACGGACACCTCCATTTTTAGGGGAAACTATGGCAAAATTTTCTAAAAATACCAACACTTAGAAAAATATTTTCTAAACAAGTATTTACAAGTGTATTTTGATCATAAATTTTCAATATAAACTTTGCCATAATTTTTGTAACAAAAATGCAAATAATGCCAAGAATATCATGGAATAAATATATAAGTTACACACATAATGTTGTGGAACCGAACGATAGAATGTAACTTACAAAACATTCCGGAAAATACCGTCGTAAATATATTTTTGTTAAATCTTATTTTGGATACAAGAGATGAAAATATGATTTCATTATCATTACAAACTATATCATATTTTCGACAAGAAGAAAATATATTATTTTTGGAAGTAAAAAGTATATTTTCTTAAGTATATTTAGAAGATATATGATTTTTGGGAAAAATATATATTTTCTTGAAATACATTACTTTTGGACAAAATAAGTTATATATATTTTCTAAAGTGGGATTCGAAAATATATTATTATGGGCTTACAAATACAATAAAACGAAAATACATGTATAAGATACCCCCATCCTTGGGGAGGAAATGCGAAGTTAAATACTTGAGAAGTATTAATACAGAAATATTGCTTAAACAATTATTCCAAAACTAAATATAATTTAAGTTGAAATATTAGTTATTTTGACAAATAATTATACAACTTGGAATAACATTAGAAAAGTAACTCCAAAACATTAATACTAAGCAAATGCATGACCCGTCCGCCTAATAGACACTAGTACATTGTAGGTAGTCGTGTTTGATGACGAGATCGGAGTTACTAGTTCTGAAGACGCAATACAATGAGTTCATGTCCCCCTTTTCTTTAAACTGTTTTGTTTATTAACTTCGGGGGTGAAATACATGTTACAAAAGGGTTACATACAAATACAATTGGTATGGTTAGCCTAGGAAAGAACCATAGATCATGTGATTGGGTAGGCGGATACTTGGGACCATTAATCCTCGTATAAGGACCGAGGGGCATGAATGATAGATCTATTTGGGTGTAGCGAGCCCACGACCATGAGGACCAGGGTGGCCCATAGGGTGACTATGTCTTCCAGCCGGAAGCCCAGTACAACTTTGCTAGTTTTGAGTCTTCCTACACCGTCACACATATCAGTGGCCTTGCAAACCATTGGTGATCTTTTCCTTGTTTGCTTTCATACCGGGACTTACATACATACATACACGATTTACAAAGGTTTATACATACTTATACACACACATGAACTCGCTCAACTTTTGTTGATGTTTTTCAAACTATATGTATTTCAGGGAACTAGTGGATTTGGCAGGTGTATGCATGTGTCTTCAAGCTGCGTCGTGAATAAAAGATGTTATCCATGGTTGTTGAGTTTAGGGGGTGTATCCTATTCCTGGACGGGATACATGTTTCTAAACTCAGGTTCTATTTAAAGTCTTTTGTGGAGTCTTTATGAACTCAGTTGAACATGTCATGGTTTGTAACTTAATTTGGTGTCGATGTTTTCAAGACAAGTATGTTGTGGTATTTTCTAAACTTAATCAATGGATGAACATCTCATGTTTTTATCATATAGCGTTGTTATGATTGAATGCTATGGTATTAAGAAGTCACACCAATAACCACGCTTCCGCAAAAGTCAGGGTGTGACAGCTTGGTATTAGAGCTTCGATCGTAGCGAACTAGGATTCTTTCTCGAGTCTAGACCACGATCATTAGGGCTCTCACGAAAATGTTTTCAAACATGTTTACATTGCATGCACAAAATGTCCAGATCCAGGAAACAAATATTTTTACAAATAGACACAAAATACATTTCAAAGAATTCATTTATAATTCAGTCAGAGAGACTGGGAAGTTAGTCTGAGAGACTAGTTGGGTAATTCAGTCTGAGAGACTGGGGAGTTGGTCTGAGAGACTAACTGGGTAGTTCAGTCTGAGAGACTGGGTAGTCTGAGAGACTAGTTGGGGCAGTCTGAGAGACTGGGAGGTTTAGCCTGAGAGGCTGGGTAGTTCATGTTGAGAAACTGGGAGGTATAGTCTGAGAGACTAAGTAGTTCAGTCTGAGAGGTTAGGTGGGATAGTCTTGGGAAGACTAGGATGAATACATGCTTACATCGCTATTACTTACATGCTTATTTGATGATTGTTGATACATGTGCATAAGTTGTGATTGTTTTGTTACAGACACCATGTCCTCTTTTGATAGCGGGGTATCCGATACCATAGACCCTATGGCCATAATTTCAGATGATGAGATGGCCACAGACCCTGAGGTTTTTACATCTGACACTACGAGTGACGATGATGATGATTTTTAGCCGTTTCCTTTACTAGATCTTGGAGATGATATACCGCTAGCTAATGGTCTTCCTGGCGAGGATCTACTTCTTGTTCAGATCCCTGCTCCTTTTCATCTTGCTGCATTTCCTCTTGAGGATCTGCCTCTAGACGTTATGTCTGACGACGACATCGATCTTTGTATTGAGGGTCCCCTTGAGGGTGCCCAGGATGATGGAGCTCCAGTCGATGATGTCGTTGTCGTTCCACTTGTTGAGATTCCAGTTGGTGATGTCGTTGCTGTTCCACATGATGAGATTCCTGTTGTCGAGGCTCCTTCTGACCATTCTGGTCCTGATTCATTCGAGTCTGTGTCATCTACTACTTTACACGCACTAGGATTACAGCGATATCCCACCGATACTGACTCTGACACAGCTATGTCTGCCGCACCTGTTCCTCCACAGGATTTTGAGTTTGATGATGAGTTGGATCCTGTCTTTCCACACGACTTCGACCCTGATCATGAGGTTGAGTTTGTCCCTGATGATCAGCCTTTTGAGGCACCTGTCATTCCTGACGATCAGCTCTTTGATATACCCGCTGATCTTGAGCTTGCTCCAGCTGACCCTGAGCCTATGATTGCACCTGAGCCTATACCTGATCACGATCTTCTACCTGAGCATGACCCTACACCTGTCGATGTATCAGTTGTTGCACCATTGTTGCCTGACCCTATACCTGCAGCTGTTGATCATGCTCCTTTTGCAGCCCAGATTGACCCTAGATATGCGTTCACCCACAATGGGTGGATCGAGGACGACGATGACCTACCTCCTTTTATTAGACCTGTTACTCCCCCACCTGCACCTACTCATGCACCCATTGATATTTCTCCGTTTCACCCACAAGTATCTGACATTCATCGCACTGATTTACCAGTCACGTTTTTACAGGATATCCCTCCTCCCCGTCTAGGGGAAGGTCCATCGAGTCAGCAGCCCGGTCATATTCCTCCTGTGTCAGCAGCTTTTCCCTTTGTGCCACAGTTTTCACATACTGCTCCTTTTGCTACTACACCATCGGGCGAGCCACTTATCTGGTTTCCGCCCAACACGATGCCTGTTTCTGATCAATACCATCCCTTCCACATTGGATACACGAGGGATGATTTGCTTTTGTCGCTGTAGCTCCAGCAGGAGATGCTGTGTAGGAGAGTCATGGAGTTAGAGAGGATCCCGCGTCCTCCGCCTTGTCCTTGTCAGTCACCATTCACGACTCCACCCGCTCCTCTCCTGCTATACCCAGATTTTGATGTTCGTTTTCTTACTATGGAGTAGCAGGTTAGCTACCTGTTGCATACCGTTCATGCCCTCGAGGCGGATTTAGCGCATTTGCGTAGGTTGCTTTTAGTTCCTCCACCTCCTCCACCATCAGCATAGCAGTTTTTGGTTTTATGCAGGTAGCATACTTTTGGTGAGAGTGCAGCTATTGAGCCCAGATTGCACAGCTTTTTGAAGACCACATTTCTTTTGACTTTTGATTGTTGTAGTTTGATGGATAATTTGGACAAGGGTGTTGTGACCCTGTAGTCCTTTTTGGTTGTGATATGGTACATTGTGAAACTTGTAAAACTGTATTTGTGGTCATTTGATATATGAAAGCTCAATCGCAACATTCTCGTTAAATACATTGTTGAATTACTTGTTTGTGTTATGACATGGGATGTTATGTGTTTACTTGCGCTGATAAATGTTATTACATACGCGTACTACATACTTATGCATAAGACCTGACCTATACAATCTTCTTATAGAAGATGCCTCCACGAAGGGGAACTCGATTACCCACTACTGAGGCCGAGTTACAAGAACGAATTTCACGAGCGATAGTAGAGTACATTATGTTACATTTGGATATTCCATGTGCGCTTGCTAATGCTTTCTGTGAATGGCGTTACTCGTACAGGTTGTACCTATAAACAGTTTCTAGACTGTAAGCCTCCAAATTTCGACGACACTAGGGGGGCTGTGGCCTTTGTTCGATGGACGGAGAAGACCAATTTTGTGATAAGAATGAGCAAATGCGCACCAGAACACCAAGTCACCTACATCTCCGGTTTATTCATGGATGGAGCGCTTTCATGGTGGAATCTCCAAGTCCAAACTCTGGGAGAGGCAGCAGCATACGCTTGGACTTGGAATGAAATGAAGGAACTCATGCGTAAAAAGTTTTGCTCCAGGGAGAAATTCAAAAGTTAGAAACTGAATTCTGGAACCTCAAGATGGACGACCCGAAGATCGCCGAATATGTGCAGAGATTTCACGATCTATCTCACGTGGTACCATACATGGTTAGTCCAGAATTCAAGCGCGTTGAGCGTTTCATTTAGGGGTTGGCACCTCAGATTATGAGTATGGTGACGATGTCAAAACCTGCTACGATCACTGAGGCTATCGACCTGAGTGTAGCACTAACTAAAGAAGCAATCAGGTTAAAGAAGTTTTCGATCTCTGACCAGAAGAAGAAAGAGACTCACGTTGAGTCATCGGGTGAGAACAAAAGGAAGTTCTCAAACTGCAAGAAAGGTACCAGCAGTGCTAACAAGAAGGAAGAGGCAAACGCGCCAGCCAGGGCCAAAACTGGCGCTGAAAACAAAGGAAAAGGGTACATGGGCACCTTGCCCAAATGCGATGCGTGTCAGTTGCATCACAATGGACGGTGCCGAGCTGGAAGATGCGAGTCTTGTGGAAGAGTTGGTCACTCGAAGGAAACATGTTGGGTTGGTACTGGGCGTGGTAACAATGGTCAGAGAGGTTATGGCAACAATAACCGTGCTGGGAATGGATAAGGAAACCGCCCTCAAGGAGGAAATGGCGGTAACGGAAATCGTGGTAATTTTGGGAATCAAGCTGGTAATGGAAACCGTGGAGCGAATAACAATCAAGGTGGTAATGGAAATGGTAATGGTAATGGTCGAGGACCAGGTTGTTTTAATTGTGGAGACGTGGGGCATTTCAAGAGAGAGTGCCCAAAGCTCAATTAAGCTCAGGGAAGGGTTTTCAACATCGGTGCGAGGGAAGCTCGCCAAGATCCAAATGTGGTCACTGGTACGTTCCCTATCAACCAATGATATGCATCTGTACTATTTGATACCGGTGCCGAGTAAAGTTTTGTATCGCTAGAATTTAAGAATATACTTGGGTTGGTAACCAGTAAGCTAGACATTACATATTCAATAGAACTAGCTAATGGAAAGCTAGTAGAAATGAATGAAGTTATTAGGGGTTGCGTGATAGAACTGGGAGAGCACGAGTTTACACTTGATCTGTTGCCGGTCGAGTTGGGAAGCTTCGACGTGGTAGTGGGGATGGATTGGTTGTCAAGCAACCGAGCAGAGATTGTATGTCACGAGAAGGTTATTCACATTCCGATGGCGAATGGAGAAACAATTGTGGTACATGGAGAGAAGCACGATACACCCCTAAGGATCATCAGTTATTTGAAGGCTCGAAAGCGTTTGCAGAAAGGATGTGTCGCCTTCTTGGCACACATTGTGGATAAAGAAGCTGCTGAGCCAAAGCTAGAAGACATTCCAGTCGTGAAGGAATATCCTGAAGTCTTTCCCGAAGACTTGCCAGGATTGCCGCCGCAGCGACAAGTCGAGTTCCACATTGACTTAGTTCCAGGCGTTGTGCCTGTGGCTAAGGCACCTTATCGACTTGCGCCCTCCGAGATGCAAGAGCTGTCAATGCAACTTCAGGAGCTATTGGATAAGGGATTTATCAGACCAAGCTTCTCGCCTTGGGGAGCTCCAGTTTTGTTCGTTAAGAAGAAAGATGGAAGTTTCCGCATGTGTATCGACTACCGGGAGCTTAACAAGTTGACTATCAAGAATAGATATCCTTTGCCAAGGATTGATGACCTGTTCGATCAACTACAAGGTTCGAGTTGTTACTCCAAGATCGATCTTCGATCGGGTTATCACCAGTTGAGGATACAAGAAGAAAGCATACCAAAGGTTGCTTCAGAACTCGCTGTGGACACTACGAGTTCCTGGTTATGCCGTTTGGGTTGACGAACGCGCCAGCAGTATTCATGGATTTGATGAATAGAGTTTGTAAGACGTACCTCGATAAGTTTGTGATCGTGTTCATCGACGATATTTTAATCTATTCGAAGACTAAGGAAGAACATGAGCAACATCTAAGAGCTATCTTAGAGCTGCTCAAGAAAGAGAAATTGTACGCGAAATTCTCGAAGTGCGAATTTTGGTTACGCGAGGTTCAGTTCCTTGGTCACGTGGTTAACGAAGACGGAATCCATGTGGATCCCACAAAGATCGAGGCGATCAAGAATTGGGAGACTCCAAAGACGCCAACCGAGATCCGTCAGTTCCTAGGTTTGGCAGGTTATTATCGCAGATTTATTGAAGACTTCTCGAAAATCGCTCAACCTTTGACCTCCCTTACACAGAAAGACAAAAAGTACGAATGGGGAGACAAGCAAGAAGAAGCATTTCAGTTGTTAAAGAACAAGCTTTGCGATGCACCGATCTTATCCCTACAAGAAGGTACTGACGACTTTGTGGTATATTGCGACGCCTCGCGTCAAGGTTTAGGCTGCGTGCTAATGCAACGACAGAAAGTTATAGCCTATGCTTCGCGCCAGTTGAAGGTTCATGAGAAGAATTACACCACGCATGACTTGGAGTTAGGCGCGGTAGTGTTTGCATTAAAAATCTGGTGACATTATTTGTACGGTACGCGATGCACAATCTTTACCGATCACAAGAGCTTGCAGCATATATTCGATCAGAAAGAGCTTAACATGAGACATAGACGATGGGTTGAGTTGTTAAACGATTATGATTGTGAAATCAAGTATCACCCAGGGAAGGCGAATGTGGTCGCATACGCCTTGAGTCGGAAAGAAAGAATCAAGCCCATAAGGGTTCGAACATTGGAAATGATTGTTCAAACGGACCTCTCATTGCGCAGTTGTGCCGCACAGAGAGAAGCTCTTAAGGAAGAGAATCTTGAGAATGAATATCTCCGTGGGATGGAGAAACAGTTAGTACCCAATGATGAAGGAACGTTGTGCTTCATGAAACGAATTTGGGTTCCTCTGTTTGGTGGTCTAAGAGAAGTAATTTTCGATGAAGCTCACAAGTCACGGTACTCGATCCATCCAGGATCGGATAAAATGTACCAGGATTTAAAGGATTTCTATTGGTGGCCGAGATTAAAAGGTGATGTTGCAAGGTATGTTGGCAAATGTTTGACTTGTGCCAAGGTAAAGGCCGAATATCCGAAGCCTTTGGGTCTTCTGCAACAACCTGAAATACCCATGTGGAAATGGGAGCATATTTCGATGGACTTTATAACAAAATTGCCAAGAACACCCAGAGGTCACGATACGATTTGGGTAATCGTGGACCGTCTGACCAAATCTGCACACTTTTTACCGATCAGAGAAAAAGATAATACTAGCAAGCTTGCTGAGCTATACCTGAGAGAGATAGTTGCACGACATGGAGTGCCTCTCTCGATCATTTCTGATAGAGATGGAAGGTTTGTATCAAGGATTTGGAAATCCTTCCAAGAAGCCTTTGGTTCTCAGTTGAATCTGAGTACTGCATTCCATCCGTAGTTGGGACTCTCACTTACCCTTGGTAGAATTCTCGTACAACAACAGTTACCACGCAAGAATCCAAGCCGCACCGTTTGAAGCTCTCTATGGACGCAAGTGTCGATCACCGCTATGCTGGGCAGACGCGGGTGATAGACAGCTTGTTGGTCCTGAATTGGTTCAAGAGACGACTGATAAGATTACATAGATCCGAGAGCGCATAAAGGCAGCTCGTGATCGACAAAAGAGTTACGCGGACCGAAGAAGGAAACCTTTGGAGTTTCAAGTGGGAGATATGGTTTTGTTAAAGGTTTCACCCTGGAAGGGTGTAGCACGCTTTGGGAAGCGTGGGAAGTTGAACCCAAGATACATTGGTCCATTCAAAATCCTGGAAAGGATTGGTCTTGTAGCTTACAAGTTGGATCTACCCGCATAACTAAATGGCATTCATGATACATTTCATGTATATAACCTGAAAAAGATTCCGACTCAAGAAACAGTTGTCATACCTGCCGATGAAGTCCACATTGACGACACACTCCACTTTACTGAAGAACCTGTTGAGGTTACTGATTGGAAAGTTAACAAGACGCGCAGGAGTAGTGTCAAACTCGTCAAGGTTCGTTGGAACACGCGACACGGCCCAGAGTTCACTTGGGAATGTGAGGATCGCATGAAGGCAAAATACCCACATTTATTCCCCAAGACCCCTGCA
Source organism: Helianthus tuberosus (assembly GCA_030545235.1). Lineage (NCBI taxonomy): Eukaryota > Viridiplantae > Streptophyta > Magnoliopsida > Asterales > Asteraceae > Helianthus > Helianthus tuberosus. Next base: position 100,701,630 of record CM060396.1, on the reverse strand, counting down.
TCTAGTAGCAGAACTAAAATTTCAGGACGAAATTTTCTTAACAGGGGGAGAATGTGACAACCCTCATAAATCCAGGTATCCGTACAATTAATTAATATTAATTAATGCTTAATGACTGTGATGGATTACTTAATTGCTTTCTGATTACTACATCACACTTACATGTGCATCACATATTACATAATGTCACATCATTATCACATACAAACCTTATTGACATACATGATGCGCAAAGCACAGTTAGCACAGTTAACGGATGGAACAGGAATATGCTGACGGGGTTCAGTACATAGACAGACAGTGTTTTAAGACCCAGTATGAGCCAGAAACCAAATTCTACACTAGTATGGTGTGTAGGGAAGTAAGGACCATAAAACTGCGTCACTAGGTGATAGTTTAAGTGCCGGAAAGTGCCTAAAACCCACATAAAGTGCAGAATTCTGCATATTTCAGCAAAATTCAGCTTTTTAACAAGCTAGTTATGTGCAAAAATATGGCAAAATGGTCCTGAATGCTTTCCTAAGTGTCGGGAATTAAAAGTGTCACAAAAAGTAACATAAAGATCATTAAACAGAATAGCTTGACACTTTAACGAACCGGTATCTAACCGAACAACCGGACACTACCCGAAACACCAAAATTATACTAGAAACATTGTTTAATTATTTCTGAGCTAGTCATGATCCCCGAACATCTTAACACCCACTAAAATATCTAGTAACTAACTTAACTAACTATATACTTGGTTTTGAACTAGTAAGTAATCAACTAGTTAAAGCCTACTCTATACCCCCCCCCCCCTCCACCTACAATCGGCCATACCACCACCACCATACCTCAAGATTTTATTTCCTTTTTTATTAGATTTTGCTTGCTCTTCATTACAAGATATTTTGGGGTGATGGTTATAAGTATGGCATGAGACTTCTAGAGTTCATCACATTTCACACACTAACATACACTTCATCTTTCTCCCTCTCTTGCCCTCCCTCTCGACCGAGAACACCACACACCACCACCACCACTTCCACCTCTAGTTCATCCATTTTCAAGTAATCACAAGGTGTTAGAAGGAGCATAAAGGAGCTAGGAGCTTATGGAACTTCAAAGACCTCTCTCGTTAGCTTTTATCCTCTTGATTTCTACACTTGATTCATCCCTAGCCTTGTGCTAGTGGTAAGATCCTTCTACACTCTAGTTTACTTCCATTTTTAGTGGTTAATGTTGAATCATAATCAAGAATATTAAGAACACTAAAGAACATAAGCATGTAACTTGAACATAAGCTTAACATATGATGAAATCTTGATGAAAGTATGTTGTTTAGTGTATGTATGATACTTGATTGCTATTTTCTTGAGATTATGATGTTGATCATTATAAGGAGCTTGCTAGATTGTGATTAACCACATGATCTAGCAAGTAGGAGGATGATTATGGAAGGAAACAAGATGATCATCCTCATGTGCAAGCATGAACTTGAAGAATAAAATGATTTCTTGAAAAATAATCATTAAAGTGAGTTAATAATCTTGTGGATCTTAGAATAATGGATGGTTTTCCAAAATAACCAAGTTCAAAATATGATTTTTAGAAGATCTTGGTTCTTACTTAAATGAACACTATTTTTAGTGGTAAAACAAGTGTATAAACACTCTTGAAACAAGATCTCATAAAGAAACGTTTTTGTAAAATATGTTTACAAGTTGTAAACACCTAAATTCTTTAAGAATGAGATTTTTTAGAGAAATAAACACACTTTAAAGGATAACTAGACCTACTAAATACACCACCAAGTTACTACAAGTTTTTGTGAAAGATCAAGTTCATGTTGTTATGTAAATTGCATAGTTTTTGCACTTGGTAAGTGTAAGTTGTTTAGGGACTAATTGTTGATTGTTGTGATGATTTTTGAAAAGAAAATGATATGCTTTAATAGCATGGACACCTCCATTTTTAGGGGAAACTATGGCAAAATTTTCTAAAAATACCAACACTTAGAAAAATATTTTCTAAACAAGTATTTACAAGTGTATTTTGATCATAAATTTTCAATATAAACTTTGCCATAATTTTTGTAACAAAAATACAAATATTGGAGGTTGGTTTTTATAAATAAAAATGGGTAAATATATATATACATTAAGACACTTGTGTTAATAATTGTATACTTGGTAAAATAGTTATATTATTTTAGGGTAAAATAATATAACTTAACAGATACCATGAAATTTACTATCCAAAATAATGCCAAGAATATCATGGAATAAATATATAAGTTACACACATAATGTTATGGAACCGAACGATAGAACGTAACTTACAAAACATTCCGGAACCGTCGTAAATATATTTTTGGTAAATCTTATTTTGGATACAAGAGATGAATATATGATTTCATTATCATTACAAAGTATATCATATTTTCGACAAGGAGAAAATATATTATTTTTGGAAGTAAAAATATATTTTCTTAAGTATATTTAAAAGATATGTGATTTTTGGGAAAAATATATATTTTCTTGAAATACATTACTTTTGGACAAAATAAGTTATATATATTTTCTACAGTGGGACGCAAAAATATATTATTTTATGGGCTTACAAATACAATAATACGAAAATACATGTATAAGATACCCCCATCCTTGGGAAGGAAATACGAAGTTAAATACTTGAGAAGTATTAATACAGAAAATTGCTTAAACAATTATTCCAAAACTAAATATAATTTAAGTTGAAATATTAGTTATTTTGAAAAATAATTATACAACTTGGAATAACATTAGAAACGTAACTCCAAAACATTAATACTAAGCAAAGGCACGACCCGTCCGCCTAATAGACACTAGTACATTGTAGGTAGTCGTGTTTGCTGACGAGATCGGAGTTACTAGTTCTAAAGACGCAATACAGTGAGTTCATGTCCCCCTTTTCTTTAAACTGTTTTGTTTATTAACTTCGGGGGTGAAATACATGTTACAAAAGGTTTACATACAAATAATATTGGTATGGTTAGCCTAGGAAAGAACCATACATCATGTGATTGGGTAGGCGGATACTTGGGACCATTAATCCTCGTATAAGGACCGAGGGGCATGAGTGATAGATATATTTGGGTGTAGCGAGCCCACACCCATGAGGACCAGGGTGGCCCATAGGGTGACTATGTCTTCCAGCCGGAAGCCCGGTACAACTTTGCTAGGTTTGAGTCTTCCTACACCGTCACACATATCAGTGGCCTTACAAACCATTGGTGATCTTTTCCTTGTTTGCTTTCATACCGTGACTTACATACATACATACATACACGGTTTACAAAGGTTTATACATACTTATACACAAAAATGAACTCGCTCAACTTTTGTTGATGTTTTTCAAACTACATGTATTTCAGGGAACTAGTGGATCTGGCAGGTGTATGCATGTGTCTTCAAGCTGCGTCATGAATAAAAGATGTTATCCACGGTTGTTGAGTTTAGGGGGTGTATCCTATTCCTGGACGGGATACATGTTTCTAAACTCTGGTTTTATTTAAAGTCTTTTGTGGAGTCTTTATGAACTCAGTTGAACATGTCATGGTTTGTAACTTAATTTGGTGTCGATGTTTTCAAGATAAGTATGTTGTGGTATTTTCTAAACTTAATTAATGGATGAACATCTCATGTTTTTATCATATAGCGTTGTTATGATTGAATGCTATGGTATTAAGAAGTCACACCAATAACCACGCTTCCGCAAAAGTCAGGGTGTGACACCTCTTGTGTAGTATTAGCTGTTTGTTTCTTGTCGCCTTTTTCGGAAAAGTTTACCCTTTCTGATCTGAGATTCAGTTAGGGTAGCAGATAGTTCAATGGCCTGTCTAACTATGGTAGGATTACTACCAGTAACAATGTCCTGAACTGGGTCAGGAAGGCAATCGATGTATTTCTCAATTGCCTTACTCAATGGCGTAACCATAGTTGGACATAATAGACTTAACTCCTCATAACGATCAGTGTAGGCTCAATGTTCACCGTTGTCTTATTTAAGATCATCAAATTCCCTTTCCAATGCCCTGAGTTCATGACGAGGACAAAACTCCTTCATCATTAGAGCTCGAAGCTTTTCCCAGGTTTGTGCCATTGCCACATCCGCACCCCTATCCCTCATTACACCATTCCACCATGTAAGTGCTCTTTTCTGAAATACACTCGATGCAAACTCAACCTTTCCCTCGTTTGGGCATTGTACATGACGAAACGTGTTTTCTAGACTCTCAAACCATTGTAGGAGCCCAGTGGCCCCTTCAGACCCAGTAAATGTGAGTGGCTTAGCTGAGTTGAACTGTTTATAGTTGCACGAAGCGGGTGCATTGTTGTTATTGTTGTTGTTTGCTTGGTTTATCCGGGCTATCATGTTTGGGAGTACAGTAGTGATTTGCTGAGTGATTAAGGCTGCCATGGCGACATCTTGAGTTGGGTCACGTCGAGGAGGCATTCTAAAAGAGCAAAGAAACAAGAAAAGAAACGAGTGAGATGATATTGGATAGTAAAAATTGAATGCTTAAAAGAATGTCGATAAGGCATAAGGATTGTGATCATTTGTTTGTTATTTAAAACAAACAAACGACATGGTGACTAACCAAAGTAAATGGGTCATAATAATGTATCGCGAAAACATGCTTTAGCCTATAAGTGGACACTCATCCCAAGAGTTCCCAGGTAAGAATGACTAGTCCGATTATGTGGATTTGTACGAACACTCTAGCCTTAGACAGAAAGCTCGAGGTATAGGCATCCACCCTTCTAGATTGCACATGTTCACATTATAAAGACCCAAACTTTGACGAGGTTTTGAAATCTTTGGAGGTTCAAAACCTTATAACAAATCATCCAAGAACAGATGATTGGTTTTAAAAACGGATTTGTATTTTGTGTTCTTGTTGTGGTTGTCGCCTAAAGATAGGTGACGGTATTGTTTTAAGATCTAAACGCGTGTAAACTCGTGTTAGGGTCCTAGGAAGGTTATAGACTAGGTCAAAGCATTACTAATAACCTAATTCCCTATAACCATGAGCTCTGATACCAACTTTTCTGTCACACCCCGACCGCGTTAAAACAACAAACCACGACGGAAACGTCGGGGAGTGTCGTAACAGAATCATTGTTTCATAACACATGGAATTTAAAGTTGATTTCATTAATTAAAGTGCTTACATTGACTAAGAATTTACAGAAACATAACATGAATTAAACTGTCTTTCATAGTTTTAAGTCACTAAGGCCCAAGTCCGCCTAAGTGTGTCACGAACATCATCATGCAATAGCTCCTGAAACACATGTGAAAATAGGTACGTCAGAATAAAAATGCTCGTGAGATACATAGGTTTGTTGTTGTAGGATTCATGACTTGTAAGTAAAAAGAAGTGTTTAAACAAAAAATTGTCATGAATCTTGTAAAACGTTTTCTTTTATAAAATCTTATGAAATTCGATATGAAAATCAAATGATATAAAAGAATGATGTATGATTAGATAAATAATCAAGTAAAAACAAGTTTGTATAAAATATGTCGTTCGTAAAACAATGTCTTGTGAAAATATGTCGTTTGTTTGTATAAAATGTATCATGTCTTTGTTTCTATCAAAGTGGTTTTGATAATGTTGTGTTACGTAATATCATAAGAGCACTTATATATAGGAAGTACAAGCGGCGTATCCACCATGCTTTTATCATATTACACACGGTTCTTTATTTAAATCACTTACCAAATAAACCATCAAAATGTCTGGTCAAAACAATGTCAGATAACAACTAATACCATGTATGGTGAATAAAAGTATTTACTCAACCCTATAGGTAAAATGTTATGTATGGTGAATAAAAGAATTTACTCAACCCCATAGGTAAAATGTTATGTATGGTGAATAAAAGAATTTACTCAATCCCATAGTTAAAATGTTATGTATGGTGAATAAAAGAATTTACTCAACCTCATAGGTAAAATGTCGATGTGGAATCAAATGTCATATGAAAACCATGTACTAAGTATGCTAAATAAACATACGAAGCAGAAATGTAATATAAATCAATGCGCTAGCATGCTAAATAAACATACATAGCAAAGCATAAATGAAATCATGTACTATATGCGTACTAATGAACATAGCAAGTATATGTCATGAAAGCACGAAAAGCATTAAAGTAACAAGTAGGCAATTGTGTATCACCCCAAAACATTTGAAAACAGTAAAAGAGGGGACTATGTACTCACTTGATATTGCTTAAAAGGCTTGAAATAACAACCAAATAATGCTTGAAGGATCACGGAATCAATCGGCACCTAATATAGGTAACTATGTTAATAAATCAGACCTAAGTCGGAAGATCGGATAGCATGAGATTTCGTAAACCAAATGAGTATTGGAACTCATGTGATATGGTTTAACAAAGCCTATATTCTAAGTCGGAACCTATCCTAAGTGCTTATGACCCATTACGACTCGTTAAGGTAGTTTACGCTACTTTAACGTGTCGTTCGCGCGAATGCGTGTTCGAGATGCCTAACTAGCCCTATGACAAGTATTATATGCCTTAACATGTTTAATAACATTGCATAATCAGTTAAGATGTCAAAATTTAGGTTACATATGCTTAAAATAAATTATGCGTAAAAAGGGCATTTTGGTCATTTTCCTAAGGCATATAACTACCTATCATACAACTAACTAAACGAAGTGACCATAAGGTATAACCTCGGAAGGTTATTCCCTATACAACTATGGTCACAAAACATGTTTGGTCGGATCCTAATGATCGACCAAACTGGTCGGGTTTGAAAGTCTAAGCGGTTGTTTAGACCGCTTTACTTACGACCCTAATCAAGCACTAAACTAAGAGTGACGAGTTAAACATCTTAAAACATGTTTAACTAAGTTAGAAAACAAGTTTGATATCAAAACGAAGTGTTTTGATACCCAAAAATAGTTTCGTTGCAAAATACGCATAAATACGTATTTTGACCGAAACTTTGACTCGTCACTACGCCTAATAAACTTGATAATCAGTAGGTATAGTCACAAGGGACTATAACCATCGTGATTACGCTCACGTTGCAAAGTTCAAACGAACTTTATGTTGACCAATTCATGGTCAAAGCAGAAAGTCAAACACTGTTTGACTTTCATGCTTGAAATGCATAACCAAGCATGAAGGATACTTACAAAGGGTCCAAGCTTGGATCAAGAACAAGAATACTGAAGAATGGAGCCTTCAACAAGAAGGGATAGCTCCAATGAGCAGATTAGAGAAGGAATTTTGAAATGAGAAAGTTGAAATGTGAAATTGTCTTGCTATTTATAGGAATCTTGAGGCTATATGATCATTCCAAGTGTCATTGAGTGGATCAAGGCTTAATCCTAGCCATACACTTTCTAAAGCCTGATTAAAACCACTTAAAATGCCCACAGTTTGGCAAAACAATGGCCAAAACTAGCTTAGAAAACCATATGTGCAGCTGCTGATTGCTGAAACAAAGTTTCTGACCAGATGTAGACATCACGTCGCGCGACGGAAATAGCCCAAGGCTGTCACCGGACGCGACGGCTTAGGTCAGAAGTTTCAAAATTGGTGAAATAGGCCCCTACACACATTTTAATGCATTTTCGACACGTTTAACCCCCGTTAACCCAATTTCAAGGATCTATAAGGATGTTAAAGCATAGGGAACTTGAAATATACTTGAAAACATCTCGGATGTCGTTTCGTTTTGTCGTACGGCCGCGTTATTCGGTTAATTACGACGAAAACTCGAACGGACGTTAAAACGATCCAAATTACGCGACGAGTGGTATTTTTGCATTCCAATCTCTAAAATAAAATATTTTAATGATTACAAAAATTATTGGATGTCTGGATATGTCCAGAACGTAAGATATGCGCGTAAATGCAAACTTATGCACTTTTTGACGCTTTTAGTCCCTGTTGATCAATTAAGCACTTTTTTCGCATACCGAACCCCTCAAAGCCTATTTCTAAGCTATGTAAAGGATATTCAGAGTATGTTTAGCTTATGATCAAGTTCCAGAATGTTCGTTACACTACGAATCAACATACTTTCGCAGTTTGTCGCAAATAGTCCATGCGATCGAATAAACTTGATTTCGGCACACCAAACCCTCCAAAACTTATTTCTAAGTTATGTAAAGTTTATTTAAGGTATTTCAAGCCTATTTCACTATTACGTAGTGTTTGTCGCGTTAATTTGATTATGTTTATGGATCAGTTTTCGTATAACTTTCTAGAAAGCTATTTAGAGCTCGAAATCGAACGAGAATTGATATGTGCAAAGGTCACATGTATTTGTACAAATTACAAGATTTAAATACAAGATTTCATTCGATTCGTACTTGTATGATGGTCGTAGAGGCACAGATGTCACAGCAACGGCGCCAAAAACTTGACGTGCGTTGGTGAGTTGTATATTTTTAGTTATATTTTTAGTTCTTTTTACTCGCCGATTTCAAGTTTTAAATTTATAATACACGATATTTTACTATCACTCTACACACGTTAGGGCAACTGCACCCATCGTGGACGTGGTATAGTGATGGCAAGATACCGAGGTCGTCCAAGGACACAAGAGCTTTTAGTACCGGCTTATCGTCAACGTCTACTCGAACCAACTTTTGAGAAAATATTTTTAAGCTAACAAAAAGATAAAAATAAAATAAAAATGATAGGCAAGAAAGAATCACTTGGATCCAACTTATCTTTCATGTACCCTTTTGATGATTTCCGCACTTTGGGCATTTTAAGAGATTATCTTAGTTTTAGTAGTAGGCCCCTCTTCCGAGGCGACGTTACCCTCAACCTAGTGGTTTGAGTCAGCAAGGATACAATCTCATTAGGTCGGAATATTGAAAGATAATTAAGTAAGTTATTAATGCAAAATGTGGTGGACCCCCCTTCCGAGGCAGCGATCACCCTTAACCCATTGGTCTGAGTCATCAAGGATACAGTCCTCGTGGGGTTGGTTTACACTTTTAATAGTAGTTTAAGAATAATGGACTCAAGCTTTTGCACCTCTCCCGTGTTGGGTAATGTCCGCTCTGACTCATGAGGTGTTACTAGGCTTAAACTAGGTTCTCGCAGGATCTATACAATGAACGACACATAGAATTACCCAAACCACCCTTCTAATCTCACTTCCAGGTTAATTAACATGCTTTATATAGACCGTAAAGACATGAACATGTTGAGTCAATGAACATATGAAGAGTGTTTGAATAAATTCACCTTCAATATAAAAAAAACTAATTATTAAAGTCATTAATACATACCCAATTAAAATGTAGCCAAAGTTTGGAAATCATAAAAGAAATGCATAAAAGGTATGTCTTCACCAAGTGATGTAAGAATTTAGCTAAGCATGGCCTTTGTTTAACAAAGATTCTTACGATCAATCTTGGATCCCGAGACTACACACACACACTAAAGATGTAAAATGGATGATGGTGGTGGTGGAGTGGTGGCAAGTGGGAGAGAAGTGGTTTGCCAAGGGATGAGTTGAAGTGGAACTAAGCACTTCTATTTATAGCTGTCTTCAGAAGCTTTAGCACGGGCCGTGCCCGGCGGGCACGGCCCCGTTCCCATCTCTCTCTCTCTCTTCCTCATTAACTGCTTGTCAGATGTTGTATTAACACGGCCCCGTGTGTCAACGACACGGGCCGTGGCCAAAGTACTTGTTGTACAATCACAGATTCTGAAAATCTTTGAGTTGACCACGCCCCGTGTTGCTTTAACACAGCCCCGTGTTGGCTGCATTTTTTGTCATTTACAGTTGTCTTTTTCTTCTGCCAGTATCCATCTTCGGACACGGCCCGTGTCTGGTGGACACTACCCCATGCCAGCCTTCCGTTTTTGTTATTTTGAGGTTTGGATGTGAATTGGGGCTTGGCGAGCTGCGGCAATTCCTCCTTCATTACATTTATGTTGGATTTTGCTGTCTTTTTGCTCCTTCTGCAAATTTAAGCTCTTTAAAAAACCTGAAAATATAAAGGAAGGAAAACACGAGCTTTTTTCCAAAATTAGTACTAAAAAAGGGTTTCTTTTACGTCGTATTTGACATAATTTATATGTTGTATTTTAATCACATCAACTACATACTTGTGTGCAATGGTCAAACTTCCCTCTATTTTCACACAACACTACGACGTCATTCTCACTCTGTGTTTTCTGGATGTGAAGACAATGAGTGGACGTGGAAGAGGTAATGTTAACATGACTCAGTACCAGCAGACGGACCTGATAAACGCCCGGGTGGTTGAGGCTTTGGCAGCCCATCCCAGAGGTCAACCTGCACCCACTCAACCTCACGTTTGCACCTTCAAAACCTCTATGGACTGCAAACCTCTCTCCTTCAGTGGCACTGAAGGAGCGATAGGCCTTCTACATTGGATCGAGAAGGTCGAGTATGTGTTCGCAATATGTGATTGCCCTGCTAATAATTGGGTGAAGTTTGCTACTCTCGAAGAAAACGCGCTTTCTTGGTGGAATGGGTAGGTTAAGCTGCTTGGATTAGTGGATGCCAATGCCACTCCCTGGAATGACTTCAAAGATTTAATCAAGGAAGAATACTATCACAGGGATGACATCCATAAGTTCGAGACGGATTACTACGAGTTGAAGATGGTTGGGTCTGAAATCGAGACATACACTAAGCGATCCAAAGACTTTGCTGCTCTATGTCCTAACATGTCACGGCCTGCATATAGAAGAATCGACCTTTATCTCAAGGGCCTAGTTCCCAAAATCCAAAGTTTGGTGACTTCAACTAATCTCACTACAATCTAGCAAGTTGTCCGTCTAGCACACCATCTCACTGATCAAGCTGTGGAATAGGGCAAGCTGCCCAAACGAATTAGTGCTACTGTCGATACCTCCGGAGACAACAAACACAAATGGGATGGTAACCAGGGCAAGGATCCTAGCCCCACTCAAGCCACAACTCAGCAAAGGAAGATTAAGGGTAATAAAGGCCCACACCAACAAGCCCTCACCAACCAAAACCTGAGTGGTTATAAAGGAAACTGACCCAAGTGCAACAAGTGTAATCGGTATCACAATGGACCGTGTAAGAAGAATCGCTGTCAGCTGTGCAACCAATTGGGGCATGAGGCTAAGAACCGTAGAAGCCCGTACCCAGTAAAAAAAAAACAGTCACAGCAGTAGCAACAGCAACTGGGGAACAACCGAGGATGCTATCAGTGTGGAGCAGTAGGGTATATGAGGAAGAATTTCCCTCAACTGAATCAGAACCATAACAACAAAAATCATAGATCTGGAAACAACAACAACAACAACAACAATGGTGACAACGACGCAAGGGGAAGAGCTTTTATAATAGGCGTTGGTGAAGCAAGGGATGACCCCAACATTGTAACGGGTAAGTTCCTACTTGATGATCGTTATGTTTCTGTACTTTTTGATTCTAGAGTCGATGCGAGCTATGTATCTATACGTGTTAGTAAAATTCTTAAGTCTACACCAAATCTTTTAGACGTTAAGCACGTCATCGAATTAGCCAACGGTAGAAACATCGAGGCCTCTCACGTTACCAATAATTGTAAACTTGTGCTATCTGGTCAAACTTTCCTCATTAATCTCTTTCCCATTGTTCTTGGAAGCTTCGATGTTGTCATCAGAATGGATTAGTTATCCAATCATCGAGCAGAAATACTTTGTCAAGATAAAATTATCCGCATTCCTCGTTCTTTTGGTGAACCTCTTGTCATTCAAGGCGACAAAGGTGGTGCTGTTGTAGGCATCATCTCATTTCTAAAGGCTCAGAAGTGTTTACGAAAAGGCCATACCGCTATTATAGCCCTCGTCACTAACACCCAAGATAAAGAAAAGAAGATTGAAGATATTCCCACTATACGCGACTTTCCTGAGGTATTTCCTAAAGAATTACCTGGTCTTCCACCTCACCATCAAGTTGAATTTCAAATCGAGCTAACTCCTGGAGTGGCACCTATAGCTCGTGCACCTTACCAACTATCCCCAGCCGAACTAGAAGAGTTATCTTCACAATTGCAAGAGTTGCTGGATAAGGGTTTTATTCATCTTAGCTCATCACCCTGGGGAGCCCCTGTACTGTTCGTCGAGAAAATCGACGGCACTTTTCATATATGCATCTATTATGGCAAACTGAACAAAGTAACTATCAAGAACCGTTACCCACTCCCATGCATCGACTATCTGTTCGACCAGCTGCAAGGGTCGAGTTACTGTTCCAAGATTGATATGAGATCGGGCTATCATCAACTGAGAGTCCGAGACGAGGACATCTTTAAAACAGCCTTCAGAACTCATTACGGCCATTACGAATTCATTGTTTTGCCTTTTGGAATGACAAACGCACCTGCAATTTTCATGGATCTCATGAACCGAGTGTGCAAACCTTACCTTGACAAGTTTGTAATTGTATTCATCAATGACATCTTGATCTACTCGAAGGACTAAGAAGAACATGAACAACATCTATGTCTTATTCTGGAACTTCTTCGAAACAAACAACTCTATGCCAAGTTCTCGAAATGCGACTTTTGGCTTCGTGAAGTCGATTTCCTCGAACACGTGGTCAATAAAGCTGGTATCCACGTTGATCCATCTAAGATTGACTTTATCAAGAAATGGCTGACACCGAAAACTCCAACCGAAGTTCGTCAATTCTTGGGTTTCGCGGGTTACTATCGCAGATTTATCGAAGGATTCTCGAAGATTGCTCAACCCCTCACAACTCTAACCCAAAAGGGCATCACCTACAAATGGAGTGATGAACAGGAATCCGTTTTTCAGCAACTAAAGGAGAAACTATGCAGTGCACCTATTCTTTCATTGCCTGAAGGCACCGACGATTTCATCGTCTACTGCGATGCATCTAATTCAAGGACTCGGTTGCGTGTTGATGCAACACGAGAAGGTTATTTCTTACACCTCATGATAACTCAAAGTTCACGAGAAGAACTACAAAACACACGACCAAGAACTGGGAGCTGTAGTTTTCGCACTCAAGATATGGAGACATTACTTGTACGGTACCAAGTGCACGATTTACACCGATCACAAGAGTGTCCAGCACATACTTGACAAGAAGGAATTGAACATGCGACAACGACGGTGGGTCGAACTCCTAAACGATTACGAGTGTGCGGTCAAATATCATTCAAGCAAGGAAAATGTTGTGGCCGATGCCCTCACTCGAAAAGAAACCAAACCTAGGCGCGCTCGTGCACTTCAATTAACAATTCATTCGAATCTCCCTAACGAAATCCGAACCACTCAAGTTGAAGCACTGAAGAATGAGAATCTGCTAGTTGAGTCCATGCAAGGCATGGTGAAGCAACTTGAACTCAAGGACGACGGCATCTATTATTTCATGGAACGCATCTGGGTTCCATCTTACGGAAATCTCCAAGAGCTTGTGATGGAGGAAGAACACAAGTCTCGCTACTCGATACATCCCGGTTCATACAAGATGTACCATGACCTCAAGGCCCTGTACTGGTGGCCTAACATGAAGGCTATCATTGCTAAGCACGTTAGCAAATGCTTGACCTGTGCTAGAGTCCAAATTGAATACCAAAAGTTGTCGGGACTACTGTAACAACCAAAGACTATGGAAATGGGAACAAATCTCCATAGATTTTATTACCGGCTTACCAAAGTCCCAAAGCGGGAATGGTTCCATTTGGGTGATCGTAGATCGCTTAACTAAGTCTGTACACTTCCTCGCGATCAAAGAAACTGACAAGTTTTCTATGGCAAACATCCACTTGAAAGAGGTATTTTCTCGGCACGGGGTGCCAACTTCTATTATCTCTGATCATGACCCACATTTCGCATCCGATTTGTGGCAGGCTCTGCACAAATCATTCGGCTCACATTTAGACATGAGCACTGCTTATCACCCATAGACTGATGGTCAGACTGAACGTACCATCCAGAATCTTGAGGACATGCTGAGAGAATGTGTCATTGACTTTGGTAATGGCTGGGAACGTCACTTACCTCTGGTGGAATTTTCTTATAACTACGGTTACCACACTAGCATTCAGGCAGCATCGTTTGAGGCGTTGTATGGACGAAAATGGTGATCACCTTTTTGTTGGGCAGAAGTTGGCGATAGCCAAATCACTTGCCCTGAACTTGTACTTGGCACCACAGAAAAGATTGCCTAGATCAGACAGCGAATGGCGGCACCTCGCGACCGCTAGAAAAGTTATGTTTATAAGCGTAGGAAACCTTTGGAGTTCCAAGTTGGGGACCGAGTTTTATTAAAGGTCTCACCCTGAAAAGGTGTGGTTCGTTTTGGAAAAAAGGGAAAACATAATTTGCATTATGTCGGACCTTTCGAAATCATCAAGAAAATCGGCACAGTGGCTTATAGACTAAAGCTGCCTGAAGAGCTCAGTGTGGTACATAACGTTTTTCACGTGTCAAACCTGAAAAAGTGTCTATCAGATGAAACCCTCGTTGTTCCTTTTAAGGAACTCACAATCGATGATCAGATTCGCTTCATTGAGGAACCAGTTGAAATCATGGATCGAGAAGTCAAAACTCTCAAACGTAGCAAGATACCAATAGTATGAGTACATGGGAACTCCCCCCGTGGCCCAGAATTTACCTGGGAACAGGAAGACCGGATGATGCGCAAGTATCCTCAGTTGCTTACGAACAATACTTCCAGCACTAAGGCTACCACTGAATTTCGTGACGAAATTCCAAACCAACAGGGGGATGATGTGACACCCCGGGAAAACGTTTAACTACACTAGCTTGCTCAGTGGCTGCGCACCAAATTTTGGGATGAAATTTCCTTGAACTTGGGGATAATGTGACAATTCGGGTTTCCCTTCACGTTGTAAATATGTAAATTTAATATAAACAAGATTATATTATAACTGTTTGTTTAATTATATGTGGAAATGGTTGACTGTAAATGCTATAATTATTAGTAAACCAACCGCATACCTCCCCTGCCCATACACACCACACCACGACACACCCACTCCTTTACACACGATTGGGCCGCACACCTTTTAGAACCTGGCCCAAATACCAGCCCACATGAAACCCTAAGGGAGCCCCACATGTCTTCGGGGCACACACTTTAAGTGTACGGTATCTTTTGATGTGTGTAAACACATAAATGCAGCCAACCCTAGAATGATTCCACAATCATTGATTGACGGAAGCAAATTCTTCGAACATTCTCTCTCTTTCTCTCTCTTTCTCTCTCTCTCTCTCTCTCTCTCTCTTTCACCAACATTCCACTCTTTTGGGAAACCCTAGAAACATATCCTATTCCCTCCCCCTTGAATATTTTCAGCGTATCATCATCAGCATCAGCCTACCCTTTCTGGAAAGCTATTCTTCATCATTTGAAGCCCTTTTTTTCTCCACACACTCGCACACTTCTAGATTTAATCCTGGTTAGTTTGGCCACTATTTGATTATTGCATATGATGATGTTTGAGCTTGTTGGATGATTCATTTGTATAACATGATTGATAAGAAAAAGCATGTGTGACATCCGTTGTAAATAATTGAAAGCATGGTTAAACTTGTTCGAAAAATAAAAATATGATTTGATGATTTTAATGTTCATAGATTTACTGTATGATAAAAAGCATGATGATTGTGATTAGATGATTGCAATGTATGTTATAAACTGTGATGTAGGATGAATTTATTGTGTTGATAAAACAGGGATTTCGAGGTAATACGGTACTCATTCATGATGTATGTAAGGATGTTCTTGTGTGCTCTTGATAGATTTTTTTTTAAAGATGAGTCTAGATCTGTGATGAATTGTTTAGACGATTTTGTATATAATTTTGTGAGGTAATGATGTTATTGATGATTTTGAATCTTAGAACGTAAAAAGATTCACTGAAACATGAAGAATATGATGCTAGGATTAGCTAGAATTGACGTTTGAATCTGTGTTTGATTTATTTGAGCATGAAAATATGGATGTTTTACTGTTTGTACATGTAGCCGCACACCCCTAGAATGTACACCTTGGACTGCGGAATTTACTGACCTATACAGCAGGTCGCACACTACAGAAAACAGAACATTTTAATTGGGCCACACACACTAATAATGGACTGACATTTTAACTGGGCCGCACACACACGTACACTGATTGTGTGTTATCTGGACCGTACACTCATTATTGGGCTGTAAACTGCTGGACCACACACTAATGTGTTATATTTTGGACTATCTTAGTTACTGTTCATCTGTTGGGCTTATCATATGAATCTGTATGTGACCCATATGCGTATTTATGTGAAACCTGATACTTGTGTGCTACTTGCTAGAATACATGTATAAATACGTAGAATACTTGCATACGAATCTGATTAAACTCGGTAACCATAATTGGACGTGGTTGACCAACCTTAAAACAAGTAAATTACCTATCGAGCAAAACAAAGGTGAGTTCACACACTTTACTAAAAGCATGGATTCCGGTGGTTGGGAAGGGAACGAACAACACTTTCCCAGGTTTGGGATTGCCTACTATTCCTGGTTTGGAATATTGTTAATTGCTATTTATATTTCATGAACAAGTGTACTAAACAAAAGTCTATCACGAATTCCTCACTTTGTATACTGACTACTCCCCGGAGCTTGGTGAACGGGATTGTTTTGGTCAAAAATTACCGAAGTAATTAAGTGATCAAATTAGTTAAGTGAGGTAGTGTGCTAGAAATGAGTGTCGAAAATATGTTAATCAAGTTAATTTGTAAAAACAGTTTCAGGACACGGCTCAGGATATAGAGCTGTATCTATGATCAAACAATGAGCAAAAGTAAAGTAAACGACACGGGATGTACGAGGAAAGCCCTTGATCAATCTAGATCGCCGGCATAAAACCTCGGGAGCTGACAATCGCAGCTGCCTAGTTCTTCTATTGCTTCAAAAATCAGGATACAGTGCAGGATGTGGTACGGATCGACTAAGTGTTACAACGAAACTTGAATACAAGTGTGGTGTTTGCAATGAGCTAGAGAGTGTAAGTGTATGAGAGTGTTAGTGAAAATTTGTGTGTTCTAAGCTGATCCGCCCCCATCTATTTATAGTAAAGATAAAATAACAAACTACCCTAAACTCGCGGGATCCACCGAATATTCCTTCTTCGAACGTTGTAGACCTGGTCTTTCGGGCTCAACGTCTCTTCCTCAACAAATTCGTCCGAGTCTCGAGGAGAAGAAGTCCTCTTGACCGTTAGCAAGTCTCAGCCCTTAACATGCACGTGGTTAATTCAATAAGCCTCAGGATATCGCCCAAGATGTTAGCAATATCCTCTTCCAGCATCCTGGTCACAAATGAACAAACATAGGCAGGATATTGGTCAGGATATATACGTTAAGAAAATGACCCCTAACAATTGTCCCCAAATATATCGGTTGGGATACCAATCCAACGGATATATTTCAAAAATCTTATCCCATAACTCAAGGCATTCAAAACGAAGCGACGGTCAAGATCACATCGTAACTTCTAACGCGTTTTTTACTCAATGGAGATCCACGATGCCCCTATATCTTCTCTTTTCTTGTTTGAAAAGCAGATATCTTCAACAGAACCTTCAGGTAATTCTCCATTTCTGATTTTCTTCTTGTCAATTTTCTTCATCTTATTTGCAATGGACGCCGAGACCTTCACCCAGCAGAACCTTCTTAAAAATCCCGAAAAGGAGATCTGCGCTTTTGACAACCCAGACATTGCAGCTTTAAGAGCCTCCGGCGCTTTCCCCGACAGCACGGTCTTTAGGCCATTCGATCGGTCAATCCGATCGGATGTTTCTTCTACCGAATGGATCTGTTTTCCGGCATATCCTTTTTCATTAGGTCTTCGATACCCTTTTCCTGAATTCATGATGCAATTCTTTTGTATTACTGGCATCTCTTTTGCTCAAACCATGCCCATGGTTTGGAGAGTACTAATTGTACTCAACCAAATCAAAAACCTCCATTGCTCTGACCTCTGCATCGAGGATTTACCTATAGCTTATCGCCTCCGATCCCATGGCTCTAGCCGGTTCTTGCTCTTCTCGACCTCCAGCAAACCCCTGATTCTCAAAGCCACCAAAAATGAAGACGGATGGCAACGCAAATTCTTCTTTGTCAAACGCGATTCCATTGCTGAGGGTGCCAACCTTCCGGTGGAGTGGTTAACCACCGGTAGGATCATAAATATCCTCATAGATGAATTGATTGTTATCTTCTATTAATATTCTTCTTTTTGATCTTTATGCAGTGAACTTCAAGGAAGTTGCTCCCCCTACCGCTGAGTCAGAAGAGAGAATCAATACCGTTTACCGGTTACCTGCAATAGACAGGACTTTCACCACACACGTCCCGAGTTCAAGTCAGTACTCATCATCCGAGATATCTGGTAAGAATTTCTTTCAAAATAATTAGTCAAAACAATATAATGATAAAATAAAGAGTAAAACTTTTCTCTTTATGCAGCACCATCTAAGATCCCTGAAGTCTTTGACCTTGATGAACTGGATAGCTATTCTGACCAGATCCAGGTCAAGAAAGAACCTAGCCCCAAGACCACCGCTACATCCAAACCCAGCAGCTCCAAAGCCATCATCATTCCTAAACCTTCACCGGCTACCAAGCCCCGGAGTTCAAGTTCCCGCAAAAGGAAAGAACCCGATTCCCCTGTTATTTCTGATACCTTTCCTTATGAGAAGCACGGGTTCATTGAAGCCAGCGGGTTTATGACCTCTTTTCTTAACCAGGTCAGTATCCTCACAGCATATCCTGCAATTTAGATTATTTTCAAAGATTTAACAATGTTAACCCCTGTCTTCTTACCTTTGTAGGGTCTTGAGCGTTTAGTTCATTTATATCAAGAATCCTGCAAGCTTAACAAAACACTTGAATCTAAGTTAAAGGAAGCAGAAATCACAATTTCTGACCAAGGTATGATCGCGGCCGCTAAATCTCGTCATTACGAGGAAAAATACAAAGCTATGACCCAAGAACACCAAGTTGCTCTCAACAAAGCTATTCTTCAAGCCCAGGCCGATCTGGAAGCTGCCCATGTGCAGTACGAACGGGATATGGTCAGTTACCGAGAAAGCCTCAAAATTTCCGTCGTCATTTCTCTTATCCAGGCTAGGTTGAAGATGGCTCATGAAGCCAAAACATTAGGCTTCGAATGCCCTTCTTGGGACGTTGGTGCTTGGGAGACCAAGCTGAAGAATCTTGGCGGTACCTCTTCCAAATCAACTGTCGATGAACCTTCTAAAGCAGTTGAAAAGGCAACCGATGCTGAGAAGGATGCTGAGACGGATCCCAAGATGGATGTTGCCGAAACCGCTATGGACCAAGAAGGCACTACCCCCTAGAGCTTATTTTCTTTAAGTCATTCAAACAATTTTATATTTTTATGAACAATTTTCATTTCTGTCTCTAAACAATTTGATAGTCGAATGTGGATGGGTCCTGGGTTTCAGGATGAAACCTTCAGTTATCAACCAGTATTGATTGCTCTAAGAATAATTTCATCTTTTGACTTATTTTTTGTTACCTTGCATTACCTTGCATTACTTAGTGTGAGTCTTATCTTTGTAAAGATTTTGTATTGTTATCTTATAAAATATCCTTATCAGTATGCTCAGCAACATACTGCAAAAGCCTTTTATTAGATAGATCTTCCAAACGTTCCTTCAACTTTGTAAAAATTTCTTTAGAAAGTAAAAAATAGTCTATCTTTTCAAAACCAAGTTTTGATAATATTTAAATAATCAGAGTTCCAAACTAATACTGGTTTCAAACACCCTAATCAAATATCCTTAAAAGGACTTCGAGGATATATATCAGGATACTTAACATAATGTCACTAAAAACTTAAATGGGGCTTATAAAGGAAAGATCATACCAGAAATAGGATATAAACCTATTACCAAACTTCGATCCCTTTGCAACTCTTCCAATGAAGATGTCCCCTGTGCAAGGTACTTAGTGCATTAGTTGCAAACTTCATCCTTTTAGCTTTACACCACCACCTTGGTGGAATGTCCCCTGTATACAACGTCTTCAAGTATCTTAGAAATCTACTTAATGTCAGTTTCCATTGCATAAGAAATTTTTTACGTCCCAAGGATAAAACCCAAGGATGTACTGGAGATAAATCCCTTGTATCCTGGGGAAAATCCCAACTTTTCATGCGCTACAGGCGGGAGTGTATAAACTCCAAGACTTAGAAAGGTGAAAACCTTTAAACCTTAGAGAGTATGAAAATACCCTTTCGTGAGAGAGGGTGATCAATCCTCATATACCTTTAGGATTCAGGATATAGCCAACAGTAACGAAATTGTCAGCCACTTTTACATGGACTGGTCCCGCCACCTTGAACTATCCCTGAATAACTTGCGCTCCAGGCGGGGTGTTCAAACCCAATTCCGAAGAAAGGTGAATACCTTTAAACCTGTGAAGGGATCAGTATCCCTTAAACGTAAGAGAGGGGGCCAATCCTCTAATCTTCTGAGTTATCCTGAGTGCATATCCTGGAGCTATATCCTGAAACATATCTTGCAAAACAATTGTAAACTAAGGTGGGTGTTAGCTTGGCTAACACCCCTCCGATGCTTAAGTCAGTATTGAGTTTCAAAGAATAAATTAAACCAAAACATATTTAAACAAGATAGAATTCATACCATTCTGAGTTAGAAATTGAATTCTAAACTCACTTGAAATAGAGCTTAAGGTGTATAGCATTCCAAGATCTCGGTAGCATATCCCTCTCCATATTCTTGAGTCTGTATGCTCCTTTCCCTGCTTCTGATTCAACTTCATATGGTCCTTCCCATTTTGGAGCTAACTTGCCATCGGCAGGATTAGTAGTATTTTGAAAAGCCTTTCTTAACACCCAATCTCCAACCTTAAATCTTCTGGTTCTAATATTCTTGTTATATGCCCTGGATATTCTCTGTTGATATGCTGCCATCCTTTGCCTTGCCGCATCTCTCTTTTCATCTATAGTGTCTAAATCCTGACTCAAGGCTTCAGGATTCTTCTCAGGATCATTTAAGACAGATCTTGCAGTAGGTATTGTCATTTCCGTTGGAATCATTGCTTCTGCTCCAAACACCAAGGAAAATGGGGTTTGGCCTGTTGCATTCTTTACCGTTGTCCTATCAACCCATAAAACAAAGGGTAATTCTTCTGCCCATCTTCCTTTTTTGGCTCCAAGCCTTTTCTTTAAGTTATTGACAATTATCTTGTTTGAGGATTCTGCTTGTCCATTTGCTTGAGGATGTACCGGAGTAGATGTGATAATTTTGATTCCCCAACTCTTGCAAAACTCCGTAGTCCTTCTGCTTATGAACTGAGAACCATTATCACAGATTATCTCAGCTGGTACTCCGAATCTGGTCAGGATATTCCTCTTTATGAAGGATACTACTTCTTGGTCTCTAACTTGAACAAATGCTTCAGCTTCAACCCACTTAGAGAAATAATCCGTCATTGCTAGCATAAAGACTTTTCCTCCCGGAGCTTTCGGTAGCTTTCCCACTATATCCATACCCCACTTCATAAATGGCCAAGGGGAAACAATAGGATACAATGGTTCAGCAGGTTGATGCAGTATGTTACTATGTCTTTGACATGCGTCACATCTTCGAGCATATTCTGCGGCATCTTTTCTCATTGTTGGCCAATAATATCCTGTCCTTAATACTTTTGAGAATAACGACCTGCCCCCAGCATGGTTACCCCAATCCCCTTCATGTATATCCTGAAGTACTTCCTTGGCTTCAGGATCCTCCAAGCACCTCAAATACGGTCCTGCAAGAGATTTCTTGTATAAAATATTATCTATAATAGTGAATCGTGATACCTTCATCCTAAATGCCTTAGGATTTTCATTTCTAGGGATGTGTCCTTCTTTGAGATATTTCATGATTGGAGCCGTCCAGGATTTGGGATCCTCTTCAGGATGTTCTACTCCAGGATCCTGAATACCAGATACTTCTTTATCCTGAGGATTCGTTGCAGGATATAGAACATGTAATATTGGTATTTGCGTCCCTTCAGGTATCTTGATCGATGATCCCAAATTTGCTAAGGCATCCGCTTCAGCATTATCCTCCCTTGGTACCTGTTCAAGTATAAAAACATCGAAATATCCTGCTAATTTTTTGAGAATATCGAGATATTCGATTAATTTCTCACCCTTAACTGCATAGGATCCATTAAAATGGTTAGTAATTAACAAAGAGTCAACATATACTTGCAAATTTTTGATACTCATGCTCTTAGCCAACTCTAATCCTGCAATTAAAGCCGCATACTCTGCTTCATTATTAGTAGCAGGAAATTCACACCTAATAGCCTGGGGTAATATGTCCCCCTGTGGCGATTTTAGTAGTATTCCTAATCCTACTCCTCTTACATTAGATGCACCGTCAGTATATAATGTCCAGGATCCTGAGGATTCTCCTAACTGTTGAACTTCTAGGTCTACCTCGTCCTGAATGTCACTACTAAAGTCAGCCACAAAGTCAGCCACAAAGTCAGCTAAAGCCTGAGATTTTATGGCATTTCTAGGTTCGTATACTAAATCATAAGCACTCAACTTTACTGACCACTTGGCCATCCTGCCTGACATCTCTGGTTTCCTAAGCACATTTTTGATAGGATAATTTGTTTTAACATGTATCCTATGTGTCTCGAAATAATGCCTAAGTTTCGTTGATGCCATGACTAATGCTAGTATCAATTTTTCTAAATGAGAATACCTAGTTTCAGCATCTAACAAACTTTTACTAACATAATAAACAGGATATTGCTGACCTTCATGGTCTTTTATAAGAACGGCACTTACAGCATTCCCTGATACAGCAAGGTACAGGGATAGTGGTTCACCATTTTCAGGCTTCATCAATAGAGGTGCGGTTGATAGATATCGTTTCAAATCCTGCAGGGCTGCTTCATGCTTTTCCCCCCATTCGAATCTTTTGTTCTTCTTCAGGATATCATAGAAGTCTTTGCATTTCTCCGATGATCTTGAGATAAACCTGTTTAGAGCTGCTACTCGGCCTGTTAATCTTTGTACGTCCTTCATGTTTGAGGGTGATTTTATATCCAGGATAGCTTTGATCTGCTCTGGGCTTGCTTCTATCCCCCTCTTTGTCACCATATATCCAAGAAACTTTCCTGCCCCCACTCCGAAATGGCATTTAGCAGGATTCAGCTTCATGTTGTATTGATCCAGGATATCAAATGCTCCCTTGATATCCTGGAGGTGATCCTCAGCCTTTTTAGATTTCACCACCATATCATCGATATATACCTCCATGGTGTCCCCCAGTTTGTCTTTGAACATCATGTTTACCAATCTTTGGTATGTTGCACCTGCATTTTTCAAACCAAAAGGCATAGCTGTATAACAATAAATACATGTTGGTGTCATGAAGGCAGTATCCTCCTGGTCAGAAGGTTCCATTTGGATCTGTTGAAATCCTGAAGATGCGTCCATGAAGGTCAGCATTTCATGCCCGGCAGTGGCATCTACCATTGCATCAATGTGTGGAAGAGGAAATGGGTCTTTAGGACAAGCTTTGTTCAAGTCTGTGTAGTCCACACAAACTCTCCATTTCCCATTTTTCTTCTGTACTACAACCACGTTTGCTAGCCACCTTGGGAACTTAACCTCCCTAATCATTCTGGATTTTAATAATCTCTCAACTTCCTCCTGGATAATTGTGTTCCGCTCAGGAGCAAATTTCCTTCTTTTTTGCTGCACAGGCTTGAATGATTTATCAATTCCAAGCTTGTGAGTGATAATATCTTTGGATATGCCTGTCATATCCTCATGTTTCCATGCAAACGTAGACATCCTGCATTTCAAAAAGTTAATTAATTGTTCTTCAATATCCTGAGGGATATTGGTCCCTACGAGCACCGAAATATCGGGGTTATCGTGGTCCAGGATAACTTTCTTCACATCCTGCTCCGGATCCTCCACGATATCCTGGGCCCGTGTCTTTAATTGCTATGCTGCACTAGGTTTGGCTGAGGATTTCATCGAGGATGAGTAGCATTCTTTCGCCTCCTGCTGATCACTATCAACTTTGACCACTCCCCAGGGGGTAGGTATCTTGATGCATTGGTGATATGTTGATGGTACGGCCTTCATATTGTGAATCCACGGTCTTCCCAGTATGATGTTATAGCAGGATAGAGAATCCATCACACAGAAGCGTTGTATCAAGTTGACTCCTTCAACATATACTGGCAACTTTATCTCTCCCACTGTGTTTCTAGCCTCTCCACTGAACCCAACAAGCACAGTAGACTTTGAAGTGATATCCATTGGAGATACATTCATTCTTTTCAGAGTTTCTAGTTGGATTATGTTGACGGAGCTGCCATTATCAACCAGTATCCTGCGTACAAAATGGTTAGCTACAGATAACGTTATTACCAGAGCATCATGGTGAGGATCTTGGACAGCATCCCTGTCATCAGCATCAAAAGTGATCACTTTGTCAGTTGTGAGGGTAGTCATCCTGACAGGTTTGTCTCCCCTTTCGGCCTTGGCTTCCTTTGCATGTCTCTTTGCTACCGAATACGAAGTTCCACAAATGTCGGATCCTCCCGAAATGAAGTTGATTATCTTGGCATCCGCGGGAGGTGATGCTGCTCGTTCAGGATCCTTCTCAGTATCCTGACCCTTATTCTTCTTTCTTCCTAAGAGATCTTTCAGATATCCCTTGCTTAGAAGATAGCTTATTTCTTTCCTTAGAGCAATGCAATCCTCAGTCACATGTCCGAAATCTTCGTGGAAAGCACACCATTTTGACTTATCTTTCCAGTCAGCCTTTTGTTGATTCTTTCGAGGCCACCTAGCTTTGTCTCCTAGACCCTGCATAGCATACATCAATTCAGGAATATTAACAGAAAAGCAATATTCAGACAACTCAGGATACTCTTCAGGATCCTCATCTTCGACAGCGTTCACTCTTTTGTTTTCATTTCTACTATACGGCTTAGGCCGATATGACTTGAACGAGGATTCTGACTTCCTATTAGTTGACTCATAAGTGTTGGATGAGTTCATCCTTTCTTGCATCTTCCAGACGGATATATCTCAAAGCCCTGTTACGAGCTTCGTCGAGATTCCTGCAGGGATTCATTACAAGATCCTGATAAAACTGAGAATCCTTTTGTAATCCCATCTTAAAAGCTTGCACAGCTGTTGCAACATCAAGATGTGGGATATCCAAGGATTCTCGACTGAATTTGTTCACATAATCCCTCAAGGATTCCTGAGGCCCTTGAGTTATCCTGTAAAGATCACTGGTTAGTTTCTCAAAACTCCGACTACAAGAAAATTGACTGTTAAATAAATTAACCAAATGAGCAAATGAAGTAATTGAGTGAGGAGGAACGTTTAATAGCCATTTTAAGGCCGATCCTGTTAGAGTAGAACCAAATCCCTTGCACAAGCACGCTTCCTTGAGCTCCGGAGGAATAGGGTTAATCTCTATCCTCTCCCTATACTGAGCAATATGCTCCTCAGGATCCGTACTCCCATCATAAAGCTTCATGTTGGGAGTTTGGAATCTCTTTGGGATCTCAGCATCACAGATAGGATATGCAAAACGAGATATCTTGTGGCTGTCTTGGGACACTTCCGGGATCGGCTGGACCACCCCAGGTACACTAGATATCATGTCCTTCAACTTCTGAAGTTCCCTGGTAAGTGCTGATGTTACACCTGTATCCTGCAAAGATCCACCACTGTTAGTAGCATGAGTATTATTATTATTCGACACGTTACCCATTGGAGGATTTTGCCCATATCCTGACGCATATCCTGAGCTCCTCATGGTTGACATCCTGACCGATGTGGGTATTTCAGGAGTATGATTCTGAGGAAGACTGGGCACAATATTCCCCCTGTTATCCTCGGTATATACAGCTGAACTAAAGTTCAACGCTCTGGGGTGTAATGGAGTGACATTGTCCTCAGCAGATCTGCTCGAGCCAGACTTCAGGAGTTGTATTTCCCTCAAAAGCATTTGGTTTGTTTCCTGTTGCTGCCTCATTTGTTCCTGCACACTTCCAAATAAGGTTAAAATTCCATCATTAGAAGCTAAAACGGGAGCAGATCCCTGGACGCTCCGAGTAGGGATAACATCTTGAGATTGTGTAGAGGCTGGCATCCTTGGAGGAGGTGGTGGAAGCACCGAACCGGTAGTAGCAGAAGTCACAGCAGACACAGTAGAGGAACTCATGTTTGATCTTGAGGCCATTATGGACAATGTGGCAAAAAGTTTTGAAAATAGAAAACCGATTAATGATTTGACAAAAAATTTTAGTAAGGAGAGCACCACTTGCCCCACGGTGGGCGCCAAATTGTTTTGGTCAAAAATTACCGAAGTAATTAAGTGATCAAATTAGTTAAGTGAGGTAGTGTGCTAGAAATGAGTGTCGAAAATATGTTAATCAAGTTAATTTGTAAAAACAGTTTCAGGATACGGCTCAGGATATAGAGCTGTATCTATGATCAAACAATGAGCAAAAGTAAAGTAAACGACACGGGATGTACGAGGAAAGCCCTTGATCAATCTAGATCGCCGGCATAAAACCTCGGGAGCTGACAATCGCAGCTGCCTAGTTCTTCTATTGCTTCAAAAATCAAGATACAGTGCAGGATGTGGTACGGATCGACTAAGTGTTACAACGAAACTTGAATACAAGTGTGGTGTTTGCAATGAGCTAGAGAGTGTAAGTGTATGAGAGTGTTAGTGAAAATTTGTGTGTTCTAAGCTGATCCACCCCCATCTATTTATAGTAAAGATAAAATAACAAACTACCCTAAACTCGCGGGATCCACCGAATATTCCTTCTTCGAACGTTGTAGACCTGGTCTTTCGGGCTCAACGTCTCTTCCTCAACAAATTCGTCCGAGTCTCGAGGAGAAGAAGTCCTCTTGACCGTTAGCAAGTCTCAGCCCTTAACCTGCACGTGGTTAATTCAATAAGCCTCAGGATATCGCCCAAGATGTTAGCAATATCCTCTTCCAGCATCCTAGTCACAAATGAACAAACATAGGCAGGATATTGGTCAGGATATATATGTTAAGAAAATGACCCCTAACAGGGATATTAGTTTATAGCGCTATTTAGGTTTCACCACCCTCACATTGTGCCTGGAGAGGATCGGTCGTGAACTAATAGGCCTTGGCAAACCGTCAATGATGATAGACATTGAAAAACGGGGCAACAACGATGTAACAGGTCTCAAGTGTTCAGCATTACGGAGTTTAGTAGCTTACATATGGGGTAGCTCGCCATGGTATGATATAAATGAGTAATTTAACAAACACAGGTTTTTGGAATAAAACTGGATGCCCTGTGAACTCGCCAACTTTATGTTGACACCCTACTGCATGCTTTGCAGGTACTCAGTGATAGCTCAGAAGCTTACAGAGGGGAGTGTAGTGGTCGCGTTAACCCTTGTTGGGTTTTCTTAATAATAATTATGAACTCTTAAACTCTTGATTCAATTATGTAACTTATGCTTCCGCTGTTATCTTTAAAATTTGTTTTGAGACTTTAATCTTTGGACTTTAGACATTAATAGTCACTAATCGTATTTGTAATGATGAAAATTGTTTATTTATACTTATCGATCAATATGATTGGTGGCTTAATCCTGGTCAGTCACACGCCTCGCAGAAGTACTCCGCTTGTGGGATTTGAGGATGTGACAAACTATTAGCTTTCCCTCCAAGTAACAAGTCCTTGACTAGTTACTTATTATTAATCAACCCTTTGACTTTGTTTTATTATCTAATATCTAATAATAAAACTACTCTCTATAATAAATAGCTAATAATAACCAATCATCATTTCCGTTGATTAACATTATTCTTCGCTAAATTAAACGAATAGTCAAAACGTTTTTGACTTTATTTAATTCTTAATAAAATAAACCTTTTAATTTGTTATATGATAATAAAATATTTCCCATTTAACTTTTTAAACCACACTAGTTATTTCTACTAAATTAATTGTTTCGCAAACAACTAATATCTCTAGTATTTCACCAAAAACTCATTCTCCAGAATTAATCCACTTTTGTGATCTATATTATTCAAGAATTAGATATTATTCTTTGTGAGTTATCCAAAGTGTAACTCTTTGGATCGTACCTTAATAGTAACGTTACATAATCGATAATTGGACACCAATCCCAACAAAGGTTGTGTTTTGAGCAATGTAACAATAACTTTTAGTAGTTATAAGAATCAAGCAACATAATCAATAACAACTGAAACAAAAGTAATAGCAATAAGTCATCACAGATTCCGACATCACTGAATCAAAGTGTTTACAGACTCAAGCTCCCGCATAACGTGACATCACACAGTTTTTTATTTTTAAATTTAAGAACAACTAATTGATAGATCATGACATGGACATGATCTATTTATACAATATACAATGAGAGAAATGACTCTTGATATCAACTAACATCACTAGGTAGTGTGTCACACCCCAACGAATGGCGGAATCATCAGGGCATGAGCAAATGGATGATTGTTTAAATCATCATAACAATTAAAAATGACAATATTTAAATAAACTTTTTTTATTTCATAAACTCAAATTCGTACATTGTCAAAAGAAAAGAAATTACATCAATTCAAATACCCAAACAAAAGAAAACTTATTTATTCGTGCGTTTCTAAATCCACCTAAGTGGATATCTTGAACATTATCATCAATTCCCTTCAATAATTGAATAATAAAGGTCAACAAAATAGTTGGTGAGCATACAAGTTTGGTCTACATAATATGGAATAAAATGTCTTAATCTAACATGGCAATTTGTATACTACTAGCATGTGTAAACTATCAATCAAACCAAGTGTCCACTAGCATATCCTTTTCACATAAGTGAACAAGCCGTATAAGATTGAATACTTAACAATACCACATAAGGGTGGTGTGCTAATCCTATAGCGCTATAATCGTTAACGTAGGTGATTGAGTACACAAGATTGACTTCTAGAATGTATGTATGACAAATAACATGTATTCATATCTTGAGTGTTTGAATAATGTGATTGATTGTGTATATATGAGTTTTTATAATTTCATATATTGCCACCCAAAGTGTATTTAAACGAAAAGGGTTCGAGTATACTCACAGTTTGCAAATGGTTTCCACAAACGTGAGATGATATTCTTGAGAGATTGAAGCACCAAATTATCCTAACAAGGATGAACAAGGTGTGTAAGTACAAGAATCTAGAAGTTGGAATGTAAATGAGATTTGAATAAGTAATAAATAAAAATATATAAAAATACATAAAAATATTATCTTGACTAAACACTCACTTTGGACACTATTAATTCATGTGTATTTCGTGGGTACTATTTCACCCACTAGAAGTCCAAGTGTGAGGAATTTAGTCTAAAATAAATGTTTACCTTTGCACACATCTTTCCATCATAAATTGGTTGGTGTCATGGCTAGTTTTAATATTATATATATATATATATATATATATATATATATATATAGGGTAAGGTTATTGTAAAAAAGACCAAAAGTGTGATAAAGGTAAGAAATAATCTTAGCCATTAGATCTAAATTAATTGAAAAGGGTAAACAAGTAATTTTATCATTAATTCAATTAATTAAAAACTTCCCATAACCGCCACCTTAATTATAGGAAGTATATAACACCATTCAGCAAGTATATGACACCATTCAGTAAGTATATAACACCATTCAGCAAGTATATAACACCATTCAGCATTCAGCAAGTATATAACACCATTCAGTAAGTATATAATACCATTCAGCAAGTATATAACACCATTCAGCAAGTATATAACACAATTCAGCAAGTATATAACACCATTCATTGACTAAACATCTGATCGAAACATATTTTTTTCTCTATATAAGTATAGCAATATGGTACTCATATTAAAGATAAAAAAACGCTCATTATTATGGTGTAATTTTTTTTTTTAAAAGTTACGTATAAAAAGTTATTGACGTTTAAAAAAAACGGGGGGAAGTTACATGTGCATTACCTAATTTCTAGTGGGTTTAAAAGACTATATTGCCCCTAGATATTTCAAATCAGTCCAAATTAATGAAAATATTTTACAATTTGGTCCCTATTGATCTTAACCATTAGATCAAAAGATCTAATGGCTGAGATTCTTTCTTACCCTTCTCAGACTTTAGGCCTTTTTTACAGTATCATCTACCTATATATATATATATATATATATATAGGATTAGGTTCAAGAGTGAACACTAGTGTAGCTTGCGAACTGAGTGAACTAATCCTGGCCATACACGTGTGTAGATCAATGACCAAGATTTGATGTTGAAATACACTAGTGTATTTTACGATTTGATGATGAGATCCTGACCATACACGTGTGTAGATCAATGGCCAGGATTTGTTCACTTAGTTCGCAAATACATTAGTGTTCACTCTAGAACCCCACCATATATATATATATATATGTATATCTTTAGGCCATAATGATTTTGGTAATAATAATAATAATTAATTACAAGAATAAATGAATGAATTGACCAAAATTAAATAGCAAGATTAAATGAGTTAGAAACAAAATTAAAGGGGTTGGTGGTTAGTAGCATAAATAAAATGTTAGTGATTATTTGCATGGTTAAAGAAGATAGCATGGTTAGTAATGTTAGACATATAATAAAGAGTTAGACAATATTAAGTTACGTATTGGAATAATTGATCATGGTTAGTAATGTAAGATGGAAATGACATAATTAATGGTAAAAAATCATGTAAAAGAAAACCCAAGATTGGTCCTCATTTTGGTGATGCACTATCTTTGTTTACCATGGTAAACATTTGGTGACTTTCCATAAGGATTTTCCAAAGTGGGTGAAGTATGAAAGCTAAAGAAAAATAAGAAGAAGATTAGGGTTAAAGGTGGTGAAAAATATGGAAAGTTTGAGGAAATTGGCCCATTAATTTATTTATTTTTGTTTTTGGTCCCTAATGTCATGGGATTATTTGTTTTATGCATTTCTCTTTTATTATTTGTATAAATTGGAGTTTCTAACATAATTTATAAACATAGTATGACACAATAGTTGATTGATTGGGTCTCGAATATCGAACATAAGTAATTTTTTGAATGATATAAATGTGTCATGATGTTTATATGACTAACACTTATGTTTGATTCAACAGTTATTGAGAAAAAAAAGGAAAAAATAAAATGAGTTCCATTATCATCAAAAGTCTCAGATTATAATGGTTGAATACGAAAAACACGGAAACGAATAATACAATAATTGTGGAACGTTACATATTGACCTCTAACAATCTAAATAACTGACAGTTAATTCAGTTACTCAAGAGCAACTTATCACCTTACCAACAACTACAAGCTAAACATAGATTGTTACATAATAAAACAATCATCCTAGTATAGCAACTTTTATCTATGATTGTTGGTGCATGTTTGTGACAACAGCTTAGATTTGGTCTTTGGATATCTTGTAATTAGTTAAACGATAAACAGTTAGCGGGTTTAGCTTTGTAATAGTTGAATAATAGAGTTTGGGCTAAACAAAACCCATATTGGGTCATAGGGGACGAAATGGGCTTGCCCATGTAGTAAACCCAGCCTAATGTTGCAACCTTGTGTTATATAAACAAGGTTAGGCTTTAGGGTTTAGTTGGTTAGGGTTTGATTGATTGTAATTCTTGGAATCGATAATCAATAGAAACCCAGATTGAAAGTGTCTTGCTGTTTCTGTTTCCTACACGTTTTCTGATATTCTGATCAAGAGGATTCCGCACTCTTAATCGGATTGACAATTCTGTTGAAGATCCATACGACATCAAGGGGACCTACAATGATAATGGTTGTTCCTTCGACAACAATTTTCATTGTTCAGTTCTTTGTCTTCACATGTTCAGTGCAATAGTTGTTTCTTCAATCAATAATTTGTCTTTGTCAGTTGTTATCATTAGAGAGAGCCGTTATTTATCACTTTGATTCAAATCTTTATTCAAGTAAAAAATCTTATGTTAATTAGTTTATTTTTGCTCATTAGTTCTTTCCAGGTTTCAACAGCACGATTATTTTAGTTACATGTTAGATGTATGAGCTATTGGATAGGCTATAGATAGGTGTGCATGAAGGCACGACTACGCTAACTACATGCCGGTAGTAGATAGGTTTTGGACTGATACAAGATGTAGAGCAGAAACATGGTGATGCACTAAACCCTATGTCAAAACTAGAATGTGGGCCTGCTCCCAAGGATAGAATCAACATATAAATACTTTTAGTACACAGAATTGT
Organism: Helianthus tuberosus; assembly: GCA_030545235.1. Taxonomy (NCBI): domain Eukaryota; kingdom Viridiplantae; phylum Streptophyta; class Magnoliopsida; order Asterales; family Asteraceae; genus Helianthus; species Helianthus tuberosus. Next base: position 100,669,200 of record CM060396.1, on the reverse strand, counting down.
GTTACCATAAGGATGTATTGGTTATACGACATCAGGAAAAGTATGGAAGTAAGATTGGGCTAGGCGCGTACTTAGCAAAGGTTAAACCGAGTTTCTATGACCGCCCTTTTGGGTTAGAATGCACACAAGTAATCATTTTGATTATCTCGAATACATATAAACTCTTTACAAAATTGAAATACATGCTTTGAACATTTATGAAACCAATTTGTATTGATGCATGTAGTATTTTTTTATGTAAAACGCCTTAAAATCTATTTGTTCATGTATGACGATACCGATTATATACTTTACTAAATTGTCATGAAATGTCTAGTAGAAGGCATATGTATACCAATTATATACACACGAACTGTAAACATTATTGCTAGTCGATTGAATGTATAGACTACTTAAGACATATGATGAAGATATGGTTTACTGTATCGGAAAAACTAGCATAGCTCACCCATTAAAGCATTAAAGCATGAAAACAGGGTGTTTAGATTAACAAAACACTAGACACATGGTGCCATGTCCAATAATTTTGCGTTAGAATGTACAATTGTAATTACACGTTCATTGCTAAGTATTGCTTACAAACATATGCTATTTTCAAATGAATACTATTTTCAACTTCAAATTTTGAACTTAGCAATGTAAGCTGACTTGTTTTAGCATTTAATTTAGGCAAGTTATGACATCTATTGCAAGAGCAATGAGTCATGAGATAAAAGGTACTAGATGACTAGTTGTTAAAAATTGTATTAAGGCTCAAGGAAACTATGATATCACGTGTCCTTAGACAAGCTTATATAACATATGGTTTTATAACCTTAGACATCTGACATGTTTAACAATAATGACTTTGTAATTGTGTAAATCTAGTTGTTTGAGTAGCCCTTTTTGGTTGGGGTATGACAAGAAGGCTCACCTCCAAACTCTAGGAGAGAGTTTAGGAGGTTTCAAATATAGGACAAAGACTCAGTTGATGAGTTTGTTGGAATATTGAACATGTTTTTGTTGAAGGATGGAAGCCTTGGATTAACCGTAAAAAATGAGGTGTCAACTTAGACATGATACCATTTGATGAGGCAATCGTAAGATTGAAGGCATGCGTTGAAAGGATACGTGTACGGAAAAACCAAGTGAAGATTACGGAAGACTGTTGTATGCTCGAGTAGATTACCAGAATCATAGCCAAGTGCATGTTATGTGACTGTATATGACTGAGGTAATGGTCGGGGATGAGATTGTGGAAATGGTCGAGCCAGTGGAGTCGAAACAACACGGTAAATGATCACAAGGAGCCATATCATAACTAAGATAAGTCGAATCATGTGTTATAAGTATGATGAATATGCACACTGAGTTATAATAAGTTAAGCTTTGTTGTTAGAAAAAAAGTTATAATAAGTAAAGGATTTGTTTAGTTAAAATAGGGAGTTTGTAAACTAGTAGTGGTTTTCCAAGTTAACATTATTGATTTATTGATTAGGGCATTATTGCGGTAATTTTAAGTTCTTTCTAGTTACCCCGTCATTTAGTTAAGTTAAACTAACGAGCTTGCAGCCTAGTGGTATTAAGGTGCGGAAAAAATGTATCTTTTCGAATGAGATTTACAGTTCAAGTCCGATGAACAAATGTGTAGATTTGGAAGTTAAAATTAGGACTGTTAGCCAGCAAGTTAATACGAGAGTCCACTAAATCTTAAATTAATTAATGTGTTTTACATCACTTTCTTTGGGTTAAGTAATTCTACAAACACTCGTAATTGTAAGAAGTGTAAGAAAGATTTATAGAGTGACAAATGTCCAATAATCTAAACCCACCCCATCACCCAAAACCGAAACACCCACCCCCACCCCACCACCACCCAAAAACTTAAACCCCTACCCTGACCCTGCGCAAAAAAAAAAAAAAAAAAAAAAAAAAAAAAAAAAAAAAACTATAACTCACCAAAAAACCCCCCAAAAAACCTAACCCCCCCCCCCCACCCCCACTCGGCAAAAAAAAAAAAATGGATGGTGGGTGATGGGGGTGGGGGGTTTAGGTTTTTGGGTGATGGTGGTTGTTTAGATTTTTTTTTTTTTTTTTTTTGTAATGGGTTTTTTCAGAAGCACTTGTATCATTCTTACAATTATGAGCCTTTGTATTTGATCTAATCCCACTTTTTCTATTTGCTTTATGTAGTAGTACATTAACTTTTGGACCGGCCATAAAAGGATGTCAACTGAGGTATTAGGCATCGTGAATATGTACCAATCCGTCGAAGATATTGCAAATTCTTTGACCTATACTGAACTCAACCAAAAAGATATCTTCTTCACATCCTCCACCATTCTGTATGTTGATGTATTTTGTTCTTTAAACGCCTTGTCATTCCAACTTGCCATAAACTCCAACAAGTTAACAAAAAAATGGCATGTATATATTGTAGGTTTAAAACTTAACGTGACAAGAATATGTGTATATTGTGTTTGAAATTTAGTTAAAGGGAGTTAAGAGAAACATATTTATTAAAATGTGATTACCTAAAACTTCTATTTTACTTGTCATCTAATGTGAGAAAACTTTTATATATGTTATTGTGAGGATATAAGTAAAGTTGAACTTATCCAACTAGGGATCTTTAAAGAGGATGCCCATTCTATTTCAAACACATGGACAAAACAAAATAAAAGTAAATCCTGATAACAACTTGATGAAGTATTGTGACCTCAGAAGTAAAGTTGTAAGTTCTAATATAAATTAAAGTAAGTATAAGGAAATGAAATGATCAAATAATCGATTCATCATGTACCGTATTTTGATAGATACATGCACATGCATACATATTATCATGATAAATGCTGATGACGGAGTAGCCCAAGATCAAATAAAAATTACTTAAATACAAAAACGCTCGAAAGGTTAAACGGTTCGAAGGTTAAAAAGCTGGGAGATGGGGAAAAGCAATATGGGAACAGTAAGTAGTCACATCCCTGGATTGCTTCACCAACCCACCAGCCGCAAAAGCAACTCGGATCCACAGAACACACTCTTTTACCTGCAGGTCAAAGCCTTCAACCCCCAAAAAGGGCAAAACCCCCACTGCAAGCATGGTCACTAGTCAAATGCATTCCTCTTTGAGTGATGTCTTCTCCTATAAATTAGACACTTCATTTACTAAGCAGGACATTCCTGGCCAGCCCTGATTTCCTGAGATCTCTGGTCATACATCACGAGTACTTGCTTCATGAAAGATACTTTCTCTCATATTCAGCACACATTCCTTTTGCTTGCACATCCGAATCTGAACGTACTTCAGAGGAGGATCTTCAGCAAACAATAAAAATAAACTAGTGAACCTCTCTCCACGTCTTGCAAACGTGGGGGGACCCCACGACCTGCGTTAGGCAAAGTTGAACCCTTCAACACTTTTGCCTAACCAACCAAGATACTATCTTTGGTCTATTATTTGTTGCATCAACAAGTTGGCGCCCACCGTGGGGCTCGAACCCACCAACCGCAAAATAGACCAAAGATAGGCATAAGTTTCACCGTCGAAACCCTTCCACTAGGGAGAAAGGCATAAGTTTCACACCCCTCACCAAGACTCCTCAAGAAATCCTTGCAACGGAAGAAGTCAAGCAGAACTTTCAGCCTCCTAGGCCTCTCCCCAAAAGCAGAAAGAATGAAAACTCCACACAATATTGAGAATTTCATGAAGAAAAGGGACACCATACCAATGATTGCTTCCAACTTAAAAAGAGAAACGAAGAAGCCGTCAAGTCCGGGGAACTCGCTCACTTGGTTAAGGGAGTAAGGGACAAAATGGCTGAAGGAAAAGGTTAAAAAGTCACTATGGTAGATTTCGATGGAAGGGTTCCAAACAAAAGGCAGCGGTTGGAAGCTTGGGAGCTTCAGTGTGTTTGTTTCCTCCAACTGAAAAAGACCCTCTTTCAAACCCTCTTGTGGTTGAGGCTACTGTCGGAACATTGCAAACAAGTAGAGCATACATAGACACTGGTGCTGCTACCGAAATCATGTTTGAAAAGTTCTTCAACCGTCTAAGCAATGAAGAACGTTCAAGGCTTCAACCCTCTGGAACCTCCATAAAAGGTATTGCCGACATACCCCTCAAGCCTTTAGGGCAACTGACACTTGATGTTCGTTTCAGCGAAGGTCAGAAGGAGAGAGTCCAACCACTCACCTTTGTGGTTATCAACATACCTTCAAACTATGACGTGATCATTGGGAGGCCAGGACAGTGTGCATTTTACATGGCTGTGTCCGTTGGCCATGGCACTGTCAAGTTTCCCACCGAGAGGGGAATTGCAACCCTTCAACCTTCCCAGGAGGCCTACATGATTGAAGGAGAAAGTTCCAAAAGTGTCGAAGATAAACAAAGGCTAACGATAAATCTCAAATACCCTGAGCAGAAGATAAGGGTCAATCCAAGCCTTTCACAAGAGACCCTCGCGTATCTTGAAAAGCTATTAACACATTACAGTGATGTCTTTGCTTGGTGCCCGGAAGATATGACAGGCATCCCTCGGAGCATCGCTGAACATGAATTGAAGATACCACCCAACGTCAAGCCTGTCGTCCAGAAGAAACGAAGTCTAGCACCCGAAAGAAGCTTGGCTGCATGCCAAGAGGTTGAAAAGCTTGTGTCAGCCGGCATTCTCCGCGAGGTCAAGTATCAATCCTGGATTGCAAACCCGGTGATGGTCCGAAAGCCAGACAATTCGTGGAGAATGTGCATAGATTTCAAGGATCTTAACAAAGCTTGTCCTAAAGATTGCTACCCATTACCAGAAATTGATCTCAAGGTCGACTCCCTTACTGGTTACCTGTTCAAATGCTTTCTCGATGCCTACAAAGGTTACCATCAAATCCTCATGAAGGAAGAGGATGAAGAAAAGACAGCCTTTCATACGGACAAAGGGATATTCTGTTACCAAAAGATGCCTTTTGGCCTCAAGAACGCTGGAGCAACCTATCAACGCTTAGTTGACAAGGCCTTTGCAAGTCAAATCGGTAAAAACATGGAGGCATATGTCGATGACCTAGTGATTAAAAGCAAGACGGAGTATCAAATGCTCGATGACATCCAAGAAACCTTCAAGAACCTAAGGAAGGTCAATATGAAACTCAACCCAAAGATATGCTCTTTTGGGTTTGAGGAAGGTAAATTCCTTGGGCACATTGTGGGAAAACAAAGCATTAAAGCCAATCCGAATAAGGTGAAAGCTGTTCTGGAAACCAAACCACCAAGAAGCAAGAAGGAGGTTGAGAGCTTAAATGGGAAGCTTGTAGCCTTGAAGCGTTTTACCTCCAACTTGGCTGAAAGGTCTTTACCCTTCTACAAAACACTCAAGAACTGCTCTGATAAGAAAGACTTCAAATGGACTGAGGAGGCTGAAGAAGCCTTCAACCAAATGAAACAACATCTCGCTTCCTTACCTGACATTGCAGCTCCAGAAACGGGGGAGTTAATTTCGGTGTACCTTTCAGTCGATGAGGAGGCCATAAGCGCGGTCCTCACCATTGAACGAGAAAAGGCCCAGGTACCCGTTTATTTCTTCAGCAAAACCCTAAAATTGGCTGAAACCAAATATCCTCCTCTTGAAAAACTTGCCCTAGCCCTAGTCCAAACAGCTAGAAGGCTTCGAAGGTATTTCCAAGCACACCCTATACAAGTGGTCACCGACCAACCTATTAAGAGTGTGCTTGAAAAACCAGAAAACTCTGGACGACTAGCCAAATGGGCAGTAGAACTAGGTGAACACAACATCACCTACGTCCCAAGAAAAGCTATCAAAGCCCAAGTCTTGGCTGATTTCATTATAGAAGTCCCAAAGCAAACGGTCACTGAAGTGAACACTACTGCCACTGAACCTTCAGACCTTGAAGCCTGGAAACTTTTCACCGATGGGTTCATTTTGATTAACCCAGAAGGGTTGGAATTCACATATGCTCTTCGTTTTGATTTTCAGACCACCAACAATGAGGCTGAATACGAGGCACTGATCGCCGGCTTAAGATTAGCCAAAGAAATGAGGGTCCAAAAGCTTGAAGTGTTCCCAGATTCATTGCTGGTCTCGAGCCAAGTAAACGATAGCTATGTTGCGAAAGAGCCCAACATGAAAAGATACAAGGAAAAATCTAAAGAGCTGATGAATACCTTCCAAACATGTAACATCAGGCAAATTCCCAGGTCACAGAACAAGAAAGCAGATGCCTTGAGCAAGCTTGCATCTCTCACTTTTGCCCACCTTACCAAGAAGGTACTAGTAGAAGTATTGAAGGCCCCATCCATCGATGAGTTAGAAGTTCAAGACGTGATCACTGAAGAAGACCCAAATTGGATGACTCCAATAAAAAATGTAGGATCGTGTGCTGATCCAAGATGAGTCGATCGGAGGCGTTCTATTCAAAATGAAAGGCGGGAACAGACATAATGAGTTGAATTCAGCAAGATATCACTTTTAACTGTCTTGTATATTGATTCTGAAACAATTACAAATCTGAAGACACTTCGACAGAGCTTCGCCGTCGGAAGCAACTTTCTCTAATTCCTCTCCAAATGAACAGACCTATCACCTATTTATAAGCTTCTGATTTCTCTTGAACATGACTCAAGCGAAACTTCATTACAAGCGAAATAACATGAAATACACTCAAGCGAAATCAGTACAATTACATTCAAGCGAAATCTCATCAATTATATTTCAAGCGAAATAAGCTTGTAAACTTGATTTCTTGAACTTCGTGCTCTGAACAATGCAAGACTCGATATAAGATGAAGTCAGTAGACGCATGCACTAACAGACTCCCCCTCGGATGTTGACGAGTCTTAAGTGTCGAGTCTTCAACGTCTTCAGTCTTTATCAGTCTGAACATGTAAGCATCCTCAAACTTTATCTCTTTCTCCTCTTCAGCATCAACAGATTCTCTTCGAACAAACTTATCTACTCTAATGTCTTCAGACACCCTCTTTCGATTTGCTGGAATCGCAGCCTGGCTTTTTGAAATCACAACATCCTCAGGTATCGAAACCTGGCTCTCTCTCACTCAGAGACCTGTACATTCTCTACCCAAAGGTAAATTTTCACAAATTTAACATTTTACAACTATATCTATCCAGACTCCTTCTCAAATTAAAACATAAAGATTTATCAATGATAATTTCTGATGGCCACTTGTAAACATTTCTTCAAAAACTTTTTCATTTAAACACATACTCTCCCTCACCATATGCTCATCATGTTTAGCACTTAGAATTTTGAAAATCAGCTCTCCAACATCAGTTGTTGAAAATCTTTTTGAATTTTTCAAAAATTTATGCTAAAACAAACTGAAAATCTTTTTGGATTTTTGAATAGAATGAGATGCAGTAAAGAAATATTTACAAATACTATTTTTGTGAGTTTGTGTAAAAGGATCATATCAGTTTTTAAGACAAATCACCAACACCGTTAAGCTTTAAACATTTTAAGTTCTAAACGATTCACTTAGATTGTCAGTATACTGATCCACTTAAATTCTCACACAAAGTTCAACTGTTTCGAGATACGAGATTAATGTCTTAAGCATTAAACTTAATCGCGTGTCCCACCTCAGAATATACTACCGTATCCAGATCCCAATATTTAGTCTTACAGGTGAGTATACCACAGATGATATCTGTAAGAGATTAAATTGCGAAAACCGTGAGAGCTCAGGTCAGAACTTCCGTTCAGCAGAGAGATGACGGCTTCGACTTTTGGTGTGCCCCCTTTAGAGGATCTTTTTTACAACAGCATTGATTAGCAATTTTATTGTCTCATCATTTATGCTGAGGGCGGCGCTATATTTCAAGCAAGTGTAAAGTATTCTCCGGGGACTAGGCCATTGCTTCCGCATTATCAGAAGTCCCGAGATAATACCCCAGATATCACTTAGTATAAAGACCTAGTATCTCAGAAAGAGGGACCTTTCAAACAAGATTTCGGGGGTTACCCATATATCCGAGAGATGTTACCCACGATATAAGCAAGTTTGAATTTAGGTTTATATCTCGTCACAATCTACTAAATGTGTAAAAACCTACTGGCATATCATCAGTGAGACCGTTTATCACATTTATTCTTTCCATTTCTTTAGCATGTTGTGATCGTCCACTGATGTACTATCATTTCCTCTTCTTTGACACAAAAACTCATTTTTGCATTTTATCATGTTTTTGCCTTTTTCAAATTTTCAAATGTTTTTGGATTTTTTGAAGTTCTTACTCCCCCTAAAATGCAAACACGTTTCAGAAAATTTGAAAACAAACTATACAAACAACGTGACAACTGATATCGAATCGCTTCAATTCGCCATCCTCTTGGCATAAACAATCAGAACTCCCCCTTACAACCAAACATTTTCTCATTATGATTTCAAAACACTTAGGTTTATTTTAACTAAAATGATTTTTCCAGAAAAAAAAGTTTTGTTGATTTTATAAAACCACTTATAGGTTAGGGGTTCATTACATTGTTTTTCAATCAAATATAGGAAAATGCAAGTACAACTTAATGTCCTTGATTTACCACTTGTCAGTGAAAACCTTCTCAATCACTAGCAGATTCACTCACCAACCAAAACCACTTGTTAATCAAAATATAAAAATATAAAAATATCACCTGCAAATTTACCAACCAAATATTTCAGGAATGATGCCGATTCCTGCTCCACGCTTACCAACCTGGGAGCTCCGGCAAGTCATATTTATCACTTATGAAAAACAGACATCCAAGTTTCACCAAACTTGGATGTTTCTTCCTCATCTGCACTTGGGGTGAAATTGCCTTCTTTGTTTCATAAAACTCTTTACCCCTTGCACTTTACCCTCAACCATTTTTCCAAAAATTTTTTTCACATTTCCATTAAACGTTTTCTCAACATCAAATTCTTTCTTCTCAGAATAAAATTGATTCGAGATATCAACCTTTCCAACCTTTGATTTAAAATTCTCAGCCCTCAATGGTGGAAAATTGACTTCATCCATTGGCGGTACTGATGTTTCCAGTTTTATCTCAACTTGTGGCTCGTCTAACTTTGTGGAGTTAGATTCATCGCCATGAACCTTCTTAACAACCCATACTTGGTTGTCCTTTGCTCTCCTTTTATAAAAAAGAGTTTTTAAACACTCACCAACTTCATATGTTGAATTTTCAAAAATTTTGAATTTTTCAGTTGGTGGTTCATTTTTCTCAACAACTTTTTCTTTGAGTTTCTTAGAGACTTCCTGTTTTGTTTTTATAGCTTGAGGACAGTTCCATGCAATGTGACCAGCTTCATTGCATCTGAAACAGGTTCTAGTATCTTTTCTATGAAAAACTCCAGTCCCCATTCTCTCTTGCTTCTGGATAATGAATTCTCTTTTTGATTGTTTCCAGAATGGGCTTTTTTGCTTCTTCTTCCGAGCTTGTTCCTGAAACAAATCTTATTTTTGATTTAAAATCTTGGACATATTTTTCATTTTTATAATTTTCTGGTGGAATAAATCCTAAACCTTTCTTTTTGAAATTACCATTATGGTTTGGTTTCTTTTGAAAACCAGAACCAGAACCGTAACCTTTTTTTCTTGTTTAAACGTTGTTGAACTCTTGAAATGTACTTTTTAGGTTTTTCAGTAAGATTTACATCTTTTATTTCAGAAATATTAATTTCTGTTAGTTTGAAAACCCTTTTGATCTTTTCAAATTTAACACTTCTTATTGGAAATTCCTTATCAGAATATAATTTGTCTGAATCAATCAATGTATATGCCACTTTGATTGCTTCGTCATTCAATTTAGATTTTGATAACATGAATTCTTTATTATAAACCCGTTTAACCGATGACTTTGAACTGTTGACCGACGAACTCGAACTTTTGACGAACGAACTTGAACATCCAGACTCAGACTTTGACTTAGACTTTAACTCCGACTGCTCATCTGTATCCAACACCTGATCGACCACCTTTTTTATTAACTTGGACTCATGATCAGTGTCAGACGTTGTAAAAATGACGTCAATATTTTCTGGTAATTCATTGGTTATGTCAGACTTTAACTTTATATTGACCACTTTTTCGACTTGCTCCTCATTCGGTTTTCTAGTCGAATACCCTTCCCAAATCGGAGGCGGACACTTGTTAAAACTAACACTCTATTTCTTACCAGTATCCTTCTTCTTTGGCTTCTCATCTTTAAATGCTTCAAAACCTGCAACAGTTGGATAAATTCGATCAATAAGATAATCAGAACTAGAATAACTCTGTAATAAACGTCTAATTCTCTCATTTTCTATCTTTTCATTTTCCAATTCCCGCTGCAACTTTGCACATTCTTCAATATAATGATTTATTTCCTTCTGCTTTGTCATCATCACAGCATTCATCATGGTCAACGCATCTTCTCTTTCTGAATTAGTCTTTTGTAGACTAGTTACTGTTCTGTTTAGCACATCGTATGACTCTTTCACGTAATTGAGATTAAACAACAATTGTTCTTTCATCTTTTCAAAATCAACCAATTTCTCATCTTTTTCTGCACATTGCTTGCAAGATTCTGAACACTTTAAACAAGGCTTGATAACTTCCACAATCTTTTCAACTTCGATGACTTTCTCAACGTCAATCACTGTTTCAAATTCAGTCACCTTCTCAGCTTTAACTTCTTCATTTTGAACAGTCTCTTCTTTTTTATCAACACTTTCACTCTTCATTTTCATTTGTTCTTTTGCAGCACGTCTCTCCTTCAGTTTCTCCAAGCGATCTGCAAAATAAAATTGAAAACCTTCAGGAGATAGATGAGTTTTTGCAACATTAATATGTCTTTCTTCCTCATCATCATCATCATCACTGTCATCAGTTTGTGATTGATCAAAATCTATTTTATTCTCAGAGCTCTCATCTGAAGAACTAGAATCAGATGGTGTTTGATCAAAATTTAATGTCTTTTCAGAACTATCATCTGAAACACCAGAATCAGATGATGTTTGATCAATAACAGTTGCTTCTTCTAAGCTTTCATCGGATGAAACGGATTCTTCTTCTTGACTCTTCTCATGAACACCAGTTGCTTTCATCCATTGAGTAAACAACTCAGGTTCTTGAACTATCTTTGCAATGAAAGCTTTAAAATTCCCATTCTCATCCGCAAACTGATCCCAGCTGAAACCCTCAGGTAATTTTTCATCATCTTGATTTATTAAACATGCTTTACTATCAGCTGAAATATATTTGTTCCAACTGAATCCTGGAGCCATTTTCTCATCATTTTGATCAATGATACCAGAATAAGCTTTCTTATTTGCATCTTCAATCATCTTCCCATGAGCAGTTTGTGTTTCTTTTTGTTGATATGGTTGATGAGCAACTTGTTGATATATGGCTTTCCGATAGTAATCATCTTTTCTAAAAGGATTCTTTGCTCCACTAGCCTCTTGATTTTTGCATTCTCTTTTAAAATGACCTTTCTCCCTGCATCGAAACCAAGTAACTTTAGATTTATCAAAACCCAAAGTAGACACATGTGCATCCAGAAAATCATTTCTCCCTGTTATCATTTTAAACTTTTCTGCTCTCCTCAAGACACTAGCTAGACACCATTTGATGTCCATAATCTCCATCTCTTCAGCGTCTATCTGATCGTAATCCTCTTTCGTCAGCATAGGATTTCCGATCCTTCCTGCAACCAAACCTTCATAGGATTGTAGCACAGTTGCAAGTAACGCCATGTGATCTTTTGCAATTTCTTCAGAAAAACTTTGACCATCTGGAAGATTCAATGCAATGTTGCACTGTATCACACAACAATTTCCACTTTTTGAGCTTTGAGAATGAAAACTTGAAGTTGAACTCTTTGGATTAACACTTGGATATGAAGAAAATCCACTATTGCTATTTGGACTTTGTTCAACAGTTCCAGATGAGTTTCCAGCACTAAAAGCAGTTTGAATCTTTGGACTCTTTTCAACCTCTTGAACATTGCCTTTGTAATACATTTTCACATCTTGTTGACCACTCGGATTACTCATCCTCGCAATCTTTTGTTGTTCAAGATCTTGACCCTCAATCTTCTCAATGAACTGAGAAATCGTCAAGTTGTCATATTCTCCAGTGTTCTCTAAGATCATCAAAAATGTACCCCACTCTTTCTGAGGTAAAGCATTAGCTAATTTGTCTACCCATTCATCTTGAGTTTTGGTAATGCTTAACAACGACATAGAACTCACTAAATGGCAATATCTTTCGATCAATTTCTTTGTATCTTCTCCCGGAAAACTTGTGAAAAGATTAAATTCTTTCTTAAGCAGTGCCTTTTTACTCTTAATCATCTTCTCACTTCCCTCAAATTTGATTTTAAGAGCATCCCAAATTGACTTTGAAGTTTTGTCATGTTGAAGCAATACAAAGATGTCTTCTTTTATAGCTTGCTGAAGTAGACTAATCATCATCTTTTCAGCTCTGTACATGTCTCGTTCTTTATCATTGAATTCAGAGATTTCTTTCTCAACTCGCAATTCAGTACGTGGTAGTACATACTTTTTCAAAATACACTCCCAAGATCTCAAATGGTTTGCTTGTACCCAGTTTTCAAACCGATCTTTCCAACCATAATATTCCTCAATGCTCATTAGCTTCGGGGGGTTTTTGTAAAGTTCCGGTCTCATTTTCCATGTTCATGTTTTGAGTAATGGCAACTGGACTAGTCGGGGATGTTGCAAATGCGTTGTAAAACTCTTCACTCATGATTCGATAACACGTTTTCACAAAACAGACAATTTCAAGCGAAATTAGGTTTCAAGCGAAATCCCTTCCAAGCGAGACAACCCCTGCAGGCGAAATAACCTGCACACAACTTTAAGCGGAATCAAGGTTTCAAGCGAAATAAGCACTTTCAAGCTGAAACAGCACTTTCAAGCGAAATAAGGTGATTTTCAAGCGGAATCTCTTTCTCAAGCGAAATCAGATGTATTTCAAGCGAAATGACTTTTTTCGCTTGAGATTATCACAAATTTTCAAGCGAAATTAGATTGTACGTTCAAGCGAAATATGGTTTTTAGTCCATTTTTATCAAATTTAGTTTGAATTTTGATCTAATATTCTCAAGGGTTTGTTAAAACACTATTACGCTTATGTTGTGAAAAATTCAGACCATTTTAACCGTGAAAAATTGTTCAAATGAGAAAAGAAGGTGTAGAAGTAAGAAAATGACATGTAATCAAGCTGAAAACTGCAGAACTCCTCCTCCTGAGCTCTGATACCACTTGTAGGATCGTGTGCTGACCCAACATGAGTCGATCAGAGGGGTTCTATTCAAAATGAAAGGCGGAAACAGACATAATGAGTTGAATTCAGCAAGATATCACTTTTAACTGTCTTGTATATTGATTCTGAAACAATTACAAATCTGAAGACACTTCGACAGAGCTTTGCCGTCGGAAACAACTTTCTCTAATTCCTCTCCAAATGAACAGACCTATCACCTATTTATAAGCTTCTGATTTCGCTTGAACATGACTCAAGCGAAACCTCATTACAAGCGAAATAACATGAAATACACTCAAGCGAAATCAGCACAATTACATTCAAGCGAAATCTCATCAATTATATTTCAAGCGAAATAAGCTTGTAAACTTGATTTCTTGAACTTCGTGCTCTGAACAATGCAAGACTCGATATAAGACGAAGTCAGCAGACGTATGCACTAACAAAAAAGTTCCTTAAAAACGGTGAACTGCCTAGTGATCAAGTAGAAGCTGAAAGGGTTAAGATCAAAGCAAGACAATATGTGCTACAAGGTGAAACCCTTTACAAAAAGGGTTATCTTGCTCCCTTGCTAAGATGTGTGGGTCTCGAGCAAAGTCAGTTTTTGATCAAAGAAATTCACGAAGGTATATGCGTAGCTCATTTTGGAGGTAGGTCCGTGGTTGCAAAACTTATGAACCTTGGGTATTTTTGGCCCTCAATGCACCAGGATACCGTTGAGCAATTAAGGAAATGTGATGTCTGCCAAATTCATGCACCAATCCCAAAAAGTCCCAAGCATGATCTGGTTCCAATAACCTCAGCATGGCCATTCTATAAATGGGGAATGGACATTGTCGGCCCGTTTCCCCCAAGCAAAGGTGGGGTGAAGTTCTTGTTGGTAGCAATATATTATTTCACCAAGTGGCCCGAGGTTAAACCACTCGCAAAGATCACAGGCAAACAGGTCATTGACTTTGTTTGGGAAAACATTATTTGCCGTTATGGATTGCCGGGGGTACTTGTCACTGACAATGGAAAGCAATTTGCTGAATAGCCTTTCAGCGTTTGGTGTAAAGAATATAGAATCAATCAGGTTTTCAGCTCAGTGGCATACCTACAGTCAAACGGTCAGGTTGAAAGGACAAATTGAAGCATAGTGGAAGGTATCAAAACAAGACTGGGAAGGTACGAAAGCAATTGGCTCGATGAATTGCCTAGAGTTCTATGGGCTATAAGAACAACCGAAAAAACAAGCCATAAGAGAACACCCTATAGCTTGGTATTTGGATCCTAGGCTGTGATCCCAGCCGAAGTGGGAGTTGTAACACAACGAATCGTCAACATGGATCCTGAAACAAACCAAAGAGAGACCATGTTGAACTTACAACTCCTAGAAGAAGCACGAGACCAAGCTGCAATTCAAGAAGCCAAGTACAAGTAACGAATGGAAGCCTACTACAACAAGAGAGTGAAGAATGAACGATTCAAGCCTGGAGACCTGGTGCTTAGAAACAATGAAGCTAGTAAAAAGGAAAATCAAGGAAAGCTTGGCCCAAAATGGGAAGGTCCATACACCATCCTTGAAGCACATAAGGGTGGATCTTACAAGCTAGGAGACTCAGAGGGCAAAAGGATTCCAAGGCATTGGAATGGAAAGACCTTGAAAAGGTTCCATGTTTGAACAGGAAAGATTGGTTTGTATTTCACAAGTTGTATTTCAAGAGTAGCCCTACGAATACCTTTTGTAAAAACGAGTATCTCTTGAATGAATGAAGTTGTTTTATCAAATTTGTCTTTCTATCCTAAAATTAGGTTGAGAACCTAGCAAAAAACTCCATGGCAAGGGCCATGTAAGGGGATGAGCTCCTAGGCCAAATCGCTCAATAGGTTCAAGGGTTGAATGAACCTATATAAGGGGTGAGTTCCTAAATCAATACAACTCCATGAGACTTAGCGTTGAAAACAAAATCATCTCATAGACAGGTTTGAACAGCCTACACCAAACGTTCCTTAAGCCTTAGAAAAATAATCAACCAACAGGCTTATGAAATCAAATAAAAAGCAAGAAAATGATGAATAGGATAGGTGCTATGTCTTCTTGTTAAAAATACCAAGGCTAAGTGACTGCAGCACTGAACCCTTTAAGGTATAAAACACATAAAGACAACACAAACTCGACAAAGACAAAGTTAGAAGAAAAAGATATAACTCGAAGAGTGGTATAAAGAGTTATAAAAACTTAAAATACAAACCAAGTCAAGTTACAAAACTAAGAAGCCTTCAAGGCTTCAAGCCACATATGTGACAACTCAAAACTTTAAAGGCTTCAACCTACCTACGGATAGCCAAAAAGCTTAAAAGCCTGAAGCCAACCAAGCTGCCCTAACGAAATAGGCACAAGTATAAAAACACAACACAAAGAAAATAGTTAAACATAATATCATAACAAAGAAAGCCCTGAAAGACTTTCAACCATTCAAACACAAGTTAAAACAAGTCCTAGTGACTTGCAAGCTTAGATATTGTTCAAACGGCCATGCAGGCCTAAAAGCACAACTACATAACAAGAACCTTAGGGGTTCCTGCAAAACCTAATATTGTCTAAAGTTAACATTACAAACCATAAATTATTTTTGAGTGCTAAGAAAGCTACGAATATCTGTTAAGCATTAGCAGAAGGCTTGGAAACCCCGGAACCTTCACCCTTGACCTTCTTTGCTTTCTTGGACTTCTTAGCTTTTACACCACCATCACCACCTACTGCTGAAGCCTCCAAGCTTGCATCCTTCGAAGCATCCGGTCCACCTGAAAGGGTGTCATCACTGTCTCCCGAGTAGGATCTCTTCCTTGAAAGAGAACCCAAGACTTCAGCACAGACTTTTTCATTAAGGCCCTCCGGTTTCAAGTCCTGCAACACAATAAGAGGCTTACCAAAACAAGCAGAAACTTGATGGATATAAGGGTAGGTCAGCCTCTCCATCTGTTCAACGGAGCCCTTGAAAATATCGGAATCCTCGGGACGAAACAGGGGAGACTTCTCCAAAGGATGGCCGGATTCATGAAGCTTATAACCAGCGATGAGGCCCTGATGTTTCCCCAGGTTAAGCAATTTAGTGTAAACTTCACCAAGGGCAGAGTTGAACTCCTTGGGGTGTAAAAGGTACGTAAGAACCTGTTGGAAACCCTGCTCAATTAACCACTGATTATCACCGGTGGTTTGAGCAACCGAAGCTTTCAACCCTTCCTTTTCCTCATCAAAAGCCCGCTGCTGAACAGATAAAGCTTCCTTGTCAGCCTTAAGCTTCAACCGATCAGCCTCAAAACTCTTCTTCAAATCACTCATTTCAATGACATGCCTCCTAGTCAGTTCACTAACCTTCATGTCCCACGCTTCTTCTTTCTCAGCAAACCCAGCTATCTCCTTCTTCATCGCAGCCATTGAAGATTTCATCTTATCTTTCTTCTTAGAAAATTCTTCGTATTCTTGCATCCTCTTACGAAAACGAGCAATCCCCTAAGGAAGCATGGCAGCAAGGTTGCAGGTACTAAAAATCATGCGGGATAACATCAAGTCATCATCCATCTCAGCAATGTTGTTGTGAACTGAAGGAGGAGCAATGTGACTCAGAACATCTTCACAAACAGCAGCATCCTTGAAACTGTCATCAATTTTCACCGACCAACCAGGCACATAAACTTCATTCGGATCCAACCCTTCAACATCCCTGCTTGAAGAGCCCTAAACGGGGGTAGCAATAACCTTCTTGTCTGAAGCCTTCTTACCATGAATAACCAGTTTCTTCTCCTTTTCAGCACCCGCTTCAACACCCTGATCTTCAGAAGCTTCAATATCATCACTCAACTCCACTGGTTCAGTAGAAGTGGATTGAGGAGCAGCCTTCAACAAATGGCGGGTAGATCAACGGGTTGAAGCCTTGGGAGCATGAGACTTGGAAAAACCTTTGACATTGGATGTACTAACATAACCCGAACCCTCGAACCTTTGCTCCGCAGTCCTAACTACAACGTTTTCATCAGGTACAGATGGGACATCCTCAAACGCAACATCAGAAGTGTCGTCACTCTTGATAAAATCCAGGGCAGGCATGACTGCAAATAACAAAAAAAACACATAAGGCATAAATAAAGAAAAATGCATACCCGTGCCACTCCTCATTAGAACCGGATCCCGATCGGCATTTTCCCACAATTTACTAACCCCTAATAGAACTAGCAAATGTTCAGGGAAGGGACGAACCCTCGAAGGGCACTCCCGGATGGCTTTGAGAAAAGCATCATTCAACTCAGATTCAGAAGGCTCCGGTTCATTGAGAACGGCATCCGGGTGCCTCCACACCATTTTGAATGGGACAATAGAATCAGAAACCCAGAAAAAGCGATCCTTCCAAGTACCAAGTGTTGTAACCATAGACGAAATAACACAAGTATTAACCTTGGATGTTTCAAAGGTGAACCAATCACCATTTTTGGCCAAACGAAAAAACCGGTGAAAAAGCAACAATGAAGGATCTTATCTAAGGGCACGGCACAAAACCTCAAAGTGCAAAACCCTAGCCATGCCCTTCGGGTGAATTTGCCCAAAGGAGACTCGATAATATTCCAACAGATTCAAAACAAAGAGGGAAAAGGGATAACGGAGGTTCGAAAACTCAAAATGACGACAATAAAGAGCAATCGAACCAGGGGTCGGTTTATCAATAGGAACATCACAAGCAGGAGCGGTCGGATTAAACATTTTACCAATACCATATTCCACACAAAATAAATCTACCTCTTCTTGTGTTAATCGGGAAAAAGGATTTTGCCAAATCCTTACGGGCACCCATTTTACAAAGAAAGTATGAAGAATGTAAGGAAATACGAAAGAAACCAAAACTAACCTTGAAGAGAGGAAAGGAATTGCAGAGCAAAACTTGAAAGGATAATGTAGAAATTGAATGATATCTTCAAATATAAAAGAAAATAAAACTCAAAATAGTGGTGATAATTGCAAACAGTTACTTTCTGCAAAATCGCCGCCCTATGAACTGCCACACATCAATCAAATCAGTCGTCAGTTATTTAAAATTCAAAAATTAACTGACTCTAACCCTTTAAGCCTTCAAGCTTTGAACCCTTGAAACCTTCAAGCAATAAATGCATGTATGAAAGTCAGAAGTCTTTGAACTCATTCCCCAAAAACCTCTGACTTGGGGGGTTGATGACGGGGGTAGCCCAAGATCAAATAAAAATGACTTAAATACATAAACGCTCGAAAGGTTAAAAGGTTCGGAGGTTAAAAAGCTGGGAGATGGGGAAAAGCAATACGGGAACAGTAAGCAGTCACATCCCTGGATTGCTTCACCAACCGAACAGCCGCAAAAGCAACTCAGATCCACAGAACACACTCTTTTACCCGCAGGTCAAAGCCTTCAACCCCCACTGCAAGCATGGTCAATAGTCAAATGTATTCCTCTTTGAGTGATGTCTTCTCCTATAAATTAGACACTTCATTTACTAAGCAGGACATTCCTGGCCAGCCTGATTTCCTGAGATCTCTGGTCATACATCACGAGTACTTGCTTCATGTAAGATACTTTCTCTCATATTCAACACACATTCCTTTTACTTGCACATCAGAATCTGAACGTACTTCAGAGGAGGATCTTCAGCAAACAATAAAAATAAACTAGTGAACCTCTCTCCACATCTTGCAAACGTGGGGGGACCCCACGACCTGCGTTAGGCAACGTTGAACCCTTTAACACTTTTGCCTAACCAGCCAAGCTACTATCTTTGGTCTATTATTTGTTGCATCAACAAATGCATGCATGAATTTTATACATACACAAATATTAATGACTAAGAGCCTCGGTTCTTGATTATCAAATTGAATAAATAAATCAAAAGCTTCCGTTGTCGGAAAGTCAATTAACCAAGGAACCGAATAACGTAAAGTGGCTTCACGAAACTTACTTTTAAACATATCCGAAGTGCAGGTTCTTGGTTCGTCTAATAGAGATAGAGGATGACTTATATTTAGTTATTTATTAATCGTTTATAGGCTAAGGTACATATAATATGGAACACTCTACTATTGGTATGTGTCGTATGTTTGTTTTGGTATCTTATTTCTGATTTTAAAATTCATTTCATCTACGTTTATACTATGTGACCATTTTTATATGATTATAGGTCCTGTTATAAATATATGTTTGAAAATCGTAACTGTTTCAAAGTTGTTTTGTATAAAATCTTGATGATTCGACCCATGTGTTGCCACAGGGACGCAATGGAGTCTCAATTGGTATCAGTCTAGTTTGTTATGGTATCGGCACAAAAAATAAAGTCTTAACATAAACACAACGTCCATGATAAAACATCAAAAAAGAAAAATTAAAAACCCAAAAAACAGAAACACTTTTAAGCGGTTTAAAATATATTGAAACCTTTTAGGCCCAACTTTTTGAAACGGTTGGAAAAAGAAAGATCAGTCAAGAGGGGCGCAATCATTATTTACAAAGTTACGAGATTGCATGTTTACATGTTTATGACCATGCAAGTTTATGAGTTCACGTGTTTATGAGATTATATGTTTAAGAATATAGATCAGTATAGATTCTACAAGTCCATTCTAAAATTTTATTAGCAGCCAGAGAGTTTACGAAGATAGATGTATAGAGAACACATATAGGAACCGTGATCGTATCACATATCTTCCCCATGATCCAAATATAAAACCAAGAAAACCAATGACACAACCATTGGGTGTTTAGAGATTTAGCCCAAACCTAATATGGAATTTCGGAAAGTGCAGATCAAATGAATTTTACAAGGGAATCGTTATTTTGTTGTCGCGCAATGGTGAAATGAACAGAATAGGAAAGTCTCCGGCGGCGATAGTTGTTCACGACTCTATATATATATATATATATATAGGATAGGGTAGGGTTCATGCGAGAACCCCTTTATTGCGAGAACCGCGAGAACCAATGGGTGACAATTTTGTAAATAACCAAAAAATTTATAAAAAAACCCGCTTATACGATACGGACGTCAAAATTGAAATTAATTATGTTCCATATACAATCTCGTGTCTGATAACTATCATATCCAAACACAACTTTCCCAATCAGTCAACTCTCCCAAAAAATCTCACAAAATCAAGTCTGATGCTCACCAATGCTCACAATTTCAGTTGTTCATCATCAACATTCGTCCTACGATCATCTTCGCTAGTGCAATCGTCGACCGCACATTAGTCGTCGGCTCGAAATTAGGGCAAAACGGTCATAACCGAATCGAATTTAGGGCAAAACGGTCATAATCGACGAGGTTTATTGCACGAAGAGGGATATTACGAAGAACATAAGTCGTGTAACAAAAGGACAAACGCTCGACTCGTCGTTGCATCGTTTTACGAATTTGTAAGTTCATACAAGGTTTTGAAGCCGATGTAAGTTCATACGATGTAAGTTAATACAAAGTTCTGAAGCCGTATATGACAATGTAACTTTTAATCGTCGATTCATAAATATATGGTAGTGTGGTAGTTATGTGTTTGTTCATGTAGATTTTTGTAGCCTAATATGGTTTTGGTTCATATTTATGTTTGATTTGGTATGCACATGTGCATAACGTGATAAATTATGTTTATAATTTGTAGCCGACTATGTCATTGATAGGTATGCAAATGTGCATAAAGTATTAACTTATGGTTTTGGTTCATATTTATGTTTGATTTGGTATGCACATGTGCATAACGTGATAAATTATGTTTATAATTTGAAGCCGACTATATTTTTGGGTCATTTATAGGTATGCACATGTGCATAATGTGATAACTTATGTTTAGATTTCATAGCCGACTATAGTTTTGGTTCATATATATTGTTGATAAGTTATGTCATAGTTGTATGTATGCAAATGTGCATAGTTATAGTTATGCGCATTTGCATAATGTGATAAATTGTGTTTAACATGTGCATAATGTGATAAATTCTGTTTACACCAAACCTGATAAATGCGTTGCATAGTTATAGTCATGCGCATTTGCATAATGTGATAAATTGTGTTTACACCAAACCTGGTAAATGCACGTGTGCATAGTTATAAATGCACCTAGAAATGGTATTGATTTTATCATCATCATCTGTCTTTATGTTGATGGTATGATCTATATCAGTTCTTCTACAAAACTTTTGCTTGAATTTAAACAAAAAATGATCACTGATGTGATGACCCATTTGCTAGTTGCTACAAAACAATTGTGCACCAGCTTATGAAAACAGACTCATATGTAAACCCCTATAAGCGTGAGACAATATAGATGCATATGCCCAATGTATAGCGGATTTTGGGTGGTATGTTCATTCAAAAAACAAGAGACACACAATGTGTGACTATCTAGAACCAGAGATGGTTGAAAATAAAGATCATGATTACGCAGTTGATAATTGGACTTTATTGTGTTATGAGTTTCTCTATTAATATGGTGTAATTGTGTGACATGTATGTATGCACATGTTGTGACATCTGTGCTTGTAATCATTGTACAAACTTTGAATAGTTCAATTATCAATAAAACAATATGATTTGATCCCAATATTTGTTTATTTATGTTTGACATTTTGCACGTTTTGATTTTTATTCGATTTCAAACTCTATATCGCTTTCTCGAAAGTTATACGCAAACTGATGCGTAAACATAAACAATTTAATGTGACAAACACTCCGAAACATCAACATAAGCTTAACATACCTTAAATAAGCTTTACATAACTTAGAAATAAGTTTTGAAGGGTTTGCTATGGCAAAATCAAGTTTATTCGCTTACAGGGACCATTTTCGACAAACTGTGAAAGTACACCGATTTGTTTTGTATCGTACACTCTGGAACTTGATCATAAGTTAAAAATGCCAGAAATATCCTTACATAGCTTAGAAATAGGCTTTGAGTGATTCGGTTTGCGAAAATAAACTTATTAGTCAATCAGGGACAAAAAGCGTTAAAAAATGCATAAGTTTGCATTTACACGCATATCTTACGTTCTGAAGATATCTGGACATCCAGAAATTCTTGTAATAATTAAAATATTTTATTTTAGTGATTGGCATGATAAAATTCCATTCGTCGTGTAATTTGGATCGTTTTTCGCGTCCGTTCGAGTTTCGTCGTAATTAACCGAACAACGTGACCATACGACCGTACGACCAAACGAACCGACATCCATGATATTTCCAAGCATATTTCATGTCCCCTATACTTAAACTTCATTATTGAGCCTTGAAAATGGGTTAACGGGGCTTAAACGGGTCAAAAATGGCTTAAACATGCTGCAGGAACCATTTTTGCCAATTTTTGAAAGTTTCTGGCCCAGGTAGGCCGTGGCGTCGCGCCACATCAAAGGGGGTGTGACCATAGTTGTATAGGAAATAGCCTTCCGAGGTTATACCTTATGGTCACTTCGTTTAGTTAGTTGTATGATAGGTAGTTTATATGCCTTAGGAAAATGATCAAAATGCCCTTTTTACGCGTAATTTTATTTTAAGCATATGTAACCTAAATTTAGACATCTAAACTGATTAGGAAATATTATTAGACATGTTAAGGCATATAATACTTTTCATAGGACTAGTTAGGCGGTCCGAACGCGTTTTACATGAACGACGCGTTAACGTAGCGTAGACTACCTTAACGAGTCGTAACGTGTTGTAAGCACTTAGGATAGGTTCCGATTTAGAATGTAGGCTTTGTTAAACCATATCATATGAGTTTCAATTCTCATTTGGTTTACGAGACCTCATTTTATCCGATCTTCCGATTTAGGTTCGGTTTATTAACGTAGTTACCTATATTAGGTGTCGATTGATTCCGTGATCCTTCAAGCTTTGTTTGATTGTTGTTTCTAGACTCTTAAGCATTATCAAGTGAGTACATAGTCCCCTCTTTTACTGTTTTCAAATATTTTGGGGTGATACACATGTGCCTACTTGTTACTTTCATGTTTTTCATGCTTTCATGACATATACTTGCTATATTCATTAGTACGCATATAGTACATGATTTCATTTATGTTATGCTATGTATGTTGATTTGAGCATACTAGCACATTGATTTCATAAACACATTTGTTTCTTATGTTTAAATCAGCATATGTACACATTGATTTACATTACATTCTTTTGCTATGTATGTTCATTTAGCATACTTAGTACATTGTTTTCACATAACATGCTTACATTTGATATTACATTTGGTTTGTTTAATGGGTCAAAAATACATTCATTAACACTGATACGCCGCTCGGTAGTATGTAATGGTACCATAGGAATTGAAAACTCCCATCCCTGGAATCCTAGTTTTGTTTGGACGTAAGGGATGACTGAATCCGATATACATAATTGATAAACCTTTAACTTGTTAACGGTTTGTCCTTCAGTCGCAAGGCTTGAATGTATGCGATAAACAATATCACATAAATGTTTGTATCAGTAAAGCATTAATTTTGCAAAACATAACTTTTGACTTAAACTAGGATTTATATCAAATACATTGTTTTGTACATTTTACATGCGGGGTTGAGTAAATTCTTTTATTCACCGTACATAAGCATTGATTTCTCACAACATTTGGTTACACATAAACATTATACATATGGTTTGAGTAGTTACTTTTTACTTGCCATACATATCATTTGATTATACAAGACATGATTTACATTTAACAATTGGACATTAGTTCACATAAACATTTTGACATTGGTTTAAACAAGACATTTGATGGTTATTGATAAGTGGTTTACATAACGAGGCGACGTGTAATATGATAAAAGCATGGTGGATACGCCGCTGGTACTTCCTATATATAAGTGCTTTTATGATATTACATATCGTAGCGTTATTTAAATCATTACAACAAAGACATGACACATTTTATTTAAACGACATATTTTCACAAGACATTATTTTACAAACGAAATAACTTATACAAATTCATTGCTACTTGGTTATTTATTTAATCATGCAGTATTCTTTTATATATCATCTGATTTTCTTATCGCTTTTCGCATGATTTATGAAATAAAACATTTTCTTAAGGTTCATGACTACTATTTGTCAAACATTTCTTTTAACTACAAGTCATGAATCCTGCATAACCAAAACCTATGTATCTCACATGCATTTTTATGTTGACGTACCTTTTTTCACATGTGTTTTCAGGAGCTGACGCTTAGGGTTGATCGTGATACACTTAGGCGGACTCTGGCCTTAGTGACAATAAAAGATGCAAGACTAGTTTAATTTATGTTATGTTTTCCTTGTTTTAAGACAATGTAACCAATGTTAATAAATAAAAAGAAACTTTAAATACCATGGTTGTGAAACAATAATTCTGTTGCTCCACTCCCCAACGTTTCCGCCGCGGTTTGTTGTTTTACGCGGTCGGGGTGTGACAGGAGAGTTGGTATCAGAGCCATTGGTTATAGGGAATTAGGTTATTAATAATGCTTTGACCTAGACTATAACTTTTCTAGGACCCTAACACAAGTTATCTTGTGTTTAGATCTTAAAACATACATGTCACCTATCTTTAGGTGATTACCAAAACAAGAACACAATTTTTTCAAAACGATTTTGAAAATCAATCATCCATTCTTGAATGATTCTTTTGGCCTTGTGCCTTCCGAATTTTCAAAATCTCGTCAAAGTTTGGGTCTAAATAATGTGAACACGTGCAATCTGGAAAGGTGGATGCCTGTATCTCGAGTTTTCTGTCTAGGCTAGAGTGTTTGTACAAATCCACATAATCGGACCAGTCTCTCTTACCTGGGAACTCTTGGGGTGAGTGTCCACTTATAGGCTAAAGCATGTCTTCGTGATACATATTATGACCCATTTACTTTGATTAGTCACTGTGTGTCATTTGTTTGCTTTGTGGTACGAACGAATGACCACCATCCATGCTTTTTGTCGATATTTGTATCATCTCATTTTTCATCTTATCATCTCACTCGTTTTCTCTCATGTTTCCTCTTTTAGAATGCCTCCTGGACGTGACAATTGGCTACCTAATGCCGAACTGGCAGCTATCATTGCGCAGCAAATGGCTGCTGCACTCCTAAATATCATTGCTCAAGTTAACCAAGCCAACAATAACAATAATGCTCCATGCAACTTTAAAAGTTTTAATTCGGCTAAACCGCTCAAGTTCAGTGATTCTGAAGGAGCAACTGGGCTCCTACAGTGGTTCAAGAGCATTGAGAGTACTTTTCGTCATGTTCAGTGTCCTGATAATCGCAAAGTCGAGTTTGCTTCTAGTGTATTTCAAAAGAGGGCTCTTATTTGGTGGAATGAGTTAATGAGAGATCGTGGTGCTAATGTCGCTTTAGGTCAAACCTGGGAAGAGCTTAGGGCTCTGAAGGGGTAAGGTCCCAAAAAACCTCATAATAAATACTTGGGACCATACCACAACCTTGCTTTTCAACCTTTTAACCTTGCGCGGCCGCGCATTGGTCTTACAAAAGAAAAGCTTAAGAAACAAGCAACAGTCAACACTTGCGCCAAAAGGAAATCATAAGTCCTTGCGCCTTCTCCCATGAGCAAAGGATGAAAATCCTAAAGTAAACACTTCCGCTCAATACCCAGACTTGGGATTTATTTATCCAGCTGATCCCACACAATAAGGAGCCACACCAGATTACAACAATAATCTTCTAGAAGGGATTCAAACGTGCACCACTAAGACGGTTATAACCGTCTGGACACGTGTCGTCATCTCAGAGCTCCCTGAAATCACAACGATAGCATGTAAATGGAGAGTAATCTCCACTTGATCACTTTCCACGTTGCAAATCCCCAGCCATGATCTAATCAGCGATCCGTGTGCACTAACGTCGGATCGAGAAGCTTGACGGAAGGAGAGGTAACCGCTTACGGGGTTAGCATCTTCCGTTAACTTTTCATTAACGGGTTTTCCCGCCCAAAAGACTCCCGGCTATAAATATGAGAAACAACCCAGGTATGAATTCAAGTTACACACGCTTCTCAAATACATCTTTTTCTTCATAACCTATACTTATTCTCACACCGGAGTCGGGTCAAGGAGAGAACCCCTTTCTCCCCTTGGCGAGGCTAACGGTGCTTCTTTTTTGCAGAGTTATCGGAGAAGGAGATCAGTTGTAATCGAATCAAACGAGAGGAAACCCACCTTTTTATGCATATTCAAACCCCCTAGATTATTGATTCCGATCAATTAATCTAGTGTTTCTTCATTGGCGCCCACCGATTGCTCTGTTTTTTCAGTTTTTGTCTCGTTTCGATTCAGTTGCCTTATTCTCTGTTTTTCACATGGCAGAGACTTCATTATCTCACCTATCAGGGCCTCGATCTGAATTCGAGGGTTCTACAACCCAAAATACCCAGATTAACGGAATCATGGGAGCAAACGAAAACAACGGTAATTCAGACAGAAAGAATTTCTCAGATCCAATCATAGAGAGATCCCCAGAGTATTGGTTTAACAGATGCCAGATTGCTTTAAACACAATTGTTATGCAAATTTCCAGATCCGAGTTCCCAAACATCAGATCTGGTGAAGAAATTGACATTGTAGTATTGGACCCACCAATACCCTGTCGGGGGGACATCCAATCTAGTAGTAATGTTGATATACGTCAACAATCAAGAAATAGCAGCTATCAGAAAGCTAAATCAAAACATATAAACATGGTACAAGGAGGCCCTTCACGAAGGCCAAATAAACGATGTCATGATCAACATTGGAGGGAACAACAAGTTGTGTTTCCTGTTGTTCCTGGAGGCCCTCAGGAAGAACGACCAGTAATTATTACTGGCATCTTCGGCCATTACCGGACAGACTATATGTTCATAGACCCGGGAAGCTCGATGGACATCATATACGAACAATGTTTCAAACAACTTGATCCAGAAGACAAAGCACGTCTAGAACCGGTCGATTTTCCTCTTACCGGATTTTGCAATGAAGCTGTATTCCCATTAGGGCAGATAGTTTTCCTGTGAATTTATCTGATTGTGAGCATTCACGAACAGTCACAGTAAATTTAATGGTCATGCCAGCAACATCGCGCCATGATGTTTTGCTTGGAAGAAGGTCACAAAGAGAATTCAGCATGATCACTTCCATTCCACATGCTGCATGCGGATTCCCAACAGAAACCGGAGTCGCAATACTATACTCAAGCAAAGAAGTCATGTACGTAGATGACGAGCCACCAAGGAAGGTAGCCAAACCCTCAACATCAAACGAACCAGAGAAATGGGTTCTGAACGATGCATATCCAAAACAGACTATTCAGCTAGGGCACGCCATTTCCCCGGCAACACGAGCACAGTTAAAAGAGTTATTGTCCAATAACAAAGACATATTTGCTTGGTGCCCAACAGACATGACTGGCGTACCGCGCGATATAGCGCAACATTGTCTGAACATCCGACCCTCAGCAGAACCTGTTGCTCAGGGAAGGCGCAGCTTCAGCGATGAGAAAGCAAAAGCTATGGACGAGCAAGTGACAGAGCTACTTAACGCTGGAATCTTACGCGAGTTTCAATACCATACATGGGTCGCCAACCCAGTAATGGTCCAAAAACACAGTGGAGGATGGAGAATGTGCGTCGACTTTAAAGACCTGAATAAAGCATGCCCAAAAGATTGCTACGCGCTTCCCGGGATAGACAAAAAAGTCGACTCTCTAGCGTCATTTTGATGGAAATGCTTTCTTAACTGTTATAAAGGTTATCACCAGGTCCAAATGAAAGAAGAAGACGAAGACAAAACCGCATTTCGAACAGACAAGGGCATCTTCTGTTATACTAAAATGCCCTTCGGCCTGCGCAACGCAGGCGCAACTTATCAACGCTTGATGGACACAGTTTTCAGAGGTGACATTGGCAAGACAGTCGAGGTATACATGGATGACCTCGTCATCATGAGCCACGAGGAAGACACGATGCTCACCAATATTCAGCGCACGTTTGAATCTTTGCGCAGCGTGAACTTGAAACTCAATCCAACAAAATGCTCCTTCGGCATGGAGGAGGGAAAATTTTTGGGCTTTATAGTCACAAGAGACGGTTTTAAAGTAAATCCAGAAAAAGTGCAGGCCATCCAGCTAATGCCATCACCCGCAACAATAAAAGAAATGCAAAGACTCGCCGGGCGCTTAGCAGCCTTGAACAGATTCTTGGCTAATCATGCGGCAAAGACTTATCCATTCATCAGCACGCTGCGAAACTGCGCGAAGAAAACCCACTTTCAGTGGACACCTGAAGTAGAAGCAGCCTTCAAACAAATGAAGGAATGTTTAATTCAGCTGCCAACGCTGACCGCACCAAGAGAAAAAGAACCACTGATTTTATATCTATCTGTTGCGGAAGTAGCGGTAGGTGCAGTATTGATGGTAGAACGAGAAAACGTTCAGACTCCAATTTACTATATAAACAAGATGCTCACCGGCCCGGAAACTCGTTACTCGATGATAGAAAAGCTGGTCCAAGCACTAGTACATGCATCACGACGTCTACGTAGGTACTTTTCGGGCCACGTCATCACAGTTCTCACTAATTACCACTTAGGCCAGATCTTATCTAAACCCGATGTGGCGGGACGATTGGCTAAGTGGGCTATCGAGCTGGGAGGATACAATATCCTCTACAGACCAAGACCAGCAATCAAAGGGCAAGTTCTATCAGACTTTGCCACCGAAGTTCCCATCGACAAAGTTCAAGAGTGCGAGGCAATCCAGAACCCTGTACCCATTTTCGACGACAGAGTCTGGACCTTGCACACAGATGGCGCTTCTAATGATGACGGAGCAGGGGCAGGTCTCCGACTAGTCAGCCCGGACGATCACGAGCTCACATATGCCATATGCCTAGACTTCCGAAGCACTAACAACGAAGCAGAATACGAAGCATTTTTAGCAGACCTTCGTTTAGCTCTTAAAATGGGGGCAAGAAACCTCGAAGCTAACGTTGATTCAAAGCTAGTAGCTGAACAAGTTAATGGGCACTACGATGCAAAAGGAGAAGCTATGGTGTTATACTTAGAACAAGCGCGAATGTTAATTGGTCAATTCCAAACGTTCAAAGTCAACCATATAAACAGAAGTGAAAACAAACATGCGGACGCATTGAGCAAATTGGCCGCAACCAGCTTTAAGCACTCAGCAAAAGAAGTACGCATAGAGGTGCTGTCCAATCCCTCTATTCCTCTCAAACAAGTCAACATCATAGAGATCGGCAGTCCGTCCTGGATGTCCCCGATCATTTTATACTTGCAGCACGGGAAACTCCCAGAGGAAAAAGCAGAAGCCAGGAAAATCTAGAATAAAGCAATAAACTACGAAATGGCGGACGACATTCTATACAGAAAGTCATTCATGGGACCATTACTCCGATGCGTTGACAAGACAGACGCGCAATACCTGGTCAGAGAAACCCATGAAGGCTTGAGCGGAATACACCACGCATGGTAGTAGCTAAAATAATGAGCGCAGGATATTATTGGCCGGGAATGCACGTAGACGCGGTAGAAATATTACGGAAATGCGCAGCATGCCAACGTCACGCGCCAAAGACGCTTCGGCCAAAGAACCCACTAGTATCGGTCACGTCTGCCTGGCCATTCCAGCAATGGGGCATTGATCTCGTTGGCCCATTTCCTGACGCGCCAGGCGCAGTAAAATTCATCATTGTAGCAGTCGACTACTTCGCGAAGTGGGTTGAAGCTAAAGCCTTGGCCTCAACCACAACAATGGTAATCCGTAAATTTATATGGGAACATATTATTTGCAGGTTTGGATTACCATTGCGCATATTTTCCGACAACGGCACTAACTTTGCCTTAGAAGATCTACAGAAATGGTTCAAGGAAATGAAAATGGAACACAACTTTGCCTCCGTGGCACACCCGCAAGCAAACGGCCAAGTCGAAAGCATCAACAAACAAATAGTCGACGGCATTAAAGCACGATTGGACACAACGCGCAGAGGATGGGTTGATGAACTCCCTAGCATCCTATGGGCACATCGAACAATGCCAAAGACTAGCACGGGAGAAACTCCATTTAGTCTGGTCTACGGGTCTGAAGCCGTAATCCCAGCCAAAATCGGCCTACCGTCACCACGCATGATAGCCAGGGAAAAACAAAACAATGAGCAAGAGCGAAGAATGGATTTAGACCTTCTTGAAGAAAGGCGTGAGAACACCGCCATCACAGAAGCAAGGTATAAATCCAAACTCGAAAAATATTACAACGCGCGCGTACGCGTGTGTACCTTTGTCCCCGGTGATTTCGTCTTGCGCGACAATGAAACGTCAAATGCAGAAAAACCGGGTAAATTAGCGCCAAAATGGGAAGGACTGTACATCATCAATGAGGTCCTAGGTAAAGGGGCATAAACCCTAAAAAGAATCGACGGGACTCTAGTTCCCCGCACCTGGAATGCGCAGCAGCTGCGCAGGTGTTACATATAGGACAAATCATTCACAGGCAATGTATTTCCTATTTACACTTATTACAAGCCTCGCGCTTTATTAATACAAAAATTATTTTTATGCTTGTTACGGTTTGTTACAAATTGCATGTAATTCTTTTGGGTTGCGCGAAAACAATATGGTGAACATTGTATACCTCATGAACAGTCTGAAAAAAGCGCAACATAAGCGCATATTCTAGAAAAAACGTTCACACATGAGCACAAATACCATCTCTCATTCGCTCCACCTGACCAAAGCAATTAAAACACATGCAACATATTGTAATCCAAACATACAAAGCAAACAAAATCTACGGGTACAGCAGTACACCAAAATGTATATATCATCAAGTGAAGCATAAACACTTCATAACAAGATCATGGCAATGATCTTCAAAAAAAAAAATTTAGCATCAAAACTAGCAAATTTACAAAAAACATTAAAAAGAACTAGCTCTAAGGCTAACACCTAATCAGCATCGGGACCGTCATCAACGATGGGCACCTGCTCACACCGGTGATTCTTCCGGCGTTGATACACCAACTGGAAAACTCCTTTCCGGATCATTGGAAAACGAGCTGTCAAGCCATCAGCATCCAACACAGTGATACCATCATCAGCGACACCTTTGTGCCGGAAAACTTTACAGTCGGAACCAACAGCCACCGAAGAAGCAGGATTGACCGGCCCCTTTGCCTTAACAGCAACTAAAGGTGGTGAGCTAGAAAGAAGCACGTGGCCCTCAGCATCCTCGTAAACCCTAAACACGTCCAACAAAAGACGAGTATGATAAGAACGTTTCATCTTCTTTGGAAGAAGATAAAAATCCATCAAGCGTATATATAGACAAGTTAACTCCGGGAAAAGAGAAGGTCATGAGCACCTGTCAAATATCTTTTCCAAACGGCGCTACAGGAGCAAATGTCATATCCCCATTAATGAAGTCTGACAAGCGCCATTACATATCCCAATGTAAGAAGACAAAATATCGCAAATACGAAACTTTTATTACAAACTGACGTCATCAAACGTCAGGTCATGATTACAAGAGAACAAAAGTCATAATTTCCCCTAAAAAACCCCCTTTTAAAATTAAATCTTCTCATAGAAGATTCTCTATTTTTTTTTGCGCCAAAAAGCAGTTCTCTCTTATAAGTCCAGTGCTCCACTTATTTGCATAAGTACAACACTAGACTGGGGGGACTTGAAGGGGTAAGGTCCCAAAAAACCTCATAATAAATACTTGGGACCATACCACAATCTTGCTTTTCAACCTTTTAACCTTGCGCGGCCGCGCACTGGTCTTACAAAAGAAAAGCTTAAGAAACAAGCAACAGTCAACACTTGCGCCAAAAGGAAATCATAAGTCCTTGCGCCTTCTCCCATGAGCAAAGGATGAAAATCCTAAAGTAAACACTTCCGCTCAATACCCAGACTTGGGATTTATTTATCCAGCTGATCCCACACAATAAGGAGCCACACCAGATTACAGCAATAATCTTCTAGAAGGGATTCAAACATGCACCACTAAGATGGTTTTAACCGTTTGGACACGTGTCATCATCTCAGAGCTCCCTGAAATCACAACGATAGCATGTAAATGGAGAGTAATCTCCACTTGATCACTTTCCACGTGGCAAATCCCCAGCCATAGATCTAATCAGCGATCCGTGTGCACTAACGTCAGATCGAGAAGCTTGACGGAAGGAGAGGTAACCGCTTACGGGGATAGCATCTTCCGTTAACTTTTCATTAATGGGTTTTCCCGCCCAAAAGACTCTCGGCTATAAATATGAGAAACAACCCATGTATGAATTCAAGTTACACATACTTCTTAAATACATCTTTTTCTTCATAACCTATACTTATTCTCACACCGGAGTCGGGTCAAGGAGAGAACCTCTTTCTCCCCTTGGCGAGGCTAACGGTGCTTCTTTTTTGCAGAGTTATCGAAGAAGGAGATCAGTTGTAATCGAATCAAACGAGAGGAAACCCACCTTTTTATGCAGATTCAAACCCCCTAGATAATTGATTCCGATCAATTAATCTAGTGTTTCTTCAGGCTCTTATGATGAGGGAATTCTGTCCTCGTCATGAACAAAGGGCGTTAGAAAGAGAGTTTGATGATTTGAAACGGGACAGTGGTGAGCACCGTGCGTATACTGACAGATATGAGGAATTGAGTTTTCTTTGTCCCACAATGGTTACCCCACTTGATAAAGCTATCGAGAGGTATGTCGATGGTTTACCTGACCCAATGCAAGATATCGTTACTGGTAGCAACCCTACCACTGTTCGACAGGCCATCGAGTTGGCTGCGACCTTGACCAAGTCGCAAATTAGAAAGGGTAAACTCCATAGGAAGGGTGACAAGAATCAGAAACAGTCGTTTGACAAGAGTGGGAACAAGAAGGGTAAGAAAGTTGGGTCTTCAAAGAGGTCTAGGAAGCGCAAGGCTTCCCAAAACTTCGCTGTTACAACACAAGCCAACCAGGCAGCTCCTAACCAGCCCGTACAACCACCAGCAACGAAACAGTATGTTGGGAAGGCACCATTGTGCAACAGGTGTAACAGTCACCATCAATCACAGGTTCAGTGTCGTTTTTGTGCCAACTGGGGGAAATCTGGTCATCTTGCCAATGTTTGTCATTTTGCTCCCAATCAAGCCGCACAAAACCCAGCTCAGCAACCTGCTCAACAGCTTGCTCAACCACCAGCACAAGCTGCACGACCCCACTATCCTCCCGGTTCATGCTACAATTGTGGGGATCTGACCCACTACCGAAATCAATGTCCAAGGTTGGTTAACGCGAATCAGGCTCAGGCTCGTGGATGAGTCTTTAATATGAATGCTAATGAAGCACGTGCGGACAACGAGGTGGTCGATGGTACGTTCTTTTTTAACAATCAGCTTGCATCTGTTCTTTTTTATTCAGGTGCCGAAAAGAGTTTTGTGACATTATCTTTTGAACCATTGCTTTGCATGACTAGAACGAAACTAGGAAAGCCCTTGACAGTAGAGGTAGCTAGTGGTGAACCCATTGTTCTCGATTCTGTTCTTCGAAATTGTCAGTTGAACCTTAATAACCATCTTTTTCCTATTGACCTCACACTGATGCAACTTGGAAGTTTCGACATTATAGTGTGAATGGATTGGTTAGCCAAGTACCATGCAGAGGTAGTTTGTTTTGAGAAGATTGTTCGAGTGCCTCTTTCGACTGGTGAGATCTTAGAGGTTCGTGGTGAGAAACCTGCTAGTAGTCTTAAACTCATGTCATGTATTCAAGTTCAAAAGTACATACGAAAGAACTATGTGGCCTTCTTGGCACATGTCGTAAAGGAGATAGTGTCACACCCCGACCACGTGAGACAACGTAACGTGGCGGAAACGTCAGGGAGTGTTGTAACAGAATTAATTGTTTCAAATCCATGGCAATTGAAGTTTCGTTTTATTAATCAAACATGAAAGTTTACATTGTTTTAAACAGAAACAAAGAGTATATAACAAAAATTAACTAGTTCTTATCTCGTTTTAAGTCACTAAGGCACAGGTCCGCCTAAGTATGTCTTTATAAGTCCTATGCATCATCTCCTGAAAACACATGTGAAAATAGGTACGTCAGCATAAAAATGCCTGTGAGATACATAGGTTTTGAGAAAATAGGATTCATGACTTATCTTTGAGAAAATGTTAGTCATGAACCTTGTAATTTGCTTTGTCTTGTAAATCATTTGAAAAACGATAAGATCAGATGATATGTATAAATAAGATAATAATGTATGGTTAAATGAATAACCATGTAAGATGAGTTTGTATAAGATAAGTTGTTTGTAAATCAATGTCTTGTGAAAAGTATGTTATTTGTATAAAATGTTATATGTCTCAAACTGAAATGATTCAAATAATGCTACGATATGTAATACCAAACAAACACTTATATATAGGAAGTACGAGCGGCGTATCCACCATGCTTGTATCATATTACACACGCCTCGTTACTTAATCACTTACTCAAACCAAACTAAAATGTTCATGTTTAATGTAAATCATGTAATGTGTATCCAAAATGTAAACATGTGATGAATAACAAATGTACTATGTATGCAACAAAAGACATACATAGCATAAAGTGTAATGTATAACAATGTACTAAGTACGCACACAATGGGCATACATAGCATGTAATGTGAAACAATGTATTAAGTACACACACAATGGGCATACATAGCATGTAATGTAAGACAATGTACTAAGTACGCACACAATGGGCATACATAGCATGTAATGTAAGACAATGTACTAAGTACGCACACAATGGGCATACATAGCATGTAATGTAATGTAAGGCAATGTACTAAGTACGCACACAATGGGCATACATAGCATGTAATGTAAGACAATGTACTAAGTACGCACACAATGGGCATACATAGCATGTAATGTAAGGCAATGTACTAAGTACGCACACAATGGGCATACATAGCATAAAATGTAATGAAATCATGTACTATAAATGTACTAATGAACATAGCGGGTATATGATGTGAAAGCATGAAAGTAACAAGTAGGCACATGTGTTTCACCCCAAAATGTTTGGAAAACAGTAAAAGAGGGGTCTATGTACTCACTTGAGATTGCTCAGAAGTCCTAAGATAACCACCAAGCAATGCTAGAGATCACGGAATATCAAACGGCACCTAATATAGGTAACTATGTTAATAAACCGGACCTAAATCGGAGGATCGGATAGAATGAGGGTTAGTAAACCAAACGAGTATAGAGACTCGTGTCATATGGTTTAACAAAGCCTTCATACTAAATGAAACCTAACCTAAGTGCTTTCGACCCATCGCGACCCATTAAGGTAGCTTATGCTACTTTAACGCGACGTGCGCGCAAAAGCGCACTCGAGACGTCTAACTAGCCCTATGACAAGTGTTATATGCCTAAACATGTTACAAAATCAGTTATGTGACAAAAGTTTAGGTTACATATGCTTAATTACCAATTATACATGAAAAGGGTATTTTGGTAATTTACCTAAGGCATATAAACTACCTATCATATAACTACTTAAACGAAGCGACCATAAGGTATAACCTCGGAAGGTTATTCCCTATATACTATGGTCACCTAATGTATTTGGTCGAATCCTAAAGATCGACCAAACGGGTCGGGTTCGAAGGTATAAGCGATTTATCAGATCGCTTACCCTTACGACCCTAGACAACGTGGTAATCAGTAGGCATAGTCACAAAGGACTATAACCATCGTGATTACAATCACGTTGCGAAGTTCAAACGAACTTTGCATTGACCATAAACTGGTCAACGCAGAAAGTCAAACAAAGTTTGACTTTCAGACTCGAAAAGCAATAAAAGAACGAAGGAATACTTACGAAGGGTCCCCGAATGCTAATCTAGATCAAAATAGCTCAGGTATGAAACAAAGGTTTCAACTTAGAGCACATTAGATCAGATTCTTGTGAGAAAAAGTGAAGGGTGGAGGTGGGCATTTATAGTTTTCGGGTAACCGTTAAGATCATTTCATGGAAACCGTGCTCGAATCCCACCCGTACATGTGTTGGAATGTTATGGTATGTCAAATGGCCACCCACCATAAGGAATTGACATGTGGAAATGGAATTGGGAGTGCACAACAGCTGGAAACAGGCTGTTAAACGTCGAATCTGGTCTAGAACACTAACGCGGGCCGGGTAAGGATACACACAAACCTTACGCGGGCCGCCTGGCCATGTCTGATGAGAACCAAGTTTCAGAAATGACAGTTTTGGTCCCTGTTGTGTTTTAAGGCCATTTCCGACACGTTTAAGGCCCGTTAACCCCATTTCAAAGCTCTAAAATGAAGTTAAAGTATAGGGAACTTAAAATGTGCTAAAAAAATATCTCATATGTCGGTTCGTTTGGCCGTACGATCGCAATGTTCGCTTAATTACGACGGAATGCCCATAAGCGCGAAAAACGATCCAAATGACGCGACGAATGGATTTTTCTTATGCCAAACTCTAAAATAAAATGTTTTAGTGCTTACATAAATTTTTGGATGTCCGGATGTATTCAGAACGTAAGTTATGCGCGAAAATGCAAACTTATGCACTTTTGACGCTTTTAGTCCCTGAATGACACAAAAGTTTATTTTAGCATACCGAACCCCTCAAAGCCTATTTCTAAGCTATGTAAAGGATATTTATGGTATGTTTAACTTATGGTCATGTTCCGGAATGTCTGTTATAGTTCAAATTGGCATACTTTCGCAGTTTGTCAATTTTAGTCCCTGTAAGCGAATTAACTTGTTTTTGCCATACCAAAGCCTTTAAAACTTATTTCTAAGTTATGTAAAGGTTATTTAAGGTATGTTAAGCCTATTTCACTATTCCGGAGTGTTCGTTGGATTAAACTGGTTATATTTACGCATTAGAGCGCGTATAACCCTCCAGAAAGCGATTTAAAGCTTAAAATCGAACAAGAGTTGATATGTGCAAATGATACACATATTTTTACAAATCCCAAGTATGAAATACAATATCTCATTGGTTTGGAATTTGTTTGATGATTGAATTGACACAGGTGTCACAGTCTCCCCTACTTTAGGAAATTTCGTCCCGAAATTTAATTCTAGAGAAAACTTGTGAAGACAGCTCTTCATAGGAAACTTGGTGTGTGATTGAGATCAGTATTGGGGAGTGTAAGAATAAATGACATTGGTCAAAGTCCAAGACTTCTCCCGTATCATTACTCTTGTCACTGTAGGTCTTAACACATGACAAAACTTCCTGTGGTTTCTGTGCACTGAATTCTATAATTATGTAGGCCTCCATAATTACGTACTTCCTTGCACAGTCCGCACAGTTCATTTCATAATGCGTATGGGAAAAATCAAACAAAAAATCCTGTGGTGATTTAACTTGACTGCAAAAGAGTCTCTTTAACTAGGTCACCAAAGGATTAGATCAACGAACAATCTCTTCAGCTAAACTACCCAAGAGAAATATTTAACTACATCAACGTAGGATGTCTTTAACTAGATTGTCGAACCAATCTATTTAACTTAGATCGACGTAGGATCTCTTTAACTAGACCACCAGAGGGTCTTTTTAACTATATCAAGGCATGATATATTCAACTAGATTGTCGAACCAATCTCTTTAACTTAGATCAACGAATGATCTATTTAACTAAAATACCCACAGGGAATATTTAACTACATCGACGTAGGATGTCTTTAACTAGATTGTCGAACCAATCTCTTTAACTTAGATCAACGAATGATCTATTTAACTAAACTACCCACAGGGAATATTTAACTACATCGACGTAGGATGTCTTTAACTAGATTGTCGAACCAATCTCTTCAACTATATCAACACATGTTGTCCTTAAACTTTGGAATAGTACTTTATAATCCAAGGGACTTAACTACAACGTAAAAGTCCATTAAGGATTTAAGATAGTACCTTTTTGAATATCCTACTACGAATCCCTCATATGAAGGTATGAAAGATTCTACGAGGATTTGGATAGCGAATATCCAGTGTATACAAAAACACAAAATGCATAAACACATAGTCACATAAGCACAAAATTGTTTATCTAGATCTTTAATTTGTAAGTTTTGTTTTGTTGATTGCGTACATGTATTTGAAGTACACTAGGAATCCATTTCATGGATTTCATTTGGTACTTTAAACATTAGCAAGAATCTAACTATGAAGATAGAAAGATCTTCCAAAAATTCGATTTCGTTTTCAAGAAAACGCAATATTCGAATTAAGGTACAATAATTTTTGAATATACGGGAATACCCTTAGGTACCCTATTAAGAATTTATAGTGGTACTTTGGGTATTCGTACAGAGTTGTAACTTGCGCCTTGTACTTCGTTTCCTTGGAAGAAACGGGTACTTTGGATTTCCGTGGAAAACGCAAGAGATAATAAAATGGAAGAAATTACGGGGTAGTCTGTTCTTCAAGGAATACAGTTCCTTGATTGTCGGTATTGTAGAAGATACGTTGTTTATACAAGCCATCACATTTGTACATTGCAATGTAAATAAAAAGATTTATTTATAAACAACAACAACAACTGTTTCATGGACCTTGACTACAAAAGAAAATAATACATAAGGCTTGATTATCTCTAAACAACATTTTCTTCTAGTTGGTCCGATGCTCATCCTTGCGCTAGATTCACATTAGCAATATTTGGGCAATTTCTTCGGAAATGGCCCATCTCGCCACAGTTGAAGCAAGGTCCTGGTGGAAGACGAGCTTGAGCAGGATTTACTTGAGGTTGGTTTGGACCACCTTGGTTTGGGGTAAATCGACAAGCATTTGCCAGGTGACCGAGTCGCCCACATGATGCACATAAACGACACTGTAGGTGAGCTAAGTGGTGTGCATTACATTTGTCGCATATCGGTGCAGTACCGGCATAAGGTTTCTTTGCAGGAGGTTGAGTTGGTTGGTTGCGGGTGTTTTGGTTGGGTTGAGCAGCAATCGCACAATTCTGCGAAGCCTTACGCTTCTTAGAAGGTTCTGTTTTGCTTTCCTTGGTTTCCTCCTGAACATTTGCTGCTTGTTTCTTGTCTCCTTTCTGAAAAAGTTTGTTCTTTCTGATCTGAGATTCAGTCAAGGTTGCAGATAGCTCAATGGCCTGCCTAACCATAGTGGGGTTACTACCAGTAACAATGTCCTGAACTGAGTCAGGGAGACCATCAATGTATTTCTCGATCGCCTTATCCAAAGGCGTAACCATGGAAGGGCACAACAGGCTCAGCTCCTCATATCGATCAGTGTAGGCTCGATGTTCACCGCTGTCTTGCTTAAGATCGTCGAATTCTCTTTCCAATGCCCTGATCTCGTGACGAGGACAGAATTCCTTCATCATCAGTGCTCGAAGTTCTTCCCACGTTTGAGCCAGTGCCACTTCGGCACCCCTATCTCTCACCACACCGTTCCACCACATCAAAGCTCGTTTCTCGAAGACACTAGATGCGAAATCTACCTTTCGCTCGTTTGGAAATTGAACATGCCTGAAGGTGCTCTCTAGACTCTCGAACCATTGCAGAAGTGCAGTCGCTCCTTGAGACCCAGAAAACTTTGATGGCTTAGCCGAGTTGAACGTCTTGAAGTTGCAGAGGGCATTATTGTTGTTGAGAGCTTGGTGACATTGAGCAATGATGTTCGAGATTGCAGCAGTCATTTGCTGTGTAATGACAGCTGCCAGCTCTTCAATAGATACCGGATTTTCGCGTCGTGGAGGCATTTCTAAAAGAGGAAACATGAGAGGAAACAAGTGAGAGAATTAGACGAAAAGAATGAGATGAAACAAATCTGATGAAAGCAAGGATAGTGGTCATTTGTTTGTTACTGCAAAGCAACAAACGACTCCGGTGATTAATCAAAGTAAATAGGTCAAAAATAATGTATCGCGAAGACATGCTCGCCTATAAGTGGACACTCACCCCAAGAGTTCCCAGGTAAGAGTGACTGGTCCGATTATGTGGATTTGTACGAACACTCTAGCCTTAGACAGAAAACTCAGGGTACAGGCACCCACTCTTCCAGTTTGCACGTGTTCACACTATTTAGGACCCAAAACTTTGACGAGAGTTTTGAAAACTCAAAGGGGTTCAAAACCTAGTAATCAATCATCCTAGAACAGATGATTAGTTTTCAAAGCGGTTTTGAAATTTATGTTCTTGTTGTGGTCGTCGCCTAAGGATAGGTGACGGTATTGTTTTATGACTAAACGCAAGTAAACTCGCGTTAGGGTCCTAGGAAGGTTATAGACTAGGTCAAAGTATTACTAATAACCTAATTCCCTATAACCATTGGCTCTGATACCATCTTT
Organism: Helianthus tuberosus; assembly: GCA_030545235.1. NCBI lineage: Eukaryota > Viridiplantae > Streptophyta > Magnoliopsida > Asterales > Asteraceae > Helianthus > Helianthus tuberosus. Next base: position 100,628,569 of record CM060396.1, on the reverse strand, counting down.
TCTGTCACACCCCGACCACGTGAGACAACGTAACGTGGCGGAAACGTCGGGGAGTGTTGTAACAGAATTAATTGTTTCAAATCCATGGCAATTGAAGTTTCGTTTTATTAATCAAACATAAAAGTTTACATTGTTTTAAACAGAAACAAAGAGTATATAACAAAAATTAACTAGTTCTTGTCTCGTTTTAAGTCACTAAGGCACAGGTCCGCCTAAGTATGTCTTGATAAGTCCTATGCATCATCTCCTGAAAACACATGTGAAAATAGGTACGTCAGCATAAAAATGCCTGTGAGATACATAGGTTTTGAGAAAATAGGATTCATGACTTATGTTTGAGAAAATGTTAGTCATGAACCTTGTAATTTGCTTTGTCTTGTAAATCATTTGAAAAAACGATAAGATCAGATGATATGTATAAATAAGAGAATAATGTATGGTTAAATGAATAACCATGTAAGATGAGTTTGTATAAGATAAGTTGTTTGTAAATCAATGTCTTGTGAAAAGTATGTTATTTGTATAAAATGTTATATGTCTCAAACTGAAATGATTCAAATAACGCTACGATATGTAATACCATACAAACACTTATATATAGGAAGTACCAGCGGCGTATCCACCATGCTTGTATCATATTACACACGCCTCGTTACTTAATCACTTACTCAAACCAAACTAAAATGTTCATGTTTAATGTAAATCATGTAATGTGTATCCAAAATGTAAACATGTGATGAATAACAAATGTACTATGTATGCAACAAAAGACATACATAGCATAAAGTGTAATGTATAACAATGTACTAAGTACGCACACAATGGGCATACATAGCATGTAATGTGAAACAATGTATTCAGTACACACAAAATGGGCATACATAGCATGTAATGTAAGACAATGTACTAAGTACGCACACAATGGGCATACATAGCATGTAATGTAAGACAATGTACTAAGTACGCACACAATGGGCATACATAGCATGTAATGTAATGTAAGGCAATGTACTAAGTACGCACACAATGGGCATACATAGCATGTAATGTAAGACAATGTACTAAGTACGCACACAATGGGCATACATAGCATGTAATGTAAGGCAATGTACTAAGTACGCACACAATGGGCATACATAGCATAAAATGTAATGAAATCATGTACTATAAATGTACTAATGAACATAGCGGGTATATGATGTGAAAGCATGAAAGTAACAAGTAGGCACATGTGTTTCACCCCAAAATGTTTGGAAAACAGTAAAAGAGGGGTCTATGTACTCACTTGAGATTGCTCAGAAGTCCTAAGATAACCACCAAGCAATGCTAGAGATCACGGAATATCAAACGGCACCTAATATAGGTAACTATGTTAATAAACCGGACCTAAATCGGAGGATCGGATAGAATGAGGGTTAGTAAACCAAACGAGTATAGAGACTCGTGTCATATGGTTTAACAAAGCCTTCATACTAAATGAAACCTAACCTAAGTGCTTTCGACCCATCGCGACCCATTAAGGTAGCTTATGCTACTTTAACGCGTCGTGCGCGCAAAAGCGCACTTGAGACATCTAACTAGCCCTATGACAAGTGTTATATGCCTAAACATGTTACAAAATCAGTTATGTGACAAAAGTTTAGGTTACATATGCTTAATTACCAATTATACATGAAAAGGGTATTTTGGTAATTTACCTAAGGCATATAAACTACCTATCATATAACTACTTAAACGAAGCGACCATAAGGTATAACCTCGGAAGGTTATTCCCTATATACTATGGTCACCTAATGTATTTGGTCGAATCCTAAAGATAGACCAAATGGGTCGGGTTCGAAGGTATAAGCGATTTATCAGATCGCTTACCCTTACGACCTTAGACAACTTGGTAATCGGTAGGCATAGTCACAAAGGACTATAACCATCGTGATTACAATCACGTTGCGAAGTTCAAACGAACTTCGCATTGACCATAAACTGGTCAACGCAGAAAGTCAAACAAAGTTTGACTTTCAGACTCGAAAAGCAATAAAAGAACGAAGGAATACTTTCGAAGGGTCCCCGAATGCTAATCTAGATCAAAATAGCTCAGGTATGAAACAAAGGTTTCAACTTAGAGCACATTAGATCAGATTCTTGTGAGAAAAAGTGAAGGGTGGAGGTGGGTATTTATAGTTTTCGGGTAACCGTTAAGATTGTTTCATCGAAACCGTGCTCGAATCCCACCCGTACATGTGTTGGAATGTTATGGTATGTCAAATGGCCACCCACCATAAGGAATTGACATGTGGAAATGGAATTGGGAGTGCACAACAGCTGGAAACAGGCTGTTAAACATCGAATCTGGTCTGGAACACTAACACGGGCCGCGTAAGGATACACACAAACCTTACGCGGGCCGCCTGGCCATGTCTGATGAGAACCAAGTTTCAGAAATGACAGTTTTGGTCCCTGTTGTGTTTTAAGGCCATTTCCGACACGTTTAAGGCCCGTTAACCCCATTTCAAAGCTCTAAAATGAAGTTAAAGTATAGGGAACTTAAAATGTGCTCAAAAATATCTCAGATGTCGGTTCGTTTGGCCGTACGATCGCAATGTTCGCTTAATTACGACGGAATGCGCATAAGCGCGAAAAACGATCCAAATGACGCGACGAATGGATTTTTCTTATGCGAAACACTAAAATAAAATGTTTTAGTGCTTACATAAATTTTTGGATGTTCGGATGTATTCAGAACGTAAGTTATGCGCGAAAATGCAAACTTATGCACTTTTTGACGCTTTTAGTCCCTGAATGACACAAAAGTTTATTTTAGCACACCGAACCCCTCAAAGCCTATTTCTAAGCTATGTAAAGGATATTTATGGTATGTTTAACTTATGCTCATGTTCCGGAATGTCTGTTATAGTTCAAATTGGCATACTTTCGCAGTTTGTCAATTTTAGTCCCTATAAGCGAATTAACTTGTTTTTGCCATACCAAAGCCTTTAAAACTTATTTCTAAGTTATGTAGAGGTTATTTAAGGTATGTTAAGCCTATTTCACTATTCCGGAGTGTTCGTTGGATTAAACTGGTTATATTTACGCATTAGAGCGCGTATAACCCTCCAGAAAGCGATTTAAAGCTTAAAATCGAACAAGAGTTAATATGTGCAAATGATACACATATTTTTACAAATCCCAAGTATGAAATACAATATCTCATTGGTTTGGCATTTGTTTGATGATTGAATTGACACAGGTGTCACAGATAGGCAAAGGTAAGTCTATTCAAGATATCCCTATTGTTTGGGATTATCCTGAAGTATACCCGGAAGAATTACCTGGTTTACCCCCTGTTCGCCAAGTTGAGTTTTGTATTGACCTTGTACCTGGTGCGAATCCTATTGCTAAATCTCCGTATTGTCTTGCACTGTCTGAGATGCAAGAGTTATCTAAACTGCGTTGGGAGCTTTCTGACAAAGGTTTTATCTGTCTGAGCTTTTCACCTTGGGGTGCTCCCGTTCTTTTTGTCAAGAAGAAAGATGGATCTTTCAGGATGTGTATCGATTATTGTGAGCATAACAAGCTTACCATCAAGAATCAATATCCCCTACCTCGTATTGATGATCTCTTTGATCAGTTACAGGGTGCTACTTGCTTTTCAAAGATTGATCTACGTTCTGGGTATCATCAACTTCGAGTACTCGAGGAAGATATTCCCAAGACTATATTCCGCACAAGATATGGGCATTATGAGTTCATTGTTATGCCCTTCGGTTTGACTAATGTTCCTGCTGTTTTCATGGACTTGATGAATATGGTCTGCAAGCCTTATTTGGATAAGTTCATCATCGTTTTCATTGATGATATTTTAATTTATTCTAAGACACGAGCCGATCATGAACAACATCTTCGTCTTACTATGGAACTCCTAAAGAAAGAACAACTTTTCGCCAAATTCTCCAAGGGTGAATTTTGGCTTAAGGAAGTTCAATTTTTAGGGCACATCGTCAACGAACAAGGTATTCATGTAGATCCCTCCAAGATCAGTGTGATTAAGGATTGGGAAACACCTACTACTCCTACTAAGGTTCGTTCTTTTCTTGGTCTCGCGGGTTATTACCGCTGCTTTATCGAAAACTTCTCCATGATTGCAGTTCCTCTCTGTCACACCCCAACCGATGGCGGAAACATCGGGGTGCCAGCACTAAGCGTTCAAATTGCTCATGAGATTCCTCAACACTAGATATTTCAATAGTAATTAAGTAAATTTCATGATATATATTTTCAAATGTCAAACAAGCATCATCAAAATTACATCACATAATAAAAATTTTCAAGAGTCTAAATTATTTAAGTGACGTTTCTAGGCATCTCCTAGCTTGATTTCCATGTGTTCCATAGTAACCTTTCAGCCTGCAACATGTATTAAAATATCAATACAAAGTATTGGCGAGTATACAAGTTTGAATAATAGCATAGTAGATTAAAACAACTCATATCCACAATGTAAGTATCAAAATAGTTTCAGCCGTGCTAGTGTCACAGTCCATGCAGTGATAGCCCAAGTATCCCGATGCTTTAGTGTTTACCCAAGACTCAAGGCAAACTAGAATCCTACTAACAATACCCCCCGAGAATAATGGGAGAGGCACATCTCCTATAGCGCTACTATTGTTAAGGCGGAACTACACACCCTGGATTAAACGTCACATAACACAAAATAGAATACTAGAATGCACAAGTTTCACATACAAGTAGGATAGAGTATAGTTTGCAAAGTTTCAAGTATCGTGGTTTAGTAGAAAACATGTTACATCCCAAAGTTTTAAAATAAAAAAGGGATCTTGTTTACTCACAGTGATTGCTTAACAGTTAACACTGTTATTGGATCAAAGGGAGCTCTTTAGGTTTAGCCTGATTAGATTACAACAGGTAAGCGACGGATGAAACGAGATTACGCAAGGTGTCAAAACAGTCACGGGATCGGATGGCTGTCCGATCGGATGGCTGTCCGATCGGATGGCTGTCCGATCGGATTTCTAGTCGATCTAGTGTCACGTGTCAGAGAGACGGATGGCTTCCCGATCGGATGGCTATCCGATCGGGTTGCCACTCGATTCAAATTCCATAAGGCGAGGAGAGATCGGATGGCAGTCCGATCGGATGGCTATCCGATCGGATCACCACTCGATCCAAGTATTGAGTTTAGTGTTGGTCACTTCTATCAGATGGCTGCTCAATCGGATGGCTACCCGATCGGGTTGCCACTCGATTGAGATTTCCCAAGTTCCCAGTTTTCTGGAAAAGTTCTAAGTGTTGAAAGGTTTCAAGGTTAAAGGGCAAGTGTCTCCTGATCGAGTGGTTGTCCGATCGGGTGGCTACACGACCGGGTTGTCGTTCGATCGGGCGGTCCTTGTCCCGTTCACTTTTTGTAAAATTTCTAAGTTTCCAGACTGATGATGACAGTACAGAACGTATTGCGTCAACGGTAAACTCATCATCTTTTAGTCGTTCTGATCGGGTGGGAATCACCCCCGTCCGGTCAGTCCTTTTTACAATCAGTTCATGTCGGAATCCGTTCCATGGTCGTCTCTTCCGGTATTAATCCGTTTCCAAACCTACTCTAGACTATCCATCAAGTCTACAGTCCGTTTATGCCCGGATTTCACCGATTAAAGTGAAAGGTTGACGAAAATATGAAGAAAACTTTAAGTTTTATATGAAAAGTCTAGATTTAGCTTGGATTTAGTGTAAAAACGCCTGATATTCCTTAGATCTAAGCTAGATCTTTCCAAGAATGACATCATATAGTAGTTTGTACAAACCACCATGATGACATCATCCTCACTAGCTTAGATCCGAGAGATTTCATGGTGAAAAGTGAGATTTCAAAGGTGAATTCTGTAGAGAATGAAGTGTAGATTAAGGAAATACAAGGATCTAGAGTAAAATGTACCGAAATCGTCAAGAAGATGGAAGAAAAGTGGTTTTCATGCGTCTGATTTGAGCAAGGCTGACACATCAGTGAAGGACTGATGTGACAGTTCCTATTTATAGTGTGGGTGAGTGTAAAGGGTGAAGGTGAAGGTGTGCATGGATCGTGTGGCAACCCGGTCGAGTGGCCCACTCGATCGGGTGGTCATCCGGTCGAGCGGTCATCCGATTGGGTGGTCATCCGATCGGATTGCCACTTCGACCAATCCATCCTTTCCGTGATCCCGTTTTCGCGTGTCAGATCAAGCGTTGCATGTTATTTGGTAATAGAACAACTAGATTACATTATAAACATCAAAAGTTTTCCAAGATTGATAGATTCCGCCAATGACAAGACTCTAGTCTCTCATTCCACCAAGAATCAAGTTTCACGAGTCTCAAGAGTCAAGCACCAAATGTAGATTTAGACATTCCAAGGATATAGATTTAGGCATTCCAACATAGATTTAGGTATTCCAAGCATATAGATTTAGGCATTCCAACATAGACTTAGACATTCCAAGCATATAGATTTACCAAGACATCAAAGTATCACACATCAAATAGTTCAGGGGCTAGACTTGCCAATAGCTAAAGTTGAGGGACTAAATCTGATAAAAGTCTAAAGTTTAGGGGCGCTGGGCGTTACAGTCTCCCCTCCTTTAGGAGATTTCATCCCCGAAATCTTAGAAGAAGACTGCTCGAAGAGCTGCGGGTACTTGGCCTTCATATCACTTTTCAATTCCCAAGTGAGTTCGGCGCCACGCTTTCCTTCCCATCGAACCTTGACAATGGGAATTTTGCTACGCCTTAATCGCTTAACTCGATCCATGATTTCGACCGGTTTCTCCATGAAGTGTACTGCTTCGTTTATTTGCAAGTCTTCGAGGGGAACCTACAGTTCTTCGTCGGCTAGGCGTTTACGTAGATTGGATACGTGGAACACTGGATGCATGTTGCTTAGCTCTTGTGGCAAGTCGAGTCTGTACGCCACCTTGCCAATCCTTTCGAGTATCTTGAAAGGACCCACATAGCGAGAGGCGAGTTTTCCCTTCTTACCAAAACGAACTACTCCCTTCCAGGGAGATACCTTGAGGAGAGCTCGGTCACCAACATCAAATTCCAGAGGCTTACGCCTATTATCAGCATAACTCTTTTGTCGGCTCCTAGCCTTGATCAGGTTATCACAGATCTGAAGAATCTTATCCGTTGTCTCTTGAATTATTCCAGGGCCAGTAAACTACTTATCACCAATCTCATGCCAGCTGAGAGGAGATTGGCACTTGCGGCCATACAAAGCTTCGAAAGGAGCCATCTGAATACTGGAATTATAGCTGTTGTTGTATGAGAACTCAATCAATGGTAAATGTACATCCCACTTACCACCAAAGTCGATGACACAAGAACGGAGCATATCCTCTAGGGTCTAAATAGTACGCCGGGTCTGTCCATCCGTTTGAGGATGAAAGGCCATGCTATGATTCAAATGAGTACCCATAGTGGATTGAAAGGTTTGCCAAAGACGTGAAGTAAAATGACCATCACAGTCTGAGATTATGTCAAGAGGTATTGATGCGTGCGAAGTGTTACTTATTTTAGGTGTATATTTTAAGCCCTTTTTTTTAACACTTATTTTAGCCAAGTTTTAAATTTATAAAACACGATATTTCACTAACACTAAACACACATATGGGCAAGTGCACCCATCGTTGAGTGTAGTATAGCGTTGGTAAGATACCGAGGTCGTCCAAGGACACAAGAGCTTTTAGTACCGGTTTATCCTCAACGTCTAATCAAAACAAAAAGTTTAGAAAAAAGTTTTAAACTAAGAAAAGATAAAAACTAACTAAAATGCTGAAAATAAAAATAAAATAAAAACAGATAGACAAGATGAATCACTTGGTTCCGACTCGTATCTAGTATAACCTTTGATTATTTCCGCACTTTTGCACATAATTAAGAGATTATCTTAGTTATTGTAGTAGGCCACTCTTTTGAAGGTGACGTTACCCTCACCCCAGTAGTTTGAGTCAGCAGGGATACAATCCTAAAAGGGTGGATTATTGGAAGATAATGAATTAAGTTATTAATGCAGTATTGTGGTAGGCCCCGCTTTTGGCGGTGACGTTACCCTCGGCTAAGTAGTCTGAGTCAGCAGGGATGCAGTCCTAAATAGCCGGGTTATAGTATTAATAGTAGTTAACTTATGAGGGGATCAAAGAGTTTGGACCCCCGCCATCCAATACCGTGAAGTATTGAAGGAGGTCCTACTAAATTTGACCCAGGTCCATTGCAGGACCTCTAAACGCTGAACAATGGCAAGACCTTTACCAAACCGTTCCCTTAACCCCCGACCAGGTAGCCAACATATCTCCATATAGACCGTGGAGATATGAATGGTGAAAATCCTTTATTTTATATAGACAGTAAAATAATGCCAAGACACCACGGACAAACGATAAGGAAAGATCACCTTCAACATAAGTAACTAGTTATTAAAGTCATTAATACAAAACCAAATAAAAAGTGCAAAAGATTAGAAATAAAAAGTATTATACTAGACACTTTGTCTTCACCAAGTGATGTAAGAGACTTAGGCAAACATGGCCTTGATTGTCAAGAACTCTTACGATCAATCTTGGATCCCGAGACGACTCACACACTCTACGATGGACAATGGATGATGGTGGTGGATGATGGTGTTGTGATGGTGGTGGGTGGTGGATGAAGTGTGAGAGAGGTGGTGTGCCAAGGGATGAGATGAAATGAATCCAAGCACTCCTATTTATAGGCTGAACAGAGAGCTGGGCACGGCCCCGTGTCCGCTGGGCACGGCCCCGTGTCCGTCTGACAATCTCTCTCCTCATTAATTGTAATTCGCAATTACAATAAATGCGCCTGCTGTACTTTCGACACGCCCCCGTGTCCGCTGAGCACGGCCCGTGGTGGGCAATAGAAGCTTCTATAGGTTTGTCTTTTCTGCTGCTTCTTGGGCACGGCCCCGTGCTGGCTGAGCACGGGGCGTGTTCAGTCTTCTGATTTCTCTACTTTGCTTTGGAAGGTGCCGTTGAGGGGTCGGGCAGTCCCCTAATATTCCTTTTCTTGTATTTATGTTGGATTTAGCTGTCTTTTTGCTTCTTTTGCGTTTTTGAGCTCTTTTAATCCTGAAAATACAAAAGGAAGACAAAAACACTCTTTTTCCAATATTAGTACTTAAAAAGGGTTAGTTTTATGCCTCATTTGATGTAATTTATATGTTGCATTTTACATACATCAAATACCCCCACACTTGAACTTTTGCTTGTCCTCAAGCAAAACTCTTTAATATGTGGCTTACACTCCCAAATGGAATAGGTAGAAGACAAGGTTTTGGGCTTGTCGTAGAGTGTCGGGATTTCCAAGATCTTTTTGGGTTTTATTTTTATTTATTTACACTCCTATTCGTAATGATTTATTTAGAACTTTTCATAAAAGAAATTACTTATTTGGGCATAACATGCCTTTTTAAAATTCTATTTATATACAAGTTCACATACCTCACGGGGAAATCACTCACACTCGGCCGAAGGTGTATTTTTAGTGAATCACTCGAGAGCGGCATGGAACTTATTCCTACCATAGGCTTGCCAAGAAATCAATCCTCCTCATTTTTAACTTTTATACCTTTGTAGATATCAAGAGGACTTTGTGGGTTAAGGGTTAGGCTAGGGTTAAAGGTAGGTGGTTGGGTTAGTGGTTAGTAGAAAAAGGGCTAAAAGCGTAACAAGTGTCGGTTTTCGTATTTTTGCAACTTTTTATTTTGATGAAGCTTTTATTCAAACTAAGTTATTTTTTATTAACTTGTTTGTTTATTTTCTTTTTGCTTCATCATTATCACACTTTTTTTTTTTACGAAGAACCGAACTTGTTACTAAAATAAAGGGTTAAAAATGAAAAAGGTTTTGGTGGATAAAAGGGTTTTTGTTTGGGTGATGAAACGAAAAGGTTTAGGCTCAAAGGGGCTAACTAGGGGGATTTTTTTTTTGGGTAGGTGGTAAAAGAAAAATAATGGTGTAGAAATAAAAAGGGTTAGTCCTAATGCCTCCATCATTTACTTACTCGGGTTTAAGTTGATAAGGACCGGGAATGTATTGTCATGGCAAGTTCTAGAGCGTAAGAACCAAGCGGCTATTCACACAAGAAACGAAAAATGAGCATTTAGTTTTAATGATATATAGTTATGCTCAATAAAGGCTCAAAACTCACTTTTGTGGGAATGGGTTTTTATGTGATCAAGTATATATAATCAAATTTTAAATAAGTTTGCTATGCCTTTTCATAATTTTCTTATGTTGGTTCTTTTTATCACTACGCTATCGGTTGTAAATTTGTAAAAATATAACCTTTTTGAGAACTTGAATTTTCCGAATTAAACCTAGACAAGTAAAAAAAATGAAAATTTTTGAAAAAAATTTGGGGTGATTAGCGGTTCCAATAGAGTTTTGTGTAAGGCTTGTATTTAGGACTTGCAAAATTCAAGGTTTTAGCATCCCCCCCACACTTAAATTACACATTGTCCTCAATGTGTTCCAAAAATAATTTTTTAGGTTGATTAGATGTGTAAAATAGTGTTTAAAAAGCAAAAATCTGTGTTACTGGGCACTGAACACGGCCCCGTGTTTTCCGGGCACGGCCCCGTGTTCAAGTGCCAGTAACAGAATTAAAACAAGAGAAACAGAAGCCTGGACACGGGGGCGTGTTGGGTGAACACGGCCCGTGTCCAGTTACCTGAACTGGGCGTTTTCTGCAGGGTGCTCAGCACGGGGCCGTGTTGGTTGGGCACGGCCCGTGTTGAACCTTCTGAAATGGTGAGAATTGTCGGGTTGCCTTTTTCTTGTGTATGGGTTCAATTTTCTCGTTCCCCTTTTCATCCTTTACCACCATGAGTGTGTTTTATTCATTACAAACCATCCAAACCTTAAAACCATCATTTCATTTCATCATAGAGAGAACTTACATAGTCCTAAATTAAGATAGCATTAAAACTTAACTAAACAGGTCAGCAGGTGCACGAGGTTATCATAAGAAGTTCTACTTATTTTAAGAAAATTTCAAGAATAGTTTCCCGATACAGTAGGACTTTTAGCCGAATGATTTCTTCCCTAAATGTTATTTAAAGCCATTCTTCGATTTCCCTAGGAAGGAAGAATGCGGCTTCATTTTCCTCCGCAGCTGGTGGTTGAGGGGGAACATTCACCGGGAATCCTTGTACCACTCTTCGCGGAGGTTCTTGGTGCATGGAGTACCATTCGGCTGGAATGACAACTTCGGGTACCATGTTCCACGCCCTTTGGGTTATTATAGGTACCAAAGGCGGGGAGGCGAGAAGGTTCAACCTCTGGTGCAAGAGGTTTACTTCATGGAGACAACCCTCCAGCCCCACTGTAAGATGGTTGATACGGTCGACCAATGCTTCCTCCACTCCCGTCATTTCGTCAATAGCCTCTCTTAGAGCGTAAACATAGTTTACAAGAGAGTCTTCTGCTGTTGAAGATCTCCTCCCTTGTCGGTTACTTCTTGAAGATGATCCGCTTGTTCTGCTTGCCATTTTCTGCGAAGGGAACCGAAGAAAGCTAAATTTTTGCAAAACAGATCCTCGGACACGGCCCCGTGCTTACTGAGCACGGCCCCGTGTTCATTTGTCTGCAGGATTTTATGCTAGGGAGTCTTGGAGTTTTAAATTATTCTCATGATTTTTAGCTAGTTTTTAGGCTTAGATAATTTAAAATAAAGTTATACAACTAACTTTAAACAAGAATCCTTAGCAAATAATCTTACAAACTTCACATAGAGGGTTGGAATCAAGAGATTTCCAAGCTTCCATGGAGGAAATTTTGAAAAATTTTTAAAGAGGAGGAAATGAGTAAAAGTGGAAGGGACAAGAGGGTCTTTGGGAACCTTCTTTTAGCACTTACCTAGGATGGTATGAGTGAAAATCCCAGGAATCTCTGTCTTTTGAAGTGGTAAAAAATGAGCAGGATTCAGGCTGCATTTAAAGAAAACGACAGTGCACTGGACACGGCCCCGTGTTGACTGGACACGGCCCCGTGTGCAGAGGAATTCCTGACACATTTTGTCCGTATTCTGACCAAATCAGCAGAGAATCTCTTTGATGAGCACGGGGGCGTGTTGACCTGGACACGGCCCCGTGTCTGGAGGCTGTTTTATGGAGTTTTGCTTCTTCTAAGGATTTCGTCGAAATCGGGTGGTTCCTTACTGGTTGGAACAACCCCAAAGTGCCTAAGATACCTTAATTGTCCTAGACTAAGGCGAGAACGCAAGTGGTTGTCGGTGAGGGTAATTCCTATTTTCATTCTAGGTGGACAAGTCCAACCCTTTCCCGGGCTCTTGTTAAAGAAGGTGTATGCCGAATCGCTCAGGTCTATGTATGCACCGAACGAAGTCGATGGAGAGTCCTTCACGGCACAATCGACACAGGGACGACTATCGTCCAAGTCTTTGCTAGGTACGAAGGTATTTTCGGGAGCAACGAGGTTGTTGGAATGCGGTTCCAACATTTCTTCATGGGTATCGTCTTGGGGTGGATCAATAAAATCCTTCCCAAGCTCTCCTAACCATTTCAGAATCAGCTCTTCTAGTTGAAATAACTCGTCAAGGAGCATTTCCCCTAGAATATCTGGCTGGGCGCATTCGAGGGAGAAATAGTGCTTATTTTTACTTTCGCCCCTCTTAAGGTTGTGAGAAGTCTGTGGGTCCATGTAGTGGGGCCTATAATTTAGGAAGTAGCATTTTACTTCTTCATGTTCGCCACCACATAATTGACACCACGTACCATAAGAGTGCCGAAAGTAAAAATAATTACTATCACTCATGTTTATGTCAGAAATTACCAACCGCCGGGATCTAACGGTTCTGTTTTCAGTAACTGAAACTTGGGCACGGGGGCGTGTTGAGTGGGCACGGCCCCGTGTTCAGCTTACTGTCTGATGTAAAACAGGATTGCCAGTTCCAATGATTGAGCACGGGGGCGTGTTCAGCGGGCACGGCCCGTGCTGAGCTCTGCAGAAGCTGAAAAACTAAGAAAAAATCCTAAAAAAATAAAAAAAATAAAAGAAGATTAGGCCGTTGATTCCTAACTTTCTTAAAATCCTTGTGTCCCCGGCAACGGCGCCAAAAACTTGATGCGTGCGAAGTGTTACTTATTTTAGGTGTATATTTTAAGCCCTTTTTTTAACACTTATTTTAGCCAAGTTTTAAATTTATAAAACACGATATTTCACTAACACTAAACACACATATGGGCAAGTGCACCCATCGTTGAGTGTAGTATAGCGTTGGTAAGATACCGAGGTCGTCCAAGGACACAAGAGCTTTTAGTACCGGTTTATCCTCAACGTCTAATCAAAACAAAAAGTTTAGAAAAAAGTTTTAAACTAAGAAAAGATAAAAACTAACTAAAATGCTGAAAATAAAAATAAAATAAAAACAGATAGACAAGATGAATCACTTGGTTCCGACTCGTATCTAGTATAACCTTTGATTATTTCCGCACTTTTGCACATAATTAAGAGATTATCTTAGTTATTGTAGTAGGCCACTCTTTTGAAGGTGACGTTACCCTCACCCCAGTAGTTTGAGTCAGCAGGGATACAATCCTAAAAGGGTGGATTATTGGAAGATAATGAATTAAGTTATTAATGCAGTATTGTGGTAGGCCCCGCTTTTGGCGGTGACGTTACCCTCGGCTAAGTAGTCTGAGTCAGCAGGGATGCAGTCCTAAATAGCCGGGTTATAGTATTAATAGTAGTTAACTTATGAGGGGATCAAAGAGTTTGGACCCCCGCCATCCAATACCGTGAAGTATTGAAGGAGGTCCTACTAAATTTGACCCAGGTCCATTGCAGGACCTCTAAACGCTGAACAATGGCAAGACCTTTACCAAACCGTTCCCTTAACCCCCGACCAGGTAGCCAACATATCTCCATATAGACCGTGGAGATATGAATGGTGAAAATCCTTTATTTTATATAGACAGTAAAATAATGCCAAGACACCACGGACAAACGATAAGGAAAGATCACCTTCAACATAAGTAACTAGTTATTAAAGTCATTAATACAAAACCAAATAAAAAGTGCAAAAGATTAGAAATAAAAAGTATTATACTAGACACTTTGTCTTCACCAAGTGATGTAAGAGACTTAGGCAAACATGGCCTTGATTGTCAAGAACTCTTACGATCAATCTTGGATCCCGAGACGACTCACACACTCTACGATGGACAATGGATGATGGTGGTGGATGATGGTGTTGTGATGGTGGTGGGTGGTGGATGAAGTGTGAGACAGGTGGTGTGCCAAGGGATGAGATGAAATGAATCCAAGCACTCCTATTTATAGGCTGAACAGAGAGGTGGGCACGGCCCCGTGTCCGCTGGGCACGGCCCCGTGTCCGTCTGACAATCTCTCTCCTCATTAATTGTAATTCGCAATTACAATAAATGCGCCTGCTGTACTTTCGACACGCCCCCGTGTCCGCTGAGCACGGCCCGTGGTGGGCAATAGAAGCTTCTATAGGTTTGTCTTTTCTGCTGCTTCTTGGGCACGACCCCGTGCTGGCTGAGCACGGGGCGTGTTCAGTCTTCTGATTTCTCTACTTTGCTTTGGAAGGTGCCGTTGAGGGGTCGGGCAGTCCACTAATATTCCTTTTCTTGTATTTATGTTGGATTTAGCTGTCTTTTTGCTTCTTTTGCGTTTTTGAGCTCTTTTAATCCTGAAAATACAAAAGGAAGACAAAAACACTCTTTTTCCAATATTAGTACTTAAAAGGGTTAGTTTTATGCCTCATTTGATGTAATTTATATGTTGCATTTTACATACATCAGGTATGCCATGACGGCATATAATCTCATCAGTATAGATTCGAGCAAGCTTCTCTACCCTGTAATCTTCACGAATAGGGAGAAAGTGGGCGGATTTGCTCAAACGATCAATTATCACCCATATACTATCGTGACCAGAAGGTGTTCGAGGTAACTTAGTACTAAAGTCCATAGAGATACCATCCCATTTCCAGACTGGGATTTTAGGTTGTTCTAAGAGTCCTGAAGGGCGTTGATGTTCAGCCTTCACTTTCGTACAAGTAAGGCATTTAGAAACATATACGGTAATGTCCTTTTTCATGCCAGGCCGCCAATAAGTCGTATGCAGATCTTGGTACATCTTATCGGCGCCCGGATGAATGGAGTAATGGGATTTGTGAGCCTTCTTCATAATGATCTCATGGAGATTATCGTGATACGGCACCCAGATGCGATTGAGGTAATATTGCAGTCCGTTAGGTTTAGTTTCAAGCTGATCAACTCTAGCGCCATGGATTTCTTCTTCTAGACTTCCTTCATTTTCTGATGAATACTGGGCGTCACGAATACATGCATGGAGATCATTAGAGATACGAATAGCATTCACATGAGTTTTACGACTGAGAGCATCGACCACTACATTCGCCTTGCCAGGATGGTAGCGAATTTCGCAGTCGTAGTCATTAAGCAATTCCACCCAACGTCTCTGTCGCATGTTCAGCTCTTTTTGGTTGAAGATATGTTGAAGACTTCTATGGTCAGTGAACACCACGCACTTAGTACCATACAAGTAGTGTCACCATATCTTTAACGCAAACACAACTGCACCAAGCTCCAGATCGTGAGTAGTGTAGTTTTTTCTCATGCACCTTGAGTTGACGAGAAGCATAAGCAATAACCTTGTCCCGCTGCATGAGCACACAGCCCAATCCACAGTTCGAGGCATCGCAATATACCACAAAATCGTCATTCCCATCAGGGAGAGTAAGAACAGGGGCATTACACAAAAGAGTCTTAAGAGTTTGGAAAGATTTTTCCTGTTCAGGACCCCAAACAAAAGGTCTCTCTTTCTGAGTCAATGAAGTGAGAGGTACAACAATTTTAGAAAAGTCCGAAATAAACCGACGGTAATAACCCGCCAACCCTAAGAAAGAACGAATCTCGGATGCAGATTTGGGCGTACTCCAATTCTTCACAGCTTCAATCTTAGACGGGTCAACATGGATACCTTGCTTACTAACGACGTGACCAAGAAATTGAACTTCATTAATCCAAAACTCACACTTAGAAAATTTAGCATACAGGCATTCTCCTCGTAAATGTTTAAGCATCAAGCATAAGTGTCGAGCATGATCAGCTTTAGTTTTAGAATAAATTAGGATATCATCAATAAAGACTATCACGAAACGATCCAAATAGGGCTTACAAACACGATTCATGAGATCCATGAACACAGCGGGTGCGTTGGTCAATCCAAAAGGCATGACAACGAACTCGTAGTGTCCATAACGGGTATGAAATGCGGTTTTGGGTACATCATATTCGAGAACTCGTAGCTGATGATAACCAGAACGAAGATCGATTTTCGAGAAACATGACATGCCTTGTAGTTGGTCAAATAGATCATCGATGCGGGGAAGGGGATAACGATTCTTAATGGTAAGCTTATTAAGTTCACGGTAGTCGATACACATATGGAATGAACCATCTTTCTTCTTAACGAACAGCACGGGAGTACCCCATGGTGAGGTACTTGGACGAATAAATCCCGTGTCGAGTAGTTCTTGAAGCTGACTAGATAACTCTTGCATCTCGAAAGGTGCAAGACGGTACGGGGCCTTAGCGACAGGAGTCGCACCAGGGTTGAGATCAATACGAAAATCGACGGTTCTAGGAGGTGGAAGACCAGGTAGATCTTCAGGAAAGACGTCGGGGAAATCACACATCACTGGAACATCGCTTATGTTCTTCCCCTTGCTCTTTTGTTCCACCACGTGGGCCAAGAAGGCAAGGTTCTGTTTACGTAAGCACCTGCTCGCTTGTGTACATGACATCAGCCTCAGTCCTTTCGAAGGTCGGTCTCCATAAACATGCAAGATATTACCAGACGGTAGAGGTAAGCGAACAGACTTCTCGTGACAAGCAATCTCGGCATGGTTCTTACGCAACCAATCCATACCGATAATGACATCAAAACTACCCAATTGCATGGGTATTAGATCTATAGAAAACACGTGGTCGTTAAGAATCAAGGAACAACCACGGAGAATAGAATCAACTAGAATAGACTTCCCATTGGCAATTTCCACTGAAAACGACTTAGGTAACATAGAGCGTGCACAGTTTAGCAGAGATTCAAATTTCACGGACACAAAACTTCTATCGGCACCAGTATCAAATAGGATCAAAGCATAAAGGTTATTCCCAAGAAACGTACCATTAACGACATCATTGTCGTTACGAGCCTGGTTGACATTGAGATTGAATGCTCATCCACGAGCGGCTAGCTGCTAGTCCTGCTTCAGCTGAGGACACTGGTTGCGGAGGTGAGTAGTATCCCCACACTTGTAGCATGCACGAACAGAGTTGACTGGCTTTGGATTTTGCGGAGGAGATGGGAGAGCTGGTCGAGCTGCCTGAGCTAGGGCTTGCTGAACTGGTTGAGCTGGGTTAGCTTGACGACAGTAGGGAGTCGTGTGACCATAGCGGTTGCAGTTGGTGCACCATCGACGTGCAAAAGCAACAGACTGATGAAAATTACAAGTGGCACACTTGGGATAAGACCTAGTGTACTGCTTCTTAACTTCTGGAATAGCAGGATTAGCAGCAGTAGTAGTAGGAGCAGGTTTAGCAGCAGAGTTTGCAGCAGGAACAACAGCATTGCATCCTGAACCCTGAGATTTCCTTTTCTTGTTCTTGTTGCCACTTGACTGCTGGGTGACTTGATTTGCAGACTTGGAGGTAGCAGGAGTAGCAAATTGCTTATCACGAACGCGGTTGTTGTTGAGACTTGCGGACAGACGATAGACTTCTTCAATATTCCTGAGTTGAGCTGCTTCAATAGAATCACGCATAGCAGGAGGTAGACCATTGAGATACTTGGTTATCATCCGCTTAGGAGTAGAAACCAAGTGAGGAACAATCAAGCTAAGCTGGTTGAAGCGGGTAGTGTAAGCCAGATTATCATCACCAATCTACTTTAAGTGCCAAAACTTTTCTTCAAGCTTCAGTTGTTCATGAGGATGGCAGAATTCAAGCATCATTAATTCTCGCACCTCAGCCCATGGAAGAGCATAGGCTTCTTCATTTGATCGGATGTTTCTCTCGTTTGTCCACCACTCTAATGCTCGACCTTGAAACATTCCAGTCGCACTCCTAGTCTTTAGATGATCTGGGCATTCGCTGTTGATGAAGGTAACCTCGATGCTATCGAACCACTCGAGCATAGCAGTCACCCCATCACTGCATGTGAAAGACTTAGGGTTGTAAGAGATAAAATGATTATAGGTGAACTTGGTAGACTTTTCTTTCTCCATCTTAGAATCAACAGATGAGGGTGGAGTGTTCGATCCTTGGATCTCAGAGACAATCTTTGGCACGACTCGAGCGATCTGGTCGGCCATGAAGGACATCATCTTTTTCTGAGACTTTTCCCTGGATCACTTGAGAGTGTCGGAGAGCTTTTGAGAAGACATCCTAAAGATCCAACAAGGGGATCATTAAGTCTAGATTAATATAGATTCACACACGATAGACTACGACTCAAGATTCACACAGATACCGCAACCCACGACCTTCACATGGCACGTTGTACGAAGTTTGGCGACGTGTCAGAAATGCTTATATATAGGAAGTACCAGCGGCGTATCCACCATGCTTCGGGCACGATTGCTTCGACCCTGTACCCGGTGTCATGTTACGTGTCGCAAACACACTCATCATCATAGATTCACATAGACTACTCCAATAGTTTCACATAGATTCCAATAGTTTCTATAGATTCAGTAGATTTAATAGACTCACAGACTCCATTAGATTCAATAGTTTCCAATAGATTCATTCATAGGTTCCAATAGATCCAATAGTCTCCAATAGTTTCACATAGATTACCTTAGACAATCCACAAACAACGAACTCCAGCATGGCACGTGCTACGAAAGTTTGGCAACATGACGGAAGCACTTATATATAGGAAGTACCAGCGGCGTATCCACCATGCTTCAATCATGCCATGTTCCCCTCGTCATCGGTGTCACGCTTCGTTAATCACAACATTAGATTCCATAACTTTCACAACATAGATTACCTAAATAGATTCAACACAGACTAACTAAATAGATTTAATCGTAGATTAACCAAATAGATTCCACAACTCCAACCCGAGCCTTCAAAATTATGAACATCAGTTAGCGCGTGGTACGAAGACTCGGTAACATGCCAAAAACACTTATATATAGGAAGTACCAACGGCGTATCCACCATGCTTCGGACATGTCCCGTCATCCTCGTCTTTGGCGCTAGGCTACGTTTCGCATTTTGTTTCTCAAAACAACACATACTTAGATTACACATAGATTACACTAGAGTACGCATAGATTACACATAGATTCCTCATAGATTACTGAAGTAGTTTCCCTAGATTGGATTCCAACAACTCATCACTGGGCTATAAACACTAAGTTTCGCATGGCACTTAGCACGAAAGTTGGTAACACGTCTGAAGCACTTATATAGAGGATGTACCAGCGGCGTATCCACCATGTTTCAGACACGTCACTTCTCCCTCGTGTTTCCATGCCATGTTACATTTAGTGTCTTACAACCACAACCATACATAGATTCATCAGACATATTTATATAGAATCATAGTCGATCAAGATTCACACATAGGCTATCATGATAGAATAAAACTTCATAAATTTAGTTGATCATGAGATTAGAGTTAATCGTTTTAGGTTGCGGACATACGTGCGATTCGTGAGAACGTCTCAAAATAAACGAAGAGTCAAGATAAACAAAGAACTAAGTTTAAATTGAGATAACATAAAAGATAGGCTCATAAAACATAGAGTGTTCCGGGTAGAGGAACGATGACTAACCAAAGTGATTCAAAACCCCTTTCCAATTGAGGCAACGTGTCTTGACTTGCTTAGACAAATATTTCATCGATGTTAGGCCTAAGATATTCGTCATTTTTGTCGTTTCACGTACCCAATTGAATGGAAGTTTCGAGACTTTGGCGAGACAATAATAAAACATCAAGGAGCGGGACTAGTTGTCAAGTTCTGAGTTTCACCTCTATCTTGACAACATCGTACCCTCATAGCGTCGGTACTTATCCACAGATAAGACCTCCTAGAATAATATGGAGATTATCCATCAAGGTTCGGATGTCACTCCTGTCTTGAGGCAATCTCGTGCAAAACACAAATGTGACAACTGTACTCTGCAATCGATGTACGATGTAAAACAATGTTGTTTATTAATAAAACAATGTGCTTTGGTTTTATTATATGTTTTTTGATGTCTTTATATGTGTGTTTATGTTTGGTGATTTTACAATTCGATTCGATTCCGATTTCAAGCTTTAAATCGCTTTCTGGAAGGTTATACGCGCACAGATGCGTAAATATAACCAGTTTAATGCAAAAAACACTCCGGGATAGTGACATAGGCTTAAAATATCTTAAATAACCTTTACATAACTTAGAAATAAGTTTTGAATGGTTTGGTGTGTTGAAAACAAGTCTATTCGATCACAGGGATTAATTGTGTCAAACTGTGAATCTATGGGGATTTACACAGTAACGAACATTCCGGAACTTGATCATAAGTTAAACATACCCTAAATATCCTTTACATAGCTTAGAAATAGGCTTTGAGGGGTACGGTATGCTAAAATAAACTTTATGCTCATTCAGGGACTAAAAGTGTAAAAAAGTGCACAAGTTTGCATTTTCGCGCATATCTTACGTTCTGAATACCTCCGGACATCCAAAAATTTATGTAAGCACTAAAATATTTTATTTTAGTGTTTGGCATAAGAAAAATCCATTCGTCGCGTCATTTGGATCGTTTTTCGCGCTTGTGCGCATTCCGTCGTAATTAGCCGAACAACGCAACCGTATGGCTAAACGAACCGACATCCGAGATATTTATGAGAAAATTTTAAGTTCCCTTTACTTTAACTTCATTTTAGAGCTTTGAAATGGGGTTAACGGGCCTTAAACGCGTCGGAAAAGGCCTTATTACACTACAGGGACCAAATCTGCCATTTTTGAAACTTTCTGTGCAGAAACATTGAATCTGGCCTATACCACCATTGCACATGGTTTTGGGCAATACTATGGGCTGGTTTGATGTGCACATGGTATTACAATACCATGGGTGCAAGTGTATGGCCAAGATTGAAGCACTTTTTCCAAGAAACGATCCTAACGGTTCGGGAAATCCTATAAATACCCCATGCCTTCATTTGCAAAACCCACAAGAATTTTGATTTGAGAAACTCTAAGTTGAAACCATTGTTTCATACCTGAGTTACTTGGATCGAGATTAGCATTCGGGGACCCTTCGTAAGTATTACTTCGTTCTTTTATTGCTTTTCGAGTCTTTTCGAGTCTGAAAGTCAAACTTTGTTTGAATTTCTGCGTTGACCAGTTTATGGTCGATGCGAAGTTCGTTTAAACTTTGCAACGTGATTGTAATCACGATGGTTATAGTCCCTTGGGACTATGCCTACTGATTACCACGTTGTCTAGGGTCGTAAGGGTAAGCGATCTGATAAATCGCTTATACCTTCAAGCCCGACCCATTTGGTCGATCATTAGGATCCGACCAAATACATTAGGTGACCATAGTATATAGGGAATAACCTTCCGAGGTTCTACCTTATGGTCGCTTCGTTAAGTAGTTGTATGATAGGTAGTTTATATGCCTTAGGTAAATTACCAAAATACCCTTTTCATGTATAATTGGTAATTTAGCTTATGTAACTTAAACTTTTGTACATAACAGATTATACAACATGATAAAACATGTATGGGCATATAATACTTGTCATAGGACTAGTTAGACGTCTCGAACGCGCTTTGCGCGCACGACGCGTTAAAGTAGCATAAGATACCTTAATGGGTCACGATGGGTCGAAAGCACTTAGGTTAGGTTCCGATTGAGGATGTAGGCTTTGTTAAACCATATCACATGAGTTCTAACACTCATTTGGTTTACAAGACCTCATTCTGTCCGATCTTCCGATTTAGGCGTCTATTGTTTGATTAGTGATTCGATTACTAGGTACTGTTTGATTTCTCTGGTTTGCTCGAGTTTGTTGAAGTTCTATTGACTGAGGATACTTTGCACTACATGTGAGTACATAGTTCCCCTATTTTACTGCTTTCAATTGTTTTGGGGTGATTCATATGTACTAAATGTTTTCAAGGTTTTAACGATGGTATCAAAATGATTTTTGATGTTATAACGATGGTTTCAAAAACGATTAAGACGATTTATACAAAACTAATAACGATTTCGATAATGTGAACGAACTTGTTGGTTGGGTTACATAACAAATGACATTCATTAGCAATGATCAAGCCGACCAGTATTAGGTTATGGTACCATAGGATCTGACAAATCCCGTTATCTTACTACACCCATGGTTATGTGTGGGGGTTGTGGGTAGTGACTGAATCTGATATTTGTTAATTTACCCTATGGTGGTTTATTAATGCGAGAAACGAGGGACGAGTCACGAAGGTTTGAATGTTATTAGCGAGACGACTATATATAAGTTATTCACAATTAAAACGAGGATGATTTGGACGATGTAAACGATTTGTAAACAATTTGGACGATACGATGTTAAACGATTTGGGTAAACGATAGTGAAACGATGTCACACAACGATGTTTTCGAAGTAACATACGAGTTTTATTAACGAGTTAATACGAGATGTTTTACAATTTGCTTTACTAAAACAAAGGTTTTCGGGTTAAGAATCATGGCTACGAGGTTTCATAAACTATAACCCGCTTGTTTTGAGTTGGTTAATAAAGTTGCAATATTATACTCTTTTCAAAACAAGGTTTTTAATAAAGTATTGCAACATTTAAACTAGACATGAATCCAATACTCCTATAAAACCTATGTACTCGCCAACATTTCTTTGCTGACTGTATTTTCACATATGTTTCAGGAGTTGATGCTTGATGATGATTTGCTAGGATGCATGCGTCACGTAGGATCTGGACGAGGCCTTAGTGACATAAAACAATATTAGTCAATATGTAACTTGTTTGTTCTATTTTAAGACAATGATAATGTTTAATATTCAATAAAACGAAACACTTTTGTATCCATGGTTATGAAACGATAATTCTGTTGCAACACGCCCCGACGTTTTCCGCCGCGATTTGTTGTTTTACGCGGTCGGAGTGTGACAGAAGAGTTGGTATCAGAGCCAATGATTATAGGGAATTAGGTTATTAGTAATTCTTTGACCTAGACTATAACTCTTCTAGGACCCTAACACAAGCTATCTTGTGTTTAGATCTTAAAACATGCATATCACCTATCCTTAGGTGATTATCAAAAAAAAAAAAAAAAAAACAAATTTTCCGAAACGATTTTTGAAAAACAATCTTCTGTTTTTGAATAATTTATTACAAGGTTTTGAACCCTCTATTACAAGGTTTTGAACCCTCTATTGTAAGGTTTTGAACCCTCTGTTATAAGGTTTTGAACCCCTTTGAGTTTTCAAAATCTCGTCAAGGTTTTGGGTCTTAAATAATGTGAACACGTGCAAACTGGAAGGGTGAATGCCTGTATTCTGGGTTTTCTGTCTAGGCAAGCACTTCGTATATATCTCATCAGACGCGAGACCAGTTGTGCTTACCTGGGAATTCTTGGGATGAGTGTTCACTTATAGGCGAGCATGTCTTCGCTATACATTATTTTGACCTATTTACTTTGATTAGTCACTGCGTGTCGTTTGTTTGTTCGAGGTAACAAACAAATGATCGCCTTCCTTGTGTTTTGTCTATACCTCTTTTGTTTTTCCTAAATTTCAACCTCACTCGATTCTCTTGTTTCCTTGTTAGACAATGCCTCCTCGACGTGATCCTCGAACTTTTACTATTGAAGAAATCGCAGCCCTGGTTTCTCAGCAAGTGGCTGCTGTACTTCCCGGTGTGGTAACCCAAGTCCACGAGATATTTAACAACAACAACAATAATAACAACAACAATAACGCACAATGTAATTTCAAGAACTTCAATTCTGCGAAGCCACAAAAGTTTTCTGGGTCGCAAGGAGCAACTGCGCT
This sequence comes from Helianthus tuberosus, assembly GCA_030545235.1. Lineage (NCBI taxonomy): Eukaryota > Viridiplantae > Streptophyta > Magnoliopsida > Asterales > Asteraceae > Helianthus > Helianthus tuberosus. The sequence goes on along the minus strand of CM060396.1, from coordinate 100,604,423 downwards.
CTTGCAATGGTTTGAGAGCATCGAAAACACATTCAGACATGTGCAGTGTCCGAATGTGCGGAAGGTTGAATTTGCTTCAAGCGTATTTGAGAAGCGAGCGCTTACCTGGTGGAATGGTATTATGCGCGACAGGGGTGCCGAAGTGGCGTTAGCACAAACATGGGCAGAGCTTCGGGCTCTCATGATGAAGGAGTTTTGTCCCCGTCACGAAATCCGAGTTTTGGAACGTGAGTTTGATGACTTAAAGCAAGATGGGGCTGAACACCGTGCATACACGAATCGTTTTGAGGAACTTAGCCTATTGTGCCCCACCATGGTTACCCCTCCTGAGAAAGCAATCGAGAGATATATCGATGGCCTACCCGATTCTATTCTGGAGATTGTGACCGGTGTTAATCCTCCTACCCTTCGCCAAGCAATAGAGTTGTCTGCTACCCTGACTGAGACCCAAGTCAGGAAGGGTAAACTCACCCGCAAGGGTGATAAAAAGAAGGCAACTGATTCTGAGAAAAACAAGAAAAAGGGTAAGGGTAAGGAAGGTGAGACGTCGAAGAAATCGAAGAAGCGAAAGGGTGCCCAAAATTTTGCTGTTACAGCCCAGACTGCTCAGAACCCGCAGAATCCATCGGCTCAGCCACCTGCAAAGAAAGCATACGCTGGTACCGCACCTCACTGTGCTCGTTGCAACGGTCATCACGTTGCACAACAAGCTTACAGGCAATGCACGACGTGTGGTAGACTTGGGCATATGGCCAATGTTTGTCGTTTTGGACAAAATCAGGTTGCTCAGGTTCCAGCTCAGGGTCAAGGGAATGCTGCGAGATTCCCACCGGGTTCATGTTTTAATTGTGGAGAGTATGGTCACTTCCGCAACAACTGTCCGAGGCTGGCAAATGCAAACGCAAATGCTAATGCAAACCCGAATGCAAACGTCAATGTGAACCCCGCTCGTGGTCGAGCGTACTATTTAAATGCAAATGAAGCGAGGTCAACAACGAAGTGGTTAACGGTACGTTTCTTGTTAACAATCGACCTGCATCTATTCTTTTTGATTCCGGTGCCGATAGAAGTTTTGTTTCATTGTCATTTGAGCCTTTGCTTGCGATACCTAGAACCAAACTGAGGAAACCCTTATCTGTTGAAATTGCCACTGGTAAACCTCTTATTCTCGATTCTGTTATTCATGGTTGTCAGTTGAACCTTGATAACCATCTTTTTCCTATTGACCTCACACCGATGCAACTTGGAAGTTTTGATATTATCGTTGGAATGGATTGGCTAACCAAACACCATGCTGAGGTGGTTTGTTTCGATAAGATTGTTCGTATTCCTTTGTCTTCTGGCGATGTTCTGGAGATTCGTGGCGAGAAGCCATCTGGTGGATTGAAGCTTATGTCGTGTACAAAGGCCCAAAGTTATTTGCGAAAAGGATATGTTGCTTTTCTGGCACATGTCACCGAGGAGAAAGACAAGAGCAAGAGTATTCAGGATATTCCGATTGTTCGGGATTATCCAGAGGTGTTTCCTGATGAACTGCCTGGTTTGCCTCCAGTTCGTCAAGTCAAGTTTCATATTGACCTTGTACCCAATGCCAACCCGATTGCAAAAGCGCCTTATCGACTTGCACCATCTGAGATGAAAGAATTATCGAAGCAGCTTCAAGAGTTATCTAATAAAGGATTCATTCGACCAAGATTTTCACCTTGGGGAGCTCCTGTTCTCTTCGTGAAAAAGAAAGATGGATCTTTTCGAATGTGTATCGATTATCGTGAGCTTAATAAGCTCACCATCAAGAATCGATATCCCCTACCTCGAATTGATGATCTTTTCGACCAGCTGCAGGGTGCTTCATGTTTTTCCAAGATCGATCTGCGTTCTGGGTATCATCAACTTCGTGTTCTCGAAGAAGATAATCCCAAAACTGCTTTCCGCACAAGATATGGGCATTTCGAGTTCACAGTCATGCCTTTCGGTTTGACTAATGCTCCTGTTGTTTTCATGGACTTAATGAATAGGGTCTGCAAGCCTTATTTGGATAAGTTCGTCATTGTTTTTATTGATGACATCTTGATTTATTCAAAGTCTCGAGCCGAGCACGAACAACACCTTTGCTTAACATTGGAACTCCTGAAGACGGAACAACTTTTTGCTAAATTCTCCAAGTGTGAATTCTGGCTTAAAGAAGTTCAATTCTTGGGTCACCTAGTCAATGAGCAGGGTATTCATGTGGATCCATCCAAGATTGCTGCTATTAAGGACTGGAATACACCGACGACGCCCACAGAGATTCGATCTTTTCTTGGTCTTGCTGGTTATTATCGGCGATTTATTTCAAATTTCTCGAAGATTGCGGTTCCACTCACTGCTTTGACTCAGAAGAAAAAGCCTTTTGAGTGGGGACCCAAGCAAGAAGAAGCGTTCCAAACGCTGAAGCAGAAGTTATGTAATGCTCCTGTTCTATCTCTGCCCGAGGGAAGCGATGATTTCGTTGTCTATTGCGATGCATCCAAACTATGCCTTGGTTGCGTCCTCATGCAACAAGGTAAAGTTATTGCATATACATCTAGACAGCTGAAAATTCACGAGAAGAACTACACGACTCATGATCTGGAGTTAGGAGCTGTGGTTTTTGCGCTTAAAATCTGGAGACACTACCTCTCTGGAACGAAGTGTGTGGTTTTCACAGACCACAAAAGTCTCCAGCATATTCTTAATCAGAAAGAGCTGAATATGAGGCAACGACGTTGGGTTGAACTCTTGAACGACTATGATTGCGAGATTCGCTACCATCCTGGTAAGGCGAATGTCGTAGCTGATGCGCTTAGTCGAAAAGAACAAGTCAAGCTTCATTCTATTCAAACTCTATCTGATCTTCAAACTCGTGTTCTTCAGGCTCAGCAATTTTGTGTTTCACAAAATTTGATAGGTACGGAATTACCACATCAGCTTGAGCTTAAACTCGAAGCGAAAGACGATGGTTTGCTCTATTTCATGGATCGTTTGTGGATTCCGAATCAGGACGATCTTCGCACCTTGGTAATGGACGAATCTCATAAGTCTCGATATTCTATCCATCCTGGTGCTGATAAAATGTACAAGGATCTTCGTACTTCGTGCTGGTGGCCTGGTATGAAGAAGGATGTTGCCTTGTATGTATCAAAATGCCTAACTTGTCTCAAAGTCAAGGCCGAACATCAACGACCTTCTGGCTTGCTTGTACAGCCAGAAATACCGGTTTGGAAGTGGGAGAACATTACGATGGATCTCATCACTAAATTACCGCGTACATCTAAAGGTCACGATGCTATTTGGGTTGTTGTCGATCGATTAACGAAGTCAGCTCATTTTATTGCGATCCGCGAGGATCTATCTGCTGATAAACTTGCAAAGATTTATGTTGATGAGATTGTGTCACGACATGGTGTTCCTTTGGATATCATTTCTGATCGTGATGCTCGATTTTCATCTCATTTCTGGAAGGCCATGCAATCTGCTTTGGGAACCCAATTGAATCTAAGCACTGCTTATCATCCCCAAACAGATGGCCAATCAGAGAGAACGATTCAAACTTTGGAGGATATGCTTAGAGCATGTGTAATAGACTTTGGTGGTAGTTGGGATTCTAATCTGCCACTGATCGAGTTCTCTTACAACAATAGCTATCATACTAGTATTAAAATGGCACCATTCGAAGCTCTCTACGGTCGAAAATGTCGTTCACCTGTCTGCTGGAACGAGACCGGTGAAGCTCAGCTTACTGGACCTGAACTCGTTCTGGAAACAACAGACAAAATCAAGAAAATCCGCAATAATCTTGTGACAGCTAGATTACGTCAAAAGAGATATGCGAATTTACGACGCAAGCCCTTAGAATTTCAAGTCGGAGATCGTGTCCTACTCAAGGTTTCACCTTGGAAGGGAGTCGTGAGATTTGGAAGGAAAGGAAAACTTGCACCACGATATGTTGGACCATTTAAGATCGTTGAAAGAATTGGAAAGGTTGCCTACCGACTAGAGCTACCTCCAGAGCTTGGAAACGTTCACCCGACTTTTCACGTGTCCAATTTGCGAAAGTGTTTGATTGACGCTGATCTTCACATTCCTCTCGACGAGATCCAAATCAATGAAACGATGCACTTTGTTGAGAAACCTGTGGAGATAGTGGAACGTACATACAAACAGTTGAAGAACAAACGGATTCATTTGGTCAAAGTTCGCTGGGAATCCAGACGTGGTCCTGAGTTTACTTGGGAACGTGAGGACCAGATGAAGACGAAGTATCCGCATTTGTTTTCACAAGCTTCCTCTAGTTAAAATTTCGGGACGAAATTTCCTGAAGTAGGGGAGACTGTGACAACTGTACTCTGTAATCGATGTACGATGTAAAAAAATGTTGTTTATTAATAAAACAATGTTCTTTGGTGTTATTATATGTGTTTTTATGTCTTTATGTGTGTGTTTATGTTTGGTGATTTTACAATTCGATTCGATTCCGATTTCAAGCTTTAAATCGCTTTCTGGAAGGTTATACGCGCACATATGCGTAAATATAACCAGTTTAATGCAACAAACACTCCGGGATAGTGACATAGACTTAACATACCTTAAATAACCTTTACATAACTTAGAAATAAGTTTTGAATGGTTTGGTGTGTTGAAAACAAGTCTATTCGATCACAGGGATTAATTGTGTCAAACTGTGAATCTACGGGGATTTACACAGTAACGAACATTCCAGAACTTGATCATAAGTTAAACATACCCTAAATATCCTTTACATAGCTTAGAAATAGGCTTTGAGGGGTACGGTATGCTAAAATAAACTTTATGCTCATTCAGGGACTAAAAGTGTAAAAAAGTGCACAAGTTTGCATTTTCGCGCATATCTTACGTTCTGAATACCTCTGGACATCCAAAAATTTATGTAAGCACTAAAATATTTTATTTTAGTGTTTGGCATAAGAAAAATCCATTCGTCGCGTCATTTGGATCGTTTTTCGCGCTTGTGCGCATTCCGTCGTAATTAGCCGAACAACGCAACCGTACGGCTAAACGAACCGACATCCGAGATATTTATGAGAACATTTTAAGTTCCCTTTACTTTAACTTCATTTTAGAGCTTTGAAATGGGGTTAACGGGCCTTAAACGCGTCGGAAAAGGCCTTATTACACTACAGGGACCAAATCTGCCATTTTTGAAACTTTCTGTGCAGAAACATTGAATCTGGCCTATACCACCTTTGCACATGGTTTTGGGCAATACTATGGGCTGGTTTGATGTGCACATGGTATTACAATACCATGGGTGCAAGTGTATGGCCAAGATTGAAGCACTTTTTCCAAGAAACGATCCTAACGGTTCGGGAAATCCTATAAATACCCCATGCCTTCATTTGCAAAACCCACAAGAATTTTGATTTGAGAAACTCTAAGTTGAAACCATTGTTTCATACCTGAGTTACTTGGATCGAGATTAGCATTCGGGGACCCTTCGTTCTTTTATTGCTTTTCGAGTCTGAAAGTCAAACTTTGTTTGACTTTCTGCGTTGACCAGTTTATGGTCAATGCGAAGTTCGTTTGAACTTCGCAACATGATTGTAATCACAATGGTTATAGTCCCTTGGGACTATGCCTACTGATTACCACGTTGTCTAGGGTCGTAAGGGTAAGCGATCTGATAAATCGCTTATACCTTCGAGCCCGACCCATTTGGTCGATCATTAGGATCCGACCAAATACATTAGGTGACCATAGTGTATAGGGAATAACCTTCCGAGGTTATACCTTATGGTCGCTTCGTTAAGTAGTTGTATGATAGGTAGTTTATATGCCTTAGGTAAATTACCAAAATACCCTTTTCATGTATAATTGGTAATTTAGCTTATGTAACTTAAACTTTTGTACATAACTGATTATACAACATGATAAAACATGTATGGGCATATAATACTTGTCATAGGACTAGTTAGACGTCTCGAATGCGCTTTGCGCGCACGACGCGTTAAAGTAGCATAAGTTACCTTAATGGGTCACGATGGGTCGAAAGCACTTAGGTTAGGTTCCGATTGAGGATGTAGGCTTTGTTAAACCATATCACATGAGTTCTAACACTCATTTGGTTTACAAGACCTCATTCTGTCCGATCTTCCGATTTAGGCGTCTATTGTTTGATTAGTGATTCGATTACTAGGTACTGTTTGATTTCTCTGGTTTGCTCGAGTTTGTTGAAGTTCTATTGACTGAGGATACTTTGCACTACATGTGAGTACATAGTTCCCCTATTTTACTGCTTTCAATTGTTTTGGGGTGATTCATATGTACTAAATGTTTTCAAGGTTTTAACGATGGTATCAAAACGATTTTTGATGTTATAACGATGGCTTCAAAAACGATTAAGACGATTTATACAAAACTAATAACGATTTCGATAATGTGAACGAACTTGTTGGTTGGGTTACATAACAAATGACATTCATTAGCAATGATCAAGCCGACCAGTATTAGGTTATGGTACCATAGGATCTGACAAATCCCGTTATCTTACTACACCCATGGTTATGTGTGGGGGTTGTGGGTAGTGACTGAATCTGATATTTGTTAATTTACCCTATGGTGGTTTATTAATGCGAGAAACGAGGGACGAGTCACGAAGGTTTGAATGTTATTAGCGAGACGACTATATATAAGTTATTCACAATTAAAATGAGGATGATTTGGACGATGTAAACGATTTGTAAACAATTTGGACGATACGATGTTAAACGATTTGGGTAAACGATAGTGAAACGATGTCACACAACGATGTTTTCGAAGTAACATACGAGTTTTATTAACGAGTTAATACGAGATGTTTTACAATTTGCTTTACTAAAACAAAGGTTTTCGGGTTAAGAATCATGGCTATGAGGTTTCATAAACTATAACCCGCTTGTTTTGAGTTGGTTAATAAAGTTGCAATATTATACTCTTTTCAAAACAAGGTTTTTAATAAAGTATTGCAACATTTAGGGGCTGTTTGGCTGAGCTTTTCAAAATGACTTATTTGCTTATTTGCTTTCTGAAAAGCAAATAAGCAAATAAGTCATTTTGAAAAGCTCCATTTTAAAGCTTTTCAAAACAGCTTATTGACTTATTTGCTTTTTAGAAAAGCAAATAAGCAAATAAGTAGTTTTGAAAAGCTTAGCCAAACAAGCCCTTAAACTAGCCATGAATCCAATACTCCTATAAAACCTATGTACTCGCCAGCATTTCTTTGCTGACTGTATTTTCACATATGTTTCAGGAGTTGATGCTTGATGATGATTTGCTAGGATGCATGCGTCACGTAGGATCTGGACGAGGCCTTAGTGACATAAAACAATATTAGTCGATATGTAACTTGTTTGTTCTATTTTAAGACAATGATAATGTTTAATATTCAATAAAACGAAACACTTTTGTATCCATGGTTATGAAACGATAATTCTATTGCAACACGCCCCGACGTTTTCCGCCGCGATTTGTTGTTTTACGCGGTCGGGGTGTGACAACAAACACTGGTTAATAGTGTTTTCAAAGTATCAGGTGTATATTGTATCGGCCTTAGGAAAGGCATTGTAAGCTTAGGTAGGAAAGTGTGCGGCTAGGAAGCCGGTACGGTAGAATGCATAAGTCTTAAACAACAGATAAGAATCGAGATTCCTAGAACTATAGACTAGGGTAAGTATTCCTACTTATCCTAATTCCCTATAGTTATGGCTCTGATACCAATCTGTCACACCCCAACCGATGGCGGAAACATCAGGGTACGAGTACTAAGCGTTCAGATTGCTCATGAGATTCCACAACACTAGATATTTCAATAGTAATTAAGTAGATTTCATGATATAGATTTTCAAATTCCAAACAAGCATCATCAAAATTACATCACATAATAAATTTTTTCAAGAGTCTAAATTATTTAAGTGACGTTTCTAGGCATCTCCTAGCTTGATTTCCATGTGTTCCATAGCAACCTATCAGCCTGCAACATGTATTAAAATATCAATACAAAGTATTGGTGAGTATACAAGTTTGAATAATAGCATAGTAGATTAAAACAACTCATATCCACAATGTAAATATCAAAATAGTTTGGAAAGAAAAGAAAACTTGCACCTAGATATGTTGGACCATTCAAGATCGTCGAAAGAATCGGAAAAGTAGCCTACAGACTTGAGTTACCTCCTGAACTTGGAAATGTTCATCCAACCTTCCACGTGTCTAATCTTAAAAAGTGTTTAGCTGATGAGAACCTCCACATACCATTTGATGAAATTCGTGTTGATGACACGATGAACTTTGTTGAGAAGCCTGGGGAAATCATGGACCGTGAAGTCAAAAAACTCAAACGCAAGCACATACCTATCATCAAAGTTCGCTGGGAATCTAAACGTGGACCGGAATTTACTTGGGAACGTGAAGATCAAATGAAGGCGAAATATCCACATCTATTCTCACAAGTTTCCTCTAAATAAATTCCGGGACCCTAAAGTAAGGGAGACTGTGACATCTGTGCTAGTAATCATTGTACAAACTTTGAATAGTTCAATTATCAATAAAACAATATGATTTGATCCCAATATTTGTTTATTTATGTTTGACATTTTGCACGTTTTGATTTTTGTTAGATTTCAAACTCTATATCGCTTTCTAGAAAGTTATACGCAAACTGATGGGTAAATGTAATTAGTTTAACGCGACAAACACTCTGAAACATCAACATAATCTTAACATACCTTAAATAACCTTTACATAACTTAGAAATAAGTTTTGAAGGGTTTGGTATGGCAAAATCAAGTTTATTCGCTTACAGGGACTATTTTTGACAAACTATGAAAGTATGCCGATTTGTTTAGTCTCGTACACTCTGGAACTTGATCATAAGTTAAACATGCCATAAATATCCTTTACATAGCTTAGAAATAGGATTTGACGGGTTCGGTATACGAAAATAAACTTATTGGTCAATCAGGGACTAAAAGCGTCAAAAAGTGCATAAGTTTGCATTTACGCGCATATCTTACGTTCTGAACATATCCGGACATCCTAAAATTTTTTTAATTATTAAAATATTTTATTTTAGTGATTGGCATGATAAAATTCCATTCGTCGTGTAATTTGGATCGTTTTTCGCGTCCGTTCGAGTTTCGTCGTAATTAACCGAACAACGTGACCGTACGACCAAACGAACCGACATCCGTGATATTTCCAAGCATATTTCATGTCCCCTATACTTAAAATTCATTATTGAGCCTTGAAAATGGGTTAACGGGGCTTACACGCGTCAAAAATGTCGTAAACATGCTGCAGGGACCATTTTTGCCAATTTTTGAAAGTTTATGTTCCTATTTAGGTTCCTTTTATTAACGTTGTTACCTATATTAGGTGCCGATTGATTCTGTGATCCTTCAAGCTTTGTTTGATTGTTGTTTCAAGACTCTTAAGCATTATCAATTGAGTACATAGCCCCTATTTTACTGTTTTCAAATATATTGGGGTGATACACATGTGCCTACTTGTTACTTTCATGCTTTTCACGCTTTCATGACATATACTTTCTATATTCATTAGTACGCATGTAGTACATGATTTCAATTATGATATGCTATGTATGTTGATTTGAGAATGCTAGCACATTGATTTCATAAACACATTTGTTTCATATGTTTAAATCAGCATATGTACACATTGATTTACATTACATTCTTTTGCTATGTATGTTCATTTAGCATACTTAGTACATTGTTTTCACATAACAAGCTTACTTTTGATATGACATTTGGTTTGTTTAACGGGTCAAAAATACATTCATTAACACTGATCACGCCGCTCGGTAGTATGTAATGGTACCATAGGAATTGACAACTCCCATTCCTGGAATCCTAGTTTTGTTTGGACGTAAGGGATGACTGAATCTGATATACATAATTGACAAACCTTTTACTTGTTAAGGGTTTGTCCTTTAGTCGCAAGGCTTGAATGTATGCGATAAACAATATCACATAAATGTTTGTATCAGTAAAGCATTAATTTTGCAAAACGTAACTTATGACTTAAACTATGATTTATATCAAATACATTGTTTTGTACATTTTACATGCGGGGTTGAGTAAATTCTTTTATTCACCGTACATAAGCATTGATTTCTCACAACATTTGGTTAAACATAAACATTATACATATGGTTTGAGTAGTTACTTTTTACTTGCCATACATATCATTTGATTATACAAGACATGATTTACAATTAACAATTGGACAAGAGTTCACATAAACATTTTGACATTGGTTTAAACAAGACATTTGATGGTTATTGATATGTGGTTTACATAACGAGGCGGCGTGTAATATGATAAAAGCATGGTGGATACGCCGCTGGTACTTCCTATATATAAGTGCTTTTATGATATTACATATCGTAGCGTTATTTAAATCATTACAACAAAGACATGACACATTTTATTTAAACGACATATTTTCACAAGACATTATTTTACAAACGACATAACTTATACAAATTCATTGCTACTTGGTTATTTATTTAATCATGCAGTATTCTTTTATATATCATCTGATTTTCTTATCGCTTTTCGCATGATTTATAAAAGAAAACATTTTCTTAAGGTTCATGACTACTATTTGTCAAACATTTCTTATAACTACAAGTCATGAATCCTGCATAACCAAAACCTATGTATCTCACAGGCATTTTTATGCTGACGTACCTATTTTCACATGTGTTTTCTGGAGCTGATGCATAAGGTTGATCGTGATACACTTAGGCGGACTCGGGCCTTAGTGACAATAAAAGATGCAATACTAGTTTAATTTATGTTATGTTTTCCTTGTTTTAAGACAATGTAATCAATGTTAATAAATAAAACGAAACTTTAATTACCATGGTTGGGAAACAATAATTCTGTTGCTCCATTCCCCGACGTTTCCGCCGCGGTTTGTTGTTTTACGCGGTCGGGGTGTGACAAAAGAGTTGGTATCAGAGCCAATGATTATAGGGAATTAGGTTATTAGGAATGCTTTAACCTAGACTATAACTTTTCTAGGACCCTAACACAAGTTATCTTGTGTTTAGATCTTAAAACATACATGTCACCTATCTTTAGGTGATTACCAAAGCAAGAACCCAATTTTTTTCAAAATGATTTTGAAAATCAATCATCCATTCTTGAATGATTCTTTTGGCCTTGTGCCTTCCAAGTTTTCAAAATCTCGTCAAAGTTTGGGTCTAAATAATGTGAACACGTGCAATCTGGAAGGGAGGATGCCTGTATCTCGAGTTTTCTGTCTAGGCTAGAGTGTTCGTACAAATCCACATAATCGGACTAGTCTCTCTTAACTGGGAACTCTTGGGGTGAGTGTCCACTTATAGGCTAAAGCATGTCTTCGCGATACATTATTATAACCAATTTACTTTGATTAGTCACTGTGTGTCGTTTGTTTGCTTTGTGGTACGAACAAATGACCACCATCCATGCTTTTTATCGATATTTGTATCATCTCATTTTTCATCTTATCATCTCACTCGTTTTCTCTCATGTTTCCTCTTTTAGAGATCGTGGTGCTAATGTTGCTTTGGGTGAAACCTGGGAAGAGCTTAGGGCTCTTATGATGAGGGAATTATGTCCTCGTCATGAACAAAGGGTGTTAGAAAGAGAGTTTGATGATTTGAAATAGGACAGTGGTGAGCACCGTGCGTATACTGACAGATATGAGGAATTGAGTTTGCTTTGTCCCCCAATGGTTACCCCACTTGATAAAGCTATCGAGAGGTATGTCGATGGTTTACCTGACCCAGTGCAAGATATCGTTACTGGTAGCAACCCTACCACTGTTCGATATGCCATCAAGTTGGCTGTGACCTTGACCGAGTCGCAAATTAGAAAGGGTAAACTCCATAGGAAGGGTGACAAGAATCAGAAACAGTCGTTTGACAAGAGTGAGAACAAAAAGGGTAAGAAAGCTAGGTCTTCAAAGAGGTCTAGGAAGCGCAAGGCTTCCCAAAACTTCACTGTTACAGCACAAGCCAACCAGGCAGCTCCTAACCAGCAAAGAAACAGTATGCTGGGAAGGCACCATTGTGCAACAGGTGTAACAGTCACCATCAACCATAGGTTCAGTGTTGTTTTTGTACCAACTGTGGGAAATCTGGTCATCTTGCCAATGTTTGTCGTTTTGCTCCCAATCAAGCCATACAAAACCCAGCTCAGCAACCTGCTCAACAGCCTGCTCAACCAACAACACAAGCTGCACGACCCCACTATCCTCCTGGTTCATGCTACAATTGTGGGGATCTGACACACTACCAAAATCAATGTCCAAGGTTGGTTAACGTGAATCAGGCTCAGACTCGTGGACGAGCCTTTTATATGAATGCTAATGAAGCACGTGCGGACAACGAGGTGGTCAATGGTACGTTCTTTGTTAACAATCACCCTGTAACTGTTCTTTTTTATTCGGGTGCCGATAAGAGTTTTGTGTCATTATCTTTTGAACCATTGCTTTGCATGACTAGAATGAAACTAGGAAAGCCCTTGACAGTAGAGGTAGCTAGTGGTGAACCCATTATTCTCGATTCTGTTCTTCGAAATTGTCAGTTGAACTTTAATAACCATCTTTTTCCTATCGACCTCACACCGATGCAACTTGGAAGTTTCGACATTATAGTGGGAATGGATTGGTTAGCCAAGTACCATGCAGAGGTAGTTTGTTTTAAGAAGACACTCGAGTACCTCTTTCGACTGGTGAGATCTTAGAGGTTCGTGGTGAGAAACGTGCTAGTAGTCTTAAACTCATGTCATGTATTCAAGCTCAAAAGTACCTATGAACGAACTATGTGGCCTTCTTGGAACATGTCGTAAAGGGGAAAGGCAAAGGTAAGTCTATTCAAGATATCCCTATTGTTCAGGATTATCCTGAAGTATACCCGGAAGAATTACCTGGTTTACCCCTTGTTCGCCAAGTTGAGTTTCGTATTGACCTTGTACCTGGTGCGAATCCTATTGCTAAATTTCCATATCGTCTTGCATCGTCTGAGATGCAAGAGTTATCTAAAAAGTTTTAGGAGCTTTCTGACAAAGGTTTTATCCATCCGAGCTTTTCACCTTGGGGTGCTCCCGTTCTTTTTGTCAAGAAGAAAGATGGATCTTTCAAGATGTGTATCGATTATCGTGAGCTTAACAAGCTTACCATCAAGAATCAATATCCCCTACCTCGCATTGATGATCTCTTTGATCAGTTACAGGGTGCTACTTGCTTTTCAAAGATTGATCTACGTTCTAGGTATCATCAACTTCGAGTGCTCGAGGAAGATATTCCCAAGACTCCATTATGCACAAGATATGGGCATTATGAGTTCACTGTTATGCCCTTCGGTTTGACTAATGCTTCTGCTGTTTTCATGGACTTGATGAATAGGGTCTGCAAGCCTTGTTTGGATAAGTTCATCATCGTTTTCATTGATGATATTTTGATTTATTCTAAGAGACGAGCCGATCATGAACAACATCTCCGTCTTACTATGGAACTCCTAAAGAAAGAACAACTTTTCGCCAAATTCTCCAAGTGTGAATTTTGGCTTAAGGAAGTTCAATTTTTAGGGTACATCGTCAACGAACAAGGTATTCATGTAGATCCCTCCAAGATCAGTGCGATTAAGGATTGGAATACACCTACTACTCCTACTAAGGTTCGTTCTTTTCTTGGTCTCGCGGGTTATTACCGCCGCTTTATCAAAAACTTCTCAAAGATTGCAGTTCCTCTCACTGCTCTAACTCAGAAGAATAAACCCTTTGAATGGGGATCCAAACAGGAAGAAGCATTTCAAACCCTGAAACAGAAACTTTGTTATGCACCTATTCTATCTTTACCTGAGGGTAACGATGATTTTATCGTGCATTGTGATGCATCCAACTTGGGTCTTGGCTGTGTTCTCATGCAAAGGAACAAAGTCATAGCTTACGCATCGAGACAGTTGAAGATACACGAGAAGAACTACACGACGATTTAGGTTCGGTTTATTAACGTAGTTACCTATATTAGGTGCCGATTAATTCCGTGATCCTTCAAGCTTTGTTTGATTGTTGTTTCAAGACTCTTTAGCATTATCAAGTGAGTACATAGTCCCATCTTTTACTGTTTTCAAATATTTTGGGGTGATACACATGTGCCTACTTGTTACTTTCGTGCTTTTCATGCTTTCATGACATATACTTGCTATATTCATTAGTACGCATGTAGTACATGATTTCAATTATGATATGCTATGTATGTTGATTTGAGAATGCTAGCACATTGATTTCATAAACACATTTGTTTCATATGTTTAAATCAGCATATGTATACATTGATTTACATTACATTCTTTTGCTATGTATGTTCATTTAGCATACTTAGTACATTGTTTTCACATAACATGCTTACATTTGACATGACATTTGGTTTGTTTAACGGGTCAAAAATACATTCATTAACACTGATCACGCCGCTCGGTAGTATGCAATGGTACCATAGGAATTGACAACTCCCATCCCTAGAATCCTAGTTTTGTTTGGAAGTAAGGGATGACTGAATCCGATATACATAATTGATAAACCTTTAACTTGTTAAGGGTTTGTCCTTCAGTCGCAAGGCTTGAATGTATGTGATAAACAATATCACATAAATGTTTGTATCAGTAAAGCATTGATTTTTCAAAACATAACTTATGACTTAAACTATGATTTATATCAAATACATTGTTTTGTACATTTTACATACGGGGTTGAGTAACTTCTTTTATTCACCGTACATAAGCATTGATTTCTCACAACATTTGGTTACACATAAACATTATACATATGGTTTGAGTAGTTACTTTTTACTTGCCATACATATCATTTGATTATACAAGACATGATTTACATTTAACAATTGGACATTAGTTCACTTAAACATTTTGACATTGGTTTAAACAAGACATTTGATGGTTATTGATAAGTGGTTTACATAACGAGGCGACGTGTAATATGATAAAAGCATGGTGGATACGCTGCTGGTACTTCCTATATATAAGTGCTTTTATGATATTACATATCGTAGCGTTATTTAAATCATTACAACAAAGACATGACACATTTTATTTAAACGACATATTTTCACAAGACATTATTTTACAAACGACATAACTTATACAAATTCATTGCTACTTGGTTATTTATTTAATCATGCAGTATTCTTTTATATATCATCTAATTTTCTTATCGCTTTTCGTATGATTTATAAAAGAAAACATTTTCTTAAGGTTCATGACTACTATTTGTCAAACATTTCTTTTAACTACAACTCATGAATCCTGCATAACCAAAACCTATGTATCTCACAGGCATTTTTATGCTGACGTACCTATTTTCACATGTGTTTTCAGGAGCTGATGTATAGGGTTGATCGTGATACACTTAGGCGGACTCGGGCCTTAGTGACAATAAAAGATGCAAGACTAGTTTAATTTATGTAATGTTTTCCTTGTTTTAAGACAATGTAATCAATGTTAATAAATAAAATGAAACTTTTAATACCATGGTTGTGAAACAATAATTCTGTTGCTCCACTTCCCGACGTTTCCGCCGTGGTTTGTTGTTTTACGCGGTCGGGGTGTGACAAATGTGCATAATTTGACAGAATATGATTACACAATCTGATAATAACATAAATTTGTGATATGTATAGTTATGCACATGTGCATACATTGTCATAATAGGTTGATATGCAAACGTACGTAGTTTGAAATAACATATTAACAAAGTAATATAAATTAAAGTTGATATACATTCTCATTGTAGACAATCAATGGAAAAAACAAAGAAAGTTACGTTTGTCCTGAAGTCAAGGGATGAAGGTTTAAAAAGAATGTCAGATGCGACAGAAGACTAGCACGCGACTGTTAAGCAAAAAGGTTAGAAAGTGTTGATTATTTATTGTTAATATTAGTATTTTAATGGTGAAATCTGCGGTTATGCACATGTGCGTTATCAAAATATTTTTTTTTCAAATGTTATAACTCATGCAAACGCATTAATTTTATGAATTCAGGTATATTAAAGGTGGAACAGAATGCGCAAAAGGAAAAAAGCAAACAGAAACGAAATGAGGAAACTAAAGGCTTTAATGTAGAAAGAAGGACAAGCAAACGGAAACACGAGGAAACAACTAAAGGTTTGGATGTAACATGTAGGACGAAGAACAAAAGGCTTGTAAAATCATGAAGCTCAGTGAAAGACATTAAGGTTGATAACAATGATGGTGATGGTACGTGTTATTGAAAATAATTAATCAAACTTTGAAATGCACATGTGCATTTTTTGTACATACATTCTATAACATGTGCATGTTATTATGTTAATAAACAGGTTCAAAGAAAGAAGTTATGTCATCGATAGTTAACAAGACGGGGAGTAAAAAGGTTACGAGAGTAGCTAACTGGCGATCGATACGAACACGCCTAGCACCACATCAACTTTTGGTGGGGTTAAACACATTGTCTAAACAACAGTTGGTCGCAATAAAAAATATGGGGTTTGGCAGTATTTTGAAGCTTAAAACAGATAGCTTACCAGCGAAAATGTCACATTTTGTGGTAGACAAGTTTAGCGGCAAAGATATGGTAATCAATTTGAATGTTGGTAACATTGAAGTTAATGAGACTGTTATTAGCGGGTTGCTGGGATTAAGAAACAGCGGGGCTGTTATAGAATATAAAAAGAATGAGAAAAAGAAGGATTAAAAGAATGAAGAACAGAAAGAACAAAAGGATGAACAAAAGGGAAAAAAGAAGGATAACAACAGTGGGGCTGCTATAGAATCTAATGTGAAAGAAGATGAAGACGAAGAAGAAGATGAAGACATGGGATATTGGCTGAGTGGAACTGTTTATACAAAGGGTGTGCATTGACACCGAGTAGAATTGTCGAGCGATTAAGAGATAACCCAACGGAAGATGGCATAATGTTCAAATATGATTTTTTGACATTATTCATGAATACGATGGTGGAAATAAAGAAAGATGGTACTTGCAAAACTAATTTTCTGGAATGCTTCGGTGAAGATGTTGCGCTGAAGATGTAAACTGGTGCAAGTATATTCGTGATAGCATTAAGATGAGCAAAGATGGATGGCAACGGGATAGCACATCAAAATATTTTAATGGTGCTCTTACAATATTGGCGGTAAGTTAATTGTTATGTTTGAAATAAAATATATAATTTAATTTGTATTTTGAATTTTGTATTTTGTATAAATTATTATTTTTTAGTTTGTATAAGTTTTTTTTTTGTTCACATATGGTAATAATGCACATGTGTAGATGTTATACGTGGATAGAACTTTGTGCGGGGACATCAATACGGTCCGAACATTGAGTCCACTATCATTCTGGACGAAAGAAACATTGAGCAGAAGGGAGATATGGGGAAATAAAGAATGGCGGTTTTGGAAAAGGGGTGTTACGTGAAGGATACGTCGACACTCAAGTTGGCGTGGAGCATGTAATGAAAGAGGACAGAATGAAGAACGTGGAGCAAATGGTAGATGAGTATGGTGGCGAAAAGAAAATTGTGAAGTTTGAGGTAGGTATAATGATATTAATTTTAATAGTTGCACAGACTAGTTAACATATTTGTTATTGTTAAATTTAGGATCGCAGGATAGCGACGTTTTCATGTTTTAATGTTTTTTTTGTTTATATTGAATTAGGACTGTGATCCAGTTTACACTGTTTATATTGTTGTTTGAAGTGTGTGTTAAAGATACAAACGTAAATGTGCATGTGAGTGGTAAAGATACAAATATGGTTGACATGAATGAACCATTAAATGACGATGAAAAAACGATATGGCAATATTTGCTGACAACCATTAACGACAAACGAAGGTATGGACGTGTATTATAATGTTATGTTATTATTTGTTGTGACATAATAATTTAGAGTTACAGTCTAATGTACAAACTAATATTGTAGGGCGGAGGGAAAAAAATGTAATGTGGACGATCAAGAAATAGATGTTGAAAAGGAGACGAGGGAGGTCAGCCTGACGTTCAAGTAAGATTAAATATGCATTATTTTTTATTAATAAATCTGTTATGCATTGTTTGATATGTTATGTTTTAGGCCAGTATGTGTCCATGTTACAAGTTGTTTTTAGTATGTTCACATGGTGCAGGAGGTTTGGGTTGGCTTCTATTTGCGTGATACTGGTTGCGGCTTGATGGGCTGGTTATTATTGATCATATCTTGAGTTATTGAAGATTAAGGTTTGGACGGTTTAGAGTTTTAGGCTGCTGATGGATTATGGCATGTTGTTTTGGGTTTTATTTGGTATATTTTTTTGTGGCTGGAATGGTGCTAAAACAGGTCTTGTTTTCGGCCGATGGCTTAGGGGTTGGTTGTTTGATTGAATCTGCCAAAAGGTTAATATGTGAGGATGGTTTGCTGTGTTAAAAAAATGAATATTTAAAAAATTACTTAAAACCATTTGAGTATAGGAAGCAATTTGTTTAGAACTGACCTAAACTTTTGACATCTAAAGCATTTAATTAGTAAATTCGGAATAAATAAGTGGGTTGTTTATACTGTTCGCATGTTATAAGGGTCTGGTTGGTTGCGACTGATTAGGTTAGCGGCTGTTTTGGTTTGAGGGGTAGTTAAAAATTTAGTGTGGGTATACGGGCTGATGAGTTTTGGCATAAAATATGGTATATAGTATATGTAATGTATTTGATGCACATGTGCATACAGAACATACCTGATGTAATTTATTGTGATGATTACAGCACAAATATTTTTGAAACCTCACATGGGATGACAACACGAGCATATTTGATAAACACCTTGGAGGATGGGCAATGGATTTCACAAAACGTGATAGACTGTTGGGCGGCTATTTTGAATTATGAAGAGAGAAAAAACAATACAGTAGGGAAAAGGCGATTATGGTGTTATACGACAACTATCGTAAGTGTGTTATAATTCATGTTTAACAATCATATTTAGGATAGTTATACTTGTGTGTGACATGTATCAATGTAATGTGCAGTCAGAGTTTATGTTGAAAACAAAACAGGCAGAAAAAAAAGCGTTTACAACATTAACTTCACACTTGAAGGAGGTTGTTGAGTGTGACATTAAAATGTTGGAGTTAAAAGAATTTAACATCATAATAATACCAATGATCGAAAGAAAGCATTTCTATCTAATATGCTTTGATTTAGAGAAGGCGAAGGTCGAAGTTATTGATAATATGGTGAGTAACAGCGGGTTTTACATAATGTCAGCAGGAACGAAATTTAAAGAAACTGGAACGCCATGTAAAGTGGTAAGTCTGTATTTTTTATATTAAATGTTATATATGTAAATAAGGATATATGAATATGATATACTGTAACATTTGGTATTATTATTTTTTGTAGAAAAATCACATGGTTGGGTATTTGAAGGGTGTTAAACATCCAAGTGCGGCACGCATGGCAGCCGCAACGTTGACGAAGAAAAAATTGGAATGGGCAACGAGCGATAATTTCAATGATTGTGGTGTGTTTGCTATGAGGCATATGGAGATGTACAAAGGGAGTGATGTCGAGTTTGAATGCGGTTTTAGTGAAAAAATATTCAAGACATGCAATTGCAAAACTTGAGGATGAAGATTGCCACAAAACTGATATTATCGGAGGCAAACGTGTACAAGAGAACGGTTATGTACCTCATAAAAAAGGCAACACAAAGTTTGAGAGATGAAAGAATGCGGAAAATGTTGGAAAAAGAGGGGGCAAAACAAGAAAAATGCTGGAACATTCTTAGCAAATGGAAGAATGGGGATAAAGTTTGAGGGTATTAGTTAATAATTTAGTTTATTAACTGTCATGACACGTCGGTTGTATTTCTGGTTAATTGGTGATATATGAACAGGAAACTGGTACTTTGGCTTGTTTTGTTTGGTTTGGCATGTTAGATGGTTTTATTGGGAAGGTAACAAGTCGGTACCGTTATGATGTCTGTTATAGTTTTGGTTAATTGTGGTTGGAACTAGCTTATTGTGTTACTAATACTTGTTGGTTGATATATTAAGCAGTTGGTATTTTAGCAATTGGTATGTTCGATGGGTGATACGGTAATCAATGTTTCGAGTTACAGTTCGTATGGTTTGTTGTTTATGCACATGTGCATTAAGATGGTTAAAGTCACAGTAATGTATGGTAATAATTGTTGAATGCGTGTTATTAGTTATAAATTTATATGTTTGTTAAAATATGTTAAGTTATGTTGATTAATAAATTAAATGACGCGTATGCACATGTGCATGCATTATGTGCATAAAGTTATATAAACTAAATGATGCGTATGTGCGGTATGCACATAAATATATAATTAATAACAAGTTTATTTAGTTAAATGATGTGTATGCACATGTGCATGACGTGTATGCACATGTGCATAAAGTGACACAATGTAGAGATTAAAGGATAAGTTTATATAATGTATTACAATTGGGTATATTTATATGTAAGGTATAACAAATGGTTTTAAATTCATATTAGTAACATGTACAATGTTAAACAATATTATATAAATAAACAAGTGGATTAAATGGTAGATACAACTTGTAAATACATATGGACATGTGCACATGGTAACTTAAGCATAAATATCAATACTGTAAGTTAAATGGGTATTAATAAAATTACGTTATGTTAAGTGGGTAATAATACAATCACAGATAATTGCATGTAATACATAATTGATAATAGAATAAGATGATGGTGTGACATCTGTGCTTGTAATCATTGTATAAACCTTAAACAGTTCAGTTATCAATAAAACAATGTTATTTGATCCCAATGTTTGTTTAATTATGTTTGACATTTTGCATGTTTTGGTTTTTGTTCAATTTCAAACTCTATATCGCTTTCTGGAAAGTTATACGCAAACCGATGCGTAAACATAATCAGTTTAATGCGACAAATACTACGGAACATCAATTTATGCTTAACACACCTTAAATAAACTTTACATAACTTAGAAATAAGTTTTGAAGGCTTTGGTATGGCAAAATCAAGTCTATTCGCTTACAGGGACTAATTTCGACAAACTGCGAAAGTATGCCGATTCGTACTGTAACGGACATTCCAGAATATTATTATAAGTTAAACATACCCTAAATATCCTTTACATAGCTTAGAAATAGGCTATAAGGGGTTCGGTGTGCTAAAATAAACTTTTTGGTCATCCAGGGACTAAAAGCGTCAAAAAGTGCATAAGTATGCATTTTCGAGCATATCTTATGTTCTGAATACATCCGGATATCCAAAAATTTATTTAATCATTAAAATATTTTATTTTAGTGATTTGTATGCAAAAACTTCATTCGTTTCGCAATTTGGATCGTTTTCGCGTCCGTTACGACTTTCGTCGTAATTAACCGAACAACGCAACCGTACGGCCGAACGAACTGGCATCCGACATATTTTTGAGCATATTTCAAGTTCCCTATACTTTAACTTCATTTTAGAGCCTTAAAATGAGGTTAACGGGGCTTAAACGTGTCGAAACGCATCAAAAATCAAGTTCGGAGACTCAGGGGCCTGTTCTGCCATTTAGTGAAACTTGCTGCCAGCATTACATAGGCTTACGGACCGTATGGGTTCCTTTACGGTCCATAAAGCATCCCCAGTTTAGCAGAAGTGGTTTCCAGCTTGATCCAGCTGTTCCCCTTATGTGCAAAGGGTTTTGGGCAATCTATGGGCTGGTTTAGGGGTGCCCATGGTTTTAGAAATCAGGGGGTACATGTGTATGGCTTAGATCGAAGCTCGATTTTCAAGAAATGATCCTAACGGTTCTACGAAATCTATATATACCCAACCCGTATTTGCTCCCAACTCACACTTTGATCATATTTTTCTCTAAGTTGAAGGATAAAACCTTCATACCTGAGAATTTTCAGATCAAAACTTCCATTCTTGGACCCGTTGTAAGTATTCTTTCGTTCTTTTACGCGTTTTAAGCGTGAAAGTCAAACTATATTTGATTTTCTGCTTTAACCAGTTTATGGTAAACACGAAGTTCGTTTGAACTTCGTAATGTGAGCGTAATCACGATGGTTATTGTCCCTTGTGACTATACCTACTGATTACCACGTTATTTAGGCATAGTGGCGAGTTATAGTTTCGGTCAAAATGCGCATTTATGCATATTTTGTAACCAAACTATTCTTGGGTATCAAAATCATTTGTTTTGATATCAAACCAGTTTTCAAACTTCGTAAACACGTTTTAACATGTTTAACTCGTCACTTTTGGTTTAGTGTTTATATAGGGTCGTAAAGGTAAGTGGTCTAAACAACCGCTTAGACTTTCGAACCCGACCCGTTTGGTCGATCATTAGGATCCGACCAAACACATTAGGTGACCATAGTTGTATAGGGAATAACCTTCCGAGGTTATACCTTGTTGTCACTTCGTTTAGTTAGTTGTATGATAGGTAGTTTATATGCCTTAGGAAAATGACCAAAATGCCCTTTTTACGCATAAATTCATTTTAAGCATATGTAACCTAAATGTTGACATCTAAACTGATTAGGCAACATAATTAGACATGTTAAGGCATATATTAGTTGTCATAGGACTAGTTAGGCGGTCCAAACGCGTTTTACGCGAACGACGCGTTAAAGTAGCATAAGCTACATAAACGAGTCGTAATGGGTCACAAGCACTTAGGTTATGTATCGTTTTAGAATGTAGGCTTTGTTAAACCATCTTACACGAGTTCCTACACTCATTTGGTTTACCAAACCACATTTTATCCGATCCTCTGAATTAGGTCAGTTTATTAAACATAGTTACCTATATTAGGTGTCGTTTGATTCCGTGGTCTTTCTTGCTTTACTTGGTGGTTATCTAAAGACTATTGAGCAATCTCAAGTGAGTACATAGACCCCTCTTTTACTGTTTTTGAAACATTTTGGGGTGAAACACATGTGCCTACTTGTTACTTTCTTGTTTTCCATGTTTTCATATCATATGCTTTTTATGTTCATTAGTACACTTATAGTACATGATTTCATTATGTTTTCTCTATGTATGTCCATTTAGCACATACTTAGTACATCGTTTTACATTACATTTCACGCTATGTATGTCCATTTAGTGCATACTTAGTGCATTGTTTTACATTACATTTCACGCTATGTATGTCCATTTAGTGCATACCTAGTGCATTGTTTTACATCACATGCTATGTATGTCCATTTGTTGCATACTTAGTACATTTGTTTTACATCACATGCTTACATTTTGGTATGACATTTGGTTTGTTTAAATGGGACAAAAATACTTTCATTAACATTGGCCATGCCGTTCGTTAGTAGGTAGTGGTACCATAGGAATTGACAACTCCCGTTCCTGAAATCCTGGGTTTGTTTGGATGGAAGGAATGACCAAATTCGATACACATAACTTAGATAAACCTTTGATTTGTTTAAGGGTTTGTCGCCACAGTCTCAAGGCTTGAATGTATGCATTTTTACAATACCGCATAGATGTTTGTATCAGTATAGCATGCATTTATTTCACAAAACATAACTTTGATTTAAACTATATTTTACTTCAATACCATGTTTTTGTGCATTTTACCTATGGTTTAGTTGATATATCTCACTTACCATACATGACATTTGTTTACACATTACATGATTTACAGTTGACATAAACATTTTGACATTGATATACACATTACATGATTTACAGTTTGACAATAGACAATTATTTACTCATAATCATTTAACATTTGTTTAAACAAGACATTTGGTTGGTTTGTTTGGGTAAGTGATTTAAGCAACGAGGCATGTGTAATATGATAAAAGCATGGTGGATACGCCGCTGGTACTTCCTGTATATAAGTGCTTTTATGATATTACATATCGTAGCATTATTTAAATCATTTCAATTTAGACATATAACATTTTACATAAATAACATATTTTTCACAAGACATTGTTTTACAAAACAGTTTGTTTATATAACTCATTTTACTTGGTTACTTAATTAACCATACACCTTTCTTTTATATAATCTGATTTCTTATCACATTTTTGTATGATTTATAAAAGAAAACACTTAACAAGATTCATGACTAATTTTTATTAAACATTTCTTTAAACTCAAGTCATGAATCCTATTTTCACAAAACCTATGTATCTCACAGGCTTTTTTATGCTGACGTACCTATTTTCACATGTGTTTTCAGGAGCTGATGCATATGTATGATTCAGGATACACTAGGGTGGACTCGGGCCTTAGTGACATAAAAGAAGCAAGATTAGTTTAAATAATGTTATGTACTCTTGTTTCTTTCATTTAAGACAATGTAATCCTTTTGCTAATAAATAAAACATAACTTTAATTACCATGGTTATGAAACAATAATTATGTTACAACACTCCCCGACGTTTCCGCCGCGGTTTCATTGTTTTACGCGGTGGGGGTGTGACAGAAGAGTTGGTATAAGACCCAATGGTTATAGGGAATTAGGTTATTAGTAATGCTTTGACCTAGACTATAACTTTTCTAGGACCCCAACACAAGTTATCTTGTGTTTAAGATCTTAAAACATGCACTTCACCTATCCTTAGGTGATTACCCAAAAACAAGAACACAATTTTCCAAAACGCTTTTTGAAAATCAATCATCTGTTTTTTTAAATAATTTATTATAAGGTTTTGAACCCTTCAATTTTTTCAGAATGATTTTGAAAATTTAATCATCCGTTTTTGAATGATTCTTTTGGCCTTGTGCCTTCCAAGTTTTCAAAATCTCGTCAAAGTTTTGGGTCCTAAATAGTGTGAACACGTGCAAACTGGAAGAGTGAATGCCTGTACCTCGAATTTTCTGTCTAAGGCTAGAGTGTTCCTACAAATCCACATAATCGGACCAGTCACTCTTACTTGGGAACTCGTGGGGTGAGTGTTCACTTATAGGCAAGCATGTCTTCACGATACATTATTTTTTACCTATTTACTTTGATTAGTCATTGTGTGTCGTTTGTTTGCTTTGTGGTACGGACGAATGACCACCATCTTTGCTTTTGTCGATTTTTGTATCATCTCATTCTTTTCATCTAATCATCTCACTCATTTTCTCTCATGTTTCCTCTTTTAGAATGCCTCCTCGATGCGGAAATCCGCTACCTAATGCTGAAATGGCAGCTATCATGGTGCAGCATATGGCTGCTGTACTCCCAGACATTTTTGCTCAAGTGAACCAAGCCAACAATAACCAAAATGCTCCATGCAATTTCAAGAGTTTCAATTTGGATAAACCACTCAAGTTTAGTGGTTCTGAAGGAGCAACTGGGCTCCTACAGTGGTTCGAGAGCATTGAGAGTATGTTTTGTCATGTCCAGTATCCTGATAATCGGAAAGTCGAGTTTGCTTCCAGTGTGTTTCAGAAGAGGGCTCTTACATGGTGGAATGGGGTTATGAGAGACCGTGGTGCTAAGGTTGCCTTAGCATAGACATGGGCCGAGCTTAGGGCTCTTATGATGAGGGAATTTTATCCTCGTCATGAGCTAAGAGCTTTAGAAAGGGAGTTCGATGACTTGAAGCAGGATAGTGGTGAGCACCGGGCTTACACTGATAGGTATGAAGAATTGAGTTTGCTATGCCCTACCATGGTTACCCCACTTGAGAAAGCTATCGAGAGGTATATTGATGGCTTACCTGACTTCATGCAAGACATCATCACTGGTAGTAACCCTACCACAGTTCGTCAGGCAATCGAGTTAGCTACGACATTGACTGAGTCGCAGGTCCGAAAGGGTAAGCTACACAAGAAGGGTGACAAGGGTAAGAAGCAGTCGTCTGATAAGGGTGAGAGCAAGAAGGGCAAGGATTCTGGTTCTTTGAAAGAGTCTAGGAAGTGTAAGGCTTCCCAGAATTTTGTTGTCACTACCCAAGTCAATCAGGCAGCTCCCAATCAACCTGCACAACCGCCAGCAAAGAAACGGTATGCGGGGAATGCACCGTTGTGCAACAGATAAAATAGTCACCATCAACTGCAAGTTCCGTGTCATTTCAGTACTAACTGTGGGAAGTCGGGTCATCTTGCTGATGTTTGTCGCTTTGCTCCCAATCAAGCAGCTCATAACCCAGCACAGCAGGTTGCTCAACCGCCTGCTCAACAACAAGCACAAGCTGCACAACCTCACTTTCCTCCTGGTTCGTGCTACAATTGTGGGGACCTGACTCATTATTGAAACCAGTGTCCAAGGCTAGTCAACGCAAATCAGAATTAGGCTCAGGCTCGAGGTTGAGTCTTCAACATGAATGCCAATGAAGCGCGTGCAGACAACGAGGTGGTAAACGGTACGTTCTTTGTTAACAATCAGGCTGCTTTTATTCTTTTTCATTCAGGTGCCGATAAGAGTTTTTTGTCATTGTCTTTTGAGCCATTGCTTCGCATGTCTAGAACCAAACTAGGAAAGCCTTTGACAGTAGAAGTTGCTAGTGGTGATCCCATTGTTCTCAATTCTGTTCTTCGTAAGTGCCAGTTGAACCTTAACAACCATCTTTTTCCCATCGACCTCACGCCAATGCAACTTGGGAATTTCGACGTTATAGTGGGTATGGATTGGTTAGCCAAGCATCACGCAGAGGTAGTTTGTTTCGAGAAGATTATTCATGTTCCGCTCTCGACAGGTGAGATCCTACAGGTTCATGGTGATAAACCTGCTAGTGGCCTCAAGCGCATGTCTTGTACTCAGGCTCGGAAGTATCTGCGAAAGAACTATAGCAGATAAAGGCAAAGGTAAGTCGATTGCATATATCCCTGTTGTTCGGGATTATCCTGAAGTTTTTCCTGAAGAGTTACCTGGTTTACCCCCAGCACGCCAAGTCGAGTTCCGTATTGATCTTGTACCTGGTGCAAATCCTATTGCCAGATCTCCATATCATCTTGCACCGTCTGAGATGCAAGAGTTGTCTAACCAGCTTCAGGAGCTTTCTGATAAAGGTTTTATTCGTCCTAGCTTTTCACCTTGGGGTGCTCCCGTTCTTTTTGTCAAGAAGAAGGATGGATCTTTCAGGATGTGTATCGATTATCGTGAGCTTAACAAGCTTACCATCAAGAATCGATATCCCCTACCTCGCATTGATGATCTCTTTGATCAGTTACAGGGTGCTTCTTATTTTTCAAAGATTGATCTACATTCTGGATATCATCAGCTTCGTGTGTATGAAGAAGATATTCCCAAGACAGCGTTCCGCACTCGATATGGGCATTATGAGTTCACAGTTATGCCATTCGGTTTGACTAATGCTCCTGCTGTTTTCATGGACTTGATGAATAGGGTTTGTAAGCCATATTTAGATAAGTTCATCATCGTTTTCATTGATGACATTTTGATATACTCTAAGACGCAAGCTGATCACGAGCAACATCTTCGTCTTACTCTGGAACTCCTGAAGAAAGAGCAACTTTTTGCTAAATTCTTCAAGTGCGAATTCTGGCTTAAGGAAGTTCAATTTTTGGGACATATCGTCAACGAACAAGGTATTCATGTAGATCCCTCCAAGATCAGTGCGATTAAGGATTGGGATACACCTACTACACCAACTGAGGTTCGTTCTTTTCTTGGTCTCGCGGGTTATTACCGCCGCTTCATCGAGAACTTCTCAAAGATTGCAGTTCCCCTAACTGCTCTAACTCAGAAGAACAAACTCTTTGAATGGGGAACCAAACAAGAAGAAGCATTTCAGACCTTGAAGCAGAAACTTTGTGATGCGCCTATTCTATCTTTGCCTGAGGGGAATGATGATTTTGTCGTGTATTGTGTTGCATTGAAATTGGGTCTTGGCTGTGTTCTCATGCAAAGGAACAAAGTCATAGCATATGCATCGAGGTAGTTGAAGATACATGAGAAGAACTACACTACTCATGATCTTGAGTTAGGTGCAGTTGTTTTCGCTCTCAAAATCTAGAGACACTATTTGTATGGTACAAAATGTGTTGTTTTCACTGACCACAATAGTCTTTAGCATATCTTTAATCAGAAAGAACTCAACATGAGGCAACGACATTGGGTTGAACTTCTAAATGACTATCACTACGAAATTCGCTACCATCCTGGTAAGGCGAATGTCGTGGCTGACGCATTGAGTCGTAAGGAACGTGTCAAGCTTCACTGTGTCAAAGTTCGATATGATATTCAATCGCATTTCTCAGGCTCAACATATTTGTGTCTCGCAAGACTTGATGGGTAAAGAATTACCCTATCACATTAAGCCTGATCTGGAACTGAAGAGCAATGGATCATATTATTTCATGGACCGTTTGTGGGTCCCAAGTCAAGACAATCTTCGCACCTTGCTTATGGATGAAGCTCATAAGTCTCGCTATTCTATTCAGCCTTGTGCAGACAAAATGTATAAGGATCTTCGTACTCAGTATTGGTGGCCTGGTATGAAGAAAGACATTGCCTTATACGTTTCAAAATGCCTTACTTGTCTTAAGGTTAAGTCTGAACATCAACATCCTTCTGGTTTATTGGAGCAACCAGAGATTCCAGTTTGGAAATGGGAAAACATTGCTATGGATCTTATTACCAAACTTCCGCGCACTAAGAGAGGTCATGATTGTGACAACTGGCCCAAACCGGTAATTTCCGTACACTTTAATTAGTGCTTAATGACTGCAATTATGTGCTTAATTGTCAGCCATGTCTGATTACATACTAAACAAGTGAATTCATGCATGTTGTATACTACAAAATATTGCTTTATGCATAAACGAGAGCGTTGCGTCAAAAATACTAGTAAACTCACCGGTAAGACACACTGTGTCAACAGAACTGTAGAAAGCAGTCAGACAATAAAATTGGAGCCTAGGTGTAGGTCCGACAACAAGAATGCATTAAAACCCAAGAGTACATACAAGGGTTTACTACATATGCAATGCGAAAGCAAAATTAAGCACTAAAAAGCACCCGAAATGCACTTTAAGTGCAGAATTTATATAATTCAGCAATAATTCAGCATTTAGACATATGAATATTTTGTAGAAATGTCATTTTATTATCCAGAATATTTCCCTAAGTGTTGGGAATCGATAGTATTATAAAAAGATACTTATTAAACACTAAAAGGTGCAATTTAGCACTTTAACGAATCGGTATGTAACCGAACAACCGGACTTTACCCGGAACATAAAAATATTGTCATTAACATAGTTGTTCTTTTTCTGAGCCAGTTAGGGTCCCCGAATACCCTAACACCCACTGTAAGGCACAACACACTAGTAACCGGGTTAATCCCTAAACTACCTAAACTAACCTAACTAATATTTAGAGATTAGTTGGATTTGAACCAAACTACCCCCCCCCCCCCCGCTTTACAAACCGTCCCCAAGAAGGGGGACACCCTTGTACTTTGTGATTATAATAATCACCAATGCTTAATATCTTGAAGACACTAAATCCCTTGGGTAATAATCTTGAGTTTTTGCCTATAAGTTCTAACCTAAACACCACATATCATTCATACACACAACTCACCAACACACACTCCCTCTCCTCTCCAAAACTCACGGCCGAACACCCCCTCTACCATCCACCCATTTTCGATTTTTGATCTTCACTTTCCAAGTCCATACAAGCGTTAAGGATCGCGGATAAGAAGGCTTGGTGCAATCGGAAGGCGAAGGACCTCACTCTATTGCTTTTATCCACTCATTTTGCGTCTAGATTCTTCCCTAGCCTCGAGCTAGTAGTAAGTTGCTTGAATCACACCCTCGAACTATTTTGAAGTGGTTAAAATGTTATGTAACGGCTAAAACTCGTAAACATACAAGTTGATACATAAAAGTCTACTAAAGATGCTAGTAATGGTGGTTAAAAGCTTGAATGTTGTGTAAACCTTGTAGTATTTGATTTGTTATTTAGGCCCGATCTATGTTGTGGTAGCTCGGATCATCGTTTAACCCGGATTGGTCATGATCATGGATTATGACATAAAGCTTGTTTAAGTGTAACAAGGGTTAGGTGATGAAACTCTACCACACATCAAACTTGAACTTGTGTAAAATCGATTTTACTTATGAAATGGTGTTCAAAACTAGTAGATCTACGGATCTACAAGCGGTACTTTCAAAGGACCAAGTGTCCAAGAAATCATATTTTCTAAAGCCGGATCTTACATGAAAAAGGATGATTTTAGCAAACACACGAGTGTGTAAACACTTGTGTAACACAAAGTTTCGACAAAATAACTATTTTTGTAAATGTTGACCGGAAGTTGTAAAGATGTAACTTCTTTAAAAACGAGACTTTCAAGAAACAAAGTTGACCTATACAAAGATCCACTAAAAAAATAATGGAAAGATACTACCTATTTTGGAAAAACCACAAGTTCATGTATTTCTGCGATTATATCTATTTTAACTAGTTGCATATTGTTTATTGTTGAATGAGGAAATTGTTGGCGATTTAAAAGAAAATAAACACATGTTTTAAAAACATGGGAAACCTCCATTTTTAGGGGAAACTCTGTCAAAATTTTTATAAATTTTAACACTTAGAAAAATATAAGTTTTTGAGAAACTTATTCCCTAAAAATGTGTTTAAAAGTATTACCAAGGTTTCCCTAATTTTTGGTGATAAGAAATGAGGACTACTTCAAAAATAAAAATGGATATTAAGTATGTATATATTTTTGAGAAAAATATATATATTATTTTATCACCAACTTTTGTGCTAAGTGTATATAGTATGTGTTATACGTGCTAGCGTATTAAGACTTAAAAATACACTAAATACTCGTGAGGAGTATAAACATAAAAATACACATACAAAATACAAGATACATAATTCGGGTGCGAAGTGCAAAACACAAAAGACTTATATTTATTTTAGAGGAAATAATATAAGTAAGATACGTAGTTAAAAATATGAAATATTTTTAACACAACAATACAAATACAAAAGAGAGTGACTGTACTTGTGCGATACAAGTCTAGTGACTAACATTAAGAAAACGCGTATAGGTTACGACGTTAATTAAGCAAATCCGGTGAAGTTTACGACGCACAGGAACGCAAAGTTGTGAGTTCATGCTCCCCCTTTTCTTTTAACTGTTTTCAGTTTTATAACTTCGGGGGTGAAATACATGTTACAAATATTACAATGTTTACAAATGGTATGATGGATACAAGAATGATACGAGAAATCGTGTCACGAATAGGGTACCATAAGCACCATTAATCGTGTACATACTTAGACCGCAGAACAAAAGGTTAGATCTAATGGGTTTCCGGGCAGCCCCACTCTTGGCCACTCTTTTACCAAGCAGTGTTTTTGTGTCTCAGTCGTGAATCGACTACAGAAAAATGCCTATGGTTTGGTGACTTCCTATGTCGTGTCACATGTTAATGGCTTTGCAACCCATTAACACTGATACATACAGAAATATTTGATTTATACAGGAGTACGTGGTGTACACAAAAGACTTGATTTATACAAAATACAAATTATGTTTTCATACAAAGTATACAAACGTGAAATACAAAAATTGCATGAATTCACACCAACTTTATGTTGACGTTTTTCCAAAACTCACATGTATTTCAGGTAACTAGGATGGATGTGCGCGTGGTCTTACTCATGCTCGTGGATGTCGCCTTGTTTATCTTTAAATAAAGTAGTGACTTTTAAGACAATATGTTATCTCGTGTTGTAAACACTTGACATATGTTTTCAGTAATGTAATATTTGAAGATATTTTTGAGCATGTAGTATGTTTACTCTTCGTATGCAATGAGAACCTTTCATGATCACACCTCGTGCTTCCGCCGCAGAAAGGGGTGTGACAGATTGGTATCAGAGCTGCGATTGTAGTGAACCAGGATTCCTTCTCGAGTCTAGTCTACAATCTCTAGGATCCTTTCACGAAAACAATTTTCAAAGAGTTTTCATTGCATAAAACGTCTCGCGACATCCACTACCTGAAACTGTCTACATGAGTCTAGAAAAGACACTATGAGACTTAGAGTGCACTTGAGTAGCACTTGTCGTTGACTAGAAATTACTTGCAATTATGTGTGATAATTAGCATGTACTAGATGTAGAATGTCACAAGCATATGTGACTTTACCTGAAAGCAATGGCCCATCTGAAGGAAGAAATACGAGGATGAAACGAACTGTGTGGACTGTGCAAGGAGTTACGTAATTATGGATGCATACATAATTATGGAATTCAGTGCACAAAAATCACAGCAAGTCTTGTCACGTATAGATTCCCTCAGTGCAAGCCTACTAAATACTCTACTAGAGTAATAATTGTTTGATGTCACTTATGTGGTATATATACCTGTGAATATATATGATACTACTGTCTAGTGTGACGATATCAAACAAATTCCTAACCCTGCTGTGTTATGTTCTGTCAGAACATGGCACCCAGGAAAACTGTGAATGCTCGCAATGACGACCAACCTCCTCCTCCCCTACTGCCAAGAACTGCTGAGGAGCTGAACGCTCTACTGGAGGAAAGGATCTCCGCTGCTATCGCCCAGTACGAGGCGAACCGAACTCAAGACAGTGGAGGACCAAGCAATGCTAGGCGTAATGGGAATGGAGATTCGTCTGGAGGCAATGCAGCTCAAGGTAACCTTAAGACACTGTGCTAAGCGTGAGGAAATTTATGAACGGTCTTTGTTTCATTATTTCTTCGATTGCTCACATGTGAATTGGTTGAATCAATTCCAGGCTGCACTTTCAAGCAGTTCCTCGACTGCAAGCCGATGAACTATGATGGCACAAGAGGTGCAGTAGCATTTGTGCGCTGGACGGAGAAGACTGAAGCTACTTTTCGCATGAGCAAGTGTACCGCGGATCAACAAGTCACCTTTGCTACTGGGTTATTTGTCGATGAAGCTCTGACTTGGTGGAACCTGCAAGTCCAAATCTTGGGTGATGATGCTGCTTATGGCTTAACTTGGGAGGAACTGAAGGAAAGAATGAGAGAGAAGTACTGCTCTCGTGCTGAACTCCAAAGGCTGGAGACGGAGTTCTGGCACTTGACCATGGAAGGTGCTGACATTAATGGTTATACTCGAAGGTTCCACGATCTGTCCAGAGTGCTTCCCTACATGGTGACTCCCGAATTCAAATGTGTTGAACGCTACATTTGGGGACTGGCCTCAGAGTTTCGTGGCATGGTGACGTCGGCCAAACCACAAACAATCACCGAGGCTGTAACTCTGGCTGTCAGCCTTACCGAAAATTGTGTTCGAATGAAGACGCTATCACTGAACCCAACAGAAAATGCCGAGACGCATGCTGAGTTGTCTGGCGACAAGAAAAGGAAATATGCAAACTTGAATCAAGCAACTCGTAACAACAAAGGTTCCAACAAGAAGCGTGACCCTAACCCGCCTCAAGGGGCGAAACCTCTTGCAGCCATGAACGACGCACCAGTAAGGGGATACCGGGGCACCTTGCCTAAATGCCATCGGTGTAAACACCACCACGAGGGAGCTTGTCGCATCTCAAAGTGTGAAAAGTGTGGAAAGTTGGGTCACCGCACTGAAGACTGCTGGAGTAAGAGGAACGGGAATGGAAATCGTAATGGGGCTGATGAAAGGAACAATGGTGGAAATGGAAATGGTGCTGGTAACGGGAATGGGCGAAACCAAGGATGCTTCAGATGTGGAAGCAAGGATCATTTCATGAAGGACTGCCCAGAGAGAAACAATGCTCAGGCCCGAGCATTTGTGATTGGAGCAAGGGACGCACGCGAGGACCCTAATGTGGTCAACGGTACGTTCCTCATTAACAATCACTTTGCATCCATATTATTCGACACTGGCGCCGATTATAGTTTCATGTCTGTGGAATTTAGACGCATACTTGGAATAGAATCTAGTAGATTAGAAATTCCTTATTCCATAGAACTAGCCAATGGTAAACTTGTTGAATCGAGCGAAGTTGTTAGAGGCTGCACGCTAGAACTTGGTGAACGAAGATTTAGCATCGACCTCTTACCTATTTAATTAGGTAGCTTCGATGAAGTGGTCGGGATGGACTGGTTGTTCAAGAACAAAGCTGAAGTCATTTGTCATGAGAAAATCATTCGCATCCCTCTGGCGAATGATGAAACTCTCATAGTACATGGAGAAAGACGAAACGCGCCTCTACGAATCATCAGTTGTATGAAGGCACATAAGTGCTTGAGGAAAGGATGTGTCGCTTTCCTAGCACACGTTGTAGATAAGAAGGCTGTGGAGCCAAAACTCGAAGACATTCCTGTGGTGAAGGAATTTCCTGATGTGTTCCCTGAAGATCTGCCAGGACTACCTCCGCAACGACAAGTCGAATTCCGTATAGACTTGGTTCCAGGAGCCGCCCCTGTAGCCAAGGCTCCATATCGACTTGCACCATCCGAAATGCAAGAATTATCTACACAGCTTCAGGAGTTGTTGGATAAAGGATTCATAAGGCCAAGCTTCTCACCGTGGGGAGCTCCAGTATTATTCATGAAGAAGAAGGATGGATCACTACGGATGTGTATCGATTACAGGGAACTGAACAAGCTCACGATCAAGAATCGGTATCCGCTACCGAGGATTGATGACTTGTTTGATCAACTGCAAGGATCAAGCTACTATTCCAAGATCGACCTTCGATCTGGATACCATCAGCTGAGAATCCAAGATGAAAGCGTGCCAAAGACTGCATTCAGAACACGCTATGGGCACTACGAATTTCTTGTGATGCCATTTGGATTGACGAACGCGCCAGCGGTCTTTATGGACCTAATGAACCGCGTATACAAACCATATCTCGATAAATTCGTGATTGTATTTATCGATGATATCCTAATTTACTCGCGAACGAAAGAAGAGCACGAGCAACATCTCAGAACTATTCTGGAACTACTGAAGAAAGAGAAACTTTATGCAAAGTTCTCAAAATGCGAATTCTGGATTCGCGAAGTACAATTTCTTGGTCACGTGGTGAATGAGAAGGGCATTCATGTAGACCCGTCCAAGATTGAAGCAATAAAGAATTGGGAAGCTCCCAAGACCCCAACTGAAGTTCGACAATTTTTGGGCTTAGCGGGCTATTATCGGCGATTCATCGAGAATTTCTCAAAGATAGCTCAACCGCTAACGACCCTTACCCAGAAAGACAAGAAGTACGACTGGGGTCACAAACAGGAAGAAGCCTTTCAGCTACTTAAGAACAAACTCTGCGATGCAACGATACTATCATTACCCGAAGGCACTGAAGACTTCGTGGTATACTGCGACGCCTCACGACAAGGCTTGGGTTGCGTGCTCATGCAACGCCAAAAAGTCATCGCTTATGCTTCAAGACAACTGAAGGTTCACGAGAGAAATTATACCACTCACGACCTGGAGCTGGGTGCAGTGGTATTCACCTTGAAGATTTGGCGACATTACTTATATGGTACTCGATGTACAATCTTCACAGATCACAAAAGCTTACAACACATATTTGATCAGAAGGAGTTGAATATGCGCCAGCGACGCTGGGTTGAGCTGTTGAACGATTATGACTGTGAGATTAAGTACCATCCTGGAAAGGCAAACGTTGTAGCGGACGCGTTGAGCCGAAAAGAAAGGGTTAAGACCCTAAGGGTTCGAGCATTGGAAATGACGATTCGAACGAACCTCACTGCACGCATTCGAGATGCACAGCAAGAAGCTCTTAAAGAAGAGAACCGTAAAGCTGAATACCTACGGGGTATGCTGAAATACATGGTGCCAAACGAAGAGGGAGCGTTATACTTCAAGAAGCGTATTTGGGTTCCACTCTATGGTGGCATGCGAGAAGTCATCCTTAATGAAGCGTATAAATCGAGATACTCGATCCATCCAGGATCAGATAAAATGTATCAAGATTTGAAAGAATACTATTGGTGGCCAAGACTCAAGAGCGACGTTGCTGTCTATGTTGGAAAATGCCTAACTTGTGCTAAGGTTAAGGCAGAATATCAGAAACCGTCCGGCCTACTACAACAACCAGAGATTCCCGTGTGGAAGTGGGAACAAATCTCGATGGACTTCATAACAAAATTACCCAGGACCCCGAGAGGGCACGATATGATATGGGTAATAGTTGATCGATTGACGAAGTCTGCGCATTTCCTACCAATCCGAGAGAAGGATAGCACTGGAAAGCTTGCAGAGATATACTTAAGGGAAATTGTGGCACGTCATGGAGTGCCAATCTCAATCATTTCAGACAGAGATGGACGCTTTGTCTCGAGAATCTAGCAATCATTTCAGGAAGCCTTTGGATCTCAGTTAGATCTAAGCACGGCATTCCATCCACAAACAGACGGCCAAAGCGAACGGACTATACAAACGTTAGAAGATATGCTTCGCGCATGCGTCATGGACCTAGGCGGCAGCTGGGATACTCATCTACCTTTAGTTGAGTTTTCCTACAATAACAGTTATCATACGAGCATAAAAGCCGCGCCGTTCGAAGCTCTGTATGGCCGCAAATGCCGATCGCCCCTATGTTGGGCAGACGCTGGAGATAAACGTATGGTTGGTCCTGAACTTGTACAAGAGACAACCGACAAGATTGCGCAGATCCGAGAGCGCATTAAGGCAGCTCGAGATCGACAAAAGACCTACGCCGATCCGAAAAGGAAATCAGTAGAATTCAAGGTGGGAGACAAGGTGTTGTTAAAAGTCTCACCTTGGAAGGGCGTAGTAAGATTTGGCAAGCGTGGAAAGCTGAATCCACGATACATCGGACCATTCAGAATATTGAAAAGAATTGGTACCGTGGCATACAAATTGGAGTTACCGGAAGAACTTAATGGAGTACATGATACGTTTCATGTATCCAACCTGAAGAAGAGTCCAACGCAAGAAAGCGTGATCATCCCGATGGATGAAGTGCATATTGATGAAGCCCTCCGATTTACAGAACAACCCGTTGAGGTTACCGACTGGAAAGTCAACAAGACCAGGAGGAGCAGCGTAAAACTTGTCAAAGTACGTTGGAGCTCTAAGCACGGACCCGAGTACACATGGGAACGTGAAGACCAGTTCAAGAAAAAGTATCCCCACCTATTCAAGAAGACTCCTGCGAGAGTTAGTTCAACCTGAATTTCGGGACGAAATTCTTTTAACGGGGGGAGACTGTGACAACTGGCCCAAACCGGTAATTTCCGTACACTTTAATTAGTGCTTAATGACTGCAATTATGTGCTTAATTGTCAGCCATGTCTGATTACATACTAAACAAGTGAATTCATGCATGTTGTATACTACAAAATATTGCTTTATGCATAAACGAGAGCGTTGCGTCAAAAATACTAGTAAACTCACCGGTAAGACACACTGTGTCAACAGAACTGCAGAAAGCAGTCAGACAATAAAATTGGAGCCTAGGTGTAGGTCCGACAACAAGAATGCATTAAAACCCAAGAGTACATACAAGGGTTTACTACATATGCAATGCGAAAGCAAAATTAAGCACTAAAAAGCACCCGAAATGCACTTTAAGTGCAGAATTTATATAATTCAGCAATAATTCAGCATTTAGACATATGAATATTTTGTAGAAATGTCGTTTTATTATCCAGAATATTTCCCTAAGTGTTGGGAATCGATAGTATTATAAAAAGATACTTATTAAACACTAAAAGGTGCAATTTAGCACTTTAACGAATCGGTATGTAACCGAACAACCGGACTTTACCCGGAACATAAAAATATTGTCATTAACATAGTTGTTCTTTTTCTGAGCCAGTTAGGGTCCCCGAATACCCTAACACCCACTGTAAGGCACAACACACTAGTAACCGGGTTAATCCCTAAACTACCTAAACTAACCTAACTAATATTTAGTGATTAGTTGGATTTGAACCAAACTACCCCCCCCCCTTTACAAACCGTCCCCAAGAAGGGGGACACCCTTGTACTTTGTGATTATAATAATCACCAATGCTTAATATCTTGAAGACACTAAATCCCTTGGGTAATAATCTTGAGTTTTTGCCTATAAGTTCTAACCTAAACACCACATATCATTCATACACACAACTCACCAACACACACACTCCCTCTCCTCTCCAAAACTCACGGCCGAACACCCCCTCTACCATCCACCCATTTTCGATTTTTGATCTTCACTTTCCAAGTCCATACAAGCGTTAAGGATCGCGGATAAGAAGGCTTGGTGCAATCGGAAGGCGAAGGACCTCACTCTATTGCTTTTATCCACTCATTTTGCGTCTAGATTCTTCCCTAGCCTCGAGCTAGTAGTAAGTTGCTTGAATCACACCCTCGAACTATTTTGAAGTGGTTAAAATGTTATGTAACGGCTAAAACTCGTAAACATACAAGTTGATACATAAAAGTCTACTAAAGATGCTAGTAATGGTGGTTAAAAGCTTGAATGTTGTGTAAACCTTGTAGTATTTGATTTGTTATTTAGGCCCGATCTATGTTGTGGTAGCTCGGATCATCGTTTAACCCGGATTGGTCATGATCATGGATTATGACATAAAGCTTGTTTAAGTGTAACAAGGGTTAGGTGATGAAACTCTACCACACATCAAACTTGAACTTGTGTAAAATCGATTTTACTTATGAAATGGTGTTCAAAACTAGTAGATCTACGGATCTACAAGCGGTACTTTCAAAGGACCAAGTGTCCAAGAAATCATATTTTCTAAAGCCGGATCTTACATGAAAAAGGATGATTTTAGCAAACACACGAGTGTGTAAACACTTGTGTAACACAAAGTTTCGACAAAATAACTATTTTTGTAAATGTTGACCGGAAGTTGTAAAGATGTAACTTCTTTAAAAACGAGACTTTCAAGAAACAAAGTTGACCTATACAAAGATCCACTAAAAAAATAATGGAAAGATACTACCTATTTTGGAAAAACCACAAGTTCATGTATTTCTGCGATTATATCTATTTTAACTAGTTGCATATTGTTTATTGTTGAATGAGGAAATTGTTGGCGATTTAAAAGAAAATAAACACATGTTTTGAAAACATGGGAAACCTCCATTTTTAGGGGAAACTCTGTCAAAATTTTTATAAATTTTAACACTTAGAAAAATATAAGTTTTTGAGAAACTTATTCCCTAAAAATGTGTTTAAAAGTATTACCAAGGTTTCCCTAATTTTTGGTGATAAGAAATGAGGACTACTTCAAAAATAAAAATGGATATTAAGTATGTATATATTTTTGAGAAAAATATATATATTATTTTATCACCAACTTTTGTGCTAAGTGTATATAGTATGTGTTATACGTGCTAGCGTATTAAGACTTAAAAATACACTAAATACTCGTGAGGAGTATAAACATAAAAATACACATACAAAATACAAGATACATAATTCGGGTGCGAAGTGCAAAACACAAAAGACTTATATTTATTTTAGAGGAAATAATATAAGTAAGATACGTAGTTAAAAATATGAAATATTTTTAACACAACAATACAAATACAAAAGAGAGTGACTGTACTTGTGCGATACAAGTCTAGTGACTAACATTAAGAAAACGCGTATAGGTTACGACGTTAATTAAGCAAATCCGGTGAAGTTTACGACGCACAGGAACGCAAAGTTGTGAGTTCATGCTCCCCCTTTTCTTTTAACTGTTTTCAGTTTTATAACTTCGGGGGTGAAATACATGTTACAAATATTACAATGTTTACAAATGGTATGATGGATACAAGAATGATACGAGAAATCGTGTCACGAATAGGGTACCATAAGCACCATTAATCGTGTACATACTTAGACCGCAGAACAAAAGGTTAGATCTAATGGGTTTCCGGGCAGCCCCACTCTTGGCCACTCTTTTACCAAGCAGTGTTTTTGTGTCTCAGTCGTGAATCGACTACAGAAAAATGCCTATGGTTTGGTGACTTCCTATGTCGTGTCACATGTTAATGGCTTTGCAACCCATTAACACTGATACATACAGAAATATTTGATTTATACAGGAGTACGTGGTGTACACAAAAGACTTGATTTATACAAAATACAAATTATGTTTTCATACAAAGTATACAAACGTGAAATACAAAAATTGCATGAATTCACACCAACTTTATGTTGACGTTTTTCCAAAACTCACATGTATTTCAGGTAACTAGGATGGATGTGCGCGTGGTCTTACTCATGCTCGTGGATGTCGCCTTGTTTATCTTTAAATAAAGTAGTGACTTTTAAGACAATATGTTATCTCGTGTTGTAAACACTTGACATATGTTTTCAGTAATGTAATATTTGACGATATTTTTGAGCATGTAGTATGTTTACTCTTCGTATGCAATGAGAACCTTTCATGATCACACCTCGTGCTTCCGCCGCAGAAAGGGGTGTGACAATGATGCCATCTGCGTAGTTGTTGATCGTCTTACAAAATCAGCACATTTCTTGCCGATCCGTGAGGATCTATCTGCTGACAAGCTTGCAAAGATCTATGTGGATGAAATTGTATCTCGCATGGTGTTCCCTTAAACATCATATCTGACAGAGATACTCGATTCTCGTCTCATTTTTGAAGAACCATGCAATCTGCTATGGGGACCCAACTTAATTTGAGCAATGCTTATCATCCGCAATCTGATGGCCAATCTGAAAGTACAATCCAGACTTTGGAGGATATGCTTAGAGGTTGTGTGATCGATTTTGGTGGTAGTTGGGATTCGTGTCTTCCATTGATTGAATTCTCCTACAACAACAGTTATAACTCCAGCATCAACATGGCTCCTTTCGAGGCTCTCTATGGTCAAAAATGTCGTTCACCAGTCTGCTGGAATGAGATCGGTGAGGCTCAGCTTACTGGACCTGACCTCAATCTAGAGACAACAGAGTTACGCGGACCAACGACGTAAGCTCTTGGAATTTCAAGTCCGTGATCGTGTTTTACTTAAGGTCTCACCTTGGAAAGGTGTGATCAGATTTGGAAAGACAGGAAAACTTGCACCTAGATATGTTGGACCATTCAAGATCGTCGAAAGAATCGGTAAGGTAGCCTATAAACTTGAGATACCTCCTGAACTTGGAAATGTTCATCCAACCTTTCATGTGTCCAATCTCAAGAAGTGTTTAGCTGATGAGAACCTCCACATACCACTTGATGAAATTCGTGTTGATAACACGATGCATTTTGTTGAGAAACTTGTGGAAATCCTGGAACGTGAAGTCAAGTGGCTCAAACGCAAGCGCATTCCATTGGTCAAAGTCCGCTGGGAATCTAAACGTGGACCAGAATTTACTTGGGAACGTGAAGTTCAAATGAAGGTGAAGTATCCGCATCTTTTCTCACGAGTTTCCTCTAAATAAAATTCGGGACGAAATTTCCTCAAGTAGGGGAGACTGTGACATCTGTGCTTGTAATCATTGTATAAACCTTAAACAGTTCAGTTATCAACAAAACAATGTTATTTGATCCCAATGTTTGTTTAATTATGTTTGACATTTTGCATGTTTTGGTTATTGTTCAATTTCAAACTCTATATCGCTTTCTGGAAAGTTATACGCAAACCGATGCGTAAACGTAATCAGTTTATGTCACACCCCGACCACGTAAAACAACAAATCATGGCGGAAACGTCGGGGAGTGTTGTAACAGAATTATTGTTTCAAACCATGGATACAAAGAGTTTCGTTTTATTAAATATTAAACATTGTCTTAAAGTTAAACAAGCAAGTCAAACATAGTCTATCATCGTTATTAAATCACTAAGGCCTCGTCCGGTCCTAAGTGAGCATGCATCATATTCGCAATCAACATTAAGCAACATCACCTGAAACATATGTAAAAACAAAGTCAGCAAAGAAATGCTGGCGAGCACATAGTTTTGTGTGAGTGTCAGATTCATGGCTCGTTGAAATATCTCGTACAACTTCGTTAATCGATATTTGAAACCTTGTTTTGTAAAATGTTTGTATTGTAAAATGAATAACCAAATCAAGCAGATTGGTTATAATTTATAAACCTCGATGCCATGAATCTTAACCCAAAACATTTGTTTATGTAAACCAAATCATAAATCGTTCTCGTAATAAAACTCGTATGGTTTATATAGTTTCGTAAACATCGTTGTGTGACATTTTTTAACTCGTTCTCGTTATAGATCATCATTCATTTTTTTAAATCGTTCATAATCGTACAATCGTTTAATATCGTTCTCGTTCCAACCATTCTTGTTTTAATTGTGAAAAAACTATTTTTGGTCGTCTCGCTAATAACATTCAAACCTTTATGACTCGATCATCGTTCAACTCGTATTAACAAACCACCAAAGGGTAAGTTAACAATCATCAGATTCAGTCGTTACCCACCTAACCCACACATAACCATGGGTGTAGTCTGATAACGGGATTTGTCAGATCCTATGGTACCATAACCTAATACTGGTCGGCTTAATCAGTGCTAATGAATGTCATTCGTTATGTAACTACCACCAACAAATTCGTTCACATTATCGAAATCGTTATTAGTTTTGTATAAACCATCTCAATCGTTTTGAAACCATCGTTAGAATATTGAAATCGTTTTGATACATATGAATCACCCTAAAACAATCGAAAACACTAAAAAGAGGGGATCTATGTACTCACCTTTGGGTGCGTTTTTGTATGTTAACACTATCCCTCAATTGTTTATTTGTCCTAAATTAAATAATAATGATTTAATAATCAAAAACTCACAAAATACCTAAGTTTCTCCTATACTTAGAATTTTCACATAACTTGGAGATTTCTCGAAAAGTTATTATTTTTTATTATTTTGGTGTATTTGTATATGTATATACTCAAGCGTAATACACATAATCTTTTCAACACTAACACATCATCATACACATATTGTAAAACACATAGCACATTGTAACACCTAAAATTTACCTATGAACAATCCATTCTAGTATATGTCGAAAAACACTTATTTTTGCGATTCGGTAACATTTTTGGGCGTCGGAAGTCACGTATGACTAACCAAACACCAAGTAAACTTAATATAAGTTAAAATACTTATTTTTATAGCAAAAAATATCAGTTTGGTTACTGATCTAAAACAGTTTTATAAAAATCCTCCGAAAAGGCGATTTTTAGCCGTTTTACCGCATAGTTTTTCCATCAAACGTTACCCGAACCATCCCAAATCGAAACGACTTGAAAATTTAACATAACCCATGTTATTTACTGAATAAAATAATGGTTATACTCATGATAGTGCAGGTCTTAAATAAGGCACATAAATCATGAAAATTTCACATATTTTACCACTTTTTAAGCTATATGTACAACATGCAAAGCTATCAAACCTATGTCAAAGTTTCATGCCATTATAATATACCAAATGATGTTATTTTTAGTGTTTATAACCTGTTCAAAAGTATTTTTATCATACAACCATTTTTTTACCACTTCTTGAGCTTTAAATCAACATGTATCCTTATGTACAAGTGCCTAAAGCATACTATCATAACATCATCATTTTATGTTAATCTAAATGCATCAAATATGTGATATATTCAGGTTTATTTGCTGATGTACTTGGTCATTTAACATATCATACATAGATCATCAATCACTTGCATTTTAACTAGTATTCAAGAACAAGCAACAACCTAAACATGTACTTATCAAAATCGAACTTCAAAACTCATACACACATATATATATGTACGATTATATACATATATATATACATCACCATTTTTTTTATTTGTATCATGACCCATTTCATTTTAGATTTCAAGTTTGTGAAAATTCCAAGATTCAAGAGAAACTTCAAATCATCAAGAACAACCAAGAATCAAAAGTATGATTTAAACATAAGTGTTATACCTTCAAGATTCAAGTAGGTTGTGGGATGAGATTTTGATGATAGGAAGCTTGAAATCACTTAAAAGCACCTTGGAAACACCTTTGGATCTTCACCCTAACTTGAATTTGGCTTGAAATGGTGCTTAAATATGAAGAACAAAGTTGAAGGGTTGAATATGGTGAAGATGATGGTGGTTACGGTTTTGGGGAGGAGAGAAGGAGAAGGATTTGGGTGATCTTATGAAAGACATGAAGATATATGGAGATTTGGAATTGATAGGAAAGTGGCATGCATCAACACTTGGCTAAACAAGGATCCAAGAATATCAAAGTGTATCAAGTAAGATCTAGGAAAATATATGGTGGGGTCCCCATATATTAAACCATAAGTTTGAGAAGGGGGGGGGGGGTTAAGTGTAAGTTTGTTTGGTAATTTAGATAAAAATAGGTATTTAACTGGGTACCGGGTATTTTATCTAGCGTTTATATCCCGGTTTATGGCGTTCTAAATTATTTTTATTATTCTATAAAAATAAACCCACCAAAATATTACTGAAATAAATTTCAGTTGCCGAGATTTGGCTGCGTTGTCTGCGTTTTGCAGTAGAAGCACTGTGTTGCGCTGTAACACGCGGTACGCGCTTTAAACTTGAAAAATAATGTTTTTAAGCGTTTTAATTTATTTCTCAACACGGAACTGGTTAAAAATAAAATTTTAATCATAAAAGAATATTTTTGGGATTTAAATATCATCCGGGCGGTCACCAACGTTCGTTTCGCAGTTTTGTCGCAATTAGCTCTTTAGTTCAAATAAACATGTTTTTGCCATACCGAATCCTTTGAAACTTATTTATAAGTTATGTAAAGGATATTTAGGGTATGTTTGGCATACGTCACAGTTCCA
The DNA here is from genome assembly GCA_030545235.1 of Helianthus tuberosus. Lineage (NCBI taxonomy): Eukaryota > Viridiplantae > Streptophyta > Magnoliopsida > Asterales > Asteraceae > Helianthus > Helianthus tuberosus. Next base: position 100,559,611 of record CM060396.1, on the reverse strand, counting down.
GAGTGTACGCCGCGTTAAACTGATTGCGTTTACGCACCAGTTTACGTATAACCTTCCAGAAAGCGATTTAAAGCTTGAAATCGGAATCGAATCAAATTGTAAAATTAATAAACACAATTACACACATAATAACACCAAAGCACATTGTTTTATTGATAATCAACATTGTTTTACATAATACGATGATTACAAAACAAAGTTGTCACAGTCTCCCTTACTTTAGGAATTTTCGTCCCGAAATTTTATTTAGAGGAAACTTGCGAAAACAAATGCGGATATTTCGTCTTCATCTGGTCCTCACGTTCCCAAGTAAACTCAGGGCCACGTTTGGATTCCCAGCGAACTTTGACCAATCGAATCCGTTTGTTCTTCAACTGTTTGAATGTACGTTCCACTATCTCCACAGGTTTCTCGACAAAGTGCATTGTTTCATCGACTTGAATCTCGTCGAGAGGAATGTGGAGATCAGCATCAGCTAAACACTTTCGTAGATTGGACACGTGAAAAGTCGGATGAATATTTCCAAGCTCTGGAAGTAGCTCTAGTCGATAGGTAACCTTTCCAATTCTTTCAACAATCTTAAATGGTCCAACATATCGTGGTGCAAGTTTTCCTTTCTTTCCAAATATCACCACTCCCTTCCAAGGTGACACCTTGAGTAGGACACGGTCTCCGATTTGAAATTCTAAGGGATTGCGTCGCAAATCCGCATAACTCTTTTGACGGCTTGTAGCTGTCACAAGATTATCGCGAATTTTCTTGATTTTTTCTGTTGTTTCCAGAATGAGCTCAGGTCCAGTAAGATGAGCTTCACCGATCTCATTCCAACATACAGGTGAATGACATTTTCGACCATAGAGAGCTTCGAATGGTGCCATATTAATACTAGCATGATAACTATTGTTGTAAGAGAACTCGATCAGTGGAAGATGAGAATCCCAATTACCACCAAAGTCTATCACGCATGCCCTAAGCATATCCTCCAAAGTTTGAATCGTCCTCTCAGATTGACCATTTGTTTGGGGATGATAAGCAGTGCTTAGATTTAGTTGGGTTCCCAAAGCAGATTGCATGGTCTTCCAAAAATGAGATGAAAACCGAGCATCACGATCGGAAATGATATCCAAAGGAACACCATGTCGTGATACAATCTCATCAACATAAATCTTTGCAAGTTTATCAGCAGATAGATCCTCGCGAATCGGAATAAAATGAGCTGACTTCGTTAATTGATCGATAACAACCCAAATAGCATCATGACCTTTAGATTTACGCGGTAACTTAGTGATGAGACCCATTGCAATGTTCTCCCACTTCCAAACCGGTATCTCTGGTTGTACAAGCAAACCAGAAGGTCGTTGATGTTCAGCCTTGACTTTGAGACAAGTTAGGCATTTCGATACATACAAGGCAACATCCTTCTTCATACCAGGCCACCAGAACTGAGTACGAAGATCCTTGTACATTTTATCAGCACGAGGATGGATAGAATATCGAGACTTGTGAGATTCGTCCATTACCAAGGTGCGAAGATCGTCTTGTTTTGGAATCCACAAACGATCCTTGAAATATAGCAACCCATCGTCCTTTGTTTCGAGTTTAAGTTCGAGTTGAAGCGGTAGCTCATATTTCAATAAGTCTTTGATCACACAAGATCATTGAGCTTGAAGGACATGAGATTGAATATCAGATAGGGTTTGAACAGAATGAAGCTTGACTCGTTCCTTTCGACTAAGCGCATCGGCTACGACATTCTCCTTACCAGGATGGTAGCGGATCTCGCAATCATAATCGTTTAAGAGTTCAACCCAACGTCGTTGCCTCATGTTCAGCTCCTTCTGATTGAGAATATGCTGGAGACTTTTGTGTTCTGTGAAAACCACACACTTCGTCCCATAGAGGTAGTGTCTCCAAATTTTAAGTGCAAAAACCACAACTCCTAATTCGAGATCATGAGTCGTATAGTTCTTCTCGTGAATTTTCAGCTGTCTAGACGCATAAGCTATGACCTTACCTCGTTGCATAAGAACGCAACCAAGTCCTAGATTCAACGCGTCACAATAGACAACAAAATCATCGTTTCCCTCAGGTAGAGATAAAACAGGAGCATCACAGAGCTTCCGTTTCAGCGTTTGGAACGCTTCTTCTTGCTTAGGTCCCCACTCAAAAGGCTTATTTTTCTGAGTCAAAGCAGTGAGTGGAACCGCGATCTTTGAGAAATTAGAAATGAATCGACGATAATAACCAGCAAGACCAAGAAATGATCGAATCTCTATAGGTTTCGTCGGTGTATTCCAATCCTTAATAGCTGCTATTTTGCAAGGATCCACATGGATACCCTGCTCGTTGACTATATGACCCAAAAACTGAACTTCTCTAAGCCAAAATTCACACTTGGAGAATTTAGCAAAAAGTTGTTCCTTCTTCAGAAGTTCATATGTCAAACAAAGGTGTTGCTCATGATCGGCTCGAGACTTCGAATAAATGAGAATATTGTTGATGAACACAATGATGAACTTGTCTAAATAAGGTTTACAGACCCTATTCATTAAGTCCATGAAGATAGCTGGGGAATTTGTCAAACCAAAAGGCATGACAGTGAACTCGTAATGCCCATATCTTGTACGGAAAGCAGTTTTGGGAATATCTTCTTCGAGAACACGAAGTTGATGATACCCAGAACGCAGATCGATCTTGGAAAAACATGAAGCACCTTGCAGCTGGTCGAAGAGATCATCAATTCTAGGTAGGGGATATCGATTCTTGATGGTAAGCTTATGAAGCTCACGATAATCGATACACATTCGAAAAGATCCATCTTTCTTTTTCACAAAGAGGACAGGAGCTCCCCAAGGCGAAAAGCTTGGACGGATGAATCCTTTATCAGACAACTCTTGAAGCTATTTCGATAACTCTTGCATCTCCGATGGTGCAAGACGATAAGGTGACTTCGAAATCGGGTTGGCATTGGGTACAAGGTCAATATGAAACTTGACTTGACGAACTGGAGGCAAACCAGGCAGTTCATCGGGAAACACCTCTGGATAATCCCGAACAATCGGAATATCCTGAATACTCTTGCTCTTGCCTTTCTCCTCGGTGACATGTGCCAGGAAAGCAACATATCCTTTTTGCAAATATCTTTGGGCCTTTGTACACGACATAAGCTTCAATCCACCAGATGGTTTCTCGCCACGAACTTCCAGAATATCGCCAGACGGAAGAGAAATACGAACAATCTTATCGAAACAAACCACCTCAGCATGATGTTTGGTTAACCAATCCATCCCCACGATAATATCGAAACTCCCAAGTTGCATCGACGTGAGGTCAATGGGAAAAAAATGGTTATCAAGGTTTAACTGACAATCACGAATAACAGAATCTAGAACAAGAGGTTTACCAGTAGCAACTTCGACAGGTAAGGGTTTCCTCAGTTTAGTTCTAGGTATCGCAAGCAAATGTTCAAAAGATAAAGAAACAAAACTTCTATCGGCACCAGAATCAAAAAGAATAGATGCAGGTCGATTGTTAACAAGAAACGTACCATTAACCACCTCGTTGTCAGCCCTCGCTTCGTTAGCATTCAGATTGTACGCTCGCCCACGAGCGGGATTCACATTTGCGTTGACATTCACATTCGGGTTCGCATTAGCATTCGCGTTTGCATTCACCAGCCTCTGACAATTGTTGTGGAAGTGACCAAACTCTCCACAATTGAAACATGAACCCGGTGGGAATCTGGCAGCATTCCCCTGAACTGGAGCTTGAACCTGAGCAGCTTGATTCTGAACAATCTGATTCTAACCCAAACGACAGTTGTTGGCCAGATGCCCAAACTTAACACACATTGTGCATTGCCTACAAGCTTGTTATGCAACATGATGACCGTTGCAGCGAGCACAATGAGGTGCGGTACCAGCATACGCTTTCTTCGCAGGCTGTTGAGCTGGTGGGCTCTGCTGGTTCTGAGCAGTAACAGCAAAGTTTGAGCACCCTTTCGCTTTCTCGACTTCTTCGACGACTCACCTTTCTTACCCTTACCCTTTTCCTTGACAGATTCGGTCGACTTCTTCTTATCACCCTTGCAGGTAAGTTTACCCTTCCTGACTTGCGACTCAGTCAGGGTAGCAGATAACTCGATCGCTTGACGAACAGTAGTAGGATTGACGCCAGTAACAATATCCTGTATGGAATCGGGTAAACCATCGATATACCTCTCTATTGCTTTCTCCAACGGGGTAACCATAGTAGGACACAAAAGACTGAGCTCCTCAAATTGATCCGTATACGCACGGTGTTCTCCCCCATCTTGTTTTAGATTGTCAAACTCTCGTTCCAAAGCTTGAATTTCGTGACGGGGACATAACTCTCTCATCATGAGAGCTCGAAGCTCTTCCCATGTTTGTGCCAATGCCACTTCGGCACCCCTGTCGCGCATCACTCCGTTCCACCAAGTAAGAGCACGCTTTTCAAACACACTTGATGCAAATTCAACCTTACGCCCATTCGGACATTGCACATATCTGAATGTGTTCTCAATACTTTCGAACCATTAAAGGAGCACAGTTGCTCCTTGTGACCCAGAAAACTTTAGCGGCTTAGCAGAATTGAAACTCTTGAAATTACATTGTTCATTGTTATTGTTATTGTTGTTGTATAGCACGTAGATTTGGGTCACCACGCCTGGAAGCACAGCAGCCATTTGCTGAGAGACAAGGGCTGCGACTTCTTCAGCAGTAAAAGATTGTGCATCATGTCGAGGAGGCATTGTCTAACAAGGTAATATGAGAAACGAGTGAGGTTGAAAATTAGGAGAAACAAAAGAGGTATTGAAAATATCGACGAAACATAAGGAAGGCGATCATTTGTTCGTTACCTCGAACAAACAAACGACACACATTGACTAATCATAGTAATGAATCAAAATAATGTATTGCGAATGAAATGCTCGCCTATAAGTGAACACTCACCCCAAGAGTTCCCAGGTAAGAGTGACTGGTCCGATTATGTGGATTTGTACGAACACTCTAGCCTTAGACAAAAAACTTAGGGTACAGGCATTCACTCTTCCAGTTTACACGTGTTCACATTATTTAGACCCAAACTTTGACGAGATTTTGAAAACTCAGAAGGCACTAAGCCAAAATGAGTCAAACTGGAAGGGTTCAAAACCTTACAACAGAGGGTTCAAAACCTAGTAATCAATCATCCTAGAATGGGTGATTAATTTTCGAAGCAGATTCAGATTTTGTGTTTTTTAAAAAAAAAAATCTAAACGCAAATCAACTTGCGTTGGGGTCCTAGAAAGTTATAGTCTAGTTCAAAACATTACTAATAACCTAATTCCCTATAACCATTGGCTCTGATACAAACTTCTTCTGTCACACCCTGACCACGTAAAACAACAAATCGTGGCGGAAACGTCGGGGAGTGTTGTAACATAATTATTGTTTCAAACCATGGATACAAAGAGTTTCATTTTATTAAATATTAAACATTGTCTTAAAGTTAAACAAGCAAGTCAAACATAATCTATCATCGTTATTAAATCACTAAGGCCTCGTCCGGTCCTAAGTGAGCATGCATCCTATTCGCAATCAACATTAAGCAACATCACCTGAAACATATGTAAAAACAAAGTCGGCAAAGAAATGCTAGCGAGCACATAGTTTTTGTGTGAGTGTCAGATTCATGGCTCGTTGAAATATCTCGTACAACTTCGTTAATCGATATTTGAAACCTTGTTTTGTAAAATGTTTGTATTGTAAAATGAATAACCAAATCAAGCAGATTGGTTATAATTTATAAACCTCGATGCCATGAATCTTAACCCAAAACATTTGTTTATGTAAACCAAATCATAAATCGTTCTCGTAATAAAACTCGTATAGTTTATATAGTTTCGTAAACATCGTTGTGTGACATTGTTTAACTCGTTCTCGTTATAGATCATCGTTCATTTGTTTAAATCGTTCATAATCGTACAATCGTTTAATATCGTTCTCGTTCCAATCGTTCTTGTTTTAATTGTGAAAAACTATTTTTGGTCGTCTCGCTAATAACATTAAAACCTTTGTGACTCATTCATCGTTCAACTCGTTTAACTCGTATTAACAAACCACCAAAGCGTATGTTAACAATCATCAGATTCAGTCGTTACCCACCTAACCCACACATAACCATGGGTGCAGTTTGATAACGGGATTTGTCAGATCCTATGGTACCATAACCTAATACTGGTCGGCTTGATCAGTGCTAATGAATGTCATTCGTTATGTAACTACCACCAACAAGTTCGTTCACATTATCGAAATCGTTATTAGTTTTGTATAAACCATCTCAATCGTTTTGAAACCATCGTTAGAATATTGAAATCATTTTGATACATATGAATCACCCTAAAACAATCAAAAACAGTAAAAAGAGGGGATCTATGTACTCACCTTTGGGTGCGTTTTTGTATGTTAACACTATCCCTCAATTGTTTATTCGTCCTAAATTAAATAAAAATGATTTAATAATCAAAAACTCACAAAATACCTAAGTTTCTCCAATACTTAGAATTTTCACATAACTTTGAGATTTCTCGAAAAGTTATTATTTTTGATTATTTTGGTGTATTTGTATATGTATATAGTCAAGCGTAATACACATAATCTTGTCAACACTAACACATCATCATACACATATTGTAAAACACATAGCACATTGTAACACCTAAAATTTACCCATGAACAATCCATTCTAGTATATGTCGAAAAACACTTATTTTTGCGATTCGGTAACATTTTTGGGCGTCGGAAGTCACGTATGAGTAACCAAACACCAAGTAAACTTAATATAAGTTAAAATACTTATTTTTATTGCAAAAATATCAGTTTGGTTACTGATCTAAAACAGTTTTATAAAAATCCTCCGAAAAGGCGATTTTTAGCCGTTTTACAGCATAGTTTTGCATCAAATGTTACCCGAACCATCCCAAATCGAAACGACTTGAAAATTTAACATAACCCATGTTATTTACTGAATAAAATAATGGTTATACTCATGATAGTGCTGGTCTTAAATAAGGCACATAAATCATGCAAATTTCACATTTTTTACCACTTTTTAAGCTATATGTACAACATGCAAAGCTATCAAACCTATGTCAAAGTTTCATGCCATTATAATATTCCAAATGATGTTATTTTTAGTTTTTATAACCTGTTCAAAAATATTTTTGTCATACAACCATTTTTTTTTATCACTTCTTGAGCTTTAAATCAACATGTATCCTTATGTACAAGTGCCTAAAGCATACTATCATAACATCAACATTTTATGTTAATCTAAATGCATCAAATATGTGATATATTCAGGTTTATTTGCTGATGTACTTGGTCATTTAACTTATCATACATAGATCATCAATCACTTGCATTTTAACTATAATTCAAGAACAAGCAACAACCTAAACATGTACTTATCAAAATCGAACTTCAAAACTCATACACACATATATATATGTACGGTTATATACATATATATATACATCACCATTTTTTTTATTTGTATCATGACCCATTTCATTTTATATATCAAGTTTGTGAAAATTCCATGATTCAAGAGAAACTTCAAATCATCAAGAACAACCAAGAAACAAAAGTATGATTTAAACATAAGTGTTATACCTTCAAGATTCAAGTAGGTTGTGGGATGAGATTTTGATGATAGGAAGCTTGAAATCACTTGAAAGCACCTTGGAAACACCTTTGGATCTTCACCCTAACTTGAATTTGGCTTGAAATGGTGCTTGAATATGAAGAACAAAGTTGAAGGGTTGAATATGGTGAAGATGATGGTGGTTACGGTTTTGGGGAGGAGAGAAGGAGAAGGATTTGGGTGATCTTATTAAAGACATGAAGATATATGGAGATTTTGAATTGATAGGAAAGTGGCATGCATCAACACTTGGCTAAACAAGGATCCAAGAATATCAAAGTGTATCAAGTAAGATCTCGGAAAATATATGGTGGGGTCCCCATATATTAAACCATAAGTTTGAGAAGAGGGGGGGGGTTAAGTGTAAGTTTGTTTGGTAATTTAGATAAAAATAGGTATTTAACTGGGTACCGGGTATTTTATCTAGCGTTTAAATCCCGGTATATGGCGTTCTAAATTATTTTTATTATTCTATAAAAATAAACCCGCCAAAATATTACTGAAATAAATTTCAGTTGCCAAGATTTGGATGCGTTGTCTGCGTTTTGCAGTAGAAGCACTGTGTTGCGCTGTACCACGCGGTACGCGCTTTAAACTTGAAAAATAACGTTTTTAAGCGTTTTAATTTATTTTTCAACACGGACCTGATTAAAAATAAAATTTTAATCATATAAGAATATTTTTGGGATTTAAATATCATCTGGGCGGTCACCAACGTTCGTTTCGCAGTTTTGTAGCAATTAGCTCTTTAGTTCAAATAAACATGTTTTTGCCATACCGAATCCTTCGAAACTTATTTCTAAGTTATGTAAAAGATATTTAGGGTATGTTTGGCTTACGTCACAGTTCCGGAGTGTACGTCGCGTTAAACTGATTGCGTTTACGCACCAGTTTGCGTATAACCTTCCAGAAAGAGATTTAAAGCTTGAAATCGGAATTGAATCAAATTGTAAAATTAATAAACACAATTACACACATAATAACACCAAAGCACATTGTTTTATTGATAATCAACATTGTTTTACATAATACGATGATTACAGAACACAGTTGTCACAGTTTACGCGACAAATACTCCGAAACATCAATTTATGCTTAACATACCTTAAATAAACTTTACATAACTTAGAAATAAGTTTTGAAGGCTTTGGTATGGCAAAATCAAGTCTATTCGCTTACAGGGACTAATTTCGACAAACTGCGAAAGTATGCCGATTCGTACTCTAACGGACATTCCGGAATATGATTATAAGTTAAACATACCCTAAATATCCTTTTCATAGCTTAGAAATAGGCTATAAGGGGTTCGGTGTGCTAAAATAAACTTTTTGGTCATCAAGGGACTAAAAGCGTCAAAAAGTGCATAAGTATGCATTTTCGCGCATATCTTACGTTCTGAATACATCCGGACATCCAAAAATTTATGTAATCATTAAAATATTTTATTTTAGTGACTTGTATGCAAAAACTTCATTCGTTTCGCAATTTGGATCGTTTTCGCGTCCGTTACGACTTCCGTCGTAATTAACCGAACAACGCAACCGTACGGCCGAACGAACTGAAATCCGACATATTTTTAGCATATTTTAAGTTCCCTATACTTTAACTTCATTTTAGAGCCTTAAAATGAGGTTAACGGGGCTTAAACGTGTCGAAACGGATCAAAAATCAAGTTTGGAGACTCAGGGGCCTGTTCTGCCATTTTATGAAACTTCCTGCCAGCATTACATAAGCTTACGGACCGTATGGGTCCCTTTACAGTCCGTAAAGCATCCCCAGTTCAGCAGAAGTGGTTTTCAGCTTGATCCAGCTGTTCCCCTTATGTGCAAAGGGTTTTGGGCAATCTATGGGCTGGTTTAGGGGTGCCCATGGTTTTAGAAATCAGGGGTACATGTGTATGGCTTAGATCGAAGCTCGGTTTTCAAGAAACGATCCTAACGGTTCTACGAAATATATATATATATCCAACCCGCATTTGCTCCCAACTCACACTTTGATCAGATTTTTCTCTAAGTTGAAGGATAAAATCTTCATACCTGAGAATTTTCAGATCAAAACTTCCATTCTTGGACCCGTTGTAAGTATTCTTTAGTTCTTTTACGCGTTTTAAGCGTGAAAGTCAAACTGTGTTTGAATTTCTGCTTTGACCAGTTTATGGTCAACACGAAGTTCGTTTTAACTTCGTAACGTGAGCGTAATCACGATGGTGAGTTATAGTTTCGGTCAAAATGCGCGTTTATGCGTATTTTGTAACCAAACTATTCTTGGGTATCAAAACCATTTGTTTTGATAAAAAACCTATTTTCAAACGTCGTTAAACATGTTTTAACATGTTTAACTCGTCACTTTAGGTTTAGTGCTTATATAGGGTCGTAAAAGTAAGCGGTCTAAACAACCGCTTAGACTTTCAAACCCGACCCGTTTGGTCGATCATTAGGATCCGAACAAACACATTAGGTGACCATAGTTATATAGGGAATAACCTTCCGAGGTTATACCTTGTGGTCACTTCGTTTAGTTAGTTGTATGATAGGTAGTTTATATGCCTTAGGAAAATGACCAAAATGCCCTTTTTGCGCATAAATTCATTTTAAGCATATGTAATCTAAATTTGGACATCTAAATTGATTAGGCAACATAATTAGACATGTTAAGGCATATATTACTTGTCATAGGACTAGTTAGGCGGTCCAAACGCGTTTTACGTGAACGACGCGTTAAAGTAGCATAAACTACCTAAACGAGTCATAATGGGTCACAAGCACTTAGGTTATGTTTCGTTTTAGAATGTAGGCTTTGTTAAACAATATTACACGAGTTCCTACACTCATTTGGTTTAGAAAACCACATTTTATCCGATCATCTGATTTAGGTCCTTTTATTAAACATAGTTACCTATATTAGGTGCCGTTTGATTCCGTGATCTTTCTTGCTTTGCTTGGTGGTTATCTAAAGACTATTGAGCAATCTCAAGTGAGTACATAGACCCCTCTTTTACTGTTTTTCAAACATTTTGGGGTGAAACACATGTGACTACTTGTTACTTTCGTGCTTTCCATGTTTTCATATCATATGCTTGTTATGTTCATTAGTACACTTATAGTACATGATTTCATTATGTTTTGCTATGTATGTCCATTTATCACATACTTAGTACATCGTTTTACATTACATTTCACGCTATTTATGTCCATTTAGTGCATACTTAGTGCATTGTTTTACATTACATTTCACGCTATGTATGTCCATTTAGTGCATACCTAGTGCATTATTTTACATCACATGCTATGTATGTCCATTTGTTGCATACTTAGTACATTTGTTTTACATCACATGCTTACATTTTGGTATGACATTTGGTTTGTTTAAATGGGACAAAAATACGTTCATTAACATTGGCCATGCCGTTCGTTAGTAGGTAGTGGTACCATAGGAATTGACAACTCCCGTTCCTGAAATCCTGGGTTTGTTTGGATGGAAGGAATGAACGAATTCGATACACAAAACTTAGATAAACCTTTGATTTGTTTAAGGGTTTGTCGTCACAGTCTCAAGGCTTGAATGTATGCATTTTTACAATACCGCATAGATGTTTGTATCAGTATAGCATGCATTTATTTCACAAAACATAACTTTGATTTAAACTATGTTTTACTTCAATACCTTGTTTTTGTGCATTTTACCTATGGTTTAGTTGATATATCTCACTTACCATACATGACATTTGTTTACACATTACATGATTTACAGTTGACATAAACATTTTGACATTGATATACACATTACATGATTTATAGTTTGACAATAGACGATTATTTACTTATAATCATTTAACATTTGTTTAAACAAGACATTTGGTTGGTTTGTTTGGGTAAGTGATTTAAGTAACGAGGCGTGTGTAATATGATAAAAGCATGGTGGATACGCCGCTGGTACTTCCTATATATAAGTGCTTTTATGATATTACATATCGTAGCGTTATTTAAATCATTTCAATTTAGACATATAACATTTTACATAAATAACATATTTTTCACAAGACATTGTTTTACAAAAAAGTTTGTATGATTTAATTAACCATACACCTTTCTTTTATATAATCTGATTTCTTATCACATTTTTGTATGATTTATAAAAGAAAACACTTAACAAGATTCATGACTAATTTTTATTAAACATTTCTTTAAACTCAAGTCATGAATCCTATTTTCACAAAACCTATGTATCTCATAGGCATTTTTATGCTGACGTACCTATTTTCACATGTGTTTTCAGGAGTTGATGCATAGGTATGATTCAGGATACACTGGGGTGGACTCGGGCCTTAGTGACATAAAAGAAGCAAGATTAGTTTAAATAATGTTATTTACTCTTGTTTCTTTCGTTTAAGACAATGTAATCCTTTTGCTAATAAATAAAACATAACTTTAGTTACCATGGTTGTGAAACAATAATTCTGTTACAACACTCCCCGACGTTTCAGCCGCGGTTTCTTTGTTTAACGCGGTCGGGGTGTGACAGATGGCAATGATGAATATATTAAAAAAATGATAGTCATAATTAGATAAGTTCATTAATAAACATAACCAAAACAAACATTGATAGTCATAATTAGATAAGTTCGATAATCATAAGTTGTAATATATAATATATCAATCAAGAATCACGAGATGTGTTGGATGGTTTGCGACGTCTGGTTGAATGCCTAAGGGTTTGATCAGGTTCAAAAGACTGTTCAGATTCATGCCTAACATTTGTTTGTTCGGGTACAGGCGGTTTTTGCATGGATAGGGGATATTCAGATGCACCATAATCAGAAGAATTATAATCATCGATGTCATCATTGGTGTCATCATCATCGGTGTCATCGAGATCAACATCAGTATCATCAGAACCGGAATCAGACGGGGCGGGTAGTCCAGCGGCCGATAGCAGTAGCACGTTTAGCTGCTCGTGCAGCAAGTTTGGCAGCCTTGATTTTCTCGCAATTGCGTGAATCATGGTCAAATACATATTTGTTGCATTTATTGAATAAACGGGCGGCTTTTTGTCGTTTAACGGCTTTCTTTCATTTATCTTTAATTTTTTGACCACCGGGGCCAATCCGTTGTTTTTCGGTCCCACAACCTTTGTTTCTAATACCTTGAGGAGGATGGACACTTGTACTTAGATTTGCAGGTATGTTTAATATGTCACTGATGTTTGTAGTTTTTTTTGGATGGAACGAGGCTGGGGCTCACACGGGAACGATTTGAATATGCGGTTTCTGATGTGTTTGATCTCAGAAGATAACGAACGTAGTTGATCCGGATCGCGTCTGAGTCGGGTTTTGCATTGAGTAACTAAATCCATTATTTCATTGTTGATGGTAGCAAACTCGCTGTTGTCGGATGAGTACATGTTAGATATGCTATGCACAACTGACGGGAGCGCATCTCATTTCCAACGTGGAATGATGTAGTGAGATGGTATTCGCTCAATTGGGTTGTAACGGAATATACAGAATACATGTCGGCATAGGTATCCAATACGAGTGAACCCAAGACATGTACAGCTTACTGTTTGTTCAGGTAGGTACATTGAGTGACACCTGCACATGTGCATAACATATATTATAAATAGAATATATACATGAAGGGTAATATGCACAGGTTAATAAGTTATCATGTATAATAAAATAATTGATTCAAATACACTGTTTGATATATGCACTTGTGAATAACAAAAATAATTAGACAAACTTTGATACATGCACATGTGCATAACAAAAAATAATCAAACAAACAGTTATAATAGTTTTATTAAGGGTAAAATGCAGTAATGGTATATTAGGGGTATCATGCACAAATACATTGGTTAATACATGCACATGTGCATAGCAAAAATAATCAGACAAACAATTATAATAGTTATATTGATGGTAATATGCACTAATGGTAATATTTAAAACATATTAAAACATATTGGGTAGTTATGTTGTGTATATCGAATATTAAAACATATTAGATAGTAAGGAGATACCTCGAACTCATTGACATAAGACATGTTTTGTTTGTAGTGACGAACAGTGTAATTTTTTATATCGGTCATTCCAGGACGTTCAATTGGCATGCAATGGAACATGCCCATGTATATTTCTTTTCAAACTTTAAGAAACATGGACCATGTGTATGTTTCGGACGCATGTGCTTCTATACGAAGACCGATAGACAAGCGAGGGTTCGACATGTCGCTTTTAAATTTGAGATCTCGTTGTGTGTGCCGCTGAGCATCAAGACTGGTATCGAAACACATAAGAAATTGAACTAACGTGTTAGTTTCTGATGAGTTGACTTTAAAATGCGCGTTTGAGCTCTCGCATCTTGATGTAGACTTCATCAAACAACACATCGGTATCTCTCTGAAATAACACGGGACCGATTCATGACGGATAGCAAACATCTGACGTAGCCAAGGATGATTATCTAGATGATATTCATCCATTAATACATGCCATCTTTCTTCGAATTTTTTGTGGTGTGCTGAATAAATTCCACACCATATTATGTATTGATGAACGAAGGGTGGTATTATCAAGGATGTCATTTGAAATCTGCAAATAAAGATATGTGAATAATAATAATTGAAATTAGTTAATCATATTATATGGTTTAATTGGAGTTGTGTTAATACTAAAATATGGTGTTTACCTTGGATGGAAGTTTTCTCATTATGTGCCACATGCATAAACGATGGATGGAGTTTGTGAAAACGGTTGATACAGCTTGTTTCATTGATGCATCTTGGTTAGTGAGAATAAATATTGGTTGTTTCTTGTGTGCAGTCAGGAAGGTGTTCAATAACCATGTATATGACTCTATAGTCTCATCATATAACATGCCGGTGCCAAAGATAACACATTTCTTGTGATGATCAACTCCGGTGAATGGCACAAAAATCATATTGTACCTGTAAAGAAAACATATTATATTAAAAAAATTAATAATAATTGCACATGTTGGAAAGTGTAGTATCTTACTTGTTAGTGTCATACGTAGCGTCAAATGCACATACATCACCAAAAGCCTTGTAATTTCGCAATGATACGAAATCAGCCCAAAAGAACGACCGTAACTCGTTCTCAACTATGACACAATCAAAATAGAAGTCTTTAAGATTGGTAACTCGGGATTTCATGGTATGTAAGATAATGTCTGCATCGCATTCACCAATGAATAAACGTATATCTCTAGAGCAATTTTTGAAATCTTCTACCATGCCACAAACATTATGAGGCCCGCCTTTAAGTGATACTTGGATGTTATGTGCAACATTTGGGCCAATTTTGTTAAGACTAACTTTGTGGATGAATTGTTGTTCTTCAAACCCGAGTTTCCTATTTTGTTTTAACATGTTGGCGTTATCGCTACCAAGCATGCAATGGTTGTGCGCAACGATGAAATCGTATATTTTGTATTGTTCGATGGCACGATCATAACTCACTTTGATACATGCACGGCACCTGGAAACTGTGTATCGACTTCGTCGGTGTTGTTTCTTGGATGTATCATACATGGTTGGAGCATTCTTGGATGGAGCATTAGGGTCAGATTCTGTGATCCGTGGTTGTCCTTCTTTTGAACATAATATATATCTATGAGTGCGGATGTTCATAGCAGGATTGTCATGATATTTTTTGTTTTTCGATGTGCCAATACGAGTGGAAAATCCGGATTTTGTAGTATACGTATTGTACATTGTGACAATATATTCCCAATGGGCAAATGTACTGTTTATAACAGGAAGGTATTCAACATCAACTTTAGGAATCCAATATGGGGTGCCGTTAGGTGTAGCATGTATGGTAGCCGTAATTTTTCCTGTGAAAAATAATTAATAAATGAACAAAATGGTCAACATGATGCACGGATGAATATTAGAATTGTAATCAAAATGCACATGTGCATTGTCAGTTAATGTATCATGTCATAAGTTATTTTTAATCATAATGCACATGTGTATAAATTTGCAATGTAACATAATTTGTAATATGATGCATAATTTGTAATATGATGCAGTTAACACAATGCACATGTGCATATAATATTGAGTAATCATCATTTACAACATAAAACAATTGTGAACATGCTGCAAACGCGTATATCATTGAACGAGTCATAATTTACATAAAATAGATATAAAATACCTTTAGTTTCAAACCGAATGAACTGTATGTGTTGATGTTCTGTGCTTGTAGGTGTTGTACCAGTCGATGTGGTGTCAACTGATAACGGGTGATCAGGTATATTAGCAGTACCATATGATAATACAACATTGCCTACATTGCCTGATGTAGACATGGAATCAAGCGTCTGTATTTCAAATCCATGAAGGGTGTGTCGACTTGCAACTGTTGTAGACACAGGATTGCGACTTTCATTTGGATTGACGACATAAATAGGGTTGAGATCAGATGGACTGACGGCAGAAATGGGATTGACATCAGATGGGCTGCCAAAACCAGCATCGGGATGTCGATGATATGCAGAAGTTGTTGTATGATGATCATCAGATGCGTTAGGTTCAACTCAAACACGAGATGAAGCAGACGAAGCCATGTGTATCTGTAATTAGTATCCCCAACGCCGTAATTAGTACCCCTAGTGAATCCGCCGTAAAATGTGTATGTCGCCGCCGTGAAATTGGAGATATCAGACTCCGTTGTTGATCGTCGTAGTCGATGTATGCAAGATATCGAATGAAACCCTAGATTGTAAAAGACTATTGTGAACGTGGGCTGGAAATCAGGAGCGCGTGTTTTTTTATTAGATGTCACATAATTACAAGTTTGCCATGTGTTCACATTGGTTCTCGCGGTTATCGCAATAAAGGGTGGTTCCTAACGGATCCTTATCCTATATGTATATATATATATATATGTATATATATATATATATATAGAGAGAGAGAGAGAGTAGGGTTAGTCTACAAAGAGCATTTTTTTTCTACAGAGTGTGATGGGTCTATGTAGGAATTGTGTTTTGAATTTTTTACATGGTGTTTTAGATTTTTTTTTTTTTGGCATTGTATTATATTGAAAAACACCAAACATAAAAATTTAAAACACATTCAAATATATTTTTGGCATTGTTATAGAATCTGATGTGAAAGAAGATGAAGACGAAGAAGAAGATGAAGACGAAGAACATGGGATATTGGCTGAGTGGAACCGTTTATACAAAGGGTGTGCATTGACACCGAGTAGAATTGTCGAGCGATTAAGAGATAACCCAACGGAAGATGGCATAATGTTCAAATATGATTTTTTGACATTATTCATGAATACGATGGTGGAAATAAAGAAAGATGGTACTTGCAAAACTAATTTTCTGGAATGCTTGGGTGAAGATGTTGCGCTGAAGATGTAAACTGGTGCAAGTATATTTGTGATAGCATTAAGATGAGCAAAGATGGATGGCAACGGGATAGCACATCAAAATATTTTAATGGTGCTCTTACAATATTAGTGGTAAGTTAATTGTTATGTTTGAAATAAAATATATAATTTAATTAGTACTTTGTATTTTGTATAAATTATTTTTTTAGTTTGTATAAGTTTTTTTTTTGTTCACATATGGTAATAATGCACATGTGCAGATGTTATACGTGGATAGAACTTTGTGCGGGGACATCAATACGGTCCGAACATTGAGTCCACTATCATTCTGGACGAAAGAAACATTGAGCAGAAGGGAGATATGGGGAAATAAAGAATGGCGGTTTTGGAAAAGGGGTGTTACGTGAAGGATACGTCGACACTCAAGTTAACGTGGAGCATGTAATGAAAGAGGACAGAATGAAGAACGTGGAGAAAATGGTAGATGAGTATGGTGGTGAAAAGAAAAATGTGACGTTTGAGGTAGGTATAATGATATTTATTTTAATAGTTGCACAGACTAGTTAACATATTTGTTATTGTTAAATTTAGGATCGCGGGATTGCGACGTTTTCATGTTTTAATGTTTTTTTGTTTATATTGAATTAGGACTGTGATCCAGTTTACACTGTTTATATTGTTGTTTGTAGTGTGTGTTAATGATAAAATGATTGATTATATTGTTTAAGATAATAATTTGTATTTTGTAGTTTGTATGTGGTTGATATAGATCTGTGTTAGGTTGAGTGATATGCGTGTTAGGTTGAGTGATCTGCGGTGGTGTTAGTTGTTAGGATAGGATGTATATGATCCATGTTTTGCAAGCTGATGCACATGTGCATAATGTTGTGTTGATATGAACATATAACTCATGCACATGTGCATAATAATACTTTTAAAATGATACAGTTCGATATGTATTTCATGTTGTACAAGCTGATGCACATGTGCATAATGTTGTGTTGATATGAACATATAACCCATGCACATGTGCATAATGGTGTTTTATAATGTGCATAAAGCTTACGCATATGTGCATAATTTTTTGTTGATATTATTAACTTTGATTTGCTAATGTTTTATTAATTAGGAGCATGTTTGTGTGGTTGAAATTTTAATGGCTGAGACATTAAGGAAAAAAGAGTTTTTAAATAAAGAGTTGGATGATATTTGGTACAAATATCCAAATAATGAAGGTTGAAGAGTTGGTCAGGGAGTATGATATAACATTTAGAGGTGAGAACAAAATGTTGGGTTTGTTAAGTAGAATGGAGAAGGTTGACAACAAAGAAAACGAAGTTATGGATGATGAGTGTGACACCTGGGTCACTACGACCATCAAACAAATACCAAGCCAATGAAATATTGTATTTCATACTTGGGATCTGTATAAATATGTGTATCTTTTGCACATATCAATTCTTGTTCGATTTCAAGCTCTAAATCGCTTTCTGGAAGGTTATACGCGCACTGATGCGTAAATATAACCAGTTTAATGCAACGAACACTCCGGAATAGTGAAATAGGCTTAAAATACCTTAAATAACCTTTACATAACTTAGAAATAATTTTTGAAGGCTTTGGTATGGCAAAATCAAGTTAAATCGCTTACAGGGACTAAACTTGACAAACTACAAAAGTATGCCAATTTCAACTGTAACGAACATTCCGGAACATGACCATAAGTTAAACACACCCTAAATATCCTTTACATAGCTTAGAAATAGGCTTTGAGGGGTTTGGTGTGCTAAAATAAACTTTTGGGTCATTCAGGGACTAAAAGTGTCAAAAAGTGCATAAGTTTGCACTTTCGCGCATAACTTATGTTCTGAATACATCCGGACATCCAAAAATTTATGTAAGCACTAAAATATTTTATTTTAGTGTTTGGCATAAGAAAAATCCATTCGTCACGCCATTTGGATCGTTTTTCGCGCTTATGCGCATTCCGTCGTAATTAACCGAACAACGCAATCGTACGGCCAAACGAACCGACATCCGAGATATTCTTGAGCACATTTTAAGTTCCCTATACTTTAAATTCATTTTAGAGCTTTGAAATGGGGTTAACGGGGCTTAAACGTGTCAAAAGTGCGTCGAATAGCAAGTTTGGAGCTTCAGGGGCCTGTTTTGCCACTTTTCAAACTTTCTGCTCTGCAAGCTCCTTGCGCACCTCAACACTTATAACGTTACGGTGCGCAAGCAGGGGTCAGATGCAGAAAATTGTGTTGGCTACTGATTAATGGCTTCCAAACACCCCAAAGGCCAATGCCAAGTGTCAAACTCTTGTGGCGGGGGCAAAATGAGTTACCACAACATTTCGACAAGTGTACGGGCGAGATCAAGGCACGTTATCCAAGAATCGATCCTAATGGTGAACCGAAATCTATAAATACCCACCTCAACTTCACTCATTCCTCACAAGAATCTGATTTAAGAAGCTCTAAGTTGAAACCTTTGTTTCATACCTGAGCTACTTGAATCAAGATTAGCATTCGGGGACCCTTTGTAAGTGTTCCTTCGTTCTTTTATTGCTTTTCGAGTCCGAAAGTCAAACTTTGTTTGACTTTCTGCATTGACCAGTTTATGGTTAATGCGAAGTTCGTTTGAACTTCGCAACGTGAGCGTAATCACGATGGTTATAGTCCCTTATGACTATGCCTACTGATTACCACGTTGTCTAGGGTCGTAAGGGTAAGCGATCTGATAAACACATTTGGTCGATCATTAGGATCCGACCAAACACATTAGGTGACCATAGTATATAGGAAATAACCTTCCGAGGTTATACCTTATGGTCGCTTCGTTTAAGTAGTTGTATGATAGGTAGTTTATATGCCTTAGGTAAATTACCAAAATGCCCTTTTTACGTTAAGATTCATTTTAAGCATATGTAACATAACTTTTGGTATCTAAACTGATTTGGTAACAATATTAGATATGTTAAGGCATATTTTACTTGTCATAGGACTAGTTAGGCGTTCCGAACGCGTTTCACGCGAACGACGCGTTAAAGTAGCATAAGCTACCTAAACGGGTCGTGATGGGTCGTAAGCACTTAGGCTAGGTTTCATTTAGTATGTAGGCTTTGTTAAACCATACTACATGAGTTCCCATACTCATTTGGTTTACGAGCCCTCATTCTATCCGATCCTTCGATTTAGGTCCGGTATATTAACATAGTTACCTATATTAGGTGTCGTTTGATATCCGTGATCTCTAGCATTGCTTGGTGGTTATCTTAGGACTTCTGAGCAATCTCAAGTGAGTACATAGACCCCTCTTTTACTGTTTTCCAAACATTTTGGGGTGGAACACATGTGCCTACTTGTTACTTTCGTGCTTTCCTGATTTCACATCATATACTTGTTATGTTCATTAGTACACTATTAGTACATGATTTACATTACATTCCTGCTATGTATGTTGACTGATAGCATGCTAGCACATTGATTTACATGACTTTTCTGCTTTGTATGTTAACTTAGCACGGTGGATACGCCACTGGTACTTCCTATATATAAGTGTTTGTATGGTATCACATATCGTAGCGTTATTTGAACCATTTCAATTTGAGACATATAACATTTTATACAAATAACATACTTTTCACAAGACATTGATTTACAAACAACTTATCTTATACAAACTCATTTTACATGGTTATTCATTTAACCACACATTATTCTCTTATTTATACATATCATCTGATCTTATCGTTTTTCAAATGATTTACAAGACAAAGCAAATTACAAGGTTCATGACTAAACATTTTCTCAAACATAAGTCATGAATTCTGTTTTCACAAAACCTATGTATCTCACAGGCATTTTTATGCTGACGTACCTATTTTCACATGTGTTTTCAGGAGATGATGCATAGGACTTATCAAGACATACTTAGGCGGACCTGTGCCTTAGTGACTTAAAACGAGACAAGAACTAGTTAACTTATGCTATGTACTCTTTGGTTCTTGTTTAAAACAATGTAAACTTTCATGTTTGATTAATAAAACGAAACTTCAATTGCCATGGATTTGAAACAATTAATTATGTTACAACACTCCCCGACGTTTCCGCCACGTTTGGTTATTCCACGTGGTCGGGGTGTGACAAAAAAGTTGGTATCAGAGCCAATGGTTATAGGGAATTGGGTTATTAGTAATGCTTTGACCTAGACTATAACCTTCCTAGGACCCTAACGCGAGTTTACTTGCGTTTAGTCATAAAACAATACCGTCACCTATCCTTAGGCGACGACCACAACAAGAACATAAATTTCAAAACCGCTTTGAAAACTAATCATCTGTTCTAGGATGATTGATTACTAGGTTTTGAACCCTCTGTTATAAGGTTTTAAACCCCTTTGAATTTTCAAAACTCTCGTCAAAGTTTTGGGTCCTAAATAGTGTGAACACGTGCAAACTGGAAGAGTGAATGCCTGTACCCTGGGTTTTCTGTCTAAGGCTAGAGTGTTCGTACAAATCCACATAATCGGACCAGTCACTCTTACCTGGGAACTCTTGGGGTGAGTCTCCACTTATAGGCGAGTATGTCTTCGCAATACACTATGAGGATCTATTTGCTTTGATTCAGCCTTTGTGTTGTTTGTTTGCCTCGTGGTTCAAAAAAATGACCATCAACCATGATTATAGTCGGTAATTGTAACATCCTATTCTTACCCAATGCCATTTCATTTGTTTTCTTTCTTTTTTCTCTTTTAGAATGCCTCCTCGACGCGAAAACCAGATAGCGACTGCCGAACTGGCAGAAATCATTTTGCAGCAAATGGCTGCTCAATTCCCAAACCTCTTTTCTCAATGGAACCAAGCCAACAACAACAACAATGGTCCATGCAATTTCAAGAGTTTTAACTCGGCTAAACCACTCAAGTTTAGTGGTTCTGAGGGAGCGACTGGGCTTCTTCAATGGTTCGAGAGCATTGAGAATACTTTTCGCCACGTGCAGTGTCCTGACAATCGCAAGGTCGAGTTTTCTTCGAGTGTGTTCCAGAAGAGGGCCCTTACGTGGTGGAACGGGGTTATGAGAGATCGTGGTGCAGAATTTGCTCTAGCACAGACATGGGCTGAACTTAGGGCCCTTATGATGAGGGAATTCTGTCCTCGTTACGAGATCAGGGCCTTGGAAAGAGAATTTGACGATCTTACGCAAGATAGCGGTGAGCATCGAGCCTACACGGACCGTTATAAGGAGTTAAGTCTGTTATGCCCAAACATGGTCACGCCTTTGGATAAGGCAATCGAAAAGTACATTGATGGCCTCCCTGACTCAATACAAGACATTGTGACTGGTAGCAACCCTACTACAGTTAGACAGGCCATTGAGCTATCTGCAACCTTGACTGAATCAAAGATCAGGAAAGGTAAACTTTTCCGAAAAGGTGACAAGAAACCGGTCGAGGAATCGAACCCAATCGAGGAATCAAATACCATGGATGAACAGACTGGATCCCCTAAGAAGTCAAAGAAGCGAAAGGCTTCTCAGAACTTCGCCATGGTTACTCACAGTGATCAAGCCGTCCCCAACCAACCAGCTCAACCCCCTGCTAGGAAGCCATACAATGGAACTGCACCCTTGTGCAACCAATGTATCCTCCATCGTCATGCCAATGTAAAGTGCCGCAAATGCCAAACTTGTGGACTTATAGGCCATACAGCAAGAGTCTGCCCAGCTGCAGCTGCACCAAACCAAACTGGCAACAATCCTGCTCAAGGTCATTTTTTACCAAGTTCTTGCTTCAACTGTGGCAAGATGGGTCATTTCCGAAGAAATTGCCCAAAGCTTGCTAATGCAAATCCAGCACAGGGATGAGCATCTGACTGACTAGAAGACAACATCGTTTAGAAATAATCACGTCTTATGTATTATTTTCTTTTGTTGTCAAGGTCCAAGAAACAGTTGTTATCATTGTTTATAAATAAATCTTTTATTTACATTGCAATGTATTTATGTGGTTGCATGTATAAACAACATATCTCTTACAATATCGACAAGCAAGGAATCATACTCCTTGTAAAGCAAACTACCCCCAAAATTTTCCCATCTTATGATCTCTTGCGTTTTCCACGAAATTCCTAAGTACCCGTTTCTTCTAAGGAAACGAAGTACAAGGCGCAAGTTACAACACTGGACGAATACCCAAAGTACCACTATAAATCCCTAATAGGGTACTTAAGGATATTTCCGTAAATCCTAAAATTTTTGTGTTCCTTAATTCGAATACTACGTTTCTTTGAAAACACAATCGAATTTTGGAGATCATCCTATCTTTTCAGATAGATCCCAGAGGACATTGAAGTCCAGCGACTGGTTTCCTGGTGTACTTTGAATGTCCATATTCAATCACTAACAAGTTAATAAAAAATTAATAACTGAGTTAAGCAACTATGTGATTATGTGCTTATGTGTTCCCTTTTATGTTTTTGGTGTAATCCAAGTTTTTGTTATCTAAAATCCTTAATGGACTTCTACGTTGTAGTTAAGTCCCTTGGGTTATAAAGTACTACTCCATAATTAGACCCCTTGAGTGGTCTAGTTAAACAGATTGATCCAAAAATCTGGTTAGGAACATCATGTGATGATATAGCTGAAAGGACTCCTTGGTGGCCTAATTAAAAAGATCATTTGTCGATTCTAATTAAAAGGACCCTATGGTAGTCTAGTCACCCTCATCACAGGTTTGATTTTCCTCCCCTAAACATTACAAGACAAACTGTGCGGACTGTTGTTGGATCGTGTACGTGACCCTGAAAGTCAGTTAAGGTAGTTCAACATCGATTACTAAGGCGGAATCAAAGTAAACAACGTCCAAAACAACTTGTATCTTTTAATCTTTCTTTTCTGATTGATTTACGTGCTCGTACAATGTTTTCTGATACAAATCCGGCAGCACCTCTCTACTGTTCCAACTGTTCCGTACCGTTCCGTTTGAAATGTGACTAACACATACATATATATAGACACAAGACCCTTCCGTTTGAACTTAACATAATGGTTCAAACGGAACCCTTAACTCAAACGACCAGTTTCAAACGGAACCCTCATCCAAACGACGGTTTCAAACGGAACCCTCATATTTCACTTCCTAAATCAACACTAAACCCTAATTTGACTTTTAAGATCCAATCTTGACTTTCTTGATATAAGACTTGATGAAGATGCAGTCAACAGACATTCTTGTGCATCAACAGACTCCCCCTTGGATGTTGACGTAGTCTTCAGATCCTGAGTCTTCAGTCTTAGTCTTTTCTCTAACTCTGTCTTTTCATCATAAGCACTCTATCTTCACATTCCCATATACTGTTGATCCAGACTCCCCCTTTCACAGACTCCCCCTCTCAATATGCTAGAATTTGAGATGTCTGGTTCAAGCTTTGTCATTTAGCTTCCGTGGGACTTCCTGAAACCTGCATATTCTCTACCACAACATAAGTTTCACAAATTTATAACAGTTAGATCTAAGAAACTTACTGATAGAAATCATTAATTCAACAATCATACTAGTTACATCAAGTTCAAATGAATGACCTTGATTAACTAAAACACACAATCTTTCAAAACATTTGTATATGACATTTAAAGTTTTCAACATATTCTCCCAATCCAATTCATCATGTTTAGCACTTGGAATTTTGAATATCAGTCCTTCAACATCAGTTGTCGAAAATCTTTTTGAATTTTCAAAATTTTATGCTAAAACACTCCGAAAATCTTTTTGGATTTTTGATCTTGACTGAAATGCAGTAAAGAAATATATACAAACAATATTTTTGTGAGTTTGTGTAAGAGGATCATATCAGTTTATGAGACAAATCACAAACACCGTTAAGCTTTTAACATTTTAAGTTCTAAACGATTCACATAGATTGTCAGTATATTGGTCCACTTAAATTTTCACACAAAGTTCAACTGCTTCGAGATACGAGTTTAATGTCTTAGATACTTAAACTTAATCACGTGTCCCACCTCAGAATATACTCCTGTATCCAGATCTCAATATTCAGTCTTACAGGCAATTATAACACAAATGATATCTGTAAGGGGTTAATAATTTATGAAGAATCATGAGAGCTCAGGTCAGAACTACCGTTCAGCAGAGAGATCATGACTCAACTTGTGGGTGTGTCCCCTTTAGAGGATCTTTTTTACAACAGCATTGCTAAGCAATTTTATTGTCTTATCATTTATGCTGAGGGTGATGCTATGTTTCAAGCATTTGCAGAAAGTATTATCCAAGGACTAGGTCAGAACCACCGTTCAGCAGAAGTCCCGGAATAATACCCCAGATATCAACTGAGTATAAAAACCTAGTATATCAGAATACGAGACCTTTCAAACAAGATTTCGGGGGTTACCCATATATCCGAGAGATGTTACCCACGATATAAGCAAGTTTGAAATTTAGGTTTATATCTCGTTACAATCTACTAAATGTGCAAAAACCTACTGACACATCATCAGTGAGACCATTTATCACATTTGACATTTCATATCCTTAGCATGCTGTGATAGTTCACTGATTTACTATCATTTCCTCTTTTTCACAACAAAACTCATTTTTGCTTTTTCAATGTTTTTGAAATTTTCAAATTTTCTAATTTTTTTTTTTTAAAATTTTCTCCCCCTAAAATCAAAATATGTTTCAATTTTGATTTTCAAGGAAAATTTGAAAACAAACTATACAAGAAACGTGACAAACTGATATCAAATCGCTTCAATTCACCATTCACTTGGCTTAACAATCAGAACTCCCCCTGACAACAAACTATTTTCCCATTTAGATTTCAAAACACTTAAGTTTGTTTTAATCAAATGGTTTTTTCCAGAAAATTAGTTTTGTTTGTCTTTTCACAAACTCGGGGTTTCATCACATTGTTATTTTCCAATCATTTTAAAGAATTAATCAATTAAGACCCTTGACAATAACAAACACTAGTAGAAAATCAAGTACAACTTAATGTCCCTGATTTACCACTTGTAAATCGAAATATCACAGTTACCATCCTGTGAATTTCTCAAGAATGATGCCGATTCCTGTTCCACACTTACCAACCTGGGAACTCCGGCAAGTCAGGTTTTTCATTTAAACAGATTCACCCAAGCCTGACCAGCCTTGGGTTTGACAGTTTTTACCTCCTCTTCTGATTCTGACAAACCAGAATCATTACCAACACATGGCTCTTCTGACTTTGACAAGTCAGTTTCATTGCCTAATGATGACTTGTCTGACTTTGAAACGTCAGATTCATTGCCTGATGGTGGCTCCTTTGTTTTTGAAGAAACAAATTCATCGCCAACCTTCATTGGTATCCAATTCTTACTAGATCTAGGTTTTCCCTTTTTATTAGGCTGTGAAATGAATAAACTTTCACAATCTCTTTTATATTCAAAAACCTTGTTCAAGATTTTGTCAGAAAAATTAACTTTCTTTGATTGGTTATCATTTTGATTAGTTAATTTTTCTTTCTTTAACTCCCTTTTTGCTTTCCCATTTGTCCTCAGATTTGTATCTGATGAATTTGTTTTGCTTGCCTCTGCCGTTGAGGAAAATAATCCATCAGAACTTTTTCTCGGATTACCAGTTTTATCCGAGGACAAAATTTTCTCCAAATATTCTCTTGCTTTCTTTCTCTTCTTCCTCAGTCTGTCTTTCTGCCCTTGAGA
Source organism: Helianthus tuberosus (assembly GCA_030545235.1). Lineage (NCBI taxonomy): Eukaryota > Viridiplantae > Streptophyta > Magnoliopsida > Asterales > Asteraceae > Helianthus > Helianthus tuberosus. The sequence continues at coordinate 100,532,806 of CM060396.1, read as the reverse complement.
AAGCTTCACTTTCTTTTCTTGAACTTTTTGTTCTCGAACTTTTGGTTCTTGAACTTTCTGTTCTTTGGGCTTGACACTGACTGATTTCTTTCCCATTTTCTGAGATTCAACCCTCGATCTTCCTTTTGATCTCATTGGGCAATCTCTGGCAATGTGTCCTCTGATATGGCATTCATAGCATCTTCTTGTTTCGAATCTCTGACTTTGGCAGTTAACAGCAATGTGTCCTTGATAGCCACAAGTGTAACACACTCTGTTATCATACCTCTCATTACTTTCATACCAAACACCTTCTTCATACCACACACTTAGATCAAAGCATTGATTTGCCTTGTGGTAATCACCATTTCTTTGTTTTCTATCATTGTAATGATTTGTCCTTGAATAATCTTCATCCCATATTCTCTTGTAAACTGGATTTGGCTTTTGAGCACTGTGGTCAAACCTGCACCACTTATTACCAACATTTTGTGAGTTTTTATTTTCAGATTTTTGTGATTTTTCAAAATGATTGGATGACTTAACTGATGAGCTTTTATTTTCAATTTTAGAATTTTTCAAATTTTTATCTTTTTGTTTCTGTTCTACAATCTTCTTAACAGGTTCTTGCTTAGAACATTCACCTATTTCAGTAGATTGCAAAACAGTATTTTTAAATTTTTCTTGTAAATCTAAAAATATTTTTCTTTTCTTTTCTTTTCTTTTTCATCATCAGATATTTCATCACAATCTTCAATTTTGACTTTGACTTCGTCAAAATTTGTGACATTGTCACTTATTGGAACAGAATTGATCGGTTTTGGACACTCATATGGTGCCGAAGTCACAAAACCTTTCAAGTTCACTTCAAGCTCTTTGATTTTCATCCGAGCTTTTTCAGCTTCTTTTTCAAGCTGAATGATTTTAGCAAGATGAGAATTGATTTCAATTTGTTTTTCAAGATTATCTTTACCAAAAATATCTCTCTCATCTTCTAAAATCTTGATTTGATTTTGAAAATATTTTTCTTTTTCTTTTAACGTTTCATTTTCTAATTTTATCCAAAAAACGTTTTCATTTTCAATTTTGATTTTTCCAAAATCTTTTTCTTTTTCTCTCAAGTCATTAATTTCCAATGTCAAACTGTCCAAACTACTCAACAGTTTGTCATTTTCAGTTTTCAGCTTTTCACAGTTCAAATGCAACTCCAAAATATGTTCATCATCAGCTTTCTTTTCAGCTTTCAAAGTCTGAATATCTTCAACCTGTTTCTTCTCTTTCTGAACAACCTCAAAGACTAGTGTGTCTTCTGCAATCTTTTTCTTAATCACTGGTTCAGATTTCTCAGATACAGATTTTTCAGATTCTTCTTTCTTTGAAATTACTTCCTCAAAAACCTGCTGTTTTTCCGTAACAGCTTCTTTCTTAATTTCTTCAATTTCTTCAACATCTGCTGCCTTTTGATTTATCTTTTTCGCAGCAAGTTTATTCTTGAGCTCATCAATTTGTTCTGCAAAAGAATCATTAACCATTTCAGATGAAAATAACTGTTTATAAAACTCAAGTTTATCAAGTTCTTTGCTATCATCATCACACTCTTCATCAGATGAGTATGAATGATCAAAAACTGGAACTTTTTCTGAAATAACTTCTGAAACTTTTTCATCTTTTTCAGAACTAACTTCAAAACTCTTTTCTATTTTATCCACAACAGTTTTTGAATCAACAATTTTTGAATCAACAATTTTTGAATCCTTGTTTATTGAAAATGATTTTCTAGACTTTTGCTTTCCGGCAAGAATATCAATAATATCCATTGAATTATTGTTAAAAATATCATCTCCAAAGGAACAACCATATTCATCATCACTATCCATATTTAGATAACAGTTTTCACAATGTCAATCACTTTCAAATGAAATTATCCTGCTCAAACAAAATCGCCTTGAATCACCTGCAAACAATCAAACAAACAAACACTTAGTAAAATTTTTCAAATGAACTGATTGTTTTCAAACGGAATAGACTGTTCCGTTTGAAATAACAATAGTTTCAAACGATGATCAAACTTCAAACAATATGGACTGTTTTCAAACAGAATGGACTGTTCCGTTTGAAATATCAATGATTTCAAACGATGGAAATTCAAATGACCAATATTCAAACGATAAACATTTCAAACGGTCAATTTCAAACGACAAACATTTCAAACGACAAATATTTTCAAACGATAACCATTTCAAACGATCAGTTCAAACGATAAACATTTTCCAAATGATAGTTTCAATTTCAAACGGCAATTTCAAACGATCAGTCCGATTTCAAACGATATGTGTATTTCCAAACGATTGAGTTAATTTCAAACGGTGACGTCAGCAAATCGCGAAAATTTTCAAACGGTATGAACGATTTCGATCAGTTTTAGGTCGATTTTTGGTTTCAAAATTTCAAGGATTAGTTAATAGTGAATTTCGTTTGCAATGTGATCGTTTCAAGCCATTTTAACCGCGAGAACTAGTTTAAATCAGAAAAGAAAAGTAGAAGTGAGATAATCCGATGATTTCAAGCTGTAATTGGTATGAACTCCTCTTCCTGAGCTCTGATACCACTTGTTGGATCGTGTACGTGACCCTGAAAGTCAGTTAAGGTAGTTCAACATCGATTACTAAGGCGGAATCAAAGTAAACAACGTCCAAAACAACTTGTATCTTTTAATCTTTCTTTTCTGATTGATTTACGTGCTCGTACAATGTTTTCTGATACAAATCCGGCAGCACCTCTCTACTGTTCCAACTGTTCCGTACCGTTCCGTTTGAAATGTGACTAACACATACATATATATAGACACAAGACCCTTCCGTTTGAACTTAACATAATGGTTCAAACGGAACCCTTAACTCAAACGACCAGTTTCAAACGGAACCCTCATCCAAACGACGGTTTCAAACGGAACCCTCATATTTCACTTCCTAAATCAACACTAAACCCTAATTTGACTTTTAAGATCCAATCTTGACTTTCTTGATATAAGACTTGATGAAGATGCAGTCAACAGACATTCTTGTGCATCAACAACTGTGCAAGGAATTACGTAATTATGGATGCATACATAATTATGGAATTTAGTGCACAGAAACCACAGCGAGTTTTGTCATGTATCTAGAATTAGCCCTATTCATTTCCGTTTCTGAGGAAGCACCCGTTGAAAATGAATCTGTTTGTTCATTTTCGTTTCTGAAGATTTGTCCGTTGAGTAAATGAATATCCGTTTGACTATCCTTTTTCATTTCCGTTTCTGAGGAAGCACCCGTTGAAAATGACTCTGTTTGTTCATTTTCGTTTCTGAAGATTATCCGTTGAGGAAATGAATATCCGTTTGAATATCCTTTTTCATTTCCGTTTCTGAGGAAGCACCCGTTGAAAATGACTCCGTCAGTTCATTTTTCGTTTCTGAAGATTGTCCGTTGAGGAAATGAATATTCCATTTCTGATGAAGCACCCGTTGAAAATGACTCCGTCAGTTCATTTTTCGTTTCTGAAGATTGTCCGTTGAGGAAATGAATATCCGTTTGATTATCATTTTCATTTCCATTTCTGATGAAGCACCCGTTGAAAATGACTCCGTCAGTTCATTTTTCGTTTCTGAAGATTGTCCGTTGAGGAAATGAATATCCGTTTGATTATCCTTTTCATTTCCATTTCTGATGAAACACCCATTTAAAATGATTCCGTTTGTTCACTTTCGTTTCTGAAGATTGTCCGTTGAGGAAATGAATATCCGTTTGATTATCCTTTTCATTTTCATTTCTGATGAAGCACCCGTTGAAAATGACTCTATAAGTTCATTTTACTTTTCTGAAGATTTTCCGTTGAGGAAATGAATCCCCGTTTGTTTATTCCTTCATTTCCGTTTCTGAAGAATACTCGTTGAGGAAAATGACTCCGTCTGTTCATTTTCGTTTCTGATGATTGTCCGTTAAGGAAATGACAAGATTATGCCTTTTATATCTGGTGGTTACTTGACACAAAGTTACAGATGGACTCCTACGAATAAAATTTCGGGACGAAATTTCCTAAAGTAGGGGAGACTGTGACACATGGGTCACTGCGACCATCAAACAAATACCAAGCCAATGAAATATTGTATTTCATACTTGGGATCTGTATAAATATGTGTATCTTTTGCACATATCAATTCTTGTTCGATTTCAAGCTCTAAATCGCTTTCTGGAAGGTTATACGCGCACTGATGCGCAAATATAACCAGTTTAATGCAACAAACACTCCGGAATAGTGAAATAGGCTTTACATACCTTAAATAACCTTTACATAACTTATAAATAAGTTTTGAAGGCTTTGGTATGGCAAAATCAAGTTAAATCGCTTACAGGGACTAAACTTGACAAACTGCGAAAGTATAGCAATTTGAACTGTAACGAACATTCCGGAACATGACCATAAGTTAAACACACCCTAAATATCCTTTACATAGCTTAGAAATAGGCTTTGAGGGGTTCGGTGTGCTAAAATAAACTTTTGGGTCATTCAGGGACTAAAAGTGTCAAAAAGTGCATAAGTTTGCACTTTCTGCATAACTTACGTTCTGAATACATCCGGACATACAAAAATTTAAGTAAGCACTAAAATATTTTATTTTAGTGTTTGGCATAAGAAAAATCCATTCGTCACGCCATTTGGATCGTTTTTCGCGCTTATGCGCATTCCGTCGTAATTAACCGAACAACGCAATCGTACGGCCAAACGAACCGACATCCGAGATATTCTTGAGCACATTTTAAGTTCCCTATACTTTAACTTCATTTTAGAGCTTTGAAATGGGGTTAACGGGGCTTAAACGTGTCAAAAGTGCGTCAAATAGCAAGTTTGGAGCTTCAGGGGCCTGTTTTGCCACTTTTCAAACTTTCTGCTCTGCAAGCTCCTTGCGCACCTCAACACTTATAACGTTACGGTGCGCAAGTAGGGGTCAGATGCAGAAAATTGTGTTGGCTGCTGATTAATGGCTTCCAAACAACCCAAAGGCCAATGCCAAGTGTCAAACTCTTGTGGCGCGGGAAAAATGAGTTACCACAACATTCCGACAAGTGTACGGGCGAGATCAAGGCACGTTATCCAAGAATCGATCCTAACGGTGAACCGAAATCTATAAATACCCACCTCAACTTCACTCATTCCTCACAAGAATCTGATTTGAGAAGCTCTAAGTTGAAACCTTTGTTTCATACCTGAGCTACTTGAATCAAGATTAGCATTCGGGGACCCTTTGTTAGTGTTCCTTCGTTCTTTTATTGCTTTTCGAGTCCGAAAGTCAAACTTTGTTTGACTTTCTGCATTGACCAGTTTATGGTCAATGCGAAGTTCGTTTGAACTTCGCAACGTGAGCGTAATCACGATGGTTATAGTCCCTTGTGACTATGCCTATTGATTACCACATTGTCTAGGGTCGTAAGGGTAAGCGATCTAATAAATCGCTTATACCTTCGAACCCGACCCATTTGGTCGATCATTAGGATCCGACCAAACACATTAGGTGACCATAGTATATACGGAATAACCTTCCGAGGTTATACCTTATGGTCACTTCGTTTAAGTAGTTGTATGATAGGTAGTTTATATGCCTTAGGTAAATTACCAAAATGCCCTTTTTACGTCAAGATTCATTTTAAGCATATGTAACATAACTTTTGGTATCTAAACTGATTTGGTAACAATATTAGATATGTTAAGGCATATTTTACTTGTCATAGGACTAGTTAGGCGTTCCGAACGCGTTTCACGCGAACGACGCGTTAAAGTAGCATAAGCTACCTAAACGGGTCGTGATGGGTCGTAAGCACTTAGGTTAGGTTTCATTTAGTATGTAGGCTTTGTTAAACCATACTACATGAGTTCCCATACTCATTTGGTTTACGAGCCCTCATTCTATCCGATCCTTCGATTTAGGTCCGGTATATTAACATAGTTACCTATATTAGGTGCCGTTTGATATGCGTGATCTCTAGCATTGCTTGGTGGTTATCTTAGGACTTCTGAGCAATCTCAAGTGAGTACATAGACCCCTCTTTTACTGTTTTGCAAACATTTTGGGGTGGAACACGTGTGCCTACTTGTTACTTTCGTGCTTTCTTGATTTCACATCATATACTTGTTATGTTCATTAGTACATGATTTACATTACATTCCTGCTATGTATGTTGACTGATAGCATGCTAGCACATTGATTTACATGACTTTTCTGCTTTTTATGTTAACTTAGCATACTTAGTACATCACTTTACAATACATTTTATGCTATGTATGCCCATTGTGTACATACTTAGTACATCACTTTACAATACATTTTATGCTATGTATGCCCATTGTGTGCATACTTAGTACATCACTTTACAATACATTTCATGCTATATATGCCCATTGTGTGCATACTTAGTACATTGTTTTCCATTACATTTCATGCTATGTATGTCCATTACGTGCATACTTATTACATTGTTTTACATTGCATTTCTGTTGCATATGTTCATCCAGCATATGAACACATTATACTACATTTTGAACCGTTTTAACCATTTGACTATGTGAACCGTCGTAAACCCTTTGATTATATGAATCGTTTGTAACTATTGAACCGTGTGAACCAGTTGTATCTGTTGACATGATTTACATTTGACAATAGACATTTGACTATACATAAACATTTCTACAATTGTTAAACATTTCATCTTGATGGTTTGGTTTGAGTAAGTGATTTAAGTAACGAGGCGTATGTAATATGATACAAGCACGGTGGATACGCCGCTGGTACTTCCTATATATAAGTGTTTGTATGGTATCACATATCGTAGCGTTGTTTGAACCATTTCAATTTGAGACATATAACATTTTATACAAATAACATACTTTTCACAAGACATTGATTTACAAACAACTTATCTTATACAAACTCATTTTACATGGTTATTCATTTAACCATACATTATTCTCTTATTTATACATATCATCTGATCTTATCGTTTTTCAAATGATTTACAAGACAAAGCAAATTACAAGGTTCATGACTAAACATTTTCTCAAACATAAGTCATGAATTCTGTTTTCACAAAACCTATGTATCTCACAGGCATTTTTATGTTGACGTACCTATTTTCACATGTGTTTTCAGGAGATGATGCATAGGACTTATCAAGACATACTTAGGCGGACCTGTGCCTTAGTGACTTAAAACGAGACAAGAACTAGTTAATTTATGTTATGTACTCTTTGGTTCTTGTTTAAAACAATGTAAACTTTCATGTTTGATTAATAAAACGAAACTTCAATTGCCATGGATTTGAAACAATTAATTCTGTTACAACACTCCCCGACGTTTCCGCCACGTTTGGTTGTTCCACGTGGTCGGGGTGTGACAATGAGAAGGATAAAAAGGTTAATGTTAAAATCAAAGGTGGGATGAACGTGTTTACAAGGTCAAGAAAAAGAAGTTTAACAGATGAAAGTGATGTGTTGGATGGTGTATCAAAAATGACGAATGTGATGCAATGAAGGTGGATGGAGTGACAAAAGATGATGTGAATATAAAATTAGACAAAGTTGTTGGTGAGACCATTAAGTTGGCAGAAACGGAAAAGGGTGTTATGAAGAGGCAAACACGTAGGAGGAAAGAAGTAGATAACACCATACCGACTTTTATGTTGTTGTCGCAAAGCTCGCAAAGTTCACCAGAATCAGACACTGGAACAAACGTGCATGCGAGTGTTAAAGATACAAACGTAAACGTGCATGTGAGTGGTAAAGATACAAATATGGTTGACATGAATGATACATTAAATGACGATGAAAAAACGATATGGCAATATTTGCTTACAACCATTGACGACAAACGAAGGTATGGATGTGTATTATAATGTTATGTTATTATTTGTTGTGACATAATAATTTAGAGTTACACAAACTAAAATTGTAGGGCGGAGGGCAAAAAATGTAACGTGGACGATCAAGAAATAGATGTTGAAAAGGAGACGAGTGAGGTCAGCCTGACGTTCAAGTAAGATTAAATATGCATTATTTTTTATTTATAAATATGTTACGTATTGTTTGATATGTTAGGTTTTAGGTCAGTATGTGTCCATATTACAAGTTGTTTTTAGTATGTTCACATGGTGCAGGAGGTTTGGGTTGGCTTCTATTTGCGTGATACTGGTTGCGGCTGGATGGGCTGGTTATTATTGATCATATCTTGAGTTATTTAAGATTAAGGTTTGGACAGTTTAGAGTTTTAGGCTGCTGATGGATGATGACATGTTGTTTTGGGATTTATTTGGTATATTTTTTTTTGCGGCTGGAATGGTGCTAAAACAGGTCTTGTTTTCTGCCGATGGCTTAGGGGTTGGTTGTTTGATTGAATCTGCCATAAGGTTAATATGTGAGGATGGTTTGCTGTGTTATAAAATGAATATTTAAAAAATTACTTAAAACCATTTGAGTATAGAAGCAATTTGTTTAGAACTGACCTAAACTTTTGACATCTAAAGCATTTAATCAGTAAATTCGGAATAAATAAGTGGTTGTTTATATTGTTCGCATGTTATAAGGGTCTGGTTGGTTGCGACTGATTAGGTTAGCGGCTGTTTTGGTTTGAGGGGTAGTTAAAAATTTAGTGTGGGTATACGGGCTGATGAGTTTTGGCATAAAATATGGTATATAGTATATGTAATGTATTTGATGCACATGTGCATACAGAACATAACTGATGTAATTTATTGTGATGATTACAGCACAAATATTTTTGAAACCTCACATGGGATGACAACACGAGCATATTTGATAAACACCTTGGAGGATGGGCAATGGATTTCACAAAACGTGATAGACTGTTGGGCAGCTATTTTGAATTATGAAGAGAGAAATAACAATACAGTAGGGAAAAGGCGATTATGGTGTTATACGACAACTATCGTAAGTGTGTTATAATTCATGTTTAACAATCATATTTAGGATAGTTATACTTGTGAGTTACATGTATCAATGTAATGTGCAGTCGGAGTTTATGTTGAAAACAAAACAGGCAGAAAAAAGTGTTTACAACATTAACTTCACACTTGACGGAGGTTGTTGAGTGTGACATTAAAATGTTGGAGTTAAAAGAATTTAACATCATAATAATACCAATGATCGAAAGAAAGCACTTCTATCTAATATGCTTTGATTTAGAGAAGGCGAAGGTCGAAGTTATTGATAATATGGTGAGTAACAGCGGGTTTTTACAGAATGTCAGGAGGAATGGAATTTAGAGATACTGGAACGCCATGTAAAGTGGTAAGTCTATATTTTCTATATTAAATGTTATATATGTAAATAAGGATATATGAATATGATATATTGTAACATTTGGTATTATTATTATTTTTTTTTGTAGAAAAATTACATGGTTGGGTATTTGAAGGCTGTTAAACATCCAAGTGCGGCACGCATGGCCGCTGCAACGTTGGCAAAGATAAAAAATTGGAATGGGCAACGAGCGATAATTTCAATGATTGTGGTGTGTTTGCTATGAGACACATGGAGATGTACAAAGGGAGTGATGTCGAGTTTGAATGCGGTTTTAGTACGTGAAAAAATATTCAAGACATGCAATTGCAAAACTTGAGGATGAAGATTGCAACAAAACTGATATTATCGCAGGCAAACGTGTACAAGAGAATGGTTATGTACCTCGCAAAAAGGCAACACAAAGTTTGAGAGATGAAAGAATGCGGAAAATGTTGGAAAAAGAGGGGGCAAAACAAGAAAAATGCTGGAACATTCTTAGCAAATTGAAGAATGGGGATCAAGTTTGAGGGTATTAGTTAATAATTTAGTTTATTAACTGTCATGACACGTCGGTAGTATTTCTATTTAATTGGTGATCTATGAACAGGAAACTGGTACTTTGGCTTGTTTTGTTTGGTTTAGCATGTTAGATGGTTTTATTGGGAAGGTAACAAGTTGGTACCGTTATGATGTCTGTTATAGTTTTGGTTAATTGTGGTTGGAACTAGCTTATTGTGTTACTAATACTTGTTGGTTGATATATTGAGCAGTTGGTATTTTAGCAATTGGTATGTTGGATGGGTGAAACGGTAATCAATGTTTGGAGTTACAGTTCGTATGGTTTGTTGTTTATGCACATGTGCATTAAGATGGTTAAAGTCATAGTAATGTATGGTAATAATTGTTGAATGCGTGTTATTAGTTATAAATTTATATGTTTGTTAAAATATGTTAAGTTATGTTGATTAATAAATTAAATGACGCGTATGCACATGTGCATGAATTATGTGCATAAAGTTATATAAATTAAATGATGCGTATGTGCGGTATGCACATAAATATATAATTAATAACAAGTTTATTTAGTTAAATGATGTGTATGCACATGTGCATGACGTGTATGCACATGTGCATACATTATGTGCATAAAGTGATACAATGTAGAGATTAAAGGATAAGTTTATATAATGTATTACAATTGGGTATATTTATATGTAAGGTATAATAAATGGTTTTAAATTCATATTAGTAACATGTTTAATGTTAAATAATATTATATAAATAAACAAGTGGATTAAATGGTAGATACAACTTGTAAATACATATGCACATGGTAACTTAAGCATAAATATCAATACTGTAACTTAAATGGGTATTAATAAAATTACGTTATGTTAAGTGGGTAATAATACAATCACAGATAATTGCATGTAATACATAATTGATAATAGAATAAGATGATGGTGTGACATCTATGCTTGTAATCATTGTATAAACCTTAAACAGTTCAGTTATCAATAAAACAATGTTATTTGATCCCAATGTTTGTTTAATTATGTTTGACATTTTGCATGTTTTGGTTTTTGTTCAATTTCAAACTCTATATCGCTTTCTTGAAAGTTATACGCAAACCGATGCGTAAACATAATCAGTTTAACGCGAAAAATACTCCAGAACATCAACTTATGCTTAACACACCTTAAATAAACTTTACATAACTTAGAAATAAGTTTTGAAGGCTTTGGTATGGCAAAATCAAGTCTATTCGCTTACAGGGACTAATTTCGATAAACTGCGAAAGTATGTCGATTCGTACTGTAACGGACATTCCGAAATATGATCATAAGTTAAACATACACTAAATATCCTTTACATAGCTTAGAAATAGGCTATAAGGGGTTCGGTGTGCTAAAATAAACTTTTTTGTCATCCAGGGACTAAAAGCGTCAAAAAGTGCATAAGTATGCCTTTTCGCGCATATCTTACGTTCTGAATACATCCGGACATCCAAAAATTTATGTAATCATTAAAATATTTTATTTTATTGATTTGTATGCAAAAACTTCATTCGTTTCGCAATTTGGATCGTTTTCGCGTCCGTTACGACTTCCGTCGTAATTAACCGAACAACGCAACCGTATGGCCGAACGAACTAACAACCGACATATTTTTTAGCATATTTTAAGTTCCCTATACTTTAACTTCATTTTAAAGCATTAAAATGAGGTTAACGGGGCTTAAACGTGTTGAAACGCATCAAAAAACAAGTTCGGAGACTCAGGGGCCTGTTCTGTCATTTTGTGAAACTTCCTGCCAGCATTACATAAGCTTACGGACCGTATGGGTCCCTTTACGGTCCGTAAAGCATCCCCAGTTCAGCAGAAGTGGTTTCCAGCTTAATCCAGTTGTTCCCCTTATGTGCAAAGGGTTTTGGGCAATCTATGGGCTGGTTTAGTGGTGCCCATGGTTTTAGAAATCAGGGGGTACATGTGTATGGCTTAGATCGAAGCTCGGTTTTCAAGAAATGATCCTAACGGTTCTATGAAATCTATATATACCCAACCCGCATTTGCTCCCAACTCACACTTTGATCAGATTTTTCTCTAAGTTGAAGGATAAAACCTTCATACCTGAGAATTTTCAGATCAAAACTTCCATTCCTGGACCCGTTGTAAGTATTCTTTCGTTCTTTTACGCGTTTTAAGCGTGAAAGTCAAACTGTGTTTGACTTTCTGCTTTGACCAGTTTATGGTCAACACGAATTTCGTTTGAACTTCGTAACGTGAGCGTAATCACGATGGTTATAGTCCCTTGTGACTATACCTACTGATTACCACGTTATTTAGGCATAGTGGCGAGTTATAGTTTCGGTCAAAATGCGCGTTTATGCGTATTTTGTAACCAAACTATTCTTGGGTATCAAAACCGTTTGTTTTGATATCAAACCAGTTTTCAAACTTCGTTAAACATGTTTAACTCGTCACTTTAGGTTTAGTGCTTATATAGGGTCATAAAGGTAAGCGTTCTAAACAACCGCTTAGACTTTCGAACCCGACCCGTTTGGTCGATCATTAGGATCCGACCAAACACATTAGGTGACCACATTTGTATAGGGATTAACCTTCCGAGGTTATACCTTGTGGTCACTTCGTTTAGTTAGTTGTATGATAGGTAGTTTATATGCCTTAGGAAAATGACCAAAATGCCCTTTTTACACATAAATTCATTTTAAGCATATGTAACCTAAATTTTGACATCTAAACTGATTAGGAAACATAATTAGACATGTTAAGGCATATATTACTTGTCATAGGACTAGTTAGGCGGTCCAAACGCGTTTTACGCGAACGACGCGTTAAAGTAGCATAAGCTATCTAAACGAGTGGTAATGGGTCTCAAGCACTTAGGTTATGTATCGTTTTAGAATGTGGGCTTTGTTAAACCATATTACACGAGTTCCTACACTCATTTGGTTTATGAAACCACATTTTATCCGATCCTCCGATTTAGGTGAGTTTATTAAACATAGTTACCTATATTAGGTGCCGATTGATTCCGTGATCTTTCTTGCTTTGCTTGGTGGTTATCTAAAGACTATTGAGCAATCTCAAGTGAGTACATAGACCCCTCTTTTACTGTTTTTCATACATTTTGGGGTGAAACACATGTGCCTACTTGTTACTTTCGTGCTTTCCATGTTTTCATATCATATGCTTGTTATGTTCATTAGTACACTTATAGTACATGATTTCATTATGTTTTTGCTATGTATGTCCATTTAGCACATACTTAGTACATCGTTTTACATTACATTTCACGCTATGTATGTCCATTTAGTGCATACTTAGTGCATTGTTTTACATTACATTTCACGCTATGTATGTCCATTTAGTGCATACCTAGTGCATTGTTTTACATCACATGCTATGTGTGACACCTGTGTCACTTCAACCATCAAACAAATGCCAAACCAATGAAATATTGTATTTCCTACTTGGGATTTGTAAAAATATGTGAATCGTTTGCATATATCAACTCTTGTTCGATTTCAAGCTTTAAATCGCTTTCTGGAGGGTTATACGCGCTCTGATGCGTAGATATAACCAGTTTAATGCAACGAACACTCTGGAATAGTGAAATAGGCTTAACATACCTTAAATAACCTATACATAACTTATAAATAAGTTTTGAAGGCTTTGGTATGGCAAAATCGAGTTAAATCGCTTACAGGGACTAAAGTTGACAAACTGCAAAAGTATGCCAATTTGAACTATAACAGACATTCCAGAACATGACCATAAGTTAAACATACCATAAATATCCTTTACATAGCTTAGAAATAGGCTTTGAGGTGTTCGGTGTGCTAAAATAAACTTTTGGGTCATTCAGGGACTAAAAGCATCAAAAAGTGCACAAGTTTGCATTTCTGCGCATAACTTACGTTCTGAATACATCCAGACATCCAAAAATTTATGTAAGCACTAAAATATTTTATTTTAGTGATTGGCATAAGAAAAATCCATTCGTCGCGTCATTTGGATCGTTTTTCGCGCTTATGCGCATTTCGTCGTAATTAACCGAACATCGCGATCGTACGGCCAAACGAACATACATCCGAGATATTTTTGAGCACATTTTAAGTTCCCTATACTTTAACTTCATTTTAGAGCTTTGAAATGGGGTTAACGGGCCTTAAACGTGTCGGAAATAGCTCAAAACACTAACAGGGACCAAATCTGCCATTCTGCACATGGTATTGGGCAATACTAGGGGCTCACATGGTATTGTAAAACCACTATCCTGAGGTGTATGGCCAAGATCAAAGCACGGTTTCCAAGAAATGATCTTAATGGCTCACCGAAAACTATAAATACCCCCCCCCCATGCCATTGCAAAACCCACTAGAATTTTGATTTGAGAAGCTCTAAGTTGAAACCTTTGTTTCATACCTGAGCTACTTGGATCAAGATTAGCATTCGGGGACCCTTTGTAAGTGTTCCTTCGTTCTTTGATTGCTTTTCGAGTTCGAAAGTCAAACTTTGTTTGACTTTCTGCATTGACCAGTTTATGGTCAATGCGAAGTTCGTTTGAACTTCATAACGTGAGCGTAATCACGATGGTCATAGTCCCTAGTGACTATACCTAATGATTACCACGTTATCTAGGCACAGTGACGAGCCATAGTTTCGGCCAGAATACGTATTCTGACGTATTTTGTAACCAAACTACTCTTAGGTATCAAAACCGTTTGTTTTATACCAAAACTTGTTTAGTTAAGCATGTTTCAACATGCTTAGCTCGTCACTTTTAGTTTTGTGCTTGTCTAGGGTCGTAAGGGTAAGCGATCTAATCAATCGCTTATGCTTTCGAACCCGACCCATTTGGTCGATCATTAGGATCCGACCAAATACTTTAGGACCATAGCATATAGGGAATAACCTTCCGAGGTTATACCCTATGGTCACATCGTTTGAGTAGTTGTATGATAGGTAGTTTATATGCCTTAGGTAAATTACCAGAATACCCTTTTCATGTATAATTGGTAATTTAGCATATGTAACCTAAACTTTTGTCACATAACTGATTATGTAACATGTTTAGGCATATAACACTTGTCATAGGGCTAGTTAGACGTCTCGAGTGTGCTTTTGCGCGCACGACGCGTTAAAGTAGCATAAGCTACCTTAATGGGTCGTGATGGGTCGAAAGCACTTAGGCTAGGTTTCATTTAGTATTTAGGCTTTGTTAAACCATACTACATGAGTTCCCATACTCATTTGGTTTACGAGCCCTCATTCTATCCGATCCTCCGATATAGGTCCGGTTTATTAACATAGTTACCTATATTAGGTGCCGTTTGATATCCGTGATCTCTAGCATTGTTTGGTTGTTACTCAAGGACTACTAAACAATCTCAAGTGAGTACATAGACCCCTCTTTTAATGTTTTCCAAACATTTTGGGGTGGAACACATGTGCCTACTTGTTACTTTAATGCTTTCCTGTTTTCACATCATATACTTCCTATGTTCATTAGTACATTTATAGTACATGTTTTACATTACATTTCATGCTATGTATGCCCATTGTGTGCATACTTAGTACAGTTGTTTCACGTCACATGCTATGTATGTCTATTGTTGCATACTTAGTACAGTTGTTTCACGTCACATGCTATGTATGTCTATTGTTGCATACTTCGTACAGTTGTTTCACGTCACATGCTATGTATGTCTATTGTTGCATACTTAGTACAGTTGTTTCACGTCACATGCTATGTATGTCTATTGTTGCATACTTAGTACAGTTGTTTCACGTCACATGCTATGTATGTCTATTGTTGCATACTTAGTACAGTTGTTTCACGTCACATGCTATGTATGTCTATTGTTGCATACTTAGTACAGTTCACATGCTATGTATGTCCATTTGTTGCATTGTTCATCATACTTAGTACATTTGTTATTCATCACATGCTTACATTTTGGATACACATTACATGATTTACATTAGACATGAACATTTTACTTTGGTAGTTTGGTTTGAGTAAGTGATTAAGTAACGAGGCGTGTGTAATATGATACAAGCATGGTGGATACGCCGCTGGTACTTCCTATATATAAGTGATTGTATGGTATTACATGTCGTAGCGTTATTTAAATCATTTCAGTTTGAGACATATAACATTTTATATAAATAACATACTTTTCACAAGACATTGATTTACAAACAACTTATCTTATACAAACTCATCTTACATGGTTATTCATTTAACCCTACATTATTCTCTTATTTATACATATCATCTGATCTTATCGTTTTTCAAATGATTTACAAGACAAAGCAAATTACAAGGTTCATGACTAAACATTTTCTCAAACATAAGTCATGAATCCTATTTTCTCAAAACCTATGTATCTCACAGGCATTTTTATGCTGACGTACCTATTTTCCCATGTGTTTTCAGGAGATGATGCATAGGACTTATCAAGACATACTTAGGCGGACCTGTGCCTTAGTGACTTAAAACGAGACAAGAACTAGTTAAATTTTGTTATGTACTCTTTATTTCTTGTTTAAAGACAATGTAACTCGCTTGTTTGTTGAATAAAACGAAACTTTAAATTTCCATGGTTGTGAAACATTAATTCTGTTACAACACTCCCCGACGTTTCCGCCACGTTTCGTTGTCTCACGTGGTCGGGGTGTGACAGAAAAGATGGTATCAGAGCCAGTGGTTATAGGGAATTAGGTTATTAGTAATACTTTGACCTAGTTTATAACCTTCTTAGGACCCTAACGCGAGTTTACTTGCGTTTAGTCATAAAACAATACTGTCACCTATCCTTAGGCGACAATCACAACAAGAACATAAATTTCAAAACCGCTTTGAAAACTAATCATCTGTTCTAGGATGATTGATTACTAGGTTTTGAACCCTCTATTGTAAGGTTTTGAACCCTCTGTTATAAGGTTTTGAACCCTTTGAGTTTTCAAAATCTCGTCAAAGTTTTGGGTCCTAAATAGTGTGAACACGTGCAAACTGGAAGAGTGGATGCCTGTACCCTGGGTTTTCTGTCTAAGGCTAGAGTGTTCATACAAATCCACATAATCGGACCAGTCACTCTTACCTGGGAACTCTTGGGGTGAGTGTCCACTTATAGGCGAGCATGTCTTCGCGATACATTATGAGGATCTATTTGCTTTGACTCAGCCTTTGTGTTGTTTGTTTGCTTCATGGTTCAAACAAATGACCATCACCCATGATTTTGGTCAGAAATTGTAACATCCTATTCTTACCCAATGCCATTTCATTTGTTTTCTCTCTTGTTTCCCCTTTTAGAATGCCTCCACGACGCGAAAATCCGGTATCTATTGAAGATCTGGCAGCTGTCATTACACAGCAAATAACTACTGCAATCCCGAACATCGTTGCCCAATGTCACCAAGCTCTCAACAACAATAATGCCCTCTGCAACTTCAAGACTGTTGATGCACAAGAATGTCTGTTGACTGCATCTTCATCAAGTCTTAGATCAAGAAAGTCAAAATTGGAGCTTAAATGTCAAATTAGGGTTTAATTAGTGATTTAAGATGTGTTTATAAGGGTTCCGTTTGAAACCGTAGTATGAAACAAGGGTTCCGTTTGAAAATGAGGGTTCCGTTTGAGTGCATCGTTTGAACCATTATGTTTAAGTTCAAACGGAAGGGTCTTGTGTCTATAAATAGGAGTGTGTGTGTCACATTTCAAATGGAACGGTGGAACAGTCATTGCGTGAATCACGAAGTGCTGCCGGATTTTCATCAGATCTTATTGTAAAAGCACGTTTATTAATCAGAAAAGAAAAATTAAAGGATATAAGCTGTTTTGGACGTTGTTTACTTTGATTCCGCCTTAGTAATCGATGTTGAACTGCCTTAACTGACTTTCAGGGTCACGTACACGATCCAACAAGTGGTATCAGAGCTCAGGACGAGGAATTCATACCAAATACAGCTTGAAATCATCGGATTATCTGACTTCTACCTTTCTTTTCTGATTTAAACTAGTTCTCGCGGTTCAAATGGCTTGAAACGATTACATAACAAACGAAATTCACTATTAACTAATTCTTGAAAGTTTGAAACCGAAATTTGACCTAAAACAGATCGAAATCATTCAGACCGTTTGAAAATTTTCGCGATTTGCTGACGTCACCGTTTGAAATTGACTCAATCGTTTGAAAATAACTCTATCCTTTGAAAAACTAACTGATCGTTTGAACAATCGTTTGAAAATGGATTCTGTCGTTTGAAATGTTCATCGTTTGAAACTAGTTTATCGTTTGAAATGTTCATCGTTTGAAACTAGTTTATCGTTTGAAATGTGTATCGTTTGAAACAGTTGTCGTTTGAAAACAGTTGTCGTTTGAAACCTTTGTCGTTTGAACAGCCATCGTTTGAAACTATTGGTATTTCAAACGGAACAGTCCATTCCGTTTGAAAACTACTAGTTCGTTTGAAAAATTGTTTGAACTATTCCGTTTGAACAAGTGTCGTTTGAATCTGATAATTTCCAAAACAAAATTTTTCTAAGTGTTGTTTGATTTTACAGGTACATTCACAATGGATGATATTTTCTTAAACCCGTTTAGCGACATGTACGCATTCGCTGGAGATTCTGGAAACAATGATGCTTCATCAAGCAATGTGAATGAGAATAAACAAAAAGAGAAGAAAAAGGAAGCTTGGGAATCGGAAAGTGCCTTCGGAACGTTCAATAAACCTCCAAAGCTAATGGCTATCGAGGAGTACAGTCGTTGGTCCAGAAAGTTTGAAGATTGGATGATGGCATTCGCGTTTCCAAGCTGGAAAAGTCTGAAGAATGGTTATGACCAAGGAAACAAGAATGGGGAAGTTTTAACAGGATCTGATGAGATTGATTCATTCGTAGCCGAACAAAAGTGTGTGGCTTTGTTGTTTCTGTCTGTTCGGGAGGATATCATCTCATTGATAGACTATACAAACGCTAAAGACCTCTGGGCAAAGTTAAAACAAAAATGTTTAGAAAGTACTGAAATCGTAAAAAACAAAAAGAAACTTCTTAGGAAAGAGTTTGATATGTTTGGTTGTCTTAAAAATGAGTCAGTGTGTAAAATGATAGAAAGGTTCGGTCATCTGAAGCTGGAATTAGCAAGACATGATATCACGTATTCTGATGATGAGCAAGTAGACAAGTTGTTCGATTCGTTGCCAGACGAGATGGAGTGGAGATATTATGCTCTCATGCTTAAGAACACTATTTCTTCTGAATTGTTGAAACCAGATTTGGTGATTGAGAAACTTGAGAGTCATGAGTTGGAGTTGAAAAAGACATACAAAGTTAATCATTCATCTTATCAACAGAATTTGGATCTATACTATCCAAAGAGCATGATGCCGAAAGCTACTTCACCAAAAACTGCATTTTCTGCTGAAAATGTGTCGACAGCTGGCAAAGAAAGTCAAAGTGGTCAAAGCAGTGGAAGTCACAGTGGATCTTCATCTTCTGGAAATGCTGATGCAAAGAATCGTTTTCAATGCAATATTGCAATAGACTTGAAGAATGCTCAAAATTTTGACGAAGAGTCGGCAAAGCAGCAAATGATCTTTCTAGCATCAGTGTTGGAATCGTATGAAGGATTGGTAGCTGGGAAGATTGGTAATACAAATCTGACGAAAGAAGATTACGATCAAATTGATCCGGAGGAAATGGAACTGATCGATATTCGTTGGGCTATGGCGAGTGCTGTTCGCCGAGCACAGCGTTTTATGGAAATCACCGGAAGAAAAACAATTGGTGGTGCTTCTACAAAGCTGGGATTCGATAAATCGAAGGTGACTTGCTTCAAGTGTAAGCAGAAGGGTCACTTCAAGAGAGAATGCCGAAATGCTTATGCTGATGAGTCGGAGAATCCTTTCAGAGATGATTACTACAAGAAGGCGATTTATCACCAGAATATATCCGAGCCGCCTAGATTGAAGCAGGTTGAAGACAACAGAGAGAAATCTAGAGCTCTTGCAGTGATTTATGATGATGAGGGATATGATTGGAGTCAAGAGGTTCTACCAGAAGAAGATGCGGTTGGTTACGCATTCATGGCGAAAAATGAACATATTCCATGGAAAGATGAGAGAACTGAAGAGCAGAAGTATAAATACAGAAAGATGATTTCGGAAAACAAAATTACTAGACTTTCTAGAATTTATTTGGACGCAAAAAGAGCAAAAAGATGGGATCCAGACAGAGAGTGTTATCTTGATGAGTATGGAAATATTGCAGTTGATCACAAAACTCTTGATCTGGAAGTCTTAATCAAGGAAATGAAAGAAAATGATGAGTATTGGCAACACAAATGGTGGGGAACTCCAACTTCGAAAATGATTGAAGAGGAGAAAGAGGAGAAAGAAAGAAAGGAGAAAGAAGAGAAAGAAGGAAAAGAATCCAAGAAGATTGATACTGGAGTTATCGATACTACGCGGGAGTTGAATGCAGAGAATCTGGGAAAAATGGCTGACAAAGTGCTAGCTGCCAAAGCACTTGAGGTAGACTCTAACTCCGTGTCTGAGTCAAAAAGCCAGGTCAGTTCAGATGTGTCAACAAATGCGTCAGGTAAAAAGATCGAAGGAAATGCTGATTGCAAAAATTGCAACAAAGATTGCAAATTTTGTAGCACAGTCACGTATCTCAACATTAAGAAAGTTGAAGATCTGACAGCTAAGGTCAGAAACGTTGAGAATCAGATTATTGGTCGTGATAAAACAGTTAAAGCTTCAACTGAACGGATAAGAAAATTAACTGCTCAAATTGAAACTGATAAAATTGATCATGACAAAATTAAACAAGAATATGAAAAGTTGATTCTTGAAAACCGTCAGATTTTTGAAAAATTTGAAAAACTCAAAAGCACAATGAAAGATTGTGATGATCGAAATGGTAAAACTTTTAAAGAAAATGAACATTTAAAAGCAGTGCTTAGAGTTAAAGAAGAATCAATCAACAAACAACTGGATGAAATCGCTATATTGAAACTTAAAGTTCAAGAGGCTGTAATCGAAAACGAGAGAATCCAGTTGAAGCTTAACAGTTATAGCTCCGCAAGCTTTGTTTTGCAACATATCATTCCCAAACCCATCGGGAAAGATAAAGCGGGCGAAGATGTGTATTCTGATGGAACTGGGGTGGGTTTTCATCAAGTACCACCACCTGTTCTTCATAATTACACTAAAAAGCAGTCTGGATTGGTTGAAATTGAGGAAGAAAAAGGAGTTAAACTTCCGGAGAACATTGATGTTACTTTTTCTACATCATCTGATGATAGTGTTCAGACAGAGATTGTTAAGAGCACAGCTGAAAGTGTTTTGAATAGTGATTCAGCTGAAGATGATGGGTGTTTCTTGGACAAATACATTCAGAAATCAAAGTCCAAAAACAACTTAAGTGATGAACCGGGTCTTGTGATGTACAAGATGGCTGGATCTGATAAGTTGTATTCGGATTCTGAGTTTCCAATTGAGAATGTTAATGTGAAAAAGTTGACAAATGTTTTCAAATTGGTTGAAGTTGAGTTGTCAGAAGTGAACAGTTTGTGTCAAACAAAAAGGCAAATGAATTTTCAGAAAGATAAAGCTTATTACAAAAAGCCTGTTGTTCCACCACGTTTTTATAATAACAATCGAAACAATTGGTTGGGTGGTTATCGGGGTGGTAATAGTTATCAGAAGAAGAGTTTTCAAAACAAAAGGTTTGCTGAAAAGAAGGTGTTTGTGAACAGTTCAAGTTCACTTTCTGATGAGGAAAATGAAATCTTTTCAAAATCAAATAAAGAGTTCTTTGAGAAAAGAGCTTCACATTATCGGTCTGAAGGCACAAGTCGAGTTGTTGATACTCGTACATGTTTTAGATGTAACAAAGTTGGTCACATTGCAAGAAATTGCACCAACTCCAAGCCTAAGACTGAAAATGTGAAGTTTCAACAGAAGAAAGTTGATGTGAAGGGTAAAGCACCAATCATTGTTGAGAAAAAGAGTGTGAAAAATAACAACATCAAAGTGAAAAATGAACCTGTAAAGAAAATAGTAACTAAAAATGACAAGTTTTATAAACAGGTTGCATTATCTCAACAAGTTTGGAAACCAAAAACTGAAATGAAAATTTCAACTTCTGAAGTGAAAAAGGCTGATGAATCAATTTCGGTTGATTATAATGCAAATTTTCCACCTTTGAAGGCTGAAAATTTTAAAATTCAAGTTGCTAGAGTCAAGGTTACACCTAAGGATGATGAGGCCTGGGTGGACACCATGTTCGAATAAGCAGTTTGAATTGCCGGAGCTTCCTGGATCGCGAAGCATGAATCGGCATCTTTATTGAAATGTTTTAAAATCAACTTGTGGTATGTGCAGGATCTTCCAAGAGCCATTTCAAGATGGATCATGGATAGTGGCGCATCTCGACATATGACAGGAAAAACTGCATTACTATATGATGTGAAAAATATTAATGGTGGTTATGTGGGATTTGCTGGTCATGAAGGTGGTAGAATTGTTGGTGAAGGAACGTTATCCAATGGGATTGTGACGTTTGAGAGAGTTAACTACATCACTGAGCTGGAGAACAATCTGCTTAGTATCTCGCAGATTTGTGACAATCAGTATACTACTCACTTCACTGATAAAGAGTGTTTGATTTTGAAACCTGGTTTTGTTATTCCTGAAGAATGGATTATCATGAGGGCACCTAGAGTGAATGATTTATATGTGTTAGATATGTCTGTAGCAACTACAACTACTGGTTAAGCACATTGTTTTGTGTCTAGAGCAACTGAGAAAGAATCAAGATTGTGGCACCGAAAGATGGGGCATATTCACCTAAGGAAGATGAATCACTTGGTGCACAATGATTTGGTATTGGGAGTTAATATCAAAGGTTTTCATCTGGAAGGGGAGTGCATTAGCTGCATCAAAGGCAAGCAGAAGAAAAAGTCACACCCTACAAAGCAAGTTAATTCAGTTTCAAGACCGCTGGAAAGACTTCACATGGATTTGTTTGGTCCTGTGAATGTCAAAAGTATTACAGGAGATTACTATTGTTTGGTCGTTACTGATGATTATTCCAGATTTTCGTGGGTTTCTTTCTTGAAGACGAAAGATGAAACATTTGACAGTTTGATGGGGCTGTTCAGAAAGATTGAGAATTTGTACCAAAGGCGTATCAAGAGAATTCGAAGTGATAATGGTACTGAATTCAAGTACAGCAAGATGGAAGAATTTTGTGATGAAAGAGGTATTTTGCATGAGTTTAGTGCTCCGTACACTCCGCAGCAGAATGGAGTCGCAGAACGCAAAAACCGGACACTAATTGAGACGGCTAGAACTATGCTCGCAGATTCAAAGTTACCGATAAATTTTTGGGCTGAAGCTGTTTCCGCCGCATGCTATACGCTCAACAGGGTTCTCACTGTCAAGAAGTTCAACAAAACATGCTTTGAGCTAATCAATAATCGCAAACCGAATTTGAAGTATCTAGAACCGTTCGGGTCACCCTGTACGGTTATAGAACCTTTTGGAAAGTTTGGTCCGAAGTGCATTGAGGGTATATTTGTTGGTTATGCAAATCCATTGCGACGTGTCTTCGTTCCAAGTGAGAAGCGGATTATTGAAGCTGCAAATGTTGAATGTCAAGGTTATACTATGCCGCCGCAGAATCCTGGTGATTCATGGCGTTATCATTATGACAAACTTTGGGATTCGTTTGACATGAGAGAAGAATCAGAGGATGATGAAGATTTCTTTGATGAGTTGGATATTTTGCGTGAATATGAGTCGCAGTTAAGGTTCCCAGCTGAATATTCGAGGAGACCACGGGAAACTTCAAATGATGATGAAGCAGGTCCAAGTAATGCTGGTGAACATGATGATGTCCAACAGAATGAAGTTGCTCAGGATAATCAGTCGGCTCAGAATGATAATCTAGAAGCTGAAAATATGCCAGTCTTTGATCATGGTGATTCAGATTCTAAGGGGGAGCAAATTCAGATTTCAAGTCAAACAAACCAAGTTGGTGAACAAGATGCAGAGCAGAATGTTACTAATCTGGAGGGAAATGTAGATGTTCCAAGTGAAGTGATGCCGCGAACTTTTTCATATCATCCAGAGGAGTTGATCATAGGAGAATTGCAGAAAGGCGTTCGCACTCGAAATCAGATTGATAAAGGGCTTACATGTTTTTATACAAAAGTTGCTCCTTTGCAAACTGAATTCTCATTGAGTTGTTTTATCTCGCAGGTTGAGCCAAGAACTTACAAAGAGGCGCTTACTGAAGACTCTTGGGTCAATGCAATGCAGGAGGAACTTAGTCAATTCGAGAAATTGGGAGTGTGGAAGTTAGTTGATTTGCCGGATGGTCATAGGAAGATTAACACCAAGTGGGTGTTCAAGTGTAAGAGGGACGATAGAGGAGTTGTCGTAAGGAACAAAGCTCGACTCGTTGTTCAGGGCTTTAGTCAACAGGAGGGAATTGATTTTACCGAAGTCTATGCTCCTGTCGCACGACTAGAGGCAATCAGAATTTTCCTAGCATTTGCGTCTTGGAAGAACTTCAAAGTTTATCAGTTGGATGTTAAATCGGCGTTTCTTTATGGGAAGGTCAAAGAGGAGGTTTATGTCGGTCAGCCACCAGGCTTTACCGATCCAATCCACAAAAACAAGGTCTACTTATTGGACAAAGCGCTGTATGGTTTACACCAGGCCCCGAGAGCCTGGTACGAGACTTTGTCTCAACACCTACTAGCCAACAAGTTCATTCGTGGAAAAGTGGATGCCACTCTCTTCACTAAAGAAGTCGATGGTCATCTTCTGATAGTTCAGATTTATGTGGACGATATAATCTTTGGGTCGACAAATGAAAATCTATGCAAAGATTTTGAATCAGTGATGAAGCAGAAGTTTGAAATGTCATCAATGGGGGAGATGAAATTCTTTCTGGGTTTACAAGTTGAACAACTTCCTGAGGGAATTTTCATTCATCAGTCAAAGTATGTTCATGATATCTTGGAGAAATTCGGGATGTCAGGTTCTACTCCAGCTGCTACCCCACTTGCAACAAATCATGGGATTCACCCAGATCTCACTGGAGACAGGGCTGATGAAACGTTTTACCGATCCATGATAGGTTCTTTAATGTACCTAACTGCTTCACGTCCTGATATTATGTATCCAACGTGCCTCGCAGCAAGATTTCAGTCTAACCCGAGAGCATCGCATATGATCATTGTCAAGAGGATATTGCGCTACCTGAAAGGAACTCCTTCATTAGGGTTGTGGTATCCTAGGAAAGGCGATTTTACGCTCGAAGGGTATTCCGATTCGGATTTCGGATGCTGCAAAGTTAATTCAAAATCAACAACTGCAGGATGCCAGTTCTTTGGTTCTAGATTGGTTACCTGGCAGTGTAAGAAACAAACGTCTGTGGCGTTATCTACATGTGAAGCGGAGTATGTTTCTGCTAGCAGTTGCTGCTCTCAGATCTTGTGGATACAGCAACAGATGCGCGACTACGGTTTGCAGTTTCTTAACACACCTCTTTTTGTTGATAATGAGGCCGCAATAAATATAACTAAAAATCCAGTACATCACGCTAAAACTAAACACATAGAAATTCGTCATCACTTTATTCGTGATTGCTTTGAGAAAAAGTTGATACGAATTGAGAAAATCCACACAGACGAACAGAAAGCTGATTTACATACCAAAGCTTTTGATAAAAATCGGTTTAAATATTTGTTAAAACTGAATGGTATGAAGCTTCTGTCGGTGTCGGATGGCATAATTGGCGTTGATGAGAGTACTGTTGCGGATGAAGACGAGAAACAATCTGCAATGGTTTGTCGAATTTTTACTTGTTTTGTTATTTAGGGGGAGTAGATGTTTGTACATAGTTTTTTTTAGAAAATACAAAAACAGTAAAAAATGCAAAAATACAAAAACATGATAAAATCTGAAAAAGAGCTTGTGTATATAGGGAAAATGATAGTACATCAGCTAGACGATTACAGTATGCTAAAGATTTATAAAGATTAAAAAGAGTTAAACAATCTCACTGATGATGTGTCGATAGGTTTTCGTACATTTAGTAGATTTATTCGGGATATAAACCTAAATTCAAACTTGTGAATTCGTGGGGAACACTACTTGGATATATAGGTAACCCCTGAAATCTCGTTTGAAAGGTCTCTTAATCTGATATACTAGGTCTTTATACTCAATGATGTCTGGGGTATTATTCCGGGACTTCTGCTGAACGGTGGTTCTGACCTAGTCCCTGGCTAATACTTGCTGCAATGCTTGAAACACAGCATTAAACCCTCAGCATGCTGAAACAATAAAATTGATAAATGCTGCTGTTGTAAGCAAAAAGATCCTCTAAAGGGGACACACTGAAAAGTCGAAGCTGATATCTCTCTGCGTATACGGAAGTATCGACCTGAGATCCCTCGGCCCTCGCATACCTAAATTATATACAGATATCATTGTAGTATTCTCACCTGTAAGACTGATTATTGAGATTCTGGATACGGGAGTATATTCAAGAGGTGGGACACATGAATGATCTAAGTTCTTAATTCATCTAAATCGTATCCTGAGTAAATTGAAATTTGTGTGAGAATTTAATATGGATCAGTATATCGACAATCGAGGTGAATTGTTTAAATCTGAAGTATGTAATGTAGCTTAACGGTACTTGTGATTTGTCTGAAAAGCTGATATGATTCCCTGACACGCTCGCAAAAATATGTTTGTAAATAGTTTACTTTGTTTACTTTCTGAAATTTATGTTTTCTGTATTTCATTTCTTAGTTTAGATCACTTTATAAAATTCAAAAAGATTTTATTTCTGCTTTATTTTCCGACAAACCAAAGTGGAGAGTTGATTGTTGGATTCTCAGATGTTTGAAGCAGATGCAGGAGATTCTGGACTGAAGAATGAGGAGAGCTTACTTTGAAGAAGTTTGAATTGTTTGTAATGATAAAAACAAGTTCATTAACTTGATATTTGTTATTTTCAGAAAATGTTTGAAATTGTTGTTTTAAAAAAAAATCAGTATTGTTTAGTCAAAAGATCAACCAAGGTCATTAATTTGGACTTGGTAGATTAATCAAGTAATCAGGGTCATTAACTTGAACTTGAATACTTGAGTGGATTTCTAAATCTGATTGAGTTTGTGTTTTTATGTTTGAAAGATAGAATTGTAATGTTTGTTGGTTGAGTAACAGATTTGGTCTTCATTAATCCCAATGGAAGCAAATTGTCAAAGCTTGAACCAGATATCTCAGATTCTAGCATATCGAGAGGGGGAGTCTGTGAAAGGGGGAGTCTGGATCAACAGTATATGGGAATGTGAAGATAGAGTGCTTATGATGAAAAGACAGAGTGGAAGAAAAGACTAAGACTGAAGACTCAGGAGCTGAAGACTACGTCAACATCCAAGTGGGAGTCTGTTGATGCACAAGAATGTCTGTTGACTGCATCTTCATCAAGTCTTAGATCAAGAAAGTCAAAATTGGAGCTTAAATGTCAAATTAGGGTTTAATTAGTGATTTAAGATGTGTTTATAAGGGTTCCGTTTGAAACCGTAGTATGAAACAAGGGTTCCGTTTGAAAATGAGGGTTCCGTTTGAGTGCATCGTTTGAACCATTATGTTTAAGTTCAAACGGAAGGGTCTTGTGTCTATAAATAGGAGTGTGTGTGTCACATTTCAAACGGAACGGTGGAACAGTCATTGCGTGAATCACGAAGTGCTGCCGGATTTTCATCAGATCTTATTGTAAAAGCACGTTTATTAATCAGAAAAGAAAAATTAAAGGATATAAGCTGTTTTGGACGTTGTTTACTTTGATTCCGCCTTAGTAATCGATGTTGAACTGCCTTAACTGACTTTCAGGGTCACGTACACGATCCAACAAAGACGTTCAACTCTGCTAAGCCATCAAAGTTTTCTGGGTCTCAAGGAGCGACTGCACTTCTGCAATGGTTCGAGAGTCTAGAGAGCACCTTCAGGCATGTTCAATGTCCAAATGAGCGAAAGGTAGATTTCGCATCTAGTGTCTTTGAGAAACGAGATTTGACATGGTGGAACGGTGTGGTGAGAGATAGGGGTGCCGAAGTGGCACTGGCCCAAACTTGGGAAGAACTTCGAGCACTGATGATGAAGGAATTATGTCCTCGTCACGAGATCAGGGCATTGGAAAGGGAATTCGACGATCTTAAGCAAGACAGCGGTGAACATCGAGCATACACTGATCGATATGAAGAGCTGAGCCTGTTGTGCCCTACCATGGTTACGCCTTTGGATAAGGCGATCGAGAAATACATTGATGGTCTCCCTGACTCAGTTCAGGACATTGTTACTGGTAGTAACCCCACTACGGTTAGGCAGGCCATTGAGCTATCTGCAACCTTGACTGAATCTCAGATCAGAAAGCATAAACTTTTTCGAAAGGGTGACAAGAAGCCTATCGAGGAATCAAAGACCATGGATGAACAGACTGGATCCCCTGAGAAGTCTAAGAAGCGTAAGGCTTCGCAGAATTGTGCGATTGCTGCTCAACCCAACCAAAACACCCGCAACCAACCAACTCAACCTCCTGCAAGGAAACCTTATGTCGGTACTGCACCGATATGCGACAAATGTAATGCACACCACTTAGCTCACCTACAATGTCGTTTATGTGCATCATGTGGGCGACTCGGTCACCTGGCAAATGCTTGTCGATTTACCCCAAACCAAGGTGGTCCAAAGCAACCTCAAGTAAATCCTGCTCAAGCTCGTCTTCCACTAGGTCCTTGCTTCAACTGTAGCGAGATGGGCCATTTCCGAAGAAATTGCCCAAAGCTTGCTAATGTGAATCCAGCGCAGGGATGAGCATTGGACCAACTAGAAGACAATGTTGTTTAGAGATAATCAAGCCTTATGTATTATTTTCTTTTGTAGTCAAGGTCCATGAAACAGTTGTTGTTGTTTATAAATAAATCTTTTTATTTTACATTGCAATGTACAAATGTGATGGCATGTATAAACAACGTATCCTCTACAATACGGACAATCAAGGAACCGTATTCCTTGAAGAACAGACGACCCCGTAATTTCTTCCATTTTATTATCTCTTGCGTTTTCCACGGAAATCCAAAGTACCCGTTTCTTCCAAGGAAACGAAGTACAAGGCGCAAGTTACAACTCTGTACGAATACCCAAAGTACCACTATAAATTCTTAATAGGGTACCTAAGGGTATTTCCGTATATTCAAATTATTGTACCTTAATTCGAATATTGCGTTTTCTTGAAAACCAAATCGAATTTTTGGAAGATCTTTATATCTTCATAGTTAGATTCTTGCTAATGTTTAAAGTACCAAATGAATTCCATGAAATGGATTCCTAGTGTGCTTTAAATGCATGTACGTAATTAACAAAACAAAACTTACAAATTAAAGATCTAGATAAACAATTTTGTGGTTATGTGACTATGTGTTTATACATCTTGTCTTTCCATTTATGCATTTTGTGTTTTTATATACTCTGGATATTCGCTATCCAAATCCTCGTAGAATCTTTCATACCTTCATATGAGGGATTCGTAGTAGGATATTCAAAAAGGTACTATCTTAAATCCTTAATGGACTTCTACGTTGTAGTTAAGTCCCTTGGATTATAAAGTACTATTCCAAAGTTTAAGGACAACATGTGTTGATATAGTTGAAGAGATTGGTTCGACAATCTAGTTAAAGACATCCTACGTCGATGTAGTTAAATATTCCCCGTGGGTAGTTTAGTTAAATAGATCATTCGTTGATCTAAGAGATTGGTTCAACAATCTAGTTGAATATATCATGCGTTGATATAGTTAAAAAGGCCCTCTGGTGGTCTAGTTAAAGAGATCCTACGTCGATCTAAGTTAAATAGATTGGTTCGACAATCTAGTTAAAGACATCCTACGTTGATGTAGTTAAATATTTCTCTTGGGTAGTTTAGCTGAAGAGATTGTTCGTTGATCTAATCCTTTGGTGACCTAGTTAAAGAGACTCTATTGCAGTCAAGTTAAATAACCACAGGATTATCCGTTTGATTTTTTTTCCATACGCATTATGAAATGAACTGTGCGGACTGTGCAAGGAAGTACATAATTATGGAGGCCTACATAATTATGGAATTCAGTGCACAGAAACCACAGGAAGTTTTGTCATGTGTAAAGACCAATAGTGGCAAGAGTAATGATACAGGAGAAGTCTTGGACTTTGACCGATGTCATTTTATCTTACACTTCCAAATCGTAAATTTAAGTTTCCTTTGATAAGTCTTCATGGGAAACGTTCTCCTATCCATAGTTTGAAACTCCATGTTTTGCTGCTACAAGGACTTCACTTTGAGGGATTGACAATTTCTCTAAGAACCCTATCATGGCCCAGAGTTCTACTTAGGGTTCAAGGGGTTCATTCAAAGCGAAAACATCACCGTCGTCCTCACAAGTTTCTCCTAAAATTAAATTTCGGGACGAAATTTCCTAAAGTAGGGGAGACTGTGACACCTGTGTCACTTCAACCATCAAACAAATGCCAAACCAATGAAATATTGTATTTCATACTTGGGATTTGTAAAAATATGTGAATCGTTTGCACATATCAACTCTTGTTCGATTTCAAGCTTTAAATCGCTTTCTGGAGGGTTATACGCGCTCTGATGTGTAGATATAACCAGTTTAATGCAACGAACACTCCGGAATAGTGAAATAGGCTTAACATACCTTAAATAACCTTTGAATAACTTATAAATAAGTTTTGAAGGCTTTGGTATGGCAAAATCGAGTTAAATCGCTTACAGGGACTAAAGTTGACAAACTGCGAAAGTATGCCAATTTGAACTATAACAGACATTCTAGAACATGACCATAACTTAAACATACCATAAATATCCTTTACATAGCTTAGAAATAGGCTTTGAGGTGTTCGGTGTGCTAAAATAAACTTTTGGGTCATTCAGGGACTAAAAGCATCAAAAAGTGCACAAGTTTGCATTTCTGCGCATAACTTACGTTCTGAATACATCCAGACATCCAAAAATTTATGTAAGCACTAAAATATTTTATTTTAGTGATTGGCATAAGAAAAATCCATTCGTCGCGTCATTTGGACCGTTTTTCGCGCTTATGCGCATTTCGTCGTAATTAACCGAACATCGCGATCGTACGGCCAAACGAACCGACATCCGAGATATTTTTGAGCACATTTTAAGTTCCCTATACTTTAACTTCATTTTAGAGCTTTGAAATGGGGTTAACAGGCCTTAAACGTGTCGGAAATAGCTCAAAACACTAACAGGGACCAAATCTGCCATTCTGCCAAAGTTGGTCCTTGCGCACCTCAACACTGGGAGTGTTACGGTGCGCAAGCAGTCCCCAGATCAGCAGAAACTTCAGAAACATTGCATCTGGTCCTATCCACTCTTGCACATGGTATTGGGCAATTCTAGGGGCTCACATGGTATTGTAAAACCACTATCTTGAGGTGTATGGCCAAGATCAAAGCACGGTTTCCAAGAAACGATCTTAACGGCTCACCGAAAACTATAACCCACATGCCATTGCAAAACCCACTAGAATTTTGATTTGAGAAGCTCTAAGTTGAAACCTTTGTTTCATACCTGAGCTACTTGGATCAAGATTAGCATTCGGGGACCCTTTGTAAGTGTTCCTTCGTTCTTTTATTGCTTTTCGAGTTCGAAAGTCAAACTATGTTTGACTTTCTGCATTGACCAGTTTATGGTCAATGTGAAGTTCGTTTGAACTTCATAACGTGAGCGTAATCACGATGGTCATAGTCCCTAGTGACTATACCTACTGATTACCACGTTATCTAGGCACAGTGACGAGCCATAGTTTCGGCCAGAATATGTATTCTGATGTATTTTGTAACCAAACTACTCTTAGGTATCAAAACCGTTTGTTTTGATACCAAAACTTGTTTAGTTAAGCATGTTTCAACATGCTTAGCTCGTCACTTTTAGGTTTGTGCTTGTCTAGGGTCGTAAGGGTAAGCGATCTAATCAATCGCTTATGCTTTCGAACCCGACCCATTTGGTCGATCATTAGGATCCGACCAAATACTTTAGGACCATAGCATATAGGGAATAACCTTCCGAGGTTATACCCTATGGTCACATCGTGTGAATAGTTGTATGATAGGTAGTTTATATGCCTTAGGTAAATTACCAGAATACCCTTTTCATGTATAATTGGTAATTTAGCATATGTAACCTAAACTTTTGTCACATAACTGATTATGTAACATGTTTAGGCATATAACACTTGTCATAGGGCTAGTTAGACGTCTCGAGTGTGCTTTTGC
The DNA here is from genome assembly GCA_030545235.1 of Helianthus tuberosus. Classification (NCBI taxonomy): domain Eukaryota; kingdom Viridiplantae; phylum Streptophyta; class Magnoliopsida; order Asterales; family Asteraceae; genus Helianthus; species Helianthus tuberosus. The sequence goes on along the minus strand of CM060396.1, from coordinate 100,500,585 downwards.
GCGCACGACGCGTTAAAGTAGCATAAGCTACCTTAATGGGTCGCGATGGGTCGAAAGCACTTAGGCTAGGTTTCATTTAGTATGTAGGCTTTGTTAAACCATACTACATGAGTTCCCATACTCATTTGGTTTACGAGCCCTCATTCTATCCGATCCTCCGATATAGGTCCGGTTTATTAACATAGTTACCTATCTTAGGTGCCGTTTGATATCCGTGATCTCTAGAATTGTTTGGTTGTTACTCAAGGACTACTAAACAATCTCAAGTGAGTACATAGACCCCTCTTTTACTGTTTTCCAAACATTTTGGGGTGGAACACATGTGCCTACTTGTTACTTTCATGCTTTCCTGTTTTCACATCATATACTTCCTATGTTCATTAGTACATTTATAGTACATGTTTTACATTACATTTCATGCTATGTATGCCCATTGTGTGCATACTTAGTACAGTTGTTTCACATCACATGCTATGTATGTCTATTGTTGCATACTTAGTACAGTTGTTTCACGTCACATGCTATGTATGTCTATTGTTGCATACTTAGTACAGTTGTTTCACGTCACATGCTATGTATGTCTATTGTTGCATACTTAGTACAGTTGTTTCACGTCACATGCTATGTATGTCTATTGTTGCATACTTAGTACAGTTGTTTCACGTCACATGCTATGTATGTCTATTGTTGCATACTTAGTACAGTTGTTTCACGCCACATGCTATGTATGTCTATTGTTGCATACTTAGTACAGTTGTTTCACGTCACATGCTATGTATGTCTATTGTTGCATACTTAGTACAGTTGTTTCACGTCACATGCTATGTATGTCTATTGTTGCATACTTAGTACAGTTGTTTCACGTCACATGCTATGTATGTCTATTGTTGCATACTTAGTACAGTTGTTTCACGCCACATGCTATGTATGTCTATTGTTGCATACTTAGTACAGTTCACATGCTATGTATGTCCATTTGTTGCATTGTTCATCATACTTAGTACATTTGTTATTCATCACATGCTTACATTTTGGATACACATTACATGATTTACATTAGACATGAACATTTTACTTTGGTAGTTTGGTTTGAGTAAGTGATTAAGTAACGAGGCGTGTGTAATATGATACAAGCATGGTGGATACGCCGCTGGTACTTCCTATATATAAGTGATTGTATGGTATTACATGTCGTAGCGTTATTTAAATCATTTCAGTTTGAGACATATAACATTTTATATAAATAACATACTTTTCACAAGACATTGATTTACAAACAACTTATCTTATACAAACTCATCTTACATGGTTATTCATTTAACCCTACATTATTCTCTTATTTATACATATCATCTGATCTTATCGTTTTTCAAATGATTTACAAGACAAAGCAAATTACAAGGTTCATGACTAAACATTTTCTCAAACATAAGTCATGAATCCTATTTTCTCAAAACCTATGTATCTCACAGGCATTTTTATGCTGACGTACCTATTTTCACATGTGTTTTCAGGAGATGATGCATATGACTTATCAAGACATACTTAGGCGGACCTGTGCCTTAGTGACTTAAAACGAGACAAGAACTAGTTAAATTTTGTTATGTACTCTTTATTTCTTGTTTAAAGACAATGTAACTCGCTTGTTTGTTGAATAAAATGAAACTTTAAATTTCCATGGTTGTGAAACATTAATTCTGTTACAACACTCCCCAACATTTCCGCCACGTTTCGTTGTCTCACGTGGTCGGGGTGTGACACTATGTATGTCCATTTGTTGCATACTTAGTACATTTGTTTTAGATCACATGCTTACATTTTGGTATGACATTTGGTTTGTTTAAATGGGACAAAAATACGTTCATTAACATTGGCCATGTCGTTCGTTAGTAGGTAGTGGTACCATAGGAATTGACAACTCCCGTTCCTGAAATCTTGGGTTTGTTTGGATGGAAGGAATGACCGAATTCGATACACATAACTTAGATAAACCTTTGATTTGTTTAAGGGTTTGTCGCCACAGTCTCAAGGCTTGAATGTATGCATTTTTACAATACCGCATAGATGTTTGTATCAGTATAGCATGCATTTATTTCACAAAACATAACTTTGATTTAAACTATGTTTTACTTCAATACCTTGTTTTTGTGCATTTACCTATGGTTTAGTTGATATATCTCACTTACCATACAGGACATTTGTTTACACATTACATGATTTACAGTTGACATAAGCATTTTGACATTGATATACACATTTCATGATTTATAGTTTGACAATAGACAATTATTTACTCATAATCATTTAACATTTGTTTAAACAAGACATTTGGTTGGTTTGTTTGGGTAAGTGATTTAAGTAACGAGGCGTGTGCAATATGATAAAAGCATGGTGGATACGCCGCTGGTACTTCCTATATATAAGTGCTTTTATGATATTACATATCGTAGCGTTATTTAAATCATTTCAATTTAGACATATAACATTTTACATAAATAACATATTTTTCACAAGACATTGTTTTACAAAACAGTTTGTTTATACAACTCATTTTACTTGGTTATTTAATTAACCATACACCTTTCTTTTATATAATCTGATTTCTTATCACATTTTTGTATGATTTATAAAAGAAAACACTTAACAAGATTCATGACTAATTTTTATTAAACATTTCTTTAAACTCAAGTCATGAATCCTATTTTCACAAAAACTTATGTATCTCAAAGGCATTTTTATGCTGACGTACCTATTTTCACATGTGTTTTCAGGAGCTGATGCATAGGTATGATTCAGGATACATTAGGGTGGACCCGGGCCTTAGTGACATAAAAGAAGCAAGATTACGCGAGCTTGTAATGGATGAAGCACATAAGTCTCTTTACTCGGTACATCCTGGTTCAGATAAGATGTACCACGATCTCAGAACTACGTACTGGTGGGCTAGCATGAAAGCTCACATAGCAACTTACGTTAAGAAATGTTTGACTTGTGAGAGAGTCAAGACCGAATATCAGAAACCATCGGGCCTACTTCAACAACCAGAGATACCATAATGGAAATGGGAGCAAATTTCCATGGATTTCGTTACTGGCCTGCCTAGATCTCAACGTGGAAATGATACTATTTTGGTGATCGTGGATTGACTCACAAAGTCTGCACACTTCTTGGCCATCAAGGAAACGGATAAGTTCTCCACTCTAGCAGACGTCTATCTTAAAGAGGTGGTTTCGAGGCACGGGGTGCCAACCTCTATTATTTCTGATCGTGATGCACGTTTCACTTTAGAACTTTGGCAAGCGATGCACAAATCTTTTGGCTCTCGGTTAGACATGAGCACAGCTTACCATCCGCAAACAGATGGGCAGTTTGAACGCACCATCCAAACTCTAGAAGACATGCTTCGGGCATGTGTAATCGATTTCGGCAACGGCTGGGAAAAACATCTCCCTCTAGTGGAGTTTTCGTATAATAACAGCTAGCACACGAGCATCCAAGCCGCTCCGTTTGAGGCACTATACGGGCGTAAATGCCGATCACCTCTTTGTTGGGCAGAGGTGTGTGATAGTCAAATCACGGGTCCAGAACTTGTAGTAGACACAACGGAAAGAATTTCTCAGATACGACAACGAATGGCGGCAGCTCGCGACCGTCAGAAAGCCTACGCATACAAGCGCAGGAAACCACTCGAGTTCCAAGTTGGGGATCGAGTGCTACTCAAAGTTTCACCCTGGAAGGGTGTGGTTCGCTTTGGAAAAAAGGGCAAACTCAATCCGCTTTATGTCGGACCGTTCGAAATCATCGAGAAGATAGGCAAGGTGGCCTACAAACTGAACCTACCAGCAGAACTCGGTGCAGTTCACAACGTTTTCCACGTGTCGAATCTGAAGAAGTGCCTGTCAGATGAGACCCTCATAGTTCCTTTCAAGGAGCTCACTATCGACGATCAGCTGCGATTCATCGAGGAACCAGTAGAGATTACTGACCGAGAAGTTAAGATTCTCAAGCGCACCAGAATACCTCTCGTTCGAGTTCGTTGGAACTCCCGTCGTGGCCCAAAGTTTACCTGGGAACGCGAAGACCAAATGAAACAAAAGTATCCCCAATTCTTCGCAAATAGTACAACCACTACTGAGGCTGAAGCTACTGCGGAATTTCGGGACGAAATTCCAAACCAACGGGGGAAAGATGTGACACCCCAGGAAAATCACTCAACTTAACTAGCTTCCTCAGTGAGTACGTGCTAAATTTCGGGACGAAATTTCTTTTAACTTGGGGATAATGTAACAACCCGTATTCCAGAACCTTTCTTTTTGTTTTATTGAAACTTGTATGAACAATACGTGACTAATTTACATGTTTGATTGCAATGGAGTTTTACGTTTTGATATGCTATATGTTACATGAATGTGTTCGGAGTATGCATGTATAATAAACCTAGTCGTACAACGTCTTCGGATCACACACTTGTTCACCGGGCGCACACTCCTTGGTGTTTTGTTAACTTGTTCTCGGCCCAAACCTACTCGATAGCAGCCCAAAGGTGGGTTCGGCCTGATTCCCTTATGCGCATAACACACAATAGTTTTGTCTGTAATCTTCATTATCCTGTAAACACAAGATAACCTCAAACCCTAATTCTTTTCCCCTCTCCCTACAACTCGACGGCAGGAACCCCTCCCCCTCTTCGAAGCCGACGATAGTCTCACCCCTCAAGTTCTCTTCGGTTCCATCTTATAGTCGGTTAGTACACGATTGCTATGGTTTAACCTAACTGTTGTTACATTTGATCTCATGATGTTATGATTAGTTGCTTGGTTTCGTTTTACTTGAGGTTGATGATTAGGGTGTTATGCTAGTAAAAATTCTGGATAAACAACTTGTGACATCCAACTGTTGGAATTAATTTTGATAAGGTGCATGGTGAATGGTGTGTATGATCGTTGCTTAATTAATCAAGCTGGAATGATTAGGGTTACATCTTAGATATTGAAATCACTGATTCGAATGATTCGATGATTGCTGTTCTTGATTAGATTACAATTAGGGTGGTATGAATATACATGATTACTGAATTGAATGTTGTTTAATCCAATTTGAAACTGGAAAAAATTGTTTACTGATGTTACGAAATTAAGGAGCTACAATTTAGGAAGTTTGTTACACCTAGTCTCGACAAGGGTGGCGAGTCGAGACCCCACTGTCTCGACTCGAGACCACACATCACTAGCACACAAAAACAGGATGACTCGAGACCATGATTGCAAGTCTTGTTGCGACTCAAGACCTGACTGGACACCACCTGGTCTCGAGTGATAAATGCATAACTCGAGACCCTTGGTTGCGACTCGAGAACTCCAAGACTACAACTCGAGGCCGCACAGTCTCGACTCGAGATCTCTGGTCTCGACTTGAGACCTCGTGATCGCATAACCTGTTTGGACTTTCACTGTTACAAATCCAAGTAATTGAGCCGTATACTTGGGCTTTGTTTGGTTACATGATTAACACTGTTGAACTCGTATACTTGTACTGTTAATGTTAACTGCCATGATCAATACTTGTATACAACTTGTTAGTACGTGCACTACTTGAACCTAGATCTGACTTGTATGGTAACCATTTTAGGACGTGGTTGACCACATATAGCTCAAGTGACCTTTTCGTGTATCTGCCGAGCAAACCAAGGTGAGTTCACACTCTTTCCAAGGTATGGGATTCCCAAGGGTTGAGAATGGGTTAATGATTTAAACGGTAACTACAACCATCCTCCGTGGGTAGGATGCCAAGATTTCACACTGGACCAAACCTTTATCATGAAGTCCCTCATTTATATCGACTTAATCCCTGAGGCCTATGGCGAGCGGGTCATTAGTTAATAGCGCTATTAGGTTTAACAAACCTCACACCATGCTAGTCGGACGGGCGTGTACTAATGGACTATGGGCAAAGGGTCAATGCTGATAGACATTGACTTAGGGCACCACTTACATTTTCGTAGTAGTCGATACGCACGGTCTAGTAACACATGGGAAGCCCCCACTAATCTTCGCAAACATGTCTGGGAGACCACGATACGAATTAATACGATACATGGTTTACAAAACGAGCATATGATTTACGAAATGAGTGTATTAACTAAACAACCAACTGTGAACTCGCTCAACTTTGTTGTTGACTCGTTGTTACATGCCTTGCAGGTCGTTAGGTACTCATGGAGCTTGTACAGGGAGGCGCGGTCGTTGTGGGACATGGCAGTGTATGCCATGCTAAAAACATTACTTTATTTCGTACTTAATACTTATATTGGGTTTTACAATTATGCCTCCGCTAAACACTTAACTACGTTTTTGATTTGAAACACCTTTCATATTGTGTGGCTGAATTTTACTTATTACTTGTTATGTTCAATATGATTGGTGGCTTGATCCTGGTCAGTCACGCCTCCAAGCGGTGATACTCCGCGTGTGGATTTTGGGGGTGTGACAGATTGGTATCAGAGCCATTGGCTATAGTGAACTTGGTTTTATTAAGGGAAAAGGTTTTTGTTAAAACCAGACTATAACCTGAACAGTGCTCAACAATCCACAACGACGCTTCTCTCCACGTGCAAGACTCGACATTCTAGGTGATATGATTTATGTCTACATAGCCTACTTGCTAGATTACATAGAACTTTGCTCGTGGTATGCTTAGATAAACGTAACAACTATTGATTGAAAACACATGTTTGCTTACTCTCTTCTGTCATCGCACTTTCGCGAACCTCTCTCACTCATGTTTTCCTTTGATATGAAGATCATGAGTGGACGCGTTAACCTAACTCAAGCCCAGTTGGCGGCTTTGATCACTGAACAAGTTACTGCAGCCCTTGCAGCCACCCAAGCAGGAGGTCTGAACGCTCAGCCACCTGTATGCACATTCAAGACTTTTATGGACTGTCGTCCTACTACTTTCAGTGACACTGAAGGGGCCGTTGGACTCCTCTACTGGTTTGAAAAGCTTGAATCTGTCTTCGAGATGTGTGAATGCCCTGAGGCTCGTAGGGTGAAGTACGCCACTGGTACTCTCGAAGGCACTGCGCTAACTTGGTGGAACGCACAAGTTGAGATGTTGGGGCTGGCAGCTGCTAATGCCACCCCATGGAATGATTTTAAGGAACTGATCAAACGTGAATACTGTAGTCGTGATGACATCCACAAGCTGGAAGTGGAGTTCTTTAATTTGAAGATGACGGGGTCAGAGATAGAGGCGTATACAAAGCGATCCAATGAACTGGCAGTGTTATGTCCAACTATGGTAGACCCTCCCATCAAACGTATCGAGCTGTACCTCAAAGGCTTAGTACCAGAGATTCAAAGCCACGTGACTTCTGCTAACCTTGCTACTATTCAAGATGTTACTCATCTTGCTCATCGTCTCACAAACCAAGCTGTGGAACAGAACAAGCTGCCTAAGCGTATCGGTGCTACTACTACTACTACTTCTGCTACTCCCAGTGATAACAAGCGAAAATGGGATGGAACGTCCAGCAAGGGTTCGACTTTGGTTCAGTCCCAGGCACAGCAGCGAAAGATAGACGACTACCAGAGTCCTGGTCAGCAATCTTCTGGTAGTCAAGGGCAGGGTGGATATCGAGGAAATCACCCAAAGTGCAATAGATGCAACAGATACCACAGTGGTCAGTGCAACAAGGGTCGTTGTCAGAGGTGTCTCAAGATGGGGCATGAAGCCAAGGATTGCATGAGCTCACGACCTGTGAATCAGAACCAACAACAACAACCAACAGCTCCACAGAACCAGCAGTGACAATGAGGTAATAGGGGATGCTTTCAGTGTGGTGCTGAAGGCCGCTTCAAGCGGGACTGCCCCCAGTTAAATCAAAATCAGAACAACAACAACAACAATAATCAGGGCAATGGGAACAACAATGGGGGAAATAATGATGGAAACAATGGTGCCAAGGGTCGAGTGTTCGTGCTGGGTCAGGGTGACGCAAGGAATGATCCTAACGTGGTGATGGGTAAGTTCCTTCTCGATGACTTTTATGTTACAGTTTTGTTTGATTCGGGTGCCGATACCAGTTATGTGTCTCTAAAAGTTAGTCAAATGCTCAAGCGCACACCAACACTTTTGAACACCAAGCATGTCGTAGAGTTAGCAAACGGTAAGAGTGTAGAGGCCACACACATAGTTCAGGGTTATAATCTTATCCTCGCTGGTCAGACTTTCTCTATCGATCTCATTCATATAGTTCTGGGTAGTTTCGACATCGTCATTGGGATGGATTGGTTATCCCAACAGCAAGCAGAGATCTTATGCAAAGAGAAGATTGTTCGTATTCCCCGTTCTGGCAAAGAACCTCTCGTGATTCAATGCGACAAGAGTGGTGCTGTTGTGGGCATCATCTCCTTTCTTAAGGCCCAGAAGTGTTTGCGAAAGGGCCACACCGCTATTTTAGCACTCGTTACTGACGCATCAATGAAAGAGAAGAAGATAGAGGATATTCCAGTTGTACGCGACTTTCCTCAAGTGTTTCCTGAGGAATTACCTGGTCTACCGCCTCATCGCCAGGTCGAATTTCAGATCGAGCTAGCTCCTTGAGCAGCACCCATAGCTCGAGTACCTTATCGCTTAGCTCCAACTGAACTGGAAGAACTGTCTAAGCAATTGCAAGAACTCTTGGAAAAGGGTTTCATTCGTCCTAGCTCTTCGCCCTGGGGAGCTCCAGCATTATTTGTGAAGAAGAAAGACGGTACCTTCCGCATATGCATAGATTACCACGAACTGAACAAGGTGACCGTGAAGAATCGCTATCCTCTCCCACGCATTGACGACTTGTTCGATCAGCTGCAAGGGTCGAGCTACTATTCAAAGATTGATCTGAGAACATGCTACCATCAACTGAGAGTCCGGGACGAGGACGTCTCCAAAACAGCATTTAGAACATGCTACGGCCATTACGAGTTTCTGGTCATGCCATTCGGGCTAACAAACGCGCCTGCAGTCTTCATGGATCTTATGAACAGAGTGTGCAAGCCTTACTTGGATAAGTTCGTGATTGTATTCATCGACGACATTTTGATCTACTCCAAGAGTCAGGAGGAATATGAGCAGCATTTACGACTCATTTTGGAACTCCTTCGAGCAGAGCAGCTGTACGCCAAGTTTTCGAAATGTGACTTCTGGCTTCGTGAAGTCCACTTTCTAGGCCACGTGGTAAACAAGGATGGGATTCATGTTGATCCATCTAAGGTAGACTCGATTAAGAACTGGCCTGCACCTCGCACACCAACGGAAATCCGCCAATTCTTGGGTTTGGTGGGCTACTACAGAAGGTTCATCAAAGACTTCTCCAAGATTGCACAACCCCTTACCTCACTTACTCAGAAAGGCGTTATTTATCGTTGGGGTAATACACAGGAATCTGCATTCTAGCACTTGAAAGATAAACTTTGTAGCGCACCTATTATTTCATTGCCTGAGGGCACAGACGATTTTGTGGTTTATTGTGATGCATCAATTCAGGGCCTGGGTTGTGTATTGATGCAACGGGATAAGGTCATTGCTTACGCCTCGCGCCAACTTAACGTATCAGGACGCATCTGGGTCCCACTCTATGGCAACTTACGCGAGCTTGTAATGGATGAAGCACATAAGTCTCGTTACTCGGTACATCCTGGTTTAGATAAGATGTACCACGATCTCAGAACTACGTACTGGTGGCCTAGCATGAAAGCTCACATAGCAACTTACGTTAACAAATGTTTGACTTGTGCGAGAGTTAAGACCGAATATCAGAAACCATCGGGCCTACTTCAACAACCAGAGATACCAAAATGGAAATGCGAGCAAATTTCCATGGATTTCGTTACTGGCCTGCCTAGATCTCAACGTGGAAATGATACTATTTGGGTGATCGTGGATCGACTCACAAAGTCTGCACACTTCTTGGCCATCAAGGAAACGGATAAGTTCTCCATTCTAGCAGACGTCTATCTTAAAGAGGTGGTTTCGAGGCACGATGTGCCAACCTCTATTATTTCCGATCATGATGCACGTTTCACTTCAGAACTTTGGCAAGCGATGCACAAATCTTTTGGCTCTCGGTTAGACATGAGCACAGCTTACCATCCGCAAACAGATGGGCAGTCTGAACGCACCATCCAAACTCTAGAAGACATGCTTCGGGCATGTGTAATCAATTTCGGCAACGGCTGGGAAAAACATCTCCCTCTAGTGGAGTTTTCGTATAATAATAGCTACCACACGAGCATCCAAGCCGCTCCATTTGAGGCACTATACGGGCGTAAATGCCGATCACCTCTTTGTTGGGCAAAGGTGGGTGATAGTCAAATCACGGGTCCAGAACTTGTAGTAGACACAACGGAAAGAATTGCTCAGATACGACAACGAATGGCGGCGGCTCGCGACCGTTAGAAAGCCTACGCAGACAAGCGCAGGAAACCACTCGAGTTCCAAGTTGGGGATCGAGTGCTACTCAAAGTTTCACCCTGGAAGGGTGTGGTTCGCTTTGGAAAAAAGGGCAAACTCAATCCGCGTTATGTCGGACCATTCGAAATCATCGAGAAGATAGGCAAGGTGGCCTATAAACTGAACGTACCAGCAGAACTCGGTGCAGTTCACAACGTTTTCCACGTGTCGAATCTGAAGAAGTGTCTGTCAGATGAGACCCTCATAGTTCCTTTGAAGGAGCTCACTATAGACGATCAGCTGCTATTCGTCGAGGAACCAGTAGAGATTACTGACCGAGAAGTTAAGATTATCAAGCGCACCAGAATACCTGTCGTTCAAGTTCGTTGGAACTCCCGCCGTGGCCCAAAGTTCACCTGGGAACGCGAAGACCAAATGAAACAAAAGTATCCCCAATTGTTCGCAAACAGTACCACCACTACTGAGGCTGAAGCTACTGCGGAATTTCGGGACGAAATTCCAAACCAACGGGGGAAGGATGTGACACCCCAGGAAAACCACTCAACTTAACTAGCTTCCTCAGTGAGTACGTGCTAAATTTCGGGACAAAATTTCTTTTAACTTGGGGATAATGTGACAACCCGTATTCCAGAACCTTTCTTTGTGTTTTATTGAAACTTGTATGAACAATACGTGACTAATTGACATGTTTGATTGCAATGGAGTTTTACGTTTTGATATGCTATATGTTACATGAATGTGTTGGGAGTATGCATGTATAATAAACCTAGTCGTACAACGTCTTCGGATCACACACTTGTTCACCGGCCGCACACTCCTTGGTGTTTTGTTAACTTGTTCTCGGCCCAAACCCACTCGATGGCAGCCCAAAGGTGGGTTCGGCCCGATTCCCTTATGCGCATAACACACAATAGTTTTGTGTGTAATCTTCATTATCCTGTAAACACAAGATAACCTCAAACCCTAATTCTCTTCCCCTCTCCCTACAACTCGACGGCAGGAACCCCTCCCCCTCTTCGAAGCCGACGATAGTCTCACCCCTCAAGTTCTCTTCGGTTCCATCTTATAGTCGGTTAGTACATGATTGCTATGGGTTAACCTAACTGTTGTTACATTTGATCTCATAATGTTATGATTAGTTGCTTGGTTTCGTTTTACTTGAGGTTGATGATTAGGGTGTTGTGCTAGTAAAAATTCTGGATAAACAACTTGTGATATCCAACTGTTGGAATTAATTATGATGAGGTGCATGGTGAATGGTGTGTATGATCGTTGCTTAATTAATCAAGTTGGAATGATTAGGGTTGCATCTTAGATATTGAAATCACTGATTTGAATGATTCGATGATTGCTGTTCTTGATTAGATTACAATTAGGGTGGTATGAATATACATGATTACTGAATTGAATGTTGTTTAATCCGATTTGAAACTGCCAAAAATTGTTTACTGATGTTACGAAATTAAGGAGCTGCAATTTAGGAAGTTTGTTACACCTAGTCTCGACAAGGGTGGCGAGTCGAGACCCCACTGTCTCGACTCGAGACCACACATCACTAGCACACAAAACCAGCATGACTCGAGACCATGATTGCATGTCTTGTTGCGACTCAAGACCTGACTCGGGACCACCTGGTCTCGAGTGATAAATGCATAACTCGAGACCCTTGGTTGCGACTCGAGAACTCCAAGACTACAACTCGAGACCGCACAGTCTCGACTCAAGATCTCTGGTCTCGACTCGAGACCTCATGATCGCATAACATGTTTGGACTTTCACTGTTACAAATCCAAGTAATTGGGCCACATACTTGGGCTTGGTTTGGTTACGTGATTAACACTGTTGAACTCATATACTTGTACTGTTATTGTTAACTGCCATGATCAATACTTGTATACAACTTGTTAGTACGTGCACTACTTGAACCTAGACCTAACTTGTATGGTAACCATGTTAGGACGTGGTTGAACACATATAGCTCAAGTGACCTTTTCGTATATCTGCCGAGCAAACCAAGGTGAGTTCACACTCTTTCCAAGGTATGGGAATGGGTTAATGATTTAAACGGTAACTACAACCATCCTCCGTGGGTAGGATGCCAAGATTTCACACTGTACCAAACCTCTATCGTGAAGTCCCTCATTTATATCGACTTAATCGCCGAGGCCTATGGCGAGCGGGTCATTAGTTAATAGCGCTATTAGGTTTAACAAACCTCACACTGTGCAAGTTGGACGGGCGTGTACTAATGGACTATGGGCAAAGGGTCAATGCTGATAGACATTGACTTAGGGCACCACTTACATTTTCGTAGTAGTCGATACGCACGGTCTAGTAACACATGGGAAGCCCCCATTAATCTTCGCAAACATGTCAGGGAGACCGCGATACGAATTAATACGATACATGGTTTACAAAACGAGCATATGATTTACGAAACGAGTGTATTAACTAAACAACCAACTGTGAACTCGCTCAACTTTGTTGTTGACTCGTTGTTACATGCCTTGTAGGTCGTTAGGTACTCATGGAGCTTGCACAGGGAGGCGCGATCGTTGTGGGACATGGCAGTGTATGCCAAGCTAAAAACATTACTTTATTTCGTACTTAATACTTATATTGGGTTTTACAATTATGCTTCCGCTAAACACTTAACTACGTTTTTTATTTGAAACACCTTTCATATTGTGTGGTTGAATTTTACTTATTACTTGTTATGTTCAATATGATTGGTGGCTTGATCCTGGTCAGTCACGCCTCCAAGCGGTGATACTCCGCGTGTGGATTTTGGGGGTGTGACAAAGAGTGTTCGTACAAATCCACATAATCGGACCAGTCACTCTTACCTGGGAACTATTGGGGTGAGTGTTCACTTATAGGCGAGCATGTCTTCGCGATACATTATTTTTGACCCATTTAGTTTGATTAGTCATTGTGTGTCGTTTGTTTGCTTTGTGGTACGGACGAATGACCACCATCTTTGATTTTGTCGATTTTTGTATCATCTCATTCTTTTCATCTAATCATCTCTTTCGTTTTCTCTCATGTTTCCTCTTTTAGAATGCCTCCTCGACGCGAAAATCCGCTACCTAATGCTGAAATGGCAGCTATCATGGCGCAGCATATCGCTGCTGTACTCCCAGACATTATTGCTCAAGTGAACCAAGCCAACAATAACCAAAATGCTCCATGCAATTTCAAGAGTTTCAATTTGGCTACACCACTCAAGTTTAGTGGTTCTGAAGGAGCAACTGGGCTCCTACAGTGGTTCGAGAGCATTGAGAGTGTCACACCCCTTTCTAAGGCGGAAGCATGAGGTGTGATCATGAAAGGTTCTCATTGCATACGAATGGTAAACATACTACATGCTCGTAAAAATAACTCCAAATGCCATACATTACACAACTGAAAACATAGTTTAAGTGTTTACATCACAAGACAGCATTTTGTCTGAAAAGTTTACAACTTTATTTAAGGATAAACATAAACAACATCCAAGA